>OU611909.1:0-2400000 GCA_914767705.2 Tenthredo notha | reverse complement strand
GATATTAGATTATGTATATTTAATCAGAAAAAATGTAAATACATACAGAAACAAGAATTACTATATTATAGGGGAGAGCGGGGCAAAAAGGGCAGCGGGGCAAAAAGGGCACCTCGGCCAAAAAAAAAAAATTCTTCGAAAATTTTCGATTTTTTTTTCAAATTTTCGAAAGAAACATTTATTCGTGAAACAATTTTTATACAAAAAAAAAACGAAAAACTGACATTTTCGATTTTTTTCTTCAAATTATCGGAAAATAGAAAATTTCTTTGAGAAACAATTTTTATTGAAAAAAAAAAAAAAAATCGAAAATTTTTCAAGAAATTTTTTTTTTTTCTGCCGAGGTGCCCTTTTTGCCCCGCTGCCCTTTTTGCCCCGCTCTCCCCTATATATATCATATTGTAAAATATGAATAAAATGATGAAAATAAAGTAAAAATTCGATCATCTATATATATATAGTATATGTTATACTATAAGAAACTGACCTACTGCATATTGTATACGTAAAATGACATTAATTCATCGTATTAAAACCCATTGATAAAACTGAATGAAAAATAAAGAAACTTAGAGAAGTTAATTGGATGCGGGTCTGCCTAGGTCAAAGGGTCCGATCCCTCCTACCCTTCGCAGCCCCCCCACACACACAGTTCGTAAGAAAAAATAAAAAAAAAAAAAAAGAGAGAAAAGGAAAAAAAGGACTCGTATATATATATTTTCATAGGTGTGTATGTGTTTGTAAGATCAGGATCTGGGTTGCGCACGTGCTAAGAATTTCCCACGCGGTTGGCCAGCCGGCTGACGATGAGAGGCGGCATGGTATGGTATGGTATGGTATGGTATGGCATGGGATGGCCATCTCGAACTCTCAAGCCTCAAGAACCAAAGACTGTTGTATATATGCTATATCTATGTATATAAGAAACTATATATAAGGTCGTAGTAGAGTATGGAGGTAACTGGGACTGGGACTGGGACTAGAACTGGGACCAGGACCCCGACCCCCCATTGTCCGTAGCACGAGGATCCCATCGGCACGCGGTCGTCTAGACTTATCGCGTAAGACACGTCACGACGACCAAACGGACAACGAAAAGACACGAGCTGCGGCAACTATCCTTGTGAATTGTAGCCGAAAAAAGAAAAAAAAGAAAAAGAAAAAAAAAAAACGAAGTTTCTCTTCATTAGCTAAAATTTTCGTAAGAAAATTTCTATACTTAAAGTATAAAATCAAGAATTTTGAATAAATATATTTCACATCGCGTGAAATAAGGACGATATATATCTGTTTTTAACGATTTTATACTAATTACGTCAATAAAAAGAAAAAAAAAAAAAAAAACACTAATTTGTCTCATGCATAGAATCGTTCGAAAAAAAATAAAATAAAATAAAAAAACAGGCTATAACATAAAGGAGACAGTTGGTGACGAACCGGGTAAAAATTTCACCCTGTACAAGGTCCAGGGTCAGGACCACCTATAATGATGACGCGGTTCTTCGCACCGCGCGGGTTCCGCAGATAGTATGAGATCTCTGTGTTATATATATACATACACACCTACAGCTCATCCTGTTTCAGGTATAGAATTAAAGGTTGAATATAAGTATAGGTACGTACCTATATAAGTATCCCGGATTCCGAGGACACTGACTCATACGTGTGCTTCGCTACCCGAGGTGATAAAATAAAATGAAAATAGAAAATTGAAGAAAAATAAAAAAAAAAATGATATTTAAAAGGCGTGAATCACCACGTTGCAGAGAGAAACGAAACGTCAGAGTACCTCATTCCTTTATTCGTGTTTATTTCTATTTTTTTTTTCGATTTATTATCTTAGTAGGTACTGTAGGTTCTGGATTTTGAAATGAATAAACTAAATCGAGTCGATTGATTTGTACCGTAAAAGAATTGATTATGTATTGAAGAAGAAAAAAAACAAAAACGAAAAAACCAATTAACGCAATATTTGTACATCTGATTATAAAATTGTATAAAAAAAAGAGAATTGAAACTTGATTAAACAAGCCTTGGAAATGTATGATAATAAAAGTTAAAAAAAAAAAAAAACTAACTTTTAGAGATAATTATGAAAATAATAAAAAATCAAAAATCTTTTTTTTTTCTTCTTCTTCTTTTTTTTCTTTTTTTGTTACTAAAGTATAAAATTATCGAACTCTTTTTAATGTATCTACTATTTGTGTGTAACGTGTATCTCTCTACTCGGGGCCCGTCACATCCGTCCGTGAAAAAAGCGCGGAGTTAAAGTAACAGCGCTACGAATAAGAGGGAATGAAGAGAAGAGAAGAAAAGAGAAGAAAAGAGATGAGAAGAGAAGAGAAGAGGCCCAGTCGCGTCCACGCCGGTCCGCGCCGGTCCGAGCGTCGAGATCTAGCTACCACCTGCTTCATTTTCCCACGAGCTCCGGGCGACTCTACCGAATGCCAACGAGGCAGACAAGAAGAAGGAAGAGGAGGGGGAGGAGGAGGAGGATGAGGAGGATGATGAGGAGTCGAAGAAGCGAGATGAAAATACGAGAGAAAGAAAAAGAGAAAGAGAGAGGTTGGAAGGGAGGGAGTAGTAGGTATAGTCGACACGTGTCTTACGAGGGAGAAAAAGAGAGACGAACGAGCAAGCGAGCAGGTAGAATGAAACACGTGCGCGCAACGCGCCGAAGGGAAGCTAGCAAGCATAAGCGACCAAGCAGCAACCAAGCAGTGAGTCAGGGCGGTTGAGGTTGTCTTGACGCGTGTGGGGCGAGTCGCGACCTCGATTCAATGCCTTTTCTGCTTCACATTTTTTTTTTCTTTTTTCTTTCTGTCTTTTCTTTTCGATTCTTTCTTCTCTTTCTTTACATATCATTGCTTTATTTCAAAAAAATTTCTATTATATTATAATAAATAAGGTCAGCCAGCAGCAGCGCAAAACTGATGTGCGAAATATTTGAAAATACTTTAAAAAAAAATAAAATAAAAAAAATGCAGAAGCAATCAGATATAATTTTTTCTGCTTTTTTTTTTATACTGCATGTTATAATTTCAAAAAAAAAAAAAATAAAAGAAAAACAAACTGAGAATCCGTGAAAGTATGAAAGAAAAATGTATCGTACAAACAAATGAATTTATGTAAATAAGAAATAAGGATATTTTATCCCGCGGAATTTCAGACCGCGAAACTACAACAAATTGCGATTTCAACATCCGATGTGGCTACGTGATATATATTACGTATCTTATATATGCTATATACCTATACTACGCATTTGTGTTTTCGATTCTTCCGCGTGATTAACAATTCATTTATTTAACAATAACAATTCGTGGAAAATGTTATACATATGAAATTCAACGTACACATATTATGTTATTAATTAAAAAAAAAAAAAAAATTGGCTGAAACCACGTGTACGAGAGACTGTCATACGTGCCATAAATCATGTTATCGTTTTCACACATACGTCTTTTATACAAATAACCAACTAGATAGTAATTGTAATTAAATATATTTGAATAGAAATTAAATATATTTGAATAGAAATCAAATTAAAAAATAGTATATAAATATATGGTATATATTTTTTTTTCGTCAGCGTTACGCAACGATTAATTAATTCATTCATTCACTTATTCATTTCATTTCATTTCATTTGATTTATCAATTAACACCTTGAGATGTGATAAAATTAAAAATTCTGTCTTAAGAAACACATACCTATATGTAATATGTATATTGTATATATTATAGTAGAGAGAGAATAATTAAATTGATTAATCGTTTTTATGATCTGCTCTTCAAACGTTAAAATCAGAGGAAAAAAAAATTGAAAAAATTCTTTATTTTGTCGATCTTCGGTTCTTCGTCAATCATTAGAATCAAAATGATTTCCCCTCCAAAGAGAAAATTCGTTTTTCGCAATATTCTTAGCGTGAAATAATTTTCAAATTTTATAATATGTAAAATCTACATTGTGGGCATATGCACCACAATCGAGTAGTACCTACATATGTATTAAGTGACCGGTATGTATATATATTATATATGAAGGTAGAACCTAGCCACCTACCTTGCCACCAGTAAAATCGCCGCGGGATATATATAATATTGCCGTGTCCTACGCTCCTCGTCTTTTGTTGTAAATATTTAAACCTGTCTTTGTTTGAATTGACTGAATGATCCGGGTCAAAAGTTCTCGGGGTGATTTTAAAACTAAGGCTGATGACCAGTCGGAAATTCTAGGTCTGAGTCTAGCTCTAGGAATTACCCCTGTTTAAGATATATATATACATCTATAATATTCACTGCAGCTGTATACTCTGTATATCTGGGTATTTCCAACGGGGAATGTCACAACAAGGGTTGACCGCTTGATAATTGCCGATTATCCTAACTGCCTATACTTAACTACCGGCAAATAGTACATATGTACATAAATATTCTAGAAAATTCAGAAATTCTGGTTCAGAGTTAGGATGAATTTATTTCCAATCCTTAACACGTGTTGAACATTTTTTTCGTCAATTTTTCACTCGTACACAGAAAAACCGATTGACTTCGCCCAAGAAAATTATATTGAAGACCAAGAAATCTCCCGAGCCAAGTCAAAATTTTTCGAACCAAGAGAATTCTCTTGGCTCAAGCAAATTTCTTTCTTGACGTAAGAAAATTTCGGTTTACAATGCGAATTGCAGAAATTTTTCTTGGGATAAGCAAAAATTCTTTGGACCAATTTAATCGATTTTTCTGTGTATGTATCATTTTCAATTTTTATTATCGAAAGAAATTTATGATATTTTTTTGTTTTTTTTTGTTGTTTAAATAAAAGCGATTTTAGCTGTATTTGTGTATTAGAGGTGAAATATATAAGAACTTATGATATTAAGCTGAGCTATGTGAGGTGGGTTTAAACGCTATTTCATTGTCCGGATTGGGTATAGGTATTTCCTAATATTTCCTAATTCCCATCTGACTGTGGGCCATGTGCGATGATTATTGTCGACTAAACCGGGAAATAAAGAGAAACTTGGAATTTCCCTAATCTGACTATTAAGGCCTGCTGCAAACGATTAATGTATAAGTATGTGCATGTATTTGTGATAATATATATATAATACATAGATATATATGGGGCATTCCACGTCAAAACGAAAACGGTTCAACCGATGGGTTTCCGATTTTCTTCCAAATTTTTTTTCTTGTTCTCTGTCAGGACCAAAACCTACATACCAAGCCATTTTTCAATTGGAACTCTGGTTTTTTATTGACGAATTTTTGAAAATTTGGTATTTTTTTAAATCTGAGAATTTCAATATTTTTTCATTCAGTGTTAGCTTGATGTAAGAACAAAATATATGCAACATGAAATGTTCGATTTGAACTGTACTTTTCATAAAAATTTGTATCGAATTTTTTGCTTCAACGGACTTGCAGTGATTCAGAAAATGAATATAAAATTTCGATTTTTGAAACAAGCACGCTTGTGATTTATGATTTTTTTTTTCAAAAAAACTTTTGCAGCTTAGAAAATTTTGAGGACCAAAACAATAGTGGGCTGACGATTCTATGAATTCTTATGAATTTTTGAATTTTTTGCTGACCGAAACTTTTGCTGAACACCACAAGAGGAAACTCACAAGAAAACCCCCCGCCAAGTGTCTCTCTCCAATTTAAACGAAACCTTGGGAGATTGTAGAGGGGGTGAAAATATTCGACATGTATTTTTTTATAACTTCGGAATTCCGCCCCAAGGGGGTGTAATCAACCCCTGAAAAACGCAGATTTCGCTATTCGATAGGTCGCGAAGAACGAACGGCCGAAGATTTTCGGCTGTTAAGGTGCTACCAGGGGTTTTCGGGGTCGCTGATTACGAATCTGGCATCAGATTTTCAAAATTCAGAATGCTACATCCAATATGGCGAACGTCGAAACGAAAATTGGTACCAATTCTCGTTTCGTTTCGACGTTCGCCATATTGGATGTAGCATTCTGAATTTGGACAATCTGATGTTAGATTCGTAATCAGCGACCCCGAAAACCCCCGGTAGCACCTTGACAGCCAAAAATCTTCGGCTGTCGTTCTTCGCGAGCTATTGAATAGCGAATATTTTCACCCCCTCTACAATCTTCCAAAGTTTCGTTGAAATTGGACGGGGAAACTTGGCGGGGTTTCCTTGTGAGTAGCGCGAACAAAAACTATTATTCGACGCGCCACTTGTGGTGCTCAGCAAGAGTTTCGGTCAGCAAAACATTCAAAAATTCATAAGAAATCGTAGAATCATCAGCCCACTATGATTTTGGTCCTCAAAATTTTCTAAGCTGCAAAAGTTTTTTTGAGAAAAAAAAATCATAAATCACAAGCGTGCTTGTTTCAAAAATCGAAATTTTATATTCATTTTCTGAATCACTGCAAGTCCGTTGAAGCAAAAAATTCGATACAAATTTTTATGAAAAGTACAGTTCAAATCGAACATTTCATGTTGCATATATTCTGTTCTTACATCAAGCCAACACTGAACGAAAAAATATTGAAATTCTCAGATTTAAAAAAATACCAAATTTTCAAAAATTCGTCAATAAAAAACCAGAGTTCCAATTGAAAAATGCTTTGGTATGTAGGTTTTGGTCCTGACAGAGGACAAGAAAAAGAAATTGGAAGAAAATCGGAGACCCATCGGTTGAACCGTTTTCGTTTTGACGTGGAATGCCCCATATATACGTAGATATCTAAGAAAAATCAGAAATTAGATATCATTTGAGCCGGATATACGCATAAAACTAACCGAAACCATATCCGATAGTACTATATCGTATATAGGAATCCCCTGGTGCTAAGAAAAAGTAGATAAAATAAATAAAAAAATATAAATTTCCTCTTCAAACCGCAGGTAAAATACAATGGGAAAAATCTTGCCACAAAATTTACTTTCCATATAGATGATAATATTCATTATTTGTTATCAACACTTGCGTCATTAAATTTATAAAAAAAAAAAAAAAATTCCACATTATGAAATAATAATAATAATAATATTCATGATGATCATATTATATTCTCTATGTATCTTAATACAAAAATAATGATTGGTATATTAGTGAAGGTAAGTATTTTCCCGCCAATTTTTAATATCCGCACGTATATATTATTTTATAAAAAAAAATTCACATATGTTTGATGAAAAATAATATAATATGAAAAATCAATTGTGAAAATAGATATTATTGTATAAATAAACTAAATAAACGAAACAAAAATTGTGAAAAATATATGAGCAGCTGTTTTAATTCACTCCGTTTACGTTACGTTACGTTACGTTACGTATCGTATCCTATCGTATCGTATACCTATACCTATACCTATTCTACCGCTACCTCGTAATCGGCAACATTCTCACGAGCACGTGGTGACGCGTGGTCGAATTACTCGCCCCTATACGTCAGAAGAGTCTTATAGCTAACGTATGGTATACGACATACGTTTATATATGTGTCTATATATACATATACGTATAATATATATGGATGTATATAAGGAGTCTGTTTCCCCCTATATCCAACGCTGCCCCGCGTTTAATGCAGTTGCCCCGCGTGTGAACGGATGTATTCGTCCCCGGGGGTTGATATCAAATTCACCGTATGGAGAAAAAAAGAAAAAAAAAAAAAGCGAGAGGGCAGAATAGAGCATAAGGGCCGGGGGGGGAATATATGTACAACGTCGAGCGGTAGTATAGTGGCACGAGCCAAAGCGGTAAAGTGACATGCGTGCGCTTCCGTGTTTCGTGAACAGCTGATCACCCGAAGAAAAAAAGATTAACACATACACGTTGTTCCCTATATATGCAATATTATTATATAAAGATATTAGCGAAAAAATTTAACAAAAACATAGAAAATTTTATGTACAACATCCAATAATTATCTTTATCATTCATTATAATATATGAAAATAAATAGAAATTGATGAAAAACAAAAATCATACTTCCGGTTCGTAGTACACGTGCTCGTGAAGACTAAATTTTCATACTATACATATATAGGTATTGTAAAAACGCTCTTTTATCTCCAACGTATTTTAATGCCCGTATATAGATGCGTAATATACTGTAACGAAGGGGGATGAATGTTAGTTGTAACATACGTACGACTCATGCGATTATGTTATACGTACGTTATATGGGGAGTACACGTGTCTCGAACTGTTAACGTCCGTGAACTTCATTAACGATTATCTTTCATTATTATAACAGCACGTGTCTTGCATAACGTAACGATCATACACTATATATGTTACATACATAATACAATATATAATAAATATTTAAACATATTTTTTTTTTTTTATAAAAGTATAAAATCAAATCATTCTAATATTACGATATCGTTGTATAATAATACGCGATTAAGTTTAAGTTTGGTCGCTAACCTGCCGCTACAGTTTATAATATAGAGATTGTTCCGTGAGAGAGCTGAGGTATTACCTACCAACCAACCTATCTATCTACTACTACTACACACGTTCTCATAGTGCAGGACACGTGCCTTGGCGCGGGAACTCTGACTCGTCGGGCGTGTCGCCGTGCGGAGCGCGTCAGAAGTTCAACTTGAAAACACTTACGACGCGTGAGCAACGACTACTGCTGCAACCGTCTATAATATACTATGCCTATACTATATGCTATAGTTGTACTGTATACATATGTGTATGTATGTATATATGTACATAAATACACGCGTCTTTTAACGAACTACGATTGTGTCATAAGCGAGCTGTAAGGCTAACGTCGAACTACGCTGCACCCTTCAATCTCTTGTAATTAGCTACTCGTGCAGTATTTAAAGTGCTCACGCGACCATATAAGCGCAAAGATATAATAGTAGTATAGGATGATAAAAGGCGAGAATAACGGTCACGGTTGTTAAAAGATTAAGTTCGAATTTATCGCAAATCTATAATTAAAAACAGATATTTTTTTGATTATTATTAAAATATCTAACTAGTATAGAGGGTAAAAAACGATATTGTAACACTACGAATTAATCGATCGACAGCTATTTGCTAAGACTTGTAGTTAAATTATTACGATATGGATACAGAAACTTGGGCAATTATTCAAAGCGAGCGATTTAAGTGGTCGGAGTAACTGCAGCAGCAGCAGCTCGGTGGTCCTTGAAAGTATATAGGTATATCGCAGATAAAGAGAGAGAGAGAGCGAGATAGGCAAAGAGTTTAAAAAAAAAAGAGTCAAACACATTCGAGTGTGACATCCAACTTGCAATTATTATCCGCTTTGATATATATCGCGTTGATTTGTGCGCCCTAGCACGTTCCACGTTCAAGAGAAAAAAAAAACGAAGAAAGAAAAGGTCGTTATAAAAAATTCGTCAACGAAGCGCGCATACCGCACCTACATATATATATATATATATACCTTCATAAGAAAAATAGAATGAGAAATCGATCTGAAAAGACGTGGCTAATCACTCTCTAAAGCTTATTAGGTTAAACTGAGTCGTTGAGTTGAAGGAGTAGTAGGCAGTGGGAAGAAGCAAGGATTAGCAATTTGGTTTTAGATCATCTAGGTACATAGATCCATAGATCTATATTCGTACATGGATATGTGTATTTATGTTATCTTAGTAACTGGGGGGGCAAAGCGCGATAAGCGTGCATAAATAATATGCGCGTAGTAAAACGTATAGACGGAGACGGAGACCGAGATATGAGACACGAGAGCGAAGAAGATGAAGATAAAGAGAGAGAAAGAGAGAGAGGTAAGGAATTAGAGAAACTGAGAAAGACGGTACGACGCGCTAGCGGTGACGACGGGTTGGTGTGGGCGCGTGTCTGGCAGCTGCCGCGTACAGGTGGTGCGCTCGCTTGGGAACCAAGCTATACGGAGTGTTCCCACGGAAGGACTCTACCTCCACTCTACCGTCTAACCCCCACTCCGGTATAACCGAACAGCTATATAAAGCGCTGAGCGAGACTGCGAGCAATAATCGCTCTCAGACCTCAGTGCAGTGTGTTTCATAAGAAATATCTCACTCTCTCGAGAGAGAAACAAGACGTAAAGAGAGAAGAAAAATAATTGACATAATTTTTGTTCTCTTCTGATTATATCCAACTGTTGAATAAAAAAGTAAATAGTAAATATTTTACTTTCATATCTGTGATTAATATCTAATAATCAAGAAAAAAGAAACAGTGAATGTGAATCTTAGTGTGTGTGAATCTACTTCAGTGATTTACAACAACAACAACAAAAAAAAACAAGGATTTTAATTTAAAAAAACAAAAAAAAATTATACAAAAATCTGACAAAATGCAAATGCACGAACAAATAATCGTCGAGGGACAGGAACAACCCATCAGCAGGACTTATCAATACAGAAAGGTAGGCATCGTTGTTGTTATACTGGCAAAAAATAAAAAAAAACTAGAAAAGATAAAATTTTTTTCACTGCTAAGTGATTGATAAAAAAAAAAAAATAGATATTATTGATATTATTGATATACGAGAATTGAATGTTCTAACGATTTTTTGTTATTTTTATTATTCCAGGTGATGAAACCGATGCTTGAAAGAAAACGTCGAGCTAGAATCAACAGGTGTTTAGACGAGCTGAAGGATTTAATGGTCACAGCTTTGGCGGGAGATGGTGAAAACGTTGCGAAATTAGAAAAGGCTGATATCCTCGAGTTGACAGTACGGCACCTTCACAAGCTACAAAGACAACAGCGTCTTTCGGCAAATCCTGTGATAGATGCGGATCGTTTTAGGGCTGGTTATACGCATTGTGCTAACGAGGTGAGTCGGTGCTTAGCCGCAACTCCGGGTGTCGATGTAGCGCTTGGTACTAAACTTATGACGCATTTGGGACACAAGTTAAATTCTATGGATAAAACCGGACCACTTACTATTCACGTTACCGCACCTCAAACATCACCTACTAATAGCGAGACAACTGATGATTGCGAGGATTATCCTATGCCACTTACACCAGCATCGAGTCAACCCTCACCTGCTCGTAGCGAAAGAGTTGATATTGAAGTAGGAACGTCTTATAATCATGGAGGATTATTGCAAGTCGCTAAACCAAATGAGACGGTATGGAGACCGTGGTAGATAAACTTTAATGTGTTTAAAAACTCCAGTTTGTTTAAAACTTGATATAATACATGGGAACTCGCAGTAAAAAAAAAAACATAAATTTGAATACGAGGATAAAGATGTTTTTGAAGGCTTCTTCACGTGGCTGAGAAGAAGAAGAAGAAGAAGAAAAAAAGAAGAAAGAAGAAAGAAGAACGAAGATGAAGAAAATTAAGATTAAGAAGAATTTCTTCGATCATTGAAGAAAAGAAGTTATATTCTTCGAGAGACGAATATAATATAATCGTTTGAGGTGAAGTCAGGGAGCCACACTGTGATAAATAAAAAGTGTATTGGCTTTATAGAAAGAAAAAGTCGATGAACTATCGAAAATCAAAAGAAAAAACGGTGGTTTTTTTTTTTTTTTTTCTAAAGAAAAAAAAAAAAGTATAAGGTGCGATAAAACGAGAAAGACGAAGAAGAAGAAGATGAAAAGACTGTGGAATATTTGTTAAAAGATTTCAGTCTAAAAAAAAAAAGCTAAAAATGTCGGTTTTTTTTTTCTTTCATAATGGATATTCGTATAAATATAATCTCAATATTATATGAGAGAAAGAAAAAAAAAAAAAAAATTTGCTCAAAACAAACATATTATAATAATCGAGTTTTTTGTTTTTTTTTTATATAAAATTTTGTAATTAACAATTTCTCCAAGTATATTTTGTTACTCGCGATGATTATAATATGTTATGTAATAATATAGAGATATTGATTTATAAGATATAGAATTTGGTATCATTATCGATTTAGTATAGTCTAGAAGAAGAAAGAAAGGAAAAAAAAGAATACTAAAATCAGTGGGTGGTCTAATATTCAAATGAGAAAGAAATGACAACAAGAAAAAAAACAAGAAAAAAAAACTAGTAATAATTATAATATTAATGAACAGAAGCTTTAATATCTATAATATAGGAATTTTGGGTCTTTATATTACTATATTATCTATTTCTTAAATTTACACACGTAATAATATTATAATTATTATGTTTTTATTATTATTATTAATATTCGTTATTCCGTCGTTCTAGCGAGTGAATTTTATTTTTTTTTATTTATTTCATTTTATTTTATTTTTTCAATTTTATATTCTCACGTCTGTATTAATTATCGAAGAATGTGTGTTTGTTCTTTTTTTTTTTATTTTTATTCTATACAATAATTTTATTTGACACCTCGCTAGAACCGGAGTTGTTGAACCTCTTACTCGGTCAACAAATTATAAAATCTCGTAGTACATATATATGTATACATATATGTTATAAGAATAATTGTTTCAAAATAAGTTGATCAAAGTGTCAATGAATTAACAATGTTATTGATAAAACCGCAATTCGACCGGGTTAGAGAGAATTTTGTTTTAATGTGATACAGAAACGCGTACCTGTGATATTTACTGTAGTATAGCTGAAGAGCGACAATATACTAGATTATTATAATAAATAAATAAATAAATAAATAAATAAATAAATAAAGATACGTCTACAAGAATTATAAGAATTATTTATTACCATATACTTGAACGCACCTTTTTATTCCCAAATTTCATTCCTTCATTATTCTCTTTAGTAATTATTAACTAAATTCGAAACTACCTGATTTTATATTATTGATATTTTTTGGCGCGAAAATATACACGAGGGGCAAAGAAAAAAAAAAAAAAAAAAAAAAAAAAACGGCAACTAGTATAAAATTGAAGCGAATGAGAGGAAACCTTTATATAGATGTTGTTTTCATTATATCGGTAATAAATTTTTATTCATTGACGTCACTTACTTATGAATCCTCCTGAATAAACCAGCCTGCCAGCTGCTGCTGCTGCTGCTGCTGTTGCTGATGATGTTACTGCTTGGTGCTACCGCTCCAGGTCACCCAGTACGAAGATGAAGAATAGGAACACTTGTTGTTACACTCACCTGAAAAATAATATATATGGTTATTTTTAATCATCTGATAATATAATATGTGCTTACATGTATGTCAAAATTCATATATATATACGTAACTAAATAAGTATATCGTATGCTTGTTTATAGAATCGTAAATGATTATTTCAAGGATAACGCAGCTATATATTTGTTCTACATTTTTTTCTATTCTTTTTTTTCACCCACTCAAAAGTTGCTAGTATTGAGATATTATTATATATAACTATTATCCTCAAAATCGATAATCGATCGTCAAATATTGAGAAGAAAAAAAAATAAATAAATAATAAGAAAGAAACTAGAAGAAGTTTTAATTGATTGTATGAAATTTTTAAACCCATATTCTAAAATCACTAATTTAATAAAAGTCCTGTTTTCTTTAATTATTATTACCAATTGTAAGACAATTAATGTAAACTTGGGTCAAATTGTCTTAAATTCAAAAATAGCAATTATTCATTTCACGATTAAAGACCGCGTGCAAGGTGCAGCGTATAATATCGGGCACCTGGTATACCGGCAACCTGTTGCATTAGTGTAGCTAAAGTTGCTCGATTCCAGGCGTAGCGTATAGTAATATTAATCGTTTTTAAAAGCTTCGATATTATTACGGAATTTATATGAAATTTATTATTTCGGATGAAATACCGACCGTAAGAAATCTCGGAGACTATCTATGATAAATTATAACTCCGGTGGTGATTTTATTAATAGAGAAAGAAGAAGAAATAGAAGAAACTTTTTTTTTAATTATTTCAAATATTTTTAAACGTAAACAGCTTCTCAGACAGTTTTATAGATCAACCGAATAGTTGATTACCTATAGCAGTCGATGAATCACGAGAGAAAAAAATAAAAATAAAAATGAAAAGGAAGATATTTTTGAAGGCTAGAAATCGTTTATTAAATGTTTCTAAAATATTACGTGCGATTAAAATAGCGGTGTGAATAAAGCAAAAACTCTATACTATATTTATCTTCTATAATGACGTCGATAATCAACTGACTACCCACTAGCTTCTCTCTCTTCCCCCTCGTTTTAACAAGTGATAAACGTTCCTGGCACAGATTCAATTCTCTAACTCATTCAGAACCCACCAACGACGATAGCATATAAATTTGTTATCGATAAATTATTATAAATCCAGAAACTCTAAAAACTCTTCACAACTATTCTAAACAGTCCGTTACGTTTGAATTATTTATTGAAAATATAAAATATTCATAACGTTTTTATTTATTTATTGATTGAATTTCAACCTATGCAGTTTGTCCAACGCTTGCATACGCGATTTTGCGATTTTTCTTTTTTTTTTCTTTCTTGTTTTTTTTTTCAACCTACTTCGCATGACGACTATAACGATACAGCATCTATTCATTACGCAGAATGATGATTAGCTGCCATTTTAATTCACCACACATGGTGTAATCTAACCTCAACCTTACAAATCATTCTAACTAACAATAATCTCAAAATCTCCGAGCCAGATTCGTAACATCAATTTCACCGGCTACAAAATCCTGTTTATATCATTGTATATAATGTATATATCGACCATAGAATCAATACGCGAGATTGCGGAACTCATATTTTGCATATAATATCTCATAGCCATATAACTCGCACACGTGTGTGTAACGGAACCTCCAATTCGAACTTTTTTTTAGGTTAAAAAACAAAAACTTTACATACTGCTTAACGAAGGCTCGAAAATAATCTATAAATGAACTTTGTTTATATGCAACGTACCTCTATACACGTGTATTTCGATCGTTTATAAACGGTTATAGATTTCTAATAGAAACGAAAAAGTTCTTCAAATTTTATTGAAGAATAATTCACTTACTTATATTTAACTTTTTTAGATCTGTTTAAGTCCTTAAGAAAAATACGAAGTAATGAAAATCGAAAGAGTTAGATATAGTCAATTGTATATTTGGCATGTAGTTCGTTTATCAGTTCATACGCTATAGACGATAATTAGAATAGAAATTGTTTTCTCGTATAATGTTCTCGGTACAGTTGTAGTAATAAGCAAAGAAAATAACAAGAATAATATAAAGTCTGTTAATATTACCTCTAGTATGAAAAAAAACTGTGCGGAGAATCGGGTTTCACTTCACTGAATAAGAATAAAAATCGTTTTCTATTAAATGATATGTTAAATTTCACTATTCACTAAAATAAATAGCCAACAACAGCTGTAGCGGTGTTTTCGCACCCGGGATCGAACGCGCGCGCATCCATGTTGCGGTAATCTATCGTACCTCGGATATTTAATGATAAAATTTACCGCGCGGTTAGAAACTACGTTGATTTTACCGACCAAGATTTACCGACAGAACTGAATATAATCACACGGTAAACTGTTACCGACTCAATTTTCTTCTTACCGATAATAAGATACAATTTTTTTTTTTCTTTTCAACCAGATCAACGAAAGCGATTTATGTTACCGACAGATATAATTGTCGATCTTTCAAACTTATTATAATATATTATAAATATAAATATACTTAATAGCTGCGAAATAAACGCGGTTATTCATTAGATCTGAGTTTAAACAGCTCGATGTATACAAATTGGCATTTTCTTTTAATTATCTACACCGTGAACTAAACACTTCACCTCACTTTTTATAACTTTTTCTTTTTCAATTTCGCTTTAGAGTAGAAATTTTCTTGAATTTTACGGTCAATAATTAATCAAACAGACGTATGTACCTGACACACAACATTCTGCATTAGAGTTTTCCCATTTTTTTTTCTTCAAATATATAAAGGTGGATGCCTACGACCTTCTGGTTTAAATTGTTAAAAATTAGTCAATTTTACAGATTCCTCTCAAATTTTCCATCTCTTCATTTTTACAAATGACAAAAAATCGTATACAACGTCGCATACGACTTTCTGGAATTAGTTGACGTGATCATTCTCCGTTCAGTCAAGTCCAAAAAGTCGTACGCGTCAGGACTCACGACGTTCGTCTTAGATTTGGTCAATTTTCAATTCCAACTGTATTTTTTTTAAACATATTTTTAGATCTCTCGCGTAAATACATAATAAAAAAAAAAACAAAAAACAAAAAACAAAAAAAAAATTGTACTAACTCTAGATTCAAGAAAATGCCAAACGATCATATATATCGGCGTTAAAGACCTCGTGCCATTAGACTCATCAGCGACGTATTATTTTACCTACCAGAAGCAAGGGAGAGATGAATTCTGCACTCAATATATTATATACATAGTCTCGCTTTTTTTTACAATCTATTCGAACCCTTGTATTTATTTAAAAAAAAAAAACAATTTCGTACGTAATTAATATCAATAAGTTATTGCTACTGCATATATGTATATATATATATATATATACGTCAATCCACGACGCACTGCACTTTAGATCTAACGATTCTCGGCAAGATAAAATCTAATAAGATTTAATAAGATCTAATAAGAAGATATACTATTATAGAATAGGTATAAGAGATAGAATGGCTGTAGAATATAACAGCGTAAATAGTCCTCTGCGACTAAGGTGCTACTGCATAACTGCACTACTGCCCTACCTCGCCACGTGATCAAACTAAATCCGATTTGGGATCGCTTGAAAAGTCTCGGTGTAGATCTAGCTAAGCTAACTCATGCGTCAGATTGTAATTATAATTAACCGATTGACTAATTAATTCCAATCGACAAAAATTTTTTATCTCATAGATCGTTTGTTACATATGGATCCCGATCTTAAATCTTAAATCATCGTTATAATTGAACTCCGATTCGTCGAATTTTTATTATAGATTGTCCTGAATAATAATTGTTGTATATGTATGCAATATGCAGGACTGTGTCAAGAGGCACTGGCGCCAGTCTTTGCAAAACAAAAAAAAAATATATTCTATGTCATTACATTATAGTTATACGTAACACTAAACGTATGAAATATTGCAGCTCCGTTTTTTGATGATTTTCTGATTGTTATACTTGTACTTATAGTCATTTCATCAAAGCTGTTCTTTTCTTTCATACCTATTCTATATTTTCTTGTTTCTTTATGGAGAAAAAAATATATTCAATTCGTATTACACATTCGTTACTATACTCAGATTATTGTTTTGCAATTAAATGATGAATTATATTAATTATATAAGAATATATATATATAATGAATGTAATTAAAATTAATGAAAAAGGTTGTTCTTGTATTTCGTTCCGCTGCAGTTTAATTAAAGGTTCATTATTCCACGTCCAGGTTGTATACTATAAGTATAGCTGTATACTTAGGATGATATCAAGTTCGTCCCCCCCGTCGAGAAGGCCCTGGTTCACAACTTCCGCTTTTCTCTACAGTATATAGTACTATACGATAATGTGTAAAGTGTAAACTGTAAAGGATATGATTCAGTTGTATATATATACGAGTTGAGTCACCTCAGTCCCTCGTATGTCAGTTGATAGTGACGATATACCTATACTTATCATATATACGTTAATGTGTATATATTACATACAACACATATACCTATATGATTTACATATCGCAGTTCCGACTACATGACAGTATAATAAACCCGCTTTATAGCGAGAGGGACTTTCGCGCAGGAAGAGAGAGAGAGAGAGAGAGAGAGAGAAAAGACCCCTTACAATATCAACCCTTTGTCAACTATCCAACAAATTGATAACGTCAATGTTGAGGTTTATAATTAGGGCATTCAATGATTCATAATATGCGTTATATCGATCCTATTTTTTTTTTTTTTTTTTTTCTTTCATACGCATACATAAGTATAAATTTTTATTCATATAAGTAACTATATTATGCATAAATGAACAAAATTAATTTCTAATTTTTGTTTGTTTCATTTCGTGACGATTCTAATTTTATTAAATTTTTGCAAATATTCGGAAGCTGCGAGGATAGAATTCAAACTCTTCTTAATATCCATTTGAATTCGATCTGCAAAACTGTACCTAGGTATATCTATATTCTATATACTCCCAATTTGCTAAGGTGTAGCTTTTAATCAATCCAAATGATCTATGTGCAACATACTGTATGGTATTGATTTCACAGTTCGTGAGGCAAAGACATTACTCAGTACGTATCGAACTACTTCCTCAGATTCTGCGAATTGATAACGTCTATAGTCTTTACCTATATGAATATATAGATATATATATCTATGCATGCTCGCGGGTCGAGTTAAGGATGATCAATATGCGTCATGCTATATCGATCCTGGCGTTAGTATATATGTATAATATACACGTCAAACTTTCATACGATTCGTGAAATACATAGTTTTAACTTTTCCTATTTTCTTTATCGTTTTTCGTTGATTTATTGAAAAAAAAACTGTTTAATATTATATGCGAAATTCTTTAGAAAGAAATATAGAACGATAAAAAAAACAAAAAAAAAAAATCTTGACGAAATCGCATCCGTTGTATTATTTAGCTCGTTGGAAGTCTCTAGTCATTTCCTCGAAATATACTTACTCTGTACCTAAAGTTGTACAATATCCGGTCATGTAATACGGCATTGACACATTGCGGTCTTAATATATGGCGTAAAGTCGTATAAATTAAACCATCAATAACGTGATTTTTGTGACATAAGGTCTTTATAGAAATTTTATTTCGTTACATATAATTCGCTGAGAATTCTTAAATTATACGAAATTAGGAATTTGAAAACCTTAAAGCAAAAGAAAACTATGTAATGAGTATATTACATAAACATATATATAAGTATAACCGGAATATAATCCTAATTATTCCAAAAAAACTTTAATGCGTGCGGAATTAACAAAGTGAGATGATTTACGATTTTAGTCAATGTCCACAAGGTGGGGCATAATAATTTTTCACCTCTATTCGGTATCTCGTTTTCTCATATACGTCCGTATAATCATTGATTTCGAATGTCGTTGTACAACCCCGGGCAAAATTTGGTTTTAATATTCGCAATTCGATTCAGTGCCGAATCAACGCGATCTATATTTATCTGCTATAGTATACAATAAAACGGTATAGAAATACCGTGCAGCTTGTATATCTAAATTGATTATAAACGTTGTTCAATTATATTTATATAATCTATAAAATTAGGCGCTTAGGAATAGCTATAGGTAGCGTCTTATCTAAAATGATAAAATTCCATCAATTTCTATAAATCGCGCTAAAACGGCATGTAGATATAGAATAAAGCCTGACGTAGAGAGTCGAGAGATAAAGGAAAGGAAAAAAATTGTAACAGCTTTTGAACTGATCATTACAACTCGCGCATGCCCAGAAAGAAAACCTATACAACGCATCGAGGTATAGTAGTGAGACAAACGCGAGCGCTGAGGTAGGTATATGACACAGCTGCTCGCAAGTACCAAGTTTGTTTAGTCCACGCGCAACCGCCGTAACGTTAAGACGGTTTAAAATCTCGTCGTAGATAAATTTTATTATAATAAAGGTTGTCAATATCATTTTATCGGACATTACGTTCTTTATATAGATATAATAAAGAGACTATAATTGTTAAATCATTGACTTTTGAGAGTGTATAGAAAGTAAATCGTTTTATTTTATACCTCAACGTTTGTAAGATTAAAAAGATAACTATATTATATAGACGTAATAATATTGTATAAATTAAAATATTAATAAATAGTTTAAATATCATGGCTGATGCAGAGTTAAGCAATCTTTTAAATAGAAGACAAAGAATAAATGAAGAACTTGAAGAAGGTAAAGATGTTAAAAAGGAGTATAAATTCGTTAATGTTTATACAGAATTTCACGAGTTATCACGACGCGAGATAAAACAGTATGAGCAGACCTTCAACAGGTGAGATTCACTAATATGCATACAAGTTATGATAGAATATATTTTAAAACTATAGACTATTTTCTTATTATCGTTCTTACTTTCATTATAATCTATTACTTATAATAATAATAATAATAATAATATTAAATAAAATTCATGGTATACAAATTTTTTAATATATATATTACAAAAAGCAAAGTGAATAGAATAGAAAAAAAAAAAAAAAAAGCGAGGCGCGCCCGCGCGCTCGTGTCACACAATTACTATACGATAATATATATAAGCGAATAAACGTTCGCACTTCGAATGTATATATTATAATAACATGAAGAAAAGGTTTTTTTGTTTTTTTTTCTTCCACGATTGTGCAAAGATATTATATTTGTAAGAAAACAGACATGCGACGTTATTATCTCGCACACGTGCTTTACGTCTAATTATATACGACGTTACTATGTGTTATGACTTATACAGATATAGTTATAAGTAAGGTATAAACTGTTTTCTTTTGTTTTTCCTTACGAGCTTTAAATCTTTAAAAACTATTAGATATATGAAATTGACTCACTCTCGCGTTAAACGTTACATACCTATATATGTTGTGTATCCGTTTCGAGAAAAAAAAAAATAAAAATACGCGCGAAGAGTGTGAATCACTGTATATACGATCATAGATATTGGTATATATTTACGTATGTAATATACGATTCGTGTAAAAGTTACGTCATTACTATTACGTCGAAAATACAAACAACGAAATTTAACGAAACTCGAAACTTTCGCGATAATTCATCAATCGTTGATATGACGTATATATAATATATACATTTTTTGAGATATTATTTTTTAACAGTGATTTCATTTCAGCGTTATATTATATTCAAACAAGTATACAGTATATATATATATATACACATATATATATATATACTAAAGGAAAAGAGATAACTTGATGATATTTATAGCTATAAATATATCCGCAGTACAGAATTGTTATCCTCTTTTTATACTATAATTGTATTATACATCATTAAAACTTTTTTATATACTCACACAAATACTATATGAAACATATTTTTTTCGATCTATAATAAATTGATCTATATTTCTGCTTATATATACCTATATATAAGTATATAAGACAAATCCCTGAAGAATAATTTTGCACACTCGTCTCATCGGCATCTACCAACAATTCGTAGAATGATCATCGAAATTCATACATCATATGAGAAAAAAAAATTAAAATCCCCCCAAAAAAAAAAATATATTATGTTTTTTATTAATTAAATTTATCAACATTATTTGTCATCTTATTTATTCATTTATTTATTATTATTATTATTATTATTCTATTGTTTGCTCTATTGATCGAACGATTTTCTACTCTGCTCCCGGTAACAGTGCGATGGCCAGGGGTATAAGAGGTCAAAGGTTGAAATTAGGAGCGAATAATGATAAATTTAGCATTTTCTTTATATTGTAGGTACTGTTTAATTTTTATACCTAAATTGTGAATAACATTTTTATAATATTCATTAAAAATGAAAAATAGAAATGCATATACGCGTATATTGAAAATTGAAATATACATATTTTTTTTTTTCAACAAATTGACGTAAGATATTATGTTTATATATATATATTCAGGTAATATATGTATGTAATACATGCCAGATATCTAAAAGAATATATGATAAAGGAAAAACTTGAGAATATATAATTTTCGCCTCAATGAGTATAATATATAATAGAAAAACCATAATTTTCTTATCTTATCTCGTGAAATTCAAAGCTTATCTAAAGTCTGAAGAGGTACCTAATCGTAATGCGGTGTTACAAAAGAATATATAATATATATAACACATATATTACATGTATAATGTTATTGAAAATTCAAGCCTATATATAGTATATATTATATACATAATAATAAAACGATGTGTAAAAAAAAAAAAAAAAAATTATTATATAATATATAGTATGTGTATAATATTAGTAATCCCGCGATGTATATGGGTTTTTATGAATTTTGTTACGGCCCTGTAAACTACGGCGTACCTGACCAGTGTCCAACCTTTGCCGCATTGTTAGATATCCAAACGCGAGCGTCGCGTTCGCGGTTGCCTTGCGTCGCGTTGGTGAGGGTGAGTGTATTATAGGTATGGACTGCCAGCAGCCTGGAGCCGGTTAAAAATATGTTAACCCTTAAAGAAAAAGTATATAAGAGAAGTAAAGAAAGAAAGAATAAGAAAGAAATATAGAAAAAAAAAAGAAAAGAAAAGGATACAAAAGAAAGAAAGAAAGAAAGAAAGAAGAAAAAAGGACGGCAAGACTCGAGACGCGCTCCAGACTCCACGTATAGCTGGCCGGTCCTTTGCAGCAAGCATACCTATACCTATAAAAGAAAAAAAAAAAAAATTACCTACTCCCGCGGAGGAGACCTCGGGGATCTATCTACTCTTTTGCTTTGTGGTTTGTCCCCGCGTCATCCGCAACGTCGCGTCGCATCGCGTTGGATCGTATCGCAGAGTTGCGAGCGGTCACTTTTCGTTCCGTACATATATATATTTTTTCAGGTATATAAATATACAGGTATATATCTATATTAGATGCTATATTATACGTACGTATACATAGCTATAGCTGTAATAATACGATGCTTTTGTAGTCTTGACCGCTGTAATGTATACATATTACATATGTTATACAGTGTGATTCATGTTCACCGGGTCATATATTGATAGGAGTAGATTCCCTGTGAAAATTTAAGACTAAATTTCCTTTACCAAAAATTCGAGGAACCGATAGTTTCCGAGCTACTTAAGATCTTAGTTGACCAATCGCGGAGCGTATAGATCGCACAGACTAGGCACCGCTCAATTTCCACTCATGGCTAGCCCTAGTCTGTGTCACTTATAAATCCTATGATCGGTGAACTTAGATCTTTCGTATCTCGTAAACTATTGGTCCCTCGAATTTTTGGTAAAGGAAATTTAGTCTTAAAATTTCACAAGGAATCTATCCTGAAAATATTAACACTCAAACTGAATAACTGTGTACAGTACATTCGCATAATAACAATCTAAGGCTAAACGAAGAGATTGAAAGTGATACTTTATATGAACTAAGCGAAGGAATAGAAGGGACTGTAGTAGTGATGGGTTATAAAATAATAAAAATAAGAAAGTAGTCGTGTTTATCTTATATTATTTAATTTTTCATCCACTTGATTGGATATCGATGTATTTCAATGTCGATTTAATTAAAATATGATACCTGCACGAATGATTGAGAAAATTATTAATTAGGTTCTTTATTAAATGATCTGTTAATTTTATAATGAATTTGATATTTCAGAATCGAAATAGTAGGTACATACATACCTTATGTAATAGTAGAATACATATTATATAGGTCATAATCTACTGACCCTTCTGAATCATTTCAACAGCCATTTCCTTGTCGCTAGCTTTATTGTAATTGAAAAGATTTATTTTTTTATATTAATAATAATAATAATAATAATAATCACTGCCTTATATACATGTATATAATACCTATTTAGCTATTGTAATACATATTCGTTTGTCAAGCGCTGATTGCATACTCGCTCGTGTTATATACATACATAAAATATACATATATACATATTCAACTTTGACCCCTCTCGTGTGGGTCAGTTGCAGTCGCGGTTAACACGAGAGCCCGTTTAACTACATACATATATGTATGTAGTACATACATACATACCATATGCTACCCTAAATTGTACTTTGAATAAGAATATTATATTTCGCCTAGATATAGTCGTCATTTTTTTTTTTTCTCAATTCAGTTTTCGAATTTTACTTTTCTTTTACGTAAAACTTCCGAACGCGAATTAAACGGATTCGGAGAAAAATTTGGTACAAAAATTACCACCGACAATTTTCATATATATGGTATTAAATTTCATCAAAATACGTTCAGGGATTTTGGAAGGGGGATGCAAAAAAATGTGTTTTCGAAAAAGTACTGATTTAATAACTCGTCAGACGTTTCTAATATTGAAATAAAATTTGTGGGACTGATATTTATTCAGGCCTCAGACCCGTTTTTCTAAATATAATATAATTTCTAAATCAAGTGGGTGTGAGGTGTAGCAGTTTGAAATTTTGGATGACTTTATTAAAATTTCATTCTGTTTCCATACTTTCCGGCTTCTTTTCTTTTCTTAAACTATTATCCAACACCGGGTATAGCCTACGCTATAATCTTTTTTTCTAATATTATCTAATTATAATATTTGATGTCTTAATCAGTAACGACAATTAATTAAAATATAATAAAGAAAAAAAAAAAAAATTAGAATTCATTACCATACGAAGTAAATTATAGTTATATGATTTATTCGATTTGGCTGGAATTATTAACGAGGACAATTAGTCACGCGTGTTGGTTGTGGCTTTGATACATCCTCGTAGTTTCCCCATCTGAACCACACCAAGATTCCATCATTATGGATTTAAAAAAAAATGACATCAACGATACTATTATTATAGTATAACGATAAAAAATTATCCCGCAAAAAGTTAGAAAAAAAAAAATATATATATAGTATATCAAGTTTTTCTTTTTCTTTTTTTCTTTTTCTATTCCTTAAGAAATTCGAAACAGTTGTATGTCTCAATCTCAACGTATGATATATAATCTTAACAGATTTCTAACGCCTATAGTAATATAATCATTCGTATCGTCAGACGTGTATACTAACGGCTTTGGGTCAATTAAACCAGACCTAAACAGTTGTTGGTCGTTTGTAAATATAATGATGATGTCTATGTTTATAAGACACTAACTAACGGTCTGTCATCTAATCAAATTCTACTGTTTTTTTTTTTTTTTTTTGTTCTTTTTCATTTTATTCAATTGCTGTGAAAGTTTCGCTCCGAAAATCGTAGTATAGGTTTTTTTTTTCTTTTTTTGTTTGTAATATTTTCTCAGTTAGTACTGTAGAAAAAATTGTCTGGAATATTTGATGGAATTCTTATGAAATATTTTAGCAACTGGTAATATCAGGGATTTTTATATTGCATCTGATATTGCGAACATCGGTTTATAAAAATTTAGTGAAATTCCGAAACTAAGACGAAAAGTTCTTGATTCAAGAATTTCGATCTATTTCTCAGGATGTAAATTCCCGAATTTCAAGTTACGGAATTTTGAATCCTCGGTGTTCTTCGGTTTTAAGATTGACCATGTAGACTTTTCCTTTTGGTTTTTTACTTAAAATTCATACAAAAAAGAATTCGAACAGAAAAATATTCCTTACATTTTTATTCCCCCGGTATTCTACTATATTTTGAAAATAACAGTCTCTTAATTAATTTTAATTATTATCAATCGATTATTTAATACGATAAATCAAACACTTCGATCTATAACTACGCGAAAGCATACTTAGGCGACCCAATCTGACCACGTATTGAATACGAGGCTTCATTTCCATTCAATAGTCCGTTATACTCGCCTATAGCTAATCGTCTAACATAAGTAAATCACCACTTGAATACAAACCAACTATATTATAACACCTTTTATAGTATATAAACTGTAGTTGAAAATTCCCTACGCCATATTCTCCATTATATTATATCACGTTAATTATTATTCGCTATAACAATTATTAATTCAAATAATCTAATATATTTCGTCAGATTTGTCGAAAACCATAGGCCAAAAAAAAAAAAAAACCCATAAAACTGTCGAATTCTAGGTGTTGCAAAAAAAAAAAAACAATTTTTCATTTATTTTTCATTAATGAGAGAAAATCGGTTGCAAAATTAATCGTTTGCCGATTTTTTCAGCCGATGATTATCTCTCAATTTATTTCTAACATACATCTCATTCTTATATTACGTTTCTACTCGCACGTGGCACATCCTAATATCGTTTTGGTAGAAGTTACTTTGTGATTTCATACGTTAAGCTTTCGAGGGTCTCCCGCGGGGCCAAGAAGACGTATGCCTGGCATGGGGCGAGTCCTTGAGCTATTTTTGCGGCTCTTTACTTAACTATCGCTCCCCCAGGAGTTTTGGCGCCTCTTTCCACCTTTGCCCCCCCCCCAGAATTGTGTATCTGGGGTCAATAAAATTTACATTCATTTATAGTTTTACAAAAAAAAATAATAATAATTGAAGTTGAATTCAAGATTTTGTTCATCAAATTTTGCTGAAATCGGTCCCACACTGCAATCATCGAGTTATGCTCCAATTAAATTTCAAACTGCTCTCCCTCGCGTATTTCATTATCCAAATTGTTTTATATTTAGAGTAAAATCTTGATGCTTCGATAATTACCAAACGTTCAAATTTCATCAAAATCTTACCAACGATTGCCGAGATATTAGCAATTCTTCAAAATCACATTTTTAAAATTCGGAACACCAAGTTCAGAAATTTATTCGAATTATTTGTAATTATTTAAAATTGTAAAGCGTTCTCATTCTCGCTTGGTGGTATTCCGTCAGTGAGATTATCTCCGGCAATTTTTTTTTCTTTTTTTTTTTTTTTAGAAATATATGTATACTGTGCGTAGTGAGCGGTTTTAATCTACCAAAACCGATCTAATCTTCAACTTTATCGCGTACAAAGATTTATATTACTAACTAGGTACGCGATATGTGTAGGATTCATGCACTAGGTGCGGTGAGATTATATAGAAAAGCGTATCTAGGACGGAACCCTACAACTGCGAACAAAAGACACAGGTTCCAAATTGCCACTTACTTTGCTGCCGCTGACTTGACAATCTAGAAGTGCTATACTGCACAGAAACCGCGAGCAAGTCCCTATCATGTTCGCTTTTTTTTTCATTTTTTTTCATTTTTTTTTTCACTACACCCCCATGGCTTTATGTTCATACATATGGAATTTAGTTAGTTCAGATGAAAGAATCAATTTTTTTTTTTTTTTCTCTTCTTTTTTCGTTTATTGAAACTTTCGATGTTCAATAATCGATATTTATATCTGAAATTTTAATTAAAACTCTCTACCTAGTACAAAGAAAAAAATTTCAATGAAAATAAAATCGAAACTTATTTCATACTTCAGTATACTGCTGCTGTATATAGGTATATATATATATATTTTTCAAACGCATATCAAACATTTCAATTACTTCGCCAAACGCGGTTTTACATATCGAATTCCGATAGATCCCGGGTTAATAACCTCGTGCAGAAACACTTTATACCACATACCTGTAATGAAGAGAAAAGAAAATACGATAATAATTATTGCTAGTAAATTACTTGAATAATTCTCGTCGAATTATTATTATTATTATTATTATTATATATAAGCATAAGTATAACGTACTTCCTTCAAATACAAATGGCGGACAGAACTAGGGATATTATGTACTGAAAAGTTGGTAGAACTTCCAACGCGATTCTACCGACCAACGATATTCGAATAAATTAGCGCCTGCGCGCTTGGAACCAGGTCTTTCCACGTAACCACACGGTATATAGCTTGAAGTGAAACGTTGTTAAATTAGATACAGCTTATGTCTATTATATTTATAACATAAGAAATTGACGTAACCGGAATAATTCAGAAATAACAAGTAACGAGAAATTATAGTTACTTAATTAATCCCACCATACGTATATAAGATCGTAACACATCTATCACATTGAGAAAGTGACTTATTATAATATACAGTATATACCATATCCATATTCAAGGTCTTTTTCTAATATTCGCAATTATATTTGTATAGTAAATTCCATACATACTATATAATAATAATAATAATTAAATAATACCTGCTACTCGAATTTACCTATACCTATATTGTAATTATTCTCGATTTTTTTGCGCACCATTAAAAACGTTAAATCTTTAGATTAGAAGAAAAAAAAAAGGAGACTTCTATCTTCATTTCTATCTGTTCGATCTCTTGGTTCGTAATTCGCAAACGTTTTTAATAATCAGAGTAGGTACAGATGGCGAACAAATCCACTGGTGGAAGTTTACCTTGACCGATTTTCAAACGATTCAAAGAATTCATTCGCGTTCTCTATAATTACTTTGTATATATATATATATATGTGTGTATAAAGGTATGAGTATAGTCTCCGATTATGGATTACAACCTATGCGATTTATCGTTACGAACTTTGACTAATCCAAAAGTTTATTCATATTTGTATACCTAATCGCAAATAGCTTCTTAGGGAATTTGAAAATCGTAAAAAATCATTTTCCAATTCAATGGAAAAGCAGGAGTAGGTAGGCACTGATTATTTTCTACGAAAATAGAACCCTCAGGGTATACAATCACTTTGCCATAAATATATATGGGGTATTCTACGTGAAACGGATCGAATTTGATACCAATGCAGATTCAGTTTGAAGCATGTAAAACTTTGGAAATATGTGATTCAATTTTTCTTCTACTTGAAGGATCAAACGAATTGTCTTAAAATTTTAACCAAAATTACTTCGACGAAGCACAAAAAAAAAAAAGTGATAACATTTTCAATTTGCCGTTTCACCCGGAACACCCCATATATATTATGTATTTCAATACCTTGGTGTATACCATTATTACGTACTATGTACTTCTATCAGGTATATAACATCCTGTAGTACGTGTTATAGTTAAAACTATGCGACGAAACGTGATTCGAAACTTAAACGAAGTTTATATTATATGTATACTGGGTGATTCAAGTTGAGCAGTCCATATCTCTAGGGTAGATTCCTAGTGAAATTCTAAGACTAAATTTCGTTTACAAAAAAGTCGAGGGATCAATAGTTTCCGAGATACAGAAGATCTTAGTTGATCGATCACAGAACTTACAGGTGACACAGACTAGGGTTAGCCATGAGTGGAAGTTGAGCGGTACCCAGTCTGTGCGACCTATACGCTCCGCGATTGGTCAACTAAGATCTTATCTAGCTCGGAAACTATCGGTCCCTCCGATTTTTGGTAAAGGAAATTTAGTCTTAGATTTTCACGATGAATCTATACTCGATATATGACCCGCTCAACATGAATCGTATCGTATTTATTCATCACACATACTGCGAAAATTTTATTGACTTTATCTTAAAATCGACCTTGAATTTCTGCAGTAGTGCAACTATATTCATAAGCACTTTAGCGCAGATAGTTATATGCGGTATTATACATATATGTATAGTACCCAGGTATATGACGTATACTTGGAAGCATATCGCTGCAGTGTGACTTCCGATAAATATAGTTATAGATATAAGAATAGTCGATAAGCTAATATATTAGCGATGTTACGCTAAAACCAGCCAAGTTGACGTTTTTTTTTTCCTTTTTTTTTTTATAATTTTAATACACGTTGATAAAACACGTTCACTCGCGAATTTTTATCGTGAAATTTGTTAAAAATTGAAAGAATATGATGGCTTCTTTCGTTCTAATAATAAATTGTGTTTTCGTTACTAAAGTTAATCGATTTTTGGAAAAGACCCTTCGTTTATTTGTAATGTATAAAATATCGTGTATATATATCGCGTGAATTAGGTCTCAGAAATCTTCTTTGAACGAGTCATGTTCTAAAAATAAAAATTCCAAATCTGTTTGTTTGGTAGAATTTCCTGAACCCTGTTTGAACTTTACTAATTCGAATTCCCATGAATTTTCTGATCTTATCATATATTACAGCGTTCGCAGGAATATATATTCGAATCGAATTGTGGATAAAAGCGAGTTTATTTATTTAGTAAACGACGTAATATCTAAACGTTTTCTGTTTACTGATCACTACGTTATAGTTCGGCTGATTCCAATCCCCGGCTAATTCTGTATGTACGAGTAATTAGTATGTATTCAGTTTTTCCTTTCATCCGAACGCGAGATAAAAAAAAAAGGAAAAAAAACTGCGTAGAAACCTATGGTACAGAAAAAGAGCTAGAAATGTATATACGGCCTTGTCTAGACGGTGAAACGCGAAAACTTTCTTGGTTTAAAGTAAAGATTTGAAATTGATGTTTTGCGATAAATATTCCGTAGCTGGTAATCGGAGAGATTTTCACCCTCGATTTCGCGCTGATATAAATTCGCGATACTGAACATACGCTCACAAAAATAAAAAATAAAAATATATAAAATATAAAATATGATCAACGAATCAACAAAATCTGACGAAAAGAAAAAAAACCTATTCGATATAAACTAAAAATCGAAATTCACGGTTCTGCACGTATATAGGAACGGAATAAATTATAATATATAAGTCTAGGTATATAATTGTGTATTTATTTCATTCTTCAATTTTATTATACATCTATACAACATACATGTACTATATATACTATATACTTACATAGTTACATAATGGTCTAAAGTTTACGTCTTATTTCGAGTCGATCGATCGAGGCGAGTGCGATTCACCTCCCACACATAGGTATATAGGTACTTATAGTATATCCGCAGTGAACCGACTGTTTATAAATGGCAAATTATATTACGTAAATTTCTGCACACCACGTGCAAATATAGTCAATGCACGTTTTTCTCTTTCTTTTTTTTTTCGTACGACGCTATTATTATTATTATTATTATTGTTATTGTTCATGCAAGAAAAAAGAACAAGGAAGTAATTCGGTATGCGATTTTGTCTCTTTGGGAACAACTAGGTACGTTTTTTTTTTTCATTTTGTGTGAAAACTGGAATTTAAATAATATCGGGTTTGTAGGAAAAGTTATTGTTGAGTATAAAGAATATTTCTCGAGAATATTGAATCGAGAGTTTTCTTCTCATGCAGTCTAGGTATAAGAGAAATTAAAAGAAGCATCTATATACTGCAGCATGCTTATCGAGAAAGTATATAGGTATTCGTATATACGGACCATTGATCGAACTATATCAACGATTATCCTCGATTTCTAAAGATATGGGCCGTATAAGCTGCAATCGAATCGCGAATACCTGCGGTTACCGAGACTTCAGAATCTTTTGAAACTAATACAAAAGCTGTGAACTTTTTTCAACGATTTTATAGAATTACTCAAAATTTTTTTTTTAAATTAATTTTCAACTGAATCATTCAGGTCCTTATTATACTATGTAGAATATAGTCGAGTTGAACTCGTTTTTCAGTTTGCATATAACACAGGTTTACATTATACCCACATATATAGGTTGATACTCATATGCTTAACTATGGAACAATACAAGCTGTTGCTGAATGAAACTGCATACGTTTTGAGGGGCCTTATATGGCGGGTAGGTAGCTCGCTGACCTCACAATCACGAGACTTTTGACTCTCCTTTTTGGGTCTCGTATGGGTATATGATATACCTATATATATAATATATATGTATTAATATACTGATCGTGAACGAGTCAGAACAAAGAATATAATATACTCTGTGACAAACTGCTATGTATATAACCATGTATTAAAAAAAAAAAAAAATGATAATTTAATATTAACGTTAAAAATAATTATAAAAGATAGTTTATTCTTTAATTCGTAATTTTCACCGTTCGGGACTTTCCAAAAAATTCGGAACTTCTAATCGATTCCTGAAAATCCACCTAATCCGATATTCCGACTTAGATTATCGGAAATAATTAACAGTTTGATAAATTTAGCAATTAGTTTATTGAGAATATATTTAAATACCTATATACCTACTTACTCGGTTAATTACGTAATTCATATTATTATCCGTTAGTTCGCGACTTCGATTGTTAAATATAAAATTTTGGGAATATATTAATACCTGCGGCCCACACCTATAGGGTATACATAATTATGTGATAAATGTATACACCCACATGGATAGAAATCAGCGATTTAAACCTCTCTCTTAAACTTTCACAATGATACATTGAACTATATTTATTTATTCATTTAATTATTCATTTATTTATTTATTTATTTGCAGATTTGACGACGGTCGTGACGGTTTTCTTGACCTGGCGGAGCTAAAACGTATGATGGAAGTCCTGGGTGCTCCGCAAACTCACCTTGGCCTGAAAGCTATGATTCACGAGGTGGACGAGGATTGCGATAACCGCATATCCTTCCGCGAGGTAATAAATGAATGATGAAAATCGTAAATAAAATAACTTTCGAATAATATTGCACGCTTATGGGTTTCTGGGACAGAAATTCCAAATCATGCGTACAGAATTGTGGATTAAAAACGAAAATTAAACGCAAGATCGATCAAAGATTGGAATTTTTTAAAATTTATCTAAAATTTCGTGATTATCACTAAAAAAAATTTCATCAAATTTGAACGACTTTTTAAACTCTAGTCCATCTCTTTATCAGCATCATTCGATTCGTTATCTTGAATCTTACAATTCCGAGTTAAAATTCGATAGAATCATCGCCAAAATTTCTTTGATATAAAAATTCGTACAAAAATTAAACGAATATAGTTACACAAATGGCAAAAATGTCTTCTTGATCCTAGAAGGGTTAATGATACTAGATATTAGCGATTATTAAATAAAGCCTATGGCGTAAAGTTCAATGATCAAGTTAGTTAGCAAATGCGATAATAGGAGAACCCTGCGGGATAATAAATCCGCAATACTAAACCGTGGCGAAACGTTGAAAGGAAGTCGATGTAATTCGTTCTGAAAATCGCGTATATCCTGCATTACATTAGGGTATGTAACGGTATATACATATATATGTAACATATACATATAAACCTACACCTTTATCTACCCTATACACCAAGTGAATACGGAAGCTTTCGAGTCAGTGAGCATCAACTAACCGTGCAGATTCGCTCACTCGTTGGCCAACAACCTGCGAACTTGGAAAAATAAAGATAAAATCGAAATAAGTATTCCTTTTTACCTGGAAAGAAAAAAAAAAAAAAAAATTGAAATTTATTTCTGCATATTTCAGTTTGAAGAAAAAAGTTCGCAAATAATTTGCAAATTTTCAAAAACACTTTAAATCAGGACCATCTTAATGTAATAAATAGATTAATAAATACTCGAGTACAATCTGATTAACACAACTTATACATATGTCGACCGTGAAATAAGCGTTAAAGACTGAAGGCAGGATGACGAAGTATCGAACAGGTATTATACCTATACGCTATACGATACCGGGATGAATCATCGACTGGCAAAGTCATTAAAAATGCAATTTATTGTCAAAGACATGCAGGTATTTCTTATAGCCATGGTGCGAAGGAGAGATGCTGAATCATATGATATATAACTGTGTAGATATATCGTATTTTATATTCTGCGCATAGTCTTTTGTACGAATTTTGCAGATTCTGCGAAACGGTGATATATTTAGTCAGACACAGCAGGCAATTAGCTTTATAATCATAATTTCGCGATTAATGAAATTTTTAGGAATTCAAGACAGGCGCAGAGATCGATTTTTGTAAATTCCCTTTTTTTTTCTCAAACCATGCGAAATCCTCTTAATCTTTTCCCCTTTTTTTTTTTCATTAGCTTATTGTTATAACTGTAATTTATGCTTTTTAATCATTTTTGGTTATTTATTTATTTCTGTTTTTTCGTCTTTCAATTTTCAGTTTCTCCTTATATACCGCAAGGCTCGCGCTGGTGAACTTGACCAAGGATCTGGTCTCGGAGAACTTGCAAGACTTACAGAAGTCGACGTTGATGAGGTGGGAGTCAACGGTGCGAAAAACTTCTTCGAAGCTAAGGTTTGTATAATATAAAAATCCATCTTTTCTATTCTTTTTGATGGAAAGAAGAAGAAAAAAAAAATTCTTGGAAAATTTTCCTTTATTTTATTTTTTTTTATTTTTATTTTTATATATTTTATTGTTATCTGAACCGTAAATCGATTTTATACTATCTATTTATGAAAAAAAAAAAAAAAATTACAGATCGACGAGTTACGCAAAGCGAATAAATTCGAAGACGAAATTCGCGGTGAACAAGAGGAGCGTAAACGTGATGAGGAGGAAAAAGCAGAGAGACGTGCACAATTTCGTGAAAAAGCTGCCCTTTTTGGTAATAATTAATCGAGATATTATATGTCAAGGGAAAGTGAATGAAAATTACAGAAAAGAAGAGAGAAGAAAGTAGAGGAAGAAAAAAAAGTCTAAGGCAAAGAGAGCTACAGAGTCAAAGTATAATATACTATATAAATATTAATAATAAAAAAAGAAAAACAATATCACAATAATAGTATTGTAAAATGTGTTGATAATGGTTTTTTTTTTTTTTCTTATTATGGTATAAAATTAGGTGTTGTAATTATTGTAGGCCATGTAATATGTAATATGTATAACGTAATACGTAATTGAAGTTATCTACCTTTCTCTAATATAAAGAAAATTCAATACCGAAGTAAAAAAATTGTTTCTAACTTTATGATGATAACAATGATTGTATTGGGGTAGATAACTGCAATTACGATGATGATAATTGTTTAAGTTTTAAAGAAAAGATGAAAAAGAAGACAAAAAATTTGACAAGAATTATTATTATATCTACAAGATAGTTTGTTATTATTGTGAAAAAAATAAAAAAACGGTTAAAATATATATATGATAGGATATATTTTAGGAGAATGAAATTCGGCAGGAACGATTATACCTTAATTGTTTTGCTATATAATTTAGACCAAGTTTATTGATGACTAAGAAAAAATTGTTGATATGTAATATGTTTTAGGTGATAACAAAATAACAAAAAAACAAAAATGAAAAACGACGAAGAAACTTTCGCGATTATTAAAATTGTGCATTTATTTTATAAATATAAAGGTAATACATAGAAAGTATGATACCTATACTATATACATGAAAGAAATATCTAAAAGATAGCCGCAACTCAATTTTAGAAAGCGTAAACGACTGATAGAGTTACTAATTATTCTGGTAGATTTTTAAAGACTACATTATATCATATATAGGTATATAAATATTATAACTACCATCCACTGAAAATTAGTGGAAATATAATGTAATTAAATTTGAAAATCGTATATATTGACATGTTGCACTGTAAATAAAATATATTATAATATAATTCTATATAATAATGCATAGACTATTTTCATTTTTTTTTTTTTCCCCTCCCCCCAATAAATATCACATTTCATTGTTATGTATAAAATATTCAATCTAAAGCCGAACTTTTCATGCATATTAAATTCCACGCAATGTGCGCAACAGCTTCTATTATCTTTGCTCTCTTTTGTACCCCAATTCATTAATTCTACATATTTCCACGTCTATCAAAGCGTCATTACACGCTCTCATAGATACAAGAAAATTAAAGAAAATTCAAAAAAAGAATATATCAAAGAAATTTACATTTTTTATATAATGCAGAATCTCTACTTTACCGTCTCGGTTGATGTGTTACACATTTTCACAGAGTAGATACCCAAAGCCTATGCTAGATGGCATACAAATGTACAGACATAGGGAACGAGCGTTTGCGGAACACTGAACCATGGAAATGGTTTTAGCTGGTTGTATAGTTACGGTGGTAGGGGAATCCCAGAGTTTTTGATCGAAAATTCCACAACTATTAGACCACCTCACAGTCCACATACCACATCTTGTGTGGTACACGAGTGGAGTATTCCCAAACGTGACAACTCTGTATTGATATTTGTATTCTTAGCTTGCATAAGAGATCCGATCTAATCAACGCTGATAAGTACGTACACACATCATTTTTTTGTATCTGAATCAATCATACCGTTCGGCATGTTTTTATTATCGAATACATATCCACGTGCGCTGTAAAGCCACGTTAGGTAAACATGTCGATTAACATTTTACTCTAAATCCACGAGAATTCGAAATCTAACGTTTATAGAAATGATAAAAACAACACAGCATAATACTGAAACAGAATAAATCCTCTGAACAAAGAAGCATGACATTGACCACTATTTTTGTCTTATACTTTAGGATTCTTGGCTCCAGTGTTGTGTAAGAAAGTATTTTTGGTATTATATACGAAAACCTGTTTTTCAAGCTATATATAAGCAACCCAGTTTCAATTTGTATAGAATATACTCCAAATACGATGTTCGGTGTTCTGAGTTTTAATGAATAATGAAATTATCACGTAATAGAACAAGAATTTCATAACATTGTATCAAAAAATTGCAATAATGTAATAATTGCTATACAATAATTTCATAAATATATAATGTAGAATTATTTTTTTTTTTTTTTGTTGTTTGCAGTTCCTAGACTGAAAAAATAAAAATGTCAGTAAATGTAGCAGCAGCAGCCAAGCTCAACGAGCTTATGGCAAAACTGGGAATAACACCTGAGTATGAAAGTGTGGATGAAAAATCTGTAGGCGGAACCCACAACAATACATTTGTAATGCGTGTTACAAGTCCCATTGTCTGCAATGGTCCGATCTATATGGTAGAGGGTTCCGGTAGATCTAAAAAGGAAGCCAAACACAAAGCAGCTTTCAACTTCATGCAGAAATATATGCCGAGCCATTTGGTTAGCCAAAACAACACCCCATCTATCGAGGTACGAGCTACGACAAATAATTCTACAATCACATGTGCAGTAAATGTCACCGATTCTAACAGACACACTGTACTACAGGTGAATATTTCTGCTTGAAGTGATGATATGAAATCTATTTAATGTAGGATAAAATTATAATGTGTTTTGCTGTACAAAGACCTTTATAAAAACATTCAACAACAATTTCTCATGTTTTTTCACAGACACTTTGCTCGAAGTACAAATATGGAAAGCCTGAATTCAAAGAGGTAGATGCTACCGGTCCTCCACATTCTAGACATTTCACAGCCAGATGTAACGTCTCAAACTTGAGCGCTGATGGAAAGGGTAGCACCAAAGCTGAAGCAAGATTGAATGCTACTACGAAGATGATTCAGCTCTTGATGCAGGAAGCAGAGGTTTACGAAATCTTCGAATCTCCGCGATTCATATCAACGGCAGATAGCCAAGAAATGGTTTGTTTGAGCGATAGCTTGAATGGAACACAGCATCCAACACCGATTGGTCTATTTGCTAGAAGGAGGTCTAGCACTTCATCATCAGTTAATCATTCTACAAGAGATCCGTCTATATCTAGTATTGAATTATCTAGATATGGATTGAGTAATAATCGCAAGAAAATTGATAATATTGTCGAAGGAAGCGACGATTCGGCATCAAATCTAAGCTCGATAGATTTCGATGATATTCAATTGCCGCAAAGACTAGGGAATAGCAAAAATAAAAGTCAATCGTTGAATAATTTATCAGAGTTACATAAAGACTTGTCTTGCGAAAAGGCATTGGAAAAGATTGAAACAACGTTTAAAAACGTTGAGCAACAGCTATACAGTGAGATACTAGATACTTTAGGTAATCGCAAACTACCACGTCAAAAAACGGTTGTTATTCTCTCCCACGAGTTTGGAGTATGTATCAGCCATGAATCTTCTCCCAAGATATTGCAGGACAAAAAGAAATGCACCGATCCAAGTATCAGGATTGCTTGTCTGACAAAACTTTTGATGGATATCCAAAATCACGTTAAAAATACCCGTAAAAATCTAAATTGAAAAAAAAAAAGGGAAAAGAAAGAAAGTTTGCTTTTTATATTATTTCTACTTTATATCACATAAAAATTCTATCTTCATAATATATTATTGTACCATGTAAAACTCATTTTTTATGTTAGTTTTTATATTATCTTGAATACTGTTTTCAGTTAGTTGACTAAGTGTTTGAATCCTACAACAGTCATTTTATTTTTTTACGTTTTTGCTATTCAGGATTTATTTCATTTCTGCCCTTACTTTGCATATTATTTTTCATTTGAAAACATGTGATGATATTTTATAGGTAAAAAACTTGTGCGATTAAACCGCAAATTACATTTTTTTTTTTTTTCTACAGCTTACGATTATTATGTATAAGTATAAGATACATAGATGTTCGTATTTTATATTAAAGCTGTATGTGATATTATGCTTACACATACCATGTATAACAGTCTTAATATTATATCATAAATTTATTATTAATGTACGAAAGATGCAATAAAACCTTTTCCAAATAGTTTATGAACGTTATTTCACATCATATATACCATCAAACATATTAATGAAGAGATAAATCATAAGGAATGAAAATTATTTTACATTCAGACAAGAAGTCGAGGCTTCTATCTATTCCCTAGCAGTCTTAGTCCTTAAATAATTATTCTATACTATAATATACGTAAATCAGTTAATTATTCAAGTATTAATTGGGTAAGGCTGATGAAAAAATGGGGCAGCCTTTGGCTCTTTAATCCTCTTCCATCTTCTTCTAGTATATCACGTGCACCTGATATGAGATGGACTATTATTTGATTCCGTAACTGAAGATTTCTGTGCTAAAAATTTCGCGAAATTAATTATCTCAAAATCGATGTTAGTTATTAAATATTTTTTTGCATTTTACTTCATTATGATATGCTTTGACTCAATAAGTCCCTTTCCGCTAATCTGTTCTTCAGTTATAACTTTAAGGTCACCTTCCATCTTATAAACACATCAATCATCACATTACAGATTTATTCCGAACGAGTTGTTCTAGATCAAAATTATCGTCTAATTTTTTACTATACAGGTATAAACACATTATTATTAAGTTATCCTATCCCCAATTTCACGCCTTATACCGATTTCTGACTTAGCCAACGCGGTTTGTTATCCCGAAGATTTTAGACTAAACGTAAAACAAAAACAACAATTACCGCTGTCAGAGTAAATCGTATTTTCAATTAATTTCGCCTAATTTTAACTGCATTAATCATCTCTTTTAGTTTTCTTGCTAAAGAACGTATGCAGATCCTTATTTCGCATATAAATATAAAATTATCGGACATGCAATCAGTGCGTAGATTTAATAATATTGTATAACACTGTGACTCATGTCATGCATATACATGTCAAAAATACCATTCATGGTCAATATTCGTTACATGAACTTCTGCGATTGTTACACGTATGAAAATTTTTAGTTTTCAGTTCCAAAAATACGAAAATATAATGCCGAAAATCAACGATGAACCTCCTGTCGCTAGGCTCAATAATTTATTGATAAAGCGCAAAATAGTACCAAAATTTGAGCTGATATTTAGCGACGTTCATCGAGGTTCTTCAAGATTTATAATGCGTGTTACTTGCCCGATTACACCGGGAGGACCACCTTTTGTGGCTGAAGGTTGTTATGGTTCGTCAAAAAAGGAAGCCAAGCATAATGCTGCTCTAACATTTATGCAAGCATTTTTGAACTATGGAAATGATAAGCAGATAAAGCCACAAAGTGATTCCAAATCTGCAGTCGACACTGGTAGAGACATATGCTCCGAAGGTCTTGACATGCTGAAGGTGAATATCTCTTAATGACATTGAGAAAAGGGAAGGAAACTGAGGATCGATATCTTCCATCAATTCGAAAGTTTCTCTTTAGCATTTATCGTAATGGTGGAGAAATCGAATTATTTTTATTGCAGATCATTTGCTCAAAGAAGAAATTGAGAACGCCTGAAATTAGAGATATTAGAATGGAAGGACTGTCGTACGAATTGATCTTCACATCTGAGTGCATAGTTTCTGATTTATGTATCAAAGGCAGAGGTAAAAGTAGGGTGGAAGCAAGACTACACGCCACCTCAAGAATGATACAAATATTGATGGAGACAGCACCAATTCATGAAATCTTGGCATTCCCACAATTAACGTCTGAAATGTTTCCGATACCGTTGAAATCAAAGACCAGTAATCCAGGTTCTCCGAACGATGATCAGAAAGAATCACAGCTGCCTGTGCAAAATGGTCTTAGCGGTAAACGAAAAGTGGATGAAAGTTCAGTTGACAAACCTAGCGTCATGCATGGAGCCCGGAGAAGACCTGATACAGCAAAAACTCTGCATGAACTAATCGAGGCTCGCAAGAAGGATGCGAAAATCATAGACAATAACGATAATTTAGACTTCAATGTGAACCTGATACAATTAGCTGAGAATTCGAAAAAGCAAAAAGTTTCTACCGAAACTAGCGGTGAATTGCTTAACAACAATATACCAGACTTTGATGATAGTGGATATGCTAATACCATGTCTGACGAGATTCAAAAGAATTTGACTCGGCTGCGAGCAGTGAGCGAAATTGATAGAACCTTGAAAGACTCTGAGAAACAGCTTTACTATAAAATCTTACATTCATTGATGTACAGTCATTTAGCAAATCACCAAACCGTTGCGATTCTCTCTCATAAATACCAAGTATTAATTAATGAGAATTCTCCTCCACAGATAATTGAAGGCACTACCGAATGCACTGATCAAACTATCAGAGTTGCGTGTCTGACCAAACTTTTGCTTGATATAAAGGCACACATCTATAGCAATTCAGTCATTAAACAAGAACAGTAGCAAATGATAATTGGCGTTTATTTGATAAATGCTTTACAAAAATACAATATATTACATTTTGTAAACATTTCGAGTTTCAAACATATCGAATGTTCGATATCAGATGAGTATGAAACCTAGCAAGTCTAGGCTTCATCTAACGACCTTAGGACCGTACTAGTTTTTTTTTTTTCCTTTTTTAATCAAAGTCTTCTTTGTTTTTCATTATAACTTTTACTCCTATGGTATATATCCACTTTTTCAATATATAGAGAAAAGCTCATGCTTCACAAATGATTATGAGCGACTGGATAACAACTACGTCTATGTTTGCATACTCGAGAGATAAGGATACGTGATACTATTCTATACATTGTAGATAATTATTTTATTCCATTTTAAATTGAATAAGAAATAGATTTATACTTTATTTGATTCATACTTTAACTGTAAATGGTTATTCATATCTCTGTTCACACACATGCACATACAATGTTTGTATTAATTTCCAATACATATAGTAAAATATATGTATCGCATGAAGCAAGATTTATTAAATTGTTTTCAAAAAACTAATAAAATAAAGAGTGCGTATTTTGTATTCCATCATTATACCGTTATTCTATCCTATAACGTAACTCGTTATCGCCTGGTCTAAATCGGGAAAAAATTCTGTACAAATTTAAACTCTGTAACGAGTAGAAGGAAGAAAATTGTAACAGAGTTACAAAAAACCATGCAAACTCTCGTCTGAGTAACATAGGGGCTACTATTTCGGCAGCTGCTACAACTAGAACATTCACCTTGACATGCCTGCAATGATAATATAAAAACATGTATAATAATTGTATATGAAAACATCAATGAGAGAACATATCTGATACTAATACTCACTCTGGCATACAAATTTTTGAATCTAATTCACGTCTTCCTGATGAATGCCATGCACGATGTATTACCCTAAACTCTTCTCGAGCATAAGTTACATACCAGAAAGTCAATAGATATACGATTGACGATAGATATGATATTAGCTGGAATTAAAACGACAAAAAAATAACATCAGACTGCCAATAAGCTTGTGATTTATGAATGAAAACTTACCATATTAATGCTTGTACCTCCGTAGAAATCCGCGGTAATAAGTAGCGAAATTAGAGCTGGAATAACAGTGATTACTTGAAATAACCGAATGTTATTTCTTCTTCTCCTCTGTTTCACCCTTTGCGGTTGTGGTAGGGATCTTTCCCAACTTTTCGAATAATTATTACGAAATACATAATCGAATAGCAATTTTGTACTTATGATAATAGAGCATATGTTTAAGCCGCAGAGGTTACACCGCTTCACTCTCGGTGCAGCCATTTTTTTAAATTTTATTCAGAATGCAATTTCTGACGCATGAATGCACTGTTCATTCAAAACTGCGCATCGTGCATTATTGTAGTTTCAAAGCTCCACAACGAGGGCGTTTGCGGTTCACGCGAATCGTTACATAACCTCGAAACCTAGCTTGATCGCTGTGATCTTAATGTTGCGCTGGACGCTGATATATCCCATGCATTGATATCTCTTTGAATATTACCCCTAGTTTGTGTATGAACCCTGTATCGTCATTTATTTATACGACAAAACGAATATACGATGGATTCCGATAGTTCAATAACATGTGCGGTGGCTTTGGAATCGTTAAACGCGCAAGGATCACGATCCAGCAAGGTAGCTCACAAAACAGCAACGGTTCGATTGATTCGAAACAGCGTTCGGCAAATATTAATAGAAATTCGACCAGATAAGGGAAACAGCGCGACGGAATTACCGCTAAAAGCATTTACAGTATTCAAAAAATTTATAACAGAAGGCAAGGCGTCTATAAAATTCATAGATTCAAGATGCACGCTGTTTCTGTCCAACGCTCCACCCGCTCAATTGATATCATTTCTGAAAACAATCTTCGTAAAAATGACCGGTCACTCGGAAAAGACTGGCTCCAAAAATCCTATGAGAGAACAGCTTCTTTCGAATAAACAGTTTCAAACTACTCAGGAAATAAGTCCGGCGACAAACGCGGAAATTCAGAATGCAAAAGAAAAAGCGTTGGCAGTTTCTCGGGTAACAATAACAACCCCGTCTCCGTCTAACGTCAGAAAACGAAAACTAATAGATCGAAATCAGCCTAAACTTCCAACGGCTAAAAAACTGTACGAAAATCCAACCGTCTGCCAATTAACAGACGAACAGACTTCCGTATTAAGCGCCGCTCTTGGGGGCCAGAATATTTTTTTCACCGGATCAGCTGGAACAGGAAAATCCTATTTGCTAAGAAGGATCATAGCTGCTTTACCACCTGATGTAACCATGGCTACAGCTAGCACAGGAGTAGCTGCTTGCCATATCGGAGGTGTTACACTGCATCAGTTTGCTGGAATTGGAATGGGAACCGGTTCCTTAGAGAAGTGCTACCAGCTGGCTTCAAGGCCTTCTTCTGCGTCGGTATGGAGGAGAACAAAGCATCTGATAATAGACGAGATATCTATGGTTGATGGAGAATTTTTTGATAAAATTGAAGCCGTTGCCAAGAGGATAAGGAGAAACGACAAACCCTTCGGAGGAATACAGCTCATTCTTTGTGGAGATTTCTTGCAACTACCTCCTGTAACTAAAGGAGCTGAGAAGATGAAGTTCTGCTTCCAAAGTCAGGCCTGGCAAGAATGTGTTAAACACACTTTTGAGCTAGAGAAAGTCCACAGACAAAACGACCCCGCTTTTATTAACATATTGAATAATATCAGGATCGGAAGAGTTACTGATGATATTGCCAAGACTCTTGCTGCTACCTCTCGTCAACAGATTGAGAAAGACGGGATTTTGGCAACTAGATTATGCTCGCATATCAACGACGCTAATTTGATCAATGAGTCTAAGCTAGAACAGTTAAGCGGAGAGACTAGGACCTTTATGGCTGAGGACTCTGATGTCTTTATGACCAAGACTCTGGATCAGCAGCTACCAGTTCCTAACAAATTGGACTTAAAAATTGGGGCTCAAGTCATGCTGCTGAAGAATATACATATAGCTGATGGACTAGTAAACGGAGCTAGAGGAGTCGTCATTAAGCTTGTTGATGATGCTCCTATAGTTCGTTTTCGCTCTGGCAAAGAGTATAAGGCGAAAATAGAAAAATGGACTATAAGAACAGCTGCTGGGGCTATTATCAGCAGGAGACAAATACCCCTTAAACTTGCTTGGGCATTTTCAATCCATAAAAGCCAAGGGCTTACTTTAGATTGTGTTGAAATGAGCCTTAGTAGAGTCTTTGACGCTGGTCAAGCCTATGTAGCTTTGTCCAGAGCTCAAAGCTTGACCGCCTTAAGAGTTCTAGACTTTAATGCTAATCAGGTATGGGCCAATCCGGTGGTTCTTGAATTCTATAAAAAGTTTAGAAGGCAATTGAGGGAGATGGAAATGATCCCTCTGGGGAAAAAGCACAAGAAAACATAAAGAGGGATATGTCTAATAACTTATTCAACTATAATTAATACTCTGCATTTTATTTGCAAGAAAGATGATGAAAATTTTTAGATTTAGCACTTATTTATAATAAAGAGAACTCTGAGCTGCGAAGAGACCATTTAGTGCAATAAGGCTGACTAATCCATTGTCTGGATTTTACCTTGTATCATCTAAGAATTGACGTGTTTTAAATTAATCTAAGCTATGTTAGTAGTTTTTAAGTTTTAATATTTCTTTATTCTTAGTATTCAAAACTTTTAAACAGTCTGTACTTGTTTTAAATTAGCAACTTGATTAATAAATGAAATCGTTAACAATTTAGAGTTTATAGATAATTGAAATTTGTAAATTAAACCACAGATATTTTCAGTTCACTTTATTACTTCATATGTTTCAAAATTAGCTACAAAGTTGACGAGAGAATGAAAATAATTCAAGTATATTATGCAATGACTTAAAACCATTTTTCAAATGTATACATAAGTATTTTTCGAAATTATGTAGCTTTAAGATATTTAAATATCTTGTTAGATTGTTCATTTTGTTGTAATATCACAATGTAATTTGTAAATCATAAATTTTCAACAATATTTTTATAACAGTTTTTTTTCTTACTCGAAGAATTTTTTTTTTTTAATAAAGCAAAAAGATTTTCATACAAACACTATCGTGTATCCATTTGTACAATCCCTTTATTATCATTTAACGACACAATAAGTTTAAAATAAACATTTGTGTCGATGTATATATAATTATCATCGTTATGTATCAAACTTTACTTTTATTTAAATAATAGTTTCTAATAAAGAAGAAAACATTTCAATACTAATAACGAGATGATTAGCTTGATTTAGTTGACTATACTCTAATGTCAAGCGAACTATTTAGTGACAATTGACAAATCGATCGATATCAACAGTTCATTACATTAAATTCCGTATGAATTATCTTCATCGCAATCAATTCGTGCTTTTAGCATATTTAATACCAAATTCCAACTGTATTAACTTCTAAATAACATGATTTCTTCAACAATCATCAACCGTAATCTCAATTGGTGGTATGTATCGCCATGTATGACCAGCATTCATCAGTTCAGAACATAAGGTCGGTGTACCCGGTGCTGATTCACTGCTACTGCATTGAATGTCTACTTTATATTGTCCTGCTGTGAAAAATACCACACGACACTCGTGATGAGCCCGGCCATGTTCCTCTAGCTGTAAAAAAAGGCATAACGTTAAAATACAGCTCGTTTCTCATCAGTAGAAAGAAAAAAAATTATTGATTCGGAATCGTCGCACCATAGGTAACATCACTTTGTTAGCACCAGCTGTTGACAATCTGGTATCCAGTCTGTAATTGTTTACACCGTTGTGATGATCTTGATAGAAATTAATTGATAGTATAAGATCTCTGAGCGGTCTTTCGAGAGCGTTGCACACCCCTATTCCCAAACTAACGCATTCACCTAAACCGCAAGTCAATTCCTCTTGGGCTTTGACTGCTGAGTCGTTGATGGTAATTTCTGGAATGTAATATTTCAGTGTTTATTATTTAGGATCCAGTTTCTTGATTCATTTCTTGAATGTATTAAAGTTCAATTAGCACACCCCATTGCAGTGGGCTCATCCTAACAAGATCCAGCATATCTTGAGTCAACGTGATGCCTGCGAGAGTAGCTTTTCCCGTTGTTTCTGTGCCCAGTAATTGCCACCTCAGATCAACTAGAGATGCTATATGTTCTGAGCAGACCTTTTCGAGTTCTAGATCGCTGATTTCCTTTTGCTGTTTGGAACGAAAACAAAAAGAGAGTAGATTGTTTGAGAGAACTTCTCTTAGAGGAATTATTAATTACCGAAGATAACTTGTTCAAAGGGCATCTGTTAACAGGCACTGGAATTCTACAGGGTTCTCGTCCCTCCATGTAGATACATTTACTCTGTGTGTAATGCAGCTCCATTTCATGATTCGTCATGTTAATTACGTCTAATACAAGATAGAATTGCGTGGGTCTGTAAAGAATCAGAAAAAGGGATTAGATCGGTATTTCATTTTTCTTGACTCTGGAAATTGAAGAACTAATGAGACCCTTACGTTTCCGCAGGTAGAACATCCCAGCTAGTAATTTGTACACTGGGTAACATTTCTATGGTGATATATACGGAGGATATTCTACAGTATCCAGCAGTCAATCCTCCGCCTCCAGAATACTTGAGTTTCAATTGGCCCTCGATTATGTTAGAAGCATGTAGTGGCACAGCTAGTTTAGACAATCTGGTACTAGCCAGTGAAGAATGTCCAGAATGAGAGCTCAGACCGGAACGAAAAGACGACGTTAACTCAGATTGTCTCTTTGTGTGATGAGACGGTGAGCTCAATCGAGATGGCAAAGAACTCGGACCAGACTGAGACATCAGGCTGCTTGGTTGGCTCAAATAGGCTCCGCTACTCAGGTCTGGAACATTAAAAGATTAAATAAAACTGAAATCTATTAGCATATTTTTCGTCGTAGCAGATGGCTCACCATTTCTAGAAGCTGGCGCTATAAAGTCAGCCACAGCATATAAGTAGATAGTGAAGCTAGCGCTAGCCCCAGGTGCCAGAGGAAGTTGAGTCTTCAAATTCTCTTCACTCCATTTGAAGATTTTGCCCTCCGTTAAAGCATCGAGAGCAGATTGCACAGACACCTCTATCATCTCGATGGGGACTAGCCCCACGTTTGTTAAGGTTACAGTGCATTCTGCGCTGAAATAAAATTCTCGTGTTATTCTTTTTTTTTTGGTCAGCCTGTGACCCTCAAATTATGTGCTGGGCTGTATATTTCTATGTACCTCTCTCCACCATAGAGGGATATGCTTGCGCTAGTGACTATGTTTTCTCCTGAGCTAAAGCTTGCCGTTTGTGGTAAGCTAGTAGAAACATCAATTTTTGGAAGTGCAGGTACGACTTCAACCGAGTATTGGGGATGAGGCATTCTGTCCATGTGTCTTAGTCTGCAGTTTGATTTAACACCTAAAGTGTGCGTACTGAAGCCCAGTATCTCTAGGTCTCCAGTTTCTTTGGGTGTACCGGCAAGAGTTACCGCTATGGGGCCAGATTCTGCGGACAATGTTATGGTTTCTGGTATAGATTCGAAAACTATTCCATTTGTGAGAAGTCGCATGTTTGAAACGTGCAGTTCGAACGGCAGGGGGTTTATCAGCTGCATTGATACTTCGCAGATGTCGCCTTCCACCCAGAGATAATCTGCAAAGAAATGATGCGATGTTAGATCTATTACTTGAATAATTATTGAGGAGAACATGCTTTCGACAAATCTCACCCATTTTACTCTTTGAAATATTCTTCCTTTCCAAAGAGCCAAAGTTAATCGGCGTGAACAAAAAGGGACCGTGATCTTCTTTGATTCTTTCAATTTTTTGCGGCTGCAGATGCGGCTGGAGATTTTTAAGTGTGAATGATTTTGTTATAGGAATGTTTGTCAGGTTTGCTGGAGGTATGACCATCCCCGAGTCCAATACCTAGCGAAAATATAATCAGATATTTGAAGTTTTGATGATAAGACACACCGTGTGTTTTTGACATAGTATTAATCAAACCTACAAGGGGAACTGGCGCTCCTTCGCACTGCTGCGATACGGCCTGAAGTTGTAAGGCAGATTCCTTGCGCTCAGTAGGATTCATGTGATCATACATTGTCTGAAGTAAGAAGGTCATATGCCGAGTTGCCAATGCTGGATTACCCATCCGTTTTGCAGCAACTACAAGTTCTTGTATTAATTGAATCTGCAACGCTGGCCATCCCCTCAAACCGTCTAGAAAATAGAACAAAAATCATTAATCAAAGTGGGGTAGATTCTTCAAGCTATAATTTTAAATGAGCAATCAACACGTTCTGCTAGTCTGAAATGAAATATATCAAATTAGAGATAAAAACAAGTTGACAAATCTTACCGGAAGGCATTTCTACAGGATCAAGGCACAGCTTGAGTCCCGGAGCTGCTTGCAGCATCAAATTATAACACTGCTGCCAATCTGGGTTTGGATTATTTTGGGAAACATGCCTAGTAGCTGCAAGACGTAAGCAGAAAGAAGCTTTGCGTGTGAAACCAAAGGCAGTAAAAAGCTCAGACAGAGTAGTGAACCGTTCGATCTGAAAACCAGAATAGTTGAATAATTTCTCCTCATTTTACCGAAGACATTTAATCAGCTTATTTCTCAAAATTACTTTTTCTTGTTCGCTAAGCGTCAAATTTATGAACACAACATTGTTCAGGAAAGATGCTGCCTGTAAAGTGCAGTTTTGCTCAATTGAAATCCTTGTAGCTTTGAAACTGGCTTCCGTCTCGACAATACCAGCATTTTTGTGTTTGCTATAATGAACGATCGCCTCTCGATATTTCTTTGCTATTTCCTCAGGAGGTAAAATATGTGGCATGTCCACCTTAATTGACTCCAAATTTGGCGTCGGTGGAAGAGCATTTATGGCCTGAGATCCCCTCCTGTGAATTATAGAAGGAAGTTATTACATCAGAGACTCGTCGCGATTATGAACTTGTCTTTTCACCTCTGTTTTCCCGGGCTCCCTTCCTGCAGTGACGAATTTCTCTGTAAAGGAAGACTGCGGCACATATTTGGGTACAAGACTAAAACCGAGGCTGCGCAAAGTCCTTCATAAGCTGCCCCGAGCCAAAGCCAGTCTTTCACAGCTTGAAGAGTGTTAGCGGCAGAATTATAGTGGTTTAAAGAATCAGCAGGAAGTCCTGCCTGCAGACAAAGGTCTCCTAAATGTTTAGTCATTCGTCCGACGCACCGCTTCCTCATATTCCCCGACTCTAGGTCTAAACCGATGAAATCCTTCTTCTCAAACGGTGCAAGGAGCAGAGAAACCCGATCGACCTTCTCCCTTGATCTCTCAAGCCTCTTAGACTCCAAAATCCAGAAGAGAGAATTCAGACATTCTGTAATTTGGACTTCAAGATCAGGGCAAGTTTCATCGGCATAAAATAACGCCCTAGTCTTGAAGTTGGACGGGGTAGTAAATCCCTGCGGCGGTTCATTGGGATTCTCAGATTCAACAGGCCCAAAAAGTATGGCCCTCGAATCATACAAAGTCCCGCTATATTTGACCTTCAGAGTTTCATGCAGTCTGCACAGTTCGTTCAACTCTGTCTGGCTGTCGTATTTGCCAATGGTAATAAGACCCAGGAGTCTCCTGTGGGTTTGGAAATCCCCCCAGTCGTTATTCTCGACGGGATGATCCCTGACGAATCTGGCCAATATTTCACGAGTTGTACCGGTCAAATCAAGGACCGTAAATCTACTTCCATTCTTTGTTATTCTCTCCCCTATTTTAGTCACAGTTTTTTGTTTTGTTTGGCTACCTATTGGCTTCAACAAAAGCAATAGTGCCGCATGGTCGTGAGCCGTTTGCTCGTAGTCGGGCTGAGACATCTTGTTGTCGGGCACCGGACTCGACAGAATTGCACTGACCGATGAACGCATTTATTACAACGCTACCATCAGGCAACGAATGAAAATTTGCTGAAATTTGGGAGATTTTATCAATGTTACTAAAATTGTTGAATTAGAATTAGAATGCAAACGAAGATTTTGGGACACGAAATTACAATTTATTATGACATAACCTAAAAAAAGGGTTTTTTCTAACGACTTTTTCGGAGTGTTTGAAAGCAGTTTAATTATTTCTCGATAGATTAGATCCTAGACTAGAATTATAAATGACGTTTCCTAGTAAAATGAGTAAATAATCAAATTAGTAACATAACATAACCTATAAAGAGGTTAACTAGTCTGTCTGTTTCTCCGAGTATTCTAAAGCGATGTGATGAAACTATTTAATACTTGTATAAAGTATAGCAGTATTTTATAGTAAAGTTATAGTGAGGTAATTTTAGGGGCGTAATTAACCGATAGTGTCAATTTTATTTACAACTGTATGTATGTTTTCTCGTAGTAAGATACTCTTATCTTATATTTATAACAGGTATTAGTTTCTAAGTTTCTATTTACCTTAGCAGTGGTCATCGTACGACGTGTTAAGAATTTCAATTAACTATGCAGGCACTTAACTAAATTTGTCAGAATAGCCGTTTGACAGCTTTCGAATCAGTTAATCAGCTGACAGATTGAGGTTATGTATTAACGTCAAATGTCTCTTAACCTGCAATCTTCTTTCTACCGTATTTTATGTAACCAATGACAATTATCGTATCGTTTTACTGTCTGCCGACAGATGACGTGTCAGTATATTCTTAAAGTCAGATTTTACAATCTACGTGTATATTTGTTCTCGGCTTAACGTCGATCCGGCGTGTTTTCGTGTTTGTAATATTTGTATTCATTATATTTTCTAGAGAAACTGAGAAGTGAAACTAGTGAAATATGTCTGTAAGTAGAGTTGTGAATCATTTGTTATAAACAGTAAAAATATTGTTATAAATTTATCAAGTTATTGATTGAAACCGTTTATATTTACAGGCAGGAAATAAGGTACAGTAAGGTTATGACACTATCGACATAACCTCATCAGATATCACATACTATACAAACATAACGTTCGTAATCGTAATTGTAATTAGTTATTTATACACACGCACTTGTTATTCATACCCAGTTAACGTTTTAGACTCAGAATGCTCACGCAGATCACAAAGAGAAGAAAAGAAAAGAGAGTATTTTGGACCTATCTAAATACCTCGAAAAAAATATAAGGGTTAAATTCGCTGGTGGTAGAGAGGCTGCAGGAATTTTGAAAGGATATGACCCACTCCTAAACCTCGTACTAGATAACACAACAGAATATTTGAGGGGTATGTATCCCACTCTCATCACTTTCTTCCTTTTCATGTTAATTATATGATATTTGGTACTTTCAGACCCTGATGATCCTTACAAATTGAATCAAGACACAAGAATGTTGGGCTTAGTTGTATGCAGAGGTACATCAGTCGTTCTTATCTGTCCTGTTGACGGCATGGAGTCTATACAGAATCCATTCATTCAGCAAGATGGTTAAAGAGTGCTTTTCGGCACTGAGATTCCGTTGATAATTCCACTTTTATTATTGTCAAAATTGAAGTTTGGACTGGCTTCTAGGTCAAGAATGAGGAATGAGGAAATAACCAGTAGAATAATAAGATAATATTGTAACTTGTACAATACGATTTATTTATAAGTTAAAAAAACGAGATAATAAACATTGTCCTTTTCTTATTATTTTCGTTGCTTCATTTACACCGTCTTTGTTAAGTTATTCTATTCATATTTACTTAGGTATTTAACTATTTATAAATATTCTGTCTATTACTAGTTTAAGGTACTCAGTCGTCTTTAAACTAATTACAAGTTCAATTCTAAAGCTTCATATTACATACAATCAGATATGTATATTCTTGCTTTGTTATGATTTAAGATATTAGAATTATATTATTTTATACTAAACACTAATCAATCTACAACAACAAAAAAAAAAGACAAAAAAAAAAAATGGAATGAAACGCTTAGGATTAACAGAAGATTGAAAAGAGTTAATTTGTTTCCTTAATTTATTCCGAACTCATTTCTTAGCCAAGGATATTGTTTCGGGCATTCAAAACACGTGTACAAATATCTATCGGATTTCAACACACTGCTGTATAATTTGCACGTGTTTGGTATACTACAAGCTATTTCACGCGGTTCGAATTCACGTTTATTACATTTCCATGGCTGGAAATTTTTCAGCTGATTTAAAGGCGTTGGGTTTCTCATCCATTCTATCATTTGATTACTCGTTACAAAATACACGTCTGGTAGCCGCAGGGTATCATCAATAAATTTCTAAAAAAACAAATCGAGACAAATATAGCCACACTATACATCGTGACTGGTTTATGAAATTTCAGAAAAACTGTTTTGAAGTTAAATTTCAAAAAGAAGAAACAAACTATAGAATCAGAAAGATGTAAAAATCGTATTTTCTAAAAACCAAAAAAGCTTGACTATCTAGGATTCGAATCTCTAGATCTGATTTTATTTTTTTATTTTTATTCTTTCACACTTATTATGTTTGAGTATAGAAAAATAAGAATATTAAGAAGTGGTAATGATACGTATGCGTAATAGAATTGCAGCACTTACCGAGAACGCGTAATAATAGGCTGGATTCTTGAACCAAGCTGCGTGAAAGTAAAGTCCAAGAGGTGCTCGATTTTGCAGATAATGTCTGTTGAAATTGATCGTAAGCATACGGTATATTTCTTCCCCTGGCATATCGCGGGTACAAGAATCGACCATTGTACACGTGTAATTCTATAAAAAATAATTGAATTTATTGTTTATATTTTTCATTCTTAACTTAAAATATAGCTAATATAATAAATACGATGAATTAATGAAAATCGGAATATCTCACCCCTTGCTGTAACTGGTTTATAGGAATTTCCCAAAGACCTGGATAGCCACGGGTGGGACATAGTTGACCTGAATTATCACAAGGATGTGGTGGCTGATGGTCTAAAGTATACGGCCAAATTGGAGGATCGGAAAACGGTGGTACGATTGTAGAATCGTAGGCAAATCCAAACTCCGACATCATTAGAAATTGACGGTTCCATCCTACTTGAAGAAACGGCACTCGTAGTCCTTGAAATAAAATTCGAAAAAATCAGGAATTTCAAATACGATAATTCAAAATCGCGCGAAACGGTTTATTCGTGCCATATTCTATTTCCCCGATAGACATCGGGATTCTCTTTCCTTCAGAAAAAGAGATATTTGAATTTTTTTGAAAAATTAATTTCCTCGTAGTACATGAGCAAACATCTGCATAGCATACCTCTGATCTCCTCAATTCGTACCCCTGCGTATTTGTGTATGATATTTGCTTCTCCGACCATTTCATCGAACCAATCTTCGATGGTTGCATTTCTTGACCACCATTCCTCGGGACCTCGATGTCTAAAAAACGCGAATAACTGTATAAATATATAAATAATAATTATTGACCGAAATCGAATTACCTACACGCGCGCTATACCTCGATAGAAGTTCATTAAAATAAGACAACGTTCGATATTCGAAATTTTTTAGTAAATATATAATCATTTTTGCCCAATTGCATATATGTTACACTCACGTTACGGAATGAACTGCAATTTCATGCCCATGGTTCCACAAACTTTGTACGTCTCTGTAATTTGTGAATTGATGACTTACGTAAAATGTTCCGCGAATAGGACATCCGTTAGGATTTTTCCTCACGTCGTTAAAAATGTCTGAAACAAATAAGGAAAATATTACGTATGTAGGCTTCAATTTGTGCGATTCATATCTTTAGTAATGACTAAAGTAATCACGGTAACTTAATCGGTAATCACAAACATATAATATAGAGACTCTCGTTGTTATTCATTATAATTCTTACTTGTGAAAAGGTCGATGTTCTCGGCATTGACAGCGTCGTTAAAAGTTATCGAAACCATCTGCGGAACACTGGAAACACTTAGGTTCCCAGGAACTGTAAAACCATCATTGGAACACCAGCAGTCTGGCAAATGGCAATTTTCAGTATCACATGACGATGCTGCATGCCGATCCTCTTCTGCGTCTAAAATATCGCTTCATTATTATTACGGCAAGTTCGAAATCCGGAGAATTTCATCGATGATCAAAGATCAATCCAGCACCAAGTTGCAATCATGTAAATTCATTCCTAACAAATTCTTCAGCTTTTTAAATCCCAAAATATTCCATAATCAGATTATGGCCAAAAGTTGACACGCTTGCCTTGATTCTAAACTCGATGATGAGCTGGTGCTAGTTGAGGCAATCTCTACCAATCAGTATCCTAGAATAATGAAAATTTGAATAATTTCTTACCGCACCAGGCTTCGTCCGAAGCATCCGGACAATCGACGCTCCCATCGCAGAAATAAATCGATGGTAAACATGTGCCATCCCCACAAGCCAGGGTGTCTTCTTCACATTGTCCATCGTCGAGTAGCGGTTTGGGAGGTCTTTCCTCTGAAATATTGAACAGATTTAAAACATTTTGGAGGGTTTACTTTTTTCGACTTCTTAATTTTTGAAATCGTCGAGCGAGGCACATCTTTTCTTTACGTGCTTCGAAAGTTCGTATATTATCAGTTGGAAATATGATGCTCTTATGAAATACATAAAGCAGTTATAAATCGATTTTGAAAGTTGTAAATTGAAATTCTTACCACTTCTTACCTAAACTTACGTCGCAGTTATCAACGTTTGCTTTAAAATCGCAAATCTGACGAGACACGTCGAAAAGCAAACCATTGGAGCATTTGAACTCGAAGACGTCGCTGTCTGAAGAATAAAAGAAGAATAAATTCAATCAGTTTTTTCAGTTTCAAAATTCGCCATCCTCTTCTTATTTTCATAATTGATATTTAATCGTTTATCAAAATCGTAGCAAAGTAATTTTCCTAAATATTTGTACAATAATATATTGCGATCGTGTATGTATATCTAATTTATCGATAAAACACGCTACATAATAAATAATAAACGTATTATAATTACGATAACGTTTAGCTTTATAAACTAGGACATAACAAGGTGAACGAGAACGACAGGGAAATTAAAGTATGTACTGAATTTTATGGAGAGAGAGTCACGCCAAGTCGATAGACTGAACTGTTGTAAGTCCCCACAGCGAAACTTTTCTAGTATATAGTATAAACGCCTCACGTATTTACTAGGCGTAATTGACATTTATTTATCCACGTAACATTAAATTGAACAGAAAATAACTATCTGTATAAAATTTTCCGTCGTTAAAATTGGTTCAAGTATTTCCGCCATCGTATATATGAAATCGTAGTTTGAATTTAGAACGAAACAATTCTGTTTGCAATTTATATATATTTTTTTTTATTATTCTATCACTTTCCCATGATCCAAATGTCGAAATCTTTACTTATTTATAATCGTTATCATTATATAGAATTATTATTCAAGAATCTGGGCTTTTGCATCAGACATTTAACAGCCTGTAGATACACCTGTCGCTTGACATAGATAATCAATGTACAACACCTACGTACATCTATACATACCTAAGCACAAGTAATATTTCGCACATTCATCGTGCGTCCAAATTTTGTGTGCCGGTGTTTTTGGATTCCTATAAAATCGGTCATCATGAAGACATTCGACTCTGTCTGTTGTCTCCTTTGTCAGCACTATGGAAACTGTGAAATATAATGAGATCTAAGATATTTAATATCTTACCTAATTTTTTTTTTTATCAATTTTCAATTATTTTGCATCCGAATTTCAAAATTTAATTTAACTTTCGGAATGCTGTGAAGCATTTACATATCATGATATTTCTATACTCCATGTATCTAATCAAGCTGATGAAAGAGCGCGAAAGGAAGTTAATTGGAAAGGATTAGTTTCGAGTCGCTGCAGCAGTCCAATGTTAATACATATACATTTATTTATTTATTTATTTATTTATACCTACGATAGTTTCTTTCAACTCTAGTTATACATTGATTTCATAGAGCTGTAGCTAATAAATGCAGTTATTTGCGGTCGATATACCGTAATCAATTGCCAATCACTATGCTGCACAAAGTGTACATAGCTATTGCACGCATATATGGTATATCGTAGATAGTTATAAATATTTGAATTCTATTATGTTTAGTTTGTAGATAATTTGAACTACATGTAAAACTGCTTACTGCTTAGATTCGAATGTTAATAATTAATGAAGCACGTGTTTTGAGAAAATTGGATAACTTCATAGATGAGGTAATATTTACGCTATCATAAAATTGGAAAATCTTGTATACATCGTGCGTATTAGTTTCGTCATGAATATTATAATTCGTCACGTTATACAAGGTGTGTACATAATGAATGATATCTGCATTAAACTAATACACACAATCGCTTCAGGATTATACGAAGACCAATAGATATACACGTTTACTTTCGCGTCTGGACCGCAATGATCGGTAAAATATGCTGTATGTGAGGAGAAACTCTCTAAATTGATATTCACATATACAGAGTGTATCTTATGGGAATAAATACTCTTCGAATTATTTCTCTTCTCATTAAAAAACCAGTGAGATCTTTTTCACACAATTGCTTCTACGCCTTACGATATTATCTCTCTTTCATGTTTTTTTTTTTTTTTTTAGGAGAGATCGCGAGACGAGGATAAAAAGATAAATACTTATAAACGGCGTATCATTTCGTTGATCCCCCACGTGAGATGAGACGTTTAAAAACACAATAGAACCGAGGTTCACGCGCGTATTGCGTAGCTGTTGAAACGACCTGTTAATTAGACAGCGTTTTTGCATTTCGAAAGGTATTATCTCACGGATGGGTCAGGGGAGCAGTATAAAGAGACATTTATTTAAATTATTATACACATACATAACTGGATCTATCTTAATCTTGTGTAAATTAAGAGGCAATTATGAAACGGAATACTTGAAATTTGAATAATACTAATAATTAGTGATTCTTACTCAAGTTTGTCTAATTAATCACGTGCTTCTGTTTATTTACCTTAATTTAAATATCAAAATAAGTTTAGTTTGTGGTATGGTATAAGTTTGACACCCTATACAGACTCGTGTTTTCACTTTTATTGATAAAGCGAGAAGTGAAACTTCCGGCGATCGTATATATATATGTGTTCACATGTTGTTGTAGAGGAAATTATAAATGATTATAATATCGATTTCCTCTTCGGTTTCAAAACTGTAATGAAATTTCGATGGTCTATGACCTCGAACATCTTAGTAGGTCACGGCGATCAAAAATCTGCCCGGAGGCTGTTCATTCATTTTCTACAAGTCCTGTAACTTGTTCATGTTGATCTTGACTTTCGTTTAAAATATTTCTTTATTTTTAACTCACCTCTCTCCAGCTACGTATAGATATATATAATATCTTAGCTTTGTATTCTCACAGCTATGTAGTACATACATCATATAGCATGTGTGTTCAAGTTGACTGTTATACTTACAGTAAAATAACAGCAAGATTGGCACAGCAAAGTTAATCCTGAGCTTCATGTTCCTCTTTCTCTTCGAGAGCCTCGCACTTTCAAACTGATCCCTACCATGGTGAATACCCGCTTTATATTACCTCCGTTAATCCTACTCACATGCTACAGCGATAGATATTTTTCGGGGGGATCTAACATTCTTAAAACTCAGTAATATAATACAAGTGTTTAATACAAGATATAAAACATTGAATATTTCAATCAATTTTTAAAAATTCGTTTTATTTCAGGTAAATTACTTATATGTATACTACAATATTACGTTACTTTATATTTGGATTATAATATATAATTTATAGTATAAAAATGTCTCACTATCAGTATTTAAATCATCGATACATAAGATCGTAGTTTATTCTTGTTTTGGAGATATCCCTGTATTTAAGCCTGTGCTACATGTCATGTTCAAATAATGATAGTATTTATTTTCACACGCTGAAGCTAGTTCTTTCAATCATTTCTGCGAATCAGTTTCATTCAATACTTCAGCAAGTATGTCGAATAATAAATTCAATTCATACTGTCTGCCGCGCTTCTTTTTGCGGCAAATGTAGTTTGTTAAATTATTACTAGCGTGCGCCACTCTCTCTCTCTAGACGTATTTGTTGCGCCAGAGATATATATTACCCGGCCGAATGTTACGGCATGCGGGTTGCACACGATCAGGCTTACTGATGCACTTTAGTCACGATTTATATGATGCGAATTTTCATTGTAATCCGAAGCGATGCAACGATCACTCCTTATGCTATGACGAAATCGACCATTTGAGGCATATTAGCGTCACCTTTTTACGCCATTATAGAATTAATATAGAATACCCACAGAATCTAACACCATTTTCTCAATCAACAGTTTTAATTACTAATCTTAGGCATAGTATCGTAACAGTTTAAAAACAAAATTAGAAGCGCGATAGAGTTGGTCTCCAATCTTCCTATAATCTAGATTTTTTTTCTTTTTTTTTTTAACACAAAGTATACTCGTGATTAACAATTAGCATAACATTATGTAAACAATAATATGTTGAAGCGTGGCTAACTTGGCGGTCAGTTGCAAAGATTCTTCAGATCATCATCACACTGGATAAGATGACCCTTAGCACCAGCTGTCTTACGAATAAAAATATCGCCATGCCTTGCCCAGACAAACTGGTAGTTATTCTGACGAGAAAATCTTTGTACCCTCTCAAAAAGCGCTTGGTTCTCAGGCGTAAGACGCTCTACGACGGTAACCTTTCCATCTCCAAATACAGGGTGGACCTGATGAGCAAGCAGTCCTTTCTTCTTTTTTTTTAGTTCGACCCATTTGTCACGAAGTTCAGTCGATGAGAATTTTATCACAAGAGGCTGGGTCCTGCGACCGTTGCCAGGTATGCGGTAAACATCGATTATATCGCCGTGAGCAATGGATGTGCCCAGAGCTGAAGCCACTAGCTTTGCCAAGACATGGGGAGTATATCCATCTGCCTTATGCAGACCTAAAATCATAAGTTCATTCTGAACACCGTCACGATCTTGAGTTACTGCCTTCTTTTCAATCTTTGGCTGAGTAAAGTTTGCAGCCTTTTGACGAGACGAGTTTGTAAACTTTTGCTGAATCGGGCTTGCAGCCCTTCGCTGAACGGTGGTTTCAATCTTTCGTTGATTCGAGTTGTGGCGAGTAGTAGTGACAGAGTCAGCCTGCTTCACAAAGCGTTGAGGTGTGTAACTAGGTGGTGCATAGTGAGATGGCCGATAATGCGATGGTCCATAATGGGATGATTCATAATCCGATTGTTTATAGCCCGGTGCTTCGTAAGGAGGAGGAGCTTGTTCAGAAGAGTCGATCTTACAACAGGTTGCTCCCATTCCTAAATAATAAATTGTAATATAGAGAATGAATGAAACCTTCACTAACTAATGATGAACTATAAAAATGAATAACGACAATCTACTGGATATTGGGACTGGTGAAAATTCTTGATGCAGACTTTTCCCCAGTCGTTAATGGAAAGAGAGAGAGAGAGAGAGAGAGAGAGAGAGAGAGACTTTCCCTCAGTTCAGACCATAGTTCCTTAAAAGTAAAGTATCTGAACTGAGGGCAAGTGAGCATCAAGTATACTTGTCTTGCCAACTAGAACATTAGAATTTAAGACAAATACTAAGCTTGACATAAAAGTAATTTTTTAGTCTGGATAACACTGTCCCTATACGGTGCTATGGTCTGAATGTAAGATTTAATAAAAGTACACGAAGCTCTGAAGCTTTTTTTGTTTCTAATTTCTAGTCACTTTCAAGTGCTTTCAGCTCTTCAACACAAACTTATTATCTAGTCAACACGATAGTCTAACACACAGCGAATAAAGCATACTGTCAAAAGATGCATGAGGATATTAACAAATTGTGCAAAAATAAGACTTACTTGTTGTCTACCTGATCAGGCCAGGACGTAACGATGAATGCAAACGAAACTCTGATGCGTAGTCAAAATAATCGGGATCTTCTTCTTCTTCCTTAGACTTATCGCCCACTTGGGCATGTAGTCAAAAATAATCGGGATCAGATAAAGCTTAGTATGTTTTTATCATGAAGTATGCAACGTCAAGATTGTCATATTGTGAACTCAGGGAACCCCCGGGCCCCGGCCGCAGCCTTCTCGATCCATGAGGCCCCGCTTGCACCGACCAAAGCGCCATCTATCAATTGCTGCTCTAAGAACATTGATAGAGTCATATTCAAAAAGCGATGTCTGAGTTTGCATAAGAAAATACAAAAAGCAAGTTCACAATTATTGATAAGTAATCATTTCTCAGAAATGTCTGACTCTGATAACAAATACTGAATAGGGCCCGTACCCTTCTCGAAGATAAGCAGTTTATCTATTGATTAAAATTTATGATCAGATTACTACCCAAATGCTTTCTGTATCACACAATGATGGGAACCCCTCACAAGACGGAAGCGAAGACTCAGGAGAACCTGTGGACTACGGGAAAAATTTGCTCATCAACAATTTCACCAAAATTAATTACGAACTTATGAATTTATAGTTAATAAAACTTCCCAATTGTTTGGAAACTTTCATAGCGTTATTTTAACTTTTCTTATTCCACATTATGATGTACTAATCAGGTCGAGTCTGGATAGTAATTATAAGCACGTAGATTATTCGTATTATAAGATCCTAACTAGCACCTCGTCATTGACGCAATAATCAGTAATGATCATTTGTTGGAAAATGGAAACAGAAGATTATCTTAAATATATATCCTATTATAGTACATGAAAATTGCAACTAGCAGTGGTACTTTTTATGTCCAGTCTTCACATTAGTTCGTTACGTTTCAATATTTTCGTTCAGCGAAGTCACACATCATGTCAACGAGTGATAAGCTCCGAAGGCCGAGGCTTAGGTATCACTTTCTATATGCAATGCATAAAATGCTCAATGATAATAATTTTTACTGCAGCTATTGCAGTTGTTCGGTTTTCATTTTTCACCCTCATGAGATTAAATAACGATGGTTTTCGTGAAGAATTGGTTACTATAATGATCGAAATTTTCTAAATTATATACCGAGACTCTAAGCTGAAACTGACTCAACTATTCTGAAAGTCGAATATAAGAGTTAAAATCATGAATGTTTTACCATGATGAGCCATTAGTTTTTGAAGTATTTCATCATTCGTCCAATATATAGTTTAGATATTTCACATGCTCTCTATTTTTTATTTAAATAAAATAATCATTATTCTACAAGTACGGTATTGCGGCTACTAAACATGAGATTATAGCCCCAACATTAATCGAGAATCCTGGATATGCGATACCGAATTTAGATATGTCTTGCGTGTATCCAAGAGCGTGTGGGGAATATAGAAATGGTCCAAAACTGCAATAACTATAACATTATTGTCAATTACTATGGCGAATCAAAAGCATCTATAGGTGAAATTTTTTGGGCATTTATTTTGGGACTTAGGTATTTATTTTTTCTTCCAATTTTCAATAAAGTTCAATACAGTATGAGATTTGAAAGAAATCATGAATAATTCTATTGAGTATCTGCAGATGGTCAGAATATTTTCAAAATATAATATCTGCCATGTATGGGACTTTGCGAATAATAATACCATAATTTATTTTCTTGCAATGACCTTATGATTGTTCAATTGTAGCCAACGTCGATTAGTAGTCGATAAACGAGCTTAATATTTAAATGAAGAATTCTTTGCGTTTATCATTACTCAGAAGAAACTCACGTCGAAAGAAAAACGCAAGGAATAGTTTTTCCGCAAGGTCCTTTTTTTTTATTTATTTTATTTTTTATTTTTTAAGAAAATCACTCCACTGCGCGCTTTGCAGAGTAAATGTTAAGCCAAGCGAAGTGGAGAAGGAAGTGCTGGCTCGGATATCAAGGTAATTCTTCCAAGTAGATACAGATATAGTATATAGTATATATATAGGTATATAAAGGTTATTTTACATGCCAAGGTGGGAGACTATAAGAACTTGATTCGCCGGGAAAACAATTCTCCGAAGCTACTTGTTTTTACAACGATTTGGTAATGCGAATTAACACACCTCGTATACCCGAGTTGTGTTAAAAAATGCACATAACATTATATACATAAACATTACATAGATCTGTAATTTTAAATACGCATATGAGACTATTCCACTGATTATGAGTCAACAATTTCTGATCTATAAAGACACATTTATATAGTGTGCATAAATCCATTAAGTTTAAAACCTCTAGGGCTTAACGCTAACAAGAAATATATATCAATTAATTTTCTTTCATTTGAACAGATCGAGACATAACATTAGAATTCTAATCTCATTCTTAGTTCCAGGAAGAAAATATCACCTTGCACGTTTTTTATGCAATAATGATCGATCTTTTCAATAGTAATATTCGTTTAGAGATAGATCCTCATAAGGCGACTTGAATAATACATTTTCGGATGGAAAAATCTGCTCTTCTTGTCTTCGGATTATTTTTTTTTTTTTTTTCTAATGATTCATAACGGGAGGAATTATATCTATAAAATAAAAAAATAAAAAAATATCGTATGAGCACGCACGTATCGTAATACGCACGGACCTGTATAATAACGATTATTATGCAATTCACGAAGCGATCGAATGGAGTCTAGGTAATCGGAGAAAAGCAGTCTATAGAGTAGGTACCGGGTAGTTTTATAACTTGTGATAATAACATCTGACGTATAAATACGCAATGTGGATGCGAAATTTTTTTTTCATCGACTTTAGCAAACAAGCAAAGATGCAAAATAATGCTGAGGTGGCTAGGGTCGAGGCTGAGACTGAGGCTTCGAGCGGGGATCACTGTCACTTAGATCCACTGATGTCCGTGATAAATCATTGCTTGGATGATCCCATCTGCCCCTTTTCTAACGCGTCACAAGCCAGCCCCACTTTATGTAATTTAATGCCGATGAGTGATCAACGCCTAGAAACTGTAGGTATATAAGTCGAGGTATGCGACATACTGCAATGCATTTCCATTAGTGATACTGATTTACACGTTAGTACATAATACTGAGGTAAGTTCATTCCTATAAACACTTCAATCGCAATTTCATTCCATCTTCTCGTTTCTGATTTCTGATTTATGGCCATTTCTGGCCCCCTCGCCCATTCATTCATCATTATTCTCCCTCACATGAATATAGAAATTAATCTTCACCCTTTTTCTTTTTTTTTTGTTCCTATTTACAGAAATTATGAAGGTTGCTCTAGTCTTTGTAATCGGCCTGCTGGTCGTTATGGCGGTTTCAGCAGCCCCAGAGTACTCAACAAAATACGACAATATTGACCTGGATCAAATATTGCAGAGTGATCGACTACTGATGAATTATTTTAACTGTTTGATGGAAAATGGTACCTGCACCCCAGACGGCAAAGAATTGAAAGGTAAATATATAGATGTATATGTATATAATATGAGCAATAAAAAGGATCTACAAATCCTTCATAAAATTCATTTAACTCCTTAGATGTACTTCCTGATGCGATTTCCAACGAATGTAACAGCTGCAATGAAAAGCAGAAAAATGGTGCCAGAAAGGTGATCCGTTTTTTGGCGAAAAACAAGGCTGATATGTGGACCGAACTTAAGAACAAATACGACCCTGAGGGTAAAAACGCGGACAAAATCGCTGATATTACTAAAGGAGATGCGAAATAAAGCGTCTAAGTCACGCGTCGTTACCATCCATCTCTTGGACTCGTACTTATAATTTAATATATATATATATACGAAAAGGACCTCGGCCATACTACAGTAATGCGAATTTAAACATGTATTATATCTTTACGTACTAATACTTCTTTCTACGCGCTTAAAATCGAGACTTTTGTCTCGTTCTACTTGACGAAATTCTCATCGCTCGTTAGTCTTTAACGATATGTTCAACGATGATTAGAACTGCTTCCGAAATTATTATTTTTAAAATTCCATCACTAGATTCGAAAGACCCTACGATCCTACGTTTGTGAACAAACGCAGATGGACATATGCGGGCGAATATATTACAGAAAAAAAAAAAAAAAATATAGTAAATCTGTTCTTTTGAAATTGTTGCAATAAAATATCTTAACTATAAGAAGTAAATTTTCTTTTCCTACGCTATACCTAAGATCTGACCATTTGCCCTGCAGATAACAGATCATATCTATTATTCATAGTTCTATACGAGGGAAAAGGTGGCGTATACTATTGTAATAAAATCAGATATTTATTAACATAATATCTATAAATCTCGACAAGCTTTATCTTCACTCTTGCCTTGTTCTCTTTATTCTATTTCAATCTAATCTCATTCATTCTCTATCTTCAATTTAGAAATCGTATACACTTCGAAGTGTGACCGATTAACTAATTATTTACACAAATTAGAAAAGAAATAGCATTTCTAGTCACAGAACTTTGTCTATGACTGTATTATAATTGTTATGAAAAATTATGAATTGACGGTCGTTGTCAAAATCGTTGGAAACGTCATAAAAATTTAAAAGGATCAAATTTATCATCTAAAATCATGCCTGGTTTAGAAAATATGCCAAAGATCGGACAGATCACAGAACGTATACTAGATAATTTTTCTAAGGCGTACCTAAACACCTGCCCTTCGCTTTATGGTGTATGCTACGATCCTCCAGGGAGGCATAAAAAGACGCGAGCAACGATTGGATTCCTCCTGGGATTATTCCTAGGCATATTTTTCTACGAGGTCGTTATAGTTGACCTGAAATTTTCTTTATACACAAGCCTGGGGCTAGGAGTAGTCGTGATCGTGATGTTGGCTATCGGATGCGCCTCGTCTATCCAGGTGACAGATCGCACTTTGTAATTCTAAAGAGCGGGAATTCCTTCTTTGGAAAAGGATGAAAAAAAAAAAAAAATTTGCGGTTTGAGGAGACAAACTCCTTTTATTTTAAAAAACTTATATAGGGATAATAAAAGCTGTTAATGAACACTTTTCGAGGAACTCTTCTCTTCTAGATTAGGTGCATTTGTCTTCTCACCATACCGGCCTTTTGCGGTCGGGCTGGACGCAGCGTATTAAAGGCGATGGTCCTGGCCTATGTAATCGCTGGTCCGATATTCAACTTGACATATAACGGTAAAGAAGTGGTACGGACTTTCGCATGCACGACACAACTGACTTTCAACCTGACAAAGACACGTTTGGATCTTATGTTCAAGCCTTTTCAGCAGGTCTGTCTAATAGCGTATAAAAAAAGAAAAGAAAAACTAAAAAAAATCGGCAATCATTTGACATGTTTAATTGCTTCAGGCAATTTTCCGGATGAAAGCTGACGCTAATGAGATAAAAGACACCTTAGCATCAGTACGTGATTTATCGAGCCCTATAGTAGGCGAAATCGAGGGTGAAGATGAGATGCGTCGTCTTCGAGAAGAGAATGATTATTTTGATGCAAAGTTAGGGGATACTAAGCGCAGCGATGAAATTGAAAAGCGAAAAAAACACCATGAGGAAAAAAGAAGCCCTGATAATCCGAAGAGTCAAGCAGATATTTACGAAGAACGATACCGCGAGAAGATCGAAGAACGATGTGAAGAGCAGTTAACTCGGGGTTCGGAACGCTGCAGGTGAACAAAATCCTTGCAATTATTAATTAACTAATCGTAACATACATTTCGCATCATCCTTTTTCTTATCATAGGGACATGTTCAGCAATGCTTACGACAAGTGCTACGAAAAGGTGTCATGGATTGCAGCATGGCTCTTATGTTGGCCCATGAAACTCACCTTTGTTTGTAATCTTGCCCAAGGTATGGGAGGATCCAGCACATGCAATCCCGATGGAAAGGTAGACGTAGGGATCGGAGAAGGCTACGTTGCCTTGAAAGGTAGGATAATTTTTTAAGGGATGTCAGAGTTACTTCACATCATCTTACATTGGTATTAAAATTTCCATTTAATTAACGAATGCAGGATCCCGAGATAAACTGAGTGCAAGTTTGAAGGACGCGCAGCTTCAGTATAAAGTAAAAAAGCACCCAGTCCTCCTAGACGTTAGGGGTGCTAGTGACACTGCAAAAGCAGTAATGCATGACTTTAATGCAAGAAGGAAGGTCTTCGAGTCAGTAATGACGATAGTGAGACGATGTCTGGCTTTTGTATTCCTCAAGATAATACTCAGCGCTCAAAGTTATCACGAGAAATATTTAACGGATATAGAATTTGATAATGTCTATGTAACTACGTATTTCCGGAAGATAGACGCGCGAAGAAAGACACGGGATTGTCCGACTCTGTTGCCTCTTAGAAAAGTTGAAAGATCGAAACTCGTTGATCCTTACAGGACTAGACCAAGCAGAACTGAACGTGCCAATCTTATAGGACAAACCGTCAAACTTATACTCGAGATGATTACTGCGACGACATTTGTTCTTCTTGATCGGTTATTTTATGAAACCCTTGACGTCGTTAGACGACATGCACACATCGAGTACACTCAGGTTAAAATCATTTCTATCCTGTCTACTACGCCTATGTTTCTCAATTTTCTCCGCTCCTTTCAGTCCGTCTGATTATATTTCATCTTACTGTAAACTTAGGACCGATGTCCTAACTATTTCCACATCACTGATGTTTATTCATTTCTAGAACCTATCCACATTATTTTTGGTTCACAAATAGCTTTTGACTTCTAATGTCTTCCAATGACTGGTAGTGATGTTAAACGATACTGACAGTGCATAACTTTCCGCTCCTTGTGATATTGATTACGTATTATTTCCAAATAACTGATATTCCCTATATGGATAGCGGAATCTTGGATAAATTCAATTTACTTTATGTGATTTTAGATAAATTTTACGGCTTTGAATAGCTTCCAGTAATTCCTATATACCTTAACGAATGACCAATGACCCTATAAACAACATCTAAGACTTCTAACATCTTTCAACGACACTTATGACCGCAACCGGCTGCTATAAATGACTATTTTTTTTTTTTTTTTCAACTTTTAATTAACTATCAGTGACGTTAATAGATTTTTGATGACCTCCGAGACTTTCAGTGACTCTAAATGTCTACAGGTGACTTCCTACGCATGAAGTAGCGCCTTCACCATTCCAAGTGTCTTTCTATTCTCGTTTTTTCTTCAAAATCCTGGTTTTATCGACTCTATAAGATTACTTATCGCTTCTTTCATATTTTTTTTTCTTACGAGAATGCCTTATCCGTATTTCTCCATTCCTTTATTACATAATAAACCTTTTCTACCCACCGCAGAGTGGCCGTCATGATATGGCGCTCGATGTAAGAGGAACTGGGATAATCGCAACCCTGGTTCGCAGCGTAGTGGGTGGATTCAACGGAAAACGTAGAATAAAAACGGTGACTTCAAACCAAGCGTGTCTTCCGCGACCCAGGGAACTCCCGGGTTACGTATTGGCAAAAATCTATGGAACTTATTTTGGCGTCTGGTTGATGCTCTTCTTTTCAGCGTACACCCAGCGTGCACGTCATGCGATATGTGCATTTTTCTATCGTACCCGTGAAAAACGCCGCGTTTTATATCTCTATAACGAAACGTTACGCCGTCGTCTGGGCTTCTTCCGGTTCATGCGGGGCCGTGTGCGGGCCCTCGTAAGGGCCCGACTTCTTGAACGCGACACAGACCCTTGGCTAGCTCTTCGTCTCAGATCTCCTCGGTTATGTGGATGGCTTGGTTACCTTGCCTGCGCAAGAGCCAAATGTTTAATCTGCGGTGAAACTGAACCAAGAAAAGGGCCGAGTTTTAGACGTTGCACAACCCCAGGATGTCCTTTTTTACATTGTCAAGAATGCTGGAGGGATGTTGGAAGGGTTTGTTATGCTTGTGCTGATCTACTGGATACAGATACTGACGACTATGATACACACGGAGATATTTGAGGATTTAATTCCACGGTTTATACTTACGCAACGATCATGTCATCATATTATGTATTGTTCTTCGTTTGCGGTTCTGGAGCAAATTGCACGTTACATAATACGTCTGGTCGTAGTAAACAAATATGGGAATTATAAAAAATTGAAAGCAATTTTAAACAATTTTAGTTACTTAAGTAGCGGGTATAAGATCCGTTGAAGACAAGCCCGTTTTGCCAGTGTGTAAATACGACTTTTGACCGTATGCAAGAAAACGTGTAATCATCAAGAATACAAAATGCTTGTCATTTTTAAACTGCTTTTAATTATTGGCGCGGTACTGGCTACTGGTGATGAAAAGTACACAACAAAATACGACAATATCGACGTCGACGCGATCGTAAGGAGCGAAAGATTGACTAATAACTACGTCGGATGTCTACTTGGAACTAAACCCTGCACACCGGATGCTGCGGAGTTGAAAAGTAAGTCGTTTGTATAATGTATGAAAAAAATGATGTGATGTAAATGCATCGTATTTTCCACCATATGAGTATATAATATATCATGTGATAATGTTATTGAAATTTAATTTACATCGTTGTACATATAAGAAAACCTTCCGGATGCTCTGGCCAACGATTGTTCAGGATGTAGTGCGATGCAAAAGAAATCAGCTGACAAAATATCGCATCATTTAATCGACAATAAACCTGAAGACTGGAAACTTCTGGAAGAAAAATACGACCCAACGGGTGCTTATCGGGTTCGTTATCTTCAAGAGAAGTCTGAGAATGATGTGAACGATACGCGTTAGTCAGTTCGAAGATGATAGAATGCAGGTATATCTCATGATCGTTACTAAGTACAGCGATGAAAGAGATGATATCTTTTATATTTCAATACTTCATACAGGAAGTAGCGATATATTAGATGCAACGTAACCAGCTTATCAGTAAAGGAAGAAGGAGATCCGCAAGGAATCGCGTGATAGAACAACTTCGACATATTATATAGTTGATTATATAAATATAATGTTCATTATATATTGTGGATTAGACTGTGTAGTTTATTATTATATGTTATGTGAAATGAATCTTTTAATAAATTCTATTCATATTATACGTAAAGACGATCAATTTTATTCATTTTTCATTATACAGATTCTATACTTAGGTATGCATGACATCGTTGATAATAATCATACAATATATTTTCAATCAATCATCTTTATTATATGAAAATAAAACTAAATAGTGAAAAATTACTATTTCGATTCTAATCCGTAAGATTTATTTAATATTTGATCCTGCACGTATGTTACATACGTTATAATATCCATGAACACATAAGATACCTATGTGTTTGGCTAATCAATCGATCGTTTGAAAATCACTAGCAAGAAATCTCATCGTTTGTATCTTAGTGTATAGAGACGGATAGGTGTGTCACATCTGATCGATGAGATAACTCACGCCAACTGACAGCTCTACCAATGCGTATAAATAAAAAGTCAAGTAAAGTAGACGCAGTGTTTTCTATAGAAAAAACTACAACGAATAATAATAAATAACAATATCAACTTCCTATCACAAATGATCGCGTGTCGACTTTGATCTACACGTATGAATGAATAATCATGTATGTAATAGCGTAGACCGGTTTTACTGCAGGATCACTTGTCTGAACTCATATTGAACAAGGTGAATAATCAGCGTTCTAGTTAGTTTATAAACGTTAATAAAAAAGCTAATTACAATTCTAGTTAGAGTACATATCTACGAGGTATTAGATCTGAGTCCAAAAAAACTGTTGAACCGATCGAATTGATGAAAAAATAAAATAAAAAATCTTTAATCGCTCTTTTGATATCATAGAAGGAACGACAAAAGCCCGGAAGTTCATGTCAGCATTTTTGTTGATAAAAAATCCACCCTGATGCAGATAGTAAAAATGAAGAGAGGTTTTGTAGTGAGCGTAACTTTCAAGGGTTGATATAATACTATCGAAATTCTCCCCAATTCTCAGAGTAACTTACCTACTTGTACCTTTGGGTTGGGGGCGATCGATCGATCGATCAAACGAACGGGGAAGATCGAGATAAAAGCTTGTCGCTTTAAAAGTTGGCCGTACTCTTCTTCTTCTCTTCTCTTATTTCTATATATCTCTCTTTCTTTACGTGGCGAGACGAGACGAGCGGAGCGGAGTGGAGCGGAATGGACCACACGCATCGGCGTGTCGGGTAGGAACTCGGTATATACGTAACTCTTTATACGGTGTAGTTCGCCGGGATCACAGACGGAGAGGATAAGACCGTTGTACCCACGTTGCGGAGAGGGACAGAGTCGTATAGGCGAAGACCACCCACGTTGATGGCGCAAAGGCGATATTTAGCAGAAGGCAAATCGGTCCCGGGGACCACCCACGCGCGCCCCGTATATACACCGCGCGATCCTATATACATAGATGTACATATAACATGTATATGTATATCTATGTAATATGTATATGTATATACATACGTAATTCGTAGTAAAACGCGAGCGTTATAGAGAATGGCCGGTTATATTTTAAGGCATAGGCATAGGCATATAGACATAGACGTAGTTTATTATAATGCCATGGGAAATTGGAGGTATTATATCTGTACACAGGTGTCGAAATACATTTATACACGTATATGGAAGTGAGAGAGAAAAAGTGGAAAAGGGGAACGAAATGTTTGAATGGAATTTAACGTGATCTAATATTTGACTTCAAACGTAATCTCAGAGCATTTAGGTACACGTGTGTTATGGACTGGGTCAAACAGGATGGGAAATAATAGGATTCCTCGATTTTATGGACGCATAAGATTTGTTCGATTTTTACAAAATACAGGATATCATCGAATTCGATGTTCGTTTTTTCAATTACACTGATGTATAAGCAAATTCTACTAATTATTTTTAAAACCTCTGATTATTGTTTTGCAATAAAACTACAGTGAGAATACAAGGGATACAATTCACAGGATGAATTCTTTATCTATACTAACATAAGTCATTCAATTTGTTCAAATTTAAAATTTTTTAAAATATTCTTGTCGACGATATAGTTGGTTCATTTTTTTTTCACCTGCATGCGGGTATGATAAATTTATAAAACACTACTTTGGGGTAATTCTTCTTCTAGAAATAATACGTTTCTAGCAAAGACGTATATCTATATACATCTGAATATAACCAGCTGACTATTTTTGACGTTGGAACTTTTTCGATGATTTAAAATAGCATCTACCTAGCTACATATACTTATACCAATGACGGGTCACGTTCATATCTAAAACCCGAAACAAGAACATAAATTATACCTACATACAAAAATAGGTGTATGTAAGTATAAAACTCTCTTCCTTTTATTTAAATTGTCTCCTAATTTGATATTAAACATAAGATAATTAGAATGCGAGTATGTAATTCGACGAAGTAAATGTATCTACTAAATCGAGTATTTCCTCTTCTCTTACTTTACGTAGGTAATATTATGATAATCTGATTATAATTCGACTGTGTAATAGGTATAATGTATAATAATTGTAGTTGTGGTTATTCAACAGGTACAGAGTCTCGTATATGTGTAAAACCTACGTTTACCTGCCGTCACATTAGTATAGAAGGTGAGTATTAGTGTATACGTGACACGCAGGTGCGTATATTAAATTTATATACGAATAAATATCTCCATACATAAAAAATATATAGGAGTGTGTGTATATAGGGACGGATCGACACGCTCTTGATGATCGTCCGTCGCCCGGATCGAACGAACCGGACCGCGCTGTGCCGCGGGCTGAGCGACGAGCCGAAGACCACCCAGGTAGGCGCCAGCCGCCAGTCGCCACGGAAGTTGGCAGTCGCCGCGGACGCTCCGGGCTTCGGTCCAGGGCATCCGCCGCGCGAGCACGCGGATCCTATCTACGATCCTCCAGCAGCCGCGATACACGATCGACCTACATACCTCCTTCTCGGATATCAATTGACAATTTGCCAACGTATATAAACACATACCGTGTATCTATACACTTATACAACGCATTCTCACGTTCTGCGAATCAACCATCTGCCTTTTAGCATTATACACACACACACACAAAACATTAAAGATATGGAAACGAAAGAGAATATAAACTTTTAGATAAACAAAATTTGATTATGATCATTTCTTTTCTGAAATCTTATATTTCAACGTTTGGCAAGAGACGAGTGAGATTATGTGAAATGTTCAATCGTATGTTAATATACTGTTTAGAATGTTATGTCATTGTATTTCGCGCTATAACTTAGAGAAAAAAATATTTACGCCTGATCGCCGCAACCAGACAAACGTCCCATCATCTAAAGTGAAAGGTTGCCGCCCCCCGCGGCGCCTTGAGGCGAAAATCTGTTCGAGGTATTCAAAGATTTGGACGTTTGATTAAACAGTTTTGCAAATCGCAGTAGGTATATCATTGATTTTGAATGAATACTAATAAGCGATGGTTATGTTTAAATTTGTGTATATTGACCAGGAAATGAGATACAACACTTACGCAATACTTATAGAATATTATGGCATACCTAACGACAAATAGATCGTGTTTTGCAAACAAATTATACTAATCGAAGAAATTTGAATATTATAAATGAGCGTAGAATCGATTTAATACGCAGGCGCCTACGCGAGGGGTTTTAGATTTGATATCCGCGCCTAGGCACTTTAGTGATCGAGATAAGCGATATTATAAATAATATAAAATAACCCAAAGCGAGGTTTATGTATACGCGTATACGCGTAATCGAAGATATTATAGCTCGCATAGAGGTTATTACTATTATTACAAGAAGAGCCCGTTTAACACGGGCATAGGTGCCTGGTGCCTGATGCCTGATGGAGGTGAGTGTCGCCTCCTGGAACGGTGCGGCGGCGAGGGCTAATGTGGTGCGAGTGAGAGACCACCCACCGCGTGCCCGAGACCACCCAACGCGAGTCTAAAGCGCTGTCTCCGCATCGTTCACTGTGTATGCGGGCGAATATGTATGTAGTACGAGTTGTGCTCGGGTGTTTCAATACTGTATACATACGAGTATACATGTACACGGATTTCAGGCGCACGCAGGCATCAGGAGAAACTATACATACACGTATAAGAATTACACCGCGATTGACAATGCAGTCGGGAAGGATAAGAGATGATATACGCGAAATTTAGGCGTGTCGTGTTTATCGTTGTCGTTATAATAAACGCGTATGGCTAAGCTCGTAATTTTTATGTTTATAAGATAAGGGGATGAAAATAAGAGAGAGAGAATCTTGCGGAGTGTAACAAGATTTCTGTGAATGATCGTTCATTAGATTATTATTTATTATATATTTTTATAATTTATTCAAACGACGAACAACTGCATGCGCCATATAGTACTAGCATATGAAAACTAATAGTGACACGGTATTCACGAAACTATAGCTTATTTTAAGCCAGGTAACGGTACTGTCGCGGATAGATCGCGGCTAAGATCAAAGCCAGCGTTGACGCGACCCCACGAACGCGTGGAGGTCTGTGAAGCGATATACAGTGGTGGTATTATGCAAATACCGTTTGACGAGCTTGGGATTTTACTGTGAAGTCAAACTTGCTAGGTGAAAGCCTCTTTAGCTCGTCAAATAAACTGATTCTTTATGAAACCGAATACGAACACTCTTCGGTCTTGGGTTCTCCGATTTTATCACAACTCCATATATATATGAGATCGAAATATACGTTGGAAAAAGGCTCCTTGAATTTTTTTTTTTTTAGATTTTTGCTATAAACGAAGAAGTCCGAATTTCCTATAACCGATATAACAGTTTTCTGGATCATTAGAAGACGAATATAATGGATCGATTTTCGCCCTTGCATTAAATGATTTGCACAGAAATGCGCATAGTGATATTTATTTGAATATTAATAAACATCAATATTTCAGTTAAGATCCGCGATGTTTTCACACTATGACACTATTTTATCGTCAAATAAACGTAAGTTCATCTCGATTTTAATTTACAGCTCTAACTTATTCCTAATGATCAAAAACGAACTCAATATCTCCGTTCAGGAATATATAAATCAATATAACCGAAAATCAGGGCAAAATATGGGAAAAATATGGAAAATACATGATAAAAAAAAAAAAAAAGAAAAAAAAAAAATTCAAAATACATAACATCCTTATTAACGCATCCATTTGCATTTCCGTTTTGATATTATATATACAAACTATTCAGAATTCGTATAACAAAAACGGGTGTCTACTCTCGCGATCCTCAAGGGGGAAATGAATGCTGTCAGTCCGTCGATCGTGGGTGGTCTTTCCGACTGTGAAATAGTATTCGTTACCCACACTTCGTTCATCGCTCTACACGTACTATATTCCTCTCTTTCATTCTTTCTTACTCTCTTCTTCACCTCTTCCTCGTCGACCTAACCACCGTTCCCGCCGTTACCACGGTAGCCCGCCTACGTTTGTATGTGATACTACCTAGGTATGTATATAATATATATAGGTATGTATAGTAAACATACATATCTATATGACTAAAACAAAGTATATGCACAATTACATTTCTCGTAAATCTAAATCTGATTTCACTATATTATTTTATTATTTGAATAAAAACCGACATGCATATTACTATTAACTACTGTATAAATATATAGATAGAGAAATAAGATAATTAAAAAGCTACGTTCATCAGATTCTGATAAAATGAAATTCCCAAAACTCTGATACGAGATTTGAAATTTTTCATTCGAGTCATATTCAGGAATTTGAGGACGAAAGCCTGCGGCCAATAATGCACAGAACCCGTCGACATCGTCTCGCATTTGTCCGATCTGAGGGATCTCGTTAATCACGCAGGTGTTCAGCTCCGAACTGAAGCCGAACGCGTGTATAATCTGAAGAAACAATAATATGCTTTATTCATTTATATACACTGTTTAAAGTTACGACTATGCATATAACATAAATGCATTGTATATAATGTGTAGAAATAAAAACGTAGCTCGCCAATTGTTGTTGTACGTCAATAGAAACTCAATTTTTATACGCCTTGGTGCGATTTGTTACGCGTGAATTACCCACACCTCACCACGGTGCACGGATTGCGATACTCAAGGAGCCCGCGAGCCGTTAACTTCGCCCCATCTTAGGCATACGGAATTTCTATGCTTGAAAATAAAATTGTGAAATAACATTAGACGAATTAGATTTGAAAGTTATTGTATTAGTTTGTTAGATTCATAAAAAAGAAATGGTTAAGTGAGAAGATTTCGGCCCTATAATATAAAGCAAGATTCTATCAATCAGTATTTAAAGCACATTTTATATAAGCACGTGCAAAGTATTTCGCTAATATAATGTATGTACGCAAAGTAAACATCACGTTGCGTAGTAAGATTAAAATGGATTTTGATTATCCGATAGCCGTTAATTAGGGGAATTTTTATAAGAGTCGAGTTAACAAGTCGGTATACGACTTGCGTGTAGAGTGTAGTATGCATTAAACGATAACATACCATTCTACAGATATACCTGATCACATGCGTATATAAAACAAATCTGTGTAGGATCATCCGTAGCGCTTTAAGTTCTCGATCCCGCGCGTGCGGTTCAAAGTATTAGTGCATTCGTGCTAGCGCTATGTGTGTGCGCGCGCAAGTGTGTACAATGTTTTTGCTCGAGGGGAAATGGTACCGCGTGTGTGGTCCGTATTTCCCCTTCGATAACCACGCTCCCCTAACCTCCCGCAACCCTCAAGACCCCGATGAGCCTAGAGCGTCGAACGCCAGTCTCTATGTTGCTTAGCAACGCAGGACGCCACGGTACAACATAACCAATCAAAAAAGAGCCGAGACGATCTCGGCTACGCTCGGTTACCCTCGATTATGACGTCAGTGGTCCCTCAATGACGTACCTAGACGAAAAATATTTCTGAATTCTTATTTGGCTTCTGAGGAAAAAATTTGGAAATTAAATTGAAGTCACGACGCTTTTTGTTGCGGACATGGTTATAAACGAGCCTTTTTTTTCAGTCTTTGTTCATCATTTATTCATTGTTATAATTTCTTTTTCTTTAGGATTTAGTAGGCTTATCCGCTTAGTATGAATTATTTGAAAACGAAAAATCGCGCCCTTTTCCTCAACCGTGAAGGGCCATTTCATTTCGACGGCCCTGTTGACGACTATGAGAAAGATGTAATGGAGGGGAGCGATGCTTCGGCATGGCTGCCTCACGAGACGAAGAAGAATCTCAAGAAAGAGAGAGATGGCTAAACTCAAGATCCACTCCAAGAATATCGATACTTAGAATCGATACGAATCGGCATTTCAAATGGAATGAAAAAAAATTCTAATTTCAAAGAAAATTGTCCCAATTCATCTTATTTACACAGTCTAAATCTTTCAGATTCATATTACATATTCTGATTACTTAACAAAAACCTCTACACGCTGTAAATATACAATCTAAATGAGACAAAGAGACAATCTTTGATGGGAAACATCCTCATTGGTTGAAGCGCCAAAGATTTGATCGAAATTCGATATTTCTAAGTGCAGTATCGATATCTACGTTCGAAAATCGATCCACGAAGTATCGATCTGAAATATCGGTATTTAGATGGTGAAGTATCGATACTGCAAGCATCGATACTGTATCGTGCATCGGTAGAATATCATGTCTTCATGGAGGGAGAGAGAGAGGTAGGGAGAGGGCCAGGAGGCCAGTAGAGAAATGTGGGACTGCGTGTCGCTTAGTACGGACTTGGACCGTTCATAGTGCCGGTTGAAAGCTTGGCGAAGAACGTTTTACCGATCGTTTGATCCGCGTGACAGAAGAAACAGAGTTTAATAAGTCCAGAGACTTAATATATACCGAGTTAATTTATTTATTATAAATATCAATAAGGCTAATAAGAGAAAGTTTCGAAGAATATAATCTACGAGAAAATTCATTGCCGCGTTCTTTCTCGCCGCGTGACGTGAAGAAGAGCGAGGTTGAAAGTTGAAAATAAATAAAATGAAATAAGATAAAAGTAAAGTTTAAGAAAAAGTTGATGTTGTTGTGACTCTAGTTATTAAAGAGGCTAACATATCTAACGTAGTTATAGTATTTCTTAAAATTTCTATAAATTTCTGTCAACAGTGAATACTACGTTACTAAAAGTAAAAAAAAAGAAAAAGAACCACGTTATACTACGTAAACATCTGCGGAATTTGACTAGAGGCAATCCGTATCCCGTTTTAATGAGAGACACAACAGTCCGCGTGTACGCTGCTGTAGTATTATTATAGTAGCCGTTGAGGTAGAAGAAGACAGACGTTAAGTAAACCGAGTTTTCTTCTTCTCTCCTGCGACGCCAGAGAGCCACAACCAGAACCAGAGTCAGAGCCAGGCCAGAACCATAGCCAAAGCCAAAGCGAACGCCATCGAGGGTCGAGAGAGTTGTACGCTTGTTTACCGACGAAGAAAAGAAACCCGGCAGTAGCATAAGCGAATGAGTCTGAGAATCGATCTTAAGTATAGGATCGTGCGTGCCGAGCTGTCTAAAGACGTAAACTTAAAACTTAAAAACTTAAACGTAAAAGTTAAAGCTAAGTGTGTGCGTGCGTGCGTGCATTTATTTATAATTATTTATGTTCAAGTGCTGCGCAGTGCGAGTACATAGATACATAATATAATTGTATAAAAAATAAAAATAAATAAAAGTAATATTGTGCGCGAGTGTACGAATAACATATATTAAAAATAAAAGCCTAAATTCGTTATTGTATAAACATAAAATATAACGTATAAGAAAAAGACATTTCGATATATTTTAATGGCCTATTTAGCGGCTATGCAGGGGGCATGGAGAATACGAAATAATAAATAGTGAATAGTGAAGGGGTTAGAGAAAAAGGGGAAGGTGATAAAACGTACTTAAGTGAATCGAAAATAAGTCGAATAAAACTAAGAATAAGAAGAGAAAAGAACAGAAGTAGTCTCGTCTCGTTCTGGAGGGTTCGTGTCGGGTGGGGGCAGATGCATTGCGGATCATGGTCGCTGCGTCCGGTCCAACGGGGATCCTAGTGGAGCGCCCTTCCGGTTCTGAACGATTGAACGGTTCTAACGTTCGTGACGTTGACGGTGACGTTGACGACGACGACGGTACCTGGCCAAAAGAAAAAACTAATCAAATTTGCCCAAGGCATTTGACTGATCTTTACGTTAGACCGAGCTGGACGGATGCTGCGATTGCCTTGGATCAGCTCGAGAAGGTATATAAATATATAATCGCATTAAATACATTTCGAACATCGAACTTTTAAACGTGAATTACGTCGCGTTATTCATCAGAAAAGGAAAGCGAAACAAAAAAAAAAAAGAAAACTATTATCGACGCGCGATATATATGCCGCGAGGAGACGTGACCTTACGCAATTTTACTTCCTAGGCGTTCACTGACTACTGAATTGTCGTGAGGTCGTTGTGCCGAAAGTATCATTTAAATCTACTTTTCAGACTTTATTTTTTGCTTTTTCTGTGCACAGTGTCATGTTTTCTTTTTTCTTCTTCCGTTTCTTACGAATTTATTGTTATAGCATACTAATTAGGAGATTTGAAACTTTTGTAATAACGAAATTAAGGTTGCGAGTAGATTAGAAATGCCAATATTAGTATAAAAAACCGGAATAACTGTTTCATTCATTTTTCAAAATACGTTTGATATGCTAAAATTATAATAGAATCGAAGAACCCGTAAGGTTCGATTTTATAAAGAATCACCTATACATTTATATACATAAAGTAACGTAGATGTAATATAAATTTTATATTCGACGCATATTATATGCGAGCTTGTGAGGTAGATATATAGATATAACATATAAGTAGGTGGTATGTATGCAGCTATAGAATTGTGGCACTTGTCAATCGCATCCCGTACCCATAACGTCCGCTTCGTGTCGTCTACAAAGTTGGGAGTTAAGTGTGCAGCGCGTTATGAGATTAAAGGCACCGACGTCGTGTGCGGTTTGGATATACTTGTAAGTATATCCAACTAATAATATATACAGCCCTTCCTTCGTGAGTCCGGCAGTCAGGTACGGTCGCCCTCGTATATCGAAGCAAGAAATTTTATTACTGCGGCAATGAAATCAAAGCGATATAGTTCAATCATAGAGAGAGAGAGTTTGATTATTTATTTTTGCTTTCTTCTAATTATTGCTAAACTTATTTCCAATTGAAAGACAAAAAAAATAAAAAAAAAACAGAAATTAAATGTCTGATAATTTTAGACGCGTATTATTGACGAATATCCGAATACCATATCACCGGACGTTATGTTATGTTATGTTATGTTATGTTAAGCCAAGTCAGTCGCCCGTATAGTCCCTGTCAGTCAAGGTTCTCCGAATCGTCGTCCTTGCGGCGTAAAGAATACCGCGGTAGCGGTAGCCAGATATTCCTTTGATCTCAACGAAGGGAAACACGCCCCTCGTCCCTGGGCGCAGCCCGAAGCTCTTGAACGAACATCTTCATTTTCGTAACTCCCTGCTGTTGCCTCTGCCCTACCCCGAACATTCTCTATACTTATGTATCGGTATAGGTGCGGCAGTATCCGCATTCGTAATATATAACACTCTAGCGCATTATTCGGTTCTTATCTACTACATATATTACATAAAAAAAGGTGCGAAAATTGTTTGTATTATAAAGTCAAATTCTTTAGTCATATTATCCCTGAAAAAGAATGCTGCAGTTATAAAAATTCTTGGAAGAAAAAAGAGAAGGTATCGCGTCCCATGGATGTACATATACACTGAAATCTAGCGCAGGTGCAGATTCCTGCATTAGATACACTCGTCGCACACTTACACATTATATCTGTGTATGTGTATTAGCGTCTTCCTTTGCGTCCTTGGTGGTCCTTGCAGTGGGGAAGTGAGGCGAGAGTCGAGAATCGGAGACTAGGGTTGGTGGTTGCGTGTGGTCCATGAGGGATATTGTCAAAGTGACCCACGTACCGGAGTAGTAGAGGCGAGTGGTGCAGCGCGGGGTGCGCAACGTTGCCGGTTATGTTAGTTCGTTCGTTCGTCCTGCACCTTTCGCTCGAGTCAGTCCCTGCCTACCTAGTAGGTATATGTAGCTTTCGATCCCACGAAGTCGTTCGTTGTAGAGAGTAAAGAGAAGAGAAGTAGTAGAGTGTAGTAGAGGCTAAAGCCTCGAGGCAGAATTGAAGACAAAGCTTTTTCTCATCTTTATTCCTTTCTTATAAATATATTTTCATTGATTGCACACCGTGTTAATAAATTAATGCGAGTTATACGGTCATACTTCGACTAGAATATATATTACGTTATAATCAGTTTCATAATAAGAGACAAAACCGACGATACGAACTTATCGTTTCAGAGCATTTTTATCCTCCAACGCTTTTTTGCAACCTCCTAAAACACACAGATTAGATGTATTCGTATTGCGTGTGGCTGAACACAGGCGCAACGAACCATCGTCTAGTTACGCCTCGGGATATTAGGGAGCTACGCGGTTACCATCTGCCCTTTTTTTTTCCCCATCTCTCTTCTTAATTTTTTTTCACCTTTTTGTTTCTTGAGAATATATGAACAGGAGCATCATCTTCTTCATTGTCATTATAATACTATCGTTATAGATATAACATATTATAAGAATAATAATAAAAAAAAAAAACTTTCTTTATGATTGTTTCAGGGGAAGGCGGAGGGTCAGAGATCGGCCTTATGGATTCGAGCGCTCCTTCAGGATCAGCTGAGCCAGCTAGGATACTTCCTCCAAAGACATGCGGGGAAGGTTCTATTCGTCGCTATATTAGCCCTAGCTACTTTTTGCGTTGCCTTAAAGTCGGTACAGGTTCACAGCCGGGTTGACCAGTTATGGATTCAGGGTAAGTGAATTTTTCCTATATATTTTTTTTTTCTTATACGCCTCTTCGCGTTCTCTCACTTCTATTTTCGAAACTATGTCATAGATTTCGTTAAAATTTTGTCTCCGACGTTTTTTTTTTTTTTCTTCTTTTCGACTTTAGGTCCAAATTGTAAAATTATTAATCGCGGATGAACAGATAGACCGAAAATCAAACAGTTTGTTGCTGATTGCGATTTTGAGGTAAAAATCGCGAAACTTGGAATAATACGGAAGAAAATTAGAAAATTTTCACGAATTTTACAAAATTCATAGTTTCCTAAGGATTTTGGGATCGTTGATTACGAATCTATCAAGTCGATTAAAAAAAAAAGTCAATTATTTTTGTCGAATGACTGTGTGTATGAAAAACCGCAAATCTACATTATGTGCACCCCTGATATGAAAACGAGATAAATATGAAATAAAAAAAAACCATAGAAGTGCAAAAAAAATAAAATAAGATTTATATTGAAGAGCGGCGAGTTGCGTGCTGCGGAGAGTGAACGTATAAGAGGTTCTAATGGGGGCTGTCAGTCAGTCAGCGTAGGACCTAGGTACGTCTCGTATGAATACCTCTATACCTACATACAGTACGAGTGAGTTCCTTCTTACGCTCACGTCTCGCGCTCACTGTATAAGCGCGTAGCGCCGTAGCGTTCCTATTCCTGTCCGGTTGCTTTACAGTAGACTGGATATGACCGGGAAAGTGGAGCAAAACAATATCGCGAGTTCGTTCGTTCGTTCGTTCGTTCGTCGTTCTATATACCTATATACTTATGTACCTACATTAGCCGCTCGTTGGGTGGGCCCCTATATTTACCTCGCGTTCTACCCAAGTATATCTATACACGCTTCATACGAATGTAATTCAGGATTTTTATAATTAGGATAACTACACAACACGCGGATAAAAATGTAAGAAACATTTTTTTTTTTTCTAAATCAAAGTTAGGAATTTTTGTTTCTTTAAACTCTAAACTCAAAATCTTCATTAAAAATTTAAACAAATATACCGAGACAAGGTCGATAGCGACATACATATATGACGGAGATTTGATGCAATACGTGCGGCCCGGCTCAAATCACTACCGGATATCCGTGAGGTAGTTTTACGATAGATGCGGGTATAAGATATTCTCTGCTATATACAGTATCTGTTGTTTATTATAAACGTAAATTTATAAAAGGTGGAAAATCATATGGAAAAAATAAAATTATATATATTTAAACAATCTACCTACCTGTATACAAAAAAAAAAACGAATGTTATTATATGAATGTTATACTTATATCTATACATTAATGGATCTGAGGAGTATGGGAGGAGGAGGAGAGCAGTGAATGCACTGGTCTAGAAAACATTAAGATGTCAACGACCACGGGAGGTGGAGAGGAGGAGAAACGTCTTTATCTCATTGTACATCCGCATACGAACGAGAGTCAAGGCCCGTGTCCTTCGAGAGTACGCGACGAGTAGTATAACCCGTATACGAGAGTATCAGACGACGCGTTCTATACTCCGCTATAATAATAATACGATACAGGGTCACGGTAAATAATAATAAAAGAATAAAGATTCTCCGAGTCTCTCGGCGTTGAATCATCATCTGGTTTAAAAGCTCGATGATGTTGTTATAAAATATGCTTAGGAATGTAGTATATAAGAGCTAGTATAACGTATATCTGTGCACACACTGCACGCATATACTTATACTATATATATATATTCATATACATATATATATATTGTATTGTGTAACATATACGTATATATGTGTGTATATATCTACATATCTAGACTTAAGAGAGACACTTATAATACATATAAACATATGCATGTAGCGTATATACAGGGTGATTCAGGTTTCGCTTACCATATTGTAAGGGTTAGATCCCTTGTGATATTGTAAGACTAAGATTCTTTTACGGAAAGTTCGAGAACTCTCTAGTTTAGGAGCTACGAAAGATCTTGGTTGACCGATCACAGAAATTCTAAGGGGAGGGTGGGGCAAAATGGACCCCTTAGGGCACAAAAGTTCATATTCTGACTCAAGTTTTTGAATCAATGAATCATTTTTTTTCAGTGGTCCATTTTGCCCCACCCTCCCCCCGCTATAGGTGACATAGACTAGTGTTGGCCATGTGACCCGTAAATGAAATTTAGTCTTAGATTTTCACGGGGAATCCATCCTCAATATATTGTCTGGTCGATCTGAATCACCCTGTATATAGGTATGCGTATAAATTTGCGTCCTCTATGGATAAGCATTAACGCGCGCAGTACGGAAGAAAAAGTATTTCGTACCCGCGAGTATAACGGTAGCGCCGCGCGCGCCTGACGTCTTCGGTCCGCGAGAATTTCGTCGCGAAAGTGAGAGGAGGCGGAAAGAAGAACGAGAGTAAAACTTACGAGAGTAAAAGTGAGACGACTAATTTCGGTGCTCGTAATTTACAACTATATATATCTATCTATGATATATTTTTGATTTCGATAAGTATACATACATGTATATAATATATAATATTAATAAAATAGAAATCGAGGCGAAATAAAAAAAAATTGTTTCGTATTTGCTTACACAATTATATTATCGTCGATCGATTATACCTGGGCATCGGAGACACCCGGTATACATACTTTAGAGGTATAGGAACATCGACGGCGAGCGAGCGAGCAAGCGAGATAGAAAGAAAGGAGGATTTTGAAGAGAAAAAGAGAGCGAGGACGAAGGCAGAAGGGCGCATGCGGGTCGACTGCTTACATCTTCATTAGGCCCCCATGCCTTTGAGCGCATTTGAGCGAGAGGCTCCGACGAGGATGAAAAGCCGGAGGCGGAGAGACCGAGACCGAGACTGAGACTGAGACTGAGACTGAGACTGAGACGGGGTCGAAGAAGACCAAGATCAAGACGAGGACGAAGAAGACGAAGCAGAAGGCTACGGAGACCGAGACCGTGATAGAAAGAGAAAGAGAAAGAAAACGTCTTAAGACCCACCGGCCGGGAATCGGTTGTTGTTGTTGTTGGTGTTGTTCTTGTTCTTGTTGTTGCTTTACCGACAGACGGACCAAGGAACTACTACCTCAACAGAGGATCTCATTTGAATGACCAAATCCAACAATATTACTTAAATAAACTCGTCACTCGACTGATCTATAGAAAAACAATCTAATTTCATCTATAAAATATACCCTCTGAAGCTACTCGAAGCATGACATATAAACACAGATAATACCTTTCACAGTCAAATTTTCTATAATTTTTTGAATTTTTTTTTTTTTTTATTATACATATTGAAAATATATTCTGAAGATAGATATAAAATAGACGTGGCAATGGTAAGGAAAATAAAATCCTAAACATTGGAACATAAATGAAGATATTCGTTTAATAGACATTCCAATAAAAGAGATCATCAGGAATGAGAACCACTGAGACTGGATGGGGCTCGGTTCCGGTGAATGGTCTCCGTGGGTGGCCCATCGGCCAGCGTCGGGGGTCTGCCTGCCTGCGCGGCGTAGTGTCTCTCTCTCTCTCTCTCTCTCTCCGTCGTTCTATCTCTTCTTTTCTATCTTTCCATCTCTTTCTTTTAGTTCGCTGTGTATTATACCATCTTCTTTCGTCCACATCGTCCTCGCGGTCTCGTCTCCTCGTCGTAGTCGTAGTCGTAGTCGTAAGCGCGTACAAGCAACCCTACCGCTTGGCGCTTACCCCATTGCGGTGTATTTATTATACTCGATAGAGTAGGTAAGGTATGTTATGCGCCTACTACGTTCGGTCAAGCGAACCAAACGGGCCGAGTGGACCGAGTCCCTCCGCTCCAACACCGAGCCTCTCAACTTAACTCAACTCAACTCAACTCAACTCTCCGATCCATGTGATCGAGAGCTGCATGTCTGCTGCAACTCTCACTCTACTCTCGTACGTCGTATTTACGCCGGACGTAACACGGCCTCGGTTTCTTCACGAACTACCCGTTTCGTCACTACTACCCGTCCCGCTGCTATTGGCCTGTAAATCAATCCAAAATTTTCATTCTATTACTACGACCCTCTCTCATCATTATTTAATTACATTCAATTAAAATAATTTCTAAGTATAATAGAAACGTATGAAAAATGAATGTGATAAAAATGTTTTTTGCACAAGATTATTACATCAACACATCTCTACTATATAGATTACATTATTATTCTTGTTGACGATTAAGATTCGGGAATTCAATAACGAAAGTGGGGCGAAAGGAAGGGCAAGGGTGGGGGGAGGGGGGAAGGGGAGATACCGGAATGTCAAACGGAAGGAGAATTTACTATCATAACGGAGGCAGCGAGAGAGGGGAGGGAATCAGATCGCTGGGATAACGCAACTTCGGACAATGCAGCTCCTGCCCCGCATCGCAGTGCTCGGTGGACCGCCCGGCGGTCAATGGCGCGCGGCCACGACCTCCCGGACGACGCAACTTCCCCCCCTCTCTCCCCACCCTTCAACGACCATGCCGCTACTCTGTTCTGGCCGCGTTCTCCTCCATTCATACAATAGAGAGACACGTTGATCACCGGCGTTTACGCTGACCGCGTGTATATGTATATTATACATATGTGTATATGTATCTATGCATGTATATTGTATATACACCTCATATGTATACATATGCACGTGTTATACAACTATAACGATATATGCATCTTAGTTTGGGTATAAAATGATCTAAAATTAAAGAAACAAATAAATTGTATATTATGATATGAATTGGTGTTAAATGAGGGTCGTAGTAGTAGTGGTACTGGCAGTAGTAGTAGTAGTGGTAGTAGCAGTAGTAGTAATAGTTGAATTAGTGTTATATAGAGAGTGAAAGAGAGTTGAGACGTCAAAAGAGTTTGGGTCCGCGCGTTATTGGGGTTTTGACGGTGACGAAGAGCGAATACGGACGTCGAGAAAGAGGGGGGGCGCGAGGGGAGAGGGAGACAAACGAAACACGGCGGTAGACGATACGTATCTCTTTCTTTCTTTATTTCTTTATTTCTATCTCTCTTTCTCTCTCTCTCTCTCTCTTGCTCTTTCGCTCTTTCGCTCTCGCTGCTCCTTCGCCACCCGGAACGTTGGTTGACCGGGGAAAGCTGGGAACGAACGAACGGCCGCGGCATCCCCTGGGTGGTCTTCAGAGGCCCGGGGGGCTCAACCTCAAGACCCAACTCTCAACTATAACGTTGCTACAGGAACGGCAAACGACTTTATGTACGCTGTATAAATGTATACATATACAGGGTGTCGCGGAATTATCAATAAAGCAAAAGAACTTTCAAATTTCGTATAATTTTTTTTATTTTGTTTTTCTTTTTTGCACTTCGTTAGGGATAGAGGAAAGAGAGAAACAAAAATATATATATGGCAATGAATGGCAAAAGTTACAATAAGAACGAACAAACGAAAAGAAAATCGAGAAACGCAACTCCCTGCACGCGCGGTATATACGTTAAATAAATAAATGAAAAAAAAAAAAATCGCGCAGGAGGTCGGGGGCCACTGTAATATTATTGTAGGTATACGTTTACAGCGTAGCCTAGCTACACCGTTGGCTCGTTTCTACGTTGCAGAGGGTGGAAGGCTAGAGAAGGAGGTCCAATATGCTAGCGAGGCTCTTGGCGAAGCTGCTGCCTCGACGCATCAACTCGTAATACAGACACCGCGGCACGCAGGGGCTAATATCCTACATACGGCTGCTCTCAAGGAACACCTTGTCGCCCTTAGGGCCGCGACGCAAGTCACCGTCCAGTTGTTCGAAACGTAAGTATATATTATACACTCATTCTTATTACTGTATACGTAATTTCCTGTTCCCCAATAATAATAATAATAATAATAATAATAATGATAACAATAATAATAATAACGGTAAATAATGAAGTTAAAAAATTCATTGGATCGTTTTTTTTTTTTTTGTTTTTTTTTTTTTTTGTATATGGGGTTGGAAAGCGTGAATTCTCGAACGTCTACAGATGGTGTATGAGAGATGCATTCTTAACTTGAGATAGGTATATAAATATACGTATGTATATATAGATATATTATATATGTATACGCGGGTACAGGTATATAAGTAAATAAATAAATAAATGAATAATGACGACAGCGTTTATACGACGCATGAAAGATACTATCTGGTTGTTTCTGCGTCATAGCACACTTGTATGTAACGCATACGTAATTAGTTATATCAGCTCAAGTTAAGACTGAAACGCCGCGCATTTTCTCTCCAAACTATATATATATGCAACGACATTAATGTTGTTTTCATATACTATATACATTATACATATACATATAAATATAAATATATGTATGTGTATAATATAATATAATATAATATAATATATAAACACGGTCATAAAGTTCCAGCAATAAATATTAAACGATAATAAAATTCATTATCTTTTTTTTTTATTTACAGATCTTGGGGTCTGAAAGACATGTGTTACGCACCAACCGTACCTAATTTCGATATGCACTACATCGATCAGGTAATTATAAAATTCGTCGTTCTAAAGGGGGGTAATCAATACATATTTCGAAAATTCAAGAAATCCCTAATGAATAATCAACGAGCTTTTACAATTATTATAACGATTCTAATTACCTCGACACGTACCTTTATAGATCTGATGTAACATGTATCTAGGTTTTTCTAAATCGAATCACTCGCGCGCGCGTACCATACCATACCATACCATACCATACCATACCATACCATACCATACGACGTTCGTAATACATCTCGTAGGTATTATAGCTGTATAACTTATCACGTGGTTCGTGGCGGTACGACGAAGAGATGAGAGAAACGAGGGTTGCGGGACGAAGGGTGAAGAGGGATTGTAGAGGAACGGGCGGGTAGCCACTACTAAATAAGCGGCAGGGCAATTAGCTTCGCATAATGACGGGGTGCGCCCGTCGTCTTCCTCGTCTCTTGGCGTCCGTCGTGCGTTCATCGTTCCTCGGTTCTTCGGTTCTTCGGTTCTTCGTTCCGTAGGGATCTCTTGTCGCCCAGCCTAGACACCCTCCCTCCCCCCTCTCTCCCTTCTTCTTCTTCTTTCCTGTCTGCGCTGCGCTCTCGTGCATCGAGAAACTTATATTGTATCTCCCTCGCGGCGTATATAGTAGGCATACATGACCGGGAATCACGGCGTGTGGTCCTCGTATCGGGCGGCACCGTACACATCGTTACGTACGCAAATGCGACCGCAATAAATGCCCTTCGGGACTATTTGCTGCGCGCGTTCTCTCGCTGCCGAACGATTACGTGCCGCGCTTATACGAGCGTATAAATATACACAAACACACATGAATTATACCTACATTTTCAATAGGTATATATATATACATCTATACTAACGCGGTATAGACAGTATATCATGTTTTATTTTACCGCTCTCGCGCTGCACGCAACCCAATGCAATATACCTGATACGGCGTGCGCGCTTTTATCCCCTTACCGCGTTAATCGTTACATGGTTTATATATATATATGGGTTGATTTATGCGCAAAAAAGAGATAAATCGTGTATAGAAAACTTATTTAATTTTATTTTGAAATGTATACATGAATGAAAAATCTATTATGTTCATTTTAATCTATATAATCGATAGATTTTAGGAATTAGAATTAGAATATGAATATAGATGCAACAGGCATAGATGTAGGATAATTCTTTTATTTTTTTTTCTAACGACTCGTACATTTATATACCCATATCCGGAATGGATAATTTTTCATGTTAATTATTCCATAGAGAATTGTTGGCTATAAGAGTATAGAGATAGGGATAGGTATGGGTAGATGGGGATGAGGATGGGGATGGGGATGGTTAGACCTCTTCGAATCTCGACCGCTGTTTAAAATTCTTCCGAGAAGTAGGAAACTTAATCTGGTATAATCTTTCCTATGCGGGAAAGGAGCAAGTATACGACGAAGTCATTTCGTTCGTTGTTGCCGCAGAGAATAAAGAAAGAAAGGAAGAAGGAAGGGACACGGTGCTACAGAGGAGGGAAAAAGGGAAGACAGAATGCTAGGTTCGTCCTATTCTAGGAACCTGCACGCGTTAAAAAGGAAAAGGAAAAGGCGAAAACGATTTTTCGTCTCCTTAATTCTCGCGAATTTAAGTTCCATGCCTATATACTTATATCTAAAGATGATTAATGCACAACTTTTGAAGAATATTTATAATCCCAAACGGTTAAAATTAAGAATTCAAACATCACCGATTCACAAAAAGTTTCAAAATTCGAATCGAAGTAAATAAAATGGGTTTCCGTAAAAAAAGGATCTCGATCAGAACGAACTATATTTTGTCTTCACATCGTGTGAGAGAAATAGATAAAAAAATTTGGATTTTTAGATTTCCGGAGTTTTTTTTTTTTTTTTTAGCTATCTGCATTCCGACCGAATTTTCCAAATTTCAACCGCGGGGAAAAAAATTGAACTAATGAAAAAATATGATCCTGTAGTATTTACACCGTTTCTTTTTACAGATATTCGAGAATATCATACCCTGTGCCATAATCACACCATTAGACTGCTTTTGGGAAGGGAGTAAACTACTTGGACCAGAATACCCCGTTCACATACCGTAAGTTATAATGCAGAAGAATAATGAACAAACAAACAAACAAACAAACAAAAAATACCTAGTAATAAAATTTAAAAAAAAAACACAAAATGAGGAAAAACATTAATCGGCTTATCCTGTTTCTGCGAGGTTTAAGTACTATTTTTTTATTTTTTTTTTTATATTCTTTTTCTTAACGGTATATATAAATTACAACTGTGACTGTTATATATATTTATGTCTTATCTCTATCTAAACAGTGGTACTCATTCGAAGAAACCGGTGCAATGGACGAATTTAAATCCGACCAGTATGCTGGAAGAAATAAAGAAGCTTGCTATCGAATTCCCCTTCAAGACATTAGAAGATTATATGAAAAGGGCTGGAATAACTAACGGATACCAGGGTAAACCGTGTCTAGATCCCACGGACAAGGATTGTCCCGAAACTGCACCGAACAAAAAGTCGCAGCAGGTGAGTTTTTCTTTATTGATTATTCATTATTTCTTTTCCTTTTTTTTTTTTTTTTTCCTTCTTGAAATGAACATTTTCTTAGCCATACCTATAATCGTAAATCGATTGATTGAGCATCTCTACACGTTGTCGGAACGATTAATTTATCGTTTTCATCAATTATTCCCAAGAGCGTAAGGTGTCGAAATTTAAAATACTTAGCTGACATTTAAAACGAATTGAAATCTACCCGACTATGACAAACTGAATAGAATTTTAAACGATATACTGCAACGATTTATATTCTATATATGTACGAATCAATCCTCGGGACGAAATAACCGAAAGAATTAAACAACCTTTTTTACATAACATGTGTGTAATATATTATCTGTAAATAGTATTTACATTATATACATATGATATACATATTTAAATCTCTAATAAAAAATATTTATTAATTTTAATTGCATCGAAATGAAGATTCTATTTTTTTCTTTTTCTTTCATTCGCTTTCTCAATTTTTATTACAGTTTTGCGAAAATATCTTTCAGTAAAAATGCCGGTTTTTGAATATATGCTGTTCTTGCAGTAAACCACGATTTTACGCTATAAATGGTCCAGCATCTTATATCACGAACAGATTCGCAACAAATATTGAGAAACGTTTTTTTCATCCCTTGCCAAACCTTTGGAACAATTTTCTTCCAATTCCATCTATCGGTTCTAAAAATGGGTTTAAAATATTCGTGTCAAAAATTTGACAAAAAATTAATCTACTCGTTGAAAACTTTGCCAAAACTTATGTTAAAGAAAAAAAAAAAAGCTCCGTAAATAGATTAATTTAATAAGTACCGCAGATTAGGAGAGACTATATACATTACTGTAAATTTAAAAACCTATGTAAAAATACATGTGTGTCTGTATATTTATATATATATATATATCTATCTCTGAATGAAAAGTGTGACACGGTGTTCTTCTTACGTACAACGTTCAGCGTTAACGTTGATCAGGCAATGTGTATGCGAGCATTCGTCCGCAAGAACTTGGTAACGGATGAGAAGGGAGGGGGTGATGGTGATGGTGATGGAGATGGAGATGGTTATAGTGGGTGGGTGGTGTAAGGTATAGAGAGTGGAAAACGATAAAATAACATTAAGCCGACAGAGACGCGCGTCATACCACTTACTACCTATTGTTAGTACAATGATACCTGCATAGCCGTCTACCTACCACCCATACCTAAATTATATTACATACGTTTGTATATAAATGCACACATACATCTCATACATAATATACACATTATATCTTCATTGTACTTTGTGTATATTTGAGTACGTATATAATATATATATATATATGCATCACGACGGTAATCTTCTCCGGTGGTCCGTCAACGTTTTTTCTTCTCTTTCATTTCTTTTCTTCTAGTTCTCTTCATTTTTTTTTTCTCTCTCTCTGTTAAGGGGGGGGTCTACTCAAATTTGACCGACTTCGTCTATTTTCTCGAATATCTCCAAAACGGGGCTATCAATCGACTTGTCCTTTCGGCAGTCAATGTTTGACGAGTAATGAGTTCGAACTGGTATGTTTTATCGGATGAAATCGTTTTTTTTTTTTTTTTTTTTAATCGAAAAGTGCGGGCGTACCATTTATTTCGACTTATATCAAAGCCTACGCATCAAAAATGCAAAATCGGCCTCTGTAGCCCGATTTTTTATGGAATTCCGAACATACCGATCCAAAAACATCTTTGTTTCCGACAACGATGAAGGCGGTACATTGCGAATACGATTTTGTGGTAATTTTCGCAATTGTCAAGGGCTGCGAGCGAAAATGGCCGCTCACAGCTGTCGATATGATGCGGTGGTTCCCAGAACGACCGTCAGATGTCGCCGCGCGGGCCATTTTCGAGCTTCTTTATATAAAATAACATGTAAATAGTTGTACTATATATCATATATAATTTAATACTTTACGTTCCTCGCATTATACAGCTATCCATTATAGTCAATTATATAAAAATACATAAAATATAAAGGAGAAGCTCGAAAATCGGCGACATCTGACGGTCGTTCTGGGAACCACCGCATCATATCGACAGCTGTGAGCGGCCATTTTCGCTCGCAGCCCTTGACAATTGCGAAAATTACCACAAAATCGTATTCGCAATGTACCGCCTTCATCGTTGTCGGAAACAAAGATGTTTTTGGATCGGTATGTTCGGAATTCCATAAAAAATCGGGCTACAGAGGCCGATTTTGCATTTTTGATGCGTAGGCTTTGATATAAGTCGAAATAAATGGTACGCCCGCACTTTTCGATTAAAAAAAAAAAAAAAAAAAACGATTTCATCCGATAAAACATACCAGTTCGAACTCATTACTCGTCAAACATTGACTGCCGAAAGGACAAGTCGATTGATAGCCCCGTTTTGGAGATATTCGAGAAAATAGACGAAGTCGGTCAAATTTGAGTAGACCCCCCCCTTAAGGTGATTATTTGATTTTTGTTCGTAATTGAAAAAAAAAAAAAAAAAGTATGTCAAAAGTCCCGTTTTCGAAAATAATATCATGATCACAAGAAGTCTTGTGGCTTCGAGGGAAAATTAGAAAAAAAAAATATATATATATTGGCCGGGTAGAACGCCTCCTGTCACTAAAACCGAAATTTTATGGGGTGAGGGTCACAGACCGTGGTCAAATTGACCTAGAATACCCCATGTATATATATATATACCTATATTGTAGATCCGCGGTACGTGAGGCCGTTTCTCGATTATGTAATCATCTCTCTACACACCCAAGTGATTAATTAAAAACTAGTTCGGTTAATGGGCGAGGCGAGGCTGCAACAGATCGCGAGCCAGGTAGGTAATATACGTTCCTGATATTCAGGTATAGGTATATACGTACGTTATATATACTTATATATATATATATATATACAGTTAATTTCTTTTCGTATGTGTATACACAAAGGTATATAGCTATAAATACGGGAAGCAACCTCCGCGACGTTGCATTTACGGTAATTATCAAATAATTTGACTAGCTGATGACGAGAGCGGTTATATTATACTTTTATGAGTCTATATATACGCATATATTACTACTAAATATACATACTATATATATATATATATATATCTATATTATAATAAACACACAAATTATACGTATATAGGTATAGACAGACGCATATTACGCAACCTACATGCCATGATATACATATGTATATATTATACAGGATAAATTATAGTACCAAGTCTCATCGAAGAATTTAAACTTGATTATAATTATCTCCTATGTATAAATATAGAGGTAGATATACTTTTTGTACGGCTCTGATCGGATGTATTAGAATTATTCTGAATTATTTGTAACCGCGCGGTGGTTATAGCGGTCAACGCGATGTTATTCATCGTTTCGTCCCTTTCCTCTCCGTCCCGAAGGTCGCGAGACCCCGAGGTGGAGACGTATTTTGATATTGACTCGCGTGCCCGCGGTTTATTTTAGTAAACGTAAGACGGTGGCGGTCAGACAACAGTTTCTTTTATCTTTTTTTTTTCTTGGTCACACACGCGTGTTTTTTTTTTTATACATATAGGGGTAAAGTGTGCGCAGATTGATCACACTAATTTGACTAAATATCTTCCAGTATTTTCTCTGCTTTGAAAATATAGGGAAATTTGTAAACAAAAAAAAATAAAAATAGAAATAAAATTTGATTATCGACTCTAAACGCATTTATGGGGGTAAATTGCGAAAATTATGAGGAAAACAAGAACGGGAGGTAGGGAATGACGCTGGCCCACCGCGCACGATAATCACGGTGGGATAATCGTGGGTGGCCCAGGCCCCAACCTCGGCATGCGGGTGTCGCGCGCGTACGTGTGCGTGTGCGGGCGCTACGGCGTCTCTTCCGTTCCGACCGAGAGACGCCGCGATCTTACGTCTCGCGACGAGGCAAGGAGGTATAATGCCACTCTCAAGATCGTACGAGGTCAAAAGTTCCCTTCTATATAACTTCTAGCCTCGTATTGTACGCATTTATGCATAATCTACATATGCAGTCCTTAAGTAACATTCTAGCATCGAATTTAATCATATTTCGATATAAATGTAACAGAACTTAGGTCTTAGACGGAACGAAGGAGTTCAAATTATCATTATTTTTCATGCTTTTACACCGTCTTGTCCTAAAATTTTTGTACATAATATAAAAATTAGTAAATCTGCAGTATATTCGTTCCTCCGATCCTACCGACGTGAAATGGACCATATAGGTATATATAACGGGCCCATAAAAGCGCGCTGTGAGGTCTCTCCCTCTCCGGTTCTCTTCCCATTCCCTCCCGTACCTCAGCGACCACCGCAGTCGCCGTTTCGTCATTTTCACGGACCCAACCTGACCCAACAACACTATATTACGTTTCTCTACTATGCCTTATAGGTATAGAGCAGCTATCTGCGATACAGAGATACTCTTAGAACTCTAGACTCGATTTAGCCGTTAAAATAATACTAGCTACGTTTATGGATAATTTTCCAGCTGCCGGACGTTGGTGCTGAGCTGACAGGAGGCTGCTACGGTTTTGCAGCGAAGTATATGCACTGGCCTGAGGAGCTGGTCGTTGGTGGAGCGAAGCACAACAAGACGGGTCATTTGACGCGGGCTGCAGCTCTGCAGACCGTTGTTCAACTTGTGGGAGAACGCGAGCTCTATGATTTCTGGTCGAACACGTACAGAGTTCATCACATCGATTGGTCTCAGGAAAAAGCATCTATTGTATTAGAAACTTGGCAGCGTGCTTTCAGCAACGAGATTAGGAAACAACTTAAAGGGAATGGGAGCGCTCCGTACAATCTATACGCCTTTAGCACTACGACTATGAACGATATTCTTGGGAAATATAGCGAAATATCTGTTATAAAGATCGCTATTGGATGTGGGCTTATGGTAAGCACGCGGAGTCATTGTTTAGATGATTTATCGAAGATCTTATAAGACTTCATAAAATTTTAATGAGAGTTTATGCTTCTTTTCTTTTCTTTTCTTTTTATTCGACAACTTTCTATCCCTTGAATTCATGGAAATCTTTGAAAATCCCATAAAATCCCATGAGATTTGTCTGAGAAATCTTCCGAAATATTTTTAGGATCCCATTGAATCCCGTAAAAGTTATCTGTGACTAGAAATCTTGGAAATTCCGGAACCCCATAGAACTACATGAAACTTTTTTATGTTTTGTAAAATTTGTGAAAAACCGTAAATTTGAGAAAATTTTACAAAACCCCATAAAACCCCTTAACATTTATTTTATTCCGTGAAACTTATTTAGAAAAAATCGAAAATTTTCTTAAACCGCATAAAAATTCCATGAAATTTATCTTTCGTTCGTAATCTTCCAAAATCTACTGAAACCCCATTGAATGTATAGAATTTATTGTTGAATTTTTTGAAATTCAGTAAAATTCCATGAAATATATAAAATCCACGAAAATTCTCATGAAATTCCATAATATATAAAAAAAAAAGAAATTGTGAAATCCTTCCACAACCCATAGAATCCACAGCATTCATACTCTACCCTTTAAATCGCTGTAAAACTCGAGAATCTATAGAAATCTTGAAATATTCAATGAAATGGTTCTATTATGACTATCTCAGAATTCTTCAAAGAGAACTCCTGCAATCCCATGGGATTTCATGAAATATATAGTAATACTATAGGAAATGTTCAAATATAGGTATACATCTCATAAATTCCCGAAGAATCCCCTAAAACCGAATGAGAAATCTCATAGAATCTGAAAATCTCGTTATAATCAAATTTACATACATATTAACAATGACTAAATCTCTTTATTTTGTCTCTTTCTAGGTATTGTACACAGGCCTAGCCCTTCTACGATGGAACGACCCAGTGCGTTCCCAATCAGGTGTAGGAATAGCCGGTGTGATGTTGGTCTGCGCAACAGTAGCAGCAGGCTTAGGCTTCTGTGCTCTACTCGGCATTCCATTCAACGCAGCGACGACTCAAATCGTCCCATTCCTAGCCCTAGGTCTCGGAGTCCATGACATGTTCCTGCTGACCCATACCTACGCAGAGCTATCAGTGAACGAAGTCCGCAGCGGCGAGCAGACCGGGGTAGTCCTAAGACGCACGGGCCTTTCTGTTCTTCTAACTGGCCTCAGCAACGTCTCAGCATTTTTTGCCGCAGCGATGATCCCGGTCCCAGCTCTCCGCGTATTTTCGCTCCAAGCGGCAATACTAATTCTCTTCAACCTCGCTGCAATGCTTTTGGTGTTCCCAGCCATGGTGAGCCTCGATCTTCGGAGAAGAAGATCAGGGAGATCAGACATCTTCTGCTGTTGTCTTCCAGCTTTAAAGAAGCCCGCTATTTATGCAAACGGTTGCTCTGGACCAGCCAAACAGACTGTGACTCGAGCTATTCCTCCAGAGAGGCGAGAGACTTGTACCCAAATCCTGAGCCCCAGGAGCCACAGAAATGAGGCATGGATTGGTGGCGACATGAGGGAAACTGACCCTGAGAAACAGCCAACTGAAGATGACGCTTTGACCGGCTGTTCTAAAGACGATTGCCTCGGTTTTGGCCTCTCGCAACTTGCGGCGAGGCATTATGCACCTTTTGTCACTCGCCCTGCAACAAAAGTCTTCGGGATGATGCTCTTTGCTGGTATCCTAGCAGGCAGTGCCTGGCAAGCAACGAGAGTAGGCGATGGGCTTGAGCTGACTGAATTGGTGCCCCAAAATTCGGATGAACACGCTTTTCTAGCTGCTCAAGCAAAGCATTTCGGCTTTTACAACATGTATGCGGTAACCAGTCGAGACTTTGAGTACCCAAACAACCAGAAGCTGCTTTACGAGTACCACGACGCTTTCATGCGTGTTAAAAACGTGATCAAAAACGATGATGGAGGTCTCCCAGAGTTTTGGCTAAGCCTCTTCAGGGATTGGCTGAGAGGACTGCAGACTGCTTTTGACCGGGACTTTCGAACCGGATGTATAGTGGAAGAACGTTGGTTTAAGAACGCCAGCGACGACGGTATACTTGCATATAAATTGATGGTGCAGACGGGTCACGTTGATAATCCAATTGACAAAACTCTGGTCAATCAAACTAGACTAGTTGATTCTGAAGGGATAATCAATCCCCGAGCTTTCTACAACTATCTAAGCGCTTGGGCCTCAAACGATGCACTTGCCTACGGCGCTTCGCAAGCTAATCTAAGACCCGAACCTAGGCAATGGATTTACACCAACGATCGCGAGCTTAAAATACCCAAGAGTATGCCTCTGACTTATGCCCAGATGCCATTCTACCTTCATAAACTCACCGACACCGAACAGATAACGGAATTGATCGGCAACGTTAGATTGGTGTGTAGAAAATTTGAGGAACGTGGTCTCCCGAATTTTCCTTCTGGGATTCCCTTCCTGTTTTGGGAACAATACATGGGGTTGAGGAGCTGCTTAGGTGTTGCTCTGCTAGCTGCTCTTGGGGCTTCAGTTCTGGTCGTCGGAATTCTTCTCCTTAATGTTTGGGCGGCTCTTCTCGTTGGTACATCACTGGCTGGTGTAGTTTTACAACTTCTTGGAATAATGGGACTTACAGGCATCAAACTCAGCGCCGTTCCAGCTGTTCTACTCGTCGTTAGTGTTGGCATCGCCGTTCACTTCACCGTTCACATTTGTCTGGTGAGAATTAGGACACTTATAGCTACCGGAATATTTTTTATAGACACTAAAACCGATCTAAATATCTTATCAATGTCTCTCATGTTATAAACTCGTTCATCTAGACGCTGAACCGCTTTATCTCACTCTGAAATTAATCCGACTGTTAAATATTCTACAACAATCTGTTGAAATTTTTTCAGAGCTTTGTTACGAGCATCGGAAGCAGAGACAGACGTGTCAGACTAGCGCTAGAACACATGTATACACCAGTGGTCCACGGCGCTCTTACAACTCTTCTGGCAGTCCTGATGTTGGGATTTTCAGAGTTTGATTTCATAGTGCGATACTTTTTCTTGGTATTGCTCTCTCTGATTGGTATCGGTCTTGTGAACGGCCTCTTTTTCTTCCCGATACTATTATCCCTGATTGGTCCCTCTGCGGAAGTTATACCCAATGATCATCCGGATAGAATATCGACCCCAACACCACCAGCTTCTCCAATCGTTAGAAGGACCAAGCCTCCTGCTCCGCCTAAACGATCCCATAAAATAGAGAACAGTAGGCTACACGCCGAACCCTCGCTTACCACCATTACTGAGGAACCAAACTCGTGGCACAGCACCCAGGAGTCGTGCATAATCGTGCAGCCCGAGCTGAAGGTCGAGACGACTTCTACCTGCGGCAATCAGGTTCGGATCTTTGACTGTATTTGATTTTATTTGATTTTGCCTCTTCGAAGAAAGCCATTGATCTACTCCTTCGCTACCCTGAAACTAGATAAGTTTGGCAGGGGGGGGAGGGGGAGAGAACAGGTATTGATCACTGCAAACTTATGGATTATTTACTATCAGGGACCATCAGGGTGGCTGAAAGTTTTGACTCTTTGCCCCCTAATTGTTATCGAAGCATGACTAACACGTGTGATTTTTTTCCCTTGTTTGACTAACAGAATTGTAGCGGTTCCGACACGAGTGGCTCTAGTCGAACATCACCTGTGCCTTCGGCATCTCATATTACAACGAAGGTGACGGCTACAGCTAACATAAAGGTGGAAGTCCATACGCCGTTATCTAGTAAGTAGTTGGTGCCTAAGTTGATCAACTTTTGTGGATTTGAATTTGTTCTTTCATATTATTTGATTTTATTCGTTTTTTTATACAATCGAGAAAATCTTTTGAAACTGTTTTAGGTGGAGTGGATAGAGGCGATAAATGCAGGCATGGTGGTAACGGGAGCAGACGCAGCTCCCGTTGTAGTAGCACAAACATTAACGGGGGCGAGTCTTCCGGCTCAGGTTCCGGTTCTGAGCCGGATTCTGACTCTAATACGAATGCAGGGAGCTCGTACAAACACTGACGATAAATATAGGGACAATCGGCAGCTACTGCAGATCAAGTATCACGCGGAGCAAAAATCTACACAAGGCTGACTAGACTAGTTTCAAATTTTACGTTTCTTCTGTTCCTTTTATTTTTTTCTTTTCTCAATTTTTTTATTTTTTGTTTTTTCGCATTCTTTTACGACTTTTATTATCGTGTAAACAAAAAACGTCCGTTCTAAGAGTATGAGAAAAATTCAAAGTGCTGGATGTCGTGATTTATTTGCTCTCTATTTCATAATTAACTAAAATATTTAAAATCTATTACCTATAGTATAAATAGTTACAGACTTTTATAAATTCTATATATTAGCCGCGTGGGTGGTCTTTTCACAGCTCTAGGACTTAAAATTGTCTTTATACTCTTAGACCTTTATAATAGATAATTTAAAGTAATTTAATTCTTCCTCTTTATGTATAGTTACGAAATGAAAGTATTAATGAATATGAATATGAATACGAATATTAAAAAACAAAAATATCGTTTCGACGTCACTAATAATGACGAATAAAAGATGAAAAAAATAACAGACTAAACGCGGATTCTGGAGGAAAAAAAAAATAATAAATATAAATATAAAAATAAAAAAAAATAATAAAATACAAATACAAATATGATAATGTGTGTATGCGCGTGTGTGAGAAGGGTGTATGTGTATGAAATTGATGCGTTTTGGGAGAGAGATGACTTTGGATTACGCGATTTGCGCAGTGATTTTTTTTTTATTTAAATCAATCTCTCAATGCCTTTGTATAACTGAATGGAAACGTCTGCATGGATTAAATAGAAGCATGTAACTAAGTTCTCTCTTATTTATTATAAATGACGAAAAAAAAAAAAAAAACAACGATAACAACAAAAATTGAAATGAAATGAAAAAAAAAACGCTTGGGATTACAATTGAAAGGAATAAATGTAGTTGAGGCGTGAACAAAGTGAATCCGAAACTATTTATTATTTATTTTATATTTCTTCACAATTTCTATAAGAAGAAATATTTGTAGAACATATTATTATTATTATTATTATTTTTATTATTATACTATTATTATGAATACATTGTATACAATATTATTAATGGATTATGTATTATGGATATGACGGCACGTGTACAATATCTTAATCTAATTATTGTTACGGTAGTACAGTGAATTGTAAAAAAAAAAAACAACAACAACCACAACAACAAAATACTCATCTATTATTATTATTATTATTATTATTTTATTTTTTATTTTTTATATATATAAAGTCGAAACATCAGAAAATAGAAGAAAAAGAATAACAACAAAAGACATAGCAAAAGATTGAAACATAAAAAGAATACATGGCCTAATAATATTAATTTCATACAATTGATATAAATTAAATCGATCACACCTCTATTATTATTCTGTAAAAAGTTGTAATATATTTATCGGCGGTATACCGCGCGTAATTAATTTTACTAAAAGGTTTTTTTTCTCTCTCTCTCTGTCTCTCTTTTCTCTGTTATTAAATTATACGTATAAATTAATAGAGATCGATTGTAAAAATATAAGAAAAGTATTTTTTATTCAAAGACGAATAATAATTGTAATAAATAAATAAATAAATAAATGAATAAAAGTAAAAGTAAAAGTAAAAGTAAAATAAAGTAAAGAAATAAGCCAGCGCCTAGCAAATAAAACACAATTGTATAACGAAATTTAAATATACATACATATGTTTGTATAGGAAAGATTTAAGTACGCTAGTTGTTATAAGAAGAAAATAGTCAACATACCTCCGTTATGCACTAAAACTGCTCCACATGACTTAATATTATATATATATATATTATTAATTATGAAAACTAGTTATTCTTATATCGATACCAGAGCAATTATTTCTATACTGTATAATGCATTTTTGTACATATTAAATAAACTAATATACTCGATCCTTATCATTTTTATTTTCTCTCTATTTTACTAATTATAATTCCTAACTTATCTCAAACAGATTTGGAATATTCTGAAAATCGAGTTGACAAGTATTTTTCGGGAGAATACTCGTTCCCCAATTTATTCTTTTATTCGATTCTTTGACAGCATTATCGGTCGACGGAGATGAGAATTAACATCGCTGATACTTGAACTGCATAGATCCTGCGTGCTACTTGGTCGAAGATGAATGCCAACCGACACTGCCTGGCTAGTCCTGGATCAACAGTCAACCAAGATAACGGTGAGCTTTGTATTATATTAGCCAAAGACCCAATCTAACTATAAATGTATTTCCGCAATACAATTATTGCTGAAACGCACTTTGCGATCCGATATAGGTCTCGGACAGACTACTTTTCCAAGTCTATCTACCACAGCACTCCTCTGCCAAGTAACCGTGACACTCACCCTGTATCTTTGATACGATACTGGGGCCTCCGGCTTGCCTCTGTCTCCTCATATACGCCAATTGGATTTTCATCTGATTACACATTATTTTGGTAATGACTTGATTCAATTACACATCACCAAAGTAATGTGTAATTGAATCCAGTTCCTTACTTTTTAATAACTTTATAATTACTCTTATTCCATAATTACTTTAAATTACTTTACTCTTTATAATTACTTTCACTAATTAAATCGAGTTCAACGACACGTTACCAAAGAAATGTGTAATTGAATGAAGTTTATTACTTTTCAATAACTTTACTTTATAATTACTTTGAATAACTTCTACAATTCCTTCAAATAAATCGAGTTCAATTACACATTACCAAAGTATTGGGTAATTGAATAAGTAATTTCATTAAAAATGTAATCAGTGACTCGCAAGACTGCAAATATCCAGGTAATAATAAGATCGTTTATGCAATAAACATGTATTATTATAGTAAATTGGCGCATTCTTGAATAAATATCTCTTGAAATTATAAATCATCGATCGTTGAATCATTTTCCAGTGTCCTTTCCTTGCCTATCAGTCGAAAATCATGAAAATCGCATGATTTCATAAAACGACGAACTATTTTTGCAATAAATATTAATCCGCCTTACCATATGCAACCCGCGTGCTATTCGTGTAAACGACAGGGCCGATGTTAACTTTTGTTGCCTATCTGGTGTTTTCCGATTGCCTATATTCAGGCGAATTGTAGTAATTCAAAAAAAAGGTCGAAAAAAAGGTTCTGGCAGTTGATACCTCATTTAAGGAGTCGGATTTCTGGCAGTTGATACTTTTTTAAGGGGTCGGATTTCTGGCAGTTGATACTTTTTTCTTCTGGCAGTTGATACCTCATTCAGGTACCAACTGCCAGAAATCGGACTCCTTAAAAAAGTATCAACTGCCAGAAATCCGACTCCTAAAATAAGGTATCAACTGCCAGAAAAATGACTCCGAAAAGAGTAGTGTATGGATATAGGCATGCAAGCGTTGCTCCATGCACGTCTCTCTATGTCTATTCATATAAGCTATTTTTACAATTTTTCGAATTTTAGCTCGAAAAATATCTCCTGGTATCAGGAGAACATCTGACCCGAGGAGGTGTGCTGAAATTTTTGGAGGGGGAAAGGCATAGTGTATTGATACATGCATGCATACGTTGCTCCATGCACGTCTCTCTGCGTCCATTCATATTAGCTATTTTGACAATTTTTATGAATTTTAACTCTAAAAATATCTCCTGGTATCAGGAGAACATCTGACCCGAGGAGGTGTGCTGAAATTTTTGGAGGGGGAAAGGCATAGTGTATTGATACATGCATGCATACGTTGCTCCATGCACGGCTCTCTACGTCCATTCATATTAGCTATTTTGACAATTTTTTGAATTTTAACTCGAAAAATATCTCCTGGTATCAGGAGAACATCTGACCCGAGGAGGTGTGCTAAATTTTTGGAGGGGGAAAGGAATAGTGTATTGATATAGGCATGCATACGCTGCTTCATGCACGTCCCAGTCCGAAAATTCTGGCAGTTGATACCTTATTTTAGGAGTCGGATTTCTGGCAGTTGATACTTTTTTAAGGAGTCCGATTTCTGGCAGTTGGTACCTGAATGAGGTATCAACTGCCAGAAGAAAAAAGTATCAACTGCCAGAAATCCGACTCCTTAAAAAAGTATCAACTGCCAGAAATCCGACTCCTTAAATGAGGTATCAACTGCCAGAACCTTTTTTTCGACCTTTTTTTTGAATTACTACAGTTCGCCTGAATATAGGCAATCGGAAAACACCAAATAGGCAACAAAAGTTAACATGGGCCCTGTCGTTTACACGAATAGCACGCGGGTTGCATATGGTAAGGCGGATTAATATTTATTGCAAAAATAGTTCGTCGTTTTATGAAATCATGCGATTTTCATGATTTTCGACTTATAGGCAAGGAAAGGACACTGGAAAATGATTCAACGATCGATGATTTACAATTTCAAGAGATATTTATTCAAGAATGCGCCAATTTACTATAATAATACATGTTTATTGCATAAACGATCTTATTATTACATGGATATTTGCAGTCTTGCGAGTCACTGATTACATTTTTAATGAAATTACTTATTCAATTACCCAATACTTTGGTAATGTGTAATTGAACTCGATTTATTTGAAGTAATTGTAGCAGTTATTCAAAGTAATTATAAAGTAAAGTTATTGAAAAGTAATAAACTTCATTCAATTACACATTTCTTTGGTAACGTGTCATTGAACTCGATTTAATTAGTGAAAGTAATTATAAAGTAAAGTAATTTAAAGTAATTATAGAATAAGAGTAATTATAAAGTTATTAAAAAGTAAGGAACTGGATTCAATTACACATTACTTTGGTGATGTGTAATTGAATCAAGTCATTACCAAAATAATGTGTAATCAGATGAAAATCCAATTGGCGTATATGAGGAGACAGAGGCAAGCCGGAGGCCCCAGTATCGTATCAAAGATACAGGGTGAGTGTCACGGTTACTTGGCAGAGGAGTGCTGTGGTAGATAGACTTGGAAAAGTAGTCTGTCCGAGACCTATATCGGATCGCAAAGTGCGTTTCAGCAATAATTGTATTGCGGAAATACATTTATAGTTAGATTGGGTCTTTGGCTAATATAATACAAAGCTCACCGTTATCTTGGTTGACTGTTGATCCAGGACTAGCCAGGCAGTGTCGGTTGGCATTCATCTTCGACCAAGTAGCACGCAGGATCTATGCAGTTCAAGTATCAGCGATGTTAATTCTTATCTCCGTCGACCGATAATGCTGTCAAAGAATCGAATAAAAGAATAAATTGGGGAACGAGTATTCTCCCGAAAAATACTTGTCAACTCGAAATTACACGACAAATTAGTTTCCCCATCGGAGTCGCGAAATATGCCTGTAAAACAAACAACGCTACAGGGCGAGAGATTCGGAATTATATTCCAATAATATGATGGGATGATAATTATCGCGAAGTTATCAAACGAAACCCTCTTGCCCCTTATATTTGTATTCAAAACAGATCCGAGAGGTTATGTGCGTAAGAAATCTAGATTTTCGCACATTTATTCGCTGGTATGAATAGAATGTACTTGAAAATGAACAATATCTGTAATTATAATCAAAGTCTGCCGGTAGCAATTCAACGGTTACTTACTTTGACTATTCAAATACGAGACGCGTGAAATCTGTCGGAAAAGTAGTGAATACAATTTCACTTGTTTTCAACGAGCTTGGAAAATTGTCGATTATTTATTGCCGTAGTAAAATATTGATCGAAATATCTGAAACTCACTCATATCCAACGTTCCTCCGTTGATGTCAGCCTTAACGAGCCGCAAATCTCCGCGACACGTGTCACCCATGTTCACTCGAGGATGCCGCGCGGGTGACTGAACCTTGGTATATTCCGCACGGCGTCCTTGGCTTACTTCCGAGCGTTTCTGTCAGTACAATCTATAGCACGCTACTCTTTCTTACCACTCGTCCATGGTGCGAATTTTATGGGTCGTCCGCTACGAGGGCAGCACAAGTCGCGAAACAGTTAATCTCCCAGCTCATAATATCTGGTTAGATTTTGTTACACGAATCATCTTCGCGTTAAATAAATGACGATCCGCGTTGATCTCCCTAAATGGCGTAACCCAATGTTGACATAATTAATACATTAATAATAATCCGTAATAAATGAGGAATTAATTAATTAAATAAACAAATGGGTAATGAGTAATAAATAATAAATATAATTTATACGAATTATTTAAGGACGTAGTAAATAAAATAAAAAAAGAGGAAAAAGGTAAAAAAAAAAGAAAGGTGATAAAAATGTCAAGCCGTGACCCAGACAATCTGATGAGTATGAGCGATGAGAGGTTTGATTATTTGTTCAAAATAGTGTTGATCGGTGATTGTGGTACTGGAAAAACTTGCGTTGTACAAAGATTTAGATCAGGTACTTTCATCGAGAGACACGGTAACACAATCGGTGTTGATTTTTCAATGAAAACTGTTATAGTCGATGGTAAAAGGGTCAAGGTATTATTATTTTTATGAAAAATCATACATTTAACTATAATCGGAAAATTCTAAATAAGCTAACAACTTGTTCGTCGACCTAACCTCACATCATCTTATCGTTATTTGACAGTTACAAATCTGGGACACTGCGGGACAAGAAAGATTCCGTACTATCACTCAGAGCTACTATAGGTCAGCGAACGGCGTTGTCGTAGGTAATAATTAACGACGTTCATTTTTTTTTTTTTTTGTTTATTTTTAAAGAATTTTGAGCCGAACCAATGAAAGATCGAAATTAATATTTTGTTTATTTGGTATTATCTCAGTTTACGACATCACAAAACGCTCAACGTTTCTGAGTCTTCAAAGATGGGTTGATGAAGTTAGAAAATACACATCGTCAAATGTGATGTTGCTTTTAGTTGGTGAGGAAAAGAATTTATTATTGTATAAATAATAGAAGTATAGAATTTATGGTCTTTTTTCAAGCCAATAGTAATTTACAGGGAACAAATGCGATCTGGAAAGTCTTAGAGAAGTTGAAAAAGGAGAAGCCGAAGCAGTATCAGAATATCTTCCTGAAGTTTTACACGTTGTTGAAACATCTGCGAAAGAAAACACGAATATCGATGCAGTATTTTCTTATTTAGCTTCAGAATTGAAGGTATTTTTTTTTATTTTTTATTTTTATTTTTTTGTTACATCCGCAAGGTTTTTGTTTCTCATTTTTTATTTCAAATAGTTTATAAATTTAATTTTCGTTATTTTACTTTAGCGACGACATGAAAATCGTCAAATAGATGATACGGGAGAAGAAATAGTGAAGCTTGGAGGCAGTCGTGAGTTGACTTCATGTTCGAGTTGCCCGTACAAAATTCTGTGATTAAAACCAAGATATTATTGCTGGGTAACCGGGCTTTAGCTCAATATTAAACGATATATATATTATATATCTTATTCTCGTAAAGGCTTAATGGATTTTTGGTAAAGACTGCTACTAAAGAGAGAACGAGACCTAGGATCGAGCTTGAAAAGATTAGACAATAATATAAAATGTAGTTTTTTTAACGAGAGATTGAGAGAGAGAGAGAGAAAATATCAGAGTACAAAATAATATTTTTATCTATATTTTAATATATAATATATAATAATTTTTTTTTTTCTTTTTTGTTGCATAATCTATTTGTTGCATAATCTATTTGTCATTCGATACTATTTCTCTCTCATTCTAAATATACTCTCAGTTATCTCAGTGACCTGAACAATATTTAACGCTAAGCCTCAGTGCCTTTGAATTTTAAAGCGTTAAGAAATCATATGAATGGTGATTTCTTTTTTTTTTTTTATCAATCTCAACCATTCACTTATTTAAATTGAAATTAAATACACATGACATACGATTTACAACGTGTGAAAAAAAAATAAATTAATACTCCGTATTAGAGAAAGGTGCGAAAGAATTTTTATTCGCGATAAATAATATCTAATATATAATCATTCACGATATTGTTTATGGATTATTTACAGTTGTAAATTATAATTGACATTATTTAACGATTATTTTTTCTCTTTTATTATTTTTTTGTTAATTTATATTACTATTTATTAACAGATGATTTTTCTAATTTATATATATACTTTTAATTAAATTATGGTTGTATGTATTTTTTTTATTAGTATTTTAGATACCAAATTGATTTTACAAAAACTTATGGTATATGTTGTTTCTTTTTTGTTTTTTTGTTTTTTTTTTTCTCATTTCGATTAAAAATTTCTGATACTATTGTGTCGGAATAATAGTGTAGAATATATATTAACACGTCTAATTAACTGAGTTTTAAATATTGAATTATATTTTCACACTAATTATACATTTATCTATAATAATATGAGAAATTTTAACTTAACGAATAATTTAGGATAATATACTATATGTATATATATTATAACATATTATAGATAAACCAATCACAACGAATCCCAACAAAATCTAGCCAAAGTATATACTATATTTATACAAATAACGTATTTTTTATATGAATTTGAATTTACAGTTCTCTTATTTCATTTCGTTTTATATTTATGTTTTTTTTTTTTTTCTTTTTTTGATATCTATCTATTATTAATTAATAGACTGCAACGGGCGCTATAGAATTATTATACTACGAATAATTAATATTATGTGTAAATAATCTTTTTACTCGAAGTTTCGTGGCAAGAAAATAAAATAAAAACAAACTTTCCATTATGGAATCAAAAATTTGAATTTAATCGAGGAGAGAAGGATCAGTCTTACTTTTTCTTTCTTTTTTCTCTCTTTTTTTTTTTTCCTTTCAATCATTTTCACAAAATGTGAATCTAAATTATACTAAATCTCACACCAACGTCTTTCAATGAATCGAACGATTATAGTAGATATTTTTCAAATACAAATACTCATTATCGGCGAACATTGGGTTTTTTTTTTTTCTGTCTTATTTTATTTTTCAAATTTAGTAATAATCGTCGTACATGTATAACTAATAATTGTAACAATTTTAATCTTTGTTATCAATTAATAAATTATTATTATTATTATTTTTTTTTTCTTGTATCAAACATCTAGAGTCTGATTATAACAAATAAAAATCGAAGAAAAATAAAATAAAAATTTAAATAAATATACAAGACTTACCTGCAAGTTTTATACAATAGTTATAAGAGCAATGGAAACAAAAAATAATAAACAATACTAAAACAAAATATTCGGATATTCATTTCTTTCCTCAACAAAAAACAATTTGAAAAATCTCTCCTTTCTTTTTTTCTTTCTTCTTTTATTATATGGACTAATTGTTTTTTTTTTTTTTCTTTTTTTACCTTCAGATTTCTTCTAATAATTAACAAAAAAGAAAAAATTACATTTTTAATAAATTTCTAGATAAAATTGGTATACATATTCATAGAGAATGGTAGCATAGAAGGTAATAAAATAATGAATATTGAATATTAAACTTGAATTTATTGTTACGATAAATTAATGAATAATAATAATTATTATTATTATATTTATATATATATATATGTATTTATATTGTTATATATATATATATTATATATATATATATATATATAATATATAATTAGCTAATTTGATAATTATTAAGGAAATTGACAGATACAGTCTTCTTACAACGCTTGCTCCCTTCGTGCACAGCTTTGCAATTATATTATATCAAATAAAATACAGAATCAGTCGTCCTATAATTAGGTACTATATAGGTTTTGTATAACTCGCGGTATTTTATTATACAATTCTATACCATTATCGCGATATATATATATCAATATATATTCATTTCTCTCGATATTCTCCCACACATCACATATTTTCGAACTTTTTTTTTCCTTTTTCTTCCACTCTTCTTCTTCTTTTACTTTATTTCAAATTTTGAAATTTAAATCATCATCTCGTATTTTTAATTATAATATGCATTTAATACCTGCATAATTTATTTATTAAATTATTTTTATCACATATAATATGTATATTATAATACTCCCTAACTATATTATAATAAATTAATAACTTAAACTATACGGTATTATTATTATTATTATTAATATTATTATTATTATTATTATCATTAATATATTTCACTATCTATATACACTAATGGTAATTCAATATTGGGAAGTAATACCCTATACTATATAAATATATGTATAGTATAGTATAGTATACATATATATATATATCTATATACATATATAATATATTCATACTATATGTATATAGCAATGTAGGCCATGGCCAAACGGTATAAGTAAAGTGTTTTAAACATTTTTTTTTCTTTTTTGTTTAATTCTTTTTATTTTCTTCTCCTTTTTGTTTTTATATTCCATTATTATGTTTTTTTTTTTTTTTTTTCCTTGCATAATTTTCTTATATTTTCTCTGTATTCTGTGGCAGTGTTTTTTTTTTCCTTTTTTTTTTTTTTTTTCGCTCGAAACTGAAATATAAAATTTCCTCCTCAACGTTGTGATCGTCTATTTATTAGATTTGTAGAAGAATTTATATCTAATAAATTATTTAAATTGTTCGGTAAACTTCTTGGTGGAGGCTCGGGTCACCAAGCCTCAGTATATCGAACATCGAACTCCTGTAGAGCAGGCAATCTTTTTTTTAAAGATTCAAATGTTTGGGCAGATAATTTTGTGCTGTTCAAATTAAGTTTTCGCAAACTTGTCAGAGCTGAAATAATAGGAGAAACAAAAAAAAAAAAGAAAAATGATTATTATTACATATTTATTTCATAATAAAATCAGCCTTGAATAATAATCAACGAAGAAAAAAAATAATTATACACTCACATGCAAGTGTAGATATCCCTTTGTCAGAAACCGGAGTTTCGCACAGGTTTAAGACCTGCAATTTTTGAAGATGTTCACTTATCATCTGAAGGCCGGCATCTCCAAACTGAGTTGCCCATAGGTTTAAATATCTCAAAGCCGGAAGTTTTATAAGTTGTTCTGCACATGCCGATGTTACAGAGGTAAAAGCAAGGCTTAGACATTCCAAATTTCCTAGTGCCCCACCGCCAAGAAGAAGAGCAACGTCAGCGTCAGTTGCTCGGACTGGTAAAGTCAATTTCTTCGGGCCTCCTTTCTGTTGCTAAAATTTTTCGATATCGTCGTTAAGAAAATTGTCATGAATAAGTGTAAAACGAAGGAGAAAAAAAAACCTACGAAACTATGTTAATGATAACGATTGAGGAAAAGAGCTCTCACCAATTCCTGAAGATTTCTTTGCCGTTGACAAAGTGCCGCGTATCTATTTCTACCCGAAGCAGTAGATTGCAAAGCCGAAACAACTTGTAGTCTTGCTTCTTCGTTTGGTAACAACCGCCATTCTAACATAAGGCAAAGTGCTTCCTGGGCAGCATCACATCCTCTTACTCCAAGTAGAATACAAGCTCCTCCAGCCTGTTTCATTAATGAACCAACGAATTTCTTTCGCCGGCAACAACAGTCGAACAACGTAGTCAACTGTAATTTAATTACAACATTAAACTTTCATCGGTTATTCGGTCATATATATATAACGTAATTATACCTGTTGTTAATCGCGTTATTTAGTTCTTATAACATCGTCAATAATTTCTGATCAATTAATCACTTATTGTTTTTATTATTATTATTATTATTTTTTGTTTGTTTCTTTTCTCTACCCCTTTTTTCATCAATTTTGTAGATACAGGTGAGTACATATACATACATAATCTAACTGCGTAGATATAAAATACTTCACTTTAAACGAATATCTATATATGTATACTTATAAATCGTTATCTCAGAACAACGAATAGCACAATTATTAGCCACCTGAGTTTGATGTATCGATTGAAAATAACCGATAAACAGTGCAGATTTTATAAAGGCTTATCTACCCATATGAAACGTTATAGGAATTATCGTGTACTGCGAATAGTTTAAAATTTACTACGCATATTCATATTCATATTCATATTCATATTAAGATATGTGATATGAATTTCAAGTATAATTTTAAATAAAAATAAAAAATTATTGAAATTACCATTTCGCCAAAAAGTTGACCTTGATCAGGACACGCGGGACTGGCAGGAGCTGCAATGTGAATCCATCCTGGTCTCGGTTCTCTGACTGGTAAAAGACATCTGTGAACTGAACATCTTGGATCCTTAGCTAATCTTCCGGCTACACCGACCAACAAAGACATTTGGACTGATTTATCTGCTAGTGCTTCTTCCGGAAATGGTACCGGCTGCAAAAGACCACCTAGTCCTGGTCTCCAGTCGGAATATTCAGCTCTGTAATAACGATTTAGACATTTTAACACTTAATAAGTTTAAAGTGTTTTTCATTCTGTAATTAAGAATGAAAGAAAGCAAAAAAAAAAAAAAAAATGAAGAATTTTTGCGATAAGAAAGTTGACGTTAATGATTCTTGAATTAATGTGTATGTAGATATTATACTTACGCAACATTTAAGAGAAGTAGATAACACTGTAACGGTGGTAACGACGAAGGTTGTTCCCCGACAGATGAGGAGGTATGACGTCCGACCTCGAATCTGCAACATCCGTTCAAACCACACATAAAACAACGTCAGAATATTTGAGGAAGGAAATAATAATAAGAAAAAAAAAAAAAAAAAAGTTTCATAAATTTTTCTAGTTATTGAAAAAGCTAAACAAAAGAGAAGAAAAAAGAACAACACGGTGAATTACACCTGTAACCGTATAGCAAACATTATTCGGCAGTAAGCACGTGAATAAACAATTAACTCTGTTTACGCACCCTCCTTATAATAATTAAATATTTTTTTTTACAGACCGCGAATATAGATAATGAAGTTAAAACAACACGTGAGAATAATGACGCGTGTCTTGATTCCACTTCTTATTTACTAATTGAGCCCCCGGATCATAAAAGGGATCGCGCGGACGAAATCACATAGAAGTATTGTCACTTTTGAACATATGCCGATCGGGAAAAAAGAAAAAAAAAAAGTCAATTAAAAAGTAGTGACTATTTTTTAATTCATGAACTTTTTTTTTTTTTTTTTTTCCGATCGGCATATGTTCAGAAGTGACAATACTTCTATGTGTTTTCGGCCGCGCGATCCCTTTTATGATCCGGGGGCTCAATTATTAATCGACGATAAAAAACAAAAAAAAACAAAAAAAATGAAAATAAAATAAGATAAAAGTAAAGAAGTTACAAACCTGTGAAATATCGCCGCTACACATATAGAAACCAAATTAGGAAGTACTCTGGGATGAGGACAGTCGCTACCAGGTCCATGAACTGAGGCAATGTAATCCCTTACTGCTTGTTCCCCATCGTTATTTTCGTACAAGGCAGCGATGAATACTTGTAACAATTTCCGCATGTCGGGTGACTTGCCAAAGTCTACGGTGTGTTTTAGACACCTAGTTATAGCTGGTGATAAAGCTGCCACAAGGGGTGATCTAGGATGAAGTTGTGCAAGCCTTGCTAATGCTCTTGCAAGTGTTGGTGGTGGTGCTACCTTTTCTAGTAAAGGTGCTGCGACAGCTAGAACAGCTTCGGCCCAGTTTCTGCCCTTTCGACCTTCGCCGATACTCGACGTAGTGCTCTTTCCACTTTTACATGTATTACTAGATTCCGGCTCTTCGAGAAGTCTTGCTACAGCTTCCAGAGGTGCACCAGCAACTCTTTCGTCCTGTAATGGAGTCCAGAGTGCGAAATCTACCATCGCTTTTAGCTCTCTTAAAACAACTTCAACCCTTGTGCTAACCGATACCAGATGCTGATACTTGAAGATACTTTTCTGAAATTAAGAAGATGAATTTTCTTGTGTGAAAAAAAAAGCCAATACGATATTGATAAGGTATACCATTTGAATTGGCGAGTAATGATGAAGGATGGCATGTTTCACTAGTCGACAAACATACACGGCTATACGGTATATATGTATACCGTAAAAAGAACATATTATACCTATCCCGGTTGATGTCATAGGAATAATAAACAGAAAAATACGTATTTTCGTCGAATAACTGACATGTGGTTCCTCGCGGTTACTAATACGTGCGTTATATTCCCTGCGATAGATACACATAGCTATAACCGCATGAGAACTGCGTCAAATTTTTTTTTTTTCTATTTCTTTTTCTATTTCATTTCAAGTTGAAAATCAATACTTGTTATTAGTGTATATAGATATGTACATATGTATATATAGATATATAGATATTACATACAATATCTCTATGACGTACTTTATAAAGGTGTAAATAATATAATTTTTCTTTTTTTTTTCTCTCTCTTTCGCAGAATTAGCATACATATAGTTATATTCTATATGCTGACGACTTAACGTTAATATAAATATTTACATTTCCTTAAGAGTCCTTCCCATCTTTTTCTTTAACTTTAACTTCGTCTCTTCGTCTTCGTCCCGCACAATTTCGCGTTTACATTATACTATTTGCAGAGATTTGACGTATAGTATTTCATGTACGAAATATATATGTATATATATGTTCGGTTTATTACGTAGGGCTACACAGTATATTATAATTATAGATGTATGTATTTCTGGGAATTCATTTTTCACTAATTGATATCATAATTATATTCTTGTCTGATATTATTACTGTACGATTATAGATTCGATAAATTATATGTGAAAAATTAATACGGTTTTACCCATGCACCACCGTTGCGTGAATTATTCGGTATTTTATTTTTCACAAAAATTTTTTTGCTAATCTAAATATTAACATTAAATTTTGTGAATTTAATTATCACATCGCAAAAATATACATATATATACGTTCGAATAATAAGAGAGAAAGAATTTGAAAAAAAGAAAAAAAGCAATAAGAAACATTGCCCTAAATAAATTATACACCTTATGATATATAATGTATACATATGTAATTATCATGGCAAATACAATCAGACGTCTTTCACGGTACACTAGAATGACGAGCGTATAACTTTTTAACTGGTGTTAGGTAATTGGGTTAAAATACAGAGAAAGAAAGAAAGAAAGAAAGAAAAAGCTAATTGAGTACTAGAGGTAGACGTACGTATCAAGAAATCATTTAATTAATCAAAATTGAATAACACCGATGAGATAATTACTGAAATTATCATATAGTTGTAATTTAACTGACTTAATAAGAATAATTACGGAAAGCTATATTCACATAATTCTATTATAGTACATAATATGATGGATAATATACGCGAACTAATCTATTGTGAATTAATATGCGGTTTGTTGAAAGATTTTTATGAAAAAACAACAAAAAAAAACAATTTAATCCCACGACCTTTATGTACAACATATGCGGTGAACCTATATATTATTTATATATATATGCGTGTATTTATATACACAGAGAAATCTCTAAACAATATTTCTTTCCGCAAGCGAATAACATTGGTGAAAATTTATTTTTAAAACCCAACTATCAGATCGTTATACGAAATGGCAATAATCAGTTCAAATAGAATCGGTAAAAATATTTTTCAGTATCCGAAAAACTGTGTATAAAATTATATTCTCTACACGGTTTAAATAAAAATCTTATACTCGTCTATATAGTTAAAAAAAAAAAAAAAACAATTTTATAGTAAATCTATAAAGTACTTATGGTTAGTAGCACCGTGCGGATAAGGGTATTATGTGAAAGTATCGAGGTGTGTATTATATAGTTAGAAAAAAAAATTGTTGCTATTCAGCGCGATATATATCATACCTATATAGACAGTATAGTATAACGATAAGCTCTCATATGATGAGTAAGAACCTACCTTCCATAGTATGGAGTGATACCATTGATCTCTAGTGTAAGCGTTACCAGCTTGCAAAAGGAGCGAACCATCGGGTAATACGATACGAAGACAGTACTTGTAAGTTGGATCCCATCTCGCAACCGCATAAACTTCTGACATACTGCTGTACGGTACCGGATGCTGAAGAAATCCTGTCAGCTGAAACAAACCGAGTGAAAGTGAACCGTTAATTTTTTTTTCTATTTTTTTTTTTCAACTTTGTTTTTATAAATGACTATATCCCACCGCAGACAATTTTTTTCCACATGATTAATTATTTTACACGTATTATAGAAAGTAATTATACCCCATACCCCATGGGCTGCCGGTTAGTCAATATATTAATTAGCTCTATTCGGGGTAAAAATATATCCAGTCCTTGATCGGAAGTATTGTAGAAGAAGTGGGTACACAGTCGATTCTATAAATTTAGTAATTCTGAATAGAAAAAAGGGCATGCTTTTCTATAAAATATCTCTATTTCGTTATCGTTATATGGCTATCATCGAATAGAATGGCACCATGGACCCCGGTGAAGCAATATGTGGTAGCTTGTGTATAGGCATCATCTGATCTGCACTTTTCGCGAAAAATCTGCGTCTCAAATCGTGATGAAGTAAATTTCCTCTCTTGTGAGAGAAGAAGAATCACTGTTTCAACCAGAAAGTCCATCGACTTTAAAAAAGAATAAGAAGAACGTAAAAATTTTCCATACAATTCATGACGTTCGCGTTTCCTACGCAGGTACATAACAGGGGAACTCCTCCATATATAGATATACAGAACGGTGATATTTTTCCTTGTATGTATGTAATGTATATTTCAATAAAGAATAAAAACCACATACGGAAGTAAATGGTATATGGATTATCCGTTACTTCGTCATAGAATTCCATTTCGCAAAATTTGTCGATTTTGTTGAAATAGATATTCAAAAAAAATTTCAGACAAATGGTGTGGTTTGGATAATAACGCCATGTACCATAGTAAAGAATGAACTAGTCTGTGTGTAGGCATCGTCTGATTTGAGCTATTTGCAAAAAAATCTGAGTCTCAGATCGTGACGAAGACAATTTATTCTCTTGAGAATAAGGAAACCCTGTTTTAACCAGAAAGTGCATAGACTCGAAAAAGAATAAGAAGAAAGTATAAATTTTCCATGAAACTTATATGACGTTCGGGTAACTATATATAGGTATAAAGAAGAATTTCTCTATATAGATATAAGGAACGTTGTTATTTTTTTTTCCTTGTAATATATCTTGAGATGAAAAGTCGTAAATACGGAAGTAAAAAGAGTATATAATATATATATGAACATTATCCGTTACTCGGTCATAAAATTTCTTTCCGCCTGTTAAAATGACAAAATTTTTCGATCTTGTCGTTATAGCGATTCGAAAGCCAAAAAAAAATGTTAGTACCCAACTCTGCACCCCAAAACTCGCATCTCTCTCTCTCTTTCTTTTTCTCCCGTTCATGCAGAGTTCGAAAAAAGTTTATCTACAATGATGTGCGGAGGGTTACGTGGAGTGAAAATTTCCGATCATTATTGTACGTCAAAAGTAAAACGTACGTAGCTAGGTACTAAGATTGTATAAGTATAACGTACGTGTTGACGTCCCACAGCCGTCCCAGCAGCATATATACACCCAGCCATACATAGGCAGAGAAAATGTATATAGGTATGTATATATAGCGATATACACACGCTGGCTAGTGAGATAGGAGAGAATGACGTCAGGGACGTATCTAGGCCGAGGGTTGAACGACTGGTATAGCGGGTCGCGGTGTTGGAGGGCCAGGGGGCCGCGTGCGAGGTCGGTGGAGGTCGGAAGAGGAGGTCGAAGGGGACTCAACCGAACCGCGTAAACTGGGACGTCGATGTGGTGGGATGCGCCTTGCAGCATCCCCTGAATGAACGAGACTAAAAAGGGTCGCCAGCTTCCGAGTAACTGGTATTTGATGAATTCATTTAAATTCCTATATCCCTGCAAAGAGCCAAGGCAATGCAGCAGGTCAGAAAATTTTCCGATTGGAATTAAAGAGAGAGAGATAAGAAACGAAAAAAACAAAACACCCTACAGCAGGCCTGAAAAATGACGTGTGGCAGGCCGAAAAATATCACTAATTTCGTTTTGATCGATCGTCATTGACTACTGCAGGGTACTAAGGATGTCTCAATTCCATAGAATGACGGTGTTATATGTGACGTCAATCTACTCGTAGTACTCTGCAGATCTGGAGAAAATTCATGTGTACATAAAGAATCCTCGTGTTATAACCGACTAGTTTTCACTTATAGTTAGTGACGCAAAGACATGACGACGACTACTCGCTGATATCGTTTAGTGAATAGTATTCGATGTGCCAATACTAAATATACAAACGTTGGTTACCGATCGAAAAAGTATTTAGAAATCGGCTTCAAGTCCGTTAAAACACATCACCAGGGCCAGAGAACGACCGTGCTGTGGCAACATCGACAGAAAGAAAGAACAGCACCAGTCGGAGAAGCAAGCAACCAGGGTCAGGCTTGACGTCAGTATTGTCGTCGTCGGACGCACGCAAGTATTTCCATTTGCCTTGCGTGCCATTTCATTCAACCAACAAGTAGTTATTGTGAATCTTACTAGCTTGCAGTAGGACGATCTCATGCACAAGCACAACCACGAATACGAATACTCGAGATCCATAGGGTATCAGGTTAACGACGCTGTGCAACATCGTTAAATATCAGAATAAGAAGAGGCTAACTAATCCAGCGTTCGTTGCTTCGCGTTACTTTCCTTACAACAAATTGTGGTAATCAAAAGAAGAGGAAAACTAATTCCTGCAATTACAAGGCGAGCTCTGACGTCTGACTACAGCACAAGTCACTATGCGGCTTAGATTTTTCAGATTTCATTGCGTAATATATAACAGAACTACCCATGATAACTCAAACAAGCTGAGTTTCAGGCGCAGAAGGAAAATTTCTTCGTCTCTATATCAAGAATGAAGAATTCTTTCAATAGATCATGAAGTACGTTGAGCAGAAAAAAAAATAAAAAAAATTTATTCGACGCCCAGATAAAGTCGCCTGCGATAATAGAATATTACCTTTAATTTGTTTTATTATATTAATTTCTCTAAAAACTACCAAATTTACTGAAATTAGCGACATTATAGCGCGATACATAAAACACCTAATTACTCGGAATTGTGTATACATATATATACGATATACGGGATGTGTACACAGGTATACAATTGTGTATGAACATGAAGACCCAGAGGTATAAACGTTGTGCTATATTCCGAAATGAAAAAGGTAACAAAAAAAAACAAAAAAAAAAAACAAAACGAGGCAGTCTGTACGTTACAGTAATAATTAGATAAAGGTTTTTTGTCTGTGTTTAATGTATCTGGTTTAAGAATTTACGCAGAGTAAGTAATAAATAATTTCTTTTGTAATAAATGGCTGTAGGTACGGAACTAGTGTTTATACAGAATAGAGAAGAGCTCGAAATATAATGGAGTTAATTATAATCAACAGTTTCTTCTCTATCGACAAATATAACGATAATAATCTTCAGATTATTGCTTTATAGTTGATCTTTCCCCCAATTCCACAATTCCACGAACTCGTATAAATCCATTTACGTACGAGGCAACAGAAGATAATAACGAAAATATAAATAAATTGAATGATTGCGAGAACAATTATCACAGAGTATCACGCACCAAACACCAAACCCCAGTGTGATATATGTTAATAATTTGATCCGGTGAACGTACTACGTCAATTTGAAATATCAGTAATATATTAAATTTGAGAAAAACATGTCCACATATGTAACATGGCGGATTGGATATATATATATAGGTATATGGATTATGTATAAAAAAAATGTATATCAATACCGTTCTCGACGATAGACAGGCGTCGTTCAAATAAAGATGATGGGTTTCCCAACGTCTGAGAAATTTGCTGGACAATATTTTGCTGACCAATGTCCTAGTGTGATTTAGGTAGCACACCTGTATGTCGCCTTCTTCTAGTGGTTTGAATCGAGGACCAGCCGGGCCAGGGCTCGGACTGGGACTCGAAGGACCACTCTGTCTTTCCAGATTAGGGCAGGATCTAGCAGCAGGTAAACAACTCGCTTCCAACGTTTGCGCTTCGAGAAGAGAAGCTCCTTGTGGATTAACGTCAGCGTAAGAAACTGGCGAGTCAGTACTAGAACGGGGCGTAGTAGCAGCTGAAGAAAGTTGAGGAGAACTAGTGCTCGTCGGTTCCTGGCGCATGACGCAATTTGCGGTAAGGAAACCATAGTAAGCCCCCCCTCCAGGAACAAGACCAACTCCCGGAGCTGGGCTCGACGGTAATGAGCCTTCAGGAACCTGGACCTGATCTTCAACGCGCAATATATTCCCGGAAGATTCGCCAAACCCGTTTTCAAGACCTGGTATATCGTGGACAGAGGCGAAGGAACTTCTTTGATGATTAGCCGGTGATGGGGAAGGGGATGGTGTAGGTGACGGGGATGGTGATGGGGTCGGAGATGGTGACGGTGAAGGTTCACCAGTGCTCGAAGTAGACGATTCCGTCGATCTTAATCTAAGAAGTAGTCTCCTCCGCCACCTTCCACCACCGTTTGATTTTTGCCCAGGTGAATGTTGAGGACGATTAAAATTCTGGGTATCTTTGCCGGTGTTAACGCTTAGCAAAGATCCAGGACTTCTTGTGACCGTTGACACCATAACGGCAGAGTTTGAAACTTCAAGTTCGCAATTAGCATTCGGAGTTTCCGGCGAAGACAGGGGGTCGACATCGAGATAATCGGCGCGTATCCCCGGCAGAGTATCGGTACTACTGCTTCCCGACATGCAGGTTACTTCCTGGTCGATATATCTTATCGAAGAAGAACCAGATCCTTCGCTGTTAGCCTCGGAACCGCGTCTTCTCACTTCTTGTATGGTTGTTGAAGGCTGACTGATCGCTGATAACTCCGGGTTATGTTCTACTGACAATGAAGAGGGGCTTGTCGACGGTTGCGCACTCCCTCGGGAACCGCGAGTGAACGGACTCTGGAAACAAAACATTGGTACCCTGCGGTGGTCCTTCATGAGTATAGGCTGCGGTGTAATTCACCCCTCTTTTTTCTCCTCCTGCACCGTTTCCTCCAACGAGTGATTTTCCGGTACGTTGACGTCGTCGTTGCGGTATACTTAAACGTACGTTTGGTATTAGACCTCGTCCTCCTCTTTCTCTTCCTTTTCCTTTTCCTCTTTCGCTTCTTCCACTCTCCACTGTGGCTCCAAAACACTCAGCACCTCGGTCCAGCTTTTAGACCGTAACTATTTGTCGACGAAAGCTCATCGTAGTATTCGCACATCACACTGCGATATTATATTCGCAATCACAAAAACTGTTCGTAAATCGCGATATGGCGCTGGTGAACGCCCTTTGGTTTAATATTATATCCTCAACGATTTCAGGGGTGCACCTTCCGTCGACGACGCGTAATAGTCAGACGACAGAAACGCGAACCAGGTGGGGGCGTAGAGAGGGCGTCGCTGGTGCTCTGGTGCGGCTCTTCGATCGATGAGAGTCACGCCACTATGTTTGTGTGGTACTGGTGAACTGGATATGTGTTGGTTGGGATTGTTCCAACGTGTACCTACGTACGCGTTATATCCAGTATAAGAAAAATACGTTTTTTATTTTTTTTTTATTTTTATTTTTTTTCTTCTATAGTTCTATAGACTTTTCAGATGAAATTAACGCGGATAATTATCCTCCTTTTTCTCAAATTTCATACCATCTGATCCAGCACACTTGTATTTTATACTCACATAGTCCACAAAGTTTGAATTCTTACTATTCTAATTGTTATTACCTTTGAAAGTATCGTCTGTGTTTGATTATGCTTTTATTGTTGATCACGCAAGCAGATAAGCGAGTACACTGACGTAGTAGAGGTAGAGGTACCTGACTTCGTACCCACGTAGTACGTGTGTACAGCGCGCTGTATCAAACGGCAAATATAAGTGCTTATTCTCTTACTTTTTTTTTTCTGTTTTTTTCTTTCTTTCTTTCAAACAAAACAACTTGTCCGTGTATGGCTAGTTGACGCACTAAAATCGCACTAAATTTTGCACACTCGATGCCGCCGCCGCCGCCGCCGCCGCCTTCTATGATTACTGATCGTAGAATCTCCTCCGTAATACACAGCACATTAAATCGGCACCATGTAACCCGTGTGATCGTCGTCAGCTGTCCCTCAGCACTAGCACTAGCATTAGCACTAGCACTAGCACTAGCACTAGCACTGGCAACGTAAATATATCTCTTAAGGAAATCGGAAGGCTTTTTATTTTTTATATTTTTATTTTTTTCACAATCTCCGCGGTTTTTTGTTCGGTTAGAGAAAGAAAGAAGAAAATAAAGAAAAGAAAAAGAGGTAAATAAAAAAAAAAAAAAAAATTAGAAAATCTCAGTAATATTATAACTTGAATTTTAACGCGTATATTATAGAAAGAAAGAAAGAAAATAAATAATCGCAGATAGTTATTAATACGTACGTTATATGCGCGTGTTTCGTGTACGTATATCTAACTCTATCTCGAAAGAAGTCGAATCGTCGCGGAATCGACGCTCGTGTTATACGGTGTACGCGTCGATTACCAACACAGTCTAAAAGAGTTAAATTCTGTTAACTGCGACGGTATTTATAAACGTTTTAGTGGCGCCAGCGAGCGGTGAGTCTCGCTAGGGATGAGCTAGTGGTATTTTCTCTTTAGTATTATATTTTTTCACTTCTTCGTAAAAAAAAAAAAAAAAAAAATAGACGTAAAAAAAAAAAAAATTTTTTACACGAACTCTCTGTACCAATTTTTGGACAGTATTTCGCTTTCTCGAATCGAATTACTCAAATTCTTAGAATTGTTTTTTTTTTTTTTTTTTATCTTCCGTCCTTTCTTCTTTTTCGTCTTCTCTCGTTTTTTCTCTTCAACCAATGCGTTTGCGCATAGGTTGGAATGAAGCTCTAAGAAATTTGCGCACGGTGCGTGTGTACAGGCAGGTATAACTCCTATTGCAGCACAACGTTATGACTGTATAGCGGTGGGATCGATCATCTAGTGTATAAAACCCCTTTACCAATCTCTGTATCGTAAAATTTTACGATATATATATCGCAAAAACGGATATTTATTCTTTTCTTTTTTTTTAGCCATAAACTAATTATTTAGTGAAAAAAAAAAAAAAAATCCTCACTCACTGTATAATAATCTCGATTTTTATGGTATAGCATAGCAAAATTTTTCCCGCACTGTTATATATAGAGTTACGCAACTACACAATTATAATACTCGCATGGTTAAATTTTGCGGCGTTTAGCGGTGTTTTTTTTTTTCAATCTTTTATTCATTATTTTTATAATCGCATTTATAATTATTAGTTATTATTTGTTGAACAAAAAAAAATGAAAATAAAATAAACCATTCTGAACTCTGGTCATAGTAATTTAAAAATCTTATATCCGCCGTTTGTGAGAAACGGAGCAGCTCCTCGTCTCCTCCTACTCCTCCTTCTCCTTCTTCTTCTTCTTCTTCTCGATAGCGAGAGTTATAAAGTCTTATGAATATCTGGACCACTTTTACTTGTATACTTCGCATGAATAACTCGCACTATGATCTCTGATCAGTGTGCGGTGTTTCGCAAGTATTAGTTATACACGCCTGACGATCAGAGGCGAAAAAAACAAATTTATAATTAGAGTATAGACGATGTATATCGTTTCTACCAGTTCTTTTTATTTTTTTTTCTCGTGTTTCTTGTCTTTTTTTTTTTTTGTTTTTTTTTTAAAGATTTTTGCTTTTTCTCTTTCTCTTTCTTTTTCTTTTTCTTTTTCTTACGTAGCTAGCCGGTAATACACTAGTCGAAAATATATTTGCATCGTTTTTACTACTATACTTGCTTGCACGGCTTTAACGCAACGCGCAGGCGAATTCGTATAGATGATGAGATCCTGCCGCGCCGACGCCTGAAGCGCAACTGCGCAAACCATCGGGCGCAACCGATAACGCGCCCACTGACGACACTACGTACCCGCTATATATATACACCTATATACATATACATATATATATATATATACATGGTATATGGTACGGTATGTTATGTACAACGTAGAGAGAGAGAGAGAGAGACTATTATATATCGTCTACATAACCACCTAGCGGGTGGACGTATATTTATTCAGGGTATACAAGGTGTGACCTAATATAACGCTTCGTTTCTTTTTTCGTTCAACTATGACTGAGGATACTTCGAGAATAAAAAAAGAGAAGAAAAAAAACAAGAAGAATTAAATTTTCATAAGTTCGTTATAAAGAAAACCCTACCGCAATTGATTAATTTTCAAAAAACTTTATTCGCAATTTTTTTGCTTTCTTCTATACATCCATTTTTCAATTATATAAGTGTATGTATGTATACTATACATACATATGTATATGTATATATATACACATGTATTAAAGTTGCGTAAAAAGTTGATATTTATTCAAATTCAAAAAAAAAAAAAAGAAAAAAAAAATAATCGTGATAAGTTTCGTTTTAAAGTTCAAGAGTTAGTCAGCAGTATAAGAAAATTTATTCTTTAGCCGATTTTTAATCAACGAATAATTACAAACAATTATAATTATAAGATAGTAACAGTGAATCATACTTTGGCATTGTTGCACTCACTATTTCTCTATTTCCATAAATGTAGAATTTATAAACAATATCTATGAATGGTAGAACTTTCAATCAATTTCCATCTCGATGACGAGTTTTAATTTTGCACTTTTTCTTTTTCCTTTTTTTTCTTGTTCGTTTTACAATTTTATTGTTTATCGTGAAAAAATTATACATACGATATCCACTAAATGACTTGGTATATAGTATACAAAGTACAAAGTACGTCACTATCGTAATGTTCGCGCGCGCTTTCTATAAATGCAATCTTGTTGTTCGTTCAGATTTTCCACATTTATTAAAGTACCCTTTTATTTTTATCTTTCTTTCTTCGAAGTATATTATTATTCTATATAGCCTGATTATAATGCTCTTGATTGATTTATGTTCAAATATACATATAATATTGTAAATTTAATGGAAATAAATAGGTATCTCAACTTTGGTACAATATATGTATATATATATATTTAATAACATAAAATACGTTTATTTCAAAACAATATATATCATATTATTTATACATATATATATATTATGATCTACAACTAACCCGCAGTGCCAAATAGTATATATAATACAAAAAGAAAGTTATTTGAAGAAAATACTTTATCAAAACAACAACAAAAAAAGGAATGAAAAAATATATTTATTGTCTTTCAGGACTGGTTTTTTTGTTTTTTTTTTTGCGCTTCTTTTGAAACTAGAAATTTACTGGTCGGTAAACTTACGCTCTTGAGGTAATTTGCAATTCCTACTAACCGCCATCCAGGCTTCGATTTCCTCGGTACTGTGAATAGATATAATAATGGTAAATTACGATAACGATTTTTGAAAACTATAATAGATAATCATCCTAACGCGTTTTTAAAAATAATTAAAACTCACGTTCTGGGTACATCAGTCAAGTTCTCTGCTCCTGTTTCGGTAATGAGGACGTCGTCCTCTATACGCACACCACCCCATTTTCTGAAACGTCGCAATTCTTCCTGTACGATGAACTTTGCCTGATTTTCATCGGCCAAAACCTCGTCGAGTTTCTGTATAGATATAAGAATTAAATAACAAGCAATACGCCGATATTTAATAGCTATATAGTATATGAGGAAAACCGCAAGTGGATAAGGAAAAAACAAATAAAACAAAAAAAAAAAAATAAGCAAAAAACTTTCACACAAGGAATAAACGATGTATATACGAATATACGAATCAATTATATAATCGAAACTCACGCAATCTATAAAATAACATCCTGGCTCAATGGTCAACACCATTCCGGCCTTCAACGTCCTTGCGGTTCTCAGTTTCCGTAGTCCTGGTTCTGTAGATCTTACAGGATTTCCCGGCAGATATCCACCCACATCGTGGACATCAAGACCCAACAAATGCCCGAGACCATGAGGCTGGAATACTTCGCCAAGACCAGCGCGTATCATCTCGTCAACGTCACCTTGAAGAAGTCCACCTCTGATCAATCCTGAGAGTAATACTCTGTTCGCTAATAGATGCATATCGGTCCATGATACTCCGGGTTTAGCTGCGTTAAGAACCGCTGTACGAGCGTCAAGGACAGAATCGTATACCATTTTTTGATCTCTTGTGAAGACACCGTTCGCTGGAAAACTGCAGGTAATATCAGCCGCGTAACCGCAGTAGTTTCCACCCATGTCGAACAAACTGAGAAGAAAAATTACCGATGTAGATATGCGGTGCAATCATTTTGTCGTATGTGAGGCTCGATGCAGTTTATCAATCAATAAAAAAATTCCAGAATTAAACGTGATACGATAAAACGCGAATTCGCAATGAATTTTGCTAAAATCGCTCCAACTTGATCCCAAAATTGGATAATATTCGAAAAGTACACCAGTAGCAAAAATCTTATCGAAATTTCACTAACAGTCACTTCAAGCACGTTTTTCGATAACCAAAATTGTTATTTTCGAAAATCTATCTATGCGGTTTTGAAGTTGAATAAACTTGCTACAAAAAATGTCAGAACATTTTTTCCAAAAAAGTGCTAAGTCTTTGAAATATTACGAGTCGAAAATTTCTCGGGGTCAATTTAGGTAAAGACTTCCCTTTTCTTTCGTTTTCTCAAATTCAAAATCAGATGTAGAAATACCTCGAGATATTTGTGTACCAAATGTTGTTTAATTAAATCGGTTGACTAATTAAAAAGTTATTCTATAACAGAACGTAAATCTTCCCACTTTCTTAGCACACCAGAATTCAGGGTGAAAATTATAACAACAATTGTGTAGTATAAAGTTGAAACGAACGATGATGACAGGAAACAGTAGCCCCATGACGTTGGTTCTATGGTTAGGCACTTGCGCGTCTTGCGGTTTTCTTTTTTCGTATACAACAAAACGATTATCATTATATTTTTGTCATTCTTTTCTCATAAAACATTTGCGATTATGTACACAGATACGAAAGCGTAATTTTTAAACCAATGTGTACAATATCGTTGACGAAGTGATAAAATTATCACCTATTCTTTATCCCTACAAGAAACAATTAAAATAAAAATAAAAACAATTCTTCTGCATCCGCGGTTCCTGCGGTAACCCTATATGTGTATATGAAGAAGCGATTCGGTTATCATTTATTAAATAACTGCATTATATTTCGTATTTCCGTATACATGCCTTCCTAAAACTTTTAGGACTTTATGAATTTGGAGATGACCAAAAAAAATCATATCGCTATAATATTCGAACGATGAAAGTTACCCAAAACACATTTATTTTTAATAAACTTGATGGAAAATGTAATTTTCTTCCAGATTTTTGAAAACTACTCATTTTCGTGCTATATAATTCTTGGTGTAGCTATGGACCGTCTGGAAATGTGTTTGAAAATTTAAATTGAAATTGAAAATAGGATAATTTCAATTCAGAATTAATTCACTACATTGTGACACGTGTGCATATAAATCGTCCGGTATTTTATTCACGTGTACACACCTACATAGGTAGATATACGTATAGAATAGGGCGTTGAGCGATTATGATGACTTACAACGTTTTAGCAAATAAACACCACGTGTATCGTTGAGATGTCGTCTTATTCTACTTTGCATATATATGAGCAAGTGTGTGATAATCATACATATATATATATATCGCGTGACTAATGCCATAAGGTCATAAGTGCCAAAAAAAATTTTTTTGCGAATATATCCAAAAGATGTTATCTTGCATGAAAAAGATTTTGCCACCAAAAAACCGGGTTTAATTTTTTTGGCGCTTACGACCTTATGGCATTAGACACGCGATATATATAAATGTATGTGTGTGTATGGTATAGTCTGAAAATGCATAATTTTAGAAACTGGTATTTAACAGAAAAAAGAAGAAGCAGAACAAGAAAAAAAAAAAAAATGTGCGTGAGTGACAGTGGCCGTTTTATATATTCATTAAAACGGAGAATGTTGTATGAATAAATGTATGTTATATGTGCGGTTGAATTATGCAAATAAAGCGCATTATGGTACTGCAAGTAAAAAAAGAAAAAAAAAATGAATGGATAAAGTATCGCTACACCTACATAGCTACATATTAATTTAACAATCGTCAATTCAATTCTGTAATAAAAGATTAAAATTCAAAAACCGGCTAAGCAAATTGTCTTCTTAAATAGGTATAATATACTGTAGCTACTAACATATGGAATCGCAAGTATGTTAAGAATTCGCGAAAAACAATCTCGAGTATAAAACACTTGCGAAATGTTATTCAGGCTTTGAATTACTGACTGGGGGACAGGTTTTATATACCTAGTAGTATATAAATTTTTTTATCGTTTTTTATAACCGTGTTAAAATTTCTTGAAAACTATTTCTACCTATGTAGAAAAATCAATGAATTACTAATGACGACCTTCGCCGTACATCAGCTGCTGATAGGATGATTAACCGCGGTATTAATTAGCATAGTAAAAAAAAATAAGCCGGAATAAAATAAAGTAAAATTTTCAGACTTCACGACTGCCATAATATATAATATATAAATATGTCTCTTGAATTTCTTTGATTTTTTCTTTTTTTTGCTGTTTTTTTTTTTTCTAAATACACCAAATTCCCACGACGTCGTCGACATGAGAGCGTCACGACGTTTTGTTTGCATAAAATTGACAAGCAATTATATGCCGAGCCTAGAATTTGTATAGTGTTACGCAACTCTACCAAGGTTCTTGCACTTGAATATAAATCGTTCAGAGTACAGCAAGTCATTGGGATAAAAAGAAGAAAAAACTAATAAGTGAAAAACTAAAGAATAATGCGATTTTCCAAGCATTTAGATCATTTCCCTTGACATTGTATCGAAGGTGACATACATAATGTAAAATCTGATCTGTTTTTCGATATATTAAAAGACACTGATCGTCTGGTCTTTTGATAAATTGTACAACGAGCGAAATTATTCCACCGTTATTTCATCATTTCATCAGTACATATCAATGAAATTCCAATCGAGGAATTTGGAGCTATTCAAATTTTCGCCTTGGTATAATACTACGAAATAAAATGTAAATCTTGTGGCTAAAAAAAAAATATGGTAAACATTTCTGATACGGTTGAAGATAAAAAAAAAAAAGCACACTAAAAGTTATAAAAAATACAAAAAGTTTGCATATATGTTGCAACAACGGGTGCTATCGGGACTTGGTCAACCTTCGATGATTAAAGAACCGAAAATATACCAGCATTAAATAATGAAATCCTGGATATCCTTTTCGTAGCAATTTATACAATAATCTAATATCTAAGATATTATCTGACCGAGGGTCTGCAGGCTTACCACATGTCTCCGTCCTTGAGGACTCTGTTGTTCGGTGCTCCAGCATGGCCATAATGTAGGACTGAGGCGTTGTGTCCAGAACCACAGATACAAGTGTATGAAACGTGGCGACATCCGCCTACAGCGTAAACGTATTGTTGGAAAATAGCTTCGGCTTGAAATTCAGCAAATCCTGGACGTACAGCTCGCATAACTGCACGATGAGCGTCAGAACTAATCTTGACCACGTATCTTAGAACCTCGATTTCCCTCGGTGACTTTATCACACGGCTACCCTTGCAAATATTGAAATTTATTTAAAGTTCAATCCATTCCAAAGTTTCTAGGGTTTATCAGCTTTTTCAGAACCAAATCATCCCTTGAAATGACTGCAGTGTACAGATCTATTATATAATCATTGAAATGAGTTGAACTAAATGTACGCATGTGTCGTTAGCTGTGTAAAATCATCAGATTATATAATTGGAAAAAAATAGTTCAGGGAAAAAGTCTGGGTAAAAGCCATAATTATCCTAAGTTACGATAAGAATTCTAAGAAGTTTTATAGCCATGGCGCTTCTTTCCTTCGAGAAATGTAAACCGCAAAAAGCTTACTATATTATAGTGGCAAGAATAACAGTACACTTCCTTTTTCCTGTCCGTAAAATAAAACTCACTTTCATACTCTATAAGGCCTCATTGTTAGCTTTGAATCTCTCCTTCATGTATTCTAAAATAGCGACAGAATTCGCTGCGAATTTCACGAGGGTTTCATAGTCGAGTGTCATAACGCGGAGTCCGAGTCTACGAAAATGTCTTATCCTCATTTCCTGTGGTCCAATAAGATGCTGTGAATTTCGGCAAAAGTGTTCAGGCAAATGAACAAGCACAGCGGTGCTAAGATTCCGGTGAAATTTATCCAAATCGAAGATGTGACTAGAAGAGGACTTCGTCGGAGGCTGATGTATCATTGCGTCCATTACATAAAGTTCGTTACTAGGAAGCTGGCCTAAAACCAAACTTTTGCTGACCCGTTCTTCACCGCCTGCGATTTTTGCTAAATGTCGAAAGACTCGGTTAGCAATTTTCTTCAACCTCTCATCCTGCCGGACGACGATTCCCGTCTTTTCATCCCTTGGGAGCATCGGGCCAGCGTACTGCGGACATTCTAAAGTCATAGCAGCATCGAAAAGCTTTAATTTTGTCCTGAACGAATCCAATGAACGGATGTTACGTCTGTGAAGTAGTCGGTCGAGGAAATTTGCCCTGAATACCTTACCGACAAACCTGATCGGATATTTCTCAAGGTAAACGAAAGCTAGAAGAATATCTAAGGCCTCGTCTGGTTTTAGTTGAACAAACTTAGCCGCGACTGTCTCTTCCAAAGTGTGCCAAAACCGTGTGGCTACTGGTTCCGGTGGACGAAAATTCAGCGTTCCAAATGGCACGAAAATCGGCGCTATTGTCGATGGTGAAAGACGCCCTATATTTTTTGACAAATACTCTGCACATCCGGTAAGAATTCGAGGATTTCGAATCCTCATTATTCCACAGTAATTCATTATCCCTCCTATCAATGCCGGATCCTTAAATTTGCAGAAGAAGTACGAAGGATTATAACTATTACTATCGTTTCAGGCCATGTTTAGAATGTTGTGTTGTACTTGAACCAGTTCTTTCGCATACTAATTCTGGTTTACTTTTCATACTCGTTTTAAAATGAATATCTTAACACCATTTAACATTTCTTTGAATCAGAATTGCAGATTAAAAACAATAACAGGAAAACAAAGGGCCTTAATGGTGGGAAGTGGTTTATACCCTCAAATATTCAACCACCTTATCCATAACATTGAAATACTTCAAGTGATTTGTTAAACTGTCTTAAACGTTTCATAAAATTTCTCATAAGTGACACTGTTATCGTTTCCTTTACTAGTTAACAGCCAAATTCATTATATAACCGGAATTCTCGATGTTAATTAATTATAGTTAATTCTTATTCCAATTACAGTAGAGATATCGCTACATGTGAGAAAAAAAAAAATTACGATAAGTTATGAGAACACATTAACTGGTGAAATAATGATTAATCGATATCAGATGAAAAAAAAAAATCTCTCTTACGGATAAATATATGCTAATTTTAATTGCATAACTAGCTAGCACTTAGTCTTGTTGAAAAAAATAAAAATAAATAAATACGATTTTGAGAAGAGGCTTATAAAACATCTTTTGTCAATTGAAGAAATCCAAAGTCTAAACGATGTTCGTATAGTTATAAGTATTTAAGAGGCTCAAACAGATGACAAATTAGGACATCCTACTGACGTATTTTGACGTCTTCTTACAGACCTTTACTCACTGGGATAAATAATTACACATTAATACTGAGATTTTTTTTTTTTTCATATCAGATGTACCTAAATCGTAGAATTATACATAATCGGCTTTGAATTCAGCTGAATATTCACTTATAGACAAAATTTGGAATATTCTTAGATAACACTAAGACATTTTCAAAAAGTGTTCAAAAGTCATGCTGACGGCAAAGTATGTTAATCTTAAGTCTCAGCAAAATCTTGACGAGTTCCTAATGAGACTTGGAAGTATTTCCCGACCATCAAGGTCAGTCTGTGGTGAAGATATCTCTCTATTTCAGGATTGGAAAGAACTGAGTTCACTTCTATACCACAACATCCCATAAACCACATCAGGCAAAAAAAAAAAACCCAGTAAATATTTTACCGATAGAATACCTCCTTAGCTTGTCGCCCCCCGTTTTTTCCCGGACCCACATGGAGTTCCAAGATTTTCTCCACTGCAGGATCAGCGTGGCGAGTGACTGTCCAGGTTCGTACCAAGTCCGTAAGATCCTCTTGAGCAACGTTCTTAGCTCTGAAGGATGCCCATCTATTAGCGTGTCTAACAGCCTCCGGAGATTCGATGGCCGCATTAGCCAGGGTGTTGAGAATGTCAGCTACATGTCGCCCCGTTAGTTTTTCAAAAAGCCTAGCCATGCTCCGTTCTAAGATGGCCTGAACAAGTCGTCTGCTTTTTTTTAACAACGGAAGAACCCTGAATAGAGGGACCAGGTTTTCGACCACAAGATCCTTTTCCTTAGAGGATAATCCGATCCAAAGAGAATCTACGGCTTCCTGATACTCGGGGCTCTTAAATTTTGCCATAATCGTAACCGCCTGGGCTATCTGCACGATGTTCAACTCCTCATCAGCTACCCTAGACGCTACCTCGTCGCTAAGACGATCCCGAAACGCGTTTACACTAGGGCTGACTGAGTCCCTTGCCAAAAGACCGAGAGCCTCTAAAAGCGATTCGTTGTCCTGTGTGCCGGCAATCATTTCCACGATTTGGCCCATTACGACGTTTCGATTCCTCGCCATCGATGATCCTCGGTTTTTGCTATTCGGTCCGTTTTCAACGTCGATAATTTTCCTTAACGCCTGAAGCGCGACGATGGAGTTTATCTCTTCAACTATCATGGTCTCAAGAAGTGAGAATATGCCTTTTGGTGTATAGCAGGACTCTAGACCCTCTAGGAGTTGGTCAACGTCCGCCTCTTTCAAGAATGCTAAATCGGATCCAAACAGTACCGCAGTTCCCTCATCAGTCTCGATGTTTATACGTCGATTTTTCCTCGACTTACGACGTTCCTTCGTTACTTTATTTTCGATTTTTGTACACATTTTGACCGGACGTGGCGTAGATTTGCATAAAATTAATGAAGGGTCGCTTATTTTTCGGACGATTAACGGTACCTCGTGAACCACGAAACCATCTTGAACGAGTATAGTACTTCGGGATAAAAGACGAGGTCGTTTCGGGGTAACAACACCCTCGGCATTTGTGCTAAAAGGTTTATAGGTTTGAGGATTTGACCTTAAACCTCCGTTACCACTTTTTCGATTTCGAGGCAATCCAGTGTCGGAAATATCTGAAGTTTCATAGAAGTCTACAGTGTTCAGGTGTTTCCACTGTAAGATTTCTATGAAATTCGATCTGGCGAAGAAGTAACAGTCCGCAGGAATTTCTGAAACACCTCGAAATCGTATACCTACCTCATAAAACGTGAGTAACGAAGGAATGACGTCAATGAGGGAAGGAATTTATTAGGTCTGTAACGTAGTAGCTGCAATTTAGGTAACATGACGTAGGTTTAACTTTAAAGCGTTCTTGATTCCTTTCAATTTTAACTTTTTTCAGAAATCCAATGTACGGTATAACGAATTGTCTTCCAGGGATCTTGAGGCTCATGTTTTATCCGCGTATGACGAATTTTCTTTTTCGTGTATTTTAATCACTCACAAGTTACCATAATAATAATAATGATCATAAAATCCGAGGAAAATTTTCGGAAAATAAATTCGCTAGAAAATTTTTTACATTTGTCAAAATGACGTAAGAAAAATGGAAATAAGAACCTAACATATATTTGTTCTTTTCTTTTCTTTTTTTTTTTTCTTTTCCTTTTCAAATTCATACATATCGCGATATCTGTACAATTTTGCCGCAACTAACGACAAAAGACGCGCTCACCTACTCGTACGATACGAGATTATCATTGGTGAGATTTGTGGCTGTACACTGTGTCGGTAATGTAGATACCTTCTGAGAGATAACAAAATTTCTCAAAACAAAAATAAAAATACGATAATATATGACGTTTATACCCACCATTCTGATATTTCCGGATACAACAATTCGTTGTTAACGTGAAACCTGTAAGAGAGAAAAAAAAAACAAATAGAGTCGCTATTCAATTTTGTAGTGAAAGAAAACGGATGAAATTTATTCATACGAAGTATTGACCGTTCATTCTTTTATGACTTACTGGCCAATCATGTCGAAAACAGCTTCATGCGCTACGCGTCCACTGTCGCTGTTTGTCCCGTTCTAAAAAAAAAAAATCGAAGTAGAAAATAAAAATTCAAACTATACTTTAAAGAATTGAAAAATAAAAAAAAAACATTACAGATAAGAAACTTTGCTAAGCTTGAAAGAAATCATTGTAAATACTAACTTGTATCTATATAGATTAAAGTTATTTACAAGCTCAGATTATTATTATACACTTCGCTGTTTAAGAAAAATAGAAATACTTATTCTACCAATAATCTCGGTTTATTTTTTTATTTTTATTATTTTCCTTATCTTTAACGACGTAGATATTACCACCAGCTGGCACTCGTCATACTAAAAGTTTTTAGATATTCATTATTTTTAGGTTCGTGCCAATTTTGATACTAAGAAAAAAGAAAGAAAGACAGAAAGAAAGAAATACAAAAAAAAAAGGGGGGGAGGAAACTAGACCGAGCAAAAAAAAATCCCGAAGTTAAATTTACTGCGCCTCGCTAATTTCTTAACATTGTCTAACAAAAAAAAAATGTTGCCATTGACGAAAAATCCTTCGAATTACGAAAGAATTTTTACATAATATAGGTACGCAGACCGATTGAATTAGAGCTGCTACTTTATATTACGAAAAAAAAAGTAATAAAAATCTCTCACCAATGTTAAAATAGTCGAAGCACCTCGATTGCTTAGTACATCAGCTATTTGATCGGTATAATAAACCCCATCGACCGCATACCGCTTCCGGAAGTCCTCGGGAGTAAAGAGGTGACCTTGCCATACAGCATACTCGGGCGGTAGTCGTGGAAAGAAAAGAATTGACTCGCCGGATGTGACGTCGAGACAACCGTAGCAGTTTGGTTCTTCGACTCCAAAACACCATTGAAAGTATGATTCCTACAGAGAGAGAATAATATTAATAGGCGAGATATAATAGTCATGTTATGTATACATATACGAGATTATTTTATAACAGAATGATTCTTTTTTTTCTTTCACAGTGCAGTTTTCTCTGCAAAAAAAAAAGGTCCTTAGAAACCGAATCTACGAATTCATTCAACGGTATACAAGCTGAGTAGCACCAATTTAATAAAATAGTCGTGGCTGTCTGCAGTGCTATTTAAATTGCGAAAGTTATAATGATTTTCGGACAATTCATAGGATTTTCATCCGCAAATGAAATGAAATAATATTTCCCTGAAACGTGACACAGACCGTAAAACTATACACACTGTGTGTATTTATGCATAAACTATACTTTCAGGTATTAAAAGTACAAACGAGTATATTGAAAAATCGTTGGGAATATTGAATGAGTAATAAGTGTTAACGACTTTCTGCATAAAAGGTGATAATTGACTATTAATATCGCGTGGGTAGTAGCTTAGTTTGAAAGGAGTTTAAACAGTTTCCGACCTTCGCGGTACTTTAAAGTCTCCATTATTAGATTTTCTGTATTAAAAACAGTATATTATTTATCTATAGAATTGGACGTTTCCATTTTGACTAAATCGGAATATATTGGATGCTGTGATCCGATAGATTTTTAATGGAAAGTTAATCCAATTGACGTTATGCTTTAATAAATTTATTAAGTAAACGTATATAAAATCTGATAATAAAAATAACAATATATCATATGCTTGCCTGCCTAAACGGCCAGGAGATGTCAGTGTCGTTAAATGGAATTTCCTCACCGCCTTGCAAAACGACGTAAGCTCCAGTTTCCGGTATACTCTTATTATTCCGAAGTCGAGAAATAAGTCGTTCCCGATTCTCCCGAAACAGGGACATGGGCACCCTGAGGGTATGCTCACCCCTAACAAAATGCGACTCCATCGGACCTCTGAAATACATTAAACGGCAGGTCATTCACAGCGGAATTCTTGAACGTAGAGACAGGTGTTCGTCCAGCTGTTGTTTCTCTGGGGGTTTATAGGTAACATATAAGCATAAGCGGCCAACGTATACATAATATATAGTTATATAAAACATAGATTTGAAGCGATGATAAAGTAAGAAAAAGGAAAAAACTAAACGCGATACTACATAGAAATTCAATTTATTTATTTATTTACTCTTATCGCTCTCTTTTTTTTTTTTCCTGATCTTTATATATCCTTTTTGTTCTTTTTTTTTTTCCTGATCTTTGATAAGGAAGATAAACTTTTGCAGACAAAGTTGCGCAACGTGTTTTAAAACGAGTATTTTGCGGTTATATATTTATGAATGTTTATATTTAGCATTAACTAAGAACTCGTGTCATCGTTAATAGGCCATCATAAAGCCTACAACAAAGCCGCACCTTACGGTTTTCCACATCGTTTATATGCTTAGTTTAATCGCTACTTACAGGTTCATTAGAATCGCAGAATATAAAAATAACATATTAATATTATTGATTGTTAATAGATAAATGAATTTCAAACTATTTAATATAATATTAGGTTCAATTTTTTTAAATCTAATCATTCTCACATAATGTACTAAATGTACAGAAACACTTCCGGTGTTTATTTTTTTTTTTTTAGTTATACTCAAATATTCAATCAATCATTTATTAATCAATTTATATTATTCTCCTATCTTATGTTATATATATTTCTGTTTTTAAAAGTCATTCATTCAATGGTTTGTCTTTTTTCTTTCTTTTTTCATTAACCATTTTTTTTTTTTTTTCATTGATGTGGCGTTTACTTAGCATAAGTAGTACTATACATACATATTGTGTTTAAAAGTTATATAGTCTGTGGTTTTCTCACTTTACTACATATATCAATATAACATGAGATGGTAATTCTTGGAAATAGTATATGATATGTCGTCAACGGGGAAATTTTCTTATATTAATATATAAATAATATAAAAAAAATTGTTAAACTATATGTGAAACCCTGGCCCCGGAAAAGGATCTTTCTTATAACTAAAACCACGTATTTCGATAAGAAATACAGAGATTTAATTAAAGAAAGGAATAAAAAAAAAAAAAGGTGTGAAGAAATGAAAGAAACTTTATTAGTCTTATTAATTTGGCGCAAATATCTCTGTATATAATTATATTATATTTATTTATTTTTTCCAGTATTCATACCGCAGATGGGGAAAAACCTATATAAAATGTTTACATTTTCCTTGTATAAGATAACGTGATCGTAGTATTTTTTTTACACTCCGCACTCTTCTTCTCCTTATACAATTATCTAAATGAATGAAATTCTACCAAAAGCGTAAATGAAAGAAAAGAGAAGAAAAAAAGAAAAATAAAAAATGTTAAACTAGAATATATCTAGTTAGTTAATTACATGGATCGTCGAAACAAACGATGATAAACATTGATTCCTGAAGTAAACGCGATAGTCTCAACAAATATCCGCTGACGCTTGCATCTATATACTTATACGATTATACATATATATCCGTAGTTCTCATATACGTATATGGATATGTATATATCTACTATACCATTAAATTTTGCCTGAGCTCGAGCTCTACCAGTAATCGGATATTCGATTTTCCACGAAGCTTGACATTTATTTTTACCCTAGTAAAACGTGACGGACGTTATACATTTCTAAGAGACGGTATAATATTAGTGTATGTATGTATGTATGTATGTATGTATGTATGTATATGCCTATAGGTATCCTAGATGTGTTAGTATTATAGAAACAGGAAATTTGTAAGTTTGCGAAAGAATATAGATAGCTTTGACATGACTGACTTTTGTAGTGGATTAGTATATATAGACATATATATATATATAACATTGTGTAATGTTTTGAATAGCAGTCAATTAGTATTGTGTCTGTTTCTGTCGGTTTTCAAATATCTTATATCTTTTGACGTTGATCTATATTAAATTAAATATTTCGCTAATCTTATTTTACAGTAATAATAATAATATAATTTCAAAAAAAAAAAAAACATGCGCTGCGCAATTGTTCAAATATATACTATAAGTATGTCTGTGTGTGTAGGTAGGTATATACGTATGTAAACATAATTTAAAGAAATTTATGTAACGCGTTCATATGTCTATATAGTATAGTATGCTATACATATATCTACCTCTATCACGCAACTATTGACACGATTTCAAAGTTCAAAAAACTAGAAATAGGCAAGCGCGTAGTTTGAAACGATCTAATCCGTTGACTCGTACGTCTTAAAAACCACGTCGCTAGATTTTACTTCATTATTATTATTATTATTATTATTATTTTCAATTCAATTCAAATATTAACAAATTTCATGTAAAAGTATCACTACACAGTTATAATAATATATATGTATCAAGATATGTGAAAGCGTCCAGTTTCGCGAAATTTATAAATCTATACTAACAATGCGTCAAACTGTGATAGCGTAATGGAATTGAAATAAAACGACCTTGTCAGAATGGTTTTTCTTTTTTCTTTTCTTTTATTTTCTTTTATTTTCTTATTATACCGCAAAGCGAACGTAAGTTAACGTCGGTAAAAAAAAAAAAAAAAAAAAAAACTTGTCGGATGTTTACATACTATAGTAGGACATGTATGTGATTTCCGTTAAACGGTTATTATTATCTAAACTTATTACGTGTTATAGCGTTAGAAGGAAAATAGAATAAATAAAAGAAAAGAAAAGAAAAGGAGAAAAATAAGACACATTATCTCTGCGGTTTTTAATCAAGAGAATAACTATCGGTAATATACTAGAATGATAATACATCTAAATGTTACCATATGAATTTATTATATATTTATATTTATTTATGTGTATAAAATTTCGAAAAATAGTAACGATTTCTAGTCTGTGAATCGTAACCCGTTATTCGCGGATTATATGTTACGTATTTTACCTAGGTATACATATATCGTATATGATATGTAGGTATGCATTCGAGATTTGAATCTCTGAGAATAACTATACAATATAGATATATACGTATAGTAGACAAAAGAGCAATCGTATTCACCTCAGAGTAGTACCGAGACTAACCGAATGAAACCGAACCAGTATGAAACGGCATAACTCGCTCCTCCCCTATTATATTTCCGATGAGGAGCCAGATAGATCTAGAATTTTGCTGTCCGAAGCGTTTATCTAATAATAGAAATGGACGTTCTATCAGCTGTCACATTATCAACTGACAGCAATAAACCAAATATCCGCCCCCTCCCATACCCCACCTATTGCCTAGTTAATTTTTCTCAATTGGCACCTGTTTTCGATTGTTTTATAGATATAAGAACTAAGATCAACGAAGCATTTAACAATTCAGGCTTTTTGAATGCTAGAGCTATATGACATACTGATATAACTCATTATGTGTTTATTATGTTATAGTTGACAGAAACTGCCATTGACCTATGTTAAATCAATAATCGTATGGCAAATGGTAAATATTATTATTATTATTATCGGGCATTAATGGATATAGGAATACGCATGATGTGGAAAATACCGCCATTATATTAAGAAAATAACGATCTACCTAGACATAAAATATTTCTATTGACAGTTGGCACGTAAACACGCAATTATTTACCGTTCCTAACGCGTTCGAATCAACCAGAATAAAGTATGTCGAATCGATGTGGTTGTTATGATCAAACGCAACGTTCCATACCGTCTTGTTTATTCGCATTTTTTATGGATAGTAGATCGAATGTAACGCGATACTAATTAGCATAAAAATTTCACATGAATTTTTATTGTCTTGTGAGATACATGTACTAAATGTTTTGCGATTTATTTTTTCGAAGGAAATTGTTGACGACGGAATCATCGCGTCTGCGACTTCAAGTGGTAAACAACTGCATACAACCAGACGAATGAAAAAATAATGATAAATATATATACCTACAAGCGGTTGATAATAAGTTTAGGAATAATGAATGAACACATGCGGTTCGTTTAATTAATTATTGAAGTCGACCCTAGCACATCGATAATCAAAACTTTGACGTTTTAACTTGTTATTAAGTTTTTGATAACAAATACGTACGTGGCTATGGCTTCGGCCATGTTGCTTCTCCGGCACTATTGGCGCAGTACGAGATGCGCCGTAGTAAGGTGATTTAATTCTCGACTGTTTGTGGTACTCTAGTAGCAGTGTATACAAGTATTGGTGCCTCTGGCTTTAGCACAGAGTCTTGTTTGCGACGGTGCTGCTACTGTCTGCAACTATAATGAGCCAGATTTTCGCGGTGAATTGGCGGTCAGAGAATGCCTCCAATCTTCAGCTCGTCTTCTCGTAATAACACTTCGATTAGTAATGCAATAAACGAATAACTCTAGAGTTATCTACGGAGTGATGACGGCTATTATCGAACCTCCAGGCTCCGAAGTACCTTTATATAGACTCCGTTATCATTTATAACTGTCATCTATTCGTCCAGTAGTCTTAGTAGCTAATATCTGCCTAACATAAGACGAACTGAACACGCAAGCGCGCGCTCTTCGGACTCTAGAAGAAATAATATTCATGCTATGTTTTTCGCCAAATTCAAATCGATATTATGTCGCGATGAAGAATTATCACCCAGTTAATTATACATTAATTTATATATCAACACACATGTATCCATAATACACTTTTCTATAAATAAACGATTGTTAATTATGACAAACTGGGTAATGTTATTATTTTTAGTTTGTTATTATTTCCTTTTTTTTTTTTTTGTTTATTTTCCAAACACACAAAATCGTAAACAGTAAATACGATGTGTATACATATATTATTTTCGAGGGCAAGGTCGTACAGTTTTACAAATTTTCACATTATAATTATCAACCTCTACGGTCATGTTGTTTATGCTATAAAGAGACTATAGCGTAAATGCAATTCATTAATTAATTCGGAACGGGGTGGGGGGGCGGTGGTCACCGCATGCCTGAATAATCAGGCCAATATGATTTAGACTTTATGTATACTCTAGAAAGAACTGTGTAGTAAGACAAATAAACATAAGCTTAATAAAAGATTGAAACGTTTCCTAAACAACACTGACTATAGTATAATGGCAATCAGTGATCATGATTCATGGTTATTTAACGTGAATAAAGAAAGAAATTCATTCATTAGTAGTTTCGTAATACACGTTTATGCTCCGTTGTAGAAACTCTCGAAAATAAACCTACAGAACTAAGTTTATTTTTTTTTTTTTTTTTTTTTCTTGTATAGATCAGACAAATATTTGCACACGGCATTAATGTGTGCGCGTGTATGTCATTCTCTGTATTTAATGAAATACTTGTGATTAAAATCGTAAATCATTAGTATTGATGGACGTGGACACATATTCATCGTCGCGCAGATGAATTATAGTCAAAACTATACACGTTGTCAGCTTCGGTGTTATCGCGTTATCGTAATAATCAATGGATGAGGAACAATGTGCACTGGTACATGTATACCCCGAACACAACGTTCTTCAAATTTCAAATTTCAAATATTTGAAACCTTCTGAAAACCCCCCCCCTACGGCAAAGGTTCATCAGGTAGAGAATATATTTTTTCCATAACAGTCAACAAAGGAATGAGGAATTTAAAGTTTCTAGAAATCTAGACCCCTGCTGAAAATTTCATGGAAATCTTTTTGTACCGTACAAATACCTACTCTTGCCCTTTTCCTCCCCCCTCCACACTTAAGATTTTCTCCATTTCTAAAGAAAGCGTTATTTCGTACCTGAAAATATTCACAAGACAATATTTCTGTAAGTGATTTGTTTTCTTTCTTTATACAGCTTCACCAAAGACATAAATTTTCAACACTATCTAAAGCTTTGTGAAGATGATTGACGGATCGACGTCAACTGCAGCGCTATTAGGGATGAATATTTCTGTATATTAATATCAGTATAGATATGATGTGGGTTGATATCGACGACATAATCATTCGGTTATATAATATGTATTAATGTATGTGCGTAAATAACCGTTGGATCATTCATCGATATGCATAATGCTATTTATAAATTATATTAGTGATTGATCATTGTCAGCTAGTAAGGTATGATGATCAGATTGCGGAATAAATGACTAACTATAAGTATGTACATACTGTGACATTGGTAAAAAAAAAAAATATTTATCATATCAAATACACGTGATAGTTATATGACGATGAAAAGATTACTTAATAAATAATTTCCGAATTGATTATTTTGGGATAAGCTTCTCGGCAACTAACGAAATAAAAAACATCGACAATCCTACTGATAAAATCATCTTTAGTAGACTATAGGTATATGTTATAAGTAGGGCGACAGCTGTAAGTATAATATTGTATTTATCTATAAACGCGTTTTCAATAAACTTTGAATCAATTAAACAAAAACTGTAATATAACCGTAACTTTGATATCAGATATTTAAGCAATTTTTGTTTAAATTTAATATCTTCGTAACGGATTGGTGAAACCATGATTTAAAATTTGGCATAGAACTTGGTTTCAATCTCTTGTGACTTGCAGAAATTTTTCTCTCAATCCTAGACTGAAAAAGGAATGAACAAAAATGTGTATCTTTGAAGATAATTAAGATTTTAAACAAGAAAACCAGTTACGGGATTTTTGAGTAAAACGAATAAAAAAAACTACTAATGCTAACATTACCTCCCGCGTTTATCTGACTGATGATTATAACAGTCGTGGTTCGAGCATTTTTCCCACCGTTTTTTTTTTTTTCGTAGGTACTCTACACACAAAGTTAGTTTCTAGCTGTTGAACAACATGCTGTATAATCTTCTCTATCCGTGTCTGGACCCGTCGTGATCCAAATACGGCCAGCTAGAGCTGGTAAAAGACAAAGTAGCACGACGGTGGGATTGTTGGAATAGAAGAAAGAAACTAGTCACTAGAATGACGCAATCGCACAGATACCTAGTCGTTCCGATATGTAAAGAATGAAATTGTACACGAATATTTCGCAAAGATTAACATTTTTGCGTTTTCTTTTTTCTTTTTTTTTTTTCTATTCTCGTTATTATTTCTCATATATAGATTCTCTAAACTATACAACCAGTTTTTAATATCTTCAAAAGAAGAAATAATCAGGACAGATGACGCGACTCGGGGGGGTATTACCCAATAAATCTGTCAATGATTCCTATAGTTCGATCAAACCCGGATAGTTTGATTTCACGAGAAAATTACGTGTAACATATGAATACGAACGTGAAATGACGTGTAGAAAATAAAAAGCCAAAAAAAAATAAACGAGCGGCGAGAAATATTCATCGAGATGATTTGTCATTGCAAATTTCTTTTCCTTCAGATTCTTGGAAAGATTTGATTAACATATACCTCTAGATATAGTATATCTATATATATAAACGGCGACAAGAAATTACCACTTTTTTTTTTTGTTTTAATTATATTTCACTGGAATTCTTATTCTCTGTGTACCTATAGGTATATGAATCAATCCTAGAATAGGTAGGATATAAATTTGCAGAGTCATGATTGCAGGTATACTATCTAGTATATTTATGCTAACAGCATTGTAAGATGAAGGTACTTGGTATTTGAAACCCAATTTCGAAGGGCTAGAAAGGGTCTTTCTATATCGATGACAAGAATACAGTAGAGTATATATATATATGAATATATATATATATATATACATACCTAATAGTTTACTAGATGTATATCGCGGGCCTTTCGTGGCAGCGCCAATAAATACGTAGAAGCTTTCGTGTTTTTGCGGGCCGATTGGTTGCTGCGTAGCAACGAGCCCAGTCGTCGCATAGCATAGCATGGTATAGCATATACTCAATATAGTATACATAATAAAGTTGTTATCTGCTGACATCAGCAGCAACTAGCGAGGTAATACATATTTGTAAACCTTCGCCCCGCGCGTTTTACTCTATAAAAGAAGCGTGCATATACAATTTTTTATTATGATAAAAATTTCATCGCCTGAGTACCAGCGCAATTAAAATTAGTAACAAGAAAAAAAAAAAAAAAAATTCAAAATAATTAGTGGATAAAAAAGAACAACACGGTACACAAGAGGGGTTTCAAACTTTTCATTAATTCCTTTATTATTAAATAGATTTGCTGGACGCGGTGGCCCGCAACGATCACATAGAGTTATCTTTCCTTAATTTGCTAAAGTGTTTTTTTTTTTCCGTCTTCTTTTTTTCCTTTTTTTTCTTTTGCTTTCATTATTTCAATATTTTAATACGAACAACTCTATTGTCATAGATATAATAATAATAATAATAATAATAATAATAATAAAAAGAAAAAAACACAGAGCTGAGAAACAAAAAAAATAAAAATGTTTTTTAAATGAAAGAAAAAATTATTACTCGTACCAAAGATTCGTACAATGTGTACATGCATATTATGAGCCTTGTTATACACATTTCTCTTATTACAATATTATACATATATGTTATTGAAAATTATGATATACTCGCGTTCATCTCACAGCATTCTCATAACAGATACACAATATACTCGTTACTATGCACTAGTTGAGAGAGAATTTTTTTTTTGTTTTTTATTCATTTAGTTTTATATATATATATATTTTTTTTTTCAATTTTTTTATAATCATATTCGTTTTTTTTTCTTTCTTTTTCTTCTTCTTTTTTCTTTCATTTTTAATACTAAATAGTGACGCGTCAAATGAAGCTATATATATAGTCGAAATCTGCGACACTCTGCTAATATGCTAGAGTCAGCTCACGATCAGTTTCTATATATTAAAGTTACATCATCATTTAGAAAATCTGTTTCGCCGCTATTTAGATTATGCGTATAACGTACGTTACACGTGATAGAATATTATATATATATATAGCTGCGTATAAGTCAGAAAACAAATGAATCACACGAATTCCTTGTTATCAATGACATAGTATATTTTACAATAGCTATAACACCTCGTTACATCTATATAAATGATTAATAAGTGTGATTATTATACTATGCACTAAAACATGCACAGCCAAAAAGGTAAAGCTTCATTAGGTATTACAAGCTCCCCCTACTATCTTCCTTTCCTCTTTTCTCTTTTCTTTTCTTCCATATTCATTACTTACTTACTTACTTACTTAACTATACATATGTGTGTATATAATAAGTACCCCGCTGGTACTTTTTTCAGCATCGCGACTTTAGGAAGCCATTCTTTTTTTTTTTTCATTATTATTCATATAATTCCACCTCCTTTTCTCTGTATTCAATCTGAGATATATATATATATATATTTCATTCCCTTTCGACGCATAAAATGACATATATTTTTGATCTATACATATAACAAATGTAGTCGCAAACAAAAGCTATCTACAAATACACCCCTCTCTTCATTGTTTTCTCTCTCTCTCTCTTTCTCGCTTAGAAAAAAAAAAAAAAAAATAAACAAAAAAAAAATGGAGAAAAAAAAAACTAAATCAAATATATCCTAAACTTAAATAATTCTTTCTTATTCCGTATTGACCGAGAGAGGTTGGTCAGCTCCTACCAAATAGATATACATATGTATACTGAGTTTTGAAAAATAAATGAGATCACGTATTTCCTTTCATTCCAAAAGTATAAAATTTCATTTGCGCACTGCATACACAAAATCATACCGTTTACCTAGGTATTTACATATTTAGACAATTATTATTATTATTATTATTATTATTATTATTATTATTATTATTATTATTGTTATTATTATAACTACATATTTTCTACTAGACGTTATAATAATATCGTTGATTAAAATTTTGGGGCAATATTATGGATAAACACATACAAATATATATGCATCCCATCTCATCTCATCCCATTCCATTCCATTTCATTCCCCACTCCATATCTTCTCACCTTTACGAGCTTGTTTAGTCGCCGTAACATTACGCAAACTATGGCAACTCTCATCTCGTCCAAACTGTTTTCATATTTTTTTTTTATCCTCTTCTATTTTACTATCATTTCATTCCTTTTATTTATAAAATATGAAACCTTACATCATGTTTATGTATTATTATGCTAGTAGAGAAAGAGCTGTCACGTGGCTAAGTGCTACGGAGGCAGGAAATTAAGCTTCGGAACTTTAAACGGTATGCAATAAATAAAACTAATATTATTATTATAATAATAATTGTAATAATAATAATAATAATGAAAATAATAATCAAATAATAATATAATGATAGTAGTAAAGGCAACCGAAAAAAAAAAAAACATTCATCATGACCCGCCGCGACGAGACGCGCGAGGTAATATTTATTTACCACGAAGCGGTAGAAAGCTGCAACGTTTTGCGAACTCGCTGCTAGTAATAACAATAATAGTAGTGAGTCATGAAATTCGTTGAATGGTGTCGCCGACTGTTGAGCAGCGAAAGGCGAGCGTCGTCGTGTACATAAGAGTGTCGCCCGCGGTAGCCTGTGCCCTGGCTCAGCTTCGGCTTCGGCTTCGGCTTGGCTTGGATTGGATTGTATAGACGTGTTTTTTTTTTTTTTTTTCTTTTTCTTTCTTTTTCACATATACAATCATGATTATATACCTACATGTATGTATACATACGTCGGCCATGAGTCTCTTCCACGTAGCCTCTCGCGTATTGTATACACCTATACACCTATACTATATATATATGTATATATATAGTTACAGTCGATATGCCGGCAACGGCAACGATCTTGACCGAACGTTCACGAAGCGAGAATACTGCTTCAAATAACAACACACCATATTTACAAACACACGACCGTGTAAGGCGAGTTCCTGCCCAATTACGTATCTCTATACTCCACTCGAGCTAACATACGGGTCCTGAAACCCCAGACTAATGTGTTTTATATGCAATCAATGTGTGAATGAATGTGTGTCGTGTGCGTTTCGTAACATATTTTTAAGTAATGAAGACTTTAGTTTACTTTGTTTTGTTTTCAACCTTTTTCTTTTCTTTTTCTTTTTTTTTTTTTACCTATTTGTTTTGATACTACGATTTACTTGAATCTTTTATTTATTTATTTTTCTTTCGATTTCTTATATATTTACCATGTGTAATGATAAAAACACGCGACTCGCGACTAGCAATATTAGCGAATCTCGTAAGGTAGCAATTTCACTGTTTCACATTAATTACATTCATATAATTTGAACTTTTTGGTCTCTTTATCAGTTATCTTTAAACCTGCACCTCATAGTTCTATTGGCGGTATCACGGGTCTGGGCTCATCCTCAGAATCGTAAAAGTAGGGCTTCCTCTCATACGACGATTCCTCGGCGTTTTCTAATTCCTCGAGATTCGCCTGTAGCCGTTTAACGGCTTCCTTTATCAGTCCACCTTCCCGAAGAAGTACTTGAAGCAGCTCGTAAGGATCATCTACATTCGTACTTGTCCTTTTTTGATGATGATTAAGGTGGTGATGATGATGGTGGTGGTGATAATGGTGGTGATGATTATGATGTCGGTCATCTTCACTCGCGTCATTTCTGACCCCACATACTTCGCAGGTTGCTGCTGGGTCGGCCCAGGATCTCGATGGTATCCTGTACGGTGAGGGGCGACTTTTTTGAGTGAAGCTAGACTTGGCCTTGAATCCTGAAAGCCTTAGGTTTTCTTTTATCTGAGAAACTAGGAGGTCGACGTCTCTCGTGAGAAACTCCTGCGTGGTAGTTTCTCGCCGGGGCATAACGTCGATCAAATTTAAATATGTTGTTTCCTCAGCCGCGCTCGGCATCTTTATAACTCTCGAAGATTAGGATATGTGCTTATTCTCTTCGGGCGGTCCTGCCGCTCTCCTTTTTTATTTTATTTTATTTTATTTTATTTTACCTCTAAGTTAAGTTGAGTCGAGTTGAGTTGAGTTAAGTTGAGGTGAAGTTCCTCCTCCTCACTTTGTCTATTCAACACAGCTCTAGTATTCGGTCGCGCGTGACTCACCGGCTTACGAAAACTCACCCACCGTGCGTCTTGATGACTCGACTAGCTTAGACTACCAGTCCTTATTTCTTAGCGGCAAGTTTTACTCTATGATCAACCTAGCCTTAGGCACTATGAATAACAACAACACTGTTTCGGAATTATTCCTCTTCTATAGTTGAACGTTGTATAGTTTAAACGCTCGTTAATTTAGCCGAGCCGATTAACCGTAAGACTGTAATGGTCAATTGGTTGTTATTGTTTTGAAATCCGGCGCAGTGATAGCGCTATTTATACTGTCGTTTGCTGTTGCAATAAATATGTCTTCTTGCTGCGGTGTCGAATCTTTGAATATATATCTCGTAAAGCGTTTATCCCGTTATGTTGTACTAACACACACTGAGAACGAGAGAAAGCCTTTGTTGATGTTGTTGTTTTGGTTCTAGTAGCGTATAGTGTATTAGTTACGTCACGTTGTAGACGGAGTGTCGGTCGTGACTAACGTATAGTGTATATATATGTGTATCCGTTATACCTGCACCTCCTCGAAATGTAGGATAGTTATACACTGATAAACGCAGAAACAATAACACACACAAACTTACGTGCACTGAAAATGGTGTTTTTTTTTTTTTTTTTTTTTTTTTTAGAGAGTTCGAATCGAGAACAGTTGATTGAACATTTCACAATGCACACGAAGTAGATAGTTTTGCTGACGAAAGTCCTGGTATGTTATGATACTACTCTTGCCCGTTGAGATAGAGCCAGCCAGTAACGCCGGGTTACACGCGAGCAATCGCGATGTTAGTCGAGAAAGAATATATTTTCGAGCGATCGTTTAGTTGTGTGTGTATGCGCGCGCGCCTGCTTGCTTGCTTCTCCTCCACGTCCGTGTTGTGTGCGGTTCAAGAGACGGGGGAATCGAGCCAGCGACTACTGCCTGCTTGCCTCCCTGCCAGCGAGCCAGCCTTCCTTCCTACTCTATTATTGTTTTGGAGTCTCTCGCGCATGCGCGGTGATACGAGCTCGTGTAAACAAACCGTTAACTCCGACGAGCCTGGTCAATCGATACTCGCTATTTCCTCCTTCCGCGACGAGTTCAAATTTTCATCACCCCCAACGACAAACATTTGTATAAAATTGGGGATTCGGATTCAGGAATACCAATCTACTCTGCGTTTCGATTGATCTTATAACTGATGCATGTATCGAAAACCTTTCCATATTCTCTCTTCGATTATACTTTGTCCGATTCGGGCCAATTCTTGCTAAATATAATTATTCTGAAATTTCTAACCACCTGACCAACCCTTCCCATGTCCTATCGTACCAGTCTCATCCTAACCCCTACCCCACCCTTAGCGTCAGGTCGGACGCTCGTCGGATCAAGGTTACACTAAAAGCTCGTGCGCACCTTGACTATGTGTATGTGTATACATATGCGTGATCATCATTCCGTTTATGTATGGGCAACCCGCACGGTCTGCATGGTTGTGTATCATTCACTGTGCCTTGTGTCCGACCGGCGCGAGGCACACGTGTGTATATTATGTATATACCCAATAGCGCACGGTGTGAGAATATATAGTAAGAGTTTGTCATAAACAGAAATGAAATATACATGTATACACTAGTAACTAGTAGTAATGACCGTTTATCTATTTCGTAAGTTAAATTTAGAAATATTAACGTATTCATGTAGTTGGATAAATTTACCTATGTTATAACGCACCTAATACGACTAAACATTTATACGAATTGAGGAAAATCACTAATCTAAGATTATTAATACTTGTTACATCGATCACGTAATCCGTATACGTATACACACAATTGTTGAACTCGGTTTTACAATTAGAATAGTAATCATTATAATACGCAAAATCTTGCAAACTTGCGATATGTATGTTTAAGCAATGCGGGCCAAGGTTAAAGAGAGAGCGGGAGAGAGTTTGGATCAAGTCTGATCTACGCTTGTAATGATAATGTTGAAAATTGAGAACAATGTATACGCGTATAGGTATGCGAATGTTTAACTATATTATTCGCGTATAGTCTCTCGCTCTTTTGAAAGTTTGAATTCGCCTATCGCGCGAATTCAGATTAACTTATATATCACTACTACATAGTATAGGCATAATAATTAATTAAGAGATCGTATCTGTAGAAATTAAACGATACTCTGCGCGTCATGTGATATACTGCGTCGACGCAGTTGATCAAATTTACTCAATGTATACAGACATAATTATGCGACCTGAAAATATCTACTTATAATTATTATCATACATGGCTAGATACGCGCATGCATAAACTATATTTATATCTAATCGGATGAAATTGGTTAACTAGTTCAAGGTCCGATAAAGCTGATTTATAGTATATTATACACCATTCCTTTCGTTATTTACCCACCAATCTACAGACTGCGATTATTGTGCCAAGGTGCACAGATTAGTAAGCGCAACTTTAATCATTAATTTATAGATGCTTTTATAGTCGCAATATAGTAGATAGAATCCGTTATATCAATTGAAACAATGAAACGGATGTGGTTCACAATCAGTAAAAATCATCAAACACTAAAAGGCGGTTAACCGCTACCGTGTATACCTCTATATGTTGTAACGTTACACCTATACGTATATAGAATCGCATACTTAGGTATGTGCCGCAGAGAATGGCAGTACGACAATTAAGAATCCGCTTTGTAACTCTTACGAAACTCTTTCGCTTATTATTATACAAAGAAACGAGAGTAAAACGCGTTGAGATAAGTTTAAGTAAGATATACTTACTTTCTATTTCAGATCGAGATACACACGCTTACGTTGAGTATATAAGTTTCTCGACAATGATGTCTTCGGCCCGTTGCATAATAAGCAGAAAAACTTTATAAAGGACAGGGTAGAATTATCGTTTATTCAGTTTTTACAAGAAACAATAACAATAAATTAAACATTATTTAATAAATTTTACCAAAGTGAAGCTGTTCCAAACGCTTTTGAGCTGCGTTGTATATCTCTTTCATTGATTCAGGATCAGCTAGGAATCTCTGCCACAGAATTGAACTCTCCCATTCGAAACCGGCGATATTTTTCCGCTGTGATTAAACATACACACACAAATATACATAATATATAAATAAATTGATATAATTATTTTACCGTCGTTGGGGAAAGTATTACTAAATGTTAAAGGAAATAACTTGTGACAAGGAAGAATGACTGTATACATTCCTTGCAATATACATAATTAGGTTTCACCCAAAGCGGAAGTCGAACAAAGCCGTAGACAGGATACTGCGTAAATTAGAGGCGTAAACTGATTAAACAACAAATACAAAGTTACCGTTTATATTTATATTCATTAATTCTTACCAATTTATCTTTTAGTCGATTTCTTCTCGCCGAAACGTCGCTCTGAAGCTGTACAACGCGAGATATAGCTTCCCTCATTTTCACAGATATCTCAAATGGCATTTGCTTCAAACTCGATGTAGTCAACTCTGTGTTTATCTCTCGGTTGTAAACTTCGAAGATTTTATCTTCCCTTTGAAAATGAAGACAAATTACATCAATTTAGGTACTCACTTTCGTTGCTATCGAACTCATGATTATCAAATTACTAGGAACTGTATCGATGCATGTGTAAATACTTACAATAACGTGACGTCGTTTATTTTACCCTCGATATCAACGCCGAATATTTTCACCTCATTTACTTCATTATCTCTAACTAATTGCTTGAGCTTCCTCATTGACGAGACTAAGGAATCTTTATCATCCAAGTTACCATCCATCATGGAAATAAATATCTTGTTATACACATTCTTTTCAACTGGTGAACCTGACGCAGTCTCATATTCAGTTTGGAGTTGCCTCATTACGTTCTGAAAGAGTAATAACAAAGTTTAACAAATTATTTACAAAAATGAAAGTTTCACGCCTTTTAGCAATTTCTTAAGACACCAATGATAAAAAATGATCGAAGATCTATGTGATCAATCGAAATAGATAAGCGGCTGTTTCGTATCAAAAATATTTAGTTTTTTACTCAAAGTTTTTTCGTTTTAGCAGATAAACGATCAAACTAATTTAATAATTCACGAAGCTTGACTCCCTGAAGCTTCAAAGATCTGATATATCTTTTGTATATGTTTTGATTCGAAGTCAAAAAGATCTGATAAAGATATGCACTCACATCCCTAGCAGAGGAGAGCGAATATTCTGTGGAAAGATAGTATCTAGCATCAGCAACGAATTCAAGGGCTTCCATTATCCTTCTGAATTGTAATTCCATCAGCATACAGAGTAGATCGGAATGCGCGTGTCCATGTTCTCGTGTCAATTCCCTCAAACGAAGCATGCTGGACAGTCGACGTTCCCTTCGTTCGTATCGCAACCGAGCATCCAGAACGAGAATTTCGGTTATAGACAATTCTGCGGACTGAGTAATAGCCTCTTCTAGTCTATTCTCTCTCAGGAGTCTGACATTCTCTTCTAAAAAGTCTCTACGACCGCTAAGCTCCGTGACTTCCAATCTTGAAAACCAATCACAAAGTTATAAAAACCGTTTAAGACTATCAAAAATTCTATAATCCAGTACGAAGGGCAACTCACTCAAGTTGTGCTTGTGTTTGTGGTAATTTTGGATTACCATTGTTGTAAATACTAATTGCAAGTTCTTCTATAGCTGAACAAGCATCTGCGCTTATTTTTCCAGAGGCTTCTTCCACCCGTGAAGTAATCAAGCTGTAAAAAATGTACATATTTTGTTTTTTATTGAACAATTCTAGCCATTCTATGAATGTAATTAATTTTCTACACTTTCACATCAGAAATATATACTTTCTCAGACAAGATGATAATTCATGAAGCATTTCTTCGCCACGTCTGTCTCTACTGTCTTCCATGAAAGTATCATAATCCGAATCATTGGTGTGTTCATATTTGCTGTTGTTACCAAAGTGCCGTTTTATATATGCAGATAAATAGTTGATATACATTTCGGTCTGATTTTTACACAGCTCTAGAGGCAGCTGGGTCCATACAACCGGTGGTCCTTTCTATGAACAAAAACAGCAGAGTCTGAGTTCTAGTCGATCGTCAAACATCAGAGACACTAAATGTGTGCACAAATTTACACAAAGCGTTATAAAATCATGCTCAAAGCATCCTAATGAATGATTCCAGTTTTACCATCTCTCCAGCATCTGCGTAGGTGTTAATCATCCGTTCTACATCATTGTAAAGGAGTTTATGAACCTGGTCAAAATCCCTAGAGAGATCTATGCAGTCTTTATACCGCTCTTCAACATCTATCCTATCTTTGTCAAGCTGAGTTTGCTCGTATTCAATTTCTTCGTTTAATTTATCCTCCTGCTCTCTGTGACATCGATAACATATTTCTATACATTATATTGAATCGAGAAAAAGCATAATGCAAAAGAATTTAGGTACTAGTTTAATCATTATTGGTAAATCTTATACTTTGTATAAAATCAATACTTCAGAGTTACGACGCTATCCTCTAGCATCTCTAGATACTCGCGATCCTCTTCAAACGCTTCCTTTTCCATTTCGTATCTAGAATTATTGTCCATTTCATCCGCAACTCGGGATTTTAAAAGCCGGAGAATATCGGGACAGTCTTTCGTCGCTTGTGTGATCGAAGTAGTTAGATTCTCTGTTAACCATTTGCCGGTATTTTTTAGATGCTGTTTTCTGACGTTCGGATGAAATAAAACCAAAGAAAAGATATGATTACTACTTCTCTTCTATTCAGTCTTTTATAAAATCACATGAAATACTTACATCATGATATCTTCCTCTGATAAAACATTGTCTATTGTTACATGAGAGCAAAACCATTCTAAAAACGGTTGGCTCAATGATTGGTCGCATATTTTATTCAAAACTTCTGGTGTTATGCTAGACGATATATCAGGAAATATTTCACGAATTTTTTTGTGTAAAATTGTCCCCGTGATTTCCATTTTTAAATATATTTAGCTTTTAAAAAAGAAGAATAAAACGTTAAATGCGTTGAAGATCACTAACACATTTAAATGATTTGTATTTATCGCGGTTTTATAGTCAACACTGTGTTCATAACCAACAAATTATTATCCTCATTCACGCCGTTATTTCCGTTATTTTATACTACAGTTTAAAAAAATATTCATTGAAATAATGATAAAAACATCAGTCAATATTATTTATTAATTTATTTATGAACTTTTTTTACAACAAACAAATTATTCAACGGAACAAATTCACATAATTATATGACAGTTATAGGTTATATCGATGACAGACATGCGACAAGATTTCGATATTCAAACTTCAAGCTGTCTCTCTATTGGCTAAAAGTCACGTGAGTACAAATTCAACTACGCTATTGGCTAGTTTAAAATGATGAAATAATTAAGAGCGCAATTTCATACTATAAGTACATCAGATTAAAATAAGAAGAAATTTATTCAGATAGACTATTTGGTATTAGATTTTTTAATGTTGACACTCATTTATTACAATCAAAATTCATTATCTACAGTATATTCAGTATGATTTTCTTTTTACACCATTATCTGCAATAATTATTGACAGTGTAGTTTCTTTATTTCGTTTGTTTTCTATCCCGATTTTCCTGATTTCTGTAATTTTCAAATATAAAACCAATACCTACCTATACACTAAATAAATAGAAATAAACTGAAGCGACAATACAAATCAATTGATGCATCAGTATAATCACATATATTAATATTTATTAAAATCAATATATTATTATATTATATATAATTACTAAAATTAAGACTAGGGATCCTGTACACTGGTGTGTATGCGAATACCGTGCATATCCTTAATTTCTTCCTTTAGAATCTGAAATGGAAAGAAGAAATGAAACTAACTATAATTAACAAGCCAAAAATAGAATCGTCAATCACTTAATTAGGTCTAAAGAAAACCGCATCATACTTCATTGATTAATCGATGCTGCTTTACTGTATTAAGGCCTTTGAATTCTGGGGCAACAACATTCACCTCGAACATCGCGCCGCATCCTCCTAAAACAGAATATAAAATGATTAAGGATTATTTTTATTATCGTTTAACATTATGTAACATTACAAGATATCTGTGCTATAGAATCATCAATAGATACAGCGAGTTTTGTACAGTTTTTCATTATTCATGAAAATCAATCTCTGAAATAGATGAAAAAGGTGATTTCATTCACATGTAAACACCCACCAGAAACATCGGTAACTTCTATTAGACTAGCTTTGGGAAGTCTGTCTCTAAGTATAGTGACCATTTTTTGCTCTGCCTGTTTTCCTGCAAGGTTTCCATTGGGTCCACTCCAAACCCTCGACAGCAGCTGGAACACTTTTGCTTTATTCATGTTTAAATAATTCGTCAAAATTTTAGCGAAGATGAAATGAGAAGAAAAAAAAAAAAGACAAATCGTTTTTCAATTTTTGAACGGATAGAATTTCTCGGAGATTATTTCTCTGAGTTTATTAGGCATTTGATACTCTAATTTTTCTGCAAAAATTATACATTTATTACATACCGATATGTTACGAAAATTTTTCGGAATCACACGTCCGAACATAGTTGAATCGTGAATTAAAACTTCTTTGAATTACGTCCGTCTTTTTCTGTCCTGTAATCTTCAACTGTCTAGTTTAATTTCCACCGCGGTAGAATTTCCTATCTTTATTTCTATTCCACCGATTATTGTTACGGGGAAACAAAAAATGAACTAACGAAAGAAAGTTAGGTTATCTTAGGATAGGTTATAAACCGGTCAGTTTCGTCATATTCCTAGCGGACGACGATATCGCGATTTATCCGAAGATTCATCTCGATCCGGAAAAATGTCTGTGACTAGCTAGTTACTCGATGTATAGTTAGACAATGAATTGAAGAAATAGCGAGGGTGTATAAATACACAGATAGGCAGATATAGGCAGAGTTTCGAATCATACATGAGTATAGCGTCGATGGTGTTAGCGTTGTGAATTGTTCGCGTAATTCTAATCACAATAACATAAAAGTCGAAGTATATGGATATCAATTCTTAGTGTTTATAATTTTATTTTATAATATTATGGCAGAAAATCGAGAAGTGATTTTAGCCGACTTTCAGGTAATATTGAACACATTATATTCGTACGATTAAAGTGAAACGATTTGGTTATGTACGTCTCATGAACGATGACATTGACAATTGCCGTAGTCACTGGAAACAAAAGCTCATCGATCCGATGCGAAGGTTCTTGTTAAGAAAAAGATTGAAAAAAAATTAAATAAAACAATTATAATTAATCTTATTTCACGAGGGTTAAGAATCGATGAGATTGATCTATTTTATTCTAAATCAACGGTACGATGTAACAAACTGTACGAATTATTACGCGGTTTCTATTGTAACCATCATAAGTCGTATTTAAGGATTACTTTTTCGCTATATTATGACACCTATCAAAATAATTCGCGTCATATTATATCAGCGTCTGAATCACTGGATTAAAACCAGGAGTTATACTCGACGATTGCTGTCACTTGACAAAAAAAAAACACAAAACCTTATTTTGTTTAAAGTTTAAATGGCTTAGGTCAACAAACAAATCCGCCATGATTACTCGAGCAGACGAAAAAATAAAAAAACCCGAAAAGTAAAGAGAAAAAAAAACAAATGTAATCGTTATCGCTTGATAAATATGTAGCGGTAATCTCTTAAACTGACTCAATTTCATCCAAGACTATTATTCATATTCACTGTTTACTTTTTTTTTTTTTTTCTTATCCAACAGCTGATAAAATCGGATATGTATTTCTTTTTCAAAATTGAAATGATAAAAAAAAATGAACAAAGATTTTTCTCACAATTCTTTGTCAATGAATAATAAATGAATTCATTCTTTTATTCCGGAATTTTTTTACTTATATTTTAAGATTAGGATCGATTTCTCTTTGTCTTTATTTTAACACAGTTGAATATCTGTTTAATACAAAAATCGTAATTCATTGTGTGACCAAATCTCTTGATTATATTTTTTATGTATAATTTTCAGGCATGTACTGGAATTGATGATGTCGGAGAAGCCATTTTACACCTGGATGAAACCAACTGGGACTTGCTGGTAAACATGGATTTGAAAGCAAAAAAAAAAAAAGAAACAAAGAAAAAATTCTCAAATTTTTTTATATTAAACTGAATTCTAAATATAGGCGGCGATAAACAGAGTCATGCCAGAAGACTCGCAGCAACTACCGTCAGAAATGGGTCCAGACATAGAAATGATAGAAGAAATTCGTGGAACTCCAGAAATAACTGATATTGTTGAAATATCAAATAATTCTAGTCCATCCAGGGCAGATTTACCAGAAATAATTCGACCCGGAACTAGTAGAACGAGAAATAGCACATCTTATAATTATAACTTAATAACATTTCACGTACATTATATGGATACGGTATTTGATATCCAAGTACCGGACTCACATTCTGTTGGCAAGTATCAAACTTAGATATAAAAAAACATGAAAAAGTTATCAAAATATTGAAGTATTCATATAACATACTTGAATTTGACTTTTAACTTTGAAATTTTCACTTTTTCTTCAACAATTCTAGCATATCTCAAGCACTTAATATGCGCTGAAGTCGGGGTACGGCCTCACCAACAGCAGTTACATGGCTGGAGAAAAGAGCCACAGTCCGGCTGTATAAGTCTTGAGACTCTTGATCTCCCATCAGAAGTTACTCTATATTTGAGCGTAGTTTCAGAAACTGGTGATTCAGCGAGCGATGCGTGAGCCTTTTCATTATTATTTTTCATCAAAAATGCTTTAACTTTAATTTTAAATCGTCGCTTTAATGCCCATTTCATTTTTCTTACAGAGTTAAAACGTCCGATCGACTAGCCCAAGAATACGTCTTGAATATACGCGACGAAATCCACAATCGAACTTATAAATTAAAATTCCCAGGTACTCGCACTGTTCTTGAAGTGAAAACCGACGTTTTTACACTCATAGATATACCTGTACGAAATCAACACTGGATTGGGTGGCCTCCTGCCTTAAAGAACGACAAAACAATGCTCGCGCAAAGCGGGATTTCACACCCAGAACACGATCTTACTGTTGGCAAACTACCCATTAAGGAAAATAAGAAAGTAAACATGATTTTCAGATGTTGGTTTATAAACAATGAGAAAAGGAAAAGGAAATTCATCTTCTTTTTCTCTTTTTTAAAGGTTCTAGTGGACCTAATAGACAGCGATAGTTCGGCAGAAGAATTCGAGGATGCTTCTGAGTCGTTTAATGTCGAGGATGATATTTTCATAGATAATGTTCAGTCTATGAAGATAGAGCATCTCAGTAAGCCTTTGATCGCATATTAGGACCCTTTTCGTTTGTCTTATTTCATCAAAATTGATATTTATTTCGATCCTTTCAGTGCCTGATAATGTCGAAGACGAAACTATAGGCGCTCTGCACTTTGCAGACCAGTTTCAAAAACGATACGGAGCTGCCCATCCTGACTTCTTCGCTGGAACATTTGAAGAATCTATTAAGGAATCGTGTCTCCGTCCAGCGAAGGAGGTAAACCGAATTTTATCTACAGTATTAATCGTATTCTGGATACTTTTGATTATTTCGAATATTATAAACTGCGAATTCACATCCACAGAGAAAATTACTGGCTGTTTATCTGCACCACGATAACAGCGTACTGGCAAATGTATTTTGTACACAATTACTTGGATTTGAAACTGTGCTGCAACTCCTATCTGCAAATTTCGTCGTTTGGGGATGGGATTTCACTTACGAATCTAACAAGCAGATGTAAGTTTAAATGGAATTTGAAAATTTGAAAATCTCAAGAATCTACATCACGCAGTTGCTTGGGATCAATTTATCATACCAAATATTCATTCTAGGTTTTTATCGGCGGTAAATCGAACACTAGGATCGGTTGCGGCTATGACTGTGAGAACCATTGACGTCGATACGATGCCTGTACTTATGATAATAATGCGATCTCGATCGAATACTGAAATATTCACAATTGTTCATGGAAATGTAGGGGTGAACGAACTTCTTACTAATTTAATCCAAGCCGTTGATGTTTTCCAGGTAAAAAGAAACCGAACTTTATATTTTTTCAAAGAGTTATCGCTTTTCATGTTCTCAATCTCATTTTACTTTTGAATTCTTATAGGATCAACGACGCGCCGACATAGGAGTTGAAGAAGAAAGACAAGCTAGGGAAAGAGTTAAACAAGAACAGGATTTAGCTTACCAAGAAAGTCTAGCGGCTGATAGGTAAATCGGAGCTGAATGTTCTGCTTAATTTATTATCATGGAATGGAACTTGCAGAAATGGTTCCGATTCGAGGATATGATCTATGGCCGATAAAGTGATCCTTTAAATGTGACTAATGTAACAATGTCTTGTATTTTTAGAGCCAAGGAAGAAGCTAAACAGATGCAAGAAATGATGGAAAAGCAGGAAAAGGAGAGAGTAGAAAACGAGAGAGTAGCTGGAGAAGCACGGAGGGAGGTGAGAAAGATTATTTAATTTGAACATGGATTTTGGGTGGGATGTATTTTTTCTTTGCAAAATTTGAAGAAAATAGACTAGCAATAATTCTGACTGAAGTAATTTAAGTGAATGATAATTTTTGGTAATGAAATTGGAGGGAAATCATAGAGTTTCATAAAATTTCATATTATAAGATCGAATTTTTAATTCCAGGCTCATAGGCAAGCGGTAGAATCAAGTTTACCACCAGAGCCTCAGCAAGGGGCTGGTGATGGTATAACAAAAATTCGAGTTAGACTACCAGCAGGAAAGTTTTTGGAGCGAAGATTTCCGACTGATACACCGCTTCAAACATTATTAAATTTCTTGATAGTTGAAGGATATCCAACGGACGAGTACAAAGTTATTTCAAGTTGGCCTCGAAGGGATGTAAGTAGAATAATGTAAGCATTATGCGTTTTACCTTATACTTTCGTTTATTGAATCGGTAAATTTCTTATCTTTATTTTTTATCGATTTCGTAATTTACCTAATTGTATCACGAGTTTCAATCGCTGAAATCTTTTCTTTTATTTTTTTCTTAATATTCGAAATGAAAGTTTTTCTTTTATTTGAAATTTATCCATTTTTTTCAGCTCACATCGATGGATACAAAGTTGACATTGTTAGAATTGAAACTTTGCCCTCAAGAGACAGTTATTTTAGAAGAACGATAAATTCACCCCTCTTTCCACCGCCCTCGTCCCCCAAACACCCCCCCCCAGTTGTAAAGAAATTCTTTATAAAAATTAAGCATTGCAATGTTTGTAATATGTATTTATTTAATAAAATTTTGAGATAGTTGATAGTTGGAATGAAAGAAAAAATAAAGAAAGAAAAAAAAAATAGACAAAAACGAAAAGAAAATTATAAAATTAAAAAAAAAAATGAAATTAAATGATTATGTGTTTAAATTGCGTGATAACATTTTTATGCTATAATAATAATAATAATAATAATAATAATAATAATAATAATAATGATAATATGAAAACATGAATATGAATATGAATTACGAATAAAAAATAATAATAATTAAATAATATTAGATGATATTATCGTCGTATGATTGATTATTAATTATTATTACATTGTAAAACAGATGATGTAGTTCTATTTTATAAAAAGAAAAAAATCCTTTTTACGCAGTTGTATTGTAATTTTGAACAAAAAAACAACTCCCACATATTTATAATAAATATGAAGAAGAAGAAAAAAAAAAAAAAAATATATTGAATTGATAGGAAAAATAATATTTAAATAAATTATGGGTGAAATAAAAGATATAGTTATTAATTCAAACTATTTGAAAACTATTAAAAGTCTACGGTTTTATTTCGACGAAATATCCTATCAAACATTACGTGCGAGGTATACCTATTATACTATCTTATGTATACAGAGCGATTCTGTGGAAAATCATGCGCCTAAAAGGTAGGCTAATGCATGGGAACCTTTTAGGCCCGTGATTTTCCACAGAATCTCTCTGTATTTATTTTTTTCAACACTGCGTGAGCAAAGTTCGATTTTGCGTACGCTTCGCGTTCATAAAGTTCAACATAAGGGGAAATGAAACACGGAATTTTCCAAACCTATAGTTTCTCAGCGAAAATACATCCGATTATTGCGAAATTGATATCAGTGATGGAGAACAAGAGAATGAAGGGCATGACGCTCTTCGATTTTCAAAAAGCGATAATAAAATTTACAGATTTTTATCAATAGTGCTCAGCTGTAACGAATAATCGCTGTTGCTGACGTTGTACTTGATAAATATGAAAACACCCGAAATATTTTCGCTTTTTGGAAATCAAAGCGCGTCATGCCCTTCGTTCACTTCTTCTCCATCGCTGATATCAATTTCGCGATAACCGGATGTGTTTTCGCTAAGAAACTAGGTTTAAAAAATTTATTTATTTATTTATTTTGAAAAAACTGCCAAGTCCGCAAGTGCAAAACAATTCTAGTTTTTCCATGTACTTTTCAATGTAATATTCTACCTATAATTTCATCGACGATGCACAGGCCATTTTCAGCTATAAAATATGAAACATCGTGAAAAAAATTCTTGAAAACCCCATTAGGGCAAATTAATTAATATCTTTAGAAATGTAAGAGACGCAAATTATTATAAATAAAAGTTTAGACATCGATTATTGCTAAACTGGAAGTAGTGTAGATCAGAAAAGCTTATTAATAAATCATCGCATAGTATTTAATTTGCTGTAAAAATTTCAGCCAAATCGTGTAAACGGTTTGTCTGGAATCGGTAATAGAATATTTATACACTCACACACGCATACATACATCATTGAAAATGCTTGAAAATCTCTCAAGTTTACAAAAAATGTTTAAAGATTATTTTGAAAATATTTGTCAAAGATCATTAGACGTTTTTCGTAACTGTAACGATGTTTACGTCGTGCCTGTATTTAGATGAACGTAAACAAAGAATATAAATCATTTCTCAGAATCATAATAACAGAAATAAAATCATCAACTGTCACTTTTTTTTTTTTATCAGCCCCTTTGAATAAGGTCTGAGAATTGTTGGCTTGCCAGACTCGCTATAACATCGCCTTTCCATATGTATAACGTCGCATATTTCTACGGGGTAGAAGTGCTGCATGAAATTCCATTGCAACTCCTTCGGCAGGATTGGCCGAGCCCCCTAAATTGCCCTACCGAGCGCGAATGCAAGCCAAAATTTCGATAATCTAACACAAGTGTTTCCGCGGGCGTACGGCACGTATCGTAGCTCCTAAATAACCAGATTAAATTTCTCTTAGATCATTATACAACACATTTGAAATATTATACATTAACAATGAGCAACGATCAGAGCGTAAATGTTATCGCTTCATTTTCTAGGTCCAATGAAGTGACCAAAAGATTATTAGAATTAATAGACCGATTCGATTATCAACTCGTTCAAGAAAATGGTCAGAGAAGATTAACTAGCGCTAGTTTAGTGCCGCGTACAAAAGGAGCTGAAATATTCCTCGGTCGTCTTCCTCGTGATTGTTACGAGGACGAATTGGTCCCACTTCTTATGCGGATAGGCCGAGTTGTCGAGCTCCGTTTGATGATGGATTTCTCTGGTTCAACTCGAGGATACGCTTTCGCTTCATTTGAACATCCGCGTATAGCGCGTAAAGCTTGCGACGAATTAAACGGCTATGAAATACGCGCTGGTCATAAAATCGGCGTTGTTAAATCCATCGATAATTGTCGATTGTTTCTCGGCGGTGTTCCTAAGGACAAAACTAAGGCAGATTTTATGAAAGAATTGGGAAAAATGCTCGACGGAATCACCAATATTTACGTATATCCATCGACAGAAGACAAAACTCTTAATCGTGGATTTGTATTCGTCGAATTTAGAGATCATAGATCTGCAGCTATGGCTAGAAGGAAGCTAATTCCTGGAAGAGTAATGCTTTGGGATCATGAAGTCGCTGTTGATTGGGCTGATCCCGAACCCGGCCAAGATATCGATGACGAAGTTATGGAAACGGTAAGTAAATAAAGTTTCGAATTATCTCAGTAGCATATGCGAAAAATTCTTTAATTCTTACGGCTGTTATTATTGACAAATTTATCAGGTCTCTGCCTTATTCATACGAAATTTGGCGCTAACGGCAACAGAGCCTGAGATAAGACACGCCATTCAACGTATAACTGGAGTTCAAATAATGAAGATTAAGAAAATCAATCATTTCGCATTTCTCCATTACGAAACCCGAGCGCAAGCTCAACGCGTGTTGGATATTATGAAACGTAAGTTTTGTTTATTGAAACACATCCATCAATTCGAATCCCATATCCAAGTAGTATTATATTACTTGAAAAATAATTATTATGAGTTTAAAAATAAATAACGTATAACTATCTCGTTTACTTTCTCTGTTTTTGTCTCGATCATAATCATGATATAATGTTATGCAGAGCCTCGCGGTAGCGACACATCAGAATGGGAATTAACGTGGGCTAAACCGATTCGTAAATCAGAAAAGCTTCAGGAACGTTTACGTTGTACAAAGAATAATCAAGGTAGTCGTGCAGATGGTCAGGAACAGAATCGAAAGAATCAATCCAACAACAATAATATCAAGAAAGAGAAGAAAGGATTCAGTGGCAGAGTACCTTACGATCATAAAGCTCCGAGTAAAGCTCGCGATTGTAATGGCTCGGTATCTCCGAACTTAGTTAAAAGCAGCAGCAACTATTCGACGCCTTCGAATGCACAGACTTATATAAATATCAACGAGAGCAAAATCGTGGCTTTTGATTCTTCGAAAGAAATGAATTATAACGCAATACTATCCAATGACTTTAAGATCAATGAAAATAATGGAGCCACACATCACTTCCACGAAGAATACTACGACAATCATGATCGATCCGGTAATCATATGCTACGAAATGTTACGGACGATGATTTAGCCGAGTGCGCTAAAGCTTTGGGAGAACTTGCGGCTAGACGATTCCACGCAAACCTACGATACGAGTATTGGAACGACGGGTTGCGCAACGAGTACTTCTGCAAGGTATATGATACTGTTTTGTATCAATTTTGAAAATATTTATCAGGTCTAGTTGTAGGAATTTGATTTCGTACGAATTTTAAAGCAAACAAAATTTTTTAGGGTTGACGAAGAAAAACAAAAAAAATTGATTTTTTATCAATATTCAGTATCTGAAATATAATTTCAACAATTTTTTGTTCCTTCATTCATTCGTTCTTTTTTTTTTTACTTTTCGGATTTTCGGTTCTCGCAGATTATACTAGAAAGGAACGGCTGCGAGTTGATGAGTTACCAAGGTAATCCAGCGACTACGATGCATGAAGCGGTTCGATTGACGATTCCAAACGCGTACGACAGGTTGCAGTCGATGCTGATGCACGCGATCAAATATGTTTAATTTATAATACGTTAATTAAAAAAACAAAAAGGAATATAATATAAAAAAAACGAAATTATTGATGATATATATAAGTTTAAAGAATTTTACCTAATAATTATTATCACTTAACGATATATGCAAAGTAAGGAAAACCCAATTCGCCAAAATCGTCTTCTAGATGTATTCTTCAATGCTATACCTCCAATTTGGGATAAAAGAAAAAAAGAAAAACAACAGAATTAATTTTTATCCATCTTTGAACTTATCTCAGTATTTTTTTTTTTTTTTATCCTTTATCTATATGTAATCTGTATATCATTTATCTATATGAATAATAGCACGTCGAATCCTAGAAAATTATATAGTAAATTCTACTTTTGTATTTGTATTTGTATTCGTATTAAGCCAAATCAGTGTTGAAAATGATAATAAATGAATATAATATGATTCGATGATTAAAAATTCAATTATATTCCTTTGATTATCACCATCGGAAATACCATACAATGTATTTTTATTTTTTTTTCTTTCCCCATCTAGTCTTCATCTTCATAATCTGGTAATAAAAGTTCTTCGATACGGTGTTATAAAATTATACATCGACGAAATTATTTCGTGATTAGAAGACAAGGTTTTGTTCGGCAGTGGTTTCGTTCTTCGCAAATGGGTATATTTTTGGTTTTTTTAGGATAGAGAGGGAAGAAAAAGGTTCAAGACGGCGTTAATTCGATGAAAATTCGTATTTTATAACATGACTGCATAAACACAGTTCGCTTTAATATATCAAAGTTTCGTGTAAATTCAACAATAACAACAGTTTTATAGTATTTCTTTTTCCTTTTTTTTTTTTTTTTGTTTTCGCGAATCGGTGTACCTGTAAACGTATTAAAATCATATTTCAACAGATTAATTATTATACGTACTACTTATAATAAATAATACTAAAACTCTAATTACGTCTTGAGGCACACGTTTTATGATATATGAAAAACAAAAAAAAATAATCAACAACGCAAAATATTTTCTCCTACTCGTAGTTTTTATAGATAAAATAATAAGGTATACATACATACCAATCTTCTATTATATATTTCATGCGAGTATAATTTATATTATACATTTGTAAATTTTCAAAACGCCATATTAATACATACATGAATTTGAATATCTGTATTTAACATATTGATTGAGTATTTAATCGACAAACATTATTGGCATCTGTATAACGCAGAAATTATGTATAATATTGATTTAATAATAATCATTTACGTCCTGTATATAAAAAAAAAATATATAATTTCTTTTATAAACAGACGATAATTATTCTCGTTAGTATATTAGCCATTAAATGCACGTTAATTAACTGTTAAAGGGTATCATTTTGGCATATAGTATGTGTTAGGCGAAAAGAAGTATTTATTTTCTCTTTTAATTTTTCTTTTTTCTTCTCATTTTATAAACATATTACATAATGCATTGTTTACCGTTTTGTTAGAAAAATATGATATTTATTTATTTGTTATATTTGTTGTATACATGTATATATTACGTTAATACGTTCCTTGAGATTATATCTCGTTTCAATTATATTAATAAAATACAACGACGATTTAACGATCTATAAACACTCCATCGTCGAATTATACAATTCAAAAGGACTCAGTCGTACCTATCTTTCTTCAATTTTCAAAAAATTCAAAAATATTACAGAATAATCGTAATATCGTTTCATTTTATAATATCCTGTGATATCTTATGTTGATTCGTGGACGAGGATTGTCAATCATGAATCTCGAGCACATATATCTGTGCACATGGTCTCAAAAACCGTTTCTAAATCATGATTATAAAAAACGAAATTACACCTTTGTAGTAGTGAGAAGTTTTACGTATCTAGCCCTGTGCGTTATCTCGAATTCTTCAGCCGGAAGAAAACATTGTCCCTGTATCCGTGAGGGTCTAGTTCTATTAACGATACTACGTCCTGCCCAAAGTCCAGCAAAAAGCAGACCACAAGCAACTATGATAACTGCGAACAAAACAATCTCCAATTTTGCTCCGTACCTTGAAGATCCTCCAACAGTAACATCGACGCACCGTTGTGTCATAGATTGTTCTAAGCCATGCTGTAAAGTGGCACAAACCGTGTACGGTCCTTGTTCGAGATTTGAAACCGTTGCGAAGCTCCTAGTGCAATTGAGTTTTCTTTCTCTGACAACAACCTCGGCCGAAAAAACTGCGATACTTAAATCGCAGTCGGCAGTATCGCGAGGGCTACGTCCGTCGAGATTAACGTCGACGTATAAAAACCCGTCGTCAGATGCGTTAGTCCTTATTGCAGCAACTCTGGTTACTGAACCAGCTGCAGTTGTCGAAGGAGATGGCCGAGGTTTTATAACCGAGTTTCGTTCCAGTACGAAAACATCACTGCATCCTAGGACTAGCACAAGATCACCGACTGATTGAAGTACAGCAACACAATAACGATACTTGTGTCCAGCTTCGAGACGGAGAGTTGACGGCAAAGTAATCGGCAAAATACAGGGATCAGTCATTTGTCGAGATTCGCAACGTATCTGAGGCGATTCGATAAGGACTTCGCCCTCTTCTGTAGTCTCGTATATTATGAGACTGTCGCATTTGTAGGGCCTTGAACAAGGCTCTATATTCCAAACGAGATTTATACCCCCTGATTCCTGATACTCAAAACCTTTGAAGGTGATTTCGGTCCCTGACAAAGGAACGGAAGGTGCAATGGTAGCAAAAGGAGGCACTGGTTCACCGCAGAGAAGACTTCCCGGTGATACTTGTGCCAGGATGCCGTTTTCCAAGGCTGGTGGAGTCGCGCATACCGCGGAAATCTTATCCTCGTTATTCAAGGTCGTTGAGTTAGTTAACCAATTCGCAAATTCTAGCAAAGTACAATCGCAATTCAGGGGATTATCAGCTAACGAAAGTCTCTGGAGTTTTAAATTCGGTGTTAATACGTCGCCAGCTACTATGCTGATATCGTTATCATCGAGGTGTAAATCTTGGAGCTTTTTAAGCGGGAGAATGAGGTCCGCAGTCAATGATCGCAGAAAATTATGGGTCAGATCAAGACTCGTTAACTTCTCAAGATGTGCTAACGACGCGCTTGATACTGCGACTATCCGGTTGTTAGCTAGGTCCAGTTTCGTCAAGGTGGAAAGGTTCCTGAAAGCGTGATCCTCCAACACGTCAATCTGTTTTAATCAAAGGTGTAAAAATTCATCCGAAAAAAGTCTCACAGGATACCGAATGAAGTTCCGTAGAATATATATTTACCTGGTTGTTGCTGAGGCTAAGAGTTGTTAGGTTTGGAAGACCTTGAAGAGCACCGCTCTGTACTTTGACGAGTTCATTACCGGACAGAGTGAGGAGGCGTAGGGTAGACATTCGCGGTAGTAGATTGGGCGTGGTTGGGCCGATTAACAAGTTACTTGAGAGATCGAGTTCCTCAAGATTGCGAAGTCCCCTGAGGGCCGAGAGGGCAGAAACGCTCAAACGATTACTCCGCATTCTAAGTGACCGTAAAGAATCGAGACTCGGAAATGCCTGGGGTGATAATTGCGACAGAAAGTTGTCGCTCAGGTCAAGATACGTCAGATTGGTCAAACCCTGAAAAATGTTCATCGATCAAGTGCTGAAATTCCATAAAATAGCAACAGCCCTTAATTTTGAAGAAAAAAAAAAGTTTATACTCACCGCGAAAGAGTCAGCCTCAAGTGTCTTCAACTCGTTGTGAGATAAATCAAGCCTTTCGAGTCCTATCAAACATCTTAAAGCAAGGCTGGGCACAGAATCCAAAAGATTATTAGGGAGGCCAAGAGCCTGCAAGGACTTAGCCAAAGCGGAAAACGCGTTTTCGTCAACACGTCTTAGTTCGCCAGTCGAAACGACGAGACCATGCAGAGGAACACCGTCCAAAAAACGGGCTGGAAGCACCGTGGTACCGGAAACTGTTATGTCCAGGAGTGATATGGTCCCGGCACGGAATAGCCGCAATCTTCTGCTGATCACCTGACGCAATAATTAATTATTAAACAATACTTTAGTATTTCTTTTAAATTGCTCGCTTTTAAATTCCAAACGGCAAAAGTTGAAAAACTCTTATAATTTTACCCGCAGAGCAGTTATTCCTGTTCCTGTTCCTGTACCAGCACCAGTACCGGTGCATCTAAGAGTGTGCGGAAAGTCGCAGGAACATTCAACGGCTATTTGTTTAGTTATATTTGGGCACTTCCAATCGTTTTCAATAATTAATTTTGGAGAACGAGTGTCTCTCGTAACGAGAATTTCGGTCTCTGACGTAGTTTTCGAGGCCACCATCATCAGGTAGAATAGAACCTGGAGGAGCACTCGGTTTTTGGACAGCTTAGACATCCTGCGAGAATAATATCAGAGGCCATTAATCTACCGACGTTCTCTTTTTGTAAATGTATTTCGTGTAATCTATTATACGAATTGAATGGTAAGGAGCTTATTAAAAACCTAGATGTAGGTATCTTCAGAACCAAATCTCATCCGGTTTCTATTCAAATATCGAAGATTTGTCTCCTAGTAGGTATATTCAAAGTTTGATAATAATAATAAAAATATTGTTAAAACGATATAGAATTTTTCGAGCTCAAATCGTCAACTTCAGATCACTGAAGTGTTTAGTTTTATAAAATTATGGAGTAACCTCGCCGTTGACAGCGTTAAAACATATTAATAAAAAAAAAAAATTAAAATTCTATGTAAATCGCAGTAATTTTTATGTCTCATCAATTTTATTCTGAGCTATGGCTCGCAACGCGAGAAGATGTGGAAAAGATTTTAAAACTTGATCAAGAACTTCGAGAAACGAAAGGGGAAAAATCTAAAGATAAAATCACTGGTCAATTAGTTCCTATGTATATTAGGTAAAATATATACTAGTGCGTATTTATCGATGTACATATCGGTATTTTATTCATATATATGGATCGTAATAGGTATCGAGAATTAGTTCATCGTCTTACCCTGTGTCACGATCAAGTTTGCCAGTCTCAGAAACGCGAGCTGATAAAACAGGTGTTAAACTGTGCAATTGGAAGAATGTTGGAGTACAAGCAACAATTAGTATCATCCCAGTGCACGGAATCAACGTAATTAATATTTCAAAGGATGTTCCCTGATCATTTTTATTCTTCTAGTCGTAATTACCTCTTCGTAACATATAGAATAATTAAAAAAAATAAAAATCACGTACGTCTCTTTACGTAGTTGTAAAAGTTTTATGATCCAAATTCCAGTTGGTGACTTAATCCTTGATTTCCTCTCACTGTCTTTGTAAATTACGTAAAGTCTAACGTTTTTTGTAATCCTTTTCCGAAGTGTCGGTGATTCACCAGCTATATGGTAAAAAAAAAAAAATGATATATTGTATAAGTGCGATGTGATATATGTATACGTTATAATCGTAAAAAACTTCTTCAATTTCGAAATCCGATAAAATTGAAGAAATTTTGTATTTTTACAAAAATTGTAAGATTTTCGTAAAATTTTCTACGCAATATTGGTATATTCATGTAAAATGAATCCGTAAAACTTTGCATGACTTACATATAACGAAGTAAGTACCTATTCATATGTCTTCTACTTTACGTACGTTGCGCAGGTACGCGGACGACATTCTGATACCGATGAAACTGACCCCGGATGACATCGGCTGGCGAAAACCGTCCTATTTTGTCACAGACCGACAATCTCATCTCGACGGTCGCAAGAAATATATAAATGACCTGATCGAGCAGGTAGATAAGCCTGCCTACACATATGCATAATGCAGCAGGTCTCTAGGTGGACAACTTTATATAGTTTTAGATTATACATCGTCTTTTGTGCTAGACAAGTTTTTCCTTGACGATATGTTTCGTAGCGATTTTCAAATTTATCGTTATTACTTAACGGTAAGAATTAAGATAAGATTATTTTTTCACAGACATTGATATATATGGGGAATTCCACGTGAACTCGACCAACTTTTTTCCCTCACTATTTTTGATGCGCTTCATGATTTTTTATTCGATTCTACGATCTCGAAAAAGCACTGCTGAATTTTTTCAGATTTTTTCCTCCAATCGTTAATTTTCAATGATTATTCAAACCCATTTTGCAATAGGCATTTTTTTAAAATCTCAAAAAATTCTCAAAAATATTTTTTTTTATTTCGATCATTTTGATACCCCTCCCATGAAGGGATCGTTATTCCTTCTATTTTTCGGCACTTTTAACATTTTGATAAAACGAAACACCATGTTCCAACGTTCCGAAAATTCTTGAAAAATTACAGAAAATTCTGTGTTCAATTCTAAATGTTTTCGCGTGAGACCCACGATGAATATACGCGTTTTCGTCTATGCGGGTCACTCGTGGTTCACTCGATTCAGATCGACACAGATATTTGCATCTACGGCCTGATCTACGGCAATGCAAATATTTCTGGCGATCTGAATCGAGTGAACCACGAGTGACCCGCATAGACGAAAACGCGTATATTCATCGTGGGTCTCACGCGAAAACATTTAGAATTGAACACAGAATTTTCTGTAATTTTTCAAGAATTTTCGAAACGTTGGAACATGGTGTTTCGTTTTATCAAAATGTTAAAAGTGCCGAAAAATAGAAGGAATAACGATCCCTTCATGGGAGGGGTATCAAAATGATCGAAATAAAAAAAAATATTTTTGAGAATTTTTTGAGATTTTTAAAAAATGCCTATTGCAAAATGGGTTTGAATAATCATTGAAAATTAACGATTGGAGGAAAAAATCTGAAAAAATTCAGCAGTGCTTTTTCGAGATCGTAGAATCGAATAAAAAATCATGAAGCGAATCAAAAATAGTGAGGGAAAAAAAGTTGGTCGAGTTCACGTGGAATTCCCCATATATAATGTTGAATTATTTCTATACGAGTGTGTATAGAAATTAGCGGTCGAAGAACCACAGAATTTGACAGAAATCGACACCGTCATTGAATCAAAAAATGAATCAGATCCAGACTTATTGCGGAAAACATCCCTGCGAATATCCATCCGCGATACAGAGACGGAAATTGATCAGAACTCAACACTTCCGGTGCGTAAAGAAACCCCGGAGGAAACAGCGGCAAGAATTGCCAGCGAAAATCTTAAGGCTGCAGTTCTACTTATTCAGACTCACGATCGAGCCAGGAAAGATCGAATCTCTGGAGTACAGCGTAAAATATATTGCCATTAGTTTAAATTAAGCTTACGATTATTCGAAGCACATTTTAGTAGATCGCAAGTTTATTTTCAATTTCTATTTCCGTTTAGTGAAACGTATCAGTGAATACAAGAAGAGGATAGCCAGCGGTGAATTAGAGGCGGTAAAACACGACAAACGTACAAAGGTGAAAGCAGTTATCACGATACAGAAATGGTGGCGAAGTTACGCGACGCGTCTTCACCTCAAAGATCGAATAAATCGTTTAGAGGCAGTCCTTGGAATGTCCATTCCGAGCTGGAGGTCGCATGAAATTTTCGATATAGACGCGAAAAATTGGAAACGAAGACAGCTTTCGCAACCAGAATACGTTGCGGCTACGCTAAAAGCTACTTCAGCCGAAAACGCGAGGGTATTGAATGTTCAATTTTCTATTTTTATAATCGAAATTCAGTTACGTCGTTACTCACCTAAATATAATTAGAGCGTCTGTCTTCAAGTTTAGAGATTTGATCAGAATTAAAGTTGATGTCTATTTATTCTGGAAACGGGGTCCTGCAGGGAGGTTGATACTCTCTAGCGGGATCCCTTCTGGGGAATCCTTTTCAATCGTCTTCTCAACGCGTCTGTAATCCCCTTTCAATTTTGGACACATCTTTGCGACCGCCAAAAAATCCTCCGATCTTCAAGGTGTCGAGTATCAAAAGTCTCGATTAGGAACCTGATAAAACAATAGGTCAAAGACGTTTTAGAAATCGTTTTTTTATTTATTTTTTTATTCTTCTTCTTTTTATTGAAGGTACATCGTATTCAAGGCCCAGGGTTGATCGAAGACATCACCGACGAGATTAGAGAATGGTTTCTCTTATGGTACAACGAATTTGGTTTTTTTGAATCGTTTCCATTGGCTCAAGCCGGTGGTAGTATCCTGATAGCAACAGGACAGACACGCACCCCTGAGGAATACCATTTAGAGCAGATGCAGAAGATGGAAAAGGCCAAGAAGGGGAAAGAGAAAGGAACGGAGAAGGAGGTAAAAGAGAAGAGTAAATCGAAACGAAAAAACGAGAAATCGGACGAGCCTAAGACCCTTAAGGGCATAAAAGAAGCAAACAATGATTTTCTCGTAAACTGGAGTCTCCGTGACGAATCGGGAAACCCGGAGCAACGGGAATACGTCGATCTCATCACGGATAAACTTTGCTATGAACTACAACTCGAGATGAGAGAAATCGTCGATGAACTTATGCGTCTTGAACTTGCCACCCTTGAGGCTGCCCTTGCCAAAGACAACGCTGAGGGTGGAGGATCAGCCAAGGGACGAAAACGTGAGTTAAAATAATTCGCGTTTTCGTATCCATCAGTTCCCATAAGCATTAGTAATGAAATAAAGACTTATGGTCTTTAAAAATCTAGAGAAACTCACTGTGTTTTATAGCGGGAAGCATAAGTGGCCAACCTTGATTTTTTAAGTTTGAATTTAAGAAACCATCCACACATACAGTTTACAAATTTAGTGAGAAAGAATTTTACGGAATAATTATTAGCTGAACGAGTCGGTTAATCAAAAGAAGATTCCTGGCGGAGCAAAGAGCATCTTCGTGGGCGTTGGATAAGCGCGTGGGGCGCACCAGGTCTGTTCAGGTATTGCTGGATCGCCACCTACTCATGCGATGTGTGACGTCATTGCAGGATATCAAATATACAATATAAACGTATATGTATTATATACATACATACATACATATGCGAATACATGGGATAGATACGAATTCGCATAGCGTCGCTTCTTCGCGACAATATTCACGCACTCACACATACATTATACGATAATCCATTCGTTCTGCAAGAACGATAAGAGACGCCCATGGGTTTCATTATTACGTGCGTTTAATGTAGGTTATTACCTTAAACCCTTTTTTTTTTCTGTTTTTTTTTTTTTTTTTGTGGTTTCCAATTTCTGGCTGAAACATACATTACAAGACATCGTTCTTTCACAAACTGCAGAAAATTACATGTCAGAACCTAGCTATTTTATACTTTAGGAGAAACACACAAAATACAATCGAGTATGTATGTCATACTATCCATGAAAGTCTTGCTCTTGCACTCGATCGCTGAACATGGTGTCACTCCATCTTTACACAACGATTTACCGTCAGACATTTCCAACACCTGTTACAGAATTCTCGATCTTTCTGCGTCTCGATATCATAGAGCTACGACTTAACACCGAGAGCTTAAGATCGGCACGGATAACGATCTCTGTGTCGATTTTCTGCAAGAAATTTCTGCAGCAAAGTACTTTTTCACATTATTCAAACTTCTAGGTACAAATCTAATCAGCAGCTCAGTCTTCAACATCGATAATCAATCCCTCTATTGAAACGACGACCCCTTCCCCTTCCATCATCTAATTTCAATTCCACCTATTCTAATAATAACTGGATGCGAATATTTTTTTTTCAGAAAAAAATAAGAAGAAAAAAAAGCCAAAGAAGAGTAAGACAAAGGCGAAGAATCAAAAGGATGGAGCATCAGGTCCGTCAATCAATGATCTTTTTGCTGAACTAGTGACTACCGGTATCATCCACGAATATCCTGATGTTAAGTTGAGTGATTGGAAGGGAGATGTATCCTACCAAAACGTAGAAGCTCGTAAAGAGTTAAGGGACGTTAGACGGTGTCTAGGGGATGTTATCCAACCGATAATGGAATACTGTATCCTTCCAATAGGGTCAAAAGAGATCCACCAAATTGCACCTTTGGTTCGCTCAGTTTCTATAATCGGTTTGCCTCGCTCTGGAAAGTCCTTTTTGGTTAATGCCATTTGCAGTGAGATTGGAGCTCTTCTTTTTGATCTGAATCCAAAAATTATCGCCGAAAATTATCAGACGAAGAAGGATCTGGACAGATTAGTTACCAGCATCAATAAGGTGGCTCGCACCTACCCACCGTCACTTTTGTTCGTTGATGCTGGCCATCAGCCATGGTGGAAGAAAATCCCCGAAGAGGAGAAGAAGAATAATCCTAAACGCCTTGCTGGTCCTTTGGCGAAACTCGTCAAGGGTATTCGACCCGGAGATCAGGTAAAGTATATTTCTCCGTTAATTTTTTTTCTTCGGGAACGAAAATGGATCAGAATTTTGAGGATGCTGAATGAAAAAGGTCTGAAAAATCATTGAAGTTGATCCAGGATCTTCAAAAATTGGGTTTTTCCGATCCATCCTCGTTTCTTTTCATCGTGTTTATGTACTTCTAACGTTATTTTGGCTGGAGTTCGATGTACTGAAGATTTTGTCTCCGAGATGGTGTAAAGAGATAAGTATGTGTGTATACTGTACGGTAAGCTATCGAATGAATAAGGATAAAAAAGAAAGAAGAAGAAGAAGAAGAACGTCTGGACATACTTCGTACTTATAACAGCTGTGCAAAGAACGAGTAGAATTATCATATTTTCATTCTGGGTATATAAAACGAAGTAGGGACAGTTTCGAAACTCAAGTTTGTGGGTGGAGTGGAATTACAATGGCGATACTTGATCAGTACAAAACTTTTATGTGGTAGATCGACGACGAATACTTATAAACAAAATAGTGATATTTTGTGTTCCAGATTCTATTCATTACGACATCCGATCAGCCTTACAAAACCGGAAGAAAATTCTCAAAGATCCACGATAAGTTTATTCTGATACCATTGCCTGACTACAACACGTTATTCCTTCTCTACAAGGAATTACTTATGCAGTATCACGGGGTAGACCGTAATTTCGATTGTTCAACATTGGCAATTCTCTCCGTTGGATTTTCGGTCGAATCAATTTGCGATGCTGTATCAAATGTGCTATCAATCAGACGGCGAATAACTCTTAAAAAACAACCGCTAAATCCCCATGAGATAATTCAGTATCTCATCTCGAATCGGGATGCCGGTATAAATATCGGCAGCAACGAGTATGAGAAACTCCTGAAATGGGAGAGGAAAACACCTCTTGGAAAACGTCGATCGAAAATGGAAGCGGAGGAGAAGTTAGCCGCAGAAACGGCCGTTAAAAATGCAGGAAAAAAACGAAAACAGAAGTAGATTCAAAGTTTTGAAAAAAAATAAAATAAAAATTCATGATATTCACACGATGAGTTACTCGGCTCGTCTAATTTGTGCAAATTTCCAAACATCGTAATTAGTGTATTCTTCGATGATTATAATTTCTTTTTTTTTTTTTTTTTTTTAATAACTGAGGTAGTTGATATAACGTGTCAGTAGAGTATTAATACATGAATGTAGTCGAGCACCTACGCACGTTGCACCTACGCGAGCGTTTCACCTACGCATACGGTGTTGGTAAGAGGAGATAGGTATACATACGAGGCGGAGAACGGAGGGAATTTTTAACAGGAAACGAACATGGAAGACTGGTTGTCGCGAGGAGTGGAGTGAAAAGATTGAATAAAAAAAAAAAAAAAAACCGGGTCCCCGAGTGGGCCGAGCGACGGGACTCAACGGGCCCTTCGGTTACCTGCGGTCGATGATGATGCGGTCTTCTTCGTTCGGAGCCGTTTATCAATCTTGGCAAAGAGTCAGCTGCACCCGGTCTGGTTTTTACAAAAAAAGAAGAAAAAAAAAAGAAAAAAATTGTTTCTTGTTTTTTTTTCTTGTTGTTTGTAAATCCTTATAATGAAATGAAACGTTTTTTAATATACATATCGACAAATAATATTCAACTTAATTATTAACTAACGAATAACAGTTTATATCCATTTCCTATTTACTTTCTTGCTATATTTCCCGCCACCCGCACACACCACAACAACTATCCTATAGTACGTCTGATTGCGTACTCGCGCGGACGGTGTAACCGCGCGAACCACCAGCTCGCGGGGATTAACTAAGAAAACTGCGAGTCTGAAAGGCTGACTAGTCGAGTATCAACAGCGGGCAGTAAGACTCGCGGAAGAAACGTGGGACTTGGTATTAAAGGGTGGGAGTTGGGGGGACAGCCGGGCCCAACTTGCTGAGCGAAGAGGTGAGGTGAGGGAGAGTATAGAGGATGAAGGGCGAAGTAAGAAAGGAGGTAGGGATCGAGGTGGAGGTAGAGGAGAAGAAGAAGAAGAAGAAGGACGGGGACTCACTCGGTGGGGACCGTGTCTCTTTCAACATAGCATAGCCATGTATGGAACGGGGCCCAAGCAGCAGACAAGTACGACGACGACGACGACGACGGAGAAGAAGAAGAAGAAGAAGAAGAAGAAGACGGGATGGCTGGATATAGCTAGCTGCAGATATTGCAAAGACGGACGCGCGATGCGACCGCGACGGTGACAACGTGATGGCGAGGACGAGGCCGAAGACGAAGACGAAGACGTAGACGTCGACGAACCTCCCGAACGCCCACTTGTCGCATTGGTATACCGTGCAATGGTGTATCAGCGACAAAGATTACTTGGGCAACTTGTTTATCCGCTGTCTTTGCTGCACCTACGCGAAGATCCCACGAGTTTATTCAGTTTCGGACTCCCGCGCTCACGCATGGTCCTACTTAGACCGTAAAGAAATCTTTCCCTACTTTATTCTACGTCCTCTATAGTAATATATCTCTATCTTTACATCTCTAATTAGTTGTAGCTTATCTTCAAAGATTACAATTCTAATATATACGTATGTGTATATAATCGAAAGATATAATATTATACAAACTGCAGCAAAATATTAAAACGCAGCTCTTTTGCAACTATACAGTTATGAATCTATACGATCGTTAAACAGCTGCTGTACACCTATACGTACCTATATGCAAATGAATTAAAATACGATAATATAAGATATACTGCACGTGCGGGTATTTATTTTTTTTGTTTTATTATTTCCTTTTTTTTTATAATCGCAGTTTGCGGGTACAGATATAAGTATAGTATACGTAGGCATAGTAGGTATACATATATATATATACACGGGGTTCGATAGCGTAAGCGATACGTTAAACAGATAGGCTCGGATGGAGATCCGAAATATTATGTATATGTATGTGTATATGTATATGTTGTTGTTGTATCTGTTGCGGGCGCGCTCGATAAAGCCACGTGAAAGTCGAAACCGGTCTGCGGGTGCTGCACCTTAGGCCACCGGTAACTCTCCGCAGGTTTCATCAATGGCTGAAGCAATTCGGACAGACCCACGAGTGTCGTAATCGTCCCGCCGAAGCGTGGGCGGACTCGCGCGTTCGGTCCGCCGTGCCCGTGCCGCGCCGTGCCGCGCCGCGTTCTCGCCGCTATACACAATCCTCGTCTTTGACTGTAGGTGAGATGCCTTTGAACGCTTCGCATAAGAGTTAGTAATTTTTAGAAGGATCGGAGAGAGAGAGAGAGAGGGGTGAGACGAGAGAGATGAGAGAAACTGGAAATTATGATCTTTCTCAAATTAAATGAGAGATAGAACAATCTTTCAATAACCATTACACGTAATGACAATCATTTTCGACACCTCTAAAACCCTCGAGTCTATTATCTTAATGTTACTACAGCTATAATATTATAGCATTGAATTATATACATTGCCTTATAGCAATTACATATCTATAGAAGATTATCGGGTGTATTTATTTCCTTTCAAATAATATCTATTCAAGATTTAAAAAAAATAGAATAAATGAAAGAAATGTATCAGCTGTGTCAATAAGGAGGAATTAGAATTGGTTACCCCTGTTAATTATAGTCGATTAGGTATACTTAGCTAAATGACTATATCAATTTGAAAGAGCGCAAAAAATAATCGAAAAGAATGAAAAAAAAAAACTGCTCGACAGTCATATTCGAAAGAAACGTTGCACTCTGTCAAATGTTGTGTTGTTTTATTTTTGTTTTTATTTTTCTTCTATTTTAAGGGGAAGTGAAACACAATTTTTACTGCACTTAGAATTTTCCAAACCTAGTTTTCTCAGCGAAAACACATCCGATTATGGTGAAATTGATATCAGTGATGGGGAACAAGTGAACGAAGGGCATGATGCTCTTCGATTTCCAAAAAGCGGTAATAAAATTTACATATTTTTAACGAATAGTTATTCCAAGTGCAAAAATCGTGTTTCAGTTCCCGTCAACAATAAATTATTCACCGTATAAAGAATCATTCAAGAATTTATGATGAAGAATATTTTGAAAAGAAATTGCAAATCTTTGCTGGATATTAATATCTTCTTTTAGTTTTATTGTTTTTAGAAATTTTATCGTATGTATGTATGTTTGTTTGTATGTATGAGTAAAGTAATACTTAATGCAATGTGTGTATAACTGTACATATGAAAATCTTTCGAAATCTTTTGGAGATCGAGTTTTCTACCCGACAACTTGACATTCCGTACATAAATCGAGTGATATCTCAGAGTCGAAGCCCACGCCGTGGCCGCTTTCGTGGGAAGGCCCTTTACGAGAGATAGAGAAAGAGAGAGAGATTTATATATAATATGTAATAAAAAAAAAATATGGAAAATCAAACGTCGAACTTAATTATATTCCATCTCCAGGCTACCGTGGCCTATAATTGATAACCGATAATCCAAATATCACTTTTAATTGATGCTATCGATCTTCTACTGCCACAAATATTAACTAGAATTCTCTAAACGTCCAAACTAATTAAAATACGTCATACGATATGATTTTCAACTCAGACACGTAAATAAGTAATTAGTATCACAAATAGATGCAATTATTATAAGAAACTGATAATAATAAGTTAGTAAAAATCTGCTATATAATAATTATTCAGTTTCATTTCATGATCTACATTAGATTTTCTATTTTTTTTTTTTGTTCTTCTAGTTAAATACGTTAGACTAGTTGATTGTGGGTAGAGAAAACGCAATATTACTGCAATCATACTATCTACTCCTTTTCCCCTTCAAAAATTGTAGCACACCTCCTCGGGTCAGCTGTTCTCCTAATACCAGGAATATTTTTTTACCTAAAATTTTCAAAACTGTAAAAATAGCTGACTATAATTCGTCGCACATTCTTCTTCGTCACATTCGGGGTGACAAATGGCATCGCTATATCGCGATCGCGCTACCGAACTCAATTTGCCGCAAACATTAGCCCGCCTTCTGATATGCAATCTCCAGCTATGGATGACAGCAATGACACGCGAGTTGCACACTACGAGCTGTACCGACGTTATCGACACATGACGATATCGGTACACGACGTTATCGGCAGAAAATAGTTCGACAATGCGACAATTGCCTAGCAGACGACGTAAGCTGACCTACGACAATAGCGTCCCCCGCCCCGCCCCACTCTGCTCGAAGGTAGTATAAGAGCGCCGTGCGAGTTATGTCAGAGTTCAGTTTCCTGCGCGGCCTCGTCGAGTAAACATGTGTGGCACGAGTCGAGGAGGTTTGCGGCTCGGGAAGGCTGACGTCAACGGAGGCACATTGGACATGAGTGAGTTTGAAATATTTCGATCAATATTATACGACGGCAATAAATAATCGACAATTTTCAAAGTTCGTTGGAAACAAGTGAAATTGTATGCAATACTTTTCCGAAAGATTTCACGCGTCTCGTATTTTGATCGTCGAAGTAAGTAACCGTTGAATTGCTACCGGCAGACTTTGATTATAATTGCAGATATTGTTTATTTTCAAGTACATTCTATTCATACCAGCGAATGAATATGCAAATAATATACCCAGAGGTAAGATATTGTCCGTCTCGTTATAGGGTAAGCCTAGGAGAGAAAGCACACTCAATTCTTGGAAATAGCAATAAATTCTCTCTTTTCAATGACAAACCTGGAATATCATTGATAGATCGATCTTGAGAGAATATGTTTACCTTGGTTGAATATAGTAGACTCACCTCGTAGTAGAGAAATATTTGGATAACGAGGATCAAAATTTAAAGGTTTGAAAATAAATACAAGAGTAGATTGCTATAGGCCTAATTAGGCATCACATTTATTTTTTAAACATGGAACATAATTCAATATTGGTGATAAATTACTCCAGAGTCTCAAGTACCAGACATAACAATTAAAAGTTTGAAAAATCTATTCATTCATGCACTAGTAATACTAGCTTATTGACATTCTTGATTCTGTTGAAAATAGTTGAAAGTTTATATCACATTTCAAAACGGTTCAGGCAGGCTTACAAAATCAATCATAAGAAATATATTATAATAAATTTCATACAGATGTATAATCACAATTAGAAATTCTTTGGTACTTAGTTAAGAATGTTTGCTTGGAAAACACATAAACTTAATCTATCCAATGTACCCTATGCTTATCTAGTTTTTATCTTCACAGGCGTTGTTCATCGAGGGAAACTAGTTCCTGCCTATCTTCAACAAAATCTCTTCAAAATTCATCAGGACAGGGGATTCACACCAGGAAGTGAAGCAGTCCAAGCACCGGGGAAATGACCGTAAGACAACTCTTTTTAATAACTTTATAATTACTCTTACTCTATAATTACTTTAAATAACTTTACTTTATAATTACTTTGAATAACTTCTACAATTACTTCAGATAAATCGAGTTCAATTACATATTACCAAAGTATTGGGTAATTGAATAAGTAATTTCATTAAAAATGTAATCAGTGACTCGCAACACTGCAAATATCCATGTAATAATAAGATCGTTTATGCAATAAACATGTATTATTATAGTAAATTGGCGCATTCTTGAATAAATATCTCTTGAAATTGTAAATAATCGATCGTTGAATCATTTTCCCCTGTCCTTTCCTTGCCTATACATATATTTATATATATAAGTCGAAAATCATGAAAATCGCATGATTTCATAAAGCCTCGAACTATTTATAAATTTTATTTACTACTATTAGTACTATTTATTTATATTATAAATATTAGTCCGCCTTACCATATGCAACCCGCATGCCATTCGTGTAAACGACAAGGTCCATGTTAATTTTTGTTGCCTATTTGGTGTTTTCCGATTGCCTATATTCAGGCGTATTGAATTGAGGGAAAAAAAAAGCCAGAATTCTTAGAATTCAGCTCGACAAAAAGGTATGAAAAACACTCTGAGACAACTCGAAAAAAACGGCAAAAAAAATCTATTCAAATAACTTCTGGCAGTTGATACCCTATTTTAACAGTCGGATTTCTGGCAGTTGATACCTCGATTTTAGTCGTTTTGAGATGAGATATCAAATGCCGGAAAATCGACCAATCAGGAGGCTGCTTGAGCCAATTTAGGCTCAATTTCTCGAAAAGGAGCCTCCTGATTGGTCGATTCTGAAATTAAATCAAGTTACGGCGCCGCATGGGCCAGCCATCAGGAAAAATTCTGGATTTCTGGCAGTTGATACCTTATTTTAGGAGTCGGATTTCTGGCAGAAATCAGACGTGCATGAAGCATCGTATGCATGTCTGTATCAATACACTATTCCTTTTCCCCTCCGAAAATTTTAGCACACCTCCTCGGGTCAGATGTTCGCCGGATACCAGGAGATATTTTTCGAGCTAAAATTCAAAAAATTGTCAAAATAGCTAATATGAATGAACGCAGAGAGACGTGCATGGAGCAACGTATGCATGCATGTATCAATACACTATGCCTTTCCCCCTCCGAAAATTTCAGCACACCTCCTCGGGTCAGATGTTCTCCTGATACCAGTGGATATTTTTCGAGCTAAAATTCAAGAAATTGTCAAAATTTTAGCACATCTCCTCGGGTCAGATGTTCTCCTGATACCAGGAGATATTTTTCGAGTTAAAATTCAAAAAATTGAAATTTTTGGAGGGGGAGAGGCATAGTGTATTGATACATGCATGCATACGTTGCTCCATGCACGTCTCTCTGCGTTCATTCATATTAGCTATTTTGACAATTTTTTGAATTTTAGCTCGAAAAATATCTCCTGGTATCCGGCGAACATCTGACCCGAGGAGGTGTGCTAAAATTTTCGGAGGGGAAAAGGAATAGTGTATTGATACAGACATGCATACGATGCTTCATGCACGTCTGATTTCTGCCAGAAATCCGACTCCTAAAATAAGGTATCAACTGCCAGAAATCCAGAATTTTTCCTGATGGCTGGCCCATGCGGCGCCGTAACTTGATTTAATTTCAGAATCGACCAATCAGGAGGCTCCTTTTCGAGAAATTGAGCCTAAATTGGCTCAAGCAGCCTCCTGATTGGTCGATTTTCCGGCATTTGATATCTCATCTCAAAACGACTAAAATCGAGGTATCAACTGCCAGAAATCCGACTGTTAAAATAGGGTATCAACTGCCAGAAGTTATTTGAATAGATTTTTTTTGCCGTTTTTTTCGAGTTGTCTCAGAGTGTTTTTCATACCTTTTTGTCGAGCTGAATTCTAAGAATTCTGGCTTTTTTTTTCCCTCAATTCAATACGCCTGAATATAGGCAATCGGAAAACACCAAATAGGCAACAAAAATTAACATGGACCTTGTCGTTTACACGAATGGCATGCGGGTTGCATATGGTAAGGCGGACTAATATTTATAATATAAATAAATAGTACTAATAGTAGTAAATAAAATTTATAAATAGTTCGAGGCTTTATGAAATCATGCGATTTTCATGATTTTCGACTTATATATATAAATATATGTATAGGCAAGGAAAGGACAGGGGAAAATGATTCAACGATCGATTATTTACAATTTCAAGAGATATTTATTCAAGAATGCGCCAATTTACTATAATAATACATGTTTATTGCATAAACGATCTTATTATTACATGGATATTTGCAGTGTTGCGAGTCACTGATTACATTTTTAATGAAATTACTTATTCAATTACCCAATACTTTGGTAATATGTAATTGAACTCGATTTATCTGAAGTAATTGTAGAAGTTATTCAAAGTAATTATAAAGTAAAGTTATTTAAAGTAATTATAGAGTAAGAGTAATTATAAAGTTATTAAAAAGAGTTGTCTTACGGTCATTTCCCCGGTGCTTGGACTGCTTCACTTCCTGGTGTGAATCCCCTGTCCTGATGAATTTTGAAGAGATTTTGTTGAAGATAGGCAGGAACTAGTTTCCCTCGATGAACAACGCCTGTGAAGATAAAAACTAGATAAGCATAGGGTACATTGGATAGATTAAGTTTATGTGTTTTCCAAGCAAACATTCTTAACTAAGTACCAAAGAATTTCTAATTGTGATTATACATCTGTATGAAATTTATTATAATATATTTCTTATGATTGATTTTGTAAGCCTGCCTGAACCGTTTTGAAATGTGATATAAACTTTCAACTATTTTCAACAGAATCAAGAATGTCAATAAGCTAGTATTACTAGTGCATGAATGAATAGATTTTTCAAACTTTTAATTGTTATGTCTGGTACTTGAGACTCTGGAGTAATTTATCACCAATATTGAATTATGTTCCATGTTTAAAAAATAAATGTGATGCCTAATTAGGCCTATAGCAATCTACTCTTGTATTTATTTTCAAACCTTTAAATTTTGATCCTCGTTATCCAAATATTTCTCTACTACGAGGTGAGTCTACTATATTCAACCAAGGTAAACATATTCTCTCAAGATCGATCTATCAATGATATTCCAGGTTTGTCATTGAAAAGAGAGAATTTATTGCTATTTCCAAGAATTGAGTGTGCTTTCTCTCCTAGGCTTACCCTATAACGAGACGGACAATATCTTACCTCTGGGTATATTATTTGCATATTCATTCGCTGGTATGAATAGAATGTACTTGAAAATAAACAATATCTGCAATTATAATCAAAGTCTGCCGGTAGCAATTCAACGGTTACTTACTTCGACGATCAAAATACGAGACGCGTGAAATCTTTCGGAAAAGTATTGCATACAATTTCACTTGTTTCCAACGAACTTTGAAAATTGTCGATTATTTATTGCCGTCGTATAATATTGATCGAAATATTTCAAACTCACTCATGTCCAATGTGCCTCCGTTGACGTCAGCCTTCCCGAGCCGCAAACCTCCTCGACTCGTGCCACACATGTTTACTCGACGAGGCCGCGCAGGAAACTGAACTCTGACATAACTCGCACGGCGCTCTTATACTACCTTCGAGCAGAGTGGGGCGGGGCGGGGGACGCTATTGTCGTAGGTCAGCTTACGACATCTGCTAGGCAACTATAGAATTCAAATCGCACAAAAGATCTGCGGGTTGCGGGTAAGGCTTACCTCCTACTATTCTGTTGTTAGCGATTAATTATAATCGAGAGTAAAGCAATCAAGTATAATTTGGAATAAGTTCGAAATTAAGATTCTTGTTTTTTTATTGATAATCATACTTAGACCTATTTCATTAAGTGTATTGAAGAATAAAGAATTGCTAAATGATAATTGGTAAATGATAGGACCTACACGAATAATATATCATATATTATACATAAGAAAATGTAATTGTGTAACAAAAATAAAACTACCATACGAAAAAATAATTCAGATTTAATTTATCCTGCAGTTCTTGGTCGCCCGAGTATTCGAATATATTATAGGATCCCTTATGATAACAAACAATGTACAATAATTATAATGATAGAATGTTCAGAGATTCAAATACGTACAATATCTGCTGGGTATAGTGTCGCAGGAAATATCGACGAGTTATCTAACTCATAGTAGATCTGAGACTTGTTATACTTGATTTTTCTTCAGGTATATCTCCTTGTCAATTTCCATGAATTTATTCATATTTTTCAGTTTTATGTAGAAACTCGTATCTTCATCCGTTCGGTCGAAACCTAGATTTGAATAATTGGCCGGCATTGTAACATAGGAGATCCGCATCTCGTTTTTTTTTTTTCTCAAAAACTAGACTGGAGCAATAAACAAAATAAGCGGAGCAATTAAGAGCAATTAAGGAGCAATTGTTTGGTATATAAAAAATTGAAAAATAATCAAGTTACCGGCTAACTTTACATAGGTGCGTGGGCTCCGTATTCTTAGCAGGAAAATAAATTCAATTTATTTTTTATCGATGCAATCGTTTGGGAATTGTTTGGCGAAGTTTACGAATATGTTTTTGTAGTTTAGGAAATGATGATTTGTTTGTTATTTATAAAAATATATGGGGCATATAGGATAGACGTACCATTTGTGGCCACTGTACCGTTTGTGGCCATGCTTGACTAATGCTTCCCTGCTTTCCGGCATTATAAATCTATTCAATTATAGGATTAAGTACGAAAACATACCCTACAGCAAATATTAAACCCAACTTTTGAAGTACTTGATTGTTTAAAAGTGAAGTTTTTAATGATTAAAGCTGTTGAAATAGTTTTGTACCGTTTGTGGCCAGGTCTTGATTTACATGGTAATGGGTATGGCCACAAATGGAGCAAGTGATGACCACAAACAGTACTTAGGTGGCCAAAACCGGTACGTCTACCCTACAGGGTGATATTCCAGGCACATCGCGGTAAAATATGTGCATATATTATATTATAAATATATTCCTGGAATATCACCCTGTATAGTTGTGTAAAACATAAACATATTTTATTATATTTTACAGTATTATTACTACCACTATACTATAAGTTATTGATTTCATCCAAATTCTATATTTAAAGTTAAAGATTAACTTGATTCTTGGAGATATTTCTATCACTGTTTTACATGTGATAAGATCTATTGATCTGTTAAGAATTGATGTAAAAAATATAAAATAACACTATATTATATCTTAAAGTTATTGTACAATATTTGGAATCTATAGTTTTTGAATAATAATAAAAAAAGGTAAAATCGTTTAACACGTACGTTTGAAAATAAAAACTCTAAATAACGATAATGATAATGATAATGATAATAATAACGGATATATTATTTTTCAACACCTACAGCGATGTATTCCTTGATGTCGTTTATATAATTAGTTAAAAATTTGTGGTCCTTTTTTACGCTGTTTATTAATTGCTTGATGTCTTTTTCCCTGGAAAATAAAATTAGGTAAAACTATTGTGAGAAATCGGAATTCATAGACAATTCATTAATATCAATTGATAAATAGATAGATATTGGATGAATTCTTATGTAGTATGTATTTATATATAATGCACTTAATGGTTACAACTTCCTAACTCATTTCAAAGTATATAGAAAAACGTTTGAAAAAACTTACCTTATGTTACCTAGAATACATTCCACTGTGACATCGTTTGGTCCTATGTATTCGAACGGCTCAAGATCTATAGTCATTTTTATTACCAGTTGCACCTTGTAACTATTAAGTCGAAACGATATCCTGTTAGAGAAAACGATAAATTTATTAATAGAAACGTCTACCACTACTACCAATATCGATTTTAATTTTACTCATCATTTTTATTGCTCACCGATTTCCTGATCTATTTATAAGATGTAAATCTCGCAGCCTATCAAATTCGTACATAAAATCTAACAGCAGTTTTACTTTATCAGAAATTACTTCTAACATTGGTAAAACATCACGTGTTGTTCTATAATGACGCTTTAAATTCTCTGTGTCTAATTTCTTTAAAAGTATATTATGGATCATGGAAATATCTTCGCAATCCGAATCTGTGTAAAAAAAATTATAAACTATAATTAATTAAAGTCAATTGTGTATTCAATAAAATGTTTCTTCTTCCTTCGGTGTAACTATACCTGATAGAAGTGAAATAATTTTTATATCTTTGATTGTTCTTGGTATAGTCAGATCTACTGTTGCTTCTAGATCTATTATGACCACGAGAGATTTTGAAATGAAATCAATCGTGACCTTTTTTTCATTCAGAGATCTTATCGTCCAGATGCAATTGTCGCTGGAACAGAAATCGCTCTAATGATTCAAATAATTTCAATTTCTTAACTCATAGCTCGTCATTTCTATAAGTTTTTTTCAAACTATCATCTATCATCTATCATCTTTCATCATTGATTCTGCATTTGAAATTATATTGATCCTACCCCTCTTTTTTACTTTCTCCCTTTCAATATGCTTCATTTCGTTCATCAATGTTTCCTTGCAGAGATCAGAGTCCCAAAGTATAAATAACCGATCTACTTAACTCGAAGTTCTTTTATATTCACCTTTTCGAATGCTTCTCAAGTTCTTCACTGAACATAACGAAACAACAATTATCATTGTTGTCTAGACACTCTGTTGTCTCCAATCGACTTTGTATATTACGACTTTTCTCCATAAGTGACCGTTGTTGTTTATCATAAAAACGCGACAACTCCTGAGTCTCAGACTCAGAGTCAGAATTAAGATTCGCAAGTGTTGTTTCTATGAAAGAGCATTCCTCCTCTTTGCTATCATCATTCTCAGTTCTTTTGAGCGATTCTTCTTCTTCCGCTTTCACATTATCATCGATCATAGATTTTTCCTGATCTTTAGAACAGTTCGAATCAGTAACTACAACGACATCTCCAGTACTTTCACCATGTATTTGCATTTCAGGCAGATCTTGACTATTTAGTGGAGATATATGGATCGTTATGTTTCTAAGATTATCCAAAGACTGGGGTTTTGCAGTTACAGAATCGTTTTCAACAGTCAAACATTCTTCCTTTGCAACTTTCAAGCGTTTGCAATTTCGATCTGAATGGTCGTTTATTATATGGACTGAGTCATTGTGGAACAAACTCTGCACCAGATCATGTCCAGAGTTTTTACTCATCAATGAGTTAGAGGCCCTAATGGAATCAATGCCTGCTTCGATCTCATAAGACTTTCTCTTATTTTTACTCTGTCCTTCGTTGGGTTCAGACTCAGTGCCCAAAAGATCATCTCTCTCTTCCGAACTTGATCCAAAATTCAAGCTGCATATGTCTGCTCCCACATTTTCGGTAACATCAACATCACAGTTGTGAAAAATTTCAGTTCTGTTTCTCTCAACTCTACTATCTTCCTCTACTTTATTTTCCACTATCTCTTCTCTGGTAATTGCTCTAGTAAATTCCATGGTCATTGAATCATTGAAGAATTCCGTCCGATTATTACATGCGGATATCTGTTTTGGCGAAAATTCTGCACCAGTTTTACTGCTCAAACTGTCCATCTCTATTTGATTTATTGCGATTAATTGCTGAGGCACAATCTGTTCTGCATCAATCCTCTCATGATTAATTTCATCCCGAGCTGGGCGACTTCTTATAGTACTAATAGCTTCGGTCATTTCACAGCCATAGTCGCTGTAGATTATTGTCTTATTGCTATTCGTATCGGAGATTGTTAAGGTCGAATCTGATCCGTTTGAGAAATTCTTCTCTTCGCTCACTATACAAGACTTTATATCCAGTTGAGGATCAACACTGGCTTTCATTCCGCTGTTTGCTGTGGTCTGAATTTCTCCCGCAAGTCTCTCCTTCAATAAATTGACCTCAGCCACCGGGTGTAAGACTGTATTAATAGCTTCCGTCATATCGCAACCAAAGTCATCAAAAAATACAGTTTTATTGCTAGCTTGTGGGTTCTCGCAGTCACTCCCATTGTCAATATCACATAAATGAACGTTTTCTTTTTCCACATCGTTACCAGCACATTGAGGAAAGTTAGTCTTTATGTCTGTTTGAGATTTTGTCAAAGTGAGATCCATTATGGAGTCTTCGAATATTATGGTCTGATTTTCAATCACAGAATTAGTTGCTTCCAATTCTTGATAAATATCTAAGTTTTGAGTTATTGGAGCAATAATTTTTCCGCCCCTAATAACTTCTGTGAAGTTCATTTCCCCTCCACTATGATCGAACAACATTGTCTTTTCTGTACTTTTTCTATCTTTTTCCATAAAATTGGAATTTCTGATTTCCCTCGGGTGTAAATTGGTGATTGTTTTAACAGAAACCGTCGGTTCAATCCCACCTATTGCTTCAGTTATCTCCAACTCAGCATCTTGGCAAAATATCGTTTGAGACATTAAATCGTTGGAAGTAACGCGACTACGAGGTATAATAACATCAGTAAATTCAAGATCTGTTCCAGAGTTGAAAAATATTCTTTTTGAAACATTTTCAACGTTATTTTCATCCATGATAACAAATGTCTTAGAATTCGTTAAATCCTCTTTATCGCGTTGATAATTTAAGCCAGTTTCTTTGACTGGAATATCTACATTTTCGTTTCGGTTACGTGTTATTTCCGCGTTAACTCGATCTACATTTTCGTTCGATATTTCTGTTGATTTTGAGACGTTTTGATCAGGTTCTTCGTAAGTACTGTCCCATATCGTTCCCTGTTCTTTATGGTCACAGAATTCTCTAGAAAGATTAAATCTCATGATTATTTTAAACATTTTCGTATACTGTATGCAAATAAAAACATCTTATGGTGCTTACTTGACGTGTTTCTTTTCCGCAAAGCTTACGCGTCTCTTTTTAGTACTTTCCGGGCTAATTTCAGGCGACGAAGTGTTAAAATCAACGTCTTGAAAAGGCTGACGAGTTTTGGGAGGCTTAAGGATCTGTGGATAAAAGCGCAATGCAATGGTTAGGTAAATAAGTGACGATACAAATAATTGGCTTGTGATTACTCACAGAAGATCGTCTTTGACTGTTAGTTGAAGAACTTCGAGGAAGCCTGTGAAATTGGAGATCTTTATTAAACTATGATAGCTGATTATTAGTTCGAGGGATTAGAGGCTAAATCTATTCTAGGTTAGTGGATTTTGAATAGATTTAAATTTTTTTTCAGGATTTAAGGTTCGTAATATTTTGACACAAAATTCGATAAGTAAATAAAGTAGAAATAAAGAGAATCGTCAACTCTTTTAACGAGTTTGTGTTATGCTCACATTATTTTGTTTTCTTTTTATTTTATTCTATTTTTTTGTCACCACTGATACTGTCTGTCTTTGCACAATATCACAATTCTAATTGCTACCTCATACAGAAATGAGGAGTTTAGTGGATACACACGATGTTAAATAGAAAAGAATTTTGTATCTTAAATAATATGAGTTAGAAAATGCTATTCACGCTAAACTCAGATTTGAAATTTGAACCGTTGTTTACGCTGACTAGGTTATAAAACATTTTATAGTTAACCTCGAATCAGTGGTGCTAATCCGATGACAAGAAATCCCTATTCTTTTCATTTCCTGTTATCGTTTATGTCCAAATTTACCAATCAAGTTTGAGATGTGTAGCTGCCGTCGTTTGGCTAAAATCATGCCATTGGTCAGTTTCCTTCTTTGCAACAACAGAACGAGCTGATTGGTCAAATTCCACAAAGTAACCAACTACGTCACTTCTGTTGGTTCGTGTCGCGGAAAAGTTAAAGCGACTACACGAACCACCGGGGAATGGGAATGGGGATCTAACACATCTGTGTCGATCTTGTATAGCATGTGTCTATACGTTTGGAAATATTTGGAAAATAGGCTGTTTTTTTATGATTTTTATTAGTATTTTATTTCATAGATAAGAGACGTTATAACATCTGGTTAAAGCGGGGATATAACCTTTCGGGAATTTAGTGTTCGCTAAACTCCAGAAGAATATATTATCGCAATGGTAAGTTATTCGACTTTTATTTATTGACCAACTTTCTAGGTTACGGACCGTCTGATTACCTCGCTCGCTCTAACCACCTCTGTAATTTCTGTACTTCTAAAACGTCAGTGAAGCTTTCTATTATTTTTTTCTTTCATTTTTCATTTTTTCATTAGAATAAGAATAAGAATGAATAGAAATATTCATTCCCGACTATAATTCCTTGAATACAATATCGATTTATTCATTTTTCATTTTTTTTGTATAAAACAACAAGTGACAATCGTCATCAAAAAGTTGAAAAAAATAAAATAAAAAAAACCTTTATTATCTTGGTAGTTTAACAAAAGTTTCAACAGTCTGTTGCAGAATTTCTCAAAGGTTTACCGTCCCACGACGAAAACAATTTTGCCAATTTTCATACAGATAATGGAAATCGGACATGTGTCAAGAGACCGTCGGTCTATCTACCGACCAAGGACTACCCATCTGAACAAAGTATTATTCAAATTTGAAAAAGAAGTTCATTCACTTATTTTCATTTTGATTCTGTTTTCTTTGTTTTTTTTTTTTTTTTAATAATCTTGTAATTTTTCCAGTAATCGTAACTGAGAAGACGACGATATTATTGAGGTATCTTCACCAGCAGTGGGACAAGAAGGTAAAATGAATAAATAATATGCTAAAAATAAGCATCGAAAGATGATTGATTGATCGATTGATTGATTAGAGAATTTTTGTTAATTATAGAGCGCTGATAAAAAACGTGAGCTTTTATCAGGCGGAGGAGAGTCTCAGGAGGAGGTAACAGCGACGCGTAACAAGAGGCCAAGACTTGAGCTAAACAATACCCTCTAATAAAGATGTATTGCAACTGTATTATTTATGGAAAAGAAAAAAAAGAGAAAGAAACAAAAAAAAAAAACAAACACACATAAACAAAATGAAAAAAAAAAGAAAAGTTTGCATTGTGACAATTTTAATATTATCAAGAATATAGTAGTTATAGGTGACATAGTTGTCGTGCAGAATAAGTGAGAGAAGAAGAAAAAGAAGTAGGAGAAGAAGGATAGGATCAGCTTAATACACAAAAACCGTTGTAACTATTAGTTCTTCTTTTGATTTTTTTTTTTTTTGTTTTGTTTAGTCTTGTCTTTTTTCTTTCTTTCTTTCTTTTCACATCAAATTTTGAGACTCATTTTCATATTAACAATCGCTATAAGTACGCACGCGTTTTTCATTTCCTTACTCAATTAATGATGAATTGTATAAATATTTAATTGATATAACAATTTTATTTGTTAAATAATATGTAAACCATTAAAGAGGTCGTATTTTATATTTCTTTAATAATGATGATAATAATAATAATAATAATAATAATAATATGTGTATAAAGTATAAACGCCAATTTGCAATACGTAGATTTAATTATAGAGCCATATTTGTATAAATATCAATGATTTGACGACTTATGAATGTATTGTGTAGAAAATTATTTCCAATTCTATTTGCTTGTCGTTTTCCTAAAATTGTAAATGTGGCTCTTTGCTGCACAAATTGTGCACTCGAAATAACAACAGATATAGTTGTCAAAAGATAAAAAAAAAAAAGAAAATTATCATTTGCAGGCAGACCGTTAAACCTATTGCATTAACTTAACGATTTGTTGTTTATTTTGTTAATTAAAGACTAGAAATACCGAAGTAAACGACCCTTTGAGTAGTTCGCGATATTCTTGCAACATTTTGCTGATAAATTATATTGAACTAATTGCAGTATATGGAAATTTGACCAAGACTTATATCCAAAGAGATAATAACCGACTGTATTTAAATAAATTTCAACGAATCTGTTAGATTTGTTTTTAAATGAAAACAAATTTCCAAAACTTTGCTGTATAATTATTTGATATAATGTAAGAAATATAATAGATTGTTTCTTTTTTCTCTTTAAATTAACAATAACTTTATTTCAATGGTCTAGCTAGCGTTGTTATAATTATTTATTTATCTTTTAATAACAAATGGCTCATAAAATAAATATGATACGAAATTAACTCGAAACAGTTCTTCTCAATATATAATATTCACGCTTGTTCCCAAACAAGAACAAATATCAGTTCTGTTTCGACCCTAATTAGTGTCATATTCTGATCTCACAATCAGTATCATTCGTATGGTAAAAAAATCGTTGTATACTATTTATTAAAGTTCAAATTATCGTTTCGAATTGATCCTACAACTTCAAAGGAACATGTATATCAATAATAAAATAATTCTTTTTATGTCATAATTAACTTCGTTTATATTTTATTTACCAACAAGATCCAACTCCTAATTCCCACTGTCATTCAAATACCTCTTTCACGCGCGCCATGTGCATGCGCGAACAAAGTGCGCAAACAGCAAACATCATCACAATGATCACAACCAGTAACAACAAGTTCGAAGTTGGCATCCATCAGTGATCAGTGACAGCGGAAATATTAACGGTCCAGTAGAATCGACATTTCGATCAATTGTGAATTGTAATTGACCAACAAGTGTTTATAAACTTCGCTTTCATGTTCTGATTTATATCATTTGTTGTATACTTTTTCCTTATGTAGCGAAGCCAACGTACGTATGTCTATGATTTATGTTAACAGCTGAAATACTTGAAAGATGAATTGTATATTGTTAACTTTTATAAGATAGCTTGTTATCATCATCAGCCTTAGAAAACTGTTCCAACACACAAACATACGTAACAATCGAAACCTCCGTGACATAGATTCGGTTGTACTGTTCGTAGTAGTACATATAAGAGATTAGACTTATCATCAAATTGACCTCTGACCTAACAATTTATCGGAGATATCTTTACATGCATAAATTGTTGTTTAATTTGTATAATACGACTGGGCTTCGTCTCGCTCTATTTGCGACTATAATCTTATTATCATTCACAATGTTATAGAAAAAATTTTTTGCAACAGGACAAAAATACATTATATACTTTCTCATCATGCATTACTTGAGAAGAGACAATGAACGTTTGGTCAGCAATGAAACTGTCCTGACTACAGCTGCTAGCCCCTCTAATGAATCTAGCCAAGAATGTCATAGAGGTATGTATGTGTATACAGGAGGATATAGTAAGATCAAAACAGACGAAAACCTGGTTTATTAGAATATAAATGGTTGATATCAATACCAAAAGATATTTCCTCGACCTAAAAAACTGTAATAAAAGAACGTTCCTAAGTAGAATATATTTGTACACAGGTGTAGGATCATTGGCGACAGTGTTTCTGTTAGTTAATGCAACTCTGGGTGCTGGTCTGCTGAATTTTCCTCAAGCATTTGACAAAACTGGCGGAATTGGAACAGCTGTATCAGTGCAGTTGGTTTTTCTAGTTTTTATAACAGCTGCAATTGTTGTTCTGGCCTGCTGCAGCGATACCACAAACAGTTCTTCTATGCAGGACACGCTTGCAGGATTATGCGGACCTAAATCATTAACATTTTGCGCCATTTGCGTAGCTGTTTACAGCTTGGGATGCTGTGTTACTTTTTTAATCATTATTGGTGACCAATTTGATAGATTATTGGCCACTTACTATGGCAATGACTTTTGTCATTATTGGTAATTTTATTTCATTATTATTCTCTTATATCTGTTAATACTGTTACGATAGCAAAACCAACTAAGCATCTTTTGGTTTCCAGGAACTTATCAAGAGGATTCACAGTGACGATTACTTGCTGCATTTTTATACTCCCATTATGTTTTTCAAAAAGATTGGAAGTACTGAGTTACGCAAGCTCTCTTGGCTGTGTAGCAGTACTTTATGTTGTATGGTTGATCATATACAAAAGCCCGATCATTAATGGAGAGCCTTCTAAGCCTTTGAGAACCTGGCCAGATCAATGGACTGAAATATTTCAAATAGTTCCCGTCGTTTGCTTCAGCTATCAGGTATGCATAAAACTGAAGAGCAAGAAATTTTTTCGTTTTAGACAATGGAAAGGAAACTTTGTAATATATGAAATATTGTTTGTTTAATAACACAGTGCCACATGTCTGTGATACCGACTTACGCTTGTATGAAGAATCGTCAGCTTGGGAAGTTCACATCTTGCGCAATCATAAGTATGCTGATATGTTTCATCGCGTATACGATCGCAGGGATCTTCGGATACTCAACGTTCGGGACTGGGCATGTTCCCGGTGACATTTTGCAGGGATATTCTGACGGCGGGACATTTCTTACAGTAGCAATATTGGCGATAGTTCTTAAGAACTTCACCACCTATCCAATAATACTTTTCTGTGGTCGGGAGGCGCTGTTAGGTCTCTGCCCTGAATATATACAAAGTCTCCTTTTGCCAAGGGCAATATTGTCTCTGGTTTGGATCGCGCTTACTTTAGTCATAGCTATTCTGGTGCCGGATATTTCGCCTGTAATAAATTTGATGGGCTCATTGTCTGCAGCCTTTATATTCATCTTTCCGGGAGTTTGCCTCCTGCAAAATACATTGATAAAAGATCCTGACTTATGCTTAAACAAAGACAAGTTCTTGGTCCTTATGGCCGTTCTCATGTTAGCTATAGGCGCGTTTGTCTGCGGTGTCGTCTTTGTAGAATCAATAGATGATATTTTAAAGGAAAAACCGACTCCGGCCTTAATAACAGGATTCAGAGTCGGGCTGAGAGACAGTTTGTGCTCTTGAATCTCTAAAAGTAACCCAAAGATAGAAAGACAGATTGAACTCTATCAAATTGTGATAAAATTTTCTACATCGTATGTGTATCCAGATTTTATGGAAGCATCGATAATCATGGAACAGCTATAAAGGAATAAAAAACTATATCGATATATACCGATACCTAACTATCGTTAAGTACGGTAGAAAAATATTCATTAGATATTATCTTTATATATTAATTAATATTTACCAATTAAAAAATTGTTGTAATCATAATTCAAATAAGACTGACCTACAATTTTCGAATCTATTTTACAAATAAAAAATGTCTTTTTTATTAATCTGAATCTTGTTTATTTCTTCTTTCTTTACTATACTGTACATCAAGTTTCTTCGTTGCTATCGATTCCTTTTATTTTGATATTTAAGAGGCAGTCGAGGTAGGATTTTGTATAGTGTAATCAATCGTGAAGTCGTGCAACAAGTCACCCTCAAGATCTCTGACTTGATCGATTGTTGCTTTGCAGAAGAAACATTCTCTGCTGTTAAGAAGGTGATGAGCAATGCAAGCGCGACAAGAACGGTGATTACACGGTTTGAAGGTCGCCGAAATCTGGTACGCGTAGCAAATTGTACAAATATTTTCATCGTCTGTTAATAATTTTGTATCAGTTAACATCGTTCGACTCAAATCCAAGTATCTTATCATGTCTCTAACACTGTTGATCTCCTGATCGGTCACGTCGTCTTTATCTGCAAATTGTAACATCATATGATCAAGATCTTGTCTCTTCAATCATTGTCTTACTCTAACAGTTCAAACAGCAGGAAAACTGCTCCAATTGAAAATCACTTACAGTGTTGGAAGCAAAACGGTTTCACGTTCTTCATCTTTTGGTTTTTCGGCTTCAAATCACCCAGCACAAAGTAAAGCGATCCGATTTGGAAGCTGGGCTCAGTCAGCAGGGCTTTGGTCACTTTAGGCACTTCTCTGCGTCCGGCTACAAATCATAAAAAATTGTCATCAGAATCTCTCAGACGATGAATATCAAAATCCCCGATGTCTTCGGAAAATTTGTTTCAAAGATCGATTCACAGTAGCTCTTACTTTTGAAAGTTGAAATTTCTTCCTTGAGCAAAACCAACAGAATCCCGACTACCGCAGCAAGGATTGGGAAGTGGTCGACAGTTTCCAGGTCCGGAATATCGAGTAGTACAACGTGCTGGAAGCAGCCAGACTGCGAGCTGACGCGATTTAATATTTGGCATAGGAGCTGCGAGCAGGAAAAGATCAGTAGCATTAATAAGTGTATTAAAATGGGTAATTGGTTCTTAAAAAAGTCTTGAAAATATTACCTGACAAAGTCGGGCGAGCAGATTTTCACTAGAAGCTTGAGAATCATCGGTAAATATGCTAGTAGCCAGGGTAGCGATCATCTCGAGGACCCTCAGCAAGGAAATTGCTAGATCGAAGCAAGTGGCACAGATCTTGAGCTGTCGTGATTCGATCAGGACTCTTTCAGGTCTAGATGAAACGTTCTGAATCTCTTGTAGCATTCCTATGAACTCGGAGAATGCCCAGTTCAACTGATTCAGTAGTGAGTTCAAAAATTGCGTCGTCGCCGTGGGGTTCAATAAAAGAGCGTTTTTCACTTGGGTCTGATACGTTGGAGATGGACATGGCTCTGGAAAAAGTTATATACATAATATTTTCGTGATATATTATAGTTGGCTGGATCCACCATTCCAGAAAAGATCTAGTGATTTTTTTTCCATCTGAAGCAAATTGACTACAAGAAATTATCCTTCTCCATATTTCCTTACAAAGAGAGTGAAAAATACGTTAACAAATACACTCACTAATTGGTTGCGAAATAGACTCCTGCTGCAGCATCTTAGGTCCGATTTTTTTCGCTAGATGTGGGCTTTTTTCGTATCGAAAAGCGAACCCATACCCTTGCCAGAACCTGACCAAAACCCAATTGGACTGAGCCCATGCTCTATTCTCGTATGGTCGAAGCAGGCTATTAACGACCTTGATCCTAGAATCGATTGGGACTCTTTCAAGGGATGAAAGAGTCAATGGATTAGAGACGAATCCGGCCAGGGTAAGGATGAGAGTGTCTTTAGCATTGGCGTGGATAATGCGTGGGTCTAGGAAGTGGTCACACAGGAAGTTGGCCACTTCAACGAGCATTTCCTGGTGTTCAGGAATTTCGTCAATCGGTGCAGTCGGATGGACATGATTCCTGATCCCGACGCTCAGATCGGTCATGGCTTCGAGATAAAAGTCTGGCACAAAGCTAAACATGTTTCTCTCCTCGCTAGCGGATGTGAGGGTAAGAGTAACGACTCTCAACAGCCATGCGAGCTGCGCTTGCTTTTCCTTCGAATAAACTGCCGCCCTGACCCAGGCCATGTGTCTCGCTTGTTCCGCGAGTTTTGTGTCGAAGACAGTTACTGCTCTTCCGAGTTCTCGGCCCATTGCTATCGCGTCAGGGTCTCTTGGCTGTTTCTTTGTCAGCTCAAGGCGAGCCTTAACTTCGCCCATAGCAACGACATACTCGCCCATGCTCTCACGGAGGCTGGCAACTTTGGCAATTTGCTTCTTCGCTGCAACATGGTAGAACAAGATTATCCCGTCGAGAAGCTCGAGGAGTGACATTGCAGGGTCGGATGGTCCCAATCGCATCGGTGTCCGGTCTTCACGACTGTAGGGAAAGTAGCCGAGCCTCTCAAGGATCATGGGACTTGCTGGGCCCGTTGCATTGACGTTTATCATCCTTGCGAAGGCAGGAATCACCAAGGGAAGCTCACCCAGACGAGTTGGGCCTCCGGAAAAAGCGTTAGACTGATCCTGGGCCTGGTCCATCGCCACTAGGACCTCATGCTCCGGCCCGAGGTGATGGAGAAGCTCGTTTTTGTAGGTTTTGTTAAGGTGTGAAAGGACGCCGCCCAGTCTGTCGATCCCTGCGTAATTGATAGACGCGTCGTAGAAAGCCCTGCGACGAATATGGCGAGAGATGAAAGGTGCAGATTGACCCTCTGCAGATGAAGTGTGTCAGTGAAATTTACAGGCTGCAGTGCGTTTTACCTGCACGGTACATATACTGGGTTGGAAGCAATCTCTGCATCCCAAAGTACCCTGAAGGCAACTAGAAGACGGTGGAAACAGCAAAGCGTGATGGGAAGTGGAGTCTGAAGCACCGGCATCGTCTGTAGGAATTCAGACTGAATGCTTGGTATTATACGGACAGCTTTAGAGCGACCTGGATTAAAAGCTCCTACTCACCCGACTAGAAATCAAATTCTCCTGAACAAACCGACGGAATTTCTTCAGGAAAATCGTCCGTGAGGAGGGGGACACCGGTGTCCCGTCATTGTTATCTAACAGCGTTACCAGCAGCTCAACTTGCAGTGCTTCAACCTCTGCAAGAACCAATGAAGAATACAAATGAGAACCCTAGAGGACTGAAAATGAGACATTGATAACGACCTAACGCTCACCGGAAATGGCGTTTTTGATGCGATCGCAAGCGCGGAGGTACTGCTTCTTGTTCATTTCTACGGTGGGATCAAGTGGGTCAGTTTCCCACCAGGCGGTACCAACGACTTCGGCAAGTCCGCTCTCGTCGAGGGGTTTTACATGGACAAAATTTGCGAATCTTACTCTGTCGAAGAGTATGTATTGGAGTAGATGTTGCCTAGTAGCAGTATGCTGACATAGGTTTGTGAGCATAATCAAGCTCCTGCATTGATCAGGGTACTCAAGTTGAAGAGATACGTGTCTAAAGACAGAAAGAAAATAGACTACGGTGCTCTCAAGGCATGACTTTATCTCTGCCTCCTCAAGAAAGGTCCAAAGAAGATCGAGGCAAATTCTAATTCTGTTAGAGTCTGCACCCTTGGCTGGACTCTCACCAGAGCCTGACAGCTCCCTGAAGAAAGGTACGAAGACGGCCTCAGTCACGTAGGGCATTGCCAAAAGCGAAGCTAAGTTGCTGATGACGGCACTTGCTAGACAACTGACAAAAGCATCCATGCTGATCATCCCAGATGTGGCTTTCTTGTCTTCTTCGTCGTCATTCGGGAGGCTAGGCTCGCGTCCGATTTCGATAAGGCGAATGAGCTTCTTAAACCATTCAAAAAGCAGCATAGCTCTGTTAAGCTGATCCGTTGGTACAGCTTGAAGAGCGGAGTAACCTTCGATTGGATAGCGGAAAGGTGTTGAGCCAAAATTGGCCGTCAGATTTTCAGTGAAGGCGAGGCTAACGGTGGGAAAGTAGACCATTCCAGGACCAGTGCAAATTGCCTCGAACGCCTTACCCAAGGGTCTTCCGTTTCGGTAGAACTCTATCACCCCATTGTCCAGATCTAGGGTGCAGCCAATTATATCTCCGGAGAGCCATGGCTCTCCGTATTTATGTGTTGTCACGTTCCACCGTCGAACTCTGTTGCCGTCATAGGCATAGGAGTTTATGGTGTCGCCTGAAAGTATGTAAAATTCAGGTTTATTGTGAGGCATAATTGAGGCCGCCTCTCTCGCTTAGCCCTCATCTCTATTGTCTCCATCTGATTACCAGCGAGTCAATAATTGACTGACTCGACTCGAGCAAAAGGCACAGAGAGAAAAAGCGGATTGACAAAAGGAGATCTAGAACCAGGATGATGATTCCTAATAACGCACCGACTCCAGACTCTTGGCTGAACTTGCACTGAGCCGTTCCCCAGCCCACCTGCATGACTCCCTTTGATCCTAGCTGAAGCTCGTACATCCACTTGCCCGTGAAAAGACCGACGTTTGCTCTCATCGTGCTGAAGTTACTCTGAGAATTGACGCTCAGTCTATCTGGGGACACAATGAAGAGACCGTGGTGCGTCGTGACATCGAAACGTGCAAGTCTAGGTCCGATACGACCAGGACGGACATCCTCAGTTGTTACTAATTCCTTTTGCTCCATCAGCACTGTCCTCATGTAATCATTCGCCGTTCCAAGGTACTGTGAAACCCTATTGAAATCAAATTGTAAAGACTTAAGACTTTTGATCAAAGATCTTTAGAAAGCTGAAGGGACCAGTCCTTTCTAGTTAACTGCACTAGGATAATGACTTTGGAATGCATGGGGATCCTATGGGGAGACGGCATTACCTCACATACCCAGATTTCACCGGATCTGTTAAACGGTCCTTGCTCTCCCTTGCTGTGCTGTCTTCGACTAATGCACCAGGTCCAAATATATTCTGAAGTATCTCCTCCATGTCTGTTTCGTCGCTTCGACCCATCCTCCTCTGAAGCAGATTTCGCTGATGGGATCATTTACAATTGAGATCGCAGTGGTTTCGAAGTTGTTATATCAGATGTTAGACTATTTCTGCTATTTATATCGTTCATGTGTGTTCATCTAGCGTTTTGATACTTGGCTGTAAGGCTGTTTGCAGAAATTCAACCGTTTTTTTCTGTTTTTTTTTATTTAATTTTTTTCTTTTAGTGTTTTAGTCTGCCTCTTGCCTCTTGAACTTCTCGTCTATTGATTCATTGATCTTCTAGGTGCCCCATGTGATCATAACGTCGTAATTAGATACATACTTGAGCGTTGACATTCTGGTGCACTTTGGGTTCAGAGAAAAGTACCGTAGATTTTTTCTTTTTTAGTTTCTGTTCCGGGATAGCCGAGAATTTTTAGTACGTTGTTTTATTTTTTTTTTGGCCTCTTTTCGTTGAATTATCTTTTATATTTATTCCGATATACGCGCGTGGAAGATTGTTCCACCACCATTTTCCCAGGCTGATAAAAACAGCTTAGTCTCAATTTATACCGAGTGCCATCGACATACTCATGCGCGAATTCACGCGGGCGCCGACGCAACACGCTAAAAAATTCTCGCTACGTTATGGATCCGACGCGTCTTAAGAAAATTTTTAGATACGATATAGTATTCCTCTACACATAATGTTTATAAATAAACTTAATAATTAAACATCAACTACTTTCCATTTTCCCGTTCGTATGTAACTCATGCTGTCTTATTGCCAGAAAGGTAATTAAGTAATGAAATACCCGCCCTTTGATTACTGCGGGGTTTCAAAAAGTCTTTAGAAATATGAAGATAAAGCACCTCGCTTAGAATTTTTATATTTTACTAATATACTCACCTGCGTGGTTGAGTAACATAAATTTCCGGTTACTAATTATTATAGAGAAAGATAGGATTAATAATTATATAATATAGACTTTGAATTTCGAAGGGAATTATGGATCATGTGATGTGTAATATAGAAAATGAAACGTGCAATAATTTCCGTTTCAGTAATCACATATATGTAGATATATAGTCTGCATAAGTTCGTTTAATATAATAATTATTATTGTTTAGTTATTAATTAATTATTATTATTATTATCGTTAACACCATATGAGGTTTATTATAACTATAAGTATGTATGAATATAGTATAATAATATAGATTAGGTATTCTCACTTTCTTAAAATCATCATTAACACGATGTATACATATACAATTATAATAATTGGATTATAATATGCTAAAATTAAATTAATTAAAATCAATGCGGTTGATATATATATATATAATATAATATATTTATGTAATAGTAATAATAATAATAATTTTCATTCAGCTTGAGTAGAAAATGACTATAATACAGAGATAAGTTTATTATTTATGAATGGTATTAGTTATATTATTATGTATATGTATATAATGAATATGAAGGACTTATTGAAAAAGAAAAAAAAAAAAGAACTGAATAACCAGCCTATAATAATTCATGCTTGACATAAACACATTAATTAATATTCGTAGTTTGTTATCGTATATTATAATATAATGATATTGACATGGTGATGACAAGGAAGAAGAATATCTTTTATATGCGCAGGGAAGGATTGGGGCGAAGGAATCATCGACTTTGGTATTCTTTAATGGGATTGGTCAGCAGTTCTTGCACCCACGGCGATATTTATACAATTACATATCATTATTATTCTAAAAACTAAACGTTAAAGATATATAGGGTATAGGTACGATATATTTATTATTATTACTATTATTATTATTATTAATATTATTATTATCGTTATTTATTATCGTAACTATAATTGTTAAAGATAATATAGCCAGTATTATTTATTTTTAATATTCTTATTGTTATTGATGTTATTATTTATGTAATTATTATTGTTAAATATGTTTTATATAGCAGAAGGCGTGGGATATAGTATAACACTTAAAGGATAGCCAGGATTGTTATATTAGGTACTCGTTTATAGTTTATAATACGGAGTATATAGAGTATATATGGTGCGGCGTGATTAGTATAGGAGTATATGTAGTATATAAACACAGAATTGTGTTTCTGAAATCTATAATTTCAAATTTTCAGTATTTCTTTGGTGCTAAAAATGAATAATACCCAATAAAGGAATAAAAGCAGCGAGTATCCTATTTCAGACTTATTCTATATCTGATATCAGTTACTCAATTGATGTACTATATATACTTACATAATATGCATGTATCAATCAGGAATGATAATTTATTAGAAAAATTTACCTAACGATCATTCTCATAGGATTTCAATGATAACAGTATTATTGTGGGAAAATGTTGAGTGCTCTATATATACTAAACATACATTAATCGTTGAATTTTTGAAAATTCTTATATATTCCCATGTATCGAACATCACACTTCGTATCGAACATTGCCTATACCACATTACGCATATACCTATCTATATACGTTTACCTATATCTGTATACTTGTACGTGATACGCTCCTTTTCTATTCTTATTATACTAGAGCCTATTATAGAGACTGACTGACTTTCTTGTACAGAATAACAAAAAAAATAATTTTTCTGAGTACGTATTTTGAGATTATTAAAAAATTGATTTCCACGTCTTAATTTTATTATCGAGAAAATGTATCTAAGTGATACTCTGCCTAGTTCATTTTTTGATCCGTTTCTGTATCCCTGTATATATAGATCGAGATCCTATCACAAGGTATATGTATAATATATATATATATAAATATAGATAATAGATAAAATTCAAATTATTGTTAAAACGGTAACGGGAGTATTAATAATTCTCTCTACCTATATATAACCGCGTGAAATAATAATAAGGAACATCAAACGTGTCTGAATAATCGACAGTATATTATAACATCAATTCAAAGTTTACGTATACGTAGCAATAATAATATTAATAATAATAATAATAATAATAAAAAGAATAATAATATAATATAATTAGTGACAGTCAATAGCTAGATAATTAATTATCGTTAAGTATATTAATAACAACACGCGATGAATTTGCGATAAAATAATCAACCTTATGGATTCGATAGATGGTATAAAAAAAAAAAAAAAATCGTTTAAATATTTACTTATATACCCATAATTACCGCGTTAATTATACGTTTACAAGTTTTAATATTATCTATAATATATGTATAATATCTATATAATAGTATTTACTACCTAGAGTTAGAATAACTTAATCCCTAAATCTATGTTTCGATGCATCCTCAAAGTATCGTTAGCACACTTATACTATGTTCTATATCTCTCTGAAATTCTACTCGAGTTTTAATGACTAGAACGTCTAACAGCGAGTCATTTGATTAAAAAAAAAACAAAAAAAAAAAAAAAAAACGAAATATCAGCGGAGGATTAACAGGCTAAAAATATCTAAAATAAGAAAAATAAAAGAAAAAAAAACAACAAACAAACCGCGAGTAAGGGTATATTGTAGGTCCATCCCAAACTAAAAACGTAAAGAGAAAGACATATAAAAAAAAAGAAGAAAAAAAAAGAAACGAATAAAAATGGGAAGACGGACGGAGGCGAATGATCGAGAACATTCATCGCCTGACCAATCAATTGGTTTGCTCAGTGCTCTGTGCCTGTTTTTCTATCTTTCTAGCTAATTCCGGACTCATATGAGGGTGGGGGAATGGTAACACCGGCTTCCTAAGTAGAGTCGGTTTAACTTTAACCTGTGGTTTAAACGACGAAACTTGACTACCCCCGGTAAGATGCATGTCTGCAAATTTAGCCGCAATTTTCGGCGTCGATCTAGGAGGTAACGGCGATCTGAGAGGATTTGGGGACTCGTTTCCAATGATCTGTGTCGAACTAGCCGATCTAACAATCCCCGGAGTGCCTAAATTGATCTCAACAGACTCTTGCACGGACTGATTCTGATTTTGATGGTGATTATCGTCAGACTCTTGGTCACTGCACTCCTTGGACTTTCCACCGGTTCCCAATTCCGAAGATACCGAAGCTGCGGTGGTTTTAGTGTTTTTTTTCAACGTGCACTGATTCTGTTTGGCGAATCTTTCAGCCGCTGTGCTCATGTCTGGAGATTCTGGACCACCGGTTGGCGAAGTTGCGGCTTCAGCGCGGCTTGGTTGAGGTGGAGTAGTGATAACACATGGGATTGATTCGTCATCTGAGCTGCTAAGGCTGCTAGAAGACGCAGATTTGTTGTCAATATCTTGGGCTGAGAGAGGAAGATCCATGACCAAATCTGGGGTGTGCTTTTGTCTCATTTCGCGAAACTCTTGTTGTGATGACCGGAAGGACTTAGTAGTGGATGTCGGAGGAGTTGGGTTCAAGTGGGTTTGAGAAGTTGCGCGTCTCTGCCATAGCTCCCGATTGGCAGAGAAAGTGGTCTTCTCTCTATCGTCGTCCTGGTCTTCGTCGTCGGTGAGTGGCACCTGCAAAGAACCCTGCAATGTTTGTCCAGGGATCGTTTGAACCTCTCCACCCATGCTCTGCGACTTCCAGTGCTGTCTTCTGTTAGCCCCTCCGCGTTTTGCTACATCCAATTGATCATCGGGTTGCGAATGGTGACGGTTACCCCCTTGACGATTGTTGACATGGTGCAGATGTTGGTGTTGAACCTCGCCCCCTATCGCGCTCGCAGGATCTTCTGCATGATCTTCTTGGTTTACGTAGTTTTCTGCTGCTCCTGATGGTCGGTCTGCGCCAGTTTGACAATCCGAAGATGATGAGACCACGTCAACGTCTTCGTCGGTACCTGCAGGCTCCGAAATGGACCTCGACGACGTCTCAGAGTCCTGTCGGAAAAATAACTTGTAAATTAATTAATGATTGGTACGTTTTCCTATAATATACTCGCAGATCTTTCCGAGGCATGAATGTAGGGGCCGACATAAAGGCGGCTTCGCCTCATATCGGGCGTGTATCTGTTCGTTTAGTTGTGTGCGAGGTTTGTGATAGTATATGAGTGAGTGATTGATCGTCAGTGAGCGCGTGGGTGCAGTGTATATTTATTTACATTTTAGAGTCAGAACTATGAATAAAAACTTGCCCACAGACCACCCGAGAGTGTGCTTCAGGAGATATATAGATAAATAGATAAATAGATAGAAAGAGATGTAGCAAGAGAGGTAGGTTGAGTAAAGTAATGAACCTGAAACCCCATTTACATTCGGCATTTGTAGTCGTGGTACAGAAATGGAATGGCACTTTATATTACCACTGAACGCGTCCACGACTACGAAATTAAGCACCATAAGATGAAGAAAAAAAAAGGATAAAAATGAATAAAATCAAGCAAGAGAGGACGTGGATTAGATAGTTTAGTGATTAATCATTTCACGATCAATGAATAAACGTAACGAAATTCTATCGTCGTTTTATATAAATGTATGTATATATATATGTATACATTCTTTCGTTCGCATAATTTGATATATTATCAAATTTATATTAGTTGATCATATTTTCCGACGTTATTCTGGACTTTGAATACCTGTATAAGTATATTAAATATGAGTATATAAATTTTCATTATACAATATGGGTTCTGTGATATATACAATCATTAAGAGACAGCTCAGAGATGAACTGCCGAGTATATATCATGCTCAGGATGGCTTACAGCCAACTATATAGTAGTACATATAAGTATAATAAAAAACGTGGTAAGTATTACAAACTAATTACTCTACAATATACAACAGCAACAATACTACCATGTGTTACATAGTTCTAACTAAAATCTACAAAAAAACAAAAAAAAATAAAAATGAAAATGAAAAAAATAACGGTTTAAAAATAGCGCAGGGTTTTTTCTATTTAGAGCGATTTCTTCCAAGAAATAGTGATAGATAGATAAAATAAAAAAAAAAATAAGTATCTTTCGTACGACATAGAAAAATAACGAAATTACAACACACGGTAAAGTTGAAACTATTTTAATTTCGAATCTAGTAAATATAAAAGCTTGAAAAAATATACTTTTACTATGAATTTCTTGGTAATCATCGCGCTGTGTGAAATACCGAGCGATACTTCTAGCCGATCCTATATACTGGTGGAAATTTTAACTCTGAAAAAAATAAAAAATAAAAATACACACTCTGAAGAATTCTGGTATCGAAATTTAGTAAAATAATTATTTCTTATTTTTTCTTTTAGGGGATTCAGATTAAATTATTTCAGAGTCTCTTCACCAAGTTTCGATAAGAGAAAACAATTTCCACACTTTATAACTGCAGTCTATATGTATAATACTATATATATATTAGAAATTTCATGCACTAATATACGCGAAACAAGTTCTACAATACTTGAAAATAAATGATAAAAAAAATAGCGCTAGCAACAAATAGTATAACGTGTAAATATTTTCAATTAAACTTATGTGAGATCGTAAGTGAGTATGATAATAAAAATAATAAAAATACTAATTAATATAACACGGTCATGTAACTAACCGAAACGTTTTTGCTGTGTTGGGTGATATCCACGTAATTTTTACGCGACTGTTTAATTAGCAAGTTTAGGATTAGTTAGGGTTGGATTTAACAATGCGGACGATTATAATTTGTATAATAATGTCTTAAACTCTGGTTTAATTAACTATTATAAATATTTAATTATCTTAGGACGAAGGGATGAAGTATATAATATATATATATATAAGTTAGTCGCGGAGTGCAGAGCGGTAGGATGTATACAGTGTGAATTCTACCTGGTATCGCATGAGGGAGAGGCTTATCGTTGCAAACGCTCCGTCCCTTTCTATTCATACTTGTTATCGTCGTATTGAGAAACCCCACTTTTATTTCCACGTACTGTATAAACCATGAAAAACCCCACTCTGTTATTACTATCCCAAATAAGAACATACCTGTTCTAGACTCTGGACAAGGTAGGCATAAAATTGGAGTTCATCGATACGACGATAACAAGTATGAATGGAAAGCGGCGAAGCGTTTGAGATGATAAACCCCTACCTCATGCGATACCAAGGAGTTTATCCTGTATATTAAAAAATAATAATTACGGACGTGGTAGTTGTTGGTGTTTTTCGTATTGTTACTCACCTATAATATTTAAGATTTTCCAATCGCCTAATAGAAGAGGTCAGTCTCCCTCAATCGGCGTGGTTTCCATTCGTCTCGTCAACAACAGACTGAGATTGTTCTACGGTACTCTATGGGATTCACAAACCAACCGAACTGTCAAATCAACACTCCTTCAATAAAAAAACGTCATAACACAAAACACGACAGTAGCTTCAGCAGCACACGGGACGTATTAGGTAGTATAACGGACGTGAAAACCAACACATTTCTTTCTTTCTTTCGTTTTGTTTGTTAATTCTTATTATTACGTTTCGTATTATATACTTTCTTTTTTATTAAGCAATGTCAAATTTAGATAGTAATCAGAAAGAAAGAAGTACTAAATTTTTCAAAAAATTTTATGTATATAATATAACGTGTCTTTCTTTCTTTCTTTCTTTCTTTTTCTAACGTGTTAATAACATATTCTTCGTCACGGTACATAACGACGATGAAACACTATACGTCACTTCGCAACAACTAAACGTAAATCTGTAAAAACAACAATAAACCAACCCAGATATATAATAACGGTATTCACATTAAATGAACTAACTTTTATAGGATCATTGTATATGATATAATGTATACGAGCGTAATTTCATGTAAGATGGTATACCACGAAAGTATACAGTTATATGAGTTGAAGAAACATAACATTACAACATTACAGATCGTGGTGTATAGGTGTATAGCTATCTAGGCAAAGTGTGTAAAAAAATAAAAAACAACACGCATAAGACAGTCACAGCTCAGACTGCAGATATACATACTCGTGTTACGATTTAAACTATAATAGTGTGTAAAAGGCAGCACAAGAAGGCAATAGACGAAGGCACATGCACCAACAAACGTGTATTTCGTATTTATATATATTTTTGTTTTTCTTTTTCTTTTCTTTTATTATTATTATTATTTACAAAAATTATTATTCTACAATTCCAAGAGTACTAACTATCATAGGTATAAGAAATTTGAGCAAGTTGATGTTTTATTCGGCGATCCCCTTTCCCTTCCTCTCTATTTCATTCTCTTATCTTCTCTATTTCTTTATTTCTTTATTTATTCATTTATTTATTTATTATTAATTCTTTTTTTATCGAGGGATTATAGTTTTTTAATCGTAACCACGTGATAGGTATATGTAAGTGGATATGTATAATGTATAATATATAAAATATTTATATTTTCCGGATATTAGAATGGCCGATATCAATTTTTCTTTTAAAAACACGGAATAATACAATTTTAATAATAATAGCGTTTTGATATGAAGGTTTCAATACCGATTTAATAAAATCTCAATATATAAGGTGGGTTATCGAGTTTCAATTTAGTCAGTCTTTTCAGAGTCGTAATAATTACAGATATATCTATGCGTATATCGTCATGTTATATGGTATAAATCGTATATCATTATATTTATATATTTATATAGTTATAGTATAGAGTAGTTTTGTTATGCGCGACTTCGATAATAATAAAAAATACATATTCTCAAGCAAGTTCTAAAGAGCCTTGAATTGATACTCTATTGGCTATTGCGGTCAAACTAAGCAGGGCGTTACTTATTTTGCAAGTGCGACGTGCAGCAGGAGGTGTGCAGCAAAAGCGACAGTTCTTTTGAGGAAAAAAAAAACCATTTATTGAATATCAAGTGCGTCGCGAGAAGAAAAAAAAATATCATTTACGTACCATATTCAATTTTCAAAGTGTTCATGCACTCTTTGAAATACGTATATGTATTTGCGATGATATTATACACCAGTCCACAGGATATGACTCTCTCGTCAACTAATTGACCCACTCCGAAATATAATTGAATAAAAATTCCGAAATTTCGAAATTCCCGGACACAAATTTCAAAGCGATTTTTATTTGATTTAGAATTTCTTCAATGAAAAAAAAAAAATAAAAAAACACTTGGAGTTTTTACCCTTTTTAAAAGAAACAATCACGTATACACATGTAAATTTGAAGATAATAAAAAGAAGCGAATATTGCAAATTAATGCAAAGACAATGTTGAAAGTGAGACATGTGTCCAAACTGCAGTAACTATATAATTATAAGCGCAATACGTCGCCCAACAAGAACATCAACGACACAAAAAAACAACAACAACAAACAACAACAAGAACAACATAGATACAAAGAAAAAAAATTAAAAAAAAAAACGTGTCAAATTAACATTTAGTGGCAGGTGAAGGGCACGTTATTTGCTATACCGTGGTTTCCAATACCTCTCGGCTGATGATGGGTTGAGAGTTGGTAGCGCACACAGCAATTCCTGGTACCATAGTGTTCGCTTCCTGTTGTTGAATGATCTGCTGTTTAGGGTTGGTGCCGTTTGTATTCGCTGCACACGTTGATCCTAAACTAGTAGAATTTGATCCAAGTAGCGGTGAGTTTCCACTGGAAAGGGCGCTGTCTGCTGAGCTTGATGCTCGTCTTCGTATCGATTCCTCGCTAGAAGACTTGAGGAGTTCTTTGTCACGGTCTCTGTCCTCATCTCTGGAAGTAGAAAAGAGGCAAGGGTTGAGTTCAGGCCTGAAAATAGGAAATATGTATCCTCCCAGGCTTTACATCTACTCACTTTATCTTGAGCATAACGTATTTGTCAGGTATCAGTCCTTCTCGACCTGCCAGTGCTCCTCGCCACCAGTCGTTACTCACTTGTGCATAAAGCGTCAGTGTGTCTCCTTTTTTGAAGCTCAATTCCCTCGCTGATCTGGCATTGAAGTCAAACTGTGCCGTTGCTTCAAGGTTTTCAGATTCTAGGTGGAAATAAATTGCTGTAAAAGCTGATCTGCAATATTCTAAAGTCTCGAATTATCCCTAAATTCATCATAAAGCAACGGACTTACCGTCTTCTGACGGATACACTTCAGAGTCCATGTCTTCCTGGACCTGGTCGGTTGGTGAATCTCCTACATCACTGTAAAACAGAAAAAAAAAAACAAAAAAAACAGACATGATTCACCATTTCTATGAATATAAATGATACTAATTCTTGAATATAAACAAAATTAAGTACTGACACATCATCGGGCTCTCTGCTAATGTACTTCTCGTATTGAATTCCGCCAATATCGTCGGGGAATATTTCCTCGCAAAATGCAATTATGTTTTTGATGAGCTCGTTGACTTGGTTCTGATACTGAACTTGGTCTTTGTCTTCTGGTACTGGTACAAGGGTGGGCCCAAAGCAGATTGCTAAATTGTAAGGATCCATCATGTTCTCGTCTGAGAATTCTGAGAGGCTGTAAGATAATTTACGTTTTTGACATTCTATATAGAAGTTTAGTCTATATAAATTGATTGCATGTTGCAGACTAGAGGATGTATCATGCAACGGAAATGGTAGTAATGCATAATCTAACGTCTAAATAATGTTGACATTGATACAATGTTGCGGCTAACAGTGGGCTGAGATTGCGATTTTGCGTCTGCAAGACGTCGTCTCGCATATGATATGACGTGATATTGGAAATAAAATATCCAAGAAACATTTGAAATACGGCAGAAAAGCTGCTGAATACGTTCTAAACGTAAGATGTTTAAAAGATGTCTTAGATACGAGAAAATATTTAGAAATCGTCTAAAATAGTATGAAACACCGTTTTAAGATGTTTCTAAAACACTATAAAGCATCTTCAGCACGTCGTGAGTATACAATGAATCATCGTTGATGTTCAAGTATCTGAAAGACATCTCAAATGCAATACACAACATCTTAAAACCGTTTAAAATCCGATAAACCGATGTTGTATGCTTCAAATACAGCCAAAACATATTTAGTACATCTCAAATAGAATGGAACATCGTTAGAAGTCTTGAATGCTGAATACCAAGTAGGAGACGTTTCCGAGTCGCTATTTACCTAAATTATTGCTAGAGAAAAAAAAAAAAACTACTCACTGGTTAAGAAATGCGAAGAGATATCGCATGACGATGACGACTGGTCTTGGTAGGCTTGAGATGAGTTCCTTCATCTTGAGTACAAATTCCTGTTTTGATTCTAGCTGTGCAAGTTCCATTAAATGTTCAAAATAAATAATGGGAAAAAGCGGTTCCCTCAACTCTCTTAGATAGAGTTTAAGAACACCGGCTACACTGTTTATGTCCGAGGCGTCAGTCACGTCCGCTAAGGGGTCTTCACCCCGCTCAAAACATTCACGAAAGTTGTTTATTTCCACCTGCGAACCAGACACCCTAAATATCCCCTGATGGTGAAGACCGAACAGGTTTATCACCCTCACACAACTCTTGACGATCAACGGTATCTCCTGATTCGTACTTTCGAGATACTCCTCCAACGATCCACCGAACAATTTCGGCTGACCGTTCATCTGTAAACGACCAATACGTTTCCGACGTGCCTGCTTTTGCTTGCTTGTCGATATCGACGGATTCGGACTCGAAGCTGAACCATCGGACAAAGTCTGCCTTATGTATTCCTGCTTCGCATCAAGCCGCGCTATCCTCGAAGTGCCCAACAAGTATTCGCGGAATTTCTGAACAGGAATTGGCATCATCATCATTTTGCGATTTTTTTTTTTTCTTTCTCTTCAAGATCGCGATCTTAAGGTGAAGTGAAACGTTTGTCAGAACCTCGAAAACGGCAAACAATAGTTCTCCGAAACTACTGAACCGATCGGAATGAAACTTTGAGGGATTACACATAATTGTGGCAGAAAGTGGCTAATTATTTCACTTTTCCAAAATTTGACAAAAATTTCAACAGATTGACGTACCGACCACATAAATCGCGAGATTATTCATTGTCGCCGTAGATAATCGCATTTTCCGGATAATTAGCCACTCCGCAATGAAATACCAAACACTTTAAGCCTAATCCCGTGTCATTTGATGAAGAAATGGCCGAGAATGATTGTTTTTCCGTTACTCAAAACTAAAACACGGACATTCAGTTGAGATCACAACCTGTACCGACATTGTAGCCAGTATACGTGTAAACCAAGCGGCACCAAACGCTGGGTATCTCTGTTTTACCGCTGGGGAAGGCACTCGGCCGTGGCCTTGAAACGTTTCACTTCACCTTAAGATGAAGAAGAAGAAGAAAGGAAGGACTTACCGACAAGTAAAACTCCTCAGTCTCCTGTCTGTCGGCCCTTAGCTTGATTTGGAGAGTTTCCGGTGGTCTTGAAGTTGGCACAGCATTGTCGCCGAAGTATCTCGAGCAGTCGTAGTCCTTTGCTGTGAGCATTTCCAAAAGACTTGCTTCGGCGGTTTCTAGAGTCTTCCATACCTCCTCGGACTCGGTACGTAGCGATGTGACCCGTTGTTGAAGCTGGCCAAGCCTTTGCTCCATTTCGGTATGAAGTACTTTCTGTAATTCCGGTTCGGGGACCTGAGAAATGAGAAATCTTTCCATTTCTTTGACGGAGATTTCATGCGGTACAACAAACTACACATTAAATGTGTAGCGGGTAGATATGACGTTACATAAAACCGATGACCTCACCTCGTCGCCTCGTTGACCCTGGAATTCAAATTTCTTAGGAATCATGAAAGCCACGTGGTGGGACTCCAGGAATCGCTGCTTATCTGCCCTCGAGTCTAACGAGCTAACACAAGCGGCTAACTGCTCAGCACCCGTCTGCAAAGACCTTTGTCTACCCTCCTCAGCACTACAGTGCATTAAAAGAGCCCTTGCAATGCAATTGTGAAAACCGAAGTCCATACACTGTTCGGAAATAAAAGGGATGCATAGAATACTAGTTTACCATACTTTGAAAAAATCTAAATCGTCTTGTGTGTATTCATTATTCATAAACTAAGTGATAATCACTTAGCTGAAAGAGAGCTGCAAGTGTTTAATGATAAACACAACATACTGTGTTCTTTTTGTTAGCGATTTTGATGTTTTCAAATTAAAAAAAACCACCATGATCGTATGTTCAAACTTACGTCAATGAGATCGGACAGATCGTCGACAAAGTATTTGTGTATCGTCGTGTTCGAAGCTTCGAGGCAAAGGATGTACTCGTTCCTAGCCTTGAGTGCCTTTAGCTTGGATTCTGTGTACTTGGACTTTCTCTGAAAGACACAACGAATTTTTCGTTATCATTTTATCGATTTTTTGTTCATAAATGTAGTATCAACATTCTAGGAATAAAAAGTCTTTGTTTGTTCCACTATTTCCGTATATAAATTCGTTTTTAAGGCAGCTGGATGGAATGAAAATCACTGCAACGAGGTATAAAGGAATATTTTCTTCTTTTTTTTCTTCTTTCTTTCTTTTTTGGTATGTAGTGAGAATAATGAGAGAGTTATGTATGCATGTAAACGACTACACGTAGGCAGTTGGGCAGTAGCACATGTGATGTGGTGGTCCGTTCTCGGTTCTCCACCCCGACCAAGCGTGCGTGCCATCTGCTTTGCTGATCGAGTCTCTCTACGGCGGTACCGCCGTTTCGATTTCTTTATTTTTACACGCGAGTTTCTTAGCCGCAAAAAAACACACACAGATGTTTAAATCTGTTAAGGTCTGTTTAGTACGTCTTAAGGATCAGAAACCAAAGATGAAGATTAGGAAAAAAAAAAAAGAAAAAAAAAAAAATGTGATAATCAGGTGGTCTAAGACTATCATAATTTAGATTGAAGAAAACGGCGCCATCCAGACCCTAATAAATCCCGATTCGCAGACCAGATGTCACACACACGTGTCTAACACTGCCAAACGAGATTCAGCTCAATATTTGTTTATTTTCTTTATCAAAGAGATGCTGGAAAGAATTTTATAGCCGAAAATTCGGGACTAGAAGAATAGATGTGATAAACATATTTCTGAACACATATCAGGATGCTATGTACTCAGGTTCATGACTAGTACATAAATGAAATCGTCAATGTTCATCTAGGAACGCGATAGTCGTGAACGTTAACAAACGAACAAGACCTGGAACAAAAACGAGTCGTTGGTATAGTAGTACGATAATTGGCACGCGGATGACGCAAATACCTAATTTGGACATCCTGCTGTCGGCAAAACGTACTGACCCAAATACCTATATACACAATTACCTCCTCTGCCTTTTACTATTTCAAATTTACCCGCAAGCTTTAAATTATTTTTTTTAATTACTCCGCGGTACGGCTAGCAAAAAAAGAATATACCACACGACTAGTGATTCCACAACATCGCAGAATGGTCAAGAAATTTAAAAGTATATCGGCGTCGAAACAATAAGAAATTTACATATCATAGGAAATATCTCTATCCTTTCCTTGGAACATTAATTCGTCTGTTTTATAGTTTTCACGCCGATCGTACAGCCCTTACATCTTTGATGAAGAAAAAAAAGAAAAAAGTGTTTTGATTTCCAAAAAAGTCCATCAAAATTGGTATATAAATATAACTCACCTTGTTAACTTCTTTTTCAATTAGTTTGTACTTCTTGCTACGGGCTAATTTTTCCGGGGGTGGATTAGCGACCTCAAGTTTACTTCGCTGTTGTTCAGCTACACGTAATTTAGTTTCAGCTTGTCTTGACTCTGCTTGATAGGCTTGATAGGTTTTCATAGTAGTGTGTAACTCGTGAAGAACTCGTAGTATTTCTTCATGAGTTTCGTACCCGATATCGCGACACTGGTAAAACCAAGCCGAATAAAAAACGATATAAGAATAGTTTATATATATATATACCTACGTATATTTTTGAGACTGTCATTAATCATCGTTATACTATACATACGCGGTAGTTATAAAGAGGCTGATTTAAATCTCGTAAGATTTAATCAGTGGTTGAAATCAAGCTCTGCTTCTTTATTTAAACGAATCGTTTATATCAGTCGATCTAGTATATACAAGATACGTCGAGAATACTCTCTAGATTTTTTTTTTTTTTCTTTCTTTCTTTCTTTTTTTAGAGCTATGAGAATCGTGAAACTCTTCACAAGAGTGTGTAAAAAAAAAAATGAAATCTCAGAATATTTTCAAATTAGATTAAAAGTCGTACGATTTTTAATCCAAAAAATATTTATATATAGAGTATAAAGATAGAAAAATGATTCAGGGATACTTTAGTAAGACAATTTTCTTGATCCAAAATTATCTCTAATCGATGATAGATCGGTTCAGTTATAGATATCTGGATATAGGTGTACCTAAGTAGAATTCATCCAGTAATTTGGTTGAATTTTTTTTTTTTCTTTTTTTTTTACCCTTTCTCTCTCTCTTTTTCTATTGATTCCGTTTTTTCTTTTTTTTTTAGAATTGATTATTTTACTCGCTGGCATGATACAGCGCGCGGGTTATAGTTATAGGAAAAGATTATTTCACTAGTTTGTTATTACAGATCAAATTCGATGCCATCAATCACTCTCGCACGCGTTTTACTATACACAAGCACATTAAAAGTTTAAGACGATAAAAAAAAAAAAAAAAAACAGTTTGATCAATGAAAATCAAAAATGTAGCAAAAGTCAAAGAGAGAGAGAGAGAGTGAGGGATATTCTAATCGCACAATTGTCCTTTTTTATTTTTAATTTTCTATATTTTTTTGATTTTTGAATTGTACCCTGGCAACGTTCACAAACGAGCTCGCTATTACCACATATATGTACTTATAAAATAGGGTCTTGCGATTAGACTCACGCGACGATTGATTCGCTGAACGTCCTCCATGACCTGATTGAGTCTCCCGACTAGATGGGTGCTGTAAACTTCCGAAAGGGCTGCGTGATCTCTGCTTAGAGATTTTGTCTCATTTACTAGCTGTTGCCAGCAAGCATAGCTAGAGAAAAGAGGCCACTGTTCTCTCCTGAAGAGAACAATTTTATTATTATTATAATTTTTTATTTTCCTTTCCATCCAAGAACAGTTTTTTCGTAGGAAAATTATTTTACAATTAGAAGAAAAAAAGAAAAAACAAAAAATGTAAATAGGGATATGGGTGCGTGTTTTGAGATAAACGTACTTTTGCTTCTGTTCCTTGTGCCTAAGCTGTATACCTCGAGCCATTTTGTCAAGAGACTTGCTATAGTCAAGTTCGAGTTCGGCTCTCCGTCGAAAAAAGTCTTGTAGTTCGGCAACCAGAGCTACCTGGGCCTCCATTCGAACATCGAGACATCTCAGCTGCTCGTTAAGCTGCAGTCTTATATCTGAAAGCAGAATCGCATCGACTTACAATTATTAAATATCTTTATCAAAGCGATCGTATATCTTCGGGTTGATTTTTCTTCTATATACAGAGTGAGTCTTTTCAATGGTTTAAAATGGGTGGTGGTCACTCGCGGCGAAGAGATGTCTATTCAGCAAACTAGGTAAACAATTATCCGGTTGGGAATATGGTAGCAATGCTTAATAATGAATTTAGAAGTGTATAACAATACATTGATCTCAAGTAAGTCCCACCCATTTTAAACCTTTAAAAAGACTCACCCTGTATATATTTCAATCAGTCTTAATATTACGAACATAATTTACACACAATAAAGAATAAATAAAAAATAAAATAAAAGAGGGATGAAATGATCTACATGGTTTTTTAATCAGCAGCGTAAATTCGCGTGTATCTAAATTCAAAAGAAACAAACTTAGACACTCGAAATTAAAATCGCACATTATATATAATATTTATAGGTGATAAAAATAATATTGTCGATTAGCGAATCGCGATTATAGGTATAAAAAAACGATTGCCACCGCAGCTGGTATACATATCTAATTTTTAAGTATAATATGCTAATAGTAGTTATAATATAATGTTATTTCCTGTTTTATTATTCCCAATTTTATCAACAAAAAGTTTTCTTTAAATTTGAATAGAATTTTTTTTCTTCAGCCACCGTTTTACACGAGGAGAATGAAGTGTAATTATTCTTTTGTATCTTATCTATAAGAGTGTTATAACTCGTATATATCATATACATATATGCATATAATAATTGATTAGCTCATGTTGGGTCGCGTAATAGGTATATTATTATTATATTATTATTATCATTGTGATAAAAAATTAGACAATAGATATATATATATATTAGGGTGATTCAGAAAAAAAAAAAAAAATTATTTTTTCTTCCAAACAGGCTCAAAAGTTTCATTCAGGTCAAAAAGTATGCCTGTTAAAATTTGAGCTCTTAATATTAATATTGAGTTGCTCCGCATCGCACTTTTCGATTTTCCATAAGAATAACATGGGATAGATCATTTTTGCTTCTTCTGATTTTTATAACTAGCAAATGACACATCACACAGAGAATCTACAGACACATTTTTGTAGGGAATTGAACGCTCTACAAAAAAGTTCCGAGTCATTTTCTAATAAGTCCATTCGTTCAAAAGTTATTCAAGGTCAAATTTTAATTTATTTTGATTGATTTTAATTTTAATTTTTTCAATTTTTGGTTTTTTATTTTTTTTTATTTTTCATTTTTCATTTCCCAACAAAAATATGTCTGTAGATTCTTTGTGTGAGGTATCATTTGCTAGTTATAAAAATCAGAAGAAGCAAATATAATTTATCCTATGTTATTCTTACGGAAAATCGAAAAGTGCGATGCGGAGCAACTCAATATTAATATTAAGAGCTCAAATTTTAACAGGCATACTTTTTGACCTGAATGAAACTTTTGAGCCTGTTTGGAAGAAAAAATAATTTTTTTTTTTTTTTCTGAATCACCCTAATATATATACAGGGTGAGTCTTCACAAAGGTCTAAAATGGGTGGGACTTACTGACGACCGAAGAAACGCGTTCAAACAATCAGGTAAACAATTATGTGGGATTAATCAGTGAGGATAGGGTAAGAATGATTAATCAAAAATCACGGGGTACCTTTGCCGCAATTGAGTCCCACCCATTTTAGACTTTTGAAGTGATTCACCCTGTATATAAATATATATGATAATGTAGAGATGAAGAGGTATATGTGTATATGGAGATGTGATTACTGTTTGAGACCCAAGAGGGTTGTACTTATAAGTATTTATTATTATTTTCTAAACCGCTGCAGTGGTAAAACGTATTGTAAAGTTATGAAGTACTTCGTATTCCATGGGGACAACCGAGCCGGAGTCGCCGCAGCCGGCATCACTCCGCCACTCCGACTCTTCGGTACTCTGCATGACTAGAAGGAGAGAAAAAGAGGGAGAAAGAAAGAGAGGGGGGGTTCATTTCCGGCGGGAAATCTAAAAATAAATATCATAGCGCGTTTCTTTTTCCATCTTTTCATCCTTTTCATACCTTTTTCACTATAATCTTTGAAAAAAAAATAAAATAAAATAAAATAAGAAAAAGAAGAGAGTATAAGTAAGACCTTAGAACACAGGCGTGTTCCGTGGAAAGCAAGTTTATATGTACGAATGTCGACGCCTCGGTTTCTTATCTTATTGTATACAGTTGTTACACGCACGTCATTCCCTACGACGTTTTATATTATAATAACAAATCCGTATACCTATATATATCTATGAAACTATTACAGTTGCAGGTATTCAAAAAATCAAGCTATGTTATTTGAAAAATTCGTAAGATAACACGTTTAGAATGATTTTCAATATTCATTTTTAGATCCTAAAATGATCGTATCGTATGAGCAAACTGAGCAATAATAAATAAATAAATAAATAAATAAATGAACTATATTATTAACATTATTCGAGCTTGCATATGGTTGTTTGATTATCAAAAATTAGTAACGACATAATAATTATAAGTCGTACGCAGTAAATTTATATATCAGATAATATGTATATATATGTGTCATCGTCGTCGTCGTCGTCTAGTTATGTCGGATATGATAATAGCAAAAGCTCTTCATAATTATTATCGTGACAGTATATAGTTATTATTGTTATAATAATTACAATCAGTCTGTAGAGATATCAATAGCTTTAAGCTGCTCAAAGGCTGTAACTTAAGATATATATAGTACGAAAATGGATTGGCGAATCGAATTTTCGAAAATTCCTAGACCAAAACGAATTGAAAATATCTCTAACTGAGGTAGATATCAATTATTCTTGATCCCTGCCAATATTAAGTCTTTAAAAAAAGGGGGGGATTCACCGATCCATTTTCGTTTACGTAAATTTCTCGATTTTGATACCGATTCTGTACAGGTACTCGTTTGATACAAGCTCCGATATAATGGAATCGTGTTTTATTCAAATCTGTACCTATATGATACGAATATAACAAGTATACTATAAGAATTGATCAAAAGATGAAAACTAACGTATAGTAATATCTTATTGAGAAATCGCGAGTTTCATAGCTGGTGCAGTGCTGCAGGTATCGATTTTTATTCCTGGAGTATGATTCATCCCCTTATGTCGAACCTGGTAGATATATGTATATATATAATATACATCGTGAAACGGGAGAAACGACCCTTATGCAGGGAGGAAGTAAACGCATCGAAACGCATTAGTGCAACAAAACCTGGACTGATGTGCGTGTATAGTATAACCGAACTGAACGGATGTAGGTATATAAATGAAATATATATGCGTCAGCGATTTACCGACACGCATGAAACCTCATATTTTTTTTTTTTTTTTATTCCCCTCAATTCCACTTCATTCGACTAAATCAACACACAAGTGATATCAGCGTCTATATCTATACGCATATCATCAATGAAAGGAAAATAAAATATATTTATATCATCCTAATCCCCCCACTTAATCTGTACATATGGTCAATGGGGTCGTCCAGAAAAAAAATTTGTTTCACTTTTTGGGGCGCATCAAGTAGAAAATAACTCAAAATAGTGGGATCATTTTTTTGTTTTTTTTTCCGATGAAAACTGCGAATGTTATAAGCAATTGAAGTTCACTGATTTTGATATATATAGATATACCTTAACATGGGTGACGTCATAAACTAGTAGTTTTCAATTCGTTATATATACTGCAATTTTTGTTTAAACGAAAAAAGAAAAAATACGTCCTAATTATTTTTCCCCATACTACTGGAATATGAAATAAAAAAAAATTCGTGGACGACCCTATTAGTTACAATCGGCCTTCATTGACGAAGAAAAAAAAAAAAGAAAAACAATCAACTATATTTTTAACAAATGACGAATATAAATTATACCTGAAAGATTTTTTTTTCAATCAATCCCGCAAAGCCCCAGTCTGATCTTTTCTACCTTTTAGTACGCTAGAGTCAAGTTTCGATGCCCATGTATATATGTGAGTTTATCAGATTTTTCTTTTTTTTTTCTTTTCAAACCGATCAGAAACGGGAATACGAGTGTTGATAAATTTATAATGATTTTTTTTCCTGCCGATTGGACATGTGGAAAGCCTTATATGCATGACTATGCGACGACTTGAGTATTGTACTAATTCTATGTAGATATACTAATTAACATAAAGCTCTTGTTTGTTTTCTTTGAACGGAGAAACTGTAAATGGTACGAGGTTCGAGTGGATCCTTTGAATTTCAATGGCACACCGTGTGCACTGCAGGAAATGTGTTTTCGGAATTAAGGGATCTACGTTTTAGACTCCAGTCAACAACCTATATCGTTTTTGTAGTCTAATTCTACTCTATTCTCCAGCTTTTCTTCCACATACATAAATACATATGTACTATGTGTATAAGGGCCGAGGAGTTGGGCGAGAAGACTGACGCAGGGTGAAATAGACAGAAAAAACAGCTGCGGTTGTTAACTATTGCTCTAAGTCTGGTTGTGAAGAAAATAGGTATGCTATACTATACTAGAAGCGAAGACGAATTAGAGTTCTGGATTTTAAAAACTCCGAACGGTTGAATTTCCGAATTCGTTTAAGACGATTCCAACAATTTTCAAAAACGTTGGAAGATTCAATCGATAATTTCGATGTCATAAATAATTGATAGAAGTTTAAAGCTCATTTTTCCAAAAAGTAAATTTCAATCCGATTAATTTGACCGCTTATTGGTTTCGATACGATCGATAAAGTCCGAGTTATTAAACACTGAATGAATACATCCACAAATTTCAAGTTTCAGAGTTCTAGCCTTCCGATTATTAACTTCCGGTGTTTTTCGTTAAAATACCCATTCCAAAAACCGTAAGTCTGTAATCTTGGAATTCGGAACTTAAACCCGGCTCCCTAAAAGCTGCTAGAGATGTTGTTTTTCATCTGCTCTTTTCTCCGCCCTGATGAGTCAAAGCTTCTAAAAGTTGAATAGTTCCTGTTGAACGCGCGTGGTTTAGTGATTAATCCCTTCTAGTATCGTGTTAAGTAGATCGCGTCATGGTAGAGAAATGAATGCATTGAGGTGTATGTACTTATCAGACAAATTCTCATTCGACAAAAGAGCTGATATAAAACTTAGTTGCTTTGTATTTCGCTGCTTGCGATGGAACTATAACTATAATAAGGTCGACGATCGAGACCGGGGAAACCTAATTGCCAAATTATAAGGGGGCGCCGTAAAGTCGGCCTGCAACACAACACAACACTACAGCAACAGCAAAAGCAAATGATGATTCAATTATTAGCATTTAGTATTTCAAAAGTTCGATGATCTTTATAATATATTGGTTTGTTCCGGTAGAGTAGATATATTTATCTATATTAATAATAAATGATAATTCGCATATATATATATATATATATATATATCAGAATAATAAATATCGCTGACTATGTGAGAGGTAAATATATTTCGTAATTTATCTCATTTAAGCTTCAATCATCATTTGATGGTATAATTAAAATTACAATTTATAAAATTGCGCACTATAAGATCCCTTTGTTAGCACTTTAAATGATCGTTACGTAATATTTATAAGGGGCGAAACGACATGTGCTATACGTTTATAATTATTGTTTATAATTCTTTAGTTCTGATATATAATATCGCAAATACTACGAACGGCGATCAACCGACGTCATAAAACCTCATGAAAAAAAAAAAAAGGAAATAAAATGAAATGGAATCCTGCAAACCGACACACGTTCATAAATTTCCTTGTTCCCTTTATACATTTTATACGAAAAAATATACGACCGCGATAAAATAATCGTCGATTTTCTTAGACTTTCTTTCCTCCCAACTATTTTTATCAACGAATAATTTTTAACGGTATAAGATTCAAGGTCTGAAAAGTTCAAATTACATTACTGAGTAATGAGCTTGTAGTATAACGATATAACAGATATTATGTATGTATGCAGGTATGTATGTATGTACAGGTACGTTTATGCATAGCGACAAGGCCATCCTCTCATATACATATATACATATATACATATAAGTTTGAGAAAGGAATGCGAAAAGTGAGATCTGTCGAAAGAAATGTTCGAGAAAATAAACACAGTATATAAAGAAAATGCGTAAGAACCTTTCGTCCATGCCTCCCACTCCTGTCTTCCAGCCAGTTTAAACATTTTGAAAATCGGTTTAAAACCGCGTAGGTGCAGTAGGTGTAGTAACTTGTGTATATTTTAGATACACGATGCATAAAATCTGTATATATAATATAAAATAGGAATAGTTTTTTTTTTTTTTTTTTAGTCACTAATGAAACGAACGTTTGGTCATTTATTTTCGTATTAATTATAGTTCATTTAACGAATTAGATTATATCATCCTATACCCTCGACTAACTCTCACAGGCTATAGTCCAGGTCCTCGATTTACTATATTTACGCGAGTATAACATCGGCTAATTGGTATTGTCGACAATTAAAATTAAGAGATCGGAGTAGTCTCGCAAGAATTGTAGCGATTTAATGATTGTATTATATTATATTATATTATATCATCACTGAAGTATTAGACCTTTCACTATATAAACATAAACATACACACATATACGAGTCCACTTAACTCAGTAAATAATCTCTAACAGTATATAACAAGACATCATATACTAGTTTCCGTTTCAAATGCAGTAGACTGTCCGATAATCATTTCACCATCGTTAATACGGGGTCGAAACATTCTCTCACTGATTTCTAATACTTTATACTGCGTTTTATTATTATATTATTATCATTCAAACTATAAAACTATAAAATTTTTTTTTCCTCATACGCTTAACACATTTGACACTAAATCTGGTAAAATTTGTAATAGACTCCCACTTCAAGACTAAGAGAAAGAACGTGAGGAACAAACCAGAGTGCAGAAACCTCGCGTTAAACTATAAGAGACGGTTTGTGTAGGACAGAAGTCGGACTGGCGAGTTTGACCCTCGGTAAATTAACCACAATTACGACAAGCCAAGCCAAGCCAAGCCAAGCCGAGTCGAGCCGCGACCAGACCCCCCTCCTTTTTTTTTTTTCCTCTTCTATTCGCACTGTATATGAGTGCATATACATATGTGTATATTATATAGATATATGTAGTTTGTTTTTATGTAGAGCGACGCACTCGGTCTTTACCTACACTTGACGTTATACTGAAGAGTTAGATACTGACCAGGCGATTCGGTCAGTACTGTTTGTTGTAGGGGAATGAGAATGGTATCAGCTTCTACATCGCGTTGTATAGTCGTTTCCAAGTTGATAACTACTTTACCACACGTATTATACCGCAATATAGTAGCCAGCGTACCACCGTAAATACTGGACTTTAAACCTTTCTATATATATTAATTATATTATATTGCATTTATAATACATACCTATACATATTATAATATATAATACCTATATAAAATAAAAAGTATTCTAGAGTAGAGGATGTTTGCCTTCGATTGCACCGCGGCGATGAGCCATAAGGAAAACGCAAGTTGTATTGTGGTTTAACTCTATATGCAACGAGTTATCCTATACTTGTTAATGCAACGCATTAACCAAGTGGAAAAATTCATTTCGTATTTCATTAGGTGAGACTGATAGATAGATATGATAGATATGATATATGTATGTATGTATGTGTGTACAAATTTATGGGTTATTTTAAATTTTGTTTTCAATGATTTTTACAAGAATTAAGAACGTTACGAAAGAAGAAGAGAAATTTCTATAACTGCAGTATGTAGTACATTTGAATATCTATTAGATAGAAAACAAAGACCGATGTCTTACAATTAGGCAAATTTTCTTGCGATTGAAACCCTTAGATCACAATATCATTTACATACTTATTCCTTGAATAACTACGTATATTATGTGGTATTAAATATTGCAAATATAATAATTATACTGGTTGATTTGCGAAGGCGTATATCCGCCGGATATGAGTGGTTTTCTTTTTCTTATTTTAACACATATTAACAGAGCTACTATACTTTAAATGAGTCTATGATCAGTGCGATGATACACACAAGTATTTATTACAAAAGAAAAAAAAAATTGCGAATAGTATTTATTTCGCAAAATCGCACTATGGCTTCAAATTCTTCTGTTTATTTCGAGGCACTATATGATGTTCATTCAGAGTATCATTTGTGCACATTGTACAGTCAAAAAAAATGATTCTGAAACGCCGTGTTCGAGGTATTCGAGCAACCAAATATACACGTTGTTTTTCATTTTCTTTAAGAATCTTCAGAATCACTTTCCTTGACTGTGTCTTTACGGGAATAAGAATGAAATGAATGAAATCGAAAATGAAATCAACGAAATCACTTGAAATTTTAGTCTAGATTTTATGCCATTTAAACTTCAAAACTTCAATGCATACATTCGAATGAGGCATAAATCGCAAAAAAAAAACATAAAACTAGGAAGTTGAGTTAATTTCGGACCCTTGAATCATCATCTGTCGAGAATTACAGACTTCTTATTGACTCATACTTATCTCTCTTTCTTCTATTTCAAGTTTTAGTTGTTTTTCTTTTTTTGTTTTTTTGGCATTCTATCGCTTAAAATTTTGTTATTCGCTGCTCATTGGTTGATACATAATTATCGGTTATTTGATATATATATATATCTATCGATCTTTTATAGTGTTGTGTTTATCGTAAAATCTTCAACACCCTGTATGTCGGTAAATACGTGAACAGCGCACGTGCGACCAGGCATTAGTGTGGAATATACATCGTCGCGACGTCTGTCGAGCGTCGCGAGTTGATACGTGACACGAAACGTTCGCCTCCTTCGACTTCCTTCCTGTTGCCCGGATGCCCATGCCTATGCCGCGCAGAGGCCAACTCACTCGATCTATGTATTCGGGAAAACCTGCAAGAGACGCCCGCGCGCGCGACTATGCGACGCTGCTACGAGTTATATATCTTCTTCTCAAATCCCTTCCGGGCATAAAGACAGAAAAGATCCTAGCTTTACTAGCTATAGCTACGTATAGACCATATAAACCCACGCCCAGAATTATAAATCATATTTTACTCATTAAAACGGTGTCTCGTTTCCAAGAGGCCAGGTTGAAGTTCCAGATTCCAAATTAGTTTAATACAATCGCAGATTTTCAAAAACGTAAAGTTTAGAAGATTTTTGAAAATTCCATCATAATGCAGATAGCTTAAAACTCTGGAAGCCCGGAAATCCGAAAATTTTGTTCTTTTCCTCAGGATGTGCATTCTAAAAAAGACCCAATAATTCATATTCATGTCATAAATAATTGATAGGATTTTGAAACTTTTTTTTCAAAGAAGTACATCCCAGAACTATTAGTTTGACGACTTATTGGTTTCGATACGATCAATACAGTTCGAGTTATTGAACATTGAATGAATTATACATGTGTGAATTTCAAGTTCCAGAAGTTCGTCCTCTCGGATTTTTGGCTTTCGCAATTTTTAACCTCCTGGTACTCTTCGTTTCAAAGTTTTTTTTTTTTTTTTTAATACGTCTACGTAAACTTCCGAGGAAATATCCTTTCTAAAAACTTGATTCGGTAATCGGTAATATAAAAACTTTGGAATTTTTACCGTTCGGGGACGTCTTTTATAAATTCGGAACTTCAAACCGGCCCCCACCCCCCTAGATGTATGTTATAATAAATATTTAAATATACATCGTTTGAGGGAAGGCCGTAGATAGTCGAATGTGGGACGCTATATAATATAAGCGATAAGGGAGACAACGAGTGGAAATGAAGAGATAAAAACTGCACCGTTTCCTCTACACCACATTTTTTCTTTTCTCCGTTTCCCCATTCCTATACTTCTGTATGTATGTATGTATGTATGTATGTATGTATATATAATTCTTTGCGTATTCATGTCACGTTTTCTACGCAATCTGGACTCTTATACAAACTACACATATAATACTTTACCACGCTTTACGATTTAGCGAGGGAGGATGTATTATTTAATGGTCATTACGCGACACGTATGTTGAAATTTACAAACGAAATTACACATTCATTATTCTTCAATTTTATCACAATTATGGTTACATTCATTCCTCTATAATCATTTCAAATGAAATTATCACAAACGATACAAGAAATGTGATACCAAGTGAAAATATTTCTATTTCTATTGATTTTCACAAGCTAGTATTCACCTTTCACATTTCACCCTTATTAAAAAAAAAACTAATAAAGTATTTCATGCGGGCTAAGCGCCAGATCCTTGCGAATTCGGTAGTAGTATTTCAAACCGAATTTCAAAAAGCGCATTGCACTATTCGAAATTCACCTGCAGTACTGCATAAGATATAAGCCAAAGAAAACGGCCTATGATCTTAAATCAAAATTTCTTAAAAGAAACTAAACTGTATTGTGCGGCAGGTCAGGTTACACAGGCTTAATAAGTGCTCTTAAACAGAAGCACATTTCTCTATGTTAATTGCTCTAAAGAATAATGTCAAGAGTAGTTATTCGTTTGTAATAGTATATATACACAGTTATAAAAGTTTAGGGTGTCCGGCTACTAGACTCTTCACAGACAGACTAATACAAATTAGGAGCCTCAAGCTATATTAGTTTACCTAATATAACAACCGAAATGGTAAGTCCTTAAGGTGCTTCCCTACCCAATTCCACCAGACCTGAAAATTTGGGAAAAAAGGTGTTATTAAACGGAATATCTCTGCCTGGGCACCGAAATCAATGAAACAAACTTCGTCGCGTTGCGTAGGGAAGCACCTTAAGATTAAATTTCATTTATAAATAGATATAAAGATTATCATATCTGCATATTTAATTTACATATATAGTGATAAATTTTTACTTCTATGCTTAGATATTCGATCAGTTAATTCAAGGAATCCGGGAATAGTAATTCATAATTATAATAAGAATATGTACTAAAATCCTTCGAATCTGAAAATGGCCTGGGCAAAGTTTCTTATCTTATCTACAATTCCACACCACGGTTTCTTCAGTACCTACCATTCGTTCGGTGACCCATACCCTGGTGATCGACAATACCGCTTTGATCTAATCGTTATAGGGTCAACAATAACAACATCATAGATAGATAGATATATATATACATGTAATACGTTGGTCTATAATATACTCGGATATTGTATAACATGCGCGTTTCTTTTTTTTTTTTTTTTCTCTTATCCCGGAACCATTCACGCTTCAGATCATGAGCATTATTGATGTACAAATTTATCTTTTTTTTTTGTTTTTTAGAGTACATTGAACCTATACATACATACATGTATACACATGCAATTAGAATTGTAACTAAAAAATTAGTCAACGCGTTCGTTAGTCAACGATTTTTTTTTTTTTTTTTTTTCGAGGAACACCAATTAGGTAGCCGGTTACTATTATGTTATATGTGCGTATGTAATAATATTATAAATATATGTATAACGTGTACAAACTACTATGACTGTATAATTGATACGATTATCAACGTCCGCCTAATATCCCATGGTGAGGAATTGAGGATGCGAATATGAAATTCTGAAGAGGAATTGAAAGATCGTAAATATCATGCGCAGGTATTGTTAAAGGAGGGAAAACCTGGGAATATTTCTCTTACCGCCATGATGGATTTGAAGGATCGAACAGCATCGCTATAGTAGATGAATGTGTAAATAATACACGTCTAAGATAGTATGCGAACGATTATAAAACCGGAATATTGAAAATTGCAATAATTTGATGTTGTGTACCTGGGAAGACGTCTTTTAGATCTGGACTGTAGGGATGGATCCATCCATTCCTCTGCTGAATAATACACTGAAACATTGTGTCTGTTTTTTGTCTTTGTTTAAAATGTTAGTTTTCTCCTTTTTTTTTATTATCATATATTTCTCACGCTTTCTCCTCCTCGCCAATTCCCTTTCACTTTATATCTTTATTTATAAAATGATGATATAGATATCCCGCGTAAAATTATGAAACAAATCCTCTTCTATTAAACGTGTAACTTTTCACTACACGGCACTGCAACACCTTAACATACGTTGGGACACTGCCACGCACGTGTTTATAACGCACTCGTTCGTTCACTCACTCACTTACTTACTTACTTACTCACTTACGCACGCACGCTGGACGCACGTAGCCAGCCACCGGTTCACGAGTCACATTATCACATGTGAATGGCGCGAGAATTCGCGAGGATAGATACGATCATCTCGCACCTGACATTCCACGTCAAGCTCAACTTGCGCTATCGCGGACACCTATATCTTACGTGTTCCAGGATCGGAGGGTAATTGCGTCTGAAACCGCCCCATCGTGAACCGTTCTTCGTCTCTTTTTCCCCTCTCTCACGCCCTTACTTCTCTCTTTGTCGTTCCGCTCTACCTCTCCTCTAGCCCCTCTTCTTCCCCTCCACGTCTACTTCCACGTCCTCGTTCTCTTTCTCTTTCTCTTACTCTTACTCCGTTTACTATATTCGTAGCCCGTATGTAAAAGTACGTCTCTTTGTGATTTATAAGCTACATAGGGTCTGTTGATTAAATTTAGTCACGAAAACGTGAATTTTTTTTAATGACAACAAGTCCCGATCGACACCGTGTGCCTTTTTCAGGGTATTTTCGTCTCCTCGAGTAAAGGTAGATATACGTAAGTTTGTATGTATACAAGAGATGCAGGGTGCAGGGTGAAAGAGGGTGTTTCACTCGGTGGACGGGATCGAACTGGAGGCTGGAAGACTGGTCGCCAGGCAACCGGAATTTCCCTCTTTCTCTGCTCTCTCTCCCTCCTCTCCTCTCCTCTCTCCCTCCTCACTGCAGGCCTTCGTCTTCACAGTCCCCCGCGGATCGTCCGCCCTGTAGTCTCATACTTATAATACCCTCCTTCGTCATGCGTTTCGTGGTATGGTATAGATATGGGTATTTGTATGGGTATGGGAACGAAAGCGTACTATCACACCCACATATAAGAACACTATGCACATGCGCCACACGCATCAACGACCCCGACACAAAATCTCGAAACTTTTTAATTACGAGATAGAAGCACGTATGTATATGAAAAATAGCGTAGGGTTATAGCCTGAAGGATATACTTTTAGACGCTCCTGCACCAACGAGATGATTGAGTGTGCCTCGTCGTTGGTTTCGTGCATCCGCGCTTGCTTTTATGTATATAAATGTACCTCGATCATGCGTGCGCGCGGGTGTTTTATGGTAGAGTAGAGGGGCGAGAGAGAGAGAGAGAGAGGGTATTGTAGTATATAGCGGGGGTAACGAGCGTCCATTGATTCACCCATCCCCACCCTATAAGAACGGAGAGCGTGGCCGTGACTCTGACTGATTGCGAGACGAGGACGAGCCGCGGCGCTAGGTATTACTTGGTGGTAAAACTGCGGGTTAGGAGGGTGGAGGCGCAGGCACGAGATGCAGTCGTCGTCGTCACGCGATCCGCACTTAATATACACTATAGGACCTCGAGAGGCAAAACTCTCGCCTTCCGCCCTCCGTGACTACGTCGGTATAATCAACTTTGGTCAAGAAGTGTTTAAGGTTCTCGTTGTTACATACTACGAAGAGCGAACTACTCGACGACACTTAAAGATCGTCTTACGCAAAGGTCTGGTGTAATATTATCGTCGGTACCTGTGGTACATGATCAGAGTTAGTTACGTATAATCGACCAAGAAAACTAGTCGTTTAAACTCTTTGCATAATCATCAAGACGTTGAATGAGGTTAATGGCACTTCGTCTTTTCCATTTACTTTTTGTTTTATAAACGTTATTTTCTTTCTACGGTATAAATACAAACGTGTACACGTGTACATGAATGAGTCTAAAAACTGTACACGGACGGTTTTACGTATAGTATATTATACCGGCGGTAATGTTACCACTACTTAACGATGATCGTTTATACCATAGGGGTTGGCTCTGCACTCAAGGACTGTAGGTATTGTTTGTTGCACCGTCTATACAAAATATCGCCTACTACCAGTAGATAGAATGTCAGGGTATCTTGTAGAACTATACCTATACGTATCATTGTGTTCTGCTAGTCATATGTGCCGGTTTCTCTCGACTATATTCTATTTTTAACCAGTCAAAAGCGAGATTGAATTCTCGCTGTTCGCGGTTTCAAATATTAACACAGTTTCTCATATGCTTATAGCTCTGCTGCATCCATGAATCGGGTCGATCAATGAGGATGAAACGACCTATAAGATGAGTTTTTGCGGCGAGAGTATTGGGACGACGGAAGTCTTTGTCCCTCATTATTATACGAATTTTTATAATACATGCATGTATCAGTAAACGACTCTGTCCATTGTAGCTTTGAATAAATATCATTCCTGCAGATCGTTTTTTGTTTCCTTTTCCCTCTGTCGCTACTCAGTCATTCTTCGCCACCACGGCGATGCAAGGGCCTTGACTCTTGAGTTTTAACTTTTTGACCTTCGCCTTGTATACATACCGAGGCTTTTAAATTCTAAATTGGGAGAATGAACGGCTGTGACTTTGACCCTGAGAATCTGCGAAGGGCGGTGGTTCGAGGGGAGTCCATGAGGTCAGGGTTCGCTCTTGCGCGGGTTAGGGAAATTTATATATTCCAGCTATGGAAATATTTACTCTTCGCAGTATTGTTAGTCAGAATTTCCGAAAAGGGTTAGAAATTAAATGAAACAATTTTTTAGATTCATTAATTTATTCATTGCAATACTTTGCACTAAGTTACAGAAGTTTACAAACGACTTTCTTAGTTTCTATATTGTTATCTTACTTCTCGTCCATATCGCTCGCTCTCTCCTCCCTCCCGCGTTATTTTTTGCTCTTCTTTCTTCTCCGCAGCTTTGCTCTGTCCTCCTCCTCCTCCTCCTCCCGCGCATCCTTCTTCTTCTTCTCGGATCCAATTTTTATGATCTTATATTAGGTTATAAATTTTCCTTAATTTTCTATCCCATGGGGTTTCATTTTCCGGTTGATTCTCATCGTGTTAAATTAAACAAGACGAATGTTTCTACTTAAATAGATTTAAAGATTTACTTATAGAAAATTATCATACAGGGGGGGCATTGGTCGTTGTATATTTATAGACTAACAACCGGTTATGTGTATAATGTATTTACATCGATTTGATGCACAAGTTAATTCCGAACCGTGAGCACGGAGGAGTTATCGTTAGTAGTAAAGGTGTTTTACTCTTTTCACATGTAAATCTGAACATTCTATATTCAACATCTAAGCGTCGATAGGTGCGGAGATGTTGTGGACGTAGAATGTTCACACTATCTTGCGCACATACATGTATCTAGTATATATAGCGAATCATCCAACCGTACACACATCTCTATAACATTATACCTGGCTACCTACCCACAGTTCACATCGATGCACGTTGTACAGTCGCGTGCAAGAGACAACAAAAATCGCTCGAATACGCGCGTGCCTATAATAACGAGATCGATATTATAACATGTATAGAATCTACACACATAGGTATAACATACACAACGACTTGTACGCATTGTTAGTGGTGAAACTCCTTCGAATTCCTCCCGCTCTAGCGCGGGGTTCAGCGTCCGGTAGTTTCGTCGCTGAATGGGTACGATCGTCGTGTACAACACATAGTCGTAACTATAATATATGTATGTATTTGGATGGTAATGCAGCTTTCTATATGTACAATGTAGTCGGGGCTCTTGATACGAGCTAAATATGATCGGAGGTTACGGTGTACGGTCACTCTCGTTTGAATTCGACCGTGCCGGAAAGCGTCGTTTGATCGGAGCTGGATTGTGGGAACTCGTGTCAGAAACTGGGAGGGTCAAGGGTGCGGTACTCGTGTCGACCGGCTGTTTCATAGTCGACGGATGAACGCCAGGGCGTTTCCGTTGAAAAGATTCAATAGGTAGCTGCTGCCGCTTTTTACTTTGCTTAGAAATTCGAGAGCACGCGATTACCTTTATCAAGTCCTCAAATTTCAACGATTGTGTTAATCGTTTGTTCCAATTATGAATAGGTAATACAGGTATTCTTTGAGCAAAGAACTGAGAAGAAAGAAACATGCGGCGATCGACATAATGGGCAAAAAAAAAAATAGAAGTCTTATATCTTCTTTAGTAGAGTTTTAGTATTTTCTAATGCGGCGGGGCGCTAAAATTAAGAAGTCATCCCTGGGTCCGCCTGCATCCAATGCAAAGTCGAGGTCTTTGGATAGTGAGGAGGATTCAACTTGTTCTCTTCTGAACTCCGTAGGGAAAAGAGTGAAATTTATATATCGTAGTTTAGTTCGGTTTAACTCGGTTAAGATCGGAACGGATCGGTTGGTCTCGGCGATACCCGAGTAGAATAACGAAGTTTACAAAGGGAACCGATTCCTTTCAACGGGATTCGAATGTTTGAACGGGATTCCAACTGGGATCGGTTACCCATACTTACACAGTACGCTATTATAAAAATCTTTGTATTCGATGTATCAACGTACGTTAAGTTACGCGTAATATACATTGATTCGATAAAGAGGCTTCCTCGCGTAGTAAAAGAACAGAGGAAGGCTTCTTTCGAATTTTCTAATAGATTTCTGCACGTATACAATATCCATAAGCCGTTATTCGCGCGTTATAATAACGACGAAAGTCGTAAACCCCACTATTCAATCTTTAACATTGAAATTTAGTTGAATTGGCATTCCGGGATCTAGCGTCTTGGCGCCAAATACGCCTACGCGAATGGCAAGTCCTAAGAAACGCGGTGGCCGCGTGTACGCGGTGTATACGGCTTTGTTTATCCGAACGTCCCTCTCTTCTCTCTGTCTGACAATCATGCTCTATGGCCATGCCTTTCAATTCAAGAAGGGATGGAAAGGAATGGAAAGGAAAGGGAAGGGCAGAGGGGGGAACAGCCCCGCGCAGCATCTGCTGTTTCGGGCGCGCTAAAGCGTCAACCATCGGAGCCGCATGTGCCTGAGTCCTTTCAAATCATATACCCACAATATACCTGTGCATATCCGTATATCTTAGATACCTTCGAAGACCCAAATGTCTCCTGGTCCGAGCCGATGGTCACTAAAGAAACCTACCTAGAGTCTATAGCTAGGAAGTTGTATCCATCGTTCAATAGGCCATTCAACTACATACCTGATGGCCAACTTGTTAATTTATTGTATGTCGCAAGTGTGGAGCGAAAGTATGCACAGAATGCGGTGGTGTTGCGTGTCGCGATTGCACCGTGTATATATCCGTTATAATTATACATAACTGATGTAGTAACCGATGCAAGGATCGGAGTACGATATGTAATTACGTACGAAACATACACGTTACACATGAATATGTATTATACCTATGTATGTAGAAAGCGAACGGGACGGGTTTCGTTTGATTTAACGATTAATACTCTGCTGAAAAACAGCTGCGTTTAAAAAGTAAGGCAGCTGTTTTCGATGCAAAGTTTTACGTTGTTTTGTTTTCTTATATTCTTTGTCGTCGTTCGTTTATCATGCGAAAAAAAAAAAAATTTCCGTTTATTAATTTATACGAAAAGAAAAGAAAATAAATAAAGAAACAATTCCCAGCGACGAACACGACGTCGAAGTAAACTTATTGCAAATGTTTAGACGTTCAAATGTATTGTATGATCAACGTGACAACAACGTCAGCTGCAATATAAACGTAAATAAACATTCTCTGTTGCGACATATCAAATATATTAACAATATCATCCGTTTTATTCTACAATTTTATTCACTTTTCAATAGTATGAATATTTCATACAGTTAGTGTAGATTCTTTTGTCTTTAGTTATGTTGTTGAATAACGACTATGTTGTCATAAATAATATCTATGACCGTGATAATAAACTATAATAAACTTACTGTTAAAAACGAGTAACTTTCTTGTTGACCCAAGCCGTTTGATAGGCGATTTTATTCCGTCGATCTCCTCCTCGTCCATAATGATCTCGTGATCGCGAAATCTTCAATAATTTAATATACTTCAGTTCGTCGATGAAACTAATAATCTATATTTATATACGTATATGTGATCAGGTGTCTATTGTATATTTATTTACACTAAACACGACACTTGTCACAGTTTCAAAGCATTCTTTGGCACAACGATTATCATCGCTTTAGAAACCGGTTTACAAACCTGGTAACCGTTGGAATTTTCTTTCTATTACATATATATATATCTATCTATTTATTTTATACCGTATGCAAAACCCGCGTTAAAGGATACTTGTCTCAGATCCGCGTTGGTCAATTATTTTAAAGCCAATATTAGACGGAAAAAATTTTCTCAACTTAATATTATAACTGACGATAATCAAAATTAAATAAAACCTTATGCGCTAACGGACAACCAGCGATCAGGCGACCCACCAAGACCCGACGTAGGTATACTGTCGCTGCTGGCAATAGTGCAGACCGTCGCAGCTACCCCGAGGATATTCTTGGACGCGGGTATATATTAATTCAACTTGGGGGAACCGCCGCGTCACTTTGTTGCTTAGCAACTGTTGACTACTTTGAGTCGACTGGCCGTGCCGCGTGTGGTTCTTATTCTTACGGTGACAAGGTGCTGCCATCTATTCTCGATACGACAACTATACTTAAATGTGTTTAAGGGCGGCCCGCGAAACACCCAAATGATTCCTACGATTCCTATTACGAAAATACCATTTCATTGTATTTATCATTATTCATTATCAATAAAATTGTTCTTGTAATTAAGATTTGGCTCACTTGGATGAATTTATGATATAAACCACATCATCATATAGTACCTATAACTGTTTGGAATTTAATCTCTTATTATCTCCTACAAGGGTTGATTTTTTTATGCAAAACTATGCAAGTTTATATCGATCAAATCATCTCAGAGAAGAGATTACCAAAAATTCTCGTTAATTCTCAGAAGTATTAATCTGGTTAGCGTTGTCTCTGCGATCGTACCTCAAGCGTTAAAATTGACGATTTAATAAAAACTCTACCGAATTTCTTTAGAAATTGATGACTATTCAAATACGACCACACATGGTGACGTCGTTGACCGGGTCTCTTATATTGGCGAAACCATTCGTGTCGTGTGATTAGGTCGTTCCGGATGTTTCAATTTGCCGAGGATCTAATTTATCGCGCTTCGAAGCATGACCATGCATATTAATAACATCAGTCACTGGTTGCGTGGGAGTCGGCCAAATACGTTCTCAACCGCTTGACCACCACCTGCCAAACCATCGCGCATTGCGCGGTTTCCATAACAACGATTTGATGATACATTTGTGTATACAAACAAAAATACAGTCGGTATTCCACAGCCGTCATTACTTTCCTTCACACTAAATTGCAAACTATTATTAGCCACTCGCTGATTGCCTATAGTGCGCACTAAGTTCAACCAGTTCCTATTTGCATTCTCTTATTCGATAATTTAAATCAAACTCGGGATCAAAATGGAATTGGAAAGGCCAAGCACCGGAAGGGGTGGAGAGAGGCCGGTGACTAGATGGAGGAGAGAACAAGAAGACGTTTCTAGACCACAAAGTAGAATAGAAAGACCATCTTCCCGAAGAGGGGCAAAGATGGACAGCCAGGATCTGAGCGGATATCGTTCAGCAGCTACCGCGGCTCCTCTGGGTAGAAATGTCGTTGGACGGCCACCCTCTGCCTCTGCTTTTTCTACTCGAGTTCTCAGTGCAGCAACTTCCCGGGTTAGCACTACCAGTGCTAATTCCTTGGGGAACCATGGACAAGTTTCTGGAAGACTCGGGACTGGACTTCCACCTGCCGCTCAGGTCAGCATACTTGATAGACCCATAACTCAGCAAGGAATTGCAGGTCTTCGTCCTGGGACCAACAGGGGTCTCCCCATGACCAGGTGAGGATGTCGTTTTGATGGTTTTATGGGAAAGCTTGTTAAACTTTATCGTTGTGTTCTTTTGAAACATTGCAGACAAGTTCAGGATCGCAGATACTACGAGGGTCTGCTGCAATTAAAGATAAGAGAACTTACGCAGGAGATTGCAGCTATAACACGACAAGTGGATAGCCAAAGTAGGGAGAGAGCGACGTTTCTTCATTATGATAAACGAGCCAAAGATCTAGCTGCAGAATTAACTGATCTACAAGGTCAGCTAGCTGACTATAATGTCGTAGTAGACAAGATGACGCTAGACCCTGACAAAGATTCGGTTGAAAATGAAGCTAGATCTTTGGCTGTTAAGAATGACCAAACGATGGCTGAGATAGAGAACTTATTTGCTCGTCGTCAGCAAAAGGAACAAGAGCTTCGTGAAATTGAAAGCGAAGTTGAGATGGAGAAGAAGAACGCGGAGAGAATTGTCGAAGGAATGACTACTGAGCAACGCACAAAGTTTGACGATCTGAGAAACCAGAAGATCGAACTGCAGGGTAACATAGATGCCATGCAAAACGAGCTGGACCAACTCTCAGCAGAAAAATCAAGCATGGATGAGCAGATTGCGCTTTCTCAGGCCAAGCAAGAGGCGGTTAAGCTTCTGGTCAAGATATCTGAGGTCGAGGAAAAGAGGGATAGACTCAGAGAAGAGGAAAGAAACAGATTATCCCCAGAAGAAGAGAGAATTCAACTTCTTGCCAAGGTGAAACAAGATAACGCAGATGTTGCCGCAGCTGAAAGACAGACTGCTGAGCTCAAGAGACGTGTGGCTGAAGCTGAGCAAGAGCTAGAACAGCTGGAGGCAGATTTGGAGGAGAGTCAATCAGCCAGACATGTAAAATACAAGGAGATGCGAAAGCGAGAAGAGGCAATGGAACAATTCATGGCAACTTTTGATCGTAGCAAGCAGGATGAATTGGAGAGACTGGAGAAGCTCGAGAACTCAATTGTAGACCATTTGACACAGATATCTAACACCGTGTCAAGCGATCCTCACATCACTGTCGGAGACGAAATGGCCATTTTAAATGTCCAACATTCAATCAGCGAGGACCCAGAGCCTCCTGATAATGTTGTTCAGAGTATCGAAGGGTTGACCAACGAGCATGCAAGACTACAGCAGAATTTGATTAAAATGCAGGCTTTAGAGAAGCGGCTGCAAACCGAGCTGGCAGAGCTTAATGAAAGGGTTAAGAAGAAACAAAGCGAACTGCTTGTTCTTGAGGATTTGGATGGACTTAAGGCAAGGTTTGAACTTAAAAGAGAAGAAATGATCGCCGAGCGTACCAGACTAAAAGAACGAGAGCCATTGAGCAATCAGGAATTGCTAACTGCACGGAGCGAGTATGAGGAGATCAAGTCCCAGTTGGATAAGAACGAAACATACTTGCAGATCAGTTCTCTAGAAGACAAACTAGAGAAATTAAAAGAGACTAATGAATCGATGGAGAAGTTTATCTCCGAGCAGCGTGAGCGCGTTGATTACAAGGCGATAAAAAAGAGAGCACTGGAACTGGTGGATAGATATAATGGTATACTCAGGGAAAGCGTTAAATCAATATATTAATCAACGATTTAATAACTTTATGTACATGACTTCGACTGGTTTAGCTATTTTCGAATATTGTCAGCCTTTCTTCTTAGACTGCTTGTTAAGAAACAGTTCAGACGGCAAGGGAACCTTTTGCGATATAAGCAGGTTTTTCAATTTTTCGACAAACTGCGAAGACGGACTAATGGAATCGTCCGACTGCATCTTCTCCCATACTTCTAACGCCGTTTGGTAATCGCCAGTTCTACCTGTGTAACAAAAAAAAAACAAAATATAATTAAACACAAGGAATAACAGTAGATATAGCTCAAGTTTCCCGAATCATTTACTTACTGCACAAAGTCAGAATCGAATCATAAATTGTAGTGCTATTCAGATGTCTAACACCTCTGCATGACTTCAAAATCGTTTCTAAAGCTGACAAATCCTTTTCATCAGTCAATCTTTGCGCACAGATATTCAGTGTTGATTGATTTATAGACGGCAACTAGAAAATACATCTATTTGTAGCGATTATGGTAGCAGAATAGTAATTCATTGTCCAGGAGAGGCCAATGCATTACAGCGTTAGTTATTAAGATTGTAAATTTTTTTTTTAATGTGAAGGAAGAGGATAAAATTTATCATCGATCAATTCCCGTGAGAAATCTTACTTTGATGAATGTATGGAGTTCCTTTTGTTTATTAGTTGCGGCCAATGCCATGAGAAGGTGTGAATTGGCTGCCGCATCTCCATGAATACTTTTAATAACAGCTAATATATCAGCCAGCTGTTTCTGAGCCTCAGGTTTATCGTTACAAGTTTTAACTATAGCGCGTATCAACTCCTGTTGCAAAGGTAGTTTCCTATGAATGATAGCGCACTCCTTGAACTGTACAATAGCTGCCTGTAGATCGCCGTTTAATAAATGTGTTCTGACCAATGGGCCGAGTACATGTTTGTTTATTTCGCAATACCCTTTGTTGATCAGTAAATTTAGAGTCCTCTTAGAATTCTCTGCATCACCAGCATCAGCTACTGCGTTCAAAAGCCTCCAGCAATTTCTCACGGTCTCTGGACCTCGCCTAATACTTTCCTGTTCGCTCAGAACCTCCAGAGCTCTTTCAAATTTGTTATTGTTCACAAGGGCGGTGGCAAAGTCTATTATCTTATGATCATCGATCTTGAATCCTTTGTGCTTCTCCTTCAACTCTTTGTACCGAATCTCAGCTTTCTCAAGCATGTTGTGAGCAGCATACAGAGAAAACATGCCAGAGATCATTCCAGTCGTCCATCCAAACCCCTTATCGTCAAAAATTTTAGAAAACTCCTCAGCTTTCCTCAAATTATTTTTACCGCAGTGAGTCTGAACCAGCCTTCTCAAAACCCCTCGCGTGTTCATGCCTTTAGTTTCTAAATCAGCTAAATGGTTTTCCAAATCCTCTTCATTCATGTCTCGCGGATGTGGTATGAAGACATACGATGAAGCGTCCGTTTTGCTAGCTTGAGGATCAATCAATCTTTCAAACGCCTTCTGTAAATCTATGCGCTCTCTGAGTCTCCTGATTCTGGGTGCCAAAGCCTCCGCAAAAGTCTTTGATATCTTAAGGTTCTTCTTATCAAAAGCAAGAACAATGGAGCCAAGTTCCTCATTGGTAATAGTGACTCTACCATTGGCCAATAAATCGAGTAAAAATTTACCGTTCTGATCGCTACTAGAATTAATATTGCTCAACAACTGCGCAGTCCTGAGAGCATTCTTAGTTGCTATGTATCCATGTACGAGGTGCTTCGAGAGAATATTTCCGTTTACTTTTCCCTTTATCTTATCTGTGAGAGCAATCGCTCCCTTCAGATTTCCCTTGCTCAAAAGATTTGCCAAGAACGGTGTCAATACCTGAGAGATTTTAACACCGCAGTCTTGCAACTGTCTTACAACGATCAGAGGATCTCTCATTGATAAAAATGGGAGCGTATAATCCCTCAATGTCTCATCATCCAAGTAAACCTTGTTGTCAATCATGTGTTTGACGAGTCTGACCACGTCAGATTCTTGCTTATTAGAAGCTGCATTGACGAGCAAAGGCCAGAAGAAGTGTGGCCTTATTTCAAAGCCGTGATTTTGCATGGCTTGGAAAGCCAGGAGAGCCGTGTCCTCCTTGTTCAGTCTAAGAGCGGCCTCGGTCACCTTGAGTAACGCGGATGAATTTTTATCCGAAGCCACCAGGCTTTTACAGATGCATAAAACTTCTTCCATCGGTGTATCAGACTTGACTAACTCATAGAGAAAGAAATTGACGAATCCAGCAGAGTCATTTGCCGTTTCGGAAACCGGTAAACAATTTATAATCTCTAAAGCATCTTTCGCTTTTCCCAAATGAGTTAATTCCACAATTGCGCAGACAATGTCGTTGCTTTTGATGTCCGCTTCTTTGGGCAAGAACTTCATGACTTGAGAAATGTGTCTGCCATGTCCATATATGCTCAGAGATTTTATGACCAGCATCAGCTGTTTAGTGTTCAGATTCCCAGTCTTCAAAGTCCGTTCTAAATTTCCTAAATCCCCTTTGGCAGCAAAGCCACGCGACAAAGCGTAGTAAGTCGCTGCTCCTAGCTCGATCCTAGCAGCCTCCATAGTGACCACTACAGCTTGAGCTCCATCGACATCGGCGTTAGCAGAATAAGCCAAGATCAAGGAGTTGAAGGTGGCTTCATTAAGCGGATATCCCATGTCCTTAGTCTTGGCCATGATTGTTAGCACTTGGCTATAATCTCCGATCTCAGCTACTGCATCAAGTAGTAATCTAAAGGTATCTTTATTGGGAGTTGCTTTCATGGTTTTTAAAAATTCCTCAGCGTTTAGATACTCTGAATTCTGTACATAGATACTAAGCAGAATATTATAGTGTTCTACGGTCAAATTCTGCTCAATATTTTCAAGCAGATTCCAGACTCGATGAGCCAGCTCTCGTCTTGCTGCTAAATCAGCATCAGGCAGCATGTCTCGACAAGATTCGAGTAGCTTAATGCCAAAATTATCTTCTTTGGAAGTTAAATTCCTCCGTTTTGTATTGACGATTCTTTCAACGTCAGCGTAACACATGCCGTTGATGTTATCAAGGTTTGAAAATAGCTGGGGATTGGGGGTGGCTTTTGATTCGGGGAGAGAATCGCTCGTGGTTTTGTTTTTTGACGGGAAACTTGATTCATGTTGGGAATTTGGCGTCGGTGTGTTTGTTTGAAATTTAAGAACACCGCCTACGTTAGTAGGGTTAGTTTCGTTCAAAACAACGCTTTGATAATTCTTTTTTATATCATTTAGCTTTGCGTATCTGGTTCGGATCCACAGGAGTTTTGTACATCTTCTTATTAGAGCCATTTATAAAGTGTCAAGAATGAAGATCGTTCTTCGCGCTTTTGTTATTGCCGATTATTCATATAGAGCAATATCTTCACCGCTGGATTCGAACGATTGTTGTTCGGATAATCTTTCATTGTTTAAATTCCGATTTAGAATTCTTCAATGATTAGACTGGACTGGGTTCATAGCGGGCACCGTAATCACGTATTTATCTTGACACTTAAACACTCTGAGCTATTATAAACGTGGATTGTAGCCGGCAATTCCTAACCTAAATCAATTCTACTAATAACATAACCTAGCATAACAAATCTAACCTACCATAATAATTCCTAACAAATTGTCGTCTGCAATTCACTCTGCAGAAACTAACAGCCGGATTTTGTTGAAACTAGAGCGACGATCAGTCGGTAACATGTAGTTTCGTAAAAATATAAATATGATAAACTAAATATAAGCATAATTTAAATGATTTTTTCTTTGTTTCTTCGATAGAATATGATAGTCTCGAAGACACTCGTTATTAAATGAATGAATTTATTATCCTGTATATCGAAGTAACAAAGAAATCAAACATGCAATATCTTTATACGCAGTTTTAATAATAAATATAAGAAAATATTTCGTAAAATGTATACAATTTGAAGACCATGTGATCATAAATGATTAATTTTTTAATAATGTAGAACATTTCTAATGCTGATTCATAAAGAAATTATACTCATTGTCGAATAAGAATTGATTAAACAGAAACAAAAAATGAATTTCAATTGTTTCTTGATTTATGAACATAACAATATAATATGTATACTAGGTTGAAGTAGGAATGAAGACAGAAATAGTGCTAACAATTTGGGTGTAGATCTTATTTATTCATTATTATTAATTATTTTAATCGTAACATAATAATAATATTATTATTTTTATTTTTTTTTTATTTTTTTTTAAATTTAATTTAATTTAATTTTTATTTCTTTTAATAATAGTCCATTTTTCATTCAATTCAATCGTAAGTATAAGGTATATTATTATATCTCTGCCTATAAGTCTCTACACTCTACAATAATAAGGGGGTTACAGGTGTTTCACATTATTGACTATTTTCTATAATTCAGATGACTAATTAATGTCCGTAAATATATGTATATCTACAAATAATATATATATATGTTATACATTATTATTACCTGTACTTTTATTTTATTCATATATAATATCTTGTAACATTATTTATTAATACTATATGCATGTGTATATGTATGTATGTATGTGTGTATGTATGTAGTATGTAGTATGTAGTTATGTTGTAATAATCTACTATATAATGTTTTCTGTTTTTTTTTCTTTCTGAAATTTCTTTTTGAATAATGTTTCGCGCGTCATTTTCATCATCGGAACACATTAATTAGATTAGATTTTTTTTTTTCATTTATTTATACTTCTATTGTATGTAGGTATATATATAATGTATAATAACGTCCATAGTATATAGATATAGAAACGAAGTTTAATAATCCCTCATTTATATTCATGGATTGAAATTTATTGACCGAGAAATGAATGGGAATAAAAATAGAAAAAAATAAAATAAAAAATGGAAACAAAAATGGAAATTAATATATAATGATTAATTTACTAGAAATAGGGTATAATAGGGGGTAGGTAGGTATACATGTTAAAGGTATAGAATTATTTGACACATATGATTGAGGTTTCGAGCTAGTTTTATCGCTGCAATTTAGCTCGCGTCTCACAGCCTAGAGGTGATTTAATTATTTATCCAAATTGCATATTATTTTCATCGCGGTTTTTTTTTTTTTTTTTCTAATACATACGTAGTACATAAATTACAAACGCCGAACACGAACGCGATGTAAATTTATTATCGTATATATATAATATATATATAATAATAATAATATAGAGCTAAAATTATTATGTGCCAGCGATTTTTTTTTTTTTTATAATGCGCTCCGTCGTCACGTCGTGTGTATATCTTAATAATAATTATGAATATATATTATATATATATTCATAATTATTTCAATATACTATATATATGAAGTAATATATATCATATTATATTTTTTTATTTAATTTTTTTATTTTTGGTAATTATACGTTACATTATTATAATTGTATAGGTATTCTTGTGCAGTTTATTTAATAATATTAAAAAGAAACACGACGTCATAATAATTATAGTATATAATTTACGTTCATTATTTCATTCAGTATAAGCAACGTCTGTTTTTTTTTTTTTTTTTTCAAACGTAAACGATTGTAAATATATAAATATATATACATATATGTATATATTTATAATACTGAAAATCTGTCTTTATATTATATCAATTTTTTTTAAACATATATTATATATTTATAATATATTAACGACAGGGACAAACAAAAAAAAAAAAAAAAACCATCTAAATAGAAATCGAATATATAGATCAATGAAGAATAATATATACGTCGATCATTTCATGACAGATCACTCAGCCAATAATCCTAACCATCTCACATTTTCATTATATATTTTTATTTTATTACATGATTATTTGTTTACGAAATTTACAGAGAAAAAATTTCCAGGGCAATTAAAATGTTCAATTATCTTGCGAAATCATTGATACTGATTACTGATATCAAAATCCTCCTAAAAGAATATAAAAAAAAAAAAACGGAATCTCACTCTCGTTTCGGTCTTAAAATCATCGTTTATGAATTTATTATTTATGGGATTTTTTTCAAAAATCAGAAAAAATTGCGGTTTTTGAATAGTTTGAATATTGAAAAAAAATAAGAAAATTTTGTTGGTTTTCGAGCAGAGAACCAGCATATAAAAATATATGAAGCAAATGTAAAATGGTCAGGGTTATTGCATGGATAGTTTTTACGAAAGAATTTTACCTTTCGTTTTTTTGACAAAATTTAGAATAAATTTTCAACTCGCCGTGTATAATATAATATGATATAATATAATATAATATAATATAATATAATATAATATAATATAATAAACTATGAAACGTCAATATGCCTATGATATAGGCGGGTATATAGATAGTCATAAAATATCATTGACAATGAATAATAACATAGGTGTATATGGGTATATTAGAAAAATTAAAAATTTTTAAAACATAATAATTAATTTAGATTATATATCTTTGATAATAGATTTAAAATTTTTCCTTTGATTTATGTATATATATATATGTATATAATAATATAATAATGTAATATAATATAATATAATATAATATAATATAATATAATATAATATACATCTTTGCCTGCCAGATGTTAATCATATAATGGAATAATATACATATATTCAATTAATATTTTCTTTCCTCATTACCGCTGAGAATATACATATATAATATGTTCTTTTTTATTTATATTGCTTGCTAACCCACCGTTATATCTGGTAAAATCACGTTATTTTATATAATTTATTTAATTACCACGCGATTTTTTAATTTATATACCTTTAGCGGGTCAACGGAAAAGTGAATTTTTTTTTTTTTAATTTTTCGGGAACGAAGTACATACCTATATATATATATATATATAGTTTATATATAGTTTATATATATATAAATATATATAAGAAAATAAAATAAGTATAAAATATATACTGCACTTTCACTGGTTTCAAATATTATCATTATTTTGTGACTTTTATCCCAATATACGTATATACATATGATGGATGTATACATATATTCGTGTATGATAATTAAAATCGGTTGAATAATTGACGGAAAATAAGACAAAATGATGTTATATGTTTTCTGTATATTAACTAACAATAGATGTTTGATTTTCGACTATATATATATCTATACATATAATAATAATAATAATAATAAGTAGATCATGAAAGTATGATGATTCGAAAACGACCGCGCTTCATAATAATAATAATAATAATAATATTATATAATATAATTTTTAAAGGTTTGATTCATCAACGTATAATATAAGAGTTATTTATCAATAATCGCTATCATGTGTATCACTTGTAATACACATACGATTAGATTTATATTATTTATACTTATATAGTAACGTTTATAGTTATATACTCATATATAATAATTGTATATATAATTTAGTTGAATTTTTAAAATTACCTTATATATACATATGCATATATATATGTTTTTTTTTTTTTCATATATTTATATGTATATATAGGTATTTTTTTTAGTGTTCCTAGCTATACTATTGCTGAGAAGTCCGTGCACTTTACATTGACGATTTTGCGTATATTTATTATATTATAATTATAATTCATAAGTAATATATATTATCTTTCAAATTTATACTTTAGTTCAAAATTTTTTTCTTTTTCTTTATATCTCTTTTATATATATATATATATCATCAAACCGTTATTTTTTCTTTTTTATACTCTACTTCGAACTTTACGCATTTTTTCTCTCCAATCATTATTTTATTTCATTTTTTTCTCTCTTATCCGCTTTTCTATTCAAATTTTCATGTTACAGTATAATAATAATAATAATTATATAATTCATTTTATTTAGATTTTTCTTTGCCGTTTTTTTTTTCTTTATACTTTTATTTTCTTCGCTTTAAATTTATTTCGTTTCTTTCATTGCAGAGACATCGATATATATTATATTATAAGTAGATCGCAATACGTCATATTAATATAATATAATAGTTTTATATATATAATTTATAACAAATTTTTGTCTTTCAATTTTTCGCATTACTTAGTTTTCTTTTCTCTCGTTTATATTTTTCCTCAATCATCAGTATGATCGCATTATAGCTTTCATATCGGATTAGATACATCTCAATTTATTAAACTATTACAACGGCTATATATATAGGCGTTATGTACGCGAGGAAATTATATATTTTATATATAACCGGGGCACCGACGATATCCGTGCGTATTTATTTTATTGTTATAATTCTGTTTCCTTTATTATTATTATTATTATTATTATTATTATTATTATTATTATTATTATTATTATTATTATTATTATCATTATTATTATAATTTATATTATATAATATAATAATACGACATGCAAACGACACCGAATTGAATTTAATGAATTTTTTAAAAATCTATTCTAGTCGATTCGATTTAATATTATGAAATTCAAATATATTATTGATCATGTGATATTAATTGAAGTTCGCTTCAACTGCGTACTTTGACTATATCTTTGTCGTGTCTCGACGTTTTTCGGATTACCCGAATATTTTTAGACAACGTTTTTTCTTTTCTTCTTCTTTCTTCTTTCTTCTTTTTTCCTTTTTCAATGATATTATGTGGCCGGTAAAGTTAAGTTTACGGTATATAGTTACAGCGAGAGAAACATAATGGAGTGTATGCGCAGAGAAAACACCTAAGTTTGTTTTTTGACTTTTGAAATTGAAAGAAGACGAATACTGGAAGAAAAAAAAGTACACAAAAAAAAAACAAAGGAGAAAATTAACTGCGTCAGTTTATATTGCGAAAATCGTTACGATCTTACATATCTTGTCTTGTCAATAAAACTTCTACTCTATCATAACGTATCATCTATACTATATAGTTAATAATAAACAACTGGACGTACACAGTATAGACTAAATGGCGTATATTAACATACTTAATATTTTCTAGACTCTGTAGATTCTAGAAGACTAGATTCTAGGCACCATCTAAAAGCTGTAGAATTCTAACTATACGCGTATAATATATATACAGTGATATATTATATATATATGTATATATTTATATAATATATATATATATAATATATGTATTTATATATATGTATATTATCTACCAAATTCTAACGACGACGCATGTAGAAAAGTGAGCCTCTCGTTTTATTTGTTTATATATTTATTTATTTATTTTAATTTTTATCTTTATTTATTTATTATTTTTGTTTTAAGTCTTTGGCCAACTCCGAAGCATTTGAAAAATGAAATGCTATAAATGCATGATTTTTGTTTTTATTTTCATGTATATATTATTATGTTTTTTTTTTTTTTTTTAATATTTTTTTACTTTTTTCCTAAGATGCTTCGACCCTTGCCTCGGAATAAATTTTGATTTTCGTTTCAGCGCGAGCGTATATAATAGTTACAACTCGAAACGAGTCAAAGTTTTTAAAAACTAACACCGCCAGATTGCTAGCAGTGAAAAAAAAAAAAAATCTCTTTTTTTCTTTTCTTCTGCTGCAACTGCAGTATAGAGCTACACGATGTACGAGAAAATCGTTCGCAGTAGTAAAATTGACCCTATGTAAAATAATGCGTAAAGTAGTAGTTCTCCTTTCATCTAGATTGTCTATTATTATTTAATAAACTTTGTAACTTATCGACAGAGTTATTAATCTTCTTTTGCTTTTTTTTTGTTTTTTTTTTTGTTTTTTTTTGTTTTTGTTTTTCTTTTTTTTACTTTTTCTTGTTTTTTCTACTACTAAAACTACTACTTCTACGACACTATATGTATACGTACACATAATGTATGTATGTAGTTATGTTTTATATAGTATTATATCGTGAGAAAAACCTAATAAAATGAATATAAAAATAATATACAACAATAACTAATCATCATGTTATCATAGTAATAATTAACGCAACGCGTGATGACGTAGTAGGTACAAGTATAACGAGTACTATTATTGTAAGTACGGTATAAGTATGGAGACCGAAATTCTTCAGAGTTGTTTCTTCTTCTTCTTCTTCTTCTTCTTCTACTTCTTTTGAAAATTTCATTTCTTTTATACTCCACTTCAGTTCTGTTCACGAGTATATGGTGATTACTTCTCGGCCACCTCCTCGCACCATCAACACTCTTTCAAGACCTTCTGTTAATACTTCGAGGAACTCCATGTCTATGATTTAATAAGTCAAGGAAATACGCAAAAAAAAAAGAATTGTTCAGCATTTTACATAGATATTAAATTCACTTACACACTTTGAAGGATTATTTTATTGGATCAGCTTTTTCGCAACTCATTATATGTACTTAATGTGATTTGAGACATAATTAAATCGTAATTCAGATTTTATGAAGCCCTACATAGATTCAGTTTGACAAAGTAAAAGTTGCTGTTGTAGGGTACAGGTCACATTGTTCATTGAGACCTTCTGAAATTAGGTGGGAATATTCTAAAATTACAGAAAACAATGGTAAAAATAGATAAATTTGGTAACTAAATATGAAAATCATCGAATATCATTGGTCTACTCCGAAATGATATCAATGTAGAACATTTCCTCCGAGTTGGAAGAAGTTTCGATAAACTATACGACCTGTACCTTACAAAATGCACCTTTCCTACAGCGCAATGAATATATGAAAGGCAAATTCGTACCATAAAATCTTAAATTATTTTGAATTATGTATCAAAATGCTAGCAATTACCTGTGAAACCAGAAAAACTGAGTCAATAGAACATTGAATAATGACAATTAAGGATACAGTTTGATTCCCTCTCCATCCTCGTGTCTCTTGGTGGACCGGGAAGATTTAGGATTACTAACTGAGCGTCGTGACTTTTGTTCACTATCACTTCGTTCAGCTTCACGGAGGTATGCATTCGTCGTACATTCCCCTCGTCTCTGAAGTATAGAAAATAAAAACATAAGGTTCCCCATATGTATCAAATAATATATACTGGTACACCCATATAGTATACAAATTAATTTCTCTCTGAAATCTATAAGATTTGTTAAACTGCCGAATATTCGGAATGGATTTCCATGTATGAATGCGAATTATCTAAAAGCTCAGACCTTCTGTGCTATATTGAGATCTTCAAAGTAAATCTTAGAAAATTACCATATATTTCAATATTCTACCTCTCTGATTATTAACTTTCATAAGATCCAATTTCTAGACATCTTTTCAAAGTTTATCACAAGAAACATGGGAAGAGATTGTGCACAGTTCTGGATGGATGAAGTTTTGGGAACAAATTATGACCCGAAAAAAAAATTTCAATAATAAAGCAAAGTTCTCGGTCTGAAAATTGATTCTCTTCATCAAATTTCAACCACGATTGATGTGTTCGAACTTTAAGTTTTTGATTAAACAAATTGCAGAATAATACTCACGGCACGTATTGCTCAGGCTCCTTATTATCAGGACTAGCAGTCTTGCTGTCAGCCTCAGATTCCTTGTTTTCTTTGGCGTTACAATCTCTGTTATCTTCTTTTGGAGATCCGGTAACAAGATGTGACGTTTCCTCTGAGTTGTCCTTACCGTCATCGTCTTTTTCGCTAGAATCACCGCCCTCGATATCCTTTCCATTAACCTCAGTTTCTTGTACCAATTTCTCATGAGCCTCATCCACACCGTTGGCTCGATTAGCCGCCTGGTTCGTAGGCTCTTGGAACCTGACCTTCGTCGCCGTTTTAACATCGACGTTATGGTGGTGATCAACGATCGCTTGCACCTATTATACACATGACAAAAATCTATCAAAAATTTCGTCCCATTATAGTTTAATGAGTGTTAAATAAAAGGCTTTTAGGTAATTATTATTCGCGCAAAAAATCATCATAATCAAGCTGTAGATTCAAAGCAAAATTAATATGTATACTATGTATTATACTAGCTGCGGTAACGCGTGTGTATGTTTAGAAGTTTAGGTTTTTATTTAACGTGCTTCAAAACCACGAGGAGCGAGGAAATATTTTCAAAAATTTAATCTTATAGAACGAAAGAGATTTTCTGAAAAAAAAAAAAATTCAGAACACATATATGTTACATGGTAATTTTTGAAAACTATAATCGCTCCTTGCGAGAGTTCTCTGTGCTCCAACATATCGGAACACAATGAAGATTGATGAATAAGCGTTCGTCATGAACGTGACAATCAAGCTATGTAATTGGAGCTGAGAGAAATATGAGCGATTTATACTATCTATGGAAATCAATATCAGCGGTAAACTACTGGAGACATTTCGTCAATCTATTGCCAAGATTATCCAAGTTATCTTGAATGACATGCACACAATATATTTTGCAAGTCATATTTCCCTATGAAGCATTTCAGCATTATTTTGGACTCCAGTAGTTCGTTAGATCGCAAAACTAGCGTGTATGTATTGATGCGTGTAGACTCGTCTGATATTTTGTCTTCGTATTGTTTTAGTGATAAATTTAATCGCAATGCATTAAATGAGAGAAAACTAAGCAGCGTAATGTGCAAATTGTGGGTATAGTAGGTAAGTAGGTACAATCAGCAGTGAAAAAGAATTGGGAACTGTTCGTGTGAGCGCATTCGGGATTTTATTTTTTTTATTCGGGGTGTCTGACAAACCAGAGGTGATTATTTTTTCATCAGTGCAAGTACCTCATTGAAGTCCACCAATGTCTGCCCCTTATCCGCCACGAGCACGCAACAAACAGAGATATTCCGATCAGTATCTCTGCCTTAACTATATCTCCTCTTATATATGCATGTATTTACATAATTTAGTAAATTTGATCTATTCAAAGTATATATCAATCTTTACATCAATGTATCATCATTATAGCCGGATACTTACGACACCCAAAGATTCCTTTTTGTTCAAACGAAGTTCCCTCAACATTTGGTACCTCTGCTCCATCACTAATGTCCGTTCGTAGGTGTAAGCTGAAATGTCCGAGTCCATCTGAAATTAAAGATCGTTCATTAGCTATCCTCTTTACCCGACACGTTGGTCATGATAATTGGCTATAAATTTTTAACTTCGGTTAGAAACGTCGAGATAAAGTGAATCGCCGCATTATTAACGACTCGCAATTCATTCCCTATTGATTGCATTGCTTTCGACACTCTGTGCTGCACCGATTCGATTCTAGAATCACTGATCTTAGCTTTTATTAGATAATGAAGCCAGACAAGATAAAATGACCTTAAACCTAGTCGATTTATGTATGCATCGACATATTATGTGTCCATACGCTGTATAACAAGAACACCAACTCACCATTTCGACGACTTCAACCTCCGCCTCGATTCTCAGGTGATAAAGGAACATTTTGAGGTCTTTTTTCATCTGAATCGAGTTGTCCTCCATCTGAGCAACGGTGAAAATCCTCATCTTGCAATTCTTCCAGGTACGGTGTTGCTTGAGAAGGAATGGCAGCAGCATCAGTAAACCTCCGTCATGAACGATCCACCAAACGTCTATATTGCCAACAACTTTCTCCGTTGAATCAGGGAAGAAGTTTATGCCCTTTGGAACAAGCAGTGCCATTCTGGCTGCAGTTACGCTTCGCAAAGTCTGCAAAAACACCTTCCATGTCTTCTCGTCCTCCGATTGTCTCCATCCATATGGCCAACCGAGGATTACAGTGTTAGGTTTCATCCCTCCAAGTCCAGTTGTTTGTATGAGGCAACTTAGCCCATCAACGACACTTCGGGCTACAAGAACGTCGACAAATCCTTTGACCTTTTCCTCATCCATGGTCTTCCTCAGGCTCTGTTTAGCCGCCATAGCTTCACCTGAAGATCTTGCGTAGTCACCACCGATGCAACTTACGCAAACTGCCAAACCTTTGCCGGCTTTCAACTGGCTAGCAAAAGCAAAGAGCTTACGGTATTTTGGGACTAGGTCATCGGTCAGCTTTGCTAAGATCAGAATCTGCGGTCTCCAATTTTTGGTGTGAGGTGGACCCTCCTCTAAACGAAGAAGCGAGTACCTAGCAGCTGACAGAGCGAGACCCCTGATACCATCACCCCATTCTTTCTCAGCACCTCGATACTCGATGTACTTGTATATCAGCCCGGCCATTCCCATAGCCAAAAGGGCATAATACCAGCTAGTCATGAACATTATTGCAATGCATAGAGATAATCCAAGGAATGAGAGACTCCAGTGATAATATTTGAATCTTGGTCTCCAGTTAGGAGTACGGAGTAGAGTCTGGAGGGCACAGGCGAGATTAACGAAGCCGTAGCACATAAGGAAGAACATAGAAAGGAGTGGAGCTAAGTAGTCGACATTTCCAAGTAGTATTCCACACTGGCAAATTACTACTGTTAATAAAAGGGCCCTAGTTGGTTCACCCCGGCTTGAACTGGTCGCAAAGGGAGCTAGGAAAGGGATTATACCGTCACGAGCTATGGCCTGAAGAAGGCGAGGAGCTCCGGTCAATGATTGAAGCCCAGCACCAAGAGTTGATAGGAATGAACCGATCAAAATCACCCATTCATTAGGCCAAGCGATATTTGCCACGACTAATCTTCCGCCAATACTTTGACCAAATTTATCACGAAGAAGAAGGTTGTCGACGGTACCAGCAAAGAGGAGAACTGTGGAGAGATAGACTGTCGACGTCGTTATTATCGCACATATAGTTCCTATCGGTATGGACTTTTGAGCGTCCGCTAAATCTCCAGATCGGTTTGACCCCGCCATTATACCTGGAAAATAAAATCGGAGGATTTGTATGCGTTTCGGATTTTTATTTATTTCGATAATTATTGGGAGAAGTGAAACAGTGTTGTGTTACTGTTAACATTGTTAAACCCAATTATAAAATAAAACCGTATTACACCCTTGACACGGTATCTATTGAATGAATTATCGGGGCAGCAATCAACCCGGTTTATTTTTACGCTGGATGATGAAATTATTTGCCAAGTACTTATGTGACTTGATTGTTCCGTTGGGATAGTTATCCAATGTTTCATTTAGAAACAAATTAAATTCGCGCATTTCAGTTCCCTGGGAATTTATTCGCCCGAAAAATTTATTAACGCTGTTAAATATTCGAGCGAATTTTTTTCTCTTTCGCGCTGCCCGAATGACGTATAGCGTGAATTTTATACGGATAAAAAGAACGAGAATTTTACTCGCAGAAAAAAATTTATATAGTAAGGTTTGAATGCGGGGCATTTTATCAAACTCAACGTCTATGCTAACTTCACAAATTTAAATGAAAGGTTGATTTTCGTTTTATTTTTACTCTCGGGAAAATTTGCAAATTTTTTTCAAGCTCTCTATATTTTGCGCAATTTTTCAGACTCATATAACTCCAGATCTGGAACTATACATTGGTAAATTACTGGAATAAAGCTTTCGTCGTGTTGCTTGCGTCTAGTTGAAATTAAATAGGTCTGCTCTAGTTAGCAGAGTAGGTAAGGTGGCGTACAATACGCATGATGACTATATTTTCCGGGCATTTTTCTAGTTCCAAAAAGAAAGGGAATAGAATAAAAGAAAATACAGAAATAGAAACAAACTAAAATAAAGAAAAATCCCGTTGAGATATAGCTCTACTTCTTCCGGACTTGAACTTTGTTCTACCTCATTGTACAACATGCGCATATTAGAGAGAAACTTTATTTTTCCTGTATGAATGAACCATTTTTTTTTTGTTTACCCCTTTTCTTAAATTTCTTCGCACCGTACGCGGAATAGATAACATCGAAAAATTTATATACCTATATAACTCACCTGTTACCGAAGGGAAGAAAATTCCAATGAGAATTGTAAATGTTGTCGTTAGATCAGCCTGGATTTGATTATAAGCTTTATCCGTCATCTTGTCGACATCCTTTGGCTTATTTTGATACGCAAGAAATTGACCCTCCTCAAGGAAACTGTCCCATATATTGTCTGAAAATATTTTGCATATCAAAATGCATTAAGATATTGCATTCTTCTTTATGGCCATTTTTTAGTTAATCGAATCCAATTGAAGGGTTCAGATGAAAATATGGTAATTTCTAAACCAGGTAAGAAATTTGTCGATATTTCATTCCCGCGGTCTAATAATCAAGAAGTTTTCTTCAGGATGTCAATTCACAGCATCTGATACCACCAACTTCCTCCTAGTTTTTGGGCACCCGTATGGAACAAATTTCTACCCTTCAGACGTATACGAAAGGGTTTTGCGGTAGCTGTGTTTGTTCGACGAGGTGGTAGCATGCCGTAGGTATCCGCGTGCAAACTATTTCACGACACGTTGTCGTGTTTGTCGAACACCTTAAGACCCAACGCGGTTTTCGGTCTCTATACTAACGCATACGTGTGTGCTTATGTACACAAACGTAGGCATAGCCCTTCAGGGGTTCTATTCACCTCGTTAATTTTGACGCCAAGAATTTCCGTATTCACGTAAATATATATACGTGTATATAACATATATATATAGGTATATAGGGAAGGAATGAACTAAAGATGATTAACAGAATAATAGTAAGTCCATACATACCGAGGAAAACGCGACTCGCTAAACCATGGATACCGTTTCTTATTTCAATCGTGCTTTCGTTGTAATATGGATCACAGCGTGTCCCATTATCTGTACAAAACTCAGCTTCCAGTACTCCACCCTTTTTCTTATTGCAATCAGTTAGCACATTGATATCTTTCAATAAACGTTTGCCAAGAACACATATTCTGAAATTTATTACACATTGATGTATAAATAAATTATAGTCGGAATATGAAATCCGTCAAAACGTCAAGCTGTCATTTCCAGTAATATCCGTTTTAAAATAGACAGACGTAAATTCAATTTCAACTATCCGGTATACTCGGCTTATTCATTTACAATTCTTCCACTATTAATCCTTTTCGAATACTTACTTGAGATCATTGCTACCGTAGAAATTGTAGAAAAGACCAACGTAGACGGCAATTATGGAAAGTATTACACATGCCAATGCAACTGTGGCAAATTTATTGACAAATTTTACACCGATGAAGACTATGGTTCCCATAATCATCAGCAGTCCGGTACCATAAACTCGAAAATTGTTGTACATTATACTAGCGTCTTTAGTAAAGTCGCCAAATATGCTAATCCCCGGTGCCATATAAGTCTGTGCAAATATGAAAAGTGAAAATTAATTTACTTAATGTACTAAACTTGGCGATTAAGGAACAGTTTTTATTTCGTCACAGAACATTACGACAGTATATTTTGTCGTTCCATAGTCCTTCGGTTGAACAAAAAATAAAAAAATAATAATAATAATAAGGGGTTTTGCTCACCAGTACGATTTCAACAGCACCGATGATGTACATAGCTGCAGCTAGGGTGGTTCCCATGTAAAATAGCATTCCAACAGCGCCTCCAAATTCTGGTCCTAAACTTCGGGATATCATAAAGTATGATCCACCAGCTGGAACCACACCGTTTGTAGCAATTGCGCTCATGCTGATTGCCGTCAGCATAGTCTGTGGGAATTGGTAGTATAGTTTAATACTTACATTGCGAATCGAATTAATTGGCTGCGAATTGATTGGGCGATAATTAAGACTGACGTTAGACCCGGGGCAATGTCACGTACGACGTTAATTCTCGACCTTCGTTAAAACGCAAACGGCTTGACCCGATCCTTTTACCTGTAGATACTATATCACAAATCGATTCTGTTAACGTTTATGTATTCAACTATACCATTATAGCCAAGGTTCCGTGACCTATACCCACAATATATGGATATGGAAAATATCTTCGCGCAGAAACAACCCTTTCAGTTTTTAATTCGCGATCTATATATCGCGAAGAGAAAGCGAGTCTGATATACTATTTCTGTTCAAATCACTGCTACGCTGTGAATAATTATCATATTGACTCAGTTTCTTTTTTTCTCACAATTGATAATTGACATTATTTCATATTTTATACACTTTGCCATACATAGATTAATCGCATTGAGGAAAATGTGGTTTTCGTAGGGTACAGGACGCACCTTTAATCAAAACTTCTTCAAATTTGGGGGAAACTTTGTCTTCGATAGACTCGGTCCATGTGAAGCAAAAAAAAAAAATCGATGAACGGTTCTAATCAATTTTAAAATCGTCTTAAATCTATGTAATAATGGTGAGTGTTACTTACGACACAGCAACAGCACAGCACGATTAGGAAGCCCTGGATTGCACCAGCTGTACCAACGACCCATGTCAATCTAATGAAGAGTATAACACCAAAGATATTTTGAATACAGGGTAAAAATACGCCGATAAGTGTCCCCATACGAGCTCCACCACCTGGTGGTTGTGCCGGTTTGCTATCAGGGTCTGTTGCAACTGGTATCGTGTTGCTGTAATTTGCCAGACTGTTGAGAAGCGTTGAAATACGAGGTCGGTCCTCCATTTCCTCCTGTAAAATTTATTTATTTTATTTTAACGTTTAATGTCGTTATGATAATTTATATAAAAAAAAATAAAAAAATTTTTGCTAAATTTTATATATAAAGATAATAAATATACGAGTAACGGTATAGTTTCATTGTATAAAAATAACGATCGATGAATTTTCTTTATAGGTAATAATATATTGATATAGATAAAATAAAATGATATAGAGGAAGCAGGAATATGCCGCGATTTATAGTTATATAGTACTATATATACATATCTAAAACGTGATACTAGAAGTGATACAATCTATGGCATCGTGTACGGTAGCATGTCATTCCGGGCGAGATTAGTTTCTGGCAAATTTCATGGCCAGAATAAATATCGACGTTACTGATTTAGTGGATATATAATATACTATATATTATATATTGGTATGATATGGCTCATGGCTGAATCCATAAACCAAGGCTTTTACTCTAATGGGAATTCGATGTGGGTCGCGTTTGGCCACTGATCGTAATAAACGGCTTAACGTGTATTAATGAAAGCGTAAAAATATTTACGTATAACATCCTTGTAAGTGAAAATAAAAATTTCATCTCAAATTGTCGGTCGTATCAAATAAAGCTTCATAAATATATATCATAAGAAAAAAAAGAAAAAAGAGAAGGAGAACCGCGTACATATTAATACGTCCATCAAAAGCGATTTTAATGGAAGAGGCAGATGTCTCACAGCATCCAGAGACCAAAGACCAGAGACCAAAGACTATGGAGGTCAGAGTTGAGAACTTGGGGAATAAGCGGAGCCGCGGTTTCTTAAGATTATAAAAATTGCTTTGAGTGAAAGATTCATCTCGACGCGTCTTTCTTGTCAGATTAATAATAAAGATTATATTCAACATTGCAGCACCATTTAGAGTCGAAGAATATTAATTATACTTATTTAGACCGAATGACTAACGGGTCTATTTCTGTTGGCGAATTCATACTTTTAATAATCGGCTTAAATTCTTGCCAAAAAAAAATTGTTTCTCGAGTAAGAATTTCGCCCTTTTTAAACCGACTTGGTTTAGACTTTGCGCACGTTTTTTTTTACCGTATAAGTAAGTAATAACACCGAAATATTGTTTGATGTTTCGTTTAAAGTTTTCACTTGAATCAGTATACCGCGAAATATGTTTGTGAGAAATGAGGTGAACGCGCAAAAACAAAGAAAATAATTCATGATAAGGGGTACTTTGTGCGCTGAAAATTTGCAAAGCTTCTTATTCTCCGTGAGCAAGCGCTGCGTTGTTCTTCCTATTTTATCAAAGTGTCTGTGTCAATTTAGGCTCTCGCCTTAAACTTGAACCCAATTTTCATCGAATTAGGTAAACTCTTCACTCCTCTCGACTCGCTCCCTTTTCTTCTGAGTCAGAAGCTGTTTTCCACACCCGCGGCTGTTTCAACTTTTGAGTTACATTCGCTTTATCACATTTATAACTCCATAGTTACCTCAGTTCGCCTGGCTAACTTTCCTAACTATACAGGGTGCTTCGAGCTTGCTGATTCGATCATATCTTGAGGGTAGATTCCTCATGAAAATCTAAGACTAAATTTTCTTTACCAAAAATCGGTGGGACTAATAGTTTCCGAGCTATGAAAGATCTTAGTTGATCAATCGCAGAGCGTATAGATCGCGCAGACTGGGCGCCACTCAACTTATACTCATGGTTAGCCCTAGTCTGTGTGAACCTAGAATTTCTGTGATCGGTAAACTAAGATCTTCCATAGCTCGGAAACTATTGGGCCCTCGAATTTTTGGTAAAGGAAATTTAGTCTTAAAATTTCGCAAGCGATTTACCCTCAAAATATAGTCCATCCAACCTGCATCACTCTGTATAGTTATTCCCTACCTACCAACCTGTTACTCTGTACTTTCTACTCTATTCTTCATAGCTATGAGGGTTTCATACGCGCGATATCAAGCTAACTTTTATGATGCACTTATCGTTAAGACAAACACAACTTGGAAATTAGTTATAGACCCTGATAAACTTTCATACCTTGAGCCCTGCGATACGATTTTGAAAACAAAAATTATGCCATTTTTTTTTTCTTTCTTTCGATTTTGTGATATTTTTCTCACAACTTATCGAGTCTACAATATGTTATGATTGTTATAAATATTCTATACACCAATGCCGACATATATTCTGTATTCATAATCGTTATTTGACCTGTAAGAGACAATTATCTCGTCAACGAACCTCCCAATGGCGTCGATAGCTGGATAAAAGCAGATAATTTCAATCGATCGCTTGTTGTAACTAGTTTCAAAATGGTATTATATTCGATATGATGAAATTACGATGGTTAGACGAATTTCATCATGCCATATACACGTGTGCCTGAAAGTCATTTGAAAAGCGATTTTTAGATATGAAGAAAGGAAAAAAAAAAGAAAATTCTATTAAAATTCGCGATTTTTCTTCATTAAATTAGGCAAACGGGGTGAAAATCTCGCGGGTATTAATATATTATAGCTATCTGCTATATTCTTCCTGATATTAGATCGCGGGGGTTTGTGGGTGTCGGGGTCGGGCGAATCGCTCAACGAGTATAACAGAGACGAGACAGAAACCCACCCGAATGGATGCTGCTGCTGCACAGCGGGTGAAACGAGGTGAACGACGACGTCGTCAACGTCGGGATTTAAGCGGATCCAACCGGATTTAGGCGGATTTAAAGCAGATTTCAAGCAAATATACGAGCAGACAAATGCTGATTTTCACCTCGCGTATAGAATTACAGAGTCTTTTTTTTTCTCTCTTTACTTTACTTTTCTTTTCTTTTCCATTTTCTTTCATCTCATATAATTATTCATTCCCTGGAGTCTCCAGGACGTTAATTTTTTTTTTTTTTTTCTTTTTTTACCTCTTACTTTATCTACGATAGGATGAGATCAGCTCAACCATCCCTATATATCTAAGGGAGGAAAAAAAATATGTTCAGCAATATATACGGAGAGGAAACTGTTTTTAGTTTCCACTCAGTCACAGCCAACTCTACACACTCCAGGCTGGAGGCCAGCCATCTGCATTTTTTCTCTGACTGAATCGATTTGCATTCGGAAGACATTGATTCGAAAAAAAATTGAAAAAAAGAAAACTGAATCGCCAGCCTGCAATAAACAGACGAAAAATCTGGAGTTTGCCGAGTTGGCTGTGACCGAATGGAAACTAAAACCGTTTCCTCTCTGTATAATGCATGTACGAATAATAACTCGTATTTTCGTCTACTTTTTCATGAATAAAATTATATTTTTCGCATTCGCGATTGATTTTTACATTCTTTCATTATCTCGCACTATTTAGCATTGGATGCAGACGAATTTCGGTCATATTATAATATTAGTTTATTAATGAGGTACCCTCGAAGCCTAGCTTTTCAATTCATTCGCACTTCTTTGCTGATTTAATTCTAAAATTTATAGAAAATTTATCACTTCCAGTAATACAGCTTTTAATTAGTCACACGCGGGCTTATGCTATATACTAGTGAATTTTTGTTTTTTAGAACAGAATTCGTTAAGAATTAAAAAAACGGCGTAGTTCTTTCTCCATCATTATATTTTCATATAATATAACACCCTATTCATATATCTATTAGTTATACGTATTTTACAACCCTATACTTCTATACATGTAGACAAATCTTGATTTTCTACCTCGCGTATGGAATTACAGAGTATTTCTTTTTTTTTTTTGTTCTTCTGTATTTTTTCTCTCTCATCGTATACAATTATTAATTCCCTGGAGGGTTACAGGACCTTTATTTTCTTCTGCCTTTATCTACGGCAGGATGAGATAAGCTCTTTCATCCCTATATATCCGAGTTATATACAAAAATGAACAAAAATATGTTACGGAACATATGTACGGTACGTATATACATACACATACGAGTAAAAATAAAAAAAATAAAATACGGAGGTATGTACGTATACATATACATATCTATATACATATGAGAGCTCTGCAGCAGTTGGGATACCTAGATGCTGCAAAATTATTGATTTACGAGGTAAACTCGCCTCGGAGAAAAACTTGATAAAGAAAAGTAAAGAAAAAAAAATGAAAAAAAATGAAAAAAAAAAAACAGGTATATATAAGCACTGGGATGCGGTAGAACGGATTCCTACTCTACTGTTGCGGTTTGGTCTAATTCCGGAGTAGAATTCTATACCAAATAGCGATAGAACACAACGGAAACCGAAGAGCGATCCGTTAGCTGATATCCTGTAGTCCGATACATATACAGAGTTATACCTATATTCTACAATTTATATCTAGGTTCAGAAATATGACGTGTAGTTACCCAGAACATATCTATATATATATATATCTATAAGCGGTTCTAAAAAAGAACTTTATTATTATATCCTATATAGTATATACCGTCGAACTGCTCAGTTTTAATTAAAAGATAAATTTTTTTTCTTTTTTTTTTACTAAATATAGTTACGCGGCAAATAGAATTTTATATAAAGTATATGAATCTAATGAGGTGTATGTGTACACAGTATATATGTGTAAAAAAAAAAAACCAACAAAAAAAAATAAGTATATATATATTTTTTGTTTTTTGTACAAGAAGAGAAGTGAAGAGAAAAGAAAAGGTAAATAAATTTATACTATATCCTCATTAATTTTGTGAGTGCAACCCTTAATAATCGTCTCTACGAAAGTGGGACAGCTGTGTGAAAACGCGGGGTTGTTCGTATGCAGGGGCTATAAGATTAAAGAGTACCGCGGTGTAGTGGTATGGTCCTTCGTTAAACCGTGTCGTAGAGACATACCGCGAAGCTCGACCTCGACCGAGTCCCGAAGCCTCCCTCTTCCCATTCTATAAACCTACCTATCCCTCATCGCACCCCTAAAACTCCCTATATTACTTTATAGTCGACGACGTCCGTCGGTTTGTAGCCATTCAACGTATACCTCGACGTTGAGGTAAGGACGACACCTCAAGGTCAAACGATCTACTTATATATTGTGCGCTAATTCTATCCATGTAAATGAAGGGTGTCATGCTAAGACCGGTTAAGTCCATTTCCTTTGTTTCTTTTTGTTTTCCATAGAAATGCGTTTTTTATTCAAATTTTTACCGCACTTATTCTGATAAAAAAGGGAAGGAGGGGTTGTTTTTTTTTTTTTTTTTTCTTCTTGTATTTAACCCTTATGAATAGTTCGGTTTTTCTTTTAGAATTATCAGCCTGTTTGGCCCCAGCACCCTTTCATATATCCATCCTATAATACACCTATTTGGCAATTCTACATTCATATAAAACCGTTAATATATCTGTACTTATTACTCACGCTATAGAGGTAAAGATTCGTCTCGTATCCCGACATCTTCTCAGCATTATTTCCACCCACGAATGGTTCGCCATCTCCAGCGGCGCCTCCTCCATCCCCTGAATAAAAATGAATATAAAATAGGATTACACGTAAGTATGTGTGTGTGTGTGTATACAGGATGACCCAGAACTCCCGCACCACCTTGAACAGGCGGGTTCCTTATCGAATTCTGAGACGAAAGTTCCTTTACGAAAACTCTCTGAGACCGACGGTTCTTGAGTTATTAATAATCGCGATTGACCAATCAGAGCGTCTTTCTAGTCAACCGCTTGATAGTTTCAGCGTTCCAGGTCGTGCGCTCCATAGTTTTTGGCCGTTCACGTCACCCGCTCCATAGTTTCAGCCGTCCAGGTCATTCGCTCCATAGTTATCGGCCGTCTAGGTCAACCGCTCCATAGTTTTAGCGGTCCAGATCATTCGCTCCATAGTTATGGTCATAGAGAGACGCTCTGATTGGTCAATTGCGATTTTTAATATCTCTAGAACAGTCGGCCTTAGAGAGTTTTCGTAAAGGAACTTTCGTCTCAGAATTCGATAAGGAACCTGCCTGTGCAAGGTGGTGCGGGAGTTTTGGGTCACCCTGTATAGTATAAATATAGGAGGTTTACATGTGTATGTGATATATATATTATGATTATCAGGAAAATATGAAATTATAATGAAATTTACGTTTATAAAGTAAAGTAGATAAGATTTCTTTCTTGTGTAACTATTCGAAAAGTAAAGAAATCTCGGATGTATATAGGGAAGTATAACTATAGATAATACGATACGTAATATACACTTTCATAGTTTATTATCTGCTCAGTTATTATGAACCACTGGGGGCAGTTATATCGCATGAAAGAATCCTAAATCGAGAAGAATTGTCCGCATAGGGTATATTGCCAATAATTGATATAATATATAGGCGAAATTGAGTATTTGCATCATGAAGTATCCGAAATTTCGTTTAGTAAGAATCGCTACTCCAAAGAAAAAAATTTCAGTATTTTGTTTCTTCAAGCACTATCAAGAATAGTACGATTTTTATTTCTCATTCTTAAATGCATCAGGTTTCTTAACTCGAAATAATTGACGAGATGATTGAATGTACAGACTGGATACCCGCTTCTGTCACACCTAAAATCTGCAACCGAGGATACATTTCTTTTTAAGTTGGCAATACCAAAGACAAAAGATGGTTTGAGAATCCCCCGCGACAGAGAGCTTGCAGAGAGCTCGTTTCATCTGTAAAGCCAGCTTTTGTTTAGAGTATTGCCAACTTAAAAAGAGATGTAATCTCGGTTGCAGATTTTAGGTGCAACAGAAACCGGCATCCCGTCTGTACATTTAGGTATCTTAGGAAAATTTCGAAGCATTGATTAGTGATCGAATTTTTTGGTATTCAGTTGCTCAACTTCGATTCTAAAAAAATTATATCAACTGATTAAAAATTGTTCGATCTTTTAGATAGATTAAGATATCACCGTTCAAAGGACGTCTAAAACAGCATCTAAGCCACTTTCTTAGCCTTCTTGCATAAGAGGATGAGTTTTTGGGCGTTGTCGTTTCCTGATAAGGATTTTCGTAAACGGAAAACAGCCGTGTCCTAGATGGTAGTATTTGACCCCGTATTTTCCCAGCGTTGTTAGTAGTCGCCGCGTTGGTTGTAGCGAGTGAAAAACGACCTACTATTCGTTTCTCTACGTTGGACATTTATTATGTTTTCCGTTTTTTTTTTATTTGTTACTATTTTTTGCCAATCTTTCTTTCTGTCCGTTTCTTTTTTTTTTTTTTCCTTCTCTTTCTTTCTTTCTTTTGCACGCTTCGAAAAGAGATTGAATTTTAATTATAATAAACGATGATAATTATAACCATATTAACCTGCGGTATGAAGCGAATTGTCATTAGAAATAATTGAAGTTCTTGTAATATTCGACTTCGTATTACATGTATACTACGATCGTTTGTCAATTGCCCCATACGGTCGATTTAGTCCAGAAATACCTAACGTTGACATATGGATAATAAATGTTTTCAAGTTAACTTGCGGGGCTTGGATAAGTTCTCGAAACAAGACGTTAGACACGTTATTTATAGACTTTTACGGACCGATGCATACACCTACGTGTACTTACTTTCAGACATGTTTATTGTCGATCATTTATACCGTATATATAATACGGGATCCGTTAATCTCTTGGAAAAATTCCTATTCTTAAAAATATGTTGTTTTTATTTATTATTATTTTTTTTCTCTTTCCATATACGGTACTCAGAAATCTGTGGCTTTATATTGCAAATCTTATCACCGCCATCGTAACTTAGGAAGACTCTCGACCATAGGATATTTCTGAGAGCTGTAAAACCGCATGATATATAGAAAATTGTGAAATTGATGATAATCAAGGAATAAACCACGTAGACGACTCATTAGTCTTTTGTATTGTCGCATATATGTATGTATGTCGTCTATTTATAAAAATTGATTCTATGGTTTACGATTCGCGGAATTATTCCATCCTAACGTTAATGAATTCGCATAAATTTTCGCTTCAATTTATCTATCTATAATATTAAAAGTCAGGATTTTATATTCACTGCACAGATGCAATCAAGGTGAATATTTTCTCTTGTAAGAATTCAGACAAATTGCAGCGATTTAAATCGCAGATTATTTATTTTTTTATTTTCTCCCCCCAGTATCTCGCTCTATACAATAGTTCATAAAACGAATTTCCATTAGGTAGATAGTAATCAATTATTTTGTTACAGTTCATTTTTTTTTTATTCCACCCAATTATCTTCCTAGATTCTTCGATTTTCTAATTTGTTTTTTATTTTCTGATCAATTGAGAGAAAAAAATCGAGCTACGAGACTTGCGGAATTTCGAAAAGAGTAGCGAACTGCTTTGACGAAACTGGGTCATCGACAATCTCCTTTGCGGACACAGCTAGTGTTCTTGAAAAAGGTCTTTTTCAATATGCATGAAAAAAAGGTGTATTTTCGTCGTTAAAATATGTAGGTGACGATGTCCCATTTGATATTGTGTGTAGAGTTTATATATTGAAAGCTTGCGATATTGAAGGTAACGGTATTAACAAAAGATCACGAAAACTTTATATTAACGATAAGTTTGAAAGTGTAGAGTGGGTAAGTATGTACCTCGGCGCCTTACACGGTGCGGCGCGTTTCGACGCAGCGGCCGGCGCCAGGCAAACACCCTTTTTCACCCTGCACCTTACCCTAGTGTTGGGTGCGCGCAAATTCAAGTAAAATATAGGTCGGTGGGTCGCCGTTGGGTACGTGAGGGACTGGCGGCGTGGTGAGAGGAGAACGAGAGAGAGAGAAAGAGAGAGATAGAGAGTTAGAGAGGGCGAGAGGACCAGAGAACCAGAGGGAGGCTGGGGCTCTCGGCTCTCGGCTCTCGGCACTCCGCATTGATCTCTCTCCTGTCCTGTCCTACCACAGCGGCGCAGCCTCATCTACCCCTCAACCCACCCCCGTTCTCGTACCAACCCATCCAACCCTGCCCGAGTTCCACGGCTATATACCTCGCGGATTACGTATAACACCTACACGCACTGATACGTACACATATGCATGATAAATCCGCATGTATTCATCGCTTGTACCGCATGCTTCAACGTAAGGCAATAGCCGCTGCGATTTCTACGGATGATATTTACCCCGCGGAAATTAACAGTACGTTAATTAAGTTATTTCAATTTTTTCGTATTTCCGGAAATGCCACAGGATCAAAGCAAGGCTGTTATTAATTATGATGACAAAGTTGACGAAAATGAGTTTTAAGGATACGGATGATACGTTTTAAGCCGTAATAAAACCGCGAAGTAGAGAGTCAAGGCGTGGTTAGAGACTGAGCGATATATATGTATACCTAGCGAAAATTTTTTTGCCTCTGAGAAAAACTCAACGGGTTTTTTTTTTTGCAACTTCGATCGGTATGGGGACTTTGATCGACACTTTATACCGCATGTAAGGCGAAAATCCTTAATTGTGATAATAGCACGCGATAATCCTCCGTCTATTTCCCCCTTTCCTCTTTCCCGTGATTAACTACCATTTACTAATTACTTCCCTCATCATTCATTGTCTGCAGTAGCTCTGCACCGGATATCTACATGCGGTTGATAACGATTACGGTTTATAATGGAACCGCAATATCTGCATTCATCTCAAGCTTTAGGATTTCTTTATCCTTCCATAACCGATATAGAATCTAATCAAATTCTAATCGAGTATTTCTTTTGCCTGATAAAATGCCGAATGACTGAAGAAACGAGGCGAAATCGAGAACCTTAATTTCTCCTTACTTTTCCCCTTTTATCTGCACAACGGGGTTGATCGTGGTTTTCGATCACCACGAGTACTTTAATTGTATAATAATATCGACGCATAAGTTAATCATAACTTGATTATGGGATGAAATAGAGAAAGATATAGCCGGAATATATGACAGTGTGGTAAAGTGGAAGAGGATCGAGCATCGAGTGTACTTCAATGAACTGAATCGCGAGGATGAGGATACTTCCGTCAGTCTCGTTCGATCCTTTGATCAAAAGGCTTTTCTTTCTTCCTTCCTTCCTTCCTTCCTTCCTTCCATCCATCCTTTGCCCGCCGCCTCTTATCACCGTTCGTTCTTGCGGAAGAGGAACTTCTTTGCCACTGAATATCGCACGGCTCGGTACCATATATACTCAACTACCACTAACTAAGAAGAGGATCAGCCCGGATCACAAGCCGTGATACAAGAGACATACCACCCTTCTTTCATTCATTTATCCCTTTCAATTAACTATATAAGGATAACGGTTGTAGCTAACACATCTATGTGTACAAAACGCAGCGGATCACCACATACGATTGTTACATTGTTCTATGCGAATATGGGGATCGACTGGTACCGCGTTTTTGGCAAAGAATATCTCTTTGGAACTTACGAAATGCCGTGAACATATCTGGGTACCAAAAACGCGATTCAGATATAATTATTATATTAATATTTCTACATTTATTCGCGGGACGATCATACCGGCTTCCAGACGAGACGCTGACTTGACCTTAGTCTTCGGAGTTCCCTCGCTCATGACGCGTTTCAATTAAACCTCTTTTTCTTAAGCTGCCCTTTTCCTTGCCACGCGGGAATTTAACCACGTATACGTATCTCCTCTTCCTTCTTCTTCTTCTTCTTATTTAATTGTGTTGGTTATAAAACCCTTCAGATGTGTCGTCTCTCCTAGGCGTTGATAAAACTCTCGACGTTTTATACACCGTATAAACCCGCACACAAAAAAAAACCGCTACTCTCCACGCACGTTAGCTGTTACTGCTAATCAACCTGCGGTTTTATCTCACTCTCTTCAGCTCCAATTAAGGAGGGGTAAGAAAAACAACCCGTTAAGATTTTTATCCCTTTTAACACTTTAAACGTATTTTGTGCATTTTTTGATATCTGTACAAACGCCTCTTTCCATTTTCTCCATTTCTCGTTATTTATTTTGATCTTTTATTCTCTCCCGGGTTGATCGTCCTTTCTTTTCTTTTAATCTCAAAAATTGAGTAATAGGCGCGCACACTTGCGGCAACCGAATTTTTCGGGGTAACAAATTTGCTCTTTTATCTCGATATGACGTTCTCCGTCGTCCACGGGGTGACAGGTATAACGACGACGGGGCACCAGGTAGGTAAGGTAAGGCTTGCGACACCCGCGCGCGGCCCTCGCGGTTCTCGGGCGTTGAGCGTGTCCCGGGCGCAGTGAGCTGCCCGCCCTCCCACCCTTGTAGTACGCCTGCGCTTTTCAAACGGGTCGCCACCCTCGGCTACAGCTTCCAGCTTCCAGCCTCCAGCATCCAGCATCCGGACGGTGACGTAGCCCCTGGATCCATGGACCATAGATCGCGGAGGGTAAATCCATTCCGCTATACTCAAAGTATAATCCCTGAATTTTTTACACGGTTTATTCGATACAGAAATTATGTACAAGGTAAAACACCGCTATGACAAAAATCTCGAAGGGTCCATGCGGTGACCTTGAGACCTAGAGAATCATAACTTCCGGCCAATGTGGAGGAAGACATCCCTAATAACTTCCTACTGGTTAACGTAGCGGCTGTTATCCGACGTAGGTCATATAAATCGGACAAGTTCATGATTAAGTATACGTATAAGTTATGTTAGACGGATTTTATACGATATATAATTACCGAATTTGTCAAGACGAGGGTACAGATGGATACAAGATTAAAGAGTTCGTTTTTTGTGCCATTTGAAAAAGATGAAAGATAGATTGTTTTATCCTGAAATCTTTTCTCTCTGCACCGGACAGGCTTACGATAGAGATATAATATATGATAAAGGAATTGTGTGCAAGCGAATTGAAAAATTTGTTCAGATCTATAGAGGTAATATTATATGGGACAAATGGGACTAATTCGTCATTTTAGGGGATGATTTTGTGCCAGATAATAATAATAATCAAACTCTGTCAATTTGTTATCCAGATTTTATGATCATAACAATTTTGGATACAGATTACGAATAGGTACGATAATATTTTAGCAAATTTCACGTACCTATACTTTTTTTACTATCAAACAATTGACTTCACACTTTGATATAGTACTTTTAGATTAACGTATAAGTTAGCCAATGTATCATAAAATATTATAACTTGGAATGATATATGTGAATAATTATATGAATAAACTAATATGATAATTCAATATAATCGCATATTCACATATTAATTAATATAATTATATCGACAGCGAGGAATCATTTCCGATTATCTATATATACGTATAAATGTAAAAGCGAGTTACGAACTCAAACAATATCGCGAATATTCAATATTTGATGTGACGATATTCCCTGGAAATCCAGAGTAACCCCAGTCTGAATTGTAACACACTACACTGAGAGAAAAAAATCGTTGAATCAAATATACTGATTCTGTTGGTTAAGAAATAGTTGCTTCAACCATCATTTTGTATGAATGAATAAGCTGTAATTACCATAACAAATCTTGGCCATTTGAATCAAACAAATGAGTTATTCGGAACATATAGTTAATTTGACTATGTTTTTTATTCAAACAACTATATATTAGTTGTTTCGATTAAAACCATTCGGTTGAAGTAGAAAGGCAATGTGTTTGGATGCATGTATTCGGATTAACCACATACCTTGTTGTCTTGAATAAATATAGTGATTGAATCAACCGAATTCGAAATGCTTGAGACAATCGATACGCATCGTTCGATAAAACAAGTGATTTGATAGAATCAAATCATCCGTGTTTATTCGATTCAAACTTATAACTCTGTCAACTCTGTCAAATGCGCTAGGTTGATTTGACTAAATGTTACTTCAGTTTGAAACTTGTGATGATTGTGTCGAACAAATTGAATCGTTCAGCCAAACCGATTGTGGAACGGATTTGGAACGGATTTTACAGATCGCTTTTTTCATTCCTAATACGAATGAGATTTATGTCACTGAGTTTTATTATTCCATATGTTTCTTATGAAATCACTTAATTAGCGATATCGCATCAATCTGTACGTGTTACGCTCATATTTTTCACAACATTTTCCAGGTGTGATCTCGCCTTAATACTGATCGTTGCGATTAAAATGTCTATCAGCTCTTAATTCAACACCTTGATCATAGGTTTCGATACATACGAAAATATGAAACCCGTTACCATAGGGTAGATTGGCGTAGTAGGTAGGGCGTGCGGTTAGTAATATAGCGAATGCGAGCGGACGTGGGTTCAAATCCCGGTTAGGGCGAAAAAGTTAGGTGGCGTTTTTCTTATCGAATCGGAGAAGTTTGTCGATCTACATGTCGATAGTTATGAAATGTGATAACGAATATTCACACGCACGTAAAATTTCTTCGTTCAATTCGCAAGTTTCGATTTAGTTCGAGCAACCAATATTTTGTCACATTTACATAAAATTTATTTCGCCGCCCGTAACCGCCGCGTTTTGTTGGGCTAAACAAGGTTTTTTTGTTTTAACAAATTTTTTTCTCAGTGTAGTCGACAGAAACGCGAGAGTGTTGAATGGATCATCTCATATATTTTCGTCGACAAAGTGTTTGATCTCGACATCCAAATCTCAATTGGATCAATGATATATCTTATTGGTTTACCCGGAAAGATATTCAGCTGTAACATACGGTGTTTGATCCGAAAATACGTTCATTAGATTGAAAAAATGAAATGCTACACTAAACTAGAAATTTTATCGATTTACCTTATTAGATGATCGCTCCAACTGTGCATTTGTCAATAGAACCATATCTGGTTTATTTCAAATAACTAATCCGCTGGTTAAACTTACCTAATATTTATTTGAACGCCCGTGACCGCCGGATTTATTTAATTGAAATATTTTTTCTTTGGTTCAACGACTTTTGTCCCGCAGTGTACCACTCAACAATTGTCGATCTTTAGATAATGCGTTGTAATTTATAACGACAGTTATTATATGGATTTTTTTTTTCTGTTTTTTTTCCTCCAATTTCATGATGATTCTTCGTCTTATTCTTATATCATTCTTCTAATTATTATTCCTAATTGTATATACCTCTCTAGAGGTAAGTATACTTGACGAATTCTTGAAAATTCATTAATTGTAAATGCGTACCCTCTTGTACCCTCTGTAGCATTAATTCAATTACTTTGGACAAATTGAAGTCAGATACAAAATGGATAATGATAAAACAGCTCGTAATTCAAATCGCATGAATGAACATAATCATTTTATTATTTATCAACTTAACAGCCGAGGTAATCTATTACAACATTATTATAATATCAGCTACTAATTAACTAATTATATCAAAATTTTTGTTTTCTTTAGATTAGATCGATGCAATTTAAAACAAAAAAAAAAAAAAGAAAGGAAGAAAGAAAGTAACTGAATAATGAATTTCAACCGTTTATAAACCGTGTCGAAATTTTATTGTCGAACGTTGAAAAGACAAATAAATAAATTATTAGCCACAGATTCGTACAAACAGCTAAAACTCTTTGTTTCTCTTTTATTTTTTCCTTGTCCTTTTTTTTTTTTGTTATCAAATAACGAGTTTTTTCTTCACCGTTAAAAGGTTCCGAGCCGGATATCACCCCACGTGCTTATTACGCGCGAATTCCGGAAACCCCTACTTATACCTAACATATATGTATATATATGATAACGTACACACGCGGTTCTTACCGAGTTGGCTTGGGTTAGGGTGAGTGTCGCTCAGGCGCGAGACCTTGGCTCGATTTCTCGATACATCGATACTTTGTAACCGCGTTATGGGTATATACTATATAGGTATATATATACCTACATATATAGATACAGGATGATTCAGGTTGAGCGGTCCATAATTTCCATATGAGGGTTTGATTCCCCATAAAAATCTAAGACTAAATTTCCTTTACCGGAAATCTGAAGGACTAATAATTCACGAGCTATGAAAGATCTTAGTTGACCAATCGCAGAGCGTATAGGTCACATAGACTGGGTACCCCGCTCAATCTACACTCAAGGCCAACCCTAGTCTGTGTCACCTATATAAGTTCTGTGATCGGTTAACTAAGATCTTATGTAGCTCGGAAACTATTGGTCCCACGAATTTTTGGTAAAGGAAAATTAGTCTTAAAATACCGCAAGGAATCTATCCTTAAAATATGGTCCGCTCAATCCGAACAATCTTGTATATATTTAAGATCACATTTATGTGTTTAGTCGTAGTGCATAATATAACAGCTTCTGTAAAAGACCTGCTTACACATATACACATACACAGAGATCAATCTGCACGTATAATTTTCGAGAAGTTTCGATCGCTTCGCGAAAGGACTCGTCTCTACCTCTACCTCTGCCTTTGCCTTTGCCTTTGTCAGAACCGTCGCCCTTGTCGTTGCGTCAGCAGTTTTTCATCACCTCTTTTTACGTTTTTTTTTTTTTCAGCGCGCTCGATATATATAGAGAAAAATCAGTTAGCCGGTCGTTAGAAAATTATTACCTTGAAAATGGAAGAAAAATAAAATTAAAAAATTAAAAAAAAAAAAAAAAAAAACCTTAGAGGGTTCTCCGACCCTACATAGGTATAAACTCTTATATATTCGAGCTACTTTCCTCCTACTCTTTCTACTTCATATCCTGAAAATTTCTCACCTCTTTTCTCACACCGCTTTTCTCTCGTTCATGCTTACCGAGTTCAGGTAATTGAATCGGTCACGCGCGCTTTATATCTCGTTATATTATCGTCTGTAAGAGAGTGAGAGAGAAATGGGGGAGAGAAAAAGAGAGGGAGAGACCGAACCTGAGTGTTATTCTTAAAAGACCTGATAGAAATAATTTCTTGATGAAAAAGGGGGCAGACCTTCACAGAGGAAACAATAACTGCTTAAGTAGGTCTATAGAAAGAAACGGCCAAGATCCTCAGTTTCCTTTTTTCTTCGTTTTTTTCATTTTTTTTTTTTTCATTTTTTTCTCACTTATACGGACCGAAAAGGGTGTAACGAGACAAATAACGGTTCGATCGACATGATCATTATATTAAATCTCTGAATTTTTATACAATTGATTGTACAATTGTAGTAAAAGTAAATTATTGAACCTACACTGGCCCTTAAAAATTTGACAGTTTGTAAAAAAGGGACGTTTCAAGGGCCATCAGATTTTACACTGAATTACTCACCACCTCATTTTCTCTTTTAAAAATAGACCTCAATTTTTCTTCGTTTTTTTTTTATTTTTTTTTTTTCATTCTTTCTTTTTCTCTCTTTTCTTTTTTTTTTTTTTTTTTCTTTTTATGTCATAAAGTAGAGTGTAGTAGGGGTGCGGAGAGGCGGAAAGAGAGCGGACAGACCGTTACCCCAAAAGTGTCATTTTGAGATCTCAATCATGAATTGCTGCCTTTCAAAATGCAAAGTGATGAGGAGCGTCGCGTCGCGTCGCGTCCCAGGTAGGTAGGTAGGTAGGTTATTGGCGGGTTATACGTAAAATAAAAAAAAATAAAAACGAAAAAAGAGAGGAATAACAAAAAAATTAAAAAAATAAAAAACCGCAAGAGAGTTCAATTTTGAGGGTGAATTCATAATATAATATCTAATCGGTATACCTAAGTTAAAAACCGAGGGTTCCTCTTCATTTTATTTATTTTTTTTTTACATTTTCACATTTATGGCTCTAAATTTTTATTCTCAGAGTAAATTGAAACGAAACTCGTGGCGTGCGGGTAAATTTCACTTGAAAAAACACCTCGTGTACCTATAGGCTGCTTGTTAGGTAGGCACAGTTAATTAACCAAAAAATAAAAGGTAATTAGTCAAATTTATGAGAAAATGGTTGATAACACGATCTCAACGATTCAACCATCCATCCATCCGTTCATTCTTCCCACCTTACCGCAAATTATTTATTTTTATCATAACGTAAGACGCAAGGGAAATTTCTCGTCCTCGAATAAAGGAAAGCAGAAATTCAGAGTTCAATATGCAATTAATTTCAATATTCGCGCGTTTCGGAGTAATAAGTAGGTAATTTCATTACATTACGAATTCTGAATTCTGGATTCTGGATTCTGGATTCTGGATTTTTGCGGTACCCCACCAACCCAACCCTACCTTCGGCATTGGCGTTAAGAATCAAGAATTTATAAAGGGGAGCGGAAGCAAGCGAGGTTGCGGGCAGAGAAAATTGCTTAGAGAAAACCCCGTACCCTCTTTATCCGCGTCGTTCGTGTCAATTAGTCAGACTTTTCGTGGTGGTAGGAGTTTCCTAAGATTTAAGAAGGAACTTCCGGACCCGTACCGCGCACCCCCAAACCGCACACTTATAGTTGAATGCAGCAAAGACGCCTGCAGGGTAAAATAAGAATAACAAGAAGAAGAAGAAGAAGAAGAAGAAGAAGTGAGAAACTGGAAGAAAGAGAAAAGGGAAAAGGAAATACGGTGGTCTTGTGGCCGAAAGAGGAAAGTAGGGCAGTCGGTGGTTGCACCCTCGACGGATTACGTAACGCAACCCCTGCACAGTCGCGCTTACGTGACGGAACTACGGTGACGTCACACCCCCTACGTTAAGAAGACAAGGATGAGAATAGGTACCGACCTACGGGATCATTCTCGTGTTAACTTTGTTCCTCTCCTTTCACAACCAGCAATACATTGATGCTGCACAGTCTTACTTCATCGGCACATCCGTAAAACAAGAATTAAAAGTAGCAAGGATCAGCTGGGATCAAGATAGAGATAAGGGATCAGGTATAAGGGATGAGAAAATGATTAAAAACCATCATTTTCATATTTCTTTGGATCTTTACATTCATTTTGTTAATTGCAAAAATAAAATAGGTACATAAACGTTTTATAATTATGACTTTTATATATATATACAGGTGCTTCAGGGGTAAATGCGGGGGTTGGGTTGAGACTGGCTTTGAGAAAGTTGGTATTCTCGGTTGTGAAGTCCGCGTTTACTAATTTCACTGCGATAATGAAGACGTTTATTATTATTATTATTATTATTATTATTATTATTATTATTATTATTATTATTATCTTTACCCCGACGAGTAATTACTCTTTTGTAAAGTCCTCCTTCCAACTTTTACATCTGCACTAAAAGAAAGAAATACCTTGCTAGTACCCCAGTGGAACATGATCAAGAATTATCATGCTTAATCGTCTAAACATACCATCTCCGTCTTAGTTTATATCTATATCCGCTATATAGCTATAGCTTTTATTATTTTTCCATAAATATGATAGATTTTTAATCCCAGTATAGCTATAGTATAGCTTAAGGGCTTAAAATAAATAAATTTCAACTTTTTTTTTTTTCTATAATAAACTTTTTACTCCTCTTCGTCGTTTTTGACATTTCGCTCTACCGCTAAGATCTGAATGAATGGATCTCATCTCTTGCTTTTTATCACTCATTCTCAAAGTCTCCAACGTCCTGTGTCATCGCTTCTCGCAAAACTCACTTTTCCGTTGACAGAGAGTAGAAACAAAAACCAAAGAGGAAAAGAGTAGAAAAAAAAAAAAGTAGGGAAGAAGTAAAAACCTATATAATAATAATAATAATAATAATAATAATAATAAGAAAACAAAAAATAAAATAAAAAAACAACCCTTGGTTGGGTGGGTGCGTGTATACCACAGCAGCTACAACCCGGCCGAGGCTCAGGCACTTCTCATCTCCGTCCGAACCGCTATGGTACCGTATGTCCCGTCTCTCTCAGTACCTCACCGCCACAGATCGATACAGCGGAGTCTGCGTCTCCTATATACACGTATATATACACATACATGTATGTATACATATACAGAGATAAAATACTGTGTATCTACTTTATTATTACACGTAAAATTGACGCTGGTATGGTATGTTACATACATACATAAATATATGCATACATACAGAGCGTGGAAATTTGGTAAAGGGTAGGTATACCAGTCTTCTGTATCCATGCGTTTTGGAATATCTACCACTATACACGCACTGTGTATAGTTTCACGAAATAACCCCCTGGGAACGCGGGTACGTAGTTTAACGTGAATCCGGGGCCCAGAACCTGGGGAGCCAGGAGCCAGGAACCAGGGACTATAGGGACCAGGGACCAGGAGCCAGGAGGGCGTTATCCTCTTTGTCGACTGGTGCTGTAGTCTGGTTCGTCGATATTCGGCCCGGGTCGTCGAGGACGAAGTATACCTAGTCAAACTGTAGCCTAGCCGACTACAACGAGAAAGATTCTGCAGGAGGAGAGTATCCTCTTATACTATGGCCAAACTGCGCAAAGGCAGGCCTCATGCACCATTACATAGTAGTAAGTAATACCCGCGGGAACAACTCGAGACCAGGTTCTCAAATGGGGTATATCCACCCTCTCGTATCTGGGTCGAAGATAGAATATCCTCTCGTCCTTGTTCACTTAACCAGAATGAATATTCACCAAATTTTACGACTAATGAATCGTCGTTTTTATTTTTTTTATTTTTATTAGTCTCATTTTTCTTACTTATAGTTATATATACGTGTATCATTTTTCATCTCTATTCCTTTTTTTATCATTTTTATCATCCAATTATTTATTACAGTCACGAAGACACCGCGAAAAATGAAATCTTCTCCTCTCTTCCTTTATCAGGTGTCGTTTTACCCTGCGTGGTATTTGAGCATCAAATTAGACTTTGATTTGTGTGACCAATCATAGCCGGAATATATCACATCAATTTTTTTTTTCCTCCTTATTAGAATATTGAAGAGTTTTATGGTGTAAGATGCTCCCGCGCTACATTCATGGCTCTTAAATTATGCTACTAATATCTAATTAGTTCTAATCAGTCACCTTGAAATCCTTCTCAGAAATTCTCTGAACTATTTAGCGGATGGATAGAGATGAATACGTGTATTAAGGTAATTGAAGTGCAGGAGAGCACGGAGTAAACAGTTTTAGGTATAGGGGTTGTAAGTTTTGGGATGATTAGAGGTACCTGAATTATTCTGTCGGATAGAAATCGTTACCATATTACGTATACGACATGATGAATTATAATTGTTCTCTTGGGGGTGTATAGGCGTTGCGGCCTAAACCCTAATACAGCCTCTATTCTATTGTTCTATTCCGTTCCATTATATTACATTATATTATACATTCTATTCGAGGAATTATATTCTATAGACACCCACCCACACACACACACAGTCTCTCTCTCTCTCTCTCTCTATGTCAAACTACCCTGCCAACTGAATCCCAGATCTGTATAGGTGTTCATAGGTATATCTACCTACCTAGCACCCGCTTGAATACGACACTCTGGAGATCGACTAGCGGCACTACTACTGCTACCAATTCCAGGACTAATTTACAGAAACTGTATTGTCACCACTCGACACCCAGGGCAATCTCCGTTTCGGATGGTCAAACTTCACACGTAGCTGAATTTCGACTATTCAACTAGAGCTGAATAAATTTTCAAAGAGTCGAACGATTTCAATGAAATTGGATTCTGAATTTCAAAAGTCACGAATGGTGAAGATTTAGGATTTCAATATTACATACGAACAGTTTTTAAAAAGGGTACATTACTACTTCGATGGTATACATAAACGATTTTGAAAAAATTTCAAACGAAGAATACCGAAGGTTCAAAATTCCGAAAGATAATTATCCTGAAAAGCCAAACCTACGAAATTTGAGATTCACGAATGTATTTATTTACTGTTTAATACCTCTGGCTGTATTGATCTTATCGAAACCAATTAGTGGTCAAATTAATTGTCTCGAAATTCACTTGTTGGAACAAAAAAAGTCCAAAAATTTTAACAATTATTCACAACATCATGGAGTCATCGATTGGAATAGATAAAATGAATGAACTATTTTTTGACTTCACGTCTTCAGCTAATAGACAGAGATTTTTAGATTTTTAAGCTTCCTGCAGGAATCTGGACGTTCGGAGTTTTAATCTTCCGAAACGAATTCGGTATCCTTATCGTTCAGAGCTTTTAAAATTTCTCAACTTCAATCCTTCCCCAACTACATTTGGCACGGAAATACTTTGAATAATTTTGCAGATTCGGTATTGAATTCCAAAGAAATCGGTTCAACGCTTTTCAAAATGGTGATAAAAATGTGTTTCTTAAATAAGTGTTAATACATCGATCAGTTTTTTTTTCTTTTTTCGTTATATAAAATGTAAATAATAAATGGTAAAATAAATTTCTATATGGTATTGGGTAGAGCTTTATCACAAAATATGTACAACACGATTTGGCAATCAATGACGTTGTAGGGCCAGTGCAGTGGTAAGAAATTTCATTGCCAAAATTCGCCATAAGCAGTTTACGTAATTAGAAATTTTTTCGCTAAGCCAAGTCTTGCGGGGAAACGTTCCTTGATTATATATATATGATGGATTAATTTCTACTAGAATGTTCATTAAACTAGACTGACGTTAACGGTTTTATAATTTCGTCAAAAGTGAAACTTAATTATAAAAATAAAATTCTAAAGCTAATTATATCAGTTATAATTATATTATAACTAAAATATTGGGGTTTGGAGTTTGTTCGAGTCTCCAATATTGAGATTGAAATTAAGAGTTGTCGGAGTTGTATAATTTGGCTAAAGCTTATGTTCATAAGGAGTAAATTATTTATTTAATTTAATGGTCAACGAAGGTATAGATATAGATATACCTACGTATACATATACGATGGCCGAGGAGTAGTGGATCAGGTCAGTACGTACGCAAGCATAGCTTGTGGTTCGTATTATATTATTATAGAACTTTATATTTAGCGAACCTTGCTCCGAAGACCTTCACCTGAATCGCCCCCTCATAAAAGATGCAGTCGCTTCGATCCTGAATAATTGCGACCCGCACGAAGGTGAGCTCTCGCCATAGGGCATAGGATATACGTAAACCTTTAATACGCTACAAGCTTTTTGAAAATTTCAAAGCTTTACATGGGGTGTGAAGAGGAATCCGCAGTTTCCTTTATCCAATAAAAATTCAGTATTTATAGCCATAATATCGTGAAGCCTTGAAGAGAATTTCTGATTCCCTTCTTTTTTAACCCCCCAATTTTTGCCTCCGTATTTTTTTTTTTTTCCTATTTTTTTTTATCATTTTTATGTCATTTTTTCCGACGACTTTTAAAAGCCCTCTTTAATTCGACGCCTAGTAGCGTCGCTCAGGGTTTTGGGATCCGATCAGCGAAGTCGGAAATTAAGGCAGGAGGACGGAAAATTGGCCGTTAATGGGATCGAAGTTCGGAAAAGTTTGAGATTCCATATTCCTCACGACAGGTATAAGGCTCGCAGAATTAGGTGCTTTCCGATTTCCAGATCGAATTATCTTTCAGATTTATATGAAATATCGGCAATGTGATAACCATTATAGATTATAATATTGAAAAGTCGAAAAGTTGCGATAATATACTATATAAATATTTTACTATATCTTTATACACGTGATATTAATTTTTCATATATTTTATAAGTACACTGTCAGCTCGAATTTGAACGTACGTTATACACATGACATGAGCTGATAATAACAACATTAATAATATACACAAGATAATGAAGCTTGTGTATTCATTACGTTCATCCCCCTAACCAACTGCCTGTTTAATATTCTTTCGTCGATGTATACACATATACATATCGATCTAGTTCAACAAACTGAATAAAAAATAAATAAATAAGGGGGACCGGATTGAAGTTCCGAATTTGTTTTAGCCGATTTTGAATTTTTAGAAACGTTGTAAGAGTCTAAAAAATAAAAATTCCAAAATCCGGATCCCCGAAAGCCTAAAAATTCTAAAATTTCGCTCCATTTCTAATCGATAACTTCAGGATGTTGTAAATAATTAATAGAATTTTTTTCCCCCAAGAAGTAAAAGAAGTTTCGAAGTTTTGGCCTTTTGGAAACCTTCGGTGTTCTTCGCTTAAAAGTTCTCGAAATCGGCTTAGGGGTATGTAGACTAATATCGGGTAAATACAATTTCTGCAAACTGTGACCCGGTGGTATTCAAGTTCGAAATTTTCACCATCCGGGATTTTCAACTCCCAAAATCAGCCAAATAATACTCTATCTTATTTTTTTTGTAATTAAATTATATGATATACAGCTTGATATAATTTGTCAAACTAACTCCGACAAGAAACTTTTCGTCCTTCACTCTCTTCGCCTCCGTTCTTTCATCTGCGAATTTCCTTTCGTCGATTTAGGCCCCGCTTAGGTACTATAAAGACCAAATCGAGAGAATGGACCAGGCAAGTATATAAGGTAGGGGCAACCAGCAAGCAAGCCAGCCAGCCAGGGCTAGTAGTCTAGAAACGGTCTGGTCGGACAAGTGGTAATCGGAAAGCTCTTATATTACGTACGTACGTACGTGGGTAGGTAGGTATATAAATATACTTTCGATTACCACTTCTTAGTATTTTCGAGAACAAAGATAGGGTCAGATTCGCCTAGACTATAACATAAGCTGTAAATATCGATTCTCGACGATCGATTAACATCCGGTATTTATTTATCGTACAAAAACAGACAATATACGATCATTATTTCGAAAGAATTTGGATTAGCGATATATTATTAAAGCCAGAAACATATTCCAATCAATTTTCTTTCAAATTTTATATAAGTTATAGATATAACATCAGATTTTAAATATTTCAAGAAAATTTTAAGCACTTTGAATCATAGATGCGTTCAACTACTAAAAGGCTGTATCTACTTAATGTGTTATTTATTAATTTACTTGATGAGAGTAGCGCGGGATTAAATTTTTATATTTTTTTTTTTTCGGATATCTGTCTTTGGCAATTTATATTCCATTGATAACCTCGACGAGCTTGCAGCTGGTGTGTTCAAGGTTTTGTTTAAAACCGCGTTTTATCGATTTACTCGCGAATTCATCTTCATATGAAATTTAACGAGAGAAAGAGAGAGAGAAAATAAATAAAAAGAGAAGAAAAAAAGAGCCCGAAATACGTTCATTCTCCATCTATCTATATCAGGAATAATATTTGGCGGGAATATATCCCCGGGGATTTAGGAGTTTCATCAATTTTATGGAACGAGACCTTTTCTTCGGGTAAACAACGATAAAATTAAACGATCCTTTATGACCTGCAGTAGTAGGTACGACTATCTTATTCGATTATTTATACCGGTTTAATATGTTAAAATGTACATTTCTCAACGCACAGTTATATCGATTTTTTCATTATTATTTGAATTAGGAATCGAATTACTCAATTCTCATAAGGACAAATGGATTGTTCGTGTCTTACCAAACGATCGATCAGGCACGATAGGCAGTATGCTTACCTAATGCGTATCGAATAAACGAACGAATAAATAAAATAAAATAAAATAAAATGAAATAAAATTCAACATAATAAACTACTTGATAAATTTTTTTTTTTTGTTTTTTTCTGTTAATGAAATAAAAAAAAAATTGCCATAAGTGCAGCACATGGAAATAGATAATTATGTTTATAGCTAATATAATGTAATACGAAACCCGTGGTGTGTGTTATTCAATTATAAAGTGCAGAGGTAAATAATTAGCGGTAAAAGCAAGTGAGGATGAATTTAGTTACCCACCCCCCCCCTCGTATAGGGTAGGTAGAATAGATAGATAGGTAGATAGGTATGAGATATAAGGTATAAGGTACTTTGAAACGTGGTGGTAGCTAGGTGTCTTGTAACTGGGTCAACGAAATTATACATTATCTAGTACCGTTAAACTCAGCTTGACCTTTTTAACGCTTTTTGATCGATTAATTACACAAAGTTATATATATGCTTCATGCTACTCTAATGCCTATAATATGATGAATAATAGTTCGAATTTGAAAACCGTGTAAGAAAAGTTGAAATTTTATACGTCACAGTAGTAGTATAAGCGGGTTATTGGTCGGACCTTGAATTGCATATCCTCAAGACATTCCGCGAGCTTGAAAAAAAAAGGAGTAGAAATTTTTTTTCAATGTCGTATCTAACGGATGATAAGAAATTCTTTTATATATATATACTTCCCCGTATCATTCTCAGCTACTTTATTTTTTGTTTTTTGGTTTTTTTTGAGGTAAAACCAAATTCTCGCCATTCCTTACGTACCTACACGACTACAACATATTATAGGGGTATTTTATATCCCGGTCGTATAATTCCGCCCTTGTATTTTCGTCTAGATCCCAGCCTAACCTGATACACCTCCCTATAAAAAGAAATAAAAAGAAATAAAAAAAAAAATTCTACACTGTATTATATGTATACAGATATATGTCATGGTATGTATGTATGTATGTATGTATAGGGGAAGGCGTGCAGCAGCGAAGCCAAAAGATAATCTGTGTCGAGGGCAGGCACGCGGTTCTGTCGTCGTACCGTCCCGGACGAACGTTATAACAGTCTATTGGTGTACGGGGTGGTATAAGATCGTAAGAATAAGGGAAAGGCAACATTTTTTACGGTCGCAAACCTAACCGAACCAAACCAAACGAAACCAAACCAAACTGAACTGAACTGAACAGATTTGGGGGTGGGTTTGACTTTCCAAACTTTTTACTCCTAAGTTAAGTTATATTGAAAGATTGATGGCCTGCTACAGGAAGCTGGGAAGTAGGACAGTCAGACTCTAATCGTGGGGGCCAAGCCCAAGTCTAAAACCAAGACTATCAGGGAAACATTTTTTTAAGACTAAAGTGTGCAAACACTCGATGAAACTGGATTCAAATAAGCAAATAGCTTATTGAAAAAGTTTAGCAACCCCCTTATAAAGTTCTGACAATCCTTATTCTCGTATGTTTTAGAGTATATTTAGCATCCTATGAGGGAACGGCTTTGTTCGTTCACAAATTTCTTGTCAAGGTTTCATCAGAAATACCCTTTTTGCACTTAGAGTTATCGATGAGTTGCAATATATTGGCGTCTGTCAAAACCTGTCAAATTTAATAATCGATCAAATAGAAACCCACTTTCATATTTCCATCATTTGAAATAATGCGATTGTTATATCGTTTACACACATAAGTCTGGGTGAACAATGTTAATGCTGTATTAATATTATCATCAAATGATGATGTTATTTAACGTGAAATATTTTCCTAATTAAGTAATGATCCCTTATACTCAAACAGCGGTGAATTCATCTTTCACTGTAATTAAACAGAGGACAAAGTACTTTGTTACTGGGAAGTCAAACAATGCTGCATATTACATATCACTCTACTTTAGACCGTATAACTGAACACATACATATATACACACATAGTCATAACACATTTATACATATATATCATACACCTGAAAATCTCGGTGTTCTCTCCTTGCATACAAACTCCTTTACCTCAAAAACCGACCAAGATATATCATATCTCTTTTCTTACAATTAGACAACCAACTAATGTAAGGAGTAGACGACTTATAGTTAGAGATCTCTCACTGTTGGAGGCTTAAGAACGCCACTTTTGTGCTCTTTTTAACTCATTCCATTTTCTTATAAATTTTCTTTCTTTTTGTTTTTTTTTCTTCTTCTTTTACTTCTACTTGTTTCAAAATTCGTATAAATTTTACGTAAAAAAATTTTCTACGGTTGAAACATGTGGCAATGTGCTACTGATAGGTAGATTTATTATCTAGCTTTGCGGGTCCATATATCGTAGTCAACGGAGACGGTAATAATTATTTTCAAATCACTGCCGGATGCTTTGAAGAAATATCATTTCGACACCTGATTAATCGATTTTTTTCTTTTTTCAAATTTGAAGTTAAGTTTTTATTTTATCAAAGAAGCGACTGTAATGATAATATATAATGTAAATCTAACTCAAGAAGATGTCAAGAAAATTTTGAATTGTGTCTAAAAAAGAAAAAAAAAAAAACAATTGAAAAATAAAAATAAAGAATTGGAGTAATCGGTTATAAAAGATCCGAGACACTAAGAATATTTTTTCACATCGTGAGAGCGATTTGAGAAGAGAGAGAAAAAAGAAAAAATAGAGATCTACATTATTTACGAACACCTTCTTCCTGTTTGAGCAATAAATACATCACAATCGAGAATAAACGTATTCCCAAGAGAACGTAAGAATGGTTTTTCCGAATCGAATATATAAAGCTGAGTATTTTCTCATATAAGTATATAGAAAAAAAAAAAAAAAAAAACGTAAGCTGAAAGAAAATAAAAAAATAAAATAAAGAGCAGAAGAAAAAATAACTAGGAATCACGTTCGGATGATATTATATACATATAAACTTGCCTTCTATAATGGTGTGTCCTTTTTTCGCTAGAATCAGCGGCGTCGCGCCGGAAGTACTCATCCCTTCGGCGCCAGATATATATTGGTGACTGTATTTAAAACGAAGAGATAGTAGCGGTAAGGGGGTAGTAGGACGGATAGGAGATGGGTAAGGGATGACTAAAAGTATCTTCTTTTTTCCTCTTTATATCTTTAAAACTAATTGAAATACACTCGAAAATTCATCCGCGATAACTTCATTGATATTATATAAAAAAAAGAAAAAACTAACTAACTGTATATATAAGTAGTTTATATAATATGTATGTATATAGAAAGTAGAAAGAAGAAGAAGTAGAAAAAAAATAATAATAATAGGGTGACGATAATAATATTGATGTATTAATATAATATGATGTATGTAGGTATACTGGGAACGATTTGAGTCGATGATAAACTGCACTTTACTTTGCTCTTCACCTAGAACGTGACTTTTCTCACGTTTAAGATCGGCTTTAGGTAGGTATTAACGTTGTACAATAACTTTATGGAAGCTTTACTCTCTATCTTTCATTTTCTCTTATTATCTTTATCTTTATCTTCGTTTAATATGATAAATCTTTTTTTCAATATAAATGATCGCGGATTAATTGTCAAATCTAGACAAATATATTTACCACGATTTTAATCTTTGGTTCGTTTAATTTTATCTTTTAAATGAAATTATGTATGTACATACATATATCATGTCTTATACATATATATACATATATATATAAAATCATACACATAGATAGACATACATATATAAATATATCTATGTATGTATGTATGTATATACGAATGTATGAAGATATATAATAATGCACCGGTGTCTTTGTATAAGTGACTATTATATATATATATATATATATATGTACAATAAGTCGCCCTTCGAATATACCGAAGCGCACCACTTAACCTCCTTCGACTCGAATATGCGGAGCTACGCGAAGCACCTCGGGGTTCCCAACATTTACCCCTTCGATCTTTCCAAATCTCTCTTCTCCTTCGATCGATCGGTGCGCGAAACGTCCAACTGACAGTCAGAGAATGTCAGTGTCAGTATATTCGCGATTCCGTCAATCCCAGCGCGGGATTTGTAACATTGACAAAAAATCCCGATATATATATACTTTATTAGTTTTTTTGTATATTTTTATTTTTATTTTTATTTTATTTTTTTTTAAGGAAAATACGAAGATATGATCGTTACGAGATTGTGCGATAAAAACATTCGATATATCTCTTGTCTTTTTTAAGAAAATTTAAAAACTATGATTTTACATAATTTTTAGCGTTTTTCTTTTCTTTTCTTTTCTTTTTAATTAGTTTTGTTAATTATTATTATTATTATTATTATTATTTGCGAGGATGATAACGACGACTGGTGCAGCAACCCCAGGGTGTGGTGCTGCGAGTTTAGGCGACGTGGTGCGGGACAAGTGGTATATACGCGCGTTCTGGCTGGGAACCACCGAGCCACCGCGTCGACCCTCCACTGGGTGGTTACAGGGTGGATAAGGGGTGGTTGGGTGCCCCACCTGGTAGCAGGGCGGGTGCGCGAACTACCACCGCCGACGACGCCGACTATCTACTTATATAACTATATAAAACCGTCTATAAGGTCTATATGTGGTATTCTATAAAGGGTGTTCGTATAGTGACATATCTTGTGTATATTCAACCCCATGAAACACCCATGTATATAGTTTTATTTTCAGATTTTTGCCATACTCGAAAGTTGGTTGTATAATTGAACGCAGGTCCAAAAACGAATTCTCAATTTTTGTCATTCGAATTTAGAATCCAAGTATTAAATTGTGGATTCTAAATTGTAGAGGTTTAAAAGAGGTACGAAATGAGTACCCCATGAGCGCTGTAAGTCCAATGGATCGGGACGATCGGACCTTATTTGAATCAATCCGTGCGTACCGATTTCGTGATTTTATTAAAAATTGCTATTAGTTGTAATTTTTAGACTATTAGAGATACAGGGGGTTGGAAAAATGGGATTTATGCTTTGATTGATATACTATTATATCCCACGTGTGAGAAAAATTTAGAAGAAACTTAAAACAAAATAGGATTCTCATTTTCTTTTTATTTTGTCCGATCTGACCTGGATTGTACCATATATGGGCAAATCTACAGAAGTGTACCATTTTGAAGGATTGTTTTTAATTTTTAAAATATTGGACCACACTTCCCAAACTTGGTCTGATGCTTCTTACTATAAAGTTATTCAAGAATTTCACTGAGTTACTTAGTTTTAGAAGACGGCATAGTAGATAATTGGATCACCTGTGTTCATAGAATATTGAGGTTACATTTTCAATAAAATTTGGTATAAGAAGCTTTAAATTTCTCAATTTCAACAGCTGATGAGTAAAAGCATGTACATTTTACTTAAATTAACAAATAATCGTGAATATTCATTATTACAAATAAATATAATTTGTAGAAACTCTAACGACTCTATGAAGTTGCTACTTATGTGCTTAGAGGTTAATGAATAACAAACTGACATGGATAACATATAGTATATGTGAAACAAACGCAATAAGCTCCCTTGGTCTCACATTATTTTGCTAAAAGATAATTTTGAGTAAAGAGCCACAATATGTGACTCTGCCAAGGCCTTTCCATGAATTCAAATTGAATTTCCTATCGATCACAATTATTTCCCATCAAAACCGATGCAAATCTTACATGTACTACCGATAACATTACATTTGCATGAACAGTCACGCTCAAAGACTACAAGCTTACAACGTCATTTTCCCCAGCTATTCTGAAGCTACTGAGTTGAGCAGTGTCTTAAATTATTCGTTGTAATATGTACAAATGTAAGATACAAATATTTTCTGGGCGCATTCGACGGCGCTCCGTCCAGAGTCGAAAATTCTCAGAGAATTCGGCTCCTGCAGAAATCAGCTCACGCAATTTCAAACGAGTGGAATTTTTTTCAATGAGCAGTTACATTGACGAGTATCGATGGACTGAATGTCCGTAGTCTAAGCTATTGAATGCCATTTACCGTAGGAAGATTGCTTGCGCGGCGCTAAAATTGCACAGGATTTAGTAATGCGAAATGCATGAATCACAAACTGAAATGTGTTGATTTGGTGCATATGAACAAATTTATTGTAATAAATAACAGATATTAACGAGAGGTATGTGTTGCTGCTAGTGGAAAATTATGTATTTCAGTTGTATCAATCGGAATTTTAACCCCCGGCATATTATTCTCCTCAGGAATATGGTATCACACCTAAGAGGGATGATCTGGTAGATTTGCCCATATACATACATACATACATCGCGTTGGTTCAGAAGGTTCAAAAGAAAAGTGGTAAAGAAGAAACTCACTTTTCTGTCCCATTTTTTTTATTTTTTTTTTTCATTCAATTCAATCCGAATAATTTATCGCCACAATTTTATACTCGATTTTATATACCCTTTTAGGTGTATATATGTATACATACCTACCTTGTCCATCGAATAACTTCCGGAATTCTGCATATATAAAAAAGTACTTTAGAGTTCAGACCTTTTTGACTTACGGTTATTCAATTTCAGAGCCAAAGGTAGTATTGGAATATGGTCAATCTTTAGAAATCCGATAAAGAACTATTACCTTGTCTTCCTGGAGGGTGTAAATGTATATATATATATATTTTGTAAAAAGGAAAGAGAAATGAAAAAAAAAAAAAAAAAAGAAAAATTTAGATACAAGTTTGTTCACTGCAAATATATATGTGTATGTTGAGCTTTATGTATATAGATATATATAGGTATATAATACGAGAACGAGAAGGGGTAGGTACGTGTTTCGAGAAGTGATGGATGGGTCTATAGGTGCGGGCTACGTGACCCGGCGACATTAAACTGTCAAAGTGACAATGGGACTAAAAGATCTGACATAAAGTTGGGTCAGGAAGCGTTTTCCTACATTGGAAAACGGTTTCCAATGAAGAGGGAAATAACTGCGAGGTGAGCTACGGGGGTAAAAGAGGAGAAGGAGGAGAAGGAGGATTTCAGGATCAAATAATACGTGTTTCTCTTTTTCTCATGCGGTTCTGGATTACATTGTATGGGTACAAGCGTTGACTTCCTACGTGTGACAGAGACGTGAGAGAATTGTGACTCGCAAAACACACTTTTTGACTTACAATGGGCAATTTCAACCCTTCGCATGGTTTCAGAGAAGAGGCAGTGAAGCAACGGAAAGAAAAAAGAAAAAAAAGAAATAAGAGAAGAATAGAAAGAGAGAAATTCTTCCTCTTCAGTTTAATTTCCATTATTATTCACTAATTTAGCTAGAAATTCGAAATTCTCATATAACAAGCAACGTTTTACGAGCCTAATATAATCATTCATGAATTCACAACGGAATTTTACTCCCTTTTCCCTCCCTTTTCCCTCGAAAATGGTGAATTTTCCTGCCTAGTATACTCCCGCGGTTTAATGTCAACAGTTAATCGTTGTTAGTGGGGTAACAAAAACTCCTGACTTAAACCACGCGAGGAATTCGTAGTCAAGTTTCCCCGCTGGTCGCGTGCCAGGAAACGGTTAACCGCTGTGGCGCCCGGGTGAGTGCCGACCTTCAGAGTAGGTTCACTCTTTGCGAGGTCTTCGCAATGTCTTTTGCGGAAAAGGCGAAGGAGAGGCTAATAAACGAAGACGTGAAAAGGCCGGTTATAAACGTAACGTGAAGACAAGGTCAACGAAGCTCCAAGGAAAACCAACCCTTATGGCCATCATGGGCTGTTACGGTCGTTTATACAATTTGAAAGTGAACTTTTTTTTTCTTATTCCCATATATAATTCAATATTATACATACCTGTATAACTATATACACGATTAATTGCTCGTATACAATTCACCGATTACCCGTCGCCTTGCTGCACCCTCGTCAAAATTTGGCGGGAAACCAATTCATTCAAGACACTGATTCTAGGATCCAACATTTCTGATATACAAATGGCCTCGTTTTTGAACGTTATAATTTTCACAGCCGTATAAATGAGGGGTGAGTTTTCAGAAAGGGTATTTTCCCGAAGTTCTACATAGCTTATTTGAAAAAGTTTCAAACGAAGAACACCAGAGGTTCTAAATTCCGAAAGCTAATGATCCGGAAGACCAAACCTCCGGAACTTGAAATTCACGCATGTATTCATTCAGTGTTTAATAACTCGGGTTGTATTTATCGTATCGAAACCAATTAGTGGTCAAATTAATCGTCTTGAAATTAACTTTTTGGAAAAAAACAAGTTTAATAATTCTATGAATTACTTATGACACCATGAAGTTATCGATTTAATTAGATAAAATAAATTTCCGTAAAGAGGGTCTCGATGAAAATGAACTATTATTTTTTGTCTTCATATCCCGAGAAATAGATCTAAATTTTTGGATTCTTAGGCCTTCGGGCCTAAACGAATTGGGAATTTTTGCCATTGGGGAACTTTAATCCGGCTCCATAAATAACTTGAGTTAATATGACAAAATTAAGGATAAAAAAGGGATTCCGGCTTTATAAATTTTCTTTTTCTTTTATCGTAAGATACATTCGTTTTGGTTTACAGCTTTTTTTAAAACTTTAGTAAGCTAATATACTACATGTAGCCATAACGATTTCAGAATAATGGTTCAGCGTTAAAAACGAGTTCAAATAATAATGAAAGAAGAAGAAGAAGAAAAAAAAATAAAAATAAAAATAAAAATAAAAATTGAAAAAAGAGCTGAAGAAATTTCAGATACCCCCCTGGCTGAACCATAAGCCTTGGAATTCAACTCGTATAAATTTATAAGTATACTAATTTATGTGCATAATAAAGAAACTAACTCAAATTACAACTTGTTAACTGTTCAATTAACTTCCAAGAAATAAACACAATTAATATCTCTTCTTTCTTTCATTTTTTCTTTCCCTTTTTCTTTCTTTCTTTCTTTATATTTAATGTGAATTCAATTCATTCATTATTCATGCGTAATTAATTCAATTTATTTCACTCCCAATCAGTCTCAAGCATTTCGCTGTCTTAACACGAAATAGAATCAACAATGAATAATTTCTACCATATGACCATAATATAATAAGTTATTATATATATACATTATAAAATATATATAATAATATAACATCACATATTATATGATATACATAATTTATTATAATTACATGACACATGAAGATATTGTCAATCTTATCATGAATTCTGAATGGATGTGACATAAGTGTTCTCTAATTGCGGCTTATATCTTCACTTGGGGACAATTTTAGTTATCACGTATTCTTCTTGTTCATCTTCTCCTATCTTAGTCGTTGGATATTTCCTATACTTAAATACATACAAATCCCGCATTATACATCTCTTCTTTGATTGTAAGAGATTCAGGCGTGGAGTACTGAATGATGCAGGCGGTCGTTGTGCACGAAGTCCGTTAAATCCGTGAAATCCTGGACCAGAATATGGGGATGAGGATGAGGATGAGGATGAGGATGAGGATGAGGAGGTGGAGAAAACGGGCACGAAGCTAAGGCCGGAAGGAAGCGAGCAGAGCCATCGTCGTCATGACGACGCGAGGATCGACCTCCGACCTTTTAGCCTCGTGGCCCAGTTACACTTATGGAATCCAAAGCGTAAAAAGGCCTCGACGAAGAAGAAGAAGAAGAAGAAAAATGATAAAAAAAAGAAAAAAAAAAAAAAACCAATCTCTTCATAAGCATGTATCGATCGGTAGATTTGTAAATCGAATCAATTTTCCGCAAAGATAAATCGTATGAAGTTGTATAGGATGATGAATGTGAGGAACCTAAACAAACGATTTCTAATAATTTCTAGAGACAATCTAATCAGGGTGGTGGGCGGTATGCAAGGGCTGTTTTACAAATTACTATACGGAACCTTGCGTTTCCTTAGCGACGAAACTGCGTCATGTTTACAGACTAAACCCATAACATTATAGTCTCTACTAACCGATCTCCTATATATATGAAAGGAAGGAGATTCCTACCGTATTTAGGGTTCAAATTACGCGTCCCTATATTTTATACACGTTCCATATGCAAACTTGGCTAACGTCTGACCCTGACTATCTCGTATCTCTCTGATCCATTTTTTTTTTTATTGATTTTTCTTATTATTTCAAATCCCAAAAAGCACAAAGTTTAAAAAAATCGTAAGATCGTTATTTTCACATCAGTTTCCGAATTCTTTTATAAACGAATTGCATCTTCGATATAATTCTACTAATTGTTTCTATACTAATAATCAAATCCTATGACGACGATATCATGCAACTTTTTATATCCATTGCAGATTTTTTGTTACACCTTTATATATACGTGTGTACAGATTTATCCCTTGAGATTAATCGATGAAAAATCTGCACCTCATCACGCCTCAGGTTCTCTCCAAATTGTTAATCAGTATTATTTCGATCCTGAAACGGTGGGGAAATGTACTAAGAACAGAATCAGAGGTCTCGTCCCTTCAAACGCAAAGGCCTCATCCCCTAGTTCAAGTATTCGTATATAATATAGGTATGTAGAGTATAGAGGTGGTAAAGAGGATGAGGTAGGGGGTGGAGGAAGGCGCCGGTCTCTGATTACGCGAATTTCACGAATTTCACAGGCTTCAAGTACTAACCCTCTGCAACGAGTATACTATACTGTATATATATATATATGTATGTAAAAGCGCGTATATATATAGGTGTACCAAGACTTGAACGTGTCTTGGCGATCGTTGTAACGTCCCCGGCCATGGCAGTGGTAGTTTTCGTTTTTTTTCATCCCCTCTTTTTAACTTTTCTTTTTTCTTTTTTCTTTTTATTTCCAGAGTAAAGTATCCCTGCGCTAATTGCGGGGTGACTTTCGATAATCACCGAGTATCTGACATAGCCGAGGTATGTCCCACAAAATCAGTACCTTAGTCGTCGTTGGTACAGACCTACACTTCGATACGATAAAAGATATTCGGTACCGTTCGTTTTGCAGGGTGGAAGTTGAAGCCGCGACGACAAAAGGTCGCACAAGGGGGAAAATTTCGCTTCTTAAGGGTCGCGCGGGAATCTCGTATTCAGAAGAAAAATACAACTATATAGATACGATGAAAACGACAAAGGGAAATAAATACGAAAAATAAAATAAACAACTTTATTTATCGATATACTATATATTGTCAGGTATTATAGCAGCTATATACTCCAAGGACATAGAGCCAAGAAATCAGCTGCGATATTAGGTAATGTATAATATGTAACAAATTTAGGGATCGGTAAGTATATATATGTATATAATAAATTTGATTGAAACTATGATAAGAATAATGATGATAAAGAAAAAAATGCTTTCATTAATATCATATATTTGATTGAATACAAAATTTTATTTAATGATATATATATGTGTATACATATGTATATTATAAGATATGTATATTATGTTATACGTGTCATATACACAGTTTTATAAGAATAGACGAAATACTTCTATCGAGACCTTCGGAGTAGGTATCTATAATCACAGAATGTAGGTGAGACCTGCACAAGAGGCAAGCTGCTGACGCCGTACCGTAGACTTAAGCTTACCCCTGCCATTTCCTCACCCCAAGAGTCGCATCGACTGGCCGATTGGTCGATGAAACCCTGCCGATGAGATATACCTGCCCTCTATAAAGATTCTCATATACGTTTTTTTTTTTTTTTTTTTCTTTTTTTTCTATACCTTTTTAGATATATATATTTATATTATTCAGGATGTGCTGGCAGTACAGTATTATAAAAGGGTAAACTTAAAATTGAACATTTTTTTAATTTTTTTTCTTCCATATTAAATAAATCTTTCGTTTTTACTTAAAATAAGAAGAAAAAAAAATTTTTATATTGCATCACGATTATAAACGAGATGTTAAAATTGACGTACAAAATTTTTTCGGATATTCTGCAACACATTTTTGGTTGTTCTTTTTTTTTTAAATTATTTTGCTATATGTAAATTTATGTATTAGATTACATGTGGCATGTGAACACACAAACTGCAGCTATGATACAATAATAATAATAATAATAATAATAATAATAATAATAGTATAATATCTCATATACCTAGGCGCGTAAATCGAGATAGGGGTTATTTTGTCCGAACCACACAAGCGCCTATAATATGTGGTGTAATAAAATTTGATCTCTTGATCACAGTTGATTTCAGTGTACAACGAGATCACGTTGAAAAGCTGCTGTACATAGAATAGATGGGCTATTTCCTTTTTTTTTTTTTTTTATTCATTTATTTTTCACATGAAACTCGTTGTTCAGTTTTTCATTTTTTATTTTTTTTTATATTTTCTTTTCTTTTTCAGTTTCTCGCCAATATCGCTGACACCAGAATAGATAGGGTATTATTCGGTTGATTTGGAGCCAGGTTGGGGGGTTCGGGAATTTTAAAATTCCCGAACGGTATAAAAATTCCGAATTTTAATATTAACTTCTTCAATCCGGTATCGTTAATTTAAACAAAAACTGTAGATGTAAAAAAAAAAAATGAAAAAATATGTAAAAAATGTAAAATATAATCAAAAAATTTATATTCAAAAAAGGGAAGGTATATCTATAATGTATATAGTATGTATAATATTACGATTATATAGTTGTATTCATGTTATCTTCAACATAAATATAGGGTGTTTATTTATTCATATAATTACAGTATAAAGGTTGATGCGACCAGAGCTGATAACTTTTGAAAATAAGTACCCTTATATACCTGTATAGCTTACCTACCTATCTCACATTTATTTTATACCTTTAGAAAGTTTCTAATAGGATTACGTGGGCTGATGTAAACGACGCGTATCTTCTTCAGGAGTAACGAAAATAAGAATAATTTGGCTGTTTTTAAGGAACGTCATAGAATAAAAAACAAACCAAAACGAAAAAAAAAAAAACGATAGGATCATCTAAAAAAAAAAAACTATTCGAAATGGAATCTATATACGAACTAATGAATAAATCTGATGTAAAAGAAAAAAAGTAACAGCTAATTATAATTTCACTCAATAATTCATATACAGCTACAGTATACCTATATTAAAAAAAAATCTTCTGCTGTTAGCTAATTTATTATTTTTTATATTAGGTAGACGATAATAAGAGAGATTTTTCATATTTTTATTAAAAATTTTTTATTATCGTGTTCTGCGTTTATCGTTTTTGCTTCTCATATACAGTTTGCATAACGAATTCACAGTTATTTACATTAAATTCGCTTGATTCTACTCTATACTTTATACTGTATATACTATATAATATACAAGCATATAGTGATATACCTGTTTATTTATACACGGATAATTAAACGCGTTCACTTAACACGCGCGTTGTAGGTATATATATATAGTATATACCAGTGGTTCGTTTGGTCTAAACCAGCTACAGCCCCATAAGCTAAGTGACGGACAGGTCGTTCTTACGTAACGTTGATTAACAGTCGATTACCGTATAAATTCACTGGGATAGGTACGCATAAATGCATAAATATACATACTGCTCAAGTAATTGTGCGTAACATTGGTATAATCAGGGATAAAGGTATATATGGATAAGCTTTCAAACCTGCTATGCATACGATGTCATTATAGAGTCCCCATGACAAATAATAATAATCAATCTAGTATATCGTATATATGAAATCTATTTCATTGTTTCAGAATTTTATCTACAAAACGAATTTTTCACCGTTTAAGGATATTTATAGGTATAAAACGATATTTAATAAACATTAATTAATATTGTTTTACAGCAATATGAATTATACCATATTAAGTACATTCAACGATTCACTGCGAATAAAGATAAGCGAACTGCGACGAAATTTAGCCATTGAACACGAACTGATTACGACAATCAGTATTTTTTATTATAAGAGTTCTATTCTCTGTTAGTTAATGATTTCAAATAATTATCAGAATTTATACGATTTATATTCTTAATAAAAGAAGACACGTTGAAGCTCCTCCCAGATTAGACCCTGGAGAATATTCACCCTGTATATAAGGCGAAGTGTATTGAAAATTTGAAATAATTTTCCCCTATGTTTGAAAATGCCAGAAATGAACTGTGAGAAAACTTTTAATAAGTTTTGACAAAATTGAGATTAATCATTATATTAATACAGAAGGTGTGTGTACAAACCAGCGGTATAATAATATCTACCTACTTGTTAAATTTGATGGATTTGATATCTACCCCAGTTAAATTCTTGCAACGATCACAATAGGGGATGGTGAATTTTATTCGAGCGATGAGAAATACACGCGGTATGGCCGGTTGTTAAATGCTTTGAAAATATAATCCCGTTATATATATATATATATATTTCCTTCATCTGCGGCTCTCTCGCCCCCGTTTTGTTTGAACTCATGAAAAAGCAATTTCATTGATAAATTTTACAATAATTGCTCCGTACTTGTTAATTGATGAACGTATACCTACCTACCTACTACGTAAACGTGTGAGAAGGTAAAGGCATACATAACAACGTATCACCTATACAAGATCGATGATCTGCTCATCGAGCGTTAAATTTAAACAAGGATTTTCGTGTGGTATTTTTATTTTATTTTTTTCCATTATTATACACCCCCGCATTTCAACGTATCCAATTAGGAATAAATTAATCATTATATGGAAAAAAAAAAAAAAAAAATTCACAATAAAATTGCTTTTTATTTCTAAATTATGTACTTCAGGAATAAAGTATAGGCGTATCGTATAATACGTAGATATAGATACTGTTCTTCGACAGTTGAATCCTAGACACGTTATTCTAGTTCAGGTTTATTTTAAAACAGCTCTTTAAATTTTTTTTTTTTTTCTTTTCTTTTCTTTTTTATTCTTCTCGGTCAGTATATATCTTCACCGGGATTTTAACTGCCGTAATCTTCTACTGAAATATCCGAACGGATTATATCTGGTTTTGCAATTTTTTCATACACGTGTGAAAGACGGTGTTACACGGAGAAAAGTGTATACTAAATTTTCTCATACTAATATAGTAACGGTGGGATATACCTTCCAGTATGACGATAATTCCGATACTTTATACCAAATTTCACCATGCATATAGGATTATTCCAATTATGCATGGTGACGTTTGGTATAAAGTATAGGAATGATCGTCATATTGGAAGGTATATCCCACCATTACTATATTAGTATGAGAAAATTTAGTATACACTTTTCTCCGTGTAGAGATCTTATTAGAAAAAAAAAAACACAATTATTTAACTAAAATATGATCAAATTTTGGAGTTTATCGATTCGGTAGTTTTTCTCAGTTAATAAGAGTTTTCATTTTTTTTCTCACATTGATATTTCTTGAAAATGATTGAAACAAGATCAGATTTATGAAATTTTCCAAATTCGGAAAATCTTGAAGTCTAGCCGTTTGATTTTGATTCATTATGAATTATTTCTTTATTTTTTTTCTTCTTTATTGGAAAACCTTGAAATACGAAGTTAATTTGTTAAAAAAAAAAAAAAAAATTTGCCAACGTAACATCTGCGATAATAATTGTATCCATATTATAGTATAAAAATATTATTATAATACACAGTTGGCGTTGGGATTCGCGCGTGTTAAAACAATAACGTTTCGTTCCAGTAATTGGAACAATAATAAAATAATTGTTAGCGCCGAACGCAATGTATAAGTTGGCTGACGATGAGCTGGTGCTATATATGGTATATAGTATGCCGCGTATGAAAGTTGGGCGTTACGCAATACATATATCTTAGCGATAGATAAAGTGATAAAAACTAACGCTTATGAAGTAAGTGCATCAGAAATTGCACATACATATATATATATATGGAATAGAATGATATACGAATATGAATAGTAATAATTCAGGCGAAATTTCCATCGGTTGAAAACTTTCTCAATTCCACTCAATTCCATTTTGGCGAACCGCCCTCGTTATATTTATGCAAATATATAACGCGGGACATTCCACATTGCCAACTCGACTAACATACGTCTAACCCTGACCACATCCCGGATTTTGATACGTGTGGTTCTTGTTCGAACTCTAAAGAGAACCTACATTATTTTAGATTTTTTATTTTTTTTTCTTCTTTCCTTTCAAAGCGTTATTTACCTAGGGATTTTTTCTTTTTTGGCTTCAGAACTGATTTCTTTTTTTTTTTTTTTTTTGTTAAAAGTAAAAGTCAGAGTACAGAGTACTATATAATTTTATATCGTTTCCAAAAGATGGAAGTGAGTTTTCTTTTATTCGCATATATTCAAACGATTTAGAATTTTCTTTATCAATTAAACGCAACTCTCATATAATTTTCCGAATGTATAGATTAAATTGACGATGAATATTATTTCGGAAATAAATGGAAAAACAGGATTGAAAAGACAACGTTAATTCCTAGTCCCAAACGTTCAGTTATATCAATCGAGTATATCAAACTATAAAAATTAAAATCAATCCCAATATCATCGACCATACAAAAATATATCGTTATTCGTCACATCAGTTTTTTCAACAACAAAAGTAAACCTTTTCACTATAAAAGTCCAAGGGCGATAAAAATCTGTAAAAAATAAACTATACGTGTGTTTTTTTTTAGAGTTGAAACAATGCTATATAAAAAAAGAAAAAACGTGAATTAGCCCCCAGATCGTCAGGGTCAGACGTTAGTTGAGTTAATATAGCATGGAATGTACTGTACATATGCACACACACACACACACCATACCGTGTAAAATATAACAAAACTGCGTAACCACCTACCCAACGGTGCGTTTAAACCAACCAAAAACAACGAGACGCATATTAATTGTTATTGCGTATATGCCGTTTCGGCGGGCAACTGAGTTAATTGCTCTCGCGACGATCATATAGTCGCTTGAACTTCGCCGCCGCGCCTTGTCGTGGGAAAGATCGCCGTACGGGTCGTTTCGTTTGCCCGCAACTAATTGTCAACTTCGCATATATATCGCGTAGCTATAATATACGTAGGTACAGCAAAAGCCCGCAAATACATAACAATACTATATATCGTAGGTGTGTGTATATATATATAAATAATTCTCTTGCAGTTTTGATATTCTGTTTATCTCAATATTATCGCGTGTATTCGCTAAATTGTTGTAAAGCTTTACTCATGTACTTTTGACTAACATATAAATCTCGCTAAATATTAAGCGAATATAAATGAAATATAAGGATCTAATGATTGTAAGATCAAGGAGACGCATGGAACGAATGCATTCATTCCGCGTGTTGCCCTAAAGCGTATAGTACAGTTCGCGTGCCGCTGATCTTGGTAAACTCATAACACCACGTTGATAAACATAGAATCTGTCTGCTGGCATCGTGCCACGCTTAGTCGCCCCCGCCTTTGGCGTTAGACAGCGTAGAGTACTATACGTGTATAGCAAGCTGTCATCTGTTTCGAGCGTAAATTTCCCGCCGTTTCTGTATACACACATATACAGGTATAACATGTTTACTCATAAACACATCTATCTATCGATCGAATGACAGAGAGAGCGAGAGAAAGAGAGAATTTTACCCCTGTTTAAGTTCGAAGAATCGTTCATATGATATGAAAGAAAGAAAAAGCCCGTTTGTAGTGAATCGCAGTTCTTAAAAACGTCAATCAATTTAATTCGGGCTTTTTCAAATATTATCTATGTGTTTTGTTCGTCAATCAACACCTCGATATTTAACTTTCATCATCAATCTCTTGGGAGGATATAGATGTATAATAATACTGTTTCGACTAACGCGCATATGAAATCACGCACGAGCGAAGCTCAATTCTCCCTTTTACCTTTCTCTCTCTCTCTCTTATTTACCACCCCTTCTATTCGTTGAATGTCCGTAACTCGAAGACCGACTAGGCGTAGCAATATACGAGATAGAGATACTCATGGGGTGGTTGTTTATCGACTATCGGCTTGTTGGATTCTTTACTTGGCGACTGTAGTCACGAGTCGTATGACAAAATGCCGTCATATACATATAGGTATATATATATATATATATATTGCATTCATACACCGGCCATAACTCTTTTCTATATAATAGCACAAGCATATAGAAGAATCCCGAGCAGGTTTAACCTCGAGAGTGCAGAAGCCGAAGTCCGCGTTGCCCAGATATTATCTAAATCTAAAAATACAACGTTCACTGGGGTCTCCCACGCGAGATGAGGATGATCATGGCACCTTACTCTCTGCTACCGTAAAACTGACGATATTTTAATATAAAAAAAAAAAAAAGAAAATGTCATCTACTTCTGTTCGAATAAAGAAATAGAAAAAGATGAGAGACGCGCGCCAACTGTTATAATGCAATAACTTGTATCCCAGCATTCTGTACACGATCAGAGTCCCAGTATCATGACATTATACTCTCTGGTATCTGTGGTTATCAACCAGACGCGGATCTTGCGTGACTATGACATACAACTCGTACAGTTTCCTTTGTACGTTGTTATGTTGCTCTCAAGTAACGTTATATGCGGTTACATTAAGAGCATGTCTCTCTATTGTAAGAAAACCTTTTTTTTTTCTACTAAGAACTTCATACGCATAAGAAGTATGGGTAATGGTTTACCCGTATGATCGATTTCTTTGTTCTCTTATATACGCGTATCTATAGATGCGTACACGTACGTATAATGAGGGCAGTTGATATCAGAATTGGCAATAATACATTATCATTCTACGAGCTGCATAAATCAATCGGACGAATTAACGCAGTGCCTTTATTGCTGCTCCATCACGCTTACGCGTAACGCTTATTAACGCCTTTGGTATACATAATAATATATGAGGTTATTTTAATACTTAATCGATATAAACTCACCGTAACCAACATCGATAACCGACGGCTGCAACGGAGGCGGATTACTGTTTGCCGGTGTGACGGTAAATCGCTCCGGCATTATCGCGGCGTCCTCTTCTCACTTCTTTACTTTTCTTTTGTTTTATTTTTTACTTCTAAACCTCAGCCTTCCTTTATTATTTACTAAACAACACTATCACCGTATATCTTTACTTCCCTATAGACCGCAAGGCTACGCTGCATGTATCGTCGAGTCCCCTTCTTCTTCTTCTTTGCTTGCTTACTTACTTAGTTCACGAGCAAAGTCTTACTAACTAGACTGAGCGAAGCGTTGTTGTTTAAACTCTAAAATCTCCCGCACTTTTTCCCCCCTTTATATTGAACCTAACGCTTCGTATCAAGCCACGACTATATCTTTAAGTAGTAACCGGCTATCTCAGAATACGTTAGACTTCTCGGATTCTCTTTCTACCCCCCTAGATTCTCTCAAGGTCCGCACAACCGCACGGTGACAATACGCGCGTTAGTACTATGACACGCGCCATGCGACACGCGACGTGCTCATGGCGATGGCTTCCCTAACTACCCAATACAAACGTCAGACGTTCGTTGGTGAAGCTTGAATTATCATTGTGTTGGTTAATACAAGCGCATGTATTCGTCTGTATACGAGTAGGCGCCGAGGTGCTTCACCCACCCATCCAGCACGCGTCCTGGGCGTCCTGCGAACCAAACGAACAGCTGTGAGCAGCTGCAGCCTATGCTTTGTGGTCGACGTTTCTACCCGTAGAATATAGGTGGCAGTAGAACCCAGCCTCGTCGCAAGGGCTCGATGTTGGATTATTCGCTTTACATACATTAATAATTCACAAGTTTGGGATATAATTTATCAAACAAATGGTCATGCGTATCAATTACAACGATATTATTATCTTATCTCTATTTGAACCCGTTGAACTATCAGTTATAATACCATCGGGCGATTTTTAAGGATTTAAAAAATATTGTGTATAGCAATGAGTATAGTAAATAGTATAAGTTGTTTTTCGCTTTGGCAATTTGGAGCTAGATTCCATACGCTGTTATGTTTTAATCTTTTTCAGTAGATTCGTTATTTAGACATCGTTGAAACGTATTTTTGATCGATAGGTATGAGTGTGATAATCGAAGAGGGGTTGACCCTTGCCATATTTTTTTGACAATGAGTTTAATGGTCGAGACTGCTTCCCGGCAAAGTTCGAATTTCGAATAACTAGCGCCTGGCGTGATTCGTATAAACTATATCCATGACGTCAGGCAATGGCCGGCTGCCAAGCTTCAAAGAATTGTGGGTTGCGATTACTAAATTCTTAAAATCACTCGAAGTTCTTATAGAGGGTATTACCCTGCGTGTTAACAATTACAAGTTATAATAAATCTGTCAAACTGTGGACTCAGCCGCAAACAATGGGCTCCAAAAAGCACAAAAAACACAAACGAGAGAGGCTGGAAGGTAATGCACTTAAATCACGTGATTATTGTCACTTGTTTGATAACCCGAATCCCATATTGTTTACCTTTCACATCTCGCTGTCATATCTCATCATTCAACAATCCCTTCGATATCTCCGACCTATTTTCATCTCTGTACTTTCATAAATATCGTAATAATAATAATAATCAATCATCAAAATCATGTTAAACCGTATTTTTATTCCTCTAAAGAATCCCGACCCAAAATGAGAAAAAAAAAAAGTAACTATCAACTTTTTTTTCTACTTTCTTCAGTTTTGTTTCTCTCCTTTTCTTATATAGAAGGCCATTACTCCACGCCCGATCGCCCCCCCGCTCTGAAGTTGATATTGAAAGTTGGCGGAAGTAGCGGAACTCCAGAACATGGAGCCGACTCTCCTCATCATTCGTCGATACTTCAGCAACACTATCAGCAGCAATTGGGTGTGAACTATTCTGTAACTCAGGGTGAATCTGAGTACGATCGTTACATGGGTCATAAAAAGTTAAAAAAGAAGAAAAAGAAGAAGGATAAACGCCACAAGCATCATCACAAAGAGAAGAAGAGAAGGAGGGAAGAATCCAGCCAAGAATCAGTCGGCGAAGACAGTCTCCTTGAACCCCCCAAGAAAATTCCTGCTGTTTTAAACCAGAATCAACAACTTATGCCTCCTAGACCTCCAGATACCGAACAGAGGATAGGAATTGTCGGTTCTAGCTCATTATCTCCACATAGAGAACACAGGACTTGCGTTCTGAGGAAAATAGCAGAGAGAACTCCGCTGCAAAGATTACTCGAGCACCTACTTAGGTCCATGGAGAAACGGGACCCTCAGCAATTTTTCGCTTGGCCTGTTACGGACAATATTGCGCCCGGTTATTCCCAGATTATTACAAATCCTATGGACTTTAGTACGATAAAGCAGAAAATTGACGACTGCAATTACCAAAATTTGAACGAATTTATCAACGACTTTAAACTGATGTGCGGTAACGCTACTACCTACAATCATCAGGATACCATTTACTACAAGGCTGCTAAGAAGCTGCTTCACGTTGGTCTGAAAATGGTGGCTCCCGAAAAACTCAGGCAACTTAGACCCGTACTTACATACATGCCGGATATAACTAAGGACGAACTTGGCTTTGAACTAGGCGTTGAGGACCCAAATAATCCCGATATACTCGTAACTGAGGAACAAATTGAAAAGGAAAGAGAACAAGAGGAGAGAAACGAAGAAGCTGAGGAACTAAGGAAAGAGAATCAGCGAAAAATACGACTAGCAAATCTGGGTCGGTTTGAAGCTATTCCCGACGACTTAACGCCAGATGAAATACTTAAACAAGCTCAAACCGCGGCCAAACATGCCGCGGAAAAATTGAGCTTCAAGAGAGTTAACTCTAAGATGGGTTTCCTTAGACAAAAGAAGGACGGAACTACTAGTCTGCAGATTTTAGTCCCTGGGGATGGAGTTATACCTGGAACAAATCAGCGGCCTGTTTCCTTGGGGCAATTGATTGGAAAGTTGAGTCATGGGACCGGGTCTTTGGCCGGGTTCAGGGAGGATAGACGGAATATGTCCAAGCCTGCAAAACCGCTTTATTACGGAGCTTTTGGGTCCTATGCTCCTAGCTATGATTCGACTTTTGCTAATCTCACTAAGGAGGAGACAGACTTGGTCTTTCAAACCTATGGGGATGAGACTGCGGTTCAATACGCGGAGTCGATTTTGGATTTTGCTAAAGATTGTGACTACACGTTGACCATGGTTGACAATTTGTTGGACTTATTGACCAGCGGAGATCACAAAAAGACCAAGAAATTTTTGGAGGAAAAACGGAGGCTCAGGGAAGAAGAGGAGAAGATTAAACACCTTTTGGAAAAACCTATTCATGATGGGAATAGAGCTGCATCTTTAGCCGATAAAGTTAAGGTCGATTTGGACCAACTTAAAAGCCTTGCAGATCTTGGCATCGATATTGATTTCTTGAAAAATATAGGTAAAGATGGGTTCGATTTAGTAATTAATTTACTTCTGTTTTCAGTAGACTCAACTTATGCAAGTCAAAGTCTACAAAATCTCAAATAATTTCGATTTATGTCCCAAAACAGATTATCAAAGATTATACATCCCTTAACTCAATACTCAGCATATTTTCGAATCAAGAATAACCGAAACGAATCAATAATATCTCAATTCCTAAAATACAAAAAATCTCAAACATTAATCTGTACATTTTTCAATTTTTATAACAGAAGAGGAGACGAAAGCCACAGAAGAGCGTGCCTCACTGCAAAGTGAATTAGACGATACGACTCAGCTGTTGGGTCGTCTTCGCCAAGCCCAGCTAGATCGTCTTTCAGCACCGCCGCCGGCACACTTATCAAACGTCCCTAAGCCCCAAGAAACTGAGACTAGTTTGGCGGACAAGATCACGGAGAATCTGACGGAGATCTCCAAGAAGCTTCCACCCTCTGCCATAGCTCCTGTAGAAGGTCTTCGTCGAGCTATGGGCATCGCCCCTATCTCACGGCCTACTTCTGCTCCTGGGACTGTTCCAGGAACCGCTACAATTCCTCGAACGATTTCCAGCGCCGGTCCTAGCGGGGGAAATGTATCGCAGTCAGAACCGATGGAAGTTGTTGATTCTATCACCCCGGCCTCACCGTTGCCTTTGGGAAGTCAGAGTCTGAGCCAGACTCTGAATATAACAAATCCTGGGCAGGCTTCTATCCAAGTACAGATTGGAGGGATTCCTCCTCAGAGTCAGAGTCAGAGTCAGAGTCAGGCTCAAGTGGGAGGAGGGAGTGCTGCAGGGAATGGAGGCCTGCTTAATGCCCAGGAAAATTCTTCCGGAGTTCCTGACTTGGAGTCCGAACTCAGGGAGTTTTTAGAGAGCGATCCTACTCTCGGACACTCTCCGCTTCATGATGACAAAACTCTTGAGGATATTTTGTCCGAGTCTTAGCCACAGTGTTTAGTCGGCTCTTGGCTGCCTATAAATTATCAGATGCATGGAGCTGCGCTGAAACGTACAATGTTCGAAATTATTAATAAATAGCTTTTATTCTAATCTGAAATTATTCAATATTTTGCTTTATTTCGGAGCTTCTTGGGCATTGGATGAGAATTTGATATCATCGAAATGAAGCTGTGGGATTAATCACTAAGGAAAATTCTTCTTTTTAAACCTGTAAAATCAATTCCAATGGCTTTTCTTCTGAATTTTGTTGACTATGACTAAGTCTGAGCAAATTTAGGATTTTCAGAATCAATTCTAGAAAATATCTAAATATAAAAAAAATGATTGTTAAATTTCTAGAATTTCTTACTTTTTAAACATTTTTTTAATAATATTCTAATACATTTTTGCACATGAGTTTGGAAACAGAGAAATATCGACGTTGATTCTTAGACCAATCGGAATTATTCGAAAAATTCAATCTAATTAGAATACCTAATGCGTGTTTTCATACGCCCAAATCATACCAAAATTCTTTTTAGTGCGCAAAGTATTATACAAATAGTTTCATCAATCCACTCCCTTCCCACTCAATCGATTACCTTAGCAAAGGATTATCGGGGACAAGGTGACGTTTATGAAATACTGTGCGTTTCACTGCTTCGATCGTGCAATATTTTACCGCTAGATGGCAGTGCTCTTGCTCTCTTTTCCTCAAGTATTGTTTCCCCAAGTCACAGATATAAGAGGATGAACAAGGCACCCTCTTAGATCTGACGAATATTGATCAAAAATCAAAATAATTTTTAGGATTTTGTAATCTTTCGATTATTCTACAGCATGTTCTTACAACAAAAACAAGTTTAACAACAAATAACTTGTAGTTACAAGTACAAAATTGTTTTTATGAAAAAAGTATTGAGATATTAGTAGTAAATTTCTAAAAAAAATTACTACTGCTAAAAAGTAGCCTGACTATTATTCACATCGCTTACATTCCCGCGAAAATATTCCCGCTCCAAAGTTTAGAGACAACAACAAAAAAGTATCGAAATTTTATCGGAAAAAGTATTCAAACAGTTTAGGAATAAATCAGAGTAAACGGGGCACGTAATTTTAAAAAACAATGTGTTCATAAATTTTCATAGGTTTTAATTTTTTATATTTCTCTTCCATTTATCCAGGGTTTGTTTTCTCTTACAGTAAACTTTCTCGAGAATAATAAGCTCGATATTTTATGCTGTAATTCAATTCACCAACTTTTTTTATTTTTTTATTTTTTTTTTGTTCCCTCGTACTCTGGTATGCTATTACTACAGAATACCGATAACGCAATTGGCGTAGTCATAACTTAAATTCTCCTCTTTCACAGTAGGTGCGCATACCTACTAGTAGTAAAAGTTTTGTTGAAACTTTCCTCGTCGTTGTGGATATTGTAAACTATGCAGTTCAATCTACATAGACATAGCTTGCAGTATTACGTATAGAGTACCCAACTAGTAATAACCACGAATCGATTAATGGTACTGTAACGGTCTATTCGGCTTTTAATTATCGCAGATACGAAACTGTACGCACGAAATACAGTGTACAGATGTAGATGCGTGTGCTTGAGCTTTTGATGGCCATCCAACCGTCAGCTGAAGCAGCATATTACACACATACTGCATACATATATTATAACGTTAATGTATGTGCTGCAGTATCCGCAAGTACGGTTTACCGACTGCTTGCAATCTCTAACGAGCAAGAAACTAATATAATTAACGGTAGATGAAACAATGAAGTTTCCAGATGACGACTCCTTTGTACAACTGTTACCTACGTCTAGTTACTCATCCTTATTCTCAGTTCTCTACTCCTTCCATGTCGCTTTCCATACATACGGTTTCTCGTATCTTATGCCCGTATTATACACTTGTCACACTACTGTTCACAGTATATAGAGCTAGATAGGACAGAGATTGGGGTGCGCCTATCGCTTTTCTGCGAGACAAGATATACAAGAATAACATACCTACCATGTTCCTCGAAGCTTATGTAATATGTTTAGTACCTAGTCCCTAGCATCTCATGAATTCAAGCTTTTCTTGGGTTTATCTAAAATCTGAAACTAACTACAAAGACAAAAAAAAAAACAGAGAGAGAGAGAGAGATTTGTTTCTTGAACAATTAGAGACCCAAATATCCAAAATCGAAGCATTGGTTGATTGGAATTCTTGCATTGAGTGCTTTTACTTCGAATGAATATCTTTCTCGAAAGATTGGCGAACTACTGTAATTAAACTCGTGGATCGAAGAACAATTTGGACACATGCCAGTCCTTAATAAATACTTATATTTTAGTGAAATGTAATGAGCTCATTTTTGATTCGAGAAGGAATCAAAATCGTGATTTTGGATTGCGGTCTCTGCATTTACCGCTATAAATGTAACAGCTGACATCAGCACGTTTACATCTGATATGGGTGATTTATTATAAGCCGATCTTTCGTAATTGTGCGGGAAGTTAAATTACGTTTCATGTACATAAATAGTCTTATACATAGTATATTCGTATGCCCATATGTATAACGTATATAAAGGTATATAACTCGGTTAAACCGTACATACGTATAGCTTTTAATAAATTTCCGCGTAATTTATTTTCCACCTCATGCCCGTCAGCTTACGATTAAATTATAGATTAGAACTGAAGAAGGAATCGTGATTTAATATTGTATAGATTATCTATTAAGTCTTGGAGAATTGTTAAACTATTTTAATCATCATTAATTATTGAATTTCAAAGTAGTAGCGATCAAGCAACTGCACTATTGTTGGTATCATATTACAGTTATAGAAATTCATGAAATCGATAACTAATATTTTTCTAGTTGATTTATATTCTAGAGAACTGCAACGAGGAGCTGATTTAGCAATTCTTCATTTCTATATAAGAGATACAAATGAAACAATAGAAAATAAAGTAGGTACTATACTGTACGGAAAAGAAAAAATTACTTTATTAATTCCACTGCGAATTTCTTTAGAATTACGTCATAATAATAAACCTTCTCCCCTCTCAATCGACAGTGAGATTTTCCATTTGATTATTACGTAGAACTTTACATCGTGTTAGCAATGTTTATGTATAAACTTGACTGGAAAAAGTCGTACCAAGATTTGTCTGGGTGCTCGGAGTTTTGTCTAAAATTCAAAATTCTAAACATTATTCACAATTAATATTCTGAATATTTGAATTTTAGACCCTAGATAGAAAACGAAACCCAAGCACCAAGACAGAAGTTTATACTACTTGTTCCGGTCAAGTTATATACGAGCATTAGTATAACATGATGTGTAGGGTTTTGCGTGTTAATCAAAAGCACTACTTAGTTTTCAATGACAGCGCAACCCTTTTTAAGGGTTGATTAGTTGACGACAGTTGAATGAAACCGTTGGTTTATCTTGTTTACTGCAGATTCAATCGATTCATTCTGATCGTGAAGATAAGGAATTCTTTGATCTTTACAGGTGCGAATTCTGTTAATGTATATCTATGGATGTTACGGCTATAGATCAAGCTTTTACTAGTTGTATAGTGATGTGTAACAACTAATAGTGTAGGTATAGGTAAATATGGAACAGTTTGCTTCCCGACGACCCGACGACCCAAGTGAGTTAATGACCGAAGTCAAGATTGCGGTGTAAACATTGTCGTTAACGGAAAGTTTTGTTTGTTAAGCCCCTTGGTTCGGTAGGTAGCGATTATGAGCCAAACATTTTGGAGTATTAGGGTTTTCCTTAGTCACGCGGAGTTTCCGTTTATAGAAACTTGCTATTTGCGTCAACTTCAAGTTGCGACAATATTGCAGCGAAGGGGTTGCTGTTGTCAAAATCACAAATTAATTACACCAATCGATATACCTATACCTATACGTATAGTATACATACATTATAACGGAACAAACTATACGTGAGATGTAATAGACATAACTAAACATGAATAAATAAATAAATAGAAGGGCCCTTCTAAGTGCCCCTAGTCACTTTTGGCACCTCATTAAATGATCAATTCACGAATCTTCGTGATTACACGATTTACATGAGTGAAATCTTATCTTATACGCTTTCCATTTTTTTATAGCCTTCATCTCCCCTAAGGGACAGATAAAAACGTTTATGGATACACGCCCAGGAACCGCGTAATACGAGCTTCCGTTAGATAGATATATATACCTGAAATTATGTCTCACATCACCTAGATATATTTGTTGTACAAATAAAATTTATACTAACCCTATATAAGGTGAATTATAATCATTGACAAATCAGCGTAACAAATTATATAATCATTTTCATTATTATACTCCGATCGAGTTGTATCGGTTCTCGACGAATGCGCATTTCTATTAATTGTAATTAATTATATAAGGTATGAGTAACGTCTTTCGATGAAACAGAAATACCGTCATTGTATTCGCTGGTATAAATTTAATTCATCTCAAACCGATTAGCGGTACGGTATGGTATATATCTAGTTTGTAACGTTGCAAAGAGTGAATTTTCCGATGTGAAATTCAATGAAGGTATGCAATAAGTACACGTACGTCTCTCCAGTCAGAAGGTATAAATTTAAAAGAAAAACTCTTTAAATGTATCTGCTGAATCGTGATGTCAGGTATAGATATATGGACATGACTGACTCAGAGAGATACACGCGAAGATGAAGGAAAGGAAAGGAAAGGAAAGTAAAGGATGATTTATCGTATACCATACGCTGCCAAACTACATCTACTTATTTGTTTTTCATATCCTCAAGGGTTTTCGTCCCTGCTGCAGATGCGCCGCGTGCCTTTTCTACCTATAAGAAATTTGCGGAAAGGAGTTTTCCGACCAAATCCTCAAGAGAACTATTATTGTTAGTTCGCAAACACAGCTACTACCTATATACCAGTTATACGACTCAGCATGCCTTTTCATGCCTATATATAACCACCATGTACCCTAATACCGCCTATACCCTATACCCTATACCCTGCAGAATACGGTCAATATATTGATCGATCTTGAACGTGCGTGCGGTTTATGTTTGTGTTAGTAAAGGTACCCTTATATAGTTACATCGCATATACGTATTTCCTATGAGCCCTGCACGCGCGGTAAGGATAGCTTGGGTCAGGATGGTTACGTGATCCGTGCTGTTAACGTGTTCTGGTTTCTCGTCTTCTCATCTTCTCGGTTGAGATCTGGTTAGTTCAAGGCTGTAGTAGAGGGATGAGGAAGAAGAAGAAGAAGAAGAAGAAGGAGTAAGTGAAGCAGCCGAGGAAGAAGACGAAATATAAGGATCAGAAGGCAGGGGGTGGTGTGCGTTACAAAGCGAGCAAACAACTCAGACCTGTAAGAGCCATGCGGGACCAGTAGTCCTATACTCGAGTTAAACGCCGTCGGCGTTTTGCCAAAATGTCTGCGAGGGTTCTTCTAACTTGGTACAGTGAAGAGATTTGCGAAAAGAGCGGCTTAAGGTCGCGACTCTTCAAAGAATCGCTATATTTGCATTATGGCTTTTCATCCTCCTTCTCATCCTCCTCATCCTCCTTATCCTCCTCCTCTTCTCTCCTCCTTCTCATCCTCGTCAGAGCGATAACTGCGTGTTAAAAGATACGAAGTATAATCATCCACCTACAGCTATACATACCTTCAGTGTACAAGGATGGATTAACGATCATCCCGCGCAAGTCGACGCGGAAAATGTCACAGCATTTGATCCCCGCAGCATAAGACTGAAGGCAAAGGAGTTTGTTATAATGAAAGTGTAATCCCACTGGGTCTGCAATTTAACAGAAGAAAGAAGAAAAAAAACGAAAAAACGAAAAATATGAAATGGGTTGCAAATTTTTAGATTATTTCGAGAATTATTTGCTCTACAGACCTTAGAGGAAGATGATGTTTAATACCCCCCCTCCCTTGACAATTTCAGATATCTGCGCGTTTACACTATAGAATTCAGTATTTATCTCTACTAAATAAACGCTATATTATCACATATATATGTATGCAGAGGTTTACACATTTCGATTATATACTTACCCTGTGGATTTTCGGTCTACAAACTGGAAGCTTATACATACTTATTTGGTATTGTATATTTACACTGCTAACTTTCGAAAAGATTCGCAACCGTGAATTTTAGATACAGGTTGATTCGGATTAAGCGAACCATATTTTAGGGGTAGATTCCTCGTGAGAATTTAAGACTGAATAGGTCGCACAGACTGGGTGCTGCTCAACTTTTTGCTAATGGCTAGCCCTAGTCTATGTCACCTATAAGTTTTGTAATCGTTAAACTAAGATCTTTCTTAGCTCGGAAACTATATTAGACCCGAGAATTTTTGGTAAAGAAAATTTACTCCTTAGAATTCCCTCAAGGAATATATTATACCCTCGAAATATGGTCTCCTCAATCTGAATCACCCTGTATACAGCGTATGTATACATGGTATAATATAAAGCAAATCTACAATCGATCGATATATTCGTCCATGCAGTATAATGTGAACGTGAATACATTTCACGTGTATTAATAACTACTTGTTATGCAACAGGAGATAGTAAGTAATCGGGATGCTGTATTGGCTCAAAAATGGATATAAAGTATTTATATTAATGTGGCTAAAAGTTTATCCATGAGTTCATCTTTAAAACTTTATTAACAAAAAAAACTACATACTGTTGAATAACGGTCAGAATTACAATTTTTATGTCAAGTACTGTCTGTATATATAGAAATAGATATTCTAAATCTATATGATTGATAAATCTGCATAGTGCTATATACATACTAGTTCTGACTTATAACGATCGTTAAGTCCTAAGAGGCTGACCTTGCAATTAGTAGTAATATCATAGAAGTCAATTGGTCGAAGTTTGAACCGTGATTTGCTTGCACATTTATAACGTCGAGGCTATATTCTGTACAGATATACAATATCTACAGTATAAATTCTCTTTCTTCTTGCTATACAGGGTGTTATGTTAATTATGCACATATAGTACTTCCAGGGGTTGTATAGGCAAGCATTTTGAGGTAATACATCCATGGTCGAAAACTCATTCTAACGACTGTGGAGGGTTTTTGGAGGATTTGGTACCTGCACGCGGTTGTTCGTAGTGTAATGAATCAGATGCAATCACTTTCGAACCATAGACATTGGTACATAGTTTTTGTGTGAAATCGCAACAAAACGATAAACTTGGCAATAATAAAAAAAATAAAAAAATTACGTAATATAATTTACGGAAAACGAATTAGGCTTTTGCACACTCGAGCTTTACTTCGAGGTGCGAGTCCTCGAATTTTAGGTAAAGGAAATTTTAGTCTTAGATTTTCACGGGTAATTTCTACCCTCAAAATATGGCCCTCTGAACCTGTATCATTCTGTACATTTCTACCCCTTTGGCCAGTATTTGATATAAATATTTCAACCTTCTCTCAGGATCCTCTTTGCCTCTGTAGCAGAATAACGAAATAAATAAAGCCTACTTCTCTGTTCTCGTTCTCAAACAGTATCTCGTAGCTATATACACACTTAGTGTTTGCTATTATACCTGTGGCATATATATATATAGATGTGCCTATATAATCACCGTTATTAAACATTTAATGATATTTCTGTTACTGAAAGCTTTACGAGAAGAAAATTACAGCTTTTCTACAATGATAAAATAAAACTATTTATTTATCGCTCTTTTCGTTCTACCTTGGCCAATTCTCACTTTAATTGGAAATGTAACGCGGTCAATATTGACGATGGTTGACGGACGCGCGGTTACGCGTAAATTGAACCAATCGACCGAGTAGTACATACATACATACATACATACATACGTACATACCCTGCGATATACATTAAGCATACGAATGTACATACGTACGTATAGATCTGTACTGGGAGTTTGCGGACTGCCCAGATCGCATACATATATGTATATCGCAATCCCAGAGGCCGCAAGTAGGTACCTAAAAGAAAAGAAGCTCGAAAGTTGCGACCTTGAAGTTTTACGGATGAAAGAACGTGGTTTAAAAGGTCGTAGCGAATCGACGGATAGAAGGTGGATAAGCGATCGAAGAAAAGCGGAGCAAACAGTGCGACAAGGACCCTCGAATAGCGCTCTTTTTATTTAAATTGCCACCACAGCGACACGAGACAAAAGCCTTTGGGAAGGTCTCTCTCAAAGCACAAAGAATGGGTATCAATTATCCTATTCCCCAACCCATAGATCCATTCCCGTCGACCCGTACTACACCTCCGAGCTTTCATCCCCCTCCCCCCCAAACGGAACAGAAGCTGTGGTACGCGAAATACGTACTTATCGTTAGTCGTAGTCACTCGAAAGCTCACATTTAGCCATTGAGCACAAGGATCATACTTGAAATCGTTATTACGACATGCACGTATTACTATGAGGATTATTCAAACTGATAGCTATGCATACATTGCGAATTAGGGCATTCTATGCCAACTCTAATAACGTCTAACTAACCCTCAGGATTTCAGATCTGGAAAAATCTAACGGCGAGCTTAATAAATCATGATTCGATTAAGGAAGAGTAGTTTGTCTTTTTTTTTTTTTTTTCCCCAACAGGATAGGAAAGGTGAATCATTCTCTTACTTTAATGATCACTAATTGAAATTTGAATCACGATGAAATGAAGATTGAGATTTTTGGTTCAGTTTTTTTTATTAGGAATAATATATATTTCGATTTTTATATTACAGAAATTTTATGTACAAACCAGTCATATTATTATTTCTCTGAAGTCTAATGGAATTTTGTTCATTCAACTAACACGCGATATACGTCATTAGTAATAACGGAAATAGTCTGTATGTGGTAATAATAGAGGTAGAAAATCGTCGCGTGTTAGATAGGAATTTATTACCCAGTAGAAATAGAGACATTTATGTAAAAACTTAACGAAGTTTTGTATATACGATATTGAAAGTTGTTTTGTTCATGCATAAAAAGTTCTTTCACCACCGCAGATAAACGAGAAAAGTAAGTGAGTAAGTTTGACGATGAAATGAACTAGTGCAGTCGGTAATTTCAGTAATTTACTTATAAGTCATCAGTTTTTTTGTTCAATTCTTTTCCATTTTTCTTTCGTATAGTATATGTATCTATGCTATGAAATCGGACGTCGATAGACGTCGAGATATACCATGGTAGTGCGTAGATTTATTGACTGTGCAAAAAAATCGTGAAAATTTCTACAAAAACGAACATAGATAAGCCATAGGTGTAAAAAAAAAAAAAACCAGAAACGAACATCTATTTTCCAAGATAAAGAAATAGAGAGAAAAATAAAAAGAAAAAGAAAAATTTCATCCACAATCACAGATTTGGATAAGTATTACGATTTAAGATAATATATTATATTATATTATATTACCCAATCTCCGAAAAACGAAGGTATAGGGAGATATAAACCAAGAAAAGAAGCAGCTATTCTTATACACGAAGCAACAGATAAGAGAGAAAAAAAAATAAAAAATAAAATAGAATAAAAAAAATTTATTCGCATTCGCGGAGTAGAAGTGAATCTAAATATATTCAGAGGAGAAGGAGAGAAAAAATGAAATAAAGAATACTTTTGCTGGTTCGTATGGAAATCTGCCAGACAGGTTTCCAAGTTGCGTGAATTTTAGACACTTTTTAGGGTGAGCTTGAAAATCGAGTGAAATAAGTAAACATCAATCCGTATACAGATTTTATCTTCTTTATTTTACCAATAATACGAAAAAATCCTCGTTAATACTTTTTTTTTTTTCTGCTTCTGTGGTTTTATTCAAAAAAACGTGCAGAAAATTACATTCATTTTAGATATCAAAACTAGTGATTTATATCTATAAATTCTGATAGGATTCAGTCCGATAATCTGTACTACATACAATCAGTTTCGTATTATATTACCTCACCGACATGAGTCATACAGTTTATGCAAATTCCCTGTAATAGTTAATAATCAATGTGTTTGAGTCTGAAACGACACGTGTTTATATATATATAAAACACGCGATTTTCAGTATATAGAAATATGTTATGAGTGACATTTACTGTTGAATAATTCCGCGTATGTGTAATCAGTGTGACATTAAATACACGTATTACACACAAACACATTATCCCACAATTCGTATTATATACCTATATTGTAAAAAAAAAAAAAAAAAATTTCCTTATTTACATGATATATTCATATGGGGTATGGATCTCTCCCTCTCTAACATGTATACATGTATAACGTCAAAAGTGTAAATAATTTATCAAAAACCGACATGTGGTAAGTCGAAAAAGGGATCCCGTCACAGTTTTGCTCGCCTTTACACGAATTTATTATAACCAGCAACCAGCCGACGACCTACCCCAGTTCCCAATCCCTGATATGTATATCCATGTATGTATGTATATATATATACCTAGTTACCCTCTGATGTACGATATACATAGTTATAGGTACATACACAATCACATGTAACCCGTATAGGTATATACATCTGTGCGTAAGTCGACTGATCAAGCACACAATGGTTATACACAAGGGAAAAGCGTCGTCAATGTAGCACAATCGAGCTTGCTGATCAATCGGGGGGTCTTCTTTTGAGCTTTTACCGTGTCTAGAAGTCCCCTCGAATTCGCTCTGCGATACTTGAACAAAGATGTGTACACATTTACCCAGGATGACAATGCTTTGCGTGTAAATAGTGAATAGGTTGAAAACAAGGCGATAAAGAAGGGACGCGAACGAGTGGGTAAAAATAAAAAGAAAAAAGACAAAAAAAAAAGGAAACAATCACAATAAACGGTACAAAGCATAAAGCTCGTGGTATGGATACCATACAGTGAAGAAAAAGCTATCTTTTAACAGAATCTGGGATCAATTATATACATCAGGTTTTCACACATTTTTCCGGTATATGTATATACTTGTGCCAATTAGTACCTAGATATACATATAGTATAAAGAAAAGAAAAAAAAAAAAACGAAAAGACTAGAATGGAAAATTAAAATTTAGAAATAATTTCAGTGAATCGAATCGAATGACGATGGTGGAAATAATTATACAAATATTTATACCGTATAAAAGTTTAACAAACCATAATGTGGAAAGGAAATTACCTCACTCAACTGACCAAACCCACGCAATTACCTACCCAAAGCGATTACCAGCTGTTTAATGCTGTTAAGGCTGCCCAGGTCGACTGACAAATAACCGATGGGCGTAGGTAGTTATACTAACCAACGTTAGCTAGGGAGGAACAACCCTTATAATTAGGTGTTTAGGACCCTATAGTGAACTTTTCTTGCATCTTAGACCAAGCCTTAGTCCACGTTATTTCATAACATGTATAATCATCAGCGGTTTACATCCTGGCTAGAAACCGCGATATACAAACCTACCCAATTTATAATGTGCAAATATCAACACGTGGTTTATTGTTAGCACAAAAGGGCCATCCGTTTTCATATACCTATACATATATTTGCAGTGTTCGTCACGTCGCCTACAATCACTTGTATATTACTTTACGAGCTTTACGGTTCAAGCTGATGATCATGAATGCAAATTTGACACAAGAAATTTTTTTTTTTTTGTTCTGTTTCTCCATATAATAATTTTTGATTCTAATTAGGAGGGTAATTGTCATTGGCACGTTAGCTTAGATAATAGATAAACTCGTAGTGAGTGGAAAAGCCATTCGTACAGTGCTTGCAACGCAATGCCTGATCGGCGTGATGACGAAGAGTGAAGATGAGGATGAGGATGAGGATGAAGATGGCGACCTAGTTTTTTAGCAAAGGGACACCTCTGAGGTGTATATATATTATATACTTGTATGTATTATATAGGTATATGTATATACAAACGATTTTGCGTTAGGGTTCCATGAGAATAGAAGAAGAATGAGTTTTATTCGTTTACGAAGGACCGCGTGGAGGGCAATCAGTCCGGTCGAGCGGCAATATTCTTCTCTCCGCGAATCTGAGGTACGAGATCAGATATAGATATATTATATACTGCCGCTTTTAATCAACGTTTCATCCATATACCTTCGTATACCTACTTTATATACCTAGGTAAGTTAAAGTGAGAACCCTATCCATCCTGCAGGGTATATACAACCCTAAATGACCGTATTTTTGACTGATCGAGGTCTCGACCAAAATAATCTTTCAATATCCTAGTCTTATCCGAAACAGTTCACTAGTCTTTTGACGTGTGATATGTCAAGGGTCAGGATTTCCGATTCCCCATATCTTATGACAATATTTCGACCTCTGATCGTCTAGGAAACAAATCTGTATAATCTGTATAAAGTTAGAACCCCTCTATCCTTCGGGGTCCATACACCGTAAATGTACGTATTTTTTTTTTTGACGGATCGCGTACTCTGCAAAACGAATCTTTCAATATCCCATGTGATATATATATCAATGCGATAATCTTTTAGCCTCTTATCGTCCAGAAAATAAATCTGTACAACCGCAACTGAAGCGAAAACTTGTCGATACGTTAAAATTTTTTCGACATAATCCAGTAGAGGAAAAGAAATCTGAAATGGAGAAAAACTGGTTAACTTCAAATCTTGTGACAAACTATTTATACTTTGATTATACCTAATTCAAAAGTATTAGTGAATAAAACAGAAGTAAAAAAAAAAAAAACACCCTTGAATCTGAAGAATCGTTATTTCTATGCATAAGTTTTGGTAAGCCAGATAGTAAAGTACCAAAATCCCGGATCGTTTGAGTCGTTATTGTCTCTGCGTGATTAACTCGTGGCTTAGAAGATCGTGGGGTTCACTAGCGAGGATTCAGTTCAACCCTAAAAGCCAAAAGGGCTTCTAGCCTGTGGGAAGAGGAAGAATACTTCCGGTCAAAGGCGTGGGCAAGACACAGAGAGGGTAGTATAGCTTGGAGTTATGTTATAAACAGTTTCTCGAGTATTGTTACTTATAATCTTTCACTTTAGGGAATAAATCACGGTTAATTTTCTACCCTTTAGAAACAGGGCGATAATCTGGTCTCTTTTATTCTCTTAAACGTGGTAATGAGAAAAACCAACAACGCCATTAATTCCAAGTTTTATTCACTGCATATTGTTCATTCTTCACCTAACTCTATACCATATCGTAAAATACATGAACTATTCATGACGACGGTAGTCGGATTATGGAAGAGATAAACCGACGTTTATGGAATACGAACACTTGGATATACCCAGCTCTTCGAAACTACCTTGACGATCCTATCAAAAGACATCTACCCATGTACTACAGTTGCTATCCGTACGGCTGACCAGACGCGGTATCTATCACTGCAGAGAAACACGAGACAGAGGGGCTTTTTAGGTGATCAATCCATCACACGTATCTTGTATTAAAGAGTTGTTCAGACAGACAGACAGACAGACAGTGAGTATAGGTGTGTTGGTATCGAGGTTTTGCACATACGTATAACATATATATATATGGAAGAATTTTTCTTCGTTATTGTTGCACTGCGACAGAACTGGGGAAAAAAGGATGTGAATAAAAAATTTAAGACATGGATTCGGCACAGAGTTCTATTACGTTCTTCTGCAGGGTCGAGTATAGCGTGAAAAATAAAAAAATGTATGTGAATTTTTGTGGGTGGACGTACGATCGGGTATACTACTATGGTGAGCCTTTATAAAGTGGAACCGCTGTAGAGAAGCTCAATACTGTTTTATACCAAATACCGAGCTTTCGGAAAATATATGAAGAGATTTTATTCTATCGAACTTCTGAGATGTGAAAGACACTCGGAAGGGTTGAAATGAAGAAAATATTCATTTCAGGTTTTGAGCTTTGTGATAAAAAGAAAATTAGAATTTAATCGAACTTGGCGAAGTATACATTTGTGTGATTAACTTTCGTGAATATTACTCTTCGCTTTATTGGTCCACACAGAGCTTTTTCATTTTTTTTCAAAACGATTTTTCGTTACTTTTCGGTCGCGGAATATTATCGTAACGTAACAGAACAGACAAGTATTACAGTCACGTAAGGAAAAATAGACGAAATAGCGGTTTATAAGCTTACTTTGGAACATACCAAAGATCCTAAACTTAAAGTGCAGTGCTCTAGCTGCCATCTTGGAAAAAGGATACCCAAAGCTAGTTTTCTGATGATATCTCAAGAACCGTTAATAATATCAAGATAAAATTGAGCACCAAAAATAGAGCTTATCAAATACTCTACGTATTTCTCGTATCTTAATCGGCTTCGTTGTATTTGGAGGGTGAATATTCAGACATTCCCAGTCATCCTGATAATTGGTTACGCATTCCGTGTTAAAATACAGCGAAACCAATGAACGTATGAAAAAAATGTACTCTATCTTTTCCATGGGAAATTTTATTGGCTTTATTTTTGATAAACACTTATATCTTGATATCGTTAACGATTCTCGAGATATCATCAAAAAAGTGATTTCAAGTATATCTTCTCCAAGATGGTGGCCTCTGCAGCATTGCATTTTATGAGTTAAGGATATCTTTAGTATTTTCCAAAGTAATCCGTGACGAACATCTTTTCGAAGTTACAACCTTTTGCCACTTATTTTATCCGTTTGAGAAAATTAGTTCTCATTTTAGATGACAAATTCGAAAAATATATACCTAATGAAGATTAGAAAGCTTTTTCCATCACAGCGTTTATATCCTTAAAAGAATAAAATTCTATAGTATTTTCGATCATTCGTGAGGTATAATCTCCGCGTTCTATAAAATCTTTTATAATCTTTATCTTTATCTTTATCATTCTCTTTATGTATTCCAGTTTCTTCATGGATCTATGAATGTTTTATGCTCTGTTCAAGGCTTGTATAGCTGCTATTTCTTTCGTATAAACGACGTCGTAGACTCTGGTGCATACGAGGCGACCAAGCATAGCATCTCGTCGTCCCGACGCGCCCCGACGCTTCCGAAGGGTATTCGGGGGTTTGAGGCCTGCACGCGTGCGCCCAACGTCGAGGGTGCAAGCTCGGTCGGCCGGGGCGCCGGGGCGCCGGCAGAGCGGCGTCGGGACGCTAGCGTCGCCGTCCGTCGGCGATAAACCAGCACCCTTCGCGCGAGAGGTTCGTTAACTCGCGTCAATCTATCTCTGACGTGAAATCCGTCACTCGTTGAAAACAAATTCTTTCATTCAACCATACAAGTGGCTATTTTATTTCTAATCATTTTTCATTATCTATTCAATTTCATAGTGAACGTGAAAAGGTGCAGATATTTAGATATGCAGATGCAGTCTCTAATTCAAAGTTTAATGTGAATTAGGTGCAGGTGCAGGTGAATTACGTGCGTCATTATTATTCATAGAAAATTATACCTGCACAAATAAAAAAAAAAATATTATCTGATAATACGATTATTGGAAAGAAGGTGAAGAATAGATCACATCGACTTCGAGAATTCAATTATTCGCTCTCGTCATAGAACTGAGGTATGCTGCATTTACCTTATTTCTTCGGTACATCATTTTTCATCATATCTTTTACTGTTACCATTATTTATTACACATAGATAATATATTAACGAGAATAATGAATTTTCTCGTTAAAAATTACTAGACAAAAATTAAGAAGCAATACCCTCAGAGTTTCGGAAGTAGTTAGCTCTGCTCTCGAGTTCTGAGGGCTGATTAATTCTGTGAGGTTGATGGAGCAGCTGTGTAAATACGCGGGACCCGCGGTATACATAGGTATATACTTTTTTTTTCTTTTTTTTGGGGGGGGTTGGAAAATTGAAAATTTTTTCCTGTTATTTCACGTACCTTTGTTAGTATTTGCAATTCCACTTTGACGTTGTAACATATCTATACATAACGTAAACATATGTAATACCGTGACGAAATGATTTATCTATATGTGCTATATATATATGTCAAGTGGCCGTTTCCTATGGGGGTTGAAAAAATAAACGATCACGTATATATATATATACATATGCGGTTTAAAACGCCGTTCATATCAGGTCCCACGATCGGAAAACTAAACCGAGCCACACTATAGAATCCCCGCTATGAATCCTGTATATATAGTCGAGATATAGAGTTAAGGTTGTGCTTTTAACCAATTGGTCATTCAAAAGCGGATAAACGTGCGTGTAGAATATAATAGGGTGATAAAATCAAATGTCCAAAACCGTTGCACCAGTGGGTGGGGAGGTGGAGTGCATGAAATAATTTTTATAGCCCTGCAGGTACAGGAAATGATTTTTTTTTAAATTTTTAATTAAAAAATTTTCCTTCTTTTCATCTTCTTTTTTCTTATTATTTTTTTTTTTTTATTCATAATTGGGCATTTTTTCGCGTTAGCAATTAGCTCGTATATATATGTATATATACATTTTTTTTTTCTTTATATTATGTAGTTCGTCGAGGGGTAGCGCGCGTGCGAATGGGCATAAAAGCGATTACGACGATGTTGCAGTGGCGCAATTAGTTTCTGCCGTAATCAACTACGGTTCTTTAACCCTCTACGTAATGACACAAGCGGTTACAAAACGCGGTTAAACCAGGGTATTTTATTGTTCAAAAATATATGTACGCTTGTTTAATTGTATAGCGTCGAGTCACCCCGTTATGTTGCAAATCCCGAGTACAGCACAGAAAGTTTTGCTACTATACATCTGATATTCATTCATTAACTAACGCAAATTATTCACAAATTCTATCAACCTCGACCTTTTCAAATTTTCCTTTTCCTTTTCCTTTTTTTTTTTTGCTTTCCATTTTTGCTTTTTCTTTTATATTAAGTCAGCTTTTAATTCGCTAAGAGAGAACTTTTCATATACACAGACAAATATGTAGAAATATGTAATACGGAATAATTTATTTACCTATACTTCTATTCAGGGTGAAAATGTTTGCTTGTTTAGGCAGATGTTGCGGAATGAAAATGCGAAATTTTATCTTGATGCTTGGCCACAGTGTTTGCATAAGCAAATTTAATAAAAATAAATAAAAATAAAAAAAATAATCTAAACGGATTTAAATTGGATAATTTCAGTCTTATTTTTCTTATCATTATTCTCCCTAAAGATTCTCAGCTTCTTAGTTGATTAGAACTTTGTGGTAAAGATGGTAGGATAGGAATTACACACCATTCACATAATCCTTACAGTCAAGATTAAATAATACCTATGTTCAAATTATGTATAATTTATTAGGTAACTATTTGTAGAATAAAATTGAGTTTTTATGGAAATATAACGACTTGGCTCGAAGTGCCTGTGACCAGATTGCTGTAATAATTATCGCTTAATTGACCAAGTCCATTAAAAAAATGCCATTGATATTATTTTCGTTCAATCACCTCTTTAGATGAAATCTTTAATGGTAATTAAGCTACTAAATTGTAGAAAGTTACGAGAAAAATCAACGAATTACATCTGAAAACGAGCCATCGAAGACCAAATTGCAAAAAAAAAATTAATATCTGCGCAACGTAACGAGTATTTCGATTACATTTTTCATTTCGGAAATCTCCTTTTGTCAGAAATTTGAAAAACGCTCGTTTCTCATTATCTTTGAGTACCTTGTGGCTATGACTTAATTATGTACCGAGCGTGTATAGTTTATACAGAGATTCTCATACAAGATGCAAGATGAGCAGAATCAAAGCGACGTTTTAGCTCAAGTATTTTAGTCGCTGAATGAGCCTCAGGGTTGAATGAATGCGTGATTATCGTCCCTGTTCGCGCATAGTTCACCCGAGAAAATTGAGGAGAGTAGCAAAGGCTCAGAGGTGGGAATGCGGTGGCGGTTCTACCCCTGGGGCAAGAATTTTCTTCATCACGAAAGCTAGGGTTCCCCGCGTGCAGAGGTGAAACCTGCCTAGAGAAAGGCCGTCTTTCATCTTCCGTTTCCCGTTTCTCATTTCTCATTTCTCGTTTCCAGTTTCCAGTTTCCAGTTACCATTTCTTTTCGCAGTCCCGTAGCTGGGCAATCGATAGAGAGCAAGAGAGAGAGAGAGAGAGAGAATGGGTACGGGGAAAAGAGGAGAGGAGAAAAGGAGATCAGGAGGAACGGTGAAGTGAGGCTGAGAGCATTTCGACGGTGGTCGAGCTCAATGTAGTAGATCGACGTCAATTACTCTTTGGTACCAACGCGAGGGCCTTTTTCACGAGTGCTGCTTCACCACCAATTCAATACCAATATAGGATTCCGTTTATAGCAAACCGATGAGCTAAAATGAGATCGTAAATTCGTTCGAGAACTTCAAAAGCTTGAAAGACTAGTAGAGATTCTAGCCCTGATCTACGTTCCCCGAGTCGCTTAGTTTACGTTTTTGCATTACAGTTTAATTTCTGACTTTTGAACCTTTTTTTTTTCTTTTATTTTTCTCAAAGTTAGAGGAAAAAGTATTATCTCAGCACGGTACCGAGCTACTTTCCATCTCTTTTCTCTCTCCTTTTTTACTTTTTTACTTTTTACTTTTTTCATCGTCGTCAACGTCACGGGGATCAAAACTCAGTCTTCCCTTACTTTTCACCCCCTTTATCCCAACTCCTTCGAGTATCGCGGTGCGAGAAGAGAAGATCTGCGTAGGTTTTGCGTGAAGGAGGCTCACGGGGCAGGACAAGGGTGCTGGCGACAGAGTGGTCGTTAGCCTTGGCTATACGACCGTTTCCACGACTTGAGCGCTTTACACCCTGAGTGTCTGCGTGCCCCTTTGCTGCCACCTCGTTTGTATCAACCTATATGTATGTGTCTGTGTCTGTGGATGGCTCTTCGTTTATTAACTTCGAACTTTATTTGCTGTACATAAGGTGGTATTTTTTTTTTTTTTTTTCTATTACTCTTTCCTATTACTTTTTTCTTTTACTTCGATTAAGAAAAGAGGTCTGATTTATATCACAACTAAACCAGTATGTTTCTCTTTCGTTTAGTTTTATGAAAAAAAAAAAGTGAACATACTACTTCGTTTCGTGAAACACGCGCGGGTCTGTATAATAATCGCAGAATTTTAAGAAAATCGATAAAATGTGTTAGAAAATTTATGAAACGGTTTAAAAATCTCGTTTATTTTTTTTTCTTTTTTCATTTTCTTCTCCAATTCTCAATTTCATATAAAATGAAGCCGATCGGTTACTCTGTTTAATTAAAATTGTGTCAATTAAGAAGAGGTATGATGTAATTGGAAAAAGTATATAACTATATCAATCAATTTATTTTCAAGGAAAGAATTGAATTAACTAGAATCTAAAGATATATTATCTAATTAGCAGTAGCTTGATTATGGTCATATTTTATTCATATTATATTCACACAGTTCTTAGGTATATAATTTTATGTAATTATACATATGTATTATATTATATATATACTATACATAGCTAAACCTGAAAATAAACTATAAGCTACTAGCTTTAAGTAAAGTACGTACTTCTTTCGGTTTAAACTTCACCGCGAAGTTACCTAAGTCACACGTTTCCCTTTTTACTTTTCCTTTTTTTTTTTTTTTTATTCTGCTTCTTTCAAAGGGTTGAAACAGAGCGAAATTTTCTTTTAATTATAACTCGACTTTTTTTTTCATACAAAAAGAAGGGTTTTCACTTGAAGGGTTTTATCGCGAGATACGATATACACAAGAATGTTAGACACCCTTTATATTACATGACGAAATAATGACGACTGTATTTGTATATATATGTATATGTATAATAACTATATATGCGTATGTGTGAAGTGTTTATGCAGGTATATATGTACATATTATAACATAACTCGCATGTTAATTGTGTGGAATGAATATTTCAACGAATAATTAGAATCAAGGTGGTCCTCGCTTAAATTAAATCCGCAAGTTACTCACGAGCGTGCTTATTGCTGCACAGAGAGACATAGAGAAAACCGCGAGTTGCGGTTCTATATCATAAACCGTAGTGAGTGTTGCTAGTAGGTGAAATTACCTGATATGAAATGTTTTATATATATATTTAATTTTCCCTTATATACGTACATAAATAAATCATCGTATGTAATATATTAGGTAATTTTACCATGAGAAATTCTATAGTTTGATCAACCGTAAGAAGTGATATAGTTATAATATCGATAAAATATTCGCAGAGATTTCTACGGTGAAAATTTTTCCCGCAATTTATAACGCAGATAAAACCGAACAAAACCCTGTTTTATTATTCTAACACCTTTATATGAGAGCATTAGAATATCTCCGCGTTCTTTCAACGCGACGATATCTGTGACTCTTTCTTCGAACTGTTCCTTCTGCGATTTAGAAAAATATTATTTTGAAGTGCAAAAAAAAAAAAAAAAGGTGTGAAAAAAAAAAAAAAACGACCCTGCCAAAATTTACATAAAGGATATCTTTGAACGCGGTTATCTTTTCATGCTGAAGCACGAACCATTTATCAAGACTGACTTTATTCTCGAAGCGATCGGGAAATTCGGGACATGAAGACTTTCGAGAAACGTCTCGTCATTTTTGCAAAAGTCAAAAATTCTCAAGTTTATTTCTTATTTTTTTTTTTTTTTCTACACGTATAATCGAATCGCAGTTCTTTCAGGAAATAAAAAAAAAGTATCGAAAGTATGAAATGGCATAAGTATATAGTCTCGCGAAATGATCGCGAATTTGCAGCACAAAGACTTTTGCGAGAAACGCCTCGGCATTTCTCCAATAAAAATCCTATTTGATTTTTTTTTTTCTCTTCTTCTTCTTTTGCACGAATAGTCGAATCGCAATTTTTTTTTTTTTTTTTGCAAATAAAGAAGTATCGAAAATTGCGTGAACTTTGCTCAAGCCTTGGAATTCCCGGGTATAAGGTACATGGGGTATATATATATATATATATATGTAGTTAGGGTAGAATCTATGGGACTTGGGAATAACAATTCTATTATCAACTATATAGCTCGTCGTTTTCTTAGCCAGGGAAGAGCCAGGGCACCGATCGATTCCACGCCATCTAACCTCAGACTCGTTTTTGCGTGGGTTTGCTTGCTATACCTATACCAAAAGGTATGCCAGACGCGTGGAAATAAGTAAAGATAATTTCCGCCAATCTTAAATAAATATCACGCTCGCGAATCCACGTATCTATACGCATACTTTTTTTTTTCTCTCTATTAATACGGAACCAGGTATTTATAGATTAACAAACTGATAAAATTCGATCATTTTATAAGATTAAAGTGCAGAAATAGTCATCTGCACGTTATCGACGTTGTATGAAAAATTTGATTATCAAAAACACACAAACATAGAAGTTCCGTTTCATATTTAACATACTTATAAATAAAAAAAAAGGTTTAGAGTACGTTAGAAAAAAAAAGCTCCAATCTCAAAATTTGTTCGAGTAAAAATCGTGCCACTCTTACGAGAGTGAAGAAAAAAAGCTCCTCAAAAGTGAAATCTCATTCTTTTGTGGAGTAGAGTTGAGAGTTTCACGATTTTCACTCTTCAAGAGTATATTTCCACTTCGAAAAATTTCGAGAGCGAATAATTATTGTTGAATTGCCTTGATAGACGGAGTGAAAAAACTTGGCGTCGTTTCAGTTGAAGGTGGAAAAAAATTTTATTTCACAAACTATTTGGAAATAAATATACATATTTTCGCAAAAAAAAAAAAAAAAAATTTCGTATAAAATAGTAGATACAAAGTGTGAGTTATTTCCGTATAGAGAATCGCTGATACAGATCCCAAGAAGAATATTTAAATTCGAACATGTACCATACATGAAATTCAATTAATTTAAAAAAAATAAAAAGAAATATATGGTATGTCAGAGAAATTTTCAGCAAAAGAATTTTCACTGAGGATGTACGATATAATGAGATACCTATACTTGCGTGAGAGCTGGATGGAACTCCGCTTGACCTAAAAATCTCATGTATTTCGTTATAATATATATATATATAAGATCAAAAGAAGTAGATATATATCCGTTTGGTAAACCGAGGGCAAATCGAGTTTGATTAAAAGAAAAAACGAGCCGAATAAAACCACTCTCAATCGTCTATATCGAATTTCCTCCATCCCTCGTTCTCTCTGTCTCTCTCTCTCTCTCTAAAAAAAAAAAAAAAAAAACAACTTTCAAATATACGAGACCTACAGCAGCATAGATTTCGATAATAAAATTATCTTGCAGAGAAACAATAGCAATTATCATCACAGTTGCCCTATATGGTTAGTCTAGGTTTATCGATGCGGTGTGGAGAAACAAGCAATTCGGTGTATATGTAGGATACAGGGTGATTCAGATTCCCCGTGAAAATCTAAGATTAAATTTCCTTTACCAAAAATTCGTGGGTCCAATGGTTTCCGAGCTACGGAAGATCTAAGTTGACCGATCACAGCTAGCGTATAAATCGCATAGACTAGGCGCCGCTCAACTTACGCTCATAGGCAGCCCAGTCTGCATCATCTATGAGTTCTATGATCGGTCGACTAAGATCTTTGATAACTCGGAAGCTATTGGAGCCTCGAATTTTTAGTAAAGGAAATATAGTCTTAAAATTTCACGAGAAATCTACCCTCAAAATATGATCCAACCTGAATCACCCTGTATATAAATATACGTATATGTATATAGGGGTAAATGTATAATAAACCCTCGGGTGGCTGGCTGCCTGTTGCTCTCCTCGGTTGCGTTCGTTCTTGGCAGGACTGAGAAGGGATTGCCTTGCGAGCCGAATGCAACAGTTGGGCACCCCTATACGAAAACCTCCCTCGTCCGCCCGTCCGCCAAGTCCATCCAGTTCGTTCGTCCGTCCGTTCGTCCGTCCGTTCGTTCGTTCGTTCGTTCGCCCTTCCCTGCAAGCTGCGCCGATCAATACTCACCTGCCTCAGGATTCCGTACGTCGAGGTAGACCGTTATACGTTATATGTTCATACATATATACCATACGTATGTATATAGGTGGCTATAATATTGTGGCCAGTCGACTCTGGGAAGTTGTGTGCGTCATGCACTTCGATGCTACGATCTTTGACGCTCCTCGCTACTGCACCGTCATGCAGTAGAGATCAAAGCTTGCAGCATCCAACCACTCTGTATAGGGAATGATAGTATTTTTATATTCATTTTTATAGTATCTTTCGACCAACTCTAAAAGATTATCATACGAGGCGAGAGGGTTGAACAATGTGATGATCGTTCCCTCTTCGGAAAAGTTATAAAAAGATCGTTAAGGGATGATGTGGTACTACTAATTGTAAATGCTCTTTCAGGCTTCATAGTAAATTAAAAAGAGCTTTTTGTTTTACCCTTTTCCCTTTTAGCTGTAACATCTGAGATCTTAGACGCAAAGAATATTCCGAGAATAAAAAAATCTCTCGACTTTGAATATCTTCCATTTTTCATCTCGATGAATCAATAATATATGCGGTTTTATTTATGAATTATAAAAAAGGAGGCTTGTATGACGTTTCTTCAACGTCTGGGATCGTTTCGTGAAAGCAAAAGAAAGAAAAAAAAAACTACTGAATAATAAATTTCCAGCACTATCAGTACACTTTTTTTTTTTTCAGATACTAGAATCTGGCTATTGGATTAAGTAGCAAAAACCATAGATTTTCGCACCGCGCAGAGGGATGAAAAAAAAAATATCACATCATCGTATTATAGTGTTTAACTTAGAACACTAGGTATATGCCGGTTTCATCCCCTTAGAATTTTATGTTAGAAGGTAGTTTCCTTAACAGGCTATTTTCTAAAACGGTTTACCCACCGAACTGTATATTATGTATGTATTAAGTATTCTGTATACGTGTTTGTAGTACTTTTGGTATGTTGATATTCTCACCACGATCCTATACAGTCCCATATAATTCTGTACGGTGCATTAGCTCTGAAATAGCAACAGCTAAACATACCTATATACTCTAAACTGGCACGTCAAGGTATTATCAGATACCTAAGACAAACTGTACGACCATTTTAAACCCAACGGTTAAACCACCCTATGTCTGTCGTATAAATTTTATACGGTACAATGAACCAGCTTGCAAGCTGTAAAGACGCGATAAAATAGTGTCTCCTCGTCAAATCATCAGACATAGTATATACGTTACCTATACGCTTTGTCACATCTTTGAACAAAAGATTTTTCGTTTCTTTCTTCTTTGTTCGATCGAATAAATTCTGGAAAACAAATCTTCGAACTCATCTATCAACCGCAGATCTTTACAGCTATTATAGGTATTCCAATTAAGTAAAGCAGGACGAGGAAACAAAGGATTCGTATTTTTCAAAATGTCAATTTTTTTTTTTTTTGTCTTCTTGCAAACGTAGAACTGGGGGGTTCAGGTGTCACAAACAGTGACTCTTTTTTCATTGGAAATTAAATTGACTTCACAGAGATCAACCGTGCAGCAATTTATCCGACGAACTTGTTAATCGCAGATCTTTTCTCACTCAGGATATAAATTGGCCGTTTAAAATTTCACCTCTTTTCAAACGAGTTGTTGGCAAGGAGTAAATAATAACTGCTAAAATACCTCGCGATTATATTCTATCCGGTTAATCGAACTGGATAAATAATTGAGGTGAATTAAAGTGAAATTGATTTACGTAGCAGAATTGAGAAAATTGATAGGTAGTTGCAAAGTGTTGAGTCTAGCCGTTAGAAGATCGAAGTGGTTTTCAGTAAAGGTAAAATTCAACAGGTAGATAGAGGTAGATGTTCCTGTGTCCGGGTTGCTCGTCCGGGCGTGTAGTATGCGCGATCCTCCATGTATCCTACTAACAGATACCTATATATATATATATATATCTATACTATATGGCAGTTATCCACTTACTCGATTCCATACGTACGACAGGGATGGTTGAACCAGGGCCAGAATTTTCCTGGTCCAGTTCAGAGGCAATATTATCAACCGTTACCAAGTTTCAGTTTAAAAACCATGTCAGAGGAACGAAACCATGCTGCACTATCGCGAGATGAGCTTACCTTATTAAAAAAGCTCAGCGATGTGGCAAATATCAATATTGCTATGCACAAAGTTGTATCAATTTCTTATAGGAAAGCAAACATATTTATTTAATGTACTTAGATATAAAACTTTTAATAACTGTAACAAATAATTGCACAGATTTGGACAATCATAAAGACATTTATTCCACTACAAGTCGACTTTACGTCTCTTCGAAATTATAATAAACTCTATGATATGATCGACAAAACAAGACTACGACGTTCTGTTGAATGATTTATCATTGTTAAGTACCAAAAATCGTGGATACAGTCTCCGAATCACTGACATCCCTGCGTCTCGAAGTGCCTGTTTTTGAAATAGATCTTCGAAAGTGCGGTGAAGAAACTCCATAAGTACATCCAGTCAAGACAGATTCACGGCTAGCACTAGGTTCTTCCAAAGAGATGGTTACAATCGATGATTCCTGTACACCACAGTCGTCTGGGTTACTAGCTGCAGTTGTTATCTCAAATTTCGAGGGCTGTTTGTCGGCAGAAATAGTCCTTGGAGAGTCCGTATCTAACGACAAGGACGATCCATCTGAACAGTGAAATTCATTGTCTGTAATGTCCGAGAAAGTTCTGTTCATCGGAGTCTCTTCTTCCTGTTCTTCGTAAGTTTGTGATCTAGGCTCTGAGCTACATCCAGACTGCGTAGAATAGTCCTGAAAATTTTCCTCATCGTATTTCCATGGTCTTTGAACTTTTGACCTCTCATTCGGTCCATTTGAAGCATGGAATAAACGTTCTGCTAGGTCACGAACGTAGGCAATGGTACGAGCATCACCGGCCTCTTCACCGGCGAGTGTTAAGCTCCGAAGTGCACTTGCGGCCTCTGCGAATCTCCCCAGCTGTGCGAGGGTCTGGCCCAAAAGCAGTCGTCCATGGAATGTCCACTTTTCAGAATCTACGGCTTCGGCAATATCCAGACATTTGACAGCAAGTTGAAGCGCCTTTTTGTGGTCTCCGTTCTCTAAATAGCAACGACCAATCTCGTGAAAAAGCCAAGCCCTTGGCACTGGTTCAGGAACACATGGAACGAGAACTTCCCAGGCTTGTGCAGCCGCTTTGAGATGACCAAAGGTCAGATGCACCTTACCCAGGGTTACAAGGGCTTGGATAATCAGAACTGGAACGTCGACGGTTAACGCAGCGCGTGTCATTCTCGAAGCGGAAGCCACAGCGCGATCGTGTCGACCAAGTGCAACGTGGGCCAGAGCGAAAAGACGTTGAATCGTTGCCTCGTAACGGTGTGAAGCGTTTGATTCTGCAGTCGAATCGTAGCTCAATCTTTTAAGGATCTCGCTACCGATCCAGAGCGCAGTAGTCGGATCGCCAGAGTTCAGGACCGTCTCCATTTTCATGATCTGCGTCGTCGGTGTGGCTGTGCCTGTGCTTCTTTCCACAGTAGTGCGACTTTTCCGAGATGGTAGTACTCGGGGTTTTGGTGTCCGCCAAAAGTCTGTACGACCATCGAAAAAGCCGATGATTTGCGGAACGACAGAAACCGGGTCTGACGATTCCGTCAAAATCTGAGAAGCTCTAAGAGCGGCAGACTCCGGGCAGACCATAGCGGATTGCTGAGCGCCATTTCTGACCTTAGGAAGAAGTCCGTTCAGGGCTTTGCTTGGATGAGAAAGTGCGTTTATCGCTGCAGCAGTACGTCGGGCTGCAACACCGTGGCTACTGTCTCTTGGACAGACACTAGCTGCTCGGTGGTAGAGAACCAGAGCTGTTTCATAGTCGCCTTTATAGTGAAGACTATCTGCTTCGCGGTGAAGAGCTTCAGCAAATTGTCTATCCGTACCTCTTAGTTGACGAGAACCATTTCTCCGTTGACGAGCACGAGCACGAGCTTCGGCACGAGCAACGGTCATTTCTTGGGGTTCGTCTTTTGACTCAGTGACGTCTTCACCTTGAAGAAAAACGTCAGGCAAAGGGGTGAAACGGCGACAAGTCATCTTCGTCAAGTTTGGATCTTCTAGCCAGTTGGTCATGGACTTGGTTCTTGGTTCTTAGAATTTAGCGATGTTTAGGTCTCTCGTTTGTATAATTACAAGGACTAAAAAGCCACGCGTAATGACACGCGTAAAAAATGGCGATGATATAGCAAAGTCTGTTTCCGTTTGTTGATCATAGTCAACTCTGATTTGATTCAGGTAGTTTTCGTGTTAATAACAGCGCCGCCTTCGATGCTGGTTTTCTTCTTTCACATATTGTCGAATCTCATACGTAGGTCATCAGCTATCGATAAAATGCGATAGTCTGACCCATAATTCTTGAAACTTTAACGGAAAACTACTAACTACAGTTCGCGAACTAGTCCCTGCAACTTCCGCCGTCGATAAATATAATAGTTCGGTCTATCAGTTTCAGATTTTACTCATAGTCCTCAAAGTCCATCCAACCAAGAGCACCTCGTGCAGGAGCGAACTGTTTTAAAAGAGCATTCCGCGCTTCCTTTTCAGGATCTTTTGGAGGCGCTGGAAGTATCGAATTCCGTCTACATGGCATAGGAAATTTATAGTTGAATGCTTTACAGCCAGGCATTACAGAGAGCCGTCGTTTGGCTGGAACGACGTTCATACTTCGAAAAAGGAAGTCGACACGATTCTTGAATTCTTCAGGCATGAGGTCCATGATCAACATTTGTCGTTTGCTTATACTATCAGTGCCATGCATAGTCTCAAAGTCGATTTCATCAACTAGTCGAATGGCGTGTTGATAAAAATCAACGAGATAGTCAATCCCAAGTCGTTTGGCGCTGAGGGTAGCGATCTGAGCAGCCTCTCGTGCCTCGTTTCGGTTATGCTGTAAAACTTCAATTCTGAGAAGTATATGATTAGCGTTCAAAGCCCAGCGCTCATCTCCGGCCTCAGCGCTAGCATCGCGTGCTTTTTTAGCATAAAATCGAGCTAGATCGAACCGGCGTGTTTCAACATGAAGTTTACAGAGGTCATGAAAGAGCCAAGCGAGTTCTAGGGGTTCAGAAGCCAGAGATAACCTGCGGCGAAAGACCCTCAGTGCATATTTAATGTTTGTCGTTGGTACCCAGGCGAGTTCTGAGTCTCTTGGTAATTTCGCAACGCGAATTCCGAGATGATGTTTCAAGTATCGTTGCTTGGCCTCGCCTTCAAGGCATGTGAGATTTCGTGGATCGATGTAAGCCCAACCAGCCATTTTGTAAATGGTATTCAAGCATTTCTGCTTTAAAGGAAACATCCGGTCGCTGTAAGACTCGAATTTGTTCTTCGTAGAATCGAGGTAATTGAAAAATAGCGGGTAGTCGCGTTTCATTCTAGCCGCGTAGAGTCGTAACAGAAGAAAGTCAGCCTGTATAATGATGTTGTCTTTGCAGATCCTTTTCTCGTGTCGGACCATCATCTTGTGTCCTTTTGGCCAGGATTTACGATCAAATCGGTAAGCGTAGTAAGGCCTACGAATGCGGAGAACGTCTTGACGATAGCAGGACCTTTCATAGGACTGTTCAGCCAGGGTATATATCAACTTGCTACTCTCTGCGTTCGCTGACCAGATACCACTGTTCTCCAACGTCTGACCCATCACGTCTTTATCACGTGCCATTAGTCCGAGATAAGTCTCGGCAAGGACGCGGTGGAGTTGCTTCAAATAAGCATCTAGCTTTGCGTCTGGATCGTTTACTTTTAATCTTGTATTCTCGTCGTCGATACCTAAAAGAATAAAACAGCTGGGAGTTCCCATGGCACTTTTTAAATCATCAGAAAATTTATACAAGATGATATCTACCCACAAACTCGTCCTCCTCTTCTCCAAGTTTTGCGATTAATTCCAACTGTCGTTGCTGGACGCTTTGAATCCAAGGAAAAAGCTCCCTTAGGGCAACAGGAGATGTATTACGCCCGATGCAATCAAGGACGGTTTCGTTTCCCTGAAAGACACCCCATTCGAATGGAAATTTATGCTCCTGCATTCCCTGGTGTGCATGTATCAAACTGTATCCAAACTCCGCGATGGCAAAGAGCGTCTCAACTCGTCTCCATTTTACCCGGAAATTTTTTGGCTCTGAAAAAAAAACAGGGAGAAAATATACACCCCATTATTTCCGGGACCGGATATCTTCTGCCTTTGTTGATCCCACCTATCTGCATGCATCTGTCAATCACATCGGCGGCCTCACGGTACTTTGTGTTACGACTCAAGGCTACGCTAAGACCTAAAAGCGTTCTGAGATCCTCGTTTTCCGCGTGTCTTTGTGACGCCTCAAAGGCTGTGATGGCGCTAGGATATTCCTCGATGCGTGTAAGCCAATAACCCCATTCTCGATAAAGAGTTGATGCCCCGAGAAGATCCTTCGCATTATTACTACCCGCTAACGGAGCAGCAGAGGATTTTCCAGAGCTCGACATGTTTCGGTTCTTGTTTTTTTCCGAGAGAGAGATTAGCTCCTTGCTAATGGTAGAGTCGTTAATTATCGGTGTTTTAATTATAAACGAAGCATGTGCGGTGGTGATGGTTATCCGTAAATATTCGTTGTGGCTAAAGATTGTTTTTCACCATTAATTAATCGACACGTTACGTTACTCTCGTTCTATAAAAAGACAGGGTCTGAAATATTCGATAACTTTAAATACTTGTCGGAATTGAAATTCTTCGACACGATGTAAATAACACCAAAACAGGATTCTGTTTTTTTATATCCACTATAATTTTGACGGGTTTATTCTATACTGAACCTATTTTATCTCCTTGTCAAAATATCGCCTGACAGTAACGCCAACTTCATTCATTTCAACGCTCCGAAAGCTCTTTCAGAATGAATCTAGATACCCCTGAAATGGGTTCCCGATTTTTTTACTCTACATCATCACAATTTGCGATAAGAAAAGTATTGATTTCGTTCGGAAAAATTGACTTTTGATCGTTTCAACGAATCTTCACATCTTCAGACCTCTATAGTATTCGAAACGAACAGATCGAAAAAAGATATAAATTGCGAGATAAAAAATATTCTCCTAAATTACCAAAATACTAATGAATTGATTGTATTTTTTGAAATTGAACAAATTTTGGATAAACTCGATAACATTCGTGGTTCGGTTTGAAAAATAAAAAAATCAAACAAAATGATTGAATTGAATGAACTAAACTTTTCTCTGAATGTTATATTCGCCACGTTACAAGATTTTCTCAACATTACAATCATTCGCGATGTTTAATCCACCTAAGCCGAGAAAAGCGTCGTAAAGCTATATCATATCTCACTGTAAAAAATTTTCAGCTAAAACTGTTTCAGGGTTAAGATTAATAAAAATTAGTGCAACACCCTGTATAAATTGATGCTTAATTTTCGCAGTGAAGGGCTATTGGAGAAGAAGAAGGGTGGCACTTGGATTTAAGAACGAGCTAAAGCTGCAGAGGCTGAGTCTGAGTCTGAGTCTTAGTCTTAGTCTTAGTCTTAGTCTTAGTCTCAGTCTGAGGGTGAAAACCTGTCGCTCTGCTTCAAACCTGGATGCGAGACCCTCACCTAAAACAGCAGGAATGCGGTGATGGCTCTTCTCTACAGATTCGCGCAGCTGCCCGATCGCGGTGGTACGCGGGTCTTCTCCTTCGTAGTAACAAGGAGCGTCGTACGGGACCCAGAACGCGATGTTACAAGCAAGGAGCTCGTTTGTGGCTTCCAACGATGGGCTGTGGCCTTTTCTCGCGGCGACAAGGTAGGTACACCCCCCCTTCCCCCCAGACAATTACCCTCTTGACCTTTACCCAATATCCACATCCGCCCGCGGTCGAAACGGATATTGCATTCGGTTATTGCGCTATTTTGTAGTTCGAAACTTTTAGGGTGGTCAGAAAATTCGGACTATTGATTTTCCGCGACAAAAAAAAAAATGAGGAATAATGTTTGACAAGATTTGGAACGGTAGGCAATACATAGAATTTACTAAAAAATTGTATAGCAAGAGTGATCAATCAATTGTGACGGTAAGCTGTTCCAAAGCCATAATAATACAATATTCAATATATTCAGAGCAATTCGCTGAATCATATCTTCAGTTCATCCGTTATCGATGATCATCTGATAATAATCGACCAAAGACATTGCTCGATCTGTTTGTAAGTTATAAGAAAATTTTCCCTCTGTCACTCAAACCAAATATCTTTATACCATTATTTTGACACAATAAATGATATGAAATTCGAAGCTCGTTATAATATTTTGAATGGCGAAAATTCTTTATAGAAAATATTCAAAGGAGTTTTCAATTGTATTCCGTGTATAAAGGAAATTGTTCGATTTTCGTTTATTACTTCGTTCGGTTGTACATTTTCATTTGTGAATACCGAATGTCAATCGATCAACTTGAAATTTAATTCCTTAAATTTCCTCGATTCGAAGGACATTTTTTTTTTTTTTTTTTTTCCTCACTTATCTGTAAAACCATTCAGTTACGTTATCTTTTCAACTGATTTCAGGTGCTGGGTGTTTACCTTGTGTGGCGAGGTGCTGCTCCAGGTTTACGTGTCTACGTCGATTTCACCTTCACCCTCCTTAACCGTGAACACTTTTCTGTCAACGAGGGTTTTTCGGGAAAACGAGTCAAGTTCACATACGATGCCCCGGCCCAAGGAAATCGAAACTACATCCCAGTCTCAGATCTCTACAGTCGTAACTTTGCCGATCCAAACGGAGAATTTCAGCTCGAACTCTCTATGGCAAATGTCCGAACCGTATATACCGCCGAGCTCCGTGTACCAACCGGAATGTTCTCAGCAGGCCAGCAAAAGCCGGATAAATTGGAAACTGGATATTTCACATTCGGAGGTTTCGATTGGAATCTCATAATCTATCCAACTGGTGACAAGGAAGCCACAATCCAAGAATCAACCGTCCCAACAGTCGCTGGTCCTCCTACAGTACCTGTAGCCTCATCCACAGCCCATAACAGACAAGAAGGACGCCTCAGCGTCTATCTAGCAAGATTAACCGGCTTTGATCACCGTTGCCGAGTACGATACAGTGTCGCACTTGGCGAAGGTGATCGAAGAATAGATTCCGGCCATATAGAAGATCTCTCAGATGCTGATGGCCGAGGTTTTGGATGGCACCCAAGAGTCCGCTGGTCTGAAATAGCCCACAAAGGTGTAGTACGAGTTTCACTAGAAATGGTCGAAGCCCGAACCGTGTCCGAAGTTGGTGTCCAGGCTCTAGGTCCATCAGTATTACCAGCCGCACCTTGTTACGATCGTGATAAGCAGGCCTGGGCTTTAAGAGCAGATCTCCATTCGGACACGGTACGACTTCACCTAGTCTACAAAGATATTCACAACGTGCCGAGGAACCATCTTCGATACGTAGGTTGGACAGCGTATCTAATGAGAGGAGAAGAGGCTGTCGCTCTTCCAGGTGCTCCTTTCGGTCGTTATTATGCCCAGGAAGCAGTAGACGAGGGAATAATAATGGAGACAAGTCTCGGTGTTGCTGAGGTAAAGGATGAGGAATGTCAATTCATAACTGACAAAGGTCAGCTAAGGGTTCGCCTGGAGTGGAACGAAGGACATTTACTATTCCAAGCGACTTATCATAAGTACGACGACGTCTGCAGAGTCCATAATCAGCAAATGCGTAGAGAGATCGCTGCACTTCAGGCGGAAAATTATTCTCTTGAAAGACAGCTTTTCAGTTATCAACAAAGTCTTGCTTATGCTCAGGCCCAGGCACAAGCCCAAGAGCAAGGAGAGGAACCGGATGTAGTCGATCCTGATCACCACCACCATCATCATCACCATCATCATCATTTGGAACATCATTTGGAGAGATCAGCATCAACGGATACAGAGTACGCCTGACGCCATCGTAATAAGGAGAATGGAGATCAGGAAGAAGACGAAGACGATGATGAGGAAGAGGATGATGATGATGATGAAGAGGATGACGATGAGGATGAGGTTGAAGTCGACATTGAGATTAGACGGAAATCTGAAGAGCTTGGAATAGCAACGCCAGCTCTTTGGCGTGAAACTCCAATAGTGGCAAAACGTCATAGACGTAGCATTGTACATCAACCAAAATCTGCAGCGGTTACTGGATCGAGGGTAACTACTGGAGACGGTCTTGCGTTTAGACCTACACAACAAAAGGCAAGAAGAACTACGCTCTGGGAGGCACTTACAGGGCTGGTTTGTTCCCTTGGAGCTCTGGCGACAAGGGCTGCAAAAATGGCAACACGTCGAGGAGGCGAACCTCTTTGAGGCAGATTTGCCTATAGATGAGGAATAATATTATAATAATAAAGAGTAAAATTGGAAGAAATATATAATAATATATATATATATATAATGTGGAGAACCGTGACATGGTTTACGGGACTCTTAACATACAGTCAGTCTACGTCTTTATTTGTAAGTCTATAATCTACTTGTCAATTTAAGAAAAGATGAAAGAAAAAAAAAAAACAAAAAGTAAAAAAAAAAAAAAAGAACCTATTTTCCTCTAAAGACTTTTTCACGTATCGTAATACTTTTTCGAGTAATAATTATATCGTTATATTTAACGTTTAGCAAAACGCGATATAAATATAGGTACAGACTATTCATTAGCGATCTTTATTATAATATACACATATGTATGGTGTTTTCATTATAGAAATAAACCGCTCCAGGGATTCTAAGACTTTTATAGATTAAGGGGGATGATGAACTGTGAAACGTTTTTTTTTCTGTTTTTTTTTTTTTATAATGTAATTCTCAACATCTACTCAACTTGATTTCTGATTCAAAATCAGCTCCGTCATCTGGTAGCTATTAAATTTCTACGTATTCAAAAAGCAAAAAAAAGAAAAAAAGAGAGAGATAACATTGAAATTGGTGGAGTAGTTCTCGGTATATCATGTTCACCACTCAAAAGAGCGTAGTTTTGTGTTTTTTTTTGTTGTTTTTTTGTAAAATAGTTATGAAATAGATTTTTTTTCGGAATGATAACAACCAACCATCCCCCTTAATAATATCCATGATTTCAACCACCTCGGTATACCTACGTGCGAAAATTCCACTCGTCAGCTTTTCCCCAATCCGTTCGACAAGCCATACTTAAATTCCAATGTGTTTCGCCGATATTTTGAAGTTTATATTTTTGGTTTGGGTATATCCGGAAAACAAGGAAATAAGAAGAAGAATAAGAAGAAGAAAAAGAAGAAAAAATAAGTAGAAGAGCTATATATAATTTATGGAACTTTTTAATATTACCGCGAGTTTAATACTATTGAAGGAATTAAAACAATACATCATCATAAGCCATGTCAGGGAAATAATTAACAATTCGGTATTTTGGAGGCAGGCATAAAATCCTAAATCTGCAGAGGTTTTAGTCGTAGTAGGCAGCTTTAGTACCAAAAAAAAAAAAAGTATCAAACTTTTCTCGTTATAATACATAAATTATATGTCCCTTATTATATTGTATAAAACAACAAGAAACAAAGTGAATCTTTTGAAACGATACAGGGTGTACCTTTTTCCCAGGGTATAATTTCACCTAAACATGCGAGTGTATACGTAATATAATCACGAGATCTATACAACCTGTGATCTTTCTCGTTTCATCTTTGGATCATTTGCAGCATTACTGATTAAGTTTAGTTTGAGAAAACCCGTATCGTTTCTCCCTATATATTACATACCTAAAGCGACGTTACCTATACCTTCGAACACATCCGATCCCCCGCAGGGTTTGGCTAACGTAAGAGGACGACCCTCATCTCGCACCAGAAATCCCTTCTCTGATTAGCAGAGCTGTATACTTTGTATATATATATACCTGTATCATAGATATATACACTTACCTAGACCTATACGCATACATATTATATACTATATCTATTCTTATCTATATAAAATAAATAAATAAATAAATAATTAAATAAATAATTAAATAAATGATGTATATCTATGCCTGTACTGAATAGTATATATATTATATATATATATATATACGCGTACCTATACCACGTATAAATGTCACGAGTATTTCAACGTCTCTACGTACTGTTACATATATACATACATACATACATACATACCTACCTACAGGACAATCGATTTTAAATTCCCAGTCAGAGTCACGACGGAGTAGAACCTTGCGTTCTTGCGTTAGACCGATCGTTAAAATACTCGGGGTAGTTCACGTGACGCACATCTTGTACCTATACTATATCGATAATATTAATGTTACTTAAATAATATACGGAAAAAAGATATAAAGAAGAAAAAAATAAAATAAAAATATATCTTACACATAGGTATTACATATAATATATTTATTACACGATTAAACATACATACATGCATTAAATTGCACATGAACATTAAACACACACATATATATATATATATATAAATATATATATATATATACCTAATTACGTCCTGCTTGTACAATCCACTATATTATCATATATAGTATTAACGATAAAACATTTTTCATTGCATATTATAATAATAATTAATATATAGATAATAATTATTATTATAATGGTATAGCTAATACGTTAGATATTCGAGAAAAAAAAATTTTACTTCTATTATTCAATGATATTAATATAAATTATATCCATCACCGATATGTATTGTATTGCGTGTTGTATTGTATATGTGTTATATTATGTATCGTAATCGTGAACGTAACTTATCGTATCGTATCGTATCGTATCGTATCGTACTCTATGTAGTACTGTATGTATACCTACTAACTAGACTGCATCGTCAAAAATCTTGACTCTTATCAATTAACGTAGGTATATATGGTATGTATAATCGTATGTATATACGTACTATTATATAGTATATTAGTATATTATAATAATTGTTTTATATATTGTGGGCATTTTACTTATAACTATATAGGCTGAAAAAGTGACCAAACTACAAAATTTTTGAGATTCGCAAAAAAAAAAAAAAAATACGCAATATCAAATTTTTCATTAATTAATTTATGATTTAAAAACAGAAACACCTTCGTGATTATCATATATATTTCTTATACATTGCTTGGAAGAAAGGGGGTAAGAGTATATTATATATTATATATAACACAATCTTATCGCACAATATGAATAAATGAATAAGTAGGTGAATATGTTATCAGATAACGTGTAATAAAATATTATAATCGACCCAGGTCTAATTAACGAGAAACATTGCACAGACTTTCCATACATTTTATTTATTTTTTTTTTTTTTCGTCAACGTATGCGTTTATCACAGTTTCAAAATTACAAAGCTAATTATTCTGATGCTACTTAACGTTATTATTTTATCGATGATAATATGGGGATCAATAATCCAACTGATCTGATTATTAATCTTTGGATTAAATATATTTATCATTAGTTAAGACAATAAGTATGTAAAAATCATTCAGAAAATTTATTACACTACGGTGTTACGAATTAAAGTACATTCATCGATATTCTTGAAAAGATTTTCACGGTTTTGGAGTTTGGTCACATATTCGTTGTATACCATGTGTTTACATTATGCCCATGATTTTATCATATCTGAAAGGGTGGCCACGACTTTTCGAACTGGTAATTAAACACAAATTAATCCTAATATCGATTACTTTATTTATATAAAAAGAACGAGATTTTTGGAACATTGATATCATCAATTCAGTTGAAAGATTCTCTTTCATTTAGCTACCCGTAAGTAGCTCTTGCTAATCTTTCAGGTCTGTTATATGACGCGTAACCCGTTCTTAATTCTTGAGCTGGAAAAGCTTAGTCATCTGCGATTAACGTAATGCTGATTAAACACGGATGATCATAAATCCTAGTGAGTTTAAATGACGAACAATATATTCTAGTCTCATATACTTGAAGATTTTTTTTCTTTTTCTTTATACAGCCAATTGAATAATCGGTCAGTGCCCAGTGGTCATCCCTCTCTATAAAATTGAAGACAAATAAATTAAGATCAATATATTTTTTTTTCCACCTTTGTCTGCAATGTTATACTATACCCACGCTGAATTCAGCGTATATTGGCTCTGACAATCGCGCACACTTGTCTCCTCCTCCACGAAATTGCACCTTTTATGAGTATATACGTTATTCAGTTCGCGATTCAGCGAGCGAGCGAGGGGTGATTTCTTGTATACATGTATATTTTTCATCACAGCACTTTGATGTTTCCGTTTTCTATCCAGTATTGGTAAAAACCTTGCTCAACTTGAACCCGAAATATACCGTCGAGCTTTTTTTTTTTTTTTTTTTTAGTACTTTGGGGTTGTCATTTTTTCGTTTCTTTATGGTAAAATATATCTATAATTCAATGAAATATTTATCAAAGGACAGAATCGATGTCCCAATGCTTTCGTAATGAAACATATTCGATCCCATAATCTTTTAAGTATATAAAGGAAAACAAAAGTATAATAATAAGATAATAAAATTTTCTAGTATTATACGAAGTGGAAAAGAAGAGCAAGTGAAATTAATATTTACTGTTAGGTGTAGATAAACTATTCAAATTTATACATTTAATGTAAAAACTAAAAAACAAAAAAAAAAAAAAAGAATTTCATTAACTTTGAGAATTATTTTCAACGAGATATAATCAAAGTCTGTGGTATCAGTGTATACAGTATCTCTTGAAATCGACATACTTATATTTATAATCGAAAACAGTTTTACAATATTTTATTCTATATTCGACTATTTCAGACCCATTTGTAACTCTGAGAAATTAAATAAATCGAATCGAAAAAAAAATAAATAAAACATGTGACAACCCTCGGGCTCACGTTTTCTTAAGTTCAGGTAATACCAGAAAACCAATCAAAGAATAATCTAATAAAAAAAAAACATGTTATTTGTGAACGAAATTATAATTGCATCGTGAATTTTCATGTTACTAAATGAAAAGTTTTAACGTTTATTTATCCACCATGGGTAAATTTCTTTTACGATTATACGAGGGTTTTCCTCTGTTTATAAGGGAGTTTTGCAATGATGTTTGCTCGCCTTTTTTTTTTCTTTTTTTTTTCTGTTTTTTTTCCACCGTGGTAAAAAATGCTTACATGTATATTAATATGTTATAATTTTGAAAAGCTTGCATCAGCAGAAATAGTAATATTATACACTAATGCATATATGTATATGTATGTAACTATATATATTTATGTATGTATATCGCACTTATACACAGAAATTATCTCAATTAATTCTCAATTATGAGAATTTCAAAAAATGTACTATACCATATATTCACCGTCTGTGAGTCTGCCTCGCGTCTTTTATAAAGTTCTTGCTATATTCACGATTGTAATTTATTATTTATCTCATCACGATGATATCCCCCCCTCCACCAAAAGAAATTTATTCCGTATTCATTAGATAATTACTAGAGATACAAGATTCGCATTCACATCTAAAACTACTGACTATTAACTACCATCACAGCATCCTCAGACTGCAGTCAGCTCTAATCGAAAATGACGTTTAAGGTACACCAATCTACGTTCAATTACCTCTTTTACCTAAAAAAATTTCTTCTCTTTAAGAAGATCCTATATTTCGTATCGAGACCGATCCGTTATTACAAAATCCAATCAAGCTCTGAGCTGATCCCCACTGCCAATTTATAACGTAGAATGGCTAGGCGTGGGGATTTACTCCGCAAAGATATAGATGAGATTGAAAAATCGATCAGTTAGTGATCAATTTTGAAACTGGCAACTGTCCAGTACTTTTTTTTTTTTTTCTTCATCTTTCGATATTTTTGCAACACAAGGAATAAAAGGTAGTATAAATATAATGTTTGTTCAAATTTCATTCCAAATAATAAGGAACAGTGTGGATATTGGCTTTTGAATATAGTCTTTGACTTTCGTTAACAAGAATTTGGTTCAAGAAGTTTGATTCTTTTTCTATTCTCTAATTTCGGATCGTATAACTTTGTAAAAGAATGTAAACTACACAGTATACATCATTCATCCGTTCCTTTGCTTTGTCACTAGACTTAACGTACGTTCTCTTATTCAAAGATAAGATAAAGTATTGTTTGACTGATGCGATGATAGTACCATTAGATTCCCGCGTTTTTCGGAATCTAGGAATCGGTTTGAATTTCAAACGCTACTGCTCACTCTGTCGTCAGAATACGTAGTCTATCTGACTCATCAGTACGGTCGGTCAATGAGAATTCTAGTACTTTTCTGTATTATAACTTTGCGAAAACTCACAAAACAAGCGTATAATAATAGCAAACGTCGGTCTTTCAAACTTATCAATGAAGTTGTGGGCGAATTGGCATCCGTCGTGGTCTTAAAATGACGCCAAAAAATTTTACGTTTAAGAGTTGGCTACTAGACGAAACATTGGCGCTAGTTATCAACACCAACATGGCTACTCCGATAACGTATTATGATTTAGACTTTCACAGACACTAATAACGAACATGTAATGTAAGCAAGCATTGCTATAGTGTTGTCTGACTCGCTGGTATGGTATACCACCTGAAATATTTGTGCGTAGCTAATCTAAAAACCGAGACGAGTTTGGTCCATACTTGTTATCAAGTTAATTGCTTAAACAAGCTTAACCTACTTTATTTTACCACACTTGAAGGAATTGGATAATTGAGAAGCTAAATTGTCGAGCAATGATACTGTCGCATTGTTTCGGCAATCGGCGCCTACTCGTTGATGCTTTGGCCTTAATCTTTGGTATTGGAGCATGGCTGGGAGTCAATAGTATCTTCGTTCAGCTACCTTTACTGGTGAACAATGCACCTGAGGGATGGAATCTCCCTGCTTTTATGTCGTTGATTGCAGCGATAGCAAACATCGGACCACTCCTTTACAGCGTTTACGCGAAGTGAGTATCCTGCACACATCGATGTATATATTTATATACATACATGAAATTCTCGGAGTAATATCGCTGAGTGAAAGAACGAAATAAATGAAAGACATTGATCGAAGATGAACCAACGTATTGGAGAAATAATAGGATAATTATTATCAACTATTTGATAAATGATCCCTTTCTCCTTAAATCTGCAGATTTACAAGCAGAGACCATGATCATCTACTAATATATGGACTACTCGGCGGAAGTACAGCTGCTATATTCTGCCTGATATTTCTTCACAAAAATACATCGTATCTATTTGGTGCAGATCGTTCGACTGCCGTACTGGGCTTCATGTTTATTGCCGCTCTCGTAGGATGTACAAGTTCAGTACTCTTCATGCCTTACATGCGAAACTACCGAGAGATCTATCTGGTCTCATACTTAGTCGGTGAAGGGTTAAGCGGTTTCCTTCCCAGCATTTTAGCTCTTATACAGGGCGTTGGTGGTAATCCAGAATGTGTAAACGGGACCAATTCAACTCCAGAAAATCCAGTTTTTGAATCGTATTATCCAGACCCAAGATTCTCAACCTCAGTATTTTTCGCCTTTATTAGCGCCGTCCTCTTCCTAAGCTTTCTCGCATTTTTTGCCATAAATTATCTTCCTGTTAGTCGTCGTGAACGCGTCAAACCACCCGGAAGTGTTGAGACTTCATCGAGCAAGACCGACGTAGTACTAGCTACTGATAAGACAAATTCGAATTGGAACATGCCACAAAGGACCTATATGTATCTTTTGATAATGATGGGGGTCGTATGTGCCCTTGGAAACACTGGCCTTTCTAGTATACAGTCCTACTCGTGTCTTCCTTACGGCAACGTTGCTTACCACTTGGCCGTTACCTTGGGTTCAATGGCCAGTCCTTTGGCCATGTGCGTTGGTTTCATCATCAAAAGTCCCCGAGTTGATGTCCTGAGCGTTTTAATAGCAGGGATTGTATCTCTAACAGCGTTCGTTTCCTATCTTGCTGTGATGTCGCCTGCACCTCCATTGCAGCATACCTGGATTGGTGAGTTTATCGTCGTTATTGCCTGGGTCATTGTAAACGCATTAATCGGCTTTGTCAAGCTCGCAATCACGACACTATTTCGACCGGATCCTGGCAGGGGGCTTTTCTACACCGGAGTAGCAACTCAGGTTGGTTCGCTGAGCGGAGCCGTGATAACTTTTTGCTTGGTAAATTACACTGAGATTTTTGTCACTTATTCACCTTGCGACGACTTTGTCGTTGTAGGAACAGCGTAGGTAACTTTCCTTCTTTCCGTGAAAGAAAGAGATCCGTTCTTATATTTTATAAATCATTCGCGTAACGGCCTCTACTCGTCCTTTTTCTCGCACCTTAGCAATGAATGTAGAGTCAAAATCTTGAATCACTTTTTTTTTATCGATCATAACTTTGGACAATGATGTGATAACTCTCATATCCTTTCGATGCTGCGGTAATATGAAAATGTTTACTTGTGTTACTCTGCACTGAAAAAAAAGTATTTTGATAATCAGAATACAAAGTATTATGAAATGAGTATTCTTATTATCAAAATACGTAATGTGATTATCAAAATACGTAATGTGATTATCAAAATACGTAATGTGATAATCAGTATACGTATTTTGATAATCAAAATACCAAGTTTTCTGAGTAACACAATACCAAGTATTTTGATTATCAGAAGAAATATACTGAGTAGAAAAATACTGTTTTCTCAGTGTGTATCTTATTTTATTATTACAACTAGTCATAAGGTTAATCTGTACTACATTCATTACGTTTAACTCTTCCATCAATACATATATAAAACATTCTCTTCACTGTAGAAAAAATGCTGCCTACAAATCGATTTATTAACCCTTAGTCAAAATACCATGCGAGAATGGCACTGGTAAAGCAGTCGTACCGACAAATAGGATGAGGTCGTAAGTAATTCAGTTCGCAAAAAGGAGGAATCAACTAGACCAACACAGGCAGTCAGTAAATACATTTAAGTTTATATAACTAATCGGATGATTGAGGGTCCGTTGTTCGTCTGCACTTTAAAATTAGAATAATAAAATAAAAAAAGAGAGCTCAGTCGGTCAATAAGATTTCTAGTTTTCACGATCAGCCTTAGAAAACAGCATTGCATATCAGTGCACACTGCTCACGCGCAATCGCGAGGAGAGTATTACGATCCCTGGTGTCTGTGTTTGGAACTTATAAATTGTGAACTAGATTCAGTAGCTGTAGCCTGTAGCGGTCTTATGCGCGAGCATGAGCCACGATGTCGGTTTAGACAAGTGATATTATAGGAGCGCGCTAAAAAAGAAAAAAAAAAAGGAAAAATTATAAGAAAAAAAAACTTCTGATTAACCACAACGACGATACGTCATATATTAAAACTCTGTAAGAAATCTATAAAAAAAATTCTATTAAATTACGTCATCCAATTCGACTTTGGCTTATGAATTTCACAAAGTTGACAACCTTAACCTCTCTTATTCTATAAACTTCTGAGATAATCAAATATTGTTACTAAAGTTTATACTAAAGTTATAATAATAAAGTGTTGAAAATGACGTTGACACAACGATTTAACAATCGACGATTATTCGTCGACTGTTTGGCTCTCGCTTTTGGTATCGGAGCATGGCTTGGAGTTAATGGTATTTTCGTACAACTACCCCTACTCGTCAACAAAGCACCTGAGGGTTGGGTTCTCCCTGCTTACATGGCGATGGTCGTACAGATTGCTAATCTTGGACCTCTATTATACAGTCTTTACGCTAAGTAAGTATACAAATCACTCTAACTTTACTCAGCTCCCACCAAAAACCATCTTCACATTGTATACGTGTGCAGATTCAGGGATGTTTGAACAGGTGTCACACGACAATTTGAGTGCCTTGAAAGCTATTGTAGAGAAAAATAAAAATAATAATTGAAAACTGATTTTGCGAAGATTGTTAGAAGAAAAAAAAAAAATCATTTCTTTTATTGCTCATTATTAGATTTCTTGAATGTGATTTAAAATCAGAATTTTAGATGAAAGAAGTCGAAGGTATCGAGAATAATTAATGAATTGATATTAGAGAAAATTTTTTTATTAAATACAGCGAGCCTGGAAATGTGATTAAATAATCGAGAATCGAATCCAAAAAGGGAGAAAAAAAAATGTTTCTTTTTTCAACAATTGAAAATCAGAGTAGTCATTGAATTTGAGTTTTTCGATGAGCTCGGATAGTGTAACGTAAAGTAATTCTTAATACGGCCCTGACGACACGTTGGTTTAGCCCACCTTCATTACCAATTGCCACGTACAAGGATAATAAAATTCTATTCAATATGTGGTCCATGAGGTGGTCCATGAATCACGTATAACTATCCAGGAAAACCCGCGGTTACTTATATTCCTATACGTTTCTGTATAATCATAGGGATAACGATAAAGATTCAAGAAAAGTTGGGTTTTTCTGTGATTTCAATTTCTCGAAAAAATAATACTGTAATCGATTCATAAACTTATGAAATAATGAATCTATTAGTAATTGCATAACAATTTATTCCGAGAAAATTTCTTCAATCCCACATTATTTATTTATTTATTTATTTTTTGCATTCACGATCACGACGAAAACCGTTATCCTTCAAGCACTATATTTTAGTTCTATATGTTGACTATATGATGATATCGCAAAGTAACGTGATATGACATGTGTATATGTCACAGAGTGCTAAAACCACTACCAATTCGCGATACATAACGTGACGTTGCACTCTTTTAGATAGTTACACCATACTGTAGACTTAACTCACTGATTTGTACCAACAGCAAGTTTTGCGTCAATCATCATCGGACGCAGTACTATTAGACATTTGACCCCACGCGGTTCTTACAAATTATAATCAGTTGTCTGATCATCTAAAACTCTTTGCTGCAGCATTCGTTCCAAACGCATCTTGATTAATGATTAAGCGTTACATATAGAAACATCTGGTTTATAATTAGCTGACTATTGTGATTGACTTTTCTCTCTCTGTCTCTCTTTCTCAGTATCATCCTCGCACTTCGTGCAACATTAGACTTTTGATCGTTAGCTAGACACAAACATTCGACAACTGTCCACTAATGCAATTAGTGGACGTCCATATTATAGCATTCGCATACCAGACACAACTGACAGTGATAACGGTACCGTTACATCACGTTCGTTAAATCGTCAAAACGAATAGCAGATTTTGTATTTTAGTTGGATTTAGTGCTGCATTAGTTAACACACATGTCTGCCATTCTCATGACGAAAAAGCTTGTGTTTCCCTCACGTACATGAAGCTTGCACCTTCTTTGTTCTTTATCGATATACACTTGGCTGATGTGCATGGAAGTAGATGCTAATTCTGATTTTAAATCAAAATTGTTACTGTCCACCAGGGAAGTATGCATATTTCATAAATATCATTCTATAAACATTTGCGAAGGTTGGTGCAAGACGAAAGTGACGATATTTGATATTTTTAGACAAGAACAGTTATATGGTGACATTGAAACTTTCAGAAAGCGGTACTTCTTATCTCAAAATCTCGAATTTTGTCACTCATACCTCCATTTCACTCACCCTTTCAATTGCAATGGCTTAGATGTTACTATTCTAGGCATTAGTATACGTACTTTGTTTGAGACAAATCACTTATTGATCAATATCATTGTGGAAGTGATAATCCACAAATTGCTATATGATTTCTTCTCTTTTTTGTTACAATTCGCAGATACTCAAGCCGGTCACACGATCATCTGTTAATATATGGACTCCTTGGTGGAGGTGCTTTATCGATATTCTGCCTGGTATTTTTGCATCAAGAAACGACGTACATGTTCGGTATGTACCGTTCAACGGCCATCCTGGGTTTCATGTTCGTTGCGGCACTCGTCGGGTGTACAAGTTCAGTCCTCTTCATGCCATACATGCGAAACTTCAAGGAGATCTACCTGGTATCATACATAGTGGGCGAAGGGCTGAGTGGATTTCTTCCCAGCATCCTAGCTCTGATACAAGGAGTTGGTGGTAACCCAGAGTGTGTAAAGTCTACAGATCCCAACTCAACAATTCCCTTCATCTCGGTCACCCCAGACCCGAGATTCTCAACCTCTGTATTCCTCGCCCTTATTAGTGTAGTCCTTTTCATAAGCTTCATAGCGTTTTTCGCCCTGAACAATCATCCCGTTAGTCGTGGTGAACGTGTCAAACCACCAGGCAGCACCGAAGCTCTACCAACCGAACCAGACGCACCACGAACTTATAAAACAAATTCTGGATGGAAAATGCCACGGAGGACTTACATATATCTTTTGATAATGATGGGGGTCGTATGTGCCCTTGGAAACACAGGTCTTGGCAGTATACAGTCATACTCGTGCCTTCCATACGGCAACGTTGCCTACCACTTGGCCGTTACCTTAGGGTCAATGGCCAGTCCTTTGGCTATGTGCATAGGTTTCGTTGTCAAAAATCCCAAAGTCAATATCCTCAGCCTTTTAACAGTAGGGATTCTATCTCTATCAGCGTTCGTATCCTACCTTGCTGTGATGTCGCCTGCACCACCATTGCAGCATACCGGGATTGGTGAGTTCCTTGTCGTAATTGCCTGGGTCCTTGTTCACGGACTGATCGGCTTCGTCAAGCTCGCCATCATGACTTTATTCCGACCAGATCCTGGCAGTGGTCTTTTCTACACAGGAGCAGTGACGCAGATCGGTTCACTGAGCGGTGCTATTGTATCATTTTGTTTAGTAAAATTCAGTGGAATTTTCGTCACGTATTCAGCGTGCGACGACTTTGTCGTGATTGGATCTACGTAGCGTATTAAATTTTATAATGAGAGTAGTGGTTTGCTTGGATAAATTAATTATCCAGCCGGATAAAACTGACTATTTTACTTCCTGCAAAACGAAAAATCGCGCTGTGCAGCAGCCCCCAGTACGTTAGTTCGAAATTTCTAGCGTGCTATACTGCTATACTGTAGGTACGCGGTTCTCTGCACTAAGCCAAAACCTTTCAGTATTTTATATCGACCACTACTTAGGCAGAATTTTACTTATCGTTGGACAATACGTGTGTATAAAGCCGTAGTTATTTTACAAGTACTTGTTAAATCATTCAAGTATGAAGTATTAGACAAGTTATGTTCCAAGAATACGCAAAGTTCCGGCTGCCAGACACGCTTTCTAAACTGACACGCGTGATATTATTTATTTATTTGAAAGGGTGCAGCGCGGAGATGTGTGTTCAAAATTTTGTATATCGAATAGAAAAATATAAAAAAATAGATAAATTTTATTTAAATAGAAAATATTAGTCACATTTGTACTAATAATTTTAGTGTGTACAGGGTACAATATTAAGGGGATGATATATACAATTCGCGTTTTTTGCTGACACTTCTGACAGAGTGCAGACCAAATTCGCTGAAGTTTTTCAATTTTGTTTTTCTTTTTCATGAGGCTATAGTAGATTTTTTAGTATGTATACCTATATCTATACCTGTACCGTTGTGTATCAATACTATCTGTCAAGTAAATATTAGAATTACTCAAATGATACGAATCGCGGAATGAGGTGACGAATGAATGTGATGATATTCAAGTTATGAACTTGTGATGTTAAATTTGAAAGACTTGTGTACTCATGGTATAGGATTACTTTTCAATATCTCATGTGCAACGTGTATGGTAAAATACCGTTGAACGTTCAACTAATCGATCAAGTTTTCCAAGAGCTGAAAAAAAATTCAGTGTAATGATCAGATTTCTTGACAAGATGATGTGAAATTTGCCAAGAAAATTCAAGCCAGTATAGGAATGTATGTAATTCACGTACTTAAGGTAACTTCAGTCGTCAATATATTAGATCTAATTATTTACCTAAGATAAATTAAGCCTTAATTAAATTTGTTGTGTTGAAATGTTTCAGCAATAAAAACGTTTATTATGATTGTTATTATCGTTATTTTCACTCTTAAAGCATTGAACCACAATATCTATCGTCAACATACATGATTTTTCCCTGTTTGTCAAAATACCATGTGGTAAAGTAGTTACATTAGCTGCATATGTTCCTAAGCAGGATGTGGTTATGCGGTTTGCGAGGAAGAAGGGTGAGTCACTAGCCCACCATAGCCGTTTCTTTATCAGTCAACGAATGACACTTTTATGTGTGTGTGTGTGTGCAGCGTGACTTCCCATCATTCCGTACATACAAAGTTGTAAAATCGGAAAGCATAAGTATTTAGGAAGACCTACATTCACCTTATGCTAGTTGTGTGGACTATGGTAGTTTCGATGCATAACTTCCACGAGACTAATCATTTTTATATAAATTCTAACTCACTATCGCTTGATAGCTATTTGTTGCTGATAGTTCATGGTTAATCAGCGATACGTTATGACGCAAATAATCCCAATGACGTGATAAATAATTAAATGAATCTCGAAATATGAACTTGTGACGTCGCAGGTTCGAAAATCTGCAAACATACTCATGTTATGATTTGACTTTGCTAACTTTGCCTGATAAGAAGCGTTCAACGTTTGAGTTTTTGAATGAACTTTTTTTACAAGCGCATTTTCAAAGTCTCAGAATGATGATGACTCTGCAAAAAAAAAAAAAAGAAATAGAAGAAAACAGTAGCAATTTGTATTTACTTGTGGTCGCACTATCCCGCAGTCCGTTTCTTAGATTGTTCAACCTGCAGTTATTGAACTAATCTGCTAGCAATTGCAGCATACTAAGTCCTACTTTCTTACAATTGGAAGTTTTGCACTGTCTTCATCTTCTCACAATAACCAATGCAGCAACAGTCATTCGCTAATGAAGGTTCGTTCTGCTTCTGAACTCTGAACTGCTATCATCAGCAATCCATGATCTGTATTTCCGCTGGTAATACCTAAATTGCGTAACATGATATGAATTTCAATACAGTTGTCCTCTCCGCGTTCACCATATTGCTATTCGTCATCCCACACGTGTCTTACATACTATTGGCATGTTTGCATATACCATTTTTTGTCACACTTACTCAAACATTGTAACCAGTTTATATATCTCATAATACTCAACTTTTTTTGTCTCGATGGATATAAATGGTAAACTACGCGTATGTGTGCACAATATTGTGTTCTCTACATCGCTCCAACTTTGTAAGAACTTATTTTATGATTGAGTAATATTATCAGAAGATGCTGCAATCGAAATGTTATTATTGCTTTGGAAAGAATAGACTGAGCCAAGACAGCCTCTTTCTACTTATGATCGACTGTTACAGATGATTCGAATTCACGACTCGTGACAGAACCAGTGTTCTTTGAACATAATTGGTTGCATAAGCAATGCACTACTTGAGCTCAATAGCAGAGTTATTCCCATTTTTCACAAAACTGTTGGTCTAGCGTTTTGACAATTGAGGATCATGTTGCGTCGTACTAGTATGTAATTGTGGCGTTATCAAGCAGAGCAAAGAAACAATCTTATTGTTAGAACACAAGGGATCTTATTAGTTCAGAGATAAGAGACGAGAGAAGAGTCTAGCAAAGAAGCAGAGGTTTCGTCTGCGCATCTCTTTGCGCCTAGCTCTATTTGTGCTATTGCATTTATATAGATAAATTTTATTGCGGGCTATAGCAGCGAGAGGAAAAAACCCACAGAACTAAAACGGACGGCGTCTTGATCGGAGAAATAATGGGTCTACAAAGTGGCACGAAATCATCCTGGAGTACTACCAAGCAGCAACAGCGGTACACTAGGTTGCAGTTCTGAAGAGATTTACTGGTGAGCAGACTGCGTTCGACTAGTTACTATAGTTGTGAGACAATTCGTACAAACTATGCCTCCTACTCCTCATTATTTCATCAATTATCGTAGATACTGTTGCGTAACATTTACGTGCGCTATAACACCTCCACTTTGATTCAACGGTTTCATACTTTTATTCCGGACATGAAGGATCGTTGTCCTTTTTTTTCGAACGCAAAATATAACGACAATGAATGTGATCTTCGAAAAACTGTGATATTGTCCATACAGCCAATTCATTACGTTACATATAACGTTGCACGTGCAGTTTCAGAGCCGCTAATACAAGTACGAAGAAGTGGCTATTACGCCCGACGACAACAAAGTCGCTGAGGATACAGAAACGGCAGAAACATTGAGACTTCTGCAGCATCCACGTCAGATACACCGTTCATCAATGCCGCGCACACCAAATTACGATGAAGAAACAAGGATCACAAACCGCAGTCGAATACTCATCGATGTGCTGATCGTAATGTTTGGAATCTCGGCGTGGATTGGCGTCAATGGAATCTACGTGCAGCTACCATTACTGGTAGAACATGCACCTGAGGGATGGTCACTCCCTGCTTACATCGTCGTCGTAGTTCAAATAGCCAACGTAGGTCCTATGATATACGCTCTTTTCCGAAGATTTGCACCAAGTCTCTGCAGCGAATCTGCATGGATATCCAGTCTTCTCGTTATCGGCACCACGGCCATAGGGATCCTTGCCTTTTGCTACGATGTGAAGACCGACGTCAACGGAGTAGAACACAGCGTAGCTATGCTAATCCTTGTATTCACAGTATCTCTCGTCGGCTGCTCAAGCTCCATTCTCTTCGTGCCATATCTTCGTAACTTCCAAGCAGTTCATTTGGTCTCGTTTTTCATCGGCGAGGGATTGAGCGGGCTTCTTTCCAGCGCAATTGCTCTAGTCCAGGGTGTCGGTGGCAACCCAGTCTGTCCTACGAACAGTACATCGAACCTTACAGAATCCCAACCACCGCCGATTACTCTGCCAAACTTTTCATCCAAACTCTACTTTCTGTTGCTCTTTGCCATCCTGGTTTCTTCCACATTTGCCTTCTGGCTCCTTGACTATCTGCTAGCTGTTCGCAACCAGAGAATTTCATCCATAGAAGAAGTCACACACAACTCGGACCGACTTCATGATCCCAGCAGGAGCATTCTTTCGGAGAAGACGTCGAATTTTGATAGAACGGTTGATCTAGGAACGACCCCATCACACTCGTACAGCAAGAGTAGCAGGTGCTATCTCTATATTCTAATAGGAATCATCTGCTTGGCAGGCAACGGATTTCTCCCAGGAATACAAGCCTACTCGTGTCTTCCTTACGGAAACGTTGCGTATCACTTGACGGTCACTTTAGCCCATCTATCGAATCCCCTAGCCTGTGTATTGGCTTTATGGTTGCCATCACCAGGTCTTCGTGGCATTACTGTGGTTTCAATTCTTGCATTAATTGGAACTTCCTACGTCACTTGGTTAGCATTTTCGTCTCCAACGCCACCCTGGCGCGATACAACTCTTGGTGTTGTTCTTGTAGTAGTCGCTTGGATCCTTCTAATTGGTCTTGTTACCTATGCCAAGCTCTCCATTACCACGATTTTTAGGCAAGAACCTGGAGCTAAGGCCTTGTTTTACGTTGGTGTTGTCACCCAGACTGGATCCGCTTCTGGAGCTATATTTTCTTTCGTTCTCATTAATTACACAAATCTTCTCATTCCTTACGTTGCCTGTGCACCAAATCTGTAATGATCCCTTAGTAAGGGATGATTCTTAGAATATTGTAACTCCGATCAATCAAATGCATTGAAAATACTTTTTATACATATAATGTAACAGCTATTGGCATAACATACTTTTATAATTATTCGTAAGTAAACTAAATACGTAACGTTTATCATATAATTTATTAACTATATGTACATATTTTCAACGGCTCTTCTGTGCTGCCATTATACTTCTAATTTTTTTATCGCAGTCTGACACAGTTTCATGTTTAATTACGAATATATACATAATTTACAGATAGTTTATTACGTACATTCTACTACTGGTATTGCTTCCTGCACTGCCATGACGAATATAGTGCATAGTGAACGATAGCAATGAAGTGATTTTCATTTATTCATAATAAACATTATTTGTAATGAATTATATAAACCGCCTCAGTTTTATTCAAACTGTGATAAAAAAAATAGGAATAAAATTTAAAAAAATAAATAAACATGAATATCCTTGCTTTTATCATGATAAATTTATGAAACCAATACGTGTACGAAAATCATGGTTTGTGGCAGATTGAGATGTGTTTATACAGCTGCTGTACCCGATATAATATAGCTTAGGTATCGTTATTTATACAGAAGTATTGAATCTACATACAGCCGTGCGATGTTAGCGAAATATTACCATACACAGAAACATGACATACATGTATGTGTGAAAGATAAAAGCTACTTGAAATTGTACATTTATAAATCCGAATATGTGAAGTAGAGACTAAAATAGGGAAAGAAATTATATCATTAGAAATTATTCGTTTAAGAAAATAGAAATTGTTTAAATGTACTATTTGAACAATTATTTAAGATATTATATGTAAGAAATGAACGTCAGAAAGTTATAATATCTACCATGTTAGTAATTTCGAATGCTTTTTTTTAATTTCACATCAATTGTGGAGCAAAACGAATGAATAAATCTCTGGAATTCATTTATTTTATGAAGTTTTCTGTTTATAACTACTGACCCAGTTATTCGACGCATTTCTAATAGCCTAAAGATAATGTTCAACAAATTGTAAAATACCACGAAAGCCCGCCACTTTTATTCAAAGTTCAAACGCTAATCGCTTGCGCACGCTGTTTCTGTTTCCGACATGCGCATTGAGAACAGTAAAGTTGCATCGCGTCATCATATCACAGGAAAGCAGCACTGTCTTCAAGATATGCAGAAATGAGAAAAAAGAACTAGAGACCGACAGGAGTGAACCGATAACAAAAGTGAAACGTCAAATTGAGGAGATCGGGACGTTTCTTATTTAATGCCGCTTTACCTAGTCTAAAATTCGTATTGTAAAATCAGTAAATTGTGATTAAAATCTATTGAATTAGAAGGGATAAAGTGTCGACGAAAATATAATCGTTTTATGATTTGATTTGACAGAAGAATTATATCAGCTGTACTATGTGCGATGCCGATTCATCCGTTCAAAACACAACCTCGACGCTGTCATTGCTCGACTTACCAGTCGAGGTATGTTCTATAATCATTTTTTGCTCGACCAAAATACAATTATATACATACTGAAATTAAACCAATGTCTTTGATATAAAACAGAATAAATACCGAATAGTTATTCGCTTATACGTTTTTATATTTATCCCCAAATTTTGTCACAGAGCTGAATCATAATCCACCGTTTTTTTTTCTTATATCTGTTGCCAAAAAAGGCAAGAAATATCTACTAGTACTCCAGAATATGAAAATTCATTTTCATTAGTTTATCAGATATAGGAATTGTGACGTATTATTCATAGATCGATAATCTAATTATATTTATTACTATAAACCCGTTAATTACTTCCAAAATGTAAATATATACTTCTTGACGATTTTAAGAATGCTCTTGTAATAAAATTGTGTAAAAAAAAAAAAACTTCACACTTGATATGTAATTCTGATATTCATTAAACTTAAATGATGTATTGAAGAAACTGATGTTCTTTTTACTAAAATAAATGTAACTAAGTCTAGTTTTTAATTCTATGAAATTACAGAAGCAAGGATATTTCTGAACAAGCTTATATCTTTGAAAATCCTACCTAAACACTTACTATTTTATTTAGATTATTTTTTATTTCAGATACTTCTCCACATATGTTCATTCTTGGACGCAACAACGCTGGTTCACAACTTGAGTATAGTTTGCAAAGAATTGAACATGCTTTTGAACGACAATTTGTTATGGAAAGCTCGAATCAGTCATATTTGGCCGAATTCTAGTTTCCCTGTTCTGTCTCCCGGTTAGCTCACATTGCTAGCGTCTTGCACGGCCAATGGTTACTGTAAATAAATAAAATCATTCACATTTTACTAACATATTTCTTGCTTACCTTTAGTCCAGTACCGAATAAATTACCTAAAAAAAAAAACAAAAAAACAAAAAAGAAAAAACTTTCAACTGGATTAAGAAAAGCAAATATGGATAAGATCTCACTTTCAAATCACTTGAAATTATCATAAAAACCAAACTGAATTGATGGTCTTGAATATTCTTACCCTTTTACTTTCCATTTTGGGATATTCGGTACTTTTAGTCTAATATACTAATCCGTAGTCACTGTATAGTACAATGTAATACCATATATAAACTTTTGGGCATGCTTAGACTACCGTTTATACTTTTGGAACATTCTTCAATGTCGATAAATTCGGTAATAATTACAGCTGAAGAAGATGAATTGTTTTGGAAACTGTCTTGCGTTGCAATTGAAAAACAGTGTATGCTGTGGGGTAAAGATAAGGGAGAAATCATGATGGAGAAGTTGTCTTTAGCAAACGTGCATTACGGCACCATAGACAGTGTTTTACTGTTAAATGTAAGTAAGATACGGATTTCAAACTCACCATATTTTATAGTTGAACATTCAATGTATGAATATTCTCTGATTAGGAAGCTAAGATCTGTGTTTCTGGGGCGAGAGACAGATCTCTAGTATACTGGGTCTTTCCCAACGAAGAAAACAACAGCAACCTTTCAAAGGTAAACAGCGACGCTCATGAAGGATGGATCTGGGGTTTGACTGCTTTACATGATACTGTCTATAGCTGTAGCTGGGATCGAACCGTCAAGGCTTGGAAACTGACTGAGACTGGACTCCTACCTTCGAGAACTTATAAGATGTATATGGCTGATTGGCTGATCATATTCTGCTCCTATGTGGAGGAAGAAGCTAAGCAAGATAGAAACGCCGTGAAATATTCAGTCATACTTTTGTTTTTACACCCATTTTCAGAGTTCCATGTAAACCACTTTATTTTCTTTCCTCTTTTGTGTTTATCTGATCAAAAAATCGATATACTGATCAGTAATTTCAAAGGAGAGAAAATAGCGCTTGTTTCAATACTTATATGACTAAATGCCTGGCTGTTCTCGTTTAGCTGGATATGATGGCGAAATAAAACTCTTCACCATAATACAGTTGGATTAAATGTTTTAAACAGGTGTCTGAAATTTCGTAGGGAAGTTGCTGGCGCCCTATTATGCGTAACGTCATGCCCAGACCTGGGTTTATTCGCAGCCGGATCATTCTGCAAAACGGTATTAGTGTTCGACCCTAGATCCGATGAATCATTGATACATAAATACCAGCCCCATCAAAGAGCCATCGTCAGGATTGCTATGAATGCTAATTACATTTTCTCCGCTAGCGAAGATACAACTGTATCAATTTGGGATCAGAGAGCCAGGAAAACAATGAAAACTGTTAAAGTACGAAAGATTTACGGCTGTTCTATTTTCTGAAGAGAAGATAGCATCTGAAAATCAATGTGTTTGTTACAGATTTCCGATAATTCTTTCCCAATGAGCATTTCCGTGCAAAACGGTGCTGTTTACGTAGGTGATAACGGAGGTAGACTCCATGTCATAGATCCTAACAGAGACTTTGAGCTGGTGAAAAGCTACACAACTGGACACATGAAAGCTATCACTGGAGTACGCGCTACCCCTGGTTGTCTGATCACAAGTTCTTTGGACAAAACTGTGCGGATAGCAAGCCCTACGAACCCTCCGCAGCCACTTGTTACCCTCCAATCAACCTACGGAGAAGTAGCTAGTGTGAGAATTTGAAATCTGATCATAATTGCTGTTTATGTTTCCTAATTCTGATAATTCCAAAGAAAACATGATATTATCATGTCTGTCTATTACTTTCAGAAATAAGAAACGTTCGGATGGAAATAAGTCTCATGATGAATCTAAATACATCTTTTCTTCGTTTTCTAGATGGATTACATGAACGAAGTATTAGCCATATCAGGTACTGATGGTATCGAAATTTGGAGACCGAAAAACAGAGCATAGCAGCTTGATGTACTTGAAAAGAGCCCTAAACTACAGCCTTAATAAATAATAATTCATTCCACTAATTCTGTTCCAAGTTTGATCTTTTAATCATGTTAATATTGAATAAATGCTTTGCTAAATAATTTAATACTGAAAATACACCGTTATATTTATTTTTCACTTTTCTGGCCTAAAACATATGAGGTTCTTTCAAAAAAAGAATGAACAAAGGGGGGAAATTCTCAAATCATCATAGACAGTTTAATAATTTTATTATTCTATTATCATTCATTCAAATCATGCAAGAAAAGTATATTCCTTAGTATTTAGGAATGATTAGCTATAATAAACGAATTTCTTTATTTTTTTAACGTTAATTGCTATCAATGCAAAATATATTCTATTCTAAACTTCAAGAACGGTGAGAATCGAGCGTGTAAAATGTTTGAAAAAACGATCAAATATTGCCGAAAAAAATAAGTTTTTGATAACTTTGTGGTTATGGAAACGAAATATTGCAACAATCTAGCATAAGATGTGTAATTCAAAATGAATCCATAACAACAAGCTACCAGTTTTTCAATTTTCTATAAAAGAAGAATGAGACATCGTATTCAAAAATTCATAATTTGCCGCATAATATTCAAGCGCATCCCGCGCGACAGGCCTGCCGCGTGTAGTAGGCCTCGACGAATAGCGCCGTGGCCTAGCGATCGATTGTGTCTTTGCGTGCCGGATAAACTCGTCTGCTCGTGTCGCACAGTAGTCAAAATTGGGTCTGTAACAGAGTCGGGAGTGGTGTGATACGTTATAAAATAGGTTAAAAATAATCTGTGAATAAAATAATAAACTCTGTGTTTAAGTATGGATAATTTTATTGGAATTATTATAAGTGAGGGGGTTTAAAATCTGTCAGATTGACGCGTATCAATACATCGGTGGGGGTAGAGTGTAGACAGTTCTTCCGGCTTCCGTTAAATATTGCGAGGTCAGAGAAGGCTGGCTGAGTTCTGGTGGCAGTGCTGTTGAAAAACACAATGAAAATGGCGTGGCAACCGCAGGAGGAAGGACTTAGGCAAATTTTGACTCTTTTGAAGGAGTCTCAGAGCCCAGACACAGCGACTCAACGTGCAGTGCAACAAGTATCCTTTTAAATAAAATCGAAAAATTAAATATATTAGTTAACGATCGTTAAGAGTTTGATAACAGTTGCCAATCTGTGGAAGCTGCCAAGGGCGTGCTTTTATTGACAAATTTATTTTAACCCGGGAAAAGTGTACAATGTAGATTGACGTCCGGCATATTTCAACCTCGATTATAATCTCACATATTAAAATAACGCACATTATTTATCTCAACAAAATCATCAATAAAACTTACTTTGAATATTTACCCAACTTTAATTCCCGGTCATGATAATTAGATCTTAGATCTTAGAATAAATGTTTTCGCTATTTATTTCACACGGCATCATTGTGTCAAACTATTATCCCGGCTACCTCGTGCTTATATTTAACCAATTTTTTGAACACCTTTGGTCTGTTTTTTTTTTTTTTTGTCTTTTTCCACTCTTTGTATTATTTATCTAACGTTATTCTATTATTTATCTAATATGAGAATCTACGAAGGGTAGTAAACGTCTGATAATTCGCGATCTTAAAATGGTTTCAATTTCAGTCTCAGTTTCGCATTCTTGTTACTTTAGCAAATCTCAATCCTTATCAATGTTTATCAATATTTTAATAACAAAGTTAGTCATAGTTCACACCGATATTATATACACTCAAAAATCGCTACTATACAAATTTTTTTTTTTTTTTGTTTTTTTCTTTCCCCAAACAATTGGATATTCAACCTAAGATAAAGTCACGCACGATCACAACACATTGATAAACTATGACCCATATATTTTTCTTAACAAATATCTCACCTCAGAAATTGGAAGAATTAAACAAATTTCCAGACTTCAATAACTACCTTATTTTCGTATTGACGAAATTGACGTCCGAAGGTAATATCATCCTCGGCAAGTCGCTCATTTTACTCATTTTATTATCATATTTCAGTAATTTTTGTCCAATTTTATTCTTGAATTAATTTATTCTAGTCTAAAATGCGTTGAATAATATACATAGTCTCTAATCGCTACTATATTCAATTGCACAGTCGTCTTAACTTAGATTTTTGAATCATAGATGAGCCAACGAGGTCCTTGAGTGGATTAATTTTGAAGAATAACGTCAAGGCACATTTCAATAAATTTGTACCTGAAGTGACCAGTTTTATAAAACAAGAATGTCTATCAGCGGTCGGAGATCCATCCCCGTTGATAAGGGCTACTGTTGGTATCCTTATCACAACGGTAGCATCAAAAGGTGCGACTGATGATCTGAAAAGTTACAAGAGAGTAATTCTTCGTTTTAATATCGTGTAAATGACTTTGAAACGTTTATTTAACAGGAGAGTTAACTTCTTGGCCAGAATTACTACCGGCGCTTTGTCAAATGCTCGATTCTCAAGACTACAATGTATGCGAAGGAGCTTTTGGCGCGCTTCAAAAAATATGCGAAGATTCCGCTGAACTCTTGGACTCGGATGCATTGAACAGACCATTGAACGTTCTCATTCCTAAATTTCTACAATTCTTCAGACATACTAGTCCGAAAATTAGATCACACGCTATAGCTTGCGTCAATCAATTTATCATCAACAGAACCCAAGCGCTTATGATACACATCGATAGCTTTCTTGAAAATCTTTTTCATTTAGCTACCGACGACGACCCGGAAGTTAGAAAAAATGTCTGCAGGTGATGAATTTTTGAAAAACATTAATGATAATGGGATATCAGAAGCTCGGAGATTCAGGAAATTTAATCGAGTCCATAAATTCTCGGAATAACATTAATATTTACTTTCTTTCCTACAATTTGTTCCTGAGAATTTCGTTTCTGTTAAATTTTCCATCATTTTTGATTAACAAACCTGATAAAATCTGCCCTTTGAAGTCTTCCGAACTTCTTAACACTGTATTTCGTCTATCCACAGGGCGTTGGTAATGTTGTTGGAGGTTCGAATGGACAGACTAATACCACACATGCACAATATCATTGAATACATGTTGATGAGGACTCAGGACCCGGACGAAGGTGTAGCGCTAGAGGCCTGCGAGTTTTGGCTATCTTTAGCAGAACAGCAAATATGCAAAGAGGCGTTAGCTCCGCATTTGACGAGGCTTGTGCCAGTTCTTGTACGTTGAAATTGATCGTGTTTCATTAACTAGGGAGAAAAGCTGGATAATATAATCAGACTATCATTTTAAATTGATTTGTTTTTTCTTTTCCTGAAGGTCAGAGGCATGAAGTACTCAGAGATCGACATAATCCTTTTAAAAGGTGACGTAGAAGAGGATGAGATGATTCCCGACAGAGAGGAAGACATTAGGCCGCGATTTCACAAGTCTAGATCACACCACACGCATCATACATCAGCTAACAAACATTCTGATGACAATGGAGTCGGTGACGACGATGATTCAGATCCTGAGGATGGTGGAGACGACGATTCTACACTCAGTGATTGGAATCTGAGGAAATGTTCGGCAGCTGCTTTAGACATGCTTGCTAATGTCTTTGGAGAGGAATTGCTGCCTGTTTTGGTACCCATTTTAAAGGAAACTCTCTTTCATCAAGATTGGGAAATCAAGGAATCTGGAATACTCGCCCTCGGGGCTATTGCTGAAGGTATAAGACTGATGATGCACAACTGATGATTCACAACTGATGACTAGTTTCCGAGACACAATTTGAAATTATTTGAGATATTGTTGACTTTGTAGTCTTTTTAGAGATCGGAACTTCTTCAATTCGGAACATTTTACAATAACATTGAATTCTTTTGTATTTCTACCTCCAGGTTGTATGACCGGTATGATACCACATTTATCCGAGCTAATACCGTACCTCATCGGTTGTTTGGGAGACAAAAAAGCTCTAGTACGTTCCATCACATGTTGGACACTGAGCAGGTATGCTCACTGGGTTTGTTCTCAGCCACACGAAACCCATTTGAAACCGTTGATGACAGAACTACTAAAACGAGTTCTGGACGGTAATAAACGAGTCCAAGAGGCAGCGTGTTCTGCTTTTGCTACCCTAGAGGAGGAAGCATCTACAGAGTTGGTCCCCTACCTTGGATTCATACTGGAAACGCTAGTCTTTGCTTTTGGCAAGTATTTTCCCCAACCGCACACTTCCGTGTTCGTTAATGAACTTCGAGAGTTTATTTGAGTCACTAAATCCATATTTTTATGCAACAGATTCAGAAAAATGCGTTTATCCAAATTTCTAAATGTTTAATTATGCTTTAATTCAACAGGGAAATACCAGCACAAAAATCTGCTCATTCTTTACGACGCGATTGGTACTCTCGCTGATTCGGTTGGCCACCATTTGAACAAGCCAGACTACATCAACCTGCTTATGCCGCCATTGATTAACAAGTGGAATGTCCTTAAGGATGAAGACAAAGACTTATTTCCACTGTTGGAATGCCTTTCGTCGGTCGCCACGGCTCTACAGTCCGGATTTCTGCCTTACTGCGAGCCTGTTTACAGGTAAAATCCCAAATTTGGATTCAACTTGTGGTTTAAAAAAGTGAAGATGTAGATTTCGCCTTGTTATCATCATCGACTAATCTTCGTCTTTCCTCTTCCTCTCAAAAGGCGTTGCGTGTCTTTGGTAGAACAGACGCTGAATCAACACATAGCGAACACTCAAAGTCCAGAGCAGTTCGACGCACCTGACAAAGATTTTATGATAGTTGCTCTGGATCTTTTAAGCGGATTAGCGGAGGGTCTGGACGGTCACATGGAGAGTTTGGTAGTTAATAGCAACGTTATGCAATTGTTGTATCAATGCATGCAGGATCCAATGCCGGAAGTAAGACAGAGCAGTTTTGCGTTATTAGGAGACCTCACCAAGGCTTGTTTCCAGCACGTATTACCATGCATAGGTTTGTGAGCCAGATACATTGTCCGGATTCAAATCCCCCCAGCGAATTAGATTATTGCATCAAATTAACGCTTTTTCTAATTCTGAATTCGTTCGCAGCGGACTTTATGCCCATCCTTGGTCAGAACTTGAATCCTGAATTCATTTCCGTCTGCAACAACGCGACCTGGGCTATTGGAGAAATATCTATAAAGCTTGGTGAGTTAGAAAGTGTTTTTGGAAGATCCAGTGAAATCAGCAAATAACTTTGAGAAAACTTTGCTGATCGTTTTTTTTTTTGTATTTTATTATTTAATCAGGTGCAGACACGAGTCCCTACGTTCCATTGATCCTGTCTCAGCTGATAGATATAATCAACCGACCAAACACGCCCAAGACACTGCTAGAAAATACCGGTAAGTTAGCCAGCTTTAAAGAAATGGTAAAATGCTCATTTGTGTTAATTAACGTTGGCGGAACAATGTGTCGACTGTTTATTGATACCAGTCGCATCCTTTGTGTAAGTCTATAGAATAAATACCTACATGATAAGAAAAAATTACTGCGTTGAAATTACACAGTGTGATAACACTGTTTCGGTCCCGGTTTAGATAAGTAAAAACAGTAACATGCCTACAAAACGCGTATCTCCTGCGAAATCTACAATGAAAAAAAAGTTTTAAAAAACTGCACATAAGGTGTTGAACAACAACAGCAAGAATATATAGTCAAATCTATGATTTAAAAAAAAAATTAATTACCATTGCAATTAGTCACCTTTATAATTATAATTATAATTGTTGCTTGTTTAGTAGTAATCGTGTGAAAAAAAAAAGATTTCTTTTTCTATTTTTTTTTCTCTTATCTTTTCACTTTTTCTTATTTAATTGGAAATATGTAGGTATATTGGTTTTTATTAGCCTATTTTTTATAATCCTAAAAGAAATAATAATAGGATAGATCTATACGTTATCCAATCACAATATCCCTCTAGTAATTAATTATTTCTTAGATCTCTCTGTCTCTATCTCTGTCTCTCTTATTATACCGTATTTTTTTCTCACTGGGACTAATGATTATTTAAAATATAGAAGAAAAGAAATATGCGATGATATGAAAGACGCGATATTATCATACGGCCCCTAAATATTAATTAATTATTTAATTACTTACTTACTTACTTAGTTACTTAATTCAGTTTTCGTTTTCTTATAATATTTAATTAAATCTGAATATTATAAAAATTAGTTGGTCGTTGTGCTGCGGCAACTATAATTTATTCTTATTGTTTCAGCGAACTACGATAGCACGGTATTACCTATGTTCAATATTACAAGTATTCGATATATGTTGATGATATGTTTACCTGTGTTTACCTCGTCTCTTTCTCTCTATCTCTGACTATTTATCATTCTCTCGATTGATATTTCTCTTTATCTCTCTCACTCTGTTAATTGTTATTGATATTATTAATTATTAATTATTAATTAATTGATTGATTAATTATGAATTTATTGAAGTTAGACGAAGAAGAATATTCGCCTGAGTTGGTTGTTGGTTGGTTCGCTATCAGTTTGTCTTATTGTTTGTGTTTCCGGTCACTTCACTACACTTCGCTTCACTTCACTACCTTACCGAAATGAAATGAAATGAAACGAATACGTAGCCATAACGATCGGTCGCCTCGGTTATGTGTGTCCCCACGACGTCGCCCCCATGTTACAGCAGTTTGTCAGACAGTGGTGTGTAACCTTTTTTCATTAATTATTATTACATTCTATTTATTACATTATTATATTATCCTATTTTTCATTAGTACACATTTTATTATCTATTATCACTATTTATCTATTATTATTCCTGATCCCTTATTACATTTTATTATCATATATTACTGTAAAGGTGTGTTTAAATTTATAGAAAATTATTCAAATTTATCAATTACATTAGACTCGTTTAAAAACAAACATTCCGAACAGGAGGTGTAAGCGTCAGCGTCTCTACGACTATTAGAAACATTTTATTATTGAAATTACATCAATAATTTTCCAAGTATAACAGCTTTATGCTATATCCTTCATTTACTAGATCAATTCTCACATAGATTTTTATAATATGGCTTTTAAATTTAATTTATATAGTATACAATGGTACATAAGTTAGCGCAGAATGTGACTTTGGTATCAGGAAGTAATACCCCTAATACTAGTCCTATATTACCGTCCTATACTACACGTCATTTATAATGAAATATTTTCAGTTTTTCAGAACAAAGGTGACTCTGATTATTACAAATATCATACGTCATTCGTGTTTACAATAATACTCTCATTTTTACTAATATTTTAATCCCTTGCGAAAGAATTTATTCCATTGTTTAATTTTTGGAACAAAAGATACAATTTTGTATAAACTTGTTCTAATTTCTCTAATGCAAAGGATTAAAGTTACAGTTTCAGACAAAATCTTTGCGTAGGAGATCAGGGGATAAAAAATTACACATAAATTCATAAAACTTCTTTGAAATCGAAACTCGTTTTCAGATCTTTTCCTTTTTCTCCTGTTTTCTTCGATTAATTCCCTGATCAGCCTATTACGTATGAATATATTAGCTACTATGTGTAACTGAAAATGATAATTAAGTCCTACTTTATACACGCTGAATGATATTCATTTATAATTGAACTCTAAAGGCGGATTATGACTTTTTTATACTTTTATTAATAGGTGTACATCCCTGAGGAATATCAGAGACAATGAGGAAAAGGATTCAGCATTTAGAGGCATGTGCCAAATGATTACTGTCAATCCTGCAGGCGTTGTACCGGACTTTATCTTCTTCTGTGATGCGGTCGCTTCATGGGTTACTCCTCGTGACGATCTTAAAGATATGTTCCACAAAGTATGTTTTTTTGTGTTTTATATTACTATTATAATTTGTAATCCAAAGGATTTTCACCGTATAATGTTTACGTTACATCAAACTCAACGGTTCTTGTAGAAAGGATACAAATTTCTATCTAACTTTTTTCTACAACCACTTGTGATTTCTATTTCACAGATTTTACATGGGTTCAAAAATCAAGTCGGTACGGAAAACTGGAAACGATTTTCCGATCAATTCCCGCCGCAGCTTAGTGAGCGGCTTCAAGGCATGTATGGCGTCTGAGAAGCCCCGCCTACTTATTGTAAGTATGACGATCTTCGATCATAGAAATTCTTACTGAAATTCATCACCTTCACATATTTCTAATGCATTCTTATATTTATAACTCATTCTCGTGCGTATTTCTAAATCATGTTTTCTTATGCTCAAAATCTATTTTCTCAGAATGTTTCCTACAATCTTAGTATACCTATTCCAGAAACAACATTCAAATGCTTGATAAAATGAGGAGAGTTAACGCTGAAAGATTTATTAAACAATACAACGCATAGTTTTACAAATATATTCATTTACATCTAAGATATTACATTAGTTACTTAATAATTTGTACAAATACTACAAGTCTGTTAGCTGTTTTAATCCTTGTCTGATTTCGGAGTGTTTAACTACAGAGAAGTAAAGATAGAAGATATCGGCTTCAGTTGGAGTTTGGTGGTAGTGAAAAGCTGCAAAGTAATCAGCATTTTGCTAATTTTCAATAGTTTGTTGATTCAGAGCTTAAAAATTGTTCAAATGTAGAAAACATAGTCCTCGATTTATACAAGGGTTGATTTTTTTCTATCCTTGATGTTTTCAGACGGCCGCTGTACGGGGCAGGCCGAATGGGGTTGGGCGGGGAATAATAATAATGGGTGGACAGGGTGGGTGGGTGAAACCACGGCCTCTTCTCATCATCATCGTCATTGTCATCGTAATGGTAATCGTCGTAATGGTCTCGTCGTCGTTGTGAGGCCCTCGGAAAGTACTACGATCTTAAAAATAATATCGTAATAAAACTAATAATAAACGATCAAAGGAAGTCCACGCGGCAGAGTAATGAATAACCGAAAGATGAAGAATATGAGAAAGAAACACAAAACAAAAAAAAAAAAAAAAGAATCAATTTAATAATAAAAGAAAAAAAAAACATCTTTAATATAAACAACAATATACAATAAATTCACACAGCGGCCGAGGGAAACTAAAGGGAGGGTGGGTCAGGGTGGGAGGGAAGGGTGGGTTATTGTGGGTATCATCACCACCACTTACAGATAGTGGATTTAAAGAGGGTAGGGTGGGGTGTCGTAAGACGTTTGGGTGTGAGATCAACGCTCGTCGATAAATTTTTACGATACCGAGAAACTAGGAGCGTATAAGATATACGCGAAAATTCAATTAGTAATTGATAAAACTAATGTAAAGAAGAAAAATACAAAAAATACAAAAAAAAAAAAACAAAGAAAGAGACAGGTCGCGGTTTGCAGGATCGCGTGCACCGTCTTAACACAACGCAATCAAGCTGCTGAAGTTCTTTTAATAAAGAGATTTAGCTTAATTACTGCGCACTGCTCAAGATTAATATCTTGTGCTTGAAAAAGAAAATAAATAAATAACGGAAGAAAAAAAAAAAACAAAAAAAAAAAAAAAAGATATGAGAAAAACAATCGACTCTTTTTATCTTTATCTTTAAACATTTATTATAATCTTCGCATGCTTAGGGATGCTACTACTTAGTATGCGCGTATTTGATTATATTATATTATATTAAATTTTATTTTATTTTCTTATTCTTTTCTTTTTCTCTATTTTCGCGTTTCGGCAATACGATTTGCCACAATACGAGACAAGATATGTGCATATTATCATTTATATTGATTGCTTGTTTATATGTGAAAAGAAGACGAAAAAAAAAAAAAATTACGAATAAGGATAAGCATAAAATAAGTCAAAGAAAGAAAGAAAGAAAGAAAGAAAGAAAGGAAAAATAAGTCAAGTGAGAGAAAAATAATGATAATAAAATTATTGCTTTATCTTTCATGTTTATAGAATCATGGTGTCGCTGTGAGACAAAATTTTCTTTTTTTTTTTTCTCTCAATAATAAACACAAAGAGAACAGTAGCATCAATTAACATGTAATTGAGTTTGATAGTTCAAAAATGGAAAGAAAAGAGAAAAAAAAAGAACAAAAAAAAAAAACCTGTGTAAACTGTGCTGTTTTTATAAAAGTAGTAGCGAATTTTAAAAGAGAGAGAGTCGATGGTCTGTAAAAAAAAAAAAAAAAAAGGTGAATAAATAAATATCTTATTAGTAATTACAAAAGAAATAAAAATAGATGAAGAAGAAGAAAGAAGAGAAAGCCTTGGTTTTTTTTTTTTTTTTTTTAATATTCACTAAGCAAGTTACTCAGAGCACACGCGAATTAATGAAAAATCAATTTCGGTGCTGACTGCTAGCTGCGTTGATTTGAATTATTAAAATCAATTATTATTATTATTATCTTACGCTATTTAGTTGTATTTACTATACATACACACTCACACACACACAGGCCGCAAGTTTGCAGCGTATGTATATACACAGGGGTTGTCGAGCCTCAAATATTCCAGGTAAATTTAAAAGAAAAAAGAAAAAAAAAACTTTAATTGTGTCCAAGACGATGTAATTGAAATATGACAAAGAAACAAACTATACTAAAAGAAAATAAATATATACACGTATAAATCAAGACTATGAACGATAAAAGGCTATAGACGATCGGTCTTAATCCGTTTAACAAAAACATTTATAGAACTTTTATCAAAATATAAATAAATTCAAAAAATATATATTTATATTTAATTTTTTTTTCTCTTCTTCTCTTTTCTTTATTTTTTCAACTAAACTCAATATCATCGTGATTACAGTAACTCTATCAACACACACATACATACACATATACACCAAAAGATATATACCTACACACGGTTCATGCAGGATATTATTATTATGTCCATATCCTTGTTAAGTTACTGTCTTGTGTAAAAACGAAAGAGAAAAAAAAAAACCTAAAAAGAAAAAAAAAAAAACACAAATATCTCTAAGTTGAAAAAAAAAAAGAATAAATTTAATACGGCTGGCAGGGATAATGGAGCGGTGGCATTAGGGAGGCGACGAAAGACACAAGACTTGAAAAGTTTCTATTTATCAATGATCTCTTGAGTTTGTTTTTTTTTTTTTCTTTCTTATAATTCTTTTATTTTTATATAGTTTTTTTTTTTATATTAATTAAAGAAATATAATAATCAACAACAACTGCTCAAAAGAAGTTGCGAATTATCTGAGACGTGTGTTTTATTATCTAATATCAGGTTCTATTTTTTTTTATTTTATTTATATTATTTATTTTATTTATTTTTATTTTTTTCCAGTCTTTTGTCTTTGGACGTTAAGCCTCTCCCTGATAATAATGCAAGAAAGAGAAAGAGCCGATCGCAGAGAGTAGATATAAATTAGATATTGATAATAAGTGACAAGACCGCTCCCGACTTGATCCCCTATGATTGACATTTGTCGACAAGCTCTAATCCCAAATTGGTCTTTTCCTAGCCCTGCCTGCGCGATTTTTGTGATATTAATATTTTTTTATATCACCGAATAATGAACGTGCTTCAGATCGGACAGTCAAGTGATTCGCATTAAGTATAAAGTTTTAAACATTTCTTGTTCCTTTTTTTTTTTTTTGTTTTTTGTATTTATCCTTACAAGTATACCGAATGATATTTTAACTATTAAATTTTATCATTCATTTGAAAAAATTAAAAATAAAATAAAATAAAATGAATTAAAATACAACAACAACCAAAAATAAAGATAGGTCTAAGTAAGAAAATTTTCTATCTGTCCGATCCCAAGACGATTATAATCGGTACGATAATAATAATTAAAAAAAGAAAAATATGAAAATGAAAATGAAAATGAATAAATAAACTATTTGACAAGTGAGCGCGAATTTTAACGTTTAAAAATCGCCCTATTTATGTATAACGTTATATTATAAAATATAAATATTATGATACAACCGAAAAGAAAGAAAGAAAGAAAGAAAAAAAAAAAAAAATTGATACGATTGAGGTGTGTTGTTTTTAATTTTTTTGCTTTTCTTCAAATTTTTTTTTTTTTTTTTCCATTCTGTTTTTATGTTTATTTTCTTTAATTAAGTATACATATTATATATATATATATATATATATATAAATAAATAAATAAATAAATACCAAATTTCTTATATTATATTATATTATATTTCAAGTCGCGTAGTAGTCTAGTAGTAGTAGTAGTAGTAGTAGTGGTATTAGTATTAGTATTAGATAGGATAGCAACGAGAATAAAATATTTAAAAAAAAAAAAAACAACAAAACAAAACATAAAACAAAATTATTTTTACTTTTTTATTTTTATTTTTTTAATTTTTTTCTAAGTGAATGTATGGGGTATATATGGGAATTCATTGAGAATGGATATACGGAATGATGTTATAAATTAATAATAATTATAATTAAATGACAAAACACACACAAGTAAATATATTGTTGTATCTTTATTATTATTATTATTATTATTATTATTAATTAATTGATTAATTAATTAATTATTATTATTGTTGTTCTTGTTATTGATGTTGTTGTTGTTGTTGTTGCATGAGACTATAGCGTAATAGACTGACGATGAGCCATAAATATATGGTTAAATAACTATATTATTACAATAATATTTCTCACTTAATGCTACGTTATGATTATTGTTATTATTATTATTATTTTAATCATTATTATCATTATTATTAATTTTTATTTTTTTTATTATTTTTATTACTGCTAGGGGGTGTATTATATTAATTATTAATTTTAACGTTTCGTGCAGGCAGCGTTCGGAGTGGTTCCTATCCTTCGTGATACATACATACATACATACATATTATATATTTATTCTACTTTTAAGAGACGACTCGCGTATACATCTCAACTTTATCCATCATTCGGTACATCAGAGTTAATTAACGTGTGTGTGTGTAAAATGCTGTTGTATTTTATTTCCTTTTTTCTATTTTCTCTATATTTTTTTTTTCTTTCTATTTTCTCAACAATCGGCATATCTTCGACTCGCCTGTAATTCAGATTGAAATAAGCGACAAATAAGAATTATTGTTAATAATTTTTCAAATATTCTTGATAACGAATTTCGTGAATAGTACTCAATAAATGAGATTAAAGATCGAATTAATTCACTGATAACAACATTTCATACATACTATTAATCGACTCTGGTATAGTATATCATATTATTTATAACGTAGATACCACTGGAACGACTGCAGCCTCTTCATATACCTACCTAGAGAGTACCAGACTCTGTTTTATTATACATATTTTATTTATTTGCTCGCTGGTTTTTACTGGACTTATTGACAATCATGAAATCCGACCATTATTTAGATGCCTTTAATTTTCGGAATTTTGAATTTCGAAAAAAAAAAAGTCACGCTGAGAACTCTTATATCAAAGGATGGGGACCTTATGGGGCTGTACCTTGTACCTGATGATCCTATCCTTGCGGTAAAAATTATTAATATTATTATCATTATCAATATTAGTATTTATATCTTTTTTTTTTTTCTAATCTCTTTCTTTCTATTTTTGGCTCTCTCTCTCTCTCGTTATTCTTGTCGGCTTTTTCTTTTTTCTTCGTTCTTCGTTTTTACTAATCGACTGTCGCTGGCGCTCTACTTGTATGTATGTATAGGTAAAGAAAAAAAAAAAAATCAAACAAAAAGAATTGCCAAAAGTTCGGCGATCTCGGAATATTCGAATAATTTCGATAACTATTATTCATAGTGTGTAATACCTTCGTAAGTATTTCACACTTTTTCATCTGACTGTAAAACAACGCTATCCTTGTATCATGCTATAAACATGTTCCTATACGATATACAGTACGCTGTGGATTGGAAAGACATTCGCATCACATCGGCTAGGTATAATAGAGAGGAGGTGATCAATCAATCAATCAATCAATAAATTAATTAATTAATTTAAATGAAATAAAGAAGATTTTAATTACGCTGATCTAGTTATATACTTATTCCATCAATTACATATTTCCTTATTTTAAGGATTTAAAGTTTTTTTTTTTCATTAATTAACACATTTTTACTTCACCTATACATTACTATACACAATCATCGATTCAATCGTTTGATTTTATTTTTCATAATCTTCGAGCTGGTATAACGCTGCAGTGTAAACTAACGTTCATACATCAGCTGTCTCTTTTCAACAATTTATAGAACCCTATTTCGTTCGGTCAGAGTATCGATCGTCCTAAGTGTCCCGTTTTAAAGGTATGGCCAAGGACCAACTTCCGGACTTCAGGATATGCTCAATTTGCTATTTGATAGAAAAATACTTCATCCCCCTTTCTCAATCGTTTCTGAAACTGATCGAAATCTAATGAAATGACTGGAAATCAACGATTTTTTTTGTATAAGTAGTAACTTCCAGTTATCTATTGCAAAGGTCCAGCTGTGAAAAACTAAAAAAGGAAAAAAGAGGAAAAAACGCTTTGCGATACATGGTAAGAAACAAAGACATTGTTTCACGCCTTACGCAGGCGCGGTTGCATTAAATCTATTCCCGATCGGTCTCGGCGGGATGGTTCATCCCCTTCTTCTATCTCGGCAGGACACTCGCTAAGTGATTGGTTCTCTTGATTAGGGTCGCTCGCACGGTTCAACTTCAGCTTGAAGGACAGGTGTGGTAATGATCCGTTTTCCCCGGTCTTTGGGGCAGAATAGAGAAAGAAGCTGAGGGTAAACCCCGCCGCTGTAGCACGATACCCTCGATTTAATCTCCCCACCCCTACAGACCCAGCGGCACTCTATTACTCGAATTGATTCGGCATCGGTGCTGTCCGGGGGCGGAGGGGGAGCGGAAACGAACGACAAAACGAAAACGGAAACACCGTTTAGCTCCTCGTTTCTTCCCTCACGCGCACAACTACGTTATCCAACTCATCCCCACCACAAATAAGGATCGTTGTACAATTCCACGCGGTTCTAACGGACCCATTATTCCTCCTACCCTTAGTCACTTTATTTACACTACGATTTCATTACGTGCTACATACGTAATTTTCGCATATATTTTGGATATTTCTTTAATAGGTTTTGGGTATTTTCATGTTCTGTATACAGAAAACGGAATTCAAAACCCACCCTCCTCCCCCACAACTTGAACTTGATACCAAAAACTTTACGAGAGAAATAGAAAGCGAGAGGGAAGTTTCGCTCTCGGCCACCCCGCCCCTTAATCTAATCCAAAGATAATCTAAAATTCATGACACACATAACTGCCAGGCGATGATATATATCTGGGGGTGGGGAAGGGGTGCTGGCTCGCCCTCGACGGGAATCGCAGCGTTATTATTTAATGTTACGTAGGCCAGCTAGTCCGCGGACGACCGGCTCTAAATCTCAGCATTCTTTTTCTATTAAATATTCACGTTAATTGAACTCCTACCCCCTACCCCTTACACCTTGAATTGGTAAATTTATATATGTGAGCGTCAAGGTGTACGCATATCTATATCCACATATATATACCCATATATTCATATGTGTAAAATGAATGAATAAAGATTTTATTTTCATTCAAGATCTGATAATTAATAAGGGTTGGAGTAAACATCCGTATGGATCACCCCATGCTATGAACTATAATTAATGGTTCTTCGTATCCCTGCCTGACGGCCTCTTGGTTTTGGGTTTTCATTCTCGCGGGATATTATATTGCAGTTAACACCGCGATCTGGCATTCGCCCTGCTCCCTCCTTTATATCTGGATATAAGCGGAGTAACTTGGAGGGTTACTGGATAGCGAGGGGGGATTTAAGGGGGGGACAGACAAATGATGGCCAATTTGCAAGCGGGAAGAAAAAGTTCTTGAAACTCGGATTAAAACAAACGGCGAGTCTCTCCGCGAAATTATCTCAGCGCAACGTAACGCAGCGAAGATTTCTTTTTATTTCATTTTATACTTTGCTATTTATTTCACCCGAGGGAAACGCGCCAGTGGGGGGTTAAAAAACCTGCAGGTATATGTATATATGTTTTATATACATGCGTATAGTTATAACATAGATACACAGCCAGCCTTTTGACGCGATCCCACAATCTCATCGGCATAAAATTTCTGCATCCCTCTCTCACGGAGAAAGAAAAAAAAAAAATAAAACACCTAAATTAGATTATGCGAAACGAGATGTTCGCAAATCATCTACAAATTCTTTTCCCATTCGTTGGTCTTTTCGGGGAATCGACAATTTTGGTTTCCGATTTTCTAATCTAGAATTTCTAATTTTGAATTTCTAACGCTGCCCGTTTGGTTCCCCGTTTTTTTTTTTTTTTTTTTAGTACTTCGCGGAGAGCGATCGGTCGTCCTGTAACGACGCCCAGGGGTTGTGTGGGGCCACTGCGCGGATGGTAACGCGATTACTAGCCACCCCCGCGGTGCTCGAATGGACGGGTGTGCGAGCAAGCGGTTGGCGGCTAGTCGGTACCACTGGTTCTCGCTCTTCTCTCCTTGATTTATCCGACTGGTGTCGGGCAGTTATTGCATTAGCGCTTCTACCCGGAGTCAGTCCAGTTGCTTTTGGTGCTGGTGCTAGTGCTAGTGCTGGCGTTCGTACTGCGGCCGTTGCGCGCCCGCCCTGCCGCATACTCATATATAGGATATACACGCGTTCATCCGAGCCAAGTTGGACCGACCGTGAATCATCCCCTAAGAATAATGTCTTGCCAGTTCCGAGCTGCGACCATCCCCGTCCGTTCTCTCTTACGTTACTCGCGTACAGCATAATATAGTATATATACTATTCTCGACGAACCACGATCACATTATCTCTGCTCTAGCCTCGGCCTGGACTATGCAATTTCAGAAATTGATAGATTGATCGATACTTTTTATTAAAACTTATAATAAAACGGTGGAAGCATAAATCGGAATGGATTCAGAGTGTGAAGAAATGATACAGAATTGAAATTGTATATATGAAAATTGAATAAAATAATATAAGTACAACGTTCTCTGTAGGATAAGAAGAGATGCATGAACTCGTACTTCTTATAATGACTTTAATTTTCAATTGACTCGAATGTAAACATGAATAGAAATGTCGATACGTGTTTAATTGAGTAGTCGATTGAATGTTGATTGAATCACCGGTATGCATACCTAAATATAAAAAAAAAAACGATATTGGATTCGAAAACGTTTTGGATAAATCGCATTCCGCAAGGGATACCAAAAAAAAAAAAATGATGATTGCTATAAAGATCACAGCAATTACTTCACAATTAGTTAATATTATGAGTGAATTATATACCTAATTGAGGTGGGAAGAGGAAATTTTTTCACTTATGTTAGCTGAGCGTGTGTGAATATGCGAGCTACGTCGTAGCGCATGAGTGGCAATTAATTAACACCTCTATTAGGTATAGAGATTAGAGAGCATCAAAGTCGAGCGTCAGCGTTAGTCGAGAGAGTGAAAATGATATAGATAGAAGAACGTATTATAACGTGGGATCGAGTTGATAGATAATCGCGAGATTATGTCAGATAAAAGACATCCCAGCATCGACGAAGATAATTGGGTTTTTTTTGTCAGAAAAATTGTCATTACAGTGATTCAGGGTCACGTATTACTGACAAATGATCAATTCTGAATATTCTAATCCTATATAGTTTCACGTTCGAATAAATGATCGTTATGTCTCGTTCAATCTCGCCTGTATAACGTCTATTGTCTAATCTAGTCCAGCATGAGTTCATAAGCCGTATTTTCGGCCCTTTTAAAATTACAGTCAATAACTCGTAACTGATAATTCATCCGTTCTATACGCACACCTACCTATATAGATTAAAGATATACAGCTATAATATAAATAACATTATCAAGACTTTACGCTGGCCTGTCTAATCCGAGTGCTTCCTGATGTCTTCTTGCCTTAAGCCTGAGGTCAGCGATGCTACTGTTCTTAGATCGTGCGGCTGCCGCAGCCGCTAAAGAAGCCGCAAGACCGAGCGGGTGCGGTGAATGATGATGGTGTTGGTGTTGATGATGATGGTGTTGATGATGAGAATGTGGTGGCGGTGGTGGCGGGGGCGGAAGACAGAATAAACCACCGGCTGCTGCGTAATGAAGAACAGCAGGATCGAAAGCAGATCCAGCGACAGATCCAGTAGCTGAATTTGTCGATGCTGCCACACCTGGCGGAGGTGGAGGGTGCAATCTTAGAGCCGGAAGGTACGGAGCTACCCTGCACGGTTCTAATGACGTTGGCGGACTCCTGGGGGCGAGTACTAGCCCGCCTGCGACACCTAAGTGCCAACGTCAAGACAGATTTCTCTGTATATCTTGCGACGTTTTAAGTTTTTATAATTAGATGAATTTTTACACCGTTGGAGGAAAATGAACAGTGTATTAAAATTCCGGATTCAAACTCGGTTTCATGTGACATGCTGCTCTCCTAACATGATCAGTTTATTTATGCAAAAATTACATGAAATTAGATAACAGAGGATTGGCTGCGAAAATTCGAATATCTGATTTCTGTACAAAGACACCTGCAGCTGTACTACTTCGTGAAAATTTCCTACATCTATTCCTCCAAAGGTGTAGCTGATACGTAACACTCTGACCTGGTGGTCTACACTTAGAATCAGACATGTATTTGCATGCGAATATATAAGATTTTGCAAATCGTTATCATCAAATCATCGATCATCTTACCTTTGTGCAATTGGCTTTCGTGTTTGCGACATTTGGCACGCCGGTTTTGGAACCAAACCTGAACTCGTGCCTCGCTTAGTCCTAGCCGCTGGCTAAGTTCCTCCCTCATAAATGCGTCTGGATAGTGAGTTTCGTCAAAGAGTCTTTCCAACTCTGCGAGTTGTTCAAGAGTAAAGTTAGTCCTGGATCTTCTCTGTTTTCCTCCACCAGCGCTAATCGCTACTGTACCAACGGCACCGCTTCCTCTAGGTTGCACAAGTCCTGCAGTGGTAGCTCCTGTCCGTCATTAAAAAATCGTTAGAATAATATTCGACAGATTTTTAACATATATTTATACCTAATGTATGTAAAACAAAAAAATGTCCTTTGGCCCTAGCACGGTCCTCTATCAGAACCATTATTCGTTTTAATCGTCGCTATTAGTTTGCTCCTAGAGTTATAGCGATTTTCTTCCGGCTCGTTTCCTTCGCTGGTCGTCGGTCTCTGTGCAGTAATCGTAAATTCTAACCGCTTACGAGTATTCTATTCAAATCGTTGTATAACCGCGATTCTGAATTGGCTGACATTAGCGCTGCTCAAGTTTCAGAACATCCCTGCTACGTACGTTCGTCCTGCATTGAGAATGAACGAAATCTCATGTCACAAGGGTGACTAACGACGACCCCCAAACCTTATACCATACTATATAACTTAGGAAGAACTTTGTAACAACTCTCTGAATCTTATACCGTGAAGTTATGGGGAAGCCGAACGATAGCTGCACTATAGTTCGACCAACACACGCTCACGTTGCGTACCTGAGCTTTTACTAGCTGACAGTGACTGCCAACTCGATTCGTCCGGCGCCTGTCACCGAGGCTCAAGGATATCTCACTATAGTTTAGTATCCTTGAGGCGCCGGGCGCATCGAGTTGGCAGTCACTAGCAGTAAGCAGAAGCTCACGTACGCAACGCGAGCTTGTGTTGGTCGAACTATAGTGCGGCCATCGTTCGGCTTCCCCATAACTTCACGGTATATATATGTATTAGAGAACTGGATACACATACTGCCATTACCAAATCCCCCATATAACATATATAACATATCGCTAATCGCTCCGCAGCAGACTATAATCATCAATTTTCGAAGATAAGATAACTTTCACGCTTTTTTCTTTCTCGAAACTAGGGGTTGACGATAATCTATACTTCGCATATGATGATATGTTCTCGTAGTTAGCTAAGAACGGTAAAGTTTCTTAATTTTTCACCCAGTTACGTCGATAAACATATATATATATATATACGTATGTATATAGGGGGGAAAGGGGGGGGATTAAACGCCAATACAAACGTACCTCGTCACTTTGCTAAATTATATAAATCACAACGAGCTAGCTTTCCTTGGCACCCCCTTCGCCTTGCCGAGGGATACGCGGGGTAGCATTCGAGGTGCTTAATCCTCTCGAAACGAGGTGTGGGGTACTAAGGCAAGGGGAACAGGGGGCAGCTAAACTCCTCTAAGAGTTCTCTCTTATTCTATGTATACCTATATACTTATATACAGAATGGTATCGTCGACCGTAGTTACTTTATATTAAGTACCGGTTAATTAATTCGTGTACCGTTAATTATAGTAAGTGCGCGTCTGTAGGTGACTACAGTATTACTTTGCTTCAAGGCAAGCTTGTGGGGGCTGACGAGGACGGGTAGAAACTGTAACTGATGTCTTTCTGCACTTGAGGTTTTTCTAACTTCTATATACATCTTCTATCCACGTTGAAAATTATTTCAAAACTTTTCTTACACAATTCAGAGAACTTCTTCTAAATAAAATCATTGCAATTCGTATAGTATATACGACAAACATATATATATATATATATATATATATCGTTGCAGTGCTAAATGTAATCTCGATTCTCATCAATCGAATGGTCACGCAAGTTGTAAACGTGTATATAGTGTGCGGATATCAAAAGGAGAACTAACTACAGCTAGAAAGAGTCATTCTGGAGTTGTGGTGTAATCGATCAACGCTAACAAGACATTCTTCGATAGATTTTCCACTTACGATTACAACCAAGGTATAGAGTAAGGGTAGCGTTGTGGATCTGCCTAAGTAAGAGGCTAAGAAAACTCGATTTCAATCTCTAGGTTGAATTTGTTTTATAAAATTTTCCATGGGATTTAAATACCTCTTCTATTTCATAAAGAATTCTTGAAGTCTATTCGTGATTTAATTTGTTTTAATCAGACCCAGGGTACCAATGAAGAATTTTCCTCAACGTTTTTAGACCATTTTTTTTTTTTTTTTAATCAAATGATCTTCAATTGAACTTTGTATCAATTAATCTTTAAGTTTATCATCCTAATCGGATCAAAAACCACTAAACAAGTTGCAATACTGTTGATCTATAGAAAATTACGCGTCACGCATTGACCAACCCTTACAAAATGTGTACTATTATAACTGCAGGACAGTGAAGTGAAGGATAGAGTTTTAATCATTTTGAAAAGCGTTTTGATTGCCCGTGAAGCGTTTAATGTCATCCCTTAGCTCCGCTATTAAATTTAAAGCTTTAGATGAGCCAATGCAATGGAAAGTTTGTGCTATAACATCGCGTCGTTGAGGATGATTATATTCTCGATGTGTATATAAGTCAGTAACGTATGAATGTATGTATATAGGATACACACATTCGTACATTCGTTTGGTTACATCCTGAACATTCAATTCCTCGGCGTCGAGGCCTACCAGTTACTTCACTCATACGTGAGTGAGTATAAACGTTCTAGTAAGCCACCCCCGGGGGGTTAAGCCAGTGTGGAACCCCGAACGAAGCAATCGCGCGCCCTGGGTCGTGCTAATTCGATTACCAGGAGCGCGGTCGTCGGAATCAGAGGAGACAGACGGAGTTGGCTGGCCCCTCGTCGCCCTGACTATATACCACCCCGATCCTCGCCATCCCATATGGCACGCGACGAATCGACGCCGTGGCGATGAATAAAGAATTACGTGATCTTGCGACGCGAACCTTGCACAAGTCTTGCCTTGCCTTGCAGACCTCAATCACTTATTGTTAGTGTTTAGTTTGAAGAAACTCACAAACTCTTCAACCTAACGCCTGAGGTACAATTTCCGGTTTATTTTATCCCCCCGTTTATCGAATTTACCCCTGGCACCAATAAAATGCGAAAAATATGATCGCAGTATAGATAAACAAATTTTTACAAACGCCTTAGAATTTTCTTAGCTTCATTTCAGCGGAAAAAAAAAATAAGTCGAGGCAATGATAAGACCAAAATATCATAACTTTGAGTTACAATAATCGAACTTCACCGGTAAAATTTTGAAACAATAGAGTCGATGGCAAGAAATGAGTGCAGGAAATCCTTTATTCGTAACCGCAGACTAATTGAAGCTAATTCTATTTGGGGGGCGGGTGGCGGTTGTATTTATAACAAAAAAACTGATGTATACAAGTATTTGCGTACAAATTGTATATAAGGAGAAAAATTGGCTGAAAGAATTAGGGAAGAGGGTCTTCCCGAAGAAGTGACGGATATCTCCGTGTATCTAAAGATCTTAAATCATGATCTGACCCTAGTAGCCGATCGTTGCATTAGTGAGACTTTATGTGTTCCGAGGATACTTTTTCAAAACTAACCCCTACGGCTATAAATATGGCTAGTATTTCGAAATACTGACCAACGCGCCTGGTGTACAGGAGTTTAGGCGTCGGACCACTCGCCAGGCAAAGTGCTTCTGCGAAATCTTCGGAGCCCCGAATTCTCGCGATCTCTAAATCTTCCTTCTCATCTTTCCCCCCAGCTATCCGTTTCTTATATATACATATATATATATATATATATCCATGTATTCGTATACCTATACATAAACCTACCTACATTTATATATATATATGTATATGTATTTTATTTTTTTTATCCTCGCGCCTGTTTTTCTCGTTCCGATATGGTACCTACGGCCCGAGTGTAGCAGATTGCTTTTTGATTTGCGCTTAATCGCGGGTGAAGTTATGACGGACCCCCGTAGAGAGATCGTGGTTTGAGGCGGAGGGCGTATACCGGACGCAACTCTCGCACGTATTAAACCATAAATTACGTATTACAGTTCTAGCTGGTTCAACCATCGCGTTCCCTTTATGTTACTCCACGGTTCTACCGGTTTTGCAGGTAGGTAACAAATGTAGTTATTGTATACCACAATGCATAGTATACAGAGCGAAAGTCTAACGTCCGAACACTCGGAAAAGCGTTGAAAAATTTCAAAATCCTATCAATTATTTATGACATTATGAAGTTATAGATTGAAGTAAAAGATAAAATTCGGATTCCATAAAGAGACATCAGAATGATTTTTTTTTCTTTTTACTTTGCTTGGTGTTCAAATTCTGAGAGAGAGAGAGAGAGAGAGAGAGACCGAAATTTACGGATTTTTGAGCTCTTGGGGGTTTTAGGCCTTCAGAGTTCTGAGCTGTCTCTATTCCCGCCTTTAGAAATTTTATAATATTCTAAACTTCAACGTTTCTAAAAATTCAAAATTGTCTCAAACTAATTCGGAGATTTTTACCGTTCGGAAGTTTTAAAAATCAGAACTTCAACCCGGCACCGAAAAGGAGGGGTAAAATTTTCGATTCGATTATACAATTCGGTAAGCCAGTTCACGCGTTTTTAGAAACAGTGTATCGACTCCAGTAGAACAGGCAATGTCTGGTCAGACTCGACCGATCCGCGTTTTGTTTGTTCTTTAATCAGGAGATAGAATTTTTTTTTTTTTCAAGTCATACGACGCTAAAAAAGAGTTTACTGATTATTAAATATTCGATATTATGTGTTTTAATAAGCTTATAAGCCTAATTTCGCCAGGGTGAAAAGTAATTAAGAGTAATAGGTGCATAACTCTTGAAATTTATATCTCCGAGGATATAATTGGCGTTAAAGTCATTAAGAATCACTTATATAGAATGAATATGCTATTCTTAAAAGAAAATAGTGTTTATTATAAGATAATCGTCTGATTCTATTTTCAACCTTTGTTTCATCCCAAAATTAATTGTAAGATTGATTCAACAGCTGCGAAGGAATAGTATTCCCATTCTCAATCATATACGAAACGAGAAAATAGGATAATAATAATAAAAATAAGACCAAATCGAAAGAGCAATCTTGTCAGTCTCCCCTCATCTATAATTCGATCTCTTCAATATGCACCCTGATCTTTCAATGGCACTTGTAACCGAAACACCCTGTATAAAAATTCAATTTGGAAATTCATTGCAGAACCATCGCAGATATGTTTCCAATCATTTAAAACGTACAGATAAGATCATGATTCGTAATTAACGACCTATACCTGTATTAATAACTTTTTATAGAAAAAAAATAGCTGCCTCAGATGTTTGCAACCACTTTATCGCATATTTGGAAAAATCGAAATCTACAAAAATTTGATGCAAACAAGAAAAAAAAAACAAAAGAAATGATATTTGATAACGAAATTGAAATCACATTAGAATTGATTTTCATGGAATTCTGAAAAGGGTGAATTTCGAGTCAAAAACACTAAGCCGCAGCTCGTAGAGTCATTATCGTTGTGTGTTTTTCCTCTCTCTCTCTTTATTATTATCTTATTCTTATTTTGTTTTTATCTTTACTATATTTTGGCTCTTTATTTTACTCATTACTTTTTTGCTTTTATTAGACTTACTATAACTTCGCTTTATTCTATGTTATACTGGTCTGTATGCAGCCTACGGCCTGAGGGAACATTGTTCCAAGGTCGAATAAAATCCGCTCTATCTATCTATCTATCTATCTTTCTCTCGCGATTGGACACAATGTAGAGTACCTGGTACTACCAATTTTTTCATAAGAACGAAGAAAACAAAAAATGAAGAGAAAAACCCGAATTACGTACCCTTCACTGTTTCTTCCGGTACTGAGGTGGTGGGTTGCGATCGTGGTATATGATGTTGTCTTTGGGGTGGTCCTTGATCAACCCTTGAAACCTCGGCTCCATTACCGTCCGGACTTTGGCACCGATCCGACGTCGACGCCGACGACGGTGATGGCGAAGGCGAAGGTCGTAACGGTGGCGGTGAAGGACTACAACCGAGTAGCTTTCTGACCGATAGTTTAAGCTCCGGTGTTTTTGGAGGACCACTTCGAGCACTCTCTGGTTTTTCCCTCAACTTTGTACCGACGGAGAGATCCTCTGGCTGTAATCTACCATCGGGCGACGGCGGCTCGTCCTCGGGGGCCGCCTCACCGTGGCATACCTCATCCAAGGACTCTTTCGAACGGGCATCACCATCTGAATAACGTCCAATTTTCATTTTCGCCTTAATATAACGACCCTCGAATCATTCATGGGGATCAGATCATTCTGTCGAAGGATTATTCCGAAAGGACGAAATCCTGGAGTATAGTCTACAGATCTTTGCCCGAAGAGAAGCTAAATTTTCAAACGAATTGATAATACCAATTGAACAAGATCCGATGAATTACCGAAGAATTACTTCAAATCGCACCGTATCCTTATGCCAAGAACGTGAAGAAGTTTTATGGGGTTTAATGAAAAGTGATTGTAGTCCAATTTTTGTTTGATATCATTGAATTTAGGTCGTAAATTTGATGGATTTTTGTAATAATGAACCGAATAGCCATTCGACTATACTTAAAATTACTAACAATGATGGATACCATTAAATTCATCCCTTGAATTCGTAAAATTCAAATCTTGGACGTAATGAAATTTGATGAAAGCGATTAGACTCCGACAAATCCGCGGTGGTTGAAGTACCGCATTTTTTGCACAAGAATTATTTGTGATATCGATTTTTATATGCAAATCATTAATCGATAGGATTACAATATTTTGACGAATTTACATTGCAGCAGATTCGATCTGCTACATGTGTGTTTAAATTGCGAGTTTCTTTATCCGCACGTTCACGTTTACGGACTAGATAAAAATTGCAAATATTAGTCCCGAAAAGAAGAAGGGTATAGTCAACGGCTTCAGGGTAGGAAATATGCGATATGCAGATTGAACTGACAACGTACTGCAGGTCGTGGCACTTTCCGTTGAACCGAGTAGATGGGCGACGCTAAGGGTGATTGCTGCGGCCGCAGCGTCGCAGGCGTCCCTGCAGGCGCGTCTTTTCAACGACGAAGAAGAGGAAGAAGAAGAAGAATCCCAGTTAATCGTTTCAGCGTTTTGTAGCACCTTGTTTCCATTACCGTTTCCGTTTCCGTTTCCGTTTCCCGTACCGTTAGCATTCACGTTCGCGGTTGAGGTATCGAAGCTTTTCGAGACAAACTGGGTGAGCTGTTCCATCCTCGGGGAGTCACTCGCGTCCGCGAGGAACCCGCGAGGCGTCGGAGGGCGACGGGAGGCGCGTCGCGTCTCGTCGCGTCGCGACGCTAAGCGCCGCGGCGGCCGCCATCGCGACGCTAGCCAATCCGCCAACCGGAGGCGGTCTTTCACAGATTCAATTCCAACCCTGAACCGCCCCTGCAGCCGACGAAGCTCATTAGCATTTTACCCGTTTCACCCTTGTGCACCGCTACTATCCGCCCCCGCATTTCACCCTGAATCGCTTTACTACCATAACTATATATCGTGTGTAGATACAACGCCCTCCCTCAACGTACCTATACTCCGTTTGCAAACGCAATGCAAACTGTCGCTTCCTTATAACCGATAGCGTAATATACGCGTTACACTTGCTGATATTAAATATCGATATGAATATTATATATGTGTACCTATATAGTTTCACTCCGATACTCGTACAGACCAAATTCGTTTAATTCTGTATAATTTTCTACACACTCCATCGTCAGGGCTACAGTGATTAATATTATCAGTCAAATTGTGTACAGAAATAAATTCTGTTCATTTAACTGTTCATTGTGGTCAAAAAGCCAGAAACTCTGGTGTAACCAGAATCGCGAATGTGTGTGAATCTAAATCAGAGACATTGTTACTTCCTCAAAACCACGTTTCACCCATTTCTTCTCGAACCCCTGCACCGATTTTTCTGAAATTTAATACCGATTTCAGGAACTATTCGAGATATTTTTGTACCAAGTTTTTTGTTAGAATTAGTTTACTGATTCGGAAGTTATTTCACGTATTACTATTACGATGATAAGTTGAAGATTTTATTATGATGCTTTACCATCTTCTTGAGACACTAGATAATTACATTTTGGAATAATATCATGTATTGTAATCTACTGTCTACCAATTATACATCACCTGCGGGTAGATCGACATGAGTATATAATAGACACATACACACAGGTAGATAAACCCGGGAAATCTCTGCCCCTGGCAATGTTTGGTAACCCCATCCACACCAACCCCCCAATCCCCCATCCCCACTATACCAGCAATATTTAAATGGGATTGCGTTCGGGAGTGTAATTGTTCGGGTAAACATTCGACGTCCCGTAGCGAGTATTCGTGGAGGGTAGCTGGAGAGGAATGGGAATATATATGGAGAGAGAGTATGCCAGTGTACATACGAATAGATATTTACATACACAAGTATATATCTCATGTATACGGTAGAATTTCGCATGGCAGTCCATATTATTATACACCTATGTGGACACCTAAATTTATATCGTAGGATAGTTAGGTAGTATATAGGTATATACATATATATATTTGACTACACTGCGGGTAGAAATGTATACAGGTGTGTGTTATAGACATAAAACATGTAAATGTATGTACCGGTACAGCAGCAGCAAGTAGAACGAGTTTGAATTGTGGCAAAATACGAACTAGGAAGAAGTAATGTATATCGTACTCGGTACTGATGCAGTCTATTTATACACAATTTACAGGTATGTGTATGTGTGTATGTGTGTTTAGCATTTGCTAATAACGTTTACGCGTTGGATAAACATATGTATGCATTATACATATACGTTTATACGTAGGTGTACCAAAACCCAGGCAGACGGAGCCAATCAGGGCGGAATGCGATTACCTTAACGAGAAATCCGATTACTTATTCATTCTCCTAACTGGAAATCAGTTTAACTAATCGTTTAATTCGGTCGGGGCGAGCCAACGGAGGGAAAATACTCTCTCAACCCCACCACCACCTCCCCCGTTACTCAAGAGAAAATTCGCGTTTCTATGTATATACCGTCTCCCCTCTATATATACCTACAGACTTTATCTAAGTATATGTATGTTTGCGTATGCGTATATCCACTTATACACCTAACGGCAACCTCCTCCCTTATTCGACACGGGTCCAGGCGAAGGATCTACAACGGAACGGCACCTCCTGCAGCACAGCGCCCCTTTCAACCCCTGACGGTTTTCTCCTTCCAGTATAACCCTCCGCCGAATCCCTCCACCCTCCACCCTCCACCCCCCGAACCCCGTCTCCCCAAGGCCTCATTCAATTCAATTACGTAATGAATTGTCGTGTCTTGAGTAAACACCCTTCCTCACGGCTCACCGCGATTCGCGAACGTCGGTACGGGCCGGGGGTTGGTTCGGCCCAAACCCCCGACCCCCAACCCTCAGCCTTGGTACCGGTCGACGATTATATGCCTTGAATTCTCAGCTCTTCACAAGTATAAGCTAGCTGACGAGCAAATCAATCGCGAAAATTTGGAATACGAATTATTACCATACCTACACCTAGGTTTATAAGTATACAGAATTATTTCATCGACAGATTGATGACGCTCAGCTACAAGCACATAATGATTATTCTTTTCTTGTTTTATTTTTTTTTTTTGATAAATAAATGCCCGACAGGACAAATCGATTCGCAAACATTTGCGCGATGCACGCGTTTCGATATGGGTTCAAAATTTCTCGTCAGTTTTTAAATAATCATCATTCAATCGCAGTCTGTCGTATCTTAACACCTAATCAGCCTAAAGTTTATTCAATTATATTCTACGCATCCCATCGCACAGTTGGAAAATCCAATTATCTATCAGGATGTCAAATTCTTTTGGAATACTTTCAAAAATCACATATCAAGGTTGTAAAATGATTTCTCAACTTTTCATACTTACTTAAATTATATTCAAGTCATTCTAATTCTAATTCTTATTCTATTTCACACGTTCCAATCCTTAGCCATCCTTTTCCACTACGATTCATCATAAGCTAAGCACACGAGCCGCCTCAGGTTCGGACAGTCCAGAGTCAGGAATGGGACCCGGTCCCGGTCCAGGTCCTCGGCGACTTCCACTGGCCTACGGAAAACGGGATGAACCAGCTTTGCAGCCGCTTGAACCATCCGATGGTTCGTCTTCCAAGTGCCTTGAGGAGGGATACGGAAAACCATTGAAACCTCCGCGCCGCTCGCTCCTAAATTTCTGCAAACGCTTAGTCCGCATCAAAGAAAAGCCTAGTAACTGTCCGCCTTGTATACCGCCAAAACCAGAGGAGAGCTTTTGGGACTACCTCTTCAAGTTTGAGGAAAAAACGATTCCGGAACCATCTACTTGCCGAATCGCTCACCGGCACCGAGAAGCATGCAGAAAAACGGACCCGAGACTTTCTGACCCGCGGTATCGCCGCACGGCAGGAGATGTCCTCATCTTTACCGAATCTCTTAGATCACCTTGCTGCACTTCGGATGAACCTCAGCCAAAATCTCCACCCTCTTACGTACTGCCAAAGGCAGTCGCGTGTCGTTGTCTCGTGGAAGCCGCTTCCTCACCATATGCAAATTTCGTTCAAGTTAAGGACGTAGTCAAAGTCGATCAGGAGCATTGCGTTGGTCCTCGCCGTTCCAGGATACCATTCGAGGAATGCCGACCTGCCCGGAGATCGAGGAAGACTTTTTCTTGTAAAAATGGTGTTTGTGGTACTGGAGTCGCTCCGCCGATGGCTTTAGACCGTGGTACTTGTGGGGGCCGTTCTGTTGGGGAGATTCTTGCTGAGGCTACCATTCCACAGACGAAGTCCTCGACTTTGCATGGAGTTAACGTTGCCACTAGATGCGAGCCGACTGTTGCTATCAAAGACTCTTCGCGGCTTCAGCGACTCCAAGAGCTGACCAAAGCCGCTAATTGCGGCAAGGAACCATCTAAGAGAATAGTGCAGCCCTCCAAAAGAGAAAAATCAACTCCCACTCGTAAAATGAGCACTGAGGCACATTCTTAGCTGATCAGATACCATAGACCTTAGAATTAGTGTCTAGCAGATTGATGATGATATGAAAAATGGTTTATTCTATATGTCAATTGTAATATGAATCTAGTTTCTTGTATATACTGTACAGGGTGATATTCCAGGGACATCAGAAAAAGTTTAAACAGCGCTCGGCATCCGGGAATAGTAGGGAATTGGAATTAATGCATTTTCAGCCAATTCAAAATTCCAACACACCTCCTCGGGTCAGATGTTGTCCTCATACCAGGTGGATTTTCGAATAAAAATTTTCCTAACTGAATAACGCTTAATAATTCTTAGTTTTAGTTGTTCTTTTAATTGTTCGTTCGTTTGTACACATCGCTAGTTTTGATACCCCCTCCCGCAGCAACTACTCCATCGATACATAGAGAGCGCTGGTCGCGTATGAATGAATGAGTGGTAAGATAGTGGTGTTGCACAAATATGCGGATAAAAAAATTACTACGTTTTCTGAGAAGCGCTCGTCTATGAATGAAAAGATAGTGGTGCTGCACAAATATGCGGACAAAAAAAAACTACGACCCTTTCTTTATATTCTTGGAGGCGTGGCAAATAGCTCATTGTAAAAATTCGGAATAGCAGTAGAAAAACTACTAACTTTTTATTAGATTCATTGATACAATGAAAGATAGTAGCGCGTGGAAATAATGCGAAGAAGTTGAAAAGAATTAGTGATATTTTATTGCATTTATGTTTGCATTATAGGTATGTCTGAACAAATAGAAATAAAGCAATTGAAATAAATTCACAACTACCCAAATCACTGAGATGTAAGCCAGGAATCATCCGGTATAAACATTTTCAAAATTCATTTTTTTATTCTTTGTTATTAAAAATATAACATTCTTATTTGATTTATCCTAGCAAGTAGATTGAAGCGATTAATTAAATTGGTGGGGCAATTATTATCGTCCCCACCCCGCGCCGCGCGACGGTATACCAAGAACGCCGGGCGCAGCGTTCAGTCATCTGCGCGGCATCCTCGAGTAAAGATCTGTGACACGTGTCGAGGAGATTTGCGGCTCGGAAAGGCTGACATCAACGGAAGAACGTTGTGGACATAGGTGAGTCTGTTTGGGGCATCAGCACGCGCTGTATACCTGGGAAAAAGAAAAAGAAAATAGGTGAGTCTGCAATATTTCGATCTATATTTTACGACGGCAATAAATAATCGACAATTTTCCAAGCTCGTTGAAAACAAGTGAAATTGTATTCAATACTTTTCCTACAGATTTCACGCGTCTCGTATTTTAATCGTCGAAGTAAGTAACCGTTGAATTGCTACCGGCAGACTTTGATTATATCTGCAGATATTGTTCATTTTCAAGTACATTCTATTTATAACAGTGAATAACTGTGCTAAAATCTAGTTTTGAATACAAATATAATGCGCGAGAGAGTTTCGTTTGATAACTTGGCGATAATTATCATCCCCTTATATTATTGGCATATAATTCCGAGTCCCTCGCCCTGTAGCGTCGTTTGTTTTACAGCATATTTCGTGACTCCGAAGGAGTAACTAATTTGTCGTGTTATTTCGAGTTGACAAGTATTTTTCGGGATAATACTCGTTCCCCGATTTATGCTTTTATTCGATTCTTTGACAGCATTATCGGTTGACGGAGATGAGAATGAACATCGCTGATACTTAAACTGCATAGATCCTGCGTGCCACTTGATCGGAGATGGACGCCAACCAACACTGCCCGGCTAGTCCTGGATTAACGATCGATCAAGATAATGGTGAGCTTCCTATTATATTAGCCAAACACCCAATTTAACTATAAATGTATGTCTGCAAAACAATCATTGCTAAAACATACTTCGCGATCCGATACAGATCTTGGACAGATTACTTTTCCAAGTGTATGTACCACAATACTCATCGGCCAAGTAACCGTGACGCTCACCCTGTATCTTTGACTCGATACTGGGGCCTCCGGCTTGTTTCTGTCTCCCCGTATACGCCAGAAACTTTGACGACAACTCGGTTTCACTCAGCTGCAAAGGATACGATACGAAATAATATACCTAGAGGTAAGATATTGTCCGTCTCGTTATAGGGTAAGCCTAGGAGAGAAAGCACACTCAATTCTTGGAAATAGCAATAAATTCTCTCGTTTTAATGACAAACCTGAAATATGATTGATAGATCTCGAGAGAATATGTTTACCTTATTGAAATATAGTAGACTCACCTCGTAGTAGAGAAATATTTGAATAACCAGGATGAAAGTTTCAAGGTTTGAAAATAATAGAAGGGTAGATAGCTGTAGGCCTAATTAGGCATCACATTTATTTTTTAAACATGGAACATAATTCAATATTGGTGATAAATTACTCCAGAGTCTCAAGTACCAGTCATGACGATTGAAATATTCAAAAATCTATTCATGCATGCAATAGTAATACTAGCTTATTGACATTCTTGATTCTGTTGAAAATAGTTAAAAGTTTATATCAAATTTAAAAATGGTTCAGGCAGGCTTACAAAATCAATCATAAGAAATATATTATAATAAATTTCATACAGATGTATAATCACAATTAGAAATTTTTTGGTACTTAGTTGAGAATGTTTGCTTGAAAAACACATAAACTTAATCTATCCAATGTACCCTATGCTTATCTAGTTTTTATCTTCACAGGCGTTGTTCACCGAGGGAAACTAGCTCCTGCCTATCCTCAACAAAACCTCTTCAATATTCATCAGGACAGGGGATTCACACCAGGGAGTGAAGCAGTCCAAGCACCGGGGAAATGACCGCAAGACAACTCTGCACCGCGGAGTATTAATAAAGTAGCATCAGCGAATGGTTCGTAATTACAATTTCTTTTGAATCAGTTTTGATAAAATCTCGCATCTGGTCTGGTCTATAATTATTTTAAATTACTTTACTTTATAATTACTTTTACTAATTAAATCGAGTTCAATTACACATTACCAAACTATTTTAATTGAATAAGTAATTTCATTAAAAATGTAATCAGTGACTCGTAACACTGTAAATATCCATGTAATAATAAGATCGTTTATGCAATAAACATGTATTATTATAGTAGATTAACGAATTCTTGAATAAATATCTCTTGAAATTGTAAATAATCGATCGTTGAATCATTTTCCCCTGTCCTTTCCTTGCCTATAAGTCGAAAATCATGAAAATCGCATGATTTCATATTAAATAAATATTAAATAAATATTATCAATATTATTATCAATATTAAATAAATATTAATGCGCCTTGTCATATGCAACCCGCGTGCCATTCGTGTAAACGACAGGGCCCATGTTAATTTTTGTTGCCTATTTGGTGTTTTCCGATCGCCTATATTCAGGCGTATTGAAATGAGGAAAAAAAGCCTTTTTGAGAAATCGATTTTCTGGCAGTTGATACCTCAATTTTAGTCGCTTTATGATGAGGCCAGAAAATCGACCAATCAGGAGGCTGCTTTTGCAAAAATTGAGCCTAAATTGGCTCAAGCAGCCTCCTGATTGGTCGATTCTCAAATTAAATTGAGTTACGGCGCTACATGGGCCAGCCATCAGGAAAAATTCTGGATTTCTGGCAGTTGATACCTTATTTTAGGAGTCGGATTTCTGGCAGTTGATACATTTTTAAGGAGTCCGATTTCTGGCAGTTGGTACCTGAATGAGGTATCAACTGCCAGACGAAAAGTGTATCAACTGCCAGAAATCCGACTCCTTAAAAACGTATCAACTGCCAGAAATCCGACTCCTAAAATAAGGTATCAACTGCCAGAAATCCAGAATTTTTCCTGATGGCTAGCCCATGTAGCGCCGTAACTTGATTTAATTTCAGAATCGACCAATCAGGAGGCTCCTTTTCGAGAAATTGAGCCTAAATTGGATCAAGCAGCCTCCTGATTGGTCGATTTTCTGGCATTTGATATCTCATCTCGAAGCGACTAAAATCGAGGTATCAACTGCCAGAAATCCGACTCCTTGAATAAGGTATCAACTGCCAGAAATCCGTCTGCTAAAATAGGGTATCAACTACCAGAAGTTATTTGAATGGATTTTTTTTGCCGTTTTTTTCGAGTTGTTCCAGAGTGTTTTTCATACCTTTTTTTTGAGCTGAATTCCAAGAATTCTGGCTTTTTTTTCTAAGTTTCATACGCCTGAATATAGGCAATCGGAAAACACCAAATAGGCAACAAAAATTAACATGGACCTTGTCGTTTACACGAATGGCATGCGGGTTGCATATGGTAAGGCGGACTAATATTTATAATATAAATAAATAGTACTAATAGTACTAAATAAAATTTATAAATAGTTCGAGGCTTTATGAAATCATGCGATTTTCATGATTTTCGACTTATATATATATATATATATATATATATAGGCAAGGAAAGGACAGGGGAAAATGATTCAACGATCGATTATTTACAATTTCAAGAGATATTTATTCAAGAATGCGCCAATTTACTATAATAATACATGTTTATTGCATAAACGATCTTATTATTACATGGATATTTGCAGTCTTGCGAGTCACTGATTACATTTTTAATGAAATTACTTATTCAATTACCCAATACTTTGGTAATGTGTAATTGAACTCGATTTACTTGAAGTAATTGTAGAAGTTATTCAAAGTAATTATAAAGTAAAGTTATTGAAAAGTAATAAACTTCATTCAATTACACATTTCTTTGGTAACGTGTAATTGAACTCGATTTAATTAGTAAAAGTAATTTAAAGTAATTATAGATGTTGGTGACATACCTCGCACTCTTGAACTACAGGCACCCAACGTTACTTATTTCAGCTATAGGTCTCGACTATCACCCTTCCGATAGACTCAGGTCAAAGATATGGGGTTTGGGGTCAATTCATTGCTTAATAATATTAAGGCAAGCAGGGATTAGAGACTAATCTAGAAATACATAAGGCAAGCAGGAATTAGAGACTCATCTAGAAATACATAAGGCAAGCAGGAATTAGAGACTAATCTAGAAACTACATTTGTTTGAGCGGTAACTTTTCAACGCTTATATCAACTTGAAAAACGATCTAATGATTCTCCGTTTAACACGGGTCTCATCGGCGGCAAAACCGACGCAGACCCTGGGCATCGGTGTGTGTGGGTAACCATCTCACCCGATCTCCACGGTCAGCACCCACACTACTCTGCCCGAGGGGGAAGCGTAGATTTTTTTTTGATTTCTAATTTCTTGTCATGTTATCCCGATCCGCGGACTGTAATAAGCCACGCTGGATTCCCAGCGTGTCAACCACCCTGGTCAAAACCTCAACCATGAGGCCCCGGGAAGGCCAGCCCGAGAATCCCCACCCGAGGTCCACCTGGTCCCGATTTCGCTTCCAAATACGCGAGCTCAAACATCTCCATGACTCCATTTGAAAACATCTAAAACATCATGCAATAATGAAATTAATTATTATAAGTCTCAAATTGTCGAGTTCATAGCCCCCTGTTCACACAGTTCACTGTATTACTCTTACACACGTAAAACGAGCTAGTTTTAATAAAACTTACGTCTTGTCTCTACTGAGTTTCGACTAATACTGACCTACAAATTTGGTTTTGGATTTTGCCTCTACTCCTTACCCGTTTTTGGAGGCGTGGGGGTTTCGCGGACTTTGGACTGTATTGTCTACTGACTGATTTTTCGCGGTGTGCGTGAGATTAGCGTACTTAGGTTTATACCCACACACACTTATCGTAGTATTACGAATACGTCATGTCGCTGTACAATCCCTAAACAATCTATCGTAGTCATTCATCCTATTGTCTTCTTATCCTTTCTTTTCACGCGTTCCCAGCCTTGTTGTCTTACAATTAGACTATGTATTTGCATGCATTGCTAACAATAGAGTAAGAGTAATTATAAAGTTATTTAAAGGTGATGAACTTGATTCAATTACACATTACTTTGGTGATGTGTAATTGAATCAAGTCATTACCAAAGTAATGTGTAATCAGATGAAAATCCAATTACACATTGCGAAAGTATCGAGTATTCGAGAAAAATTCAATTACAATTTTCACAACAGTGAATATTTGATTGGAAAAATTGTAGATGTGATCGTAATACGTATAATATATTACGCATATCACTGGAAACTAGATATTTCACACTTTCCGAGTTTGGAAATTACCTAGAACTATAATTGGGCTATAATAAAACTATTATTATACTCTAAGCTAATCTTCGTCTTCTCCTCTTCATTTCGATTTAATTATTGGATAACTTTACTTTGAGTTGTTCTTTTATTTGTTCGTTCGTTTGTATTCATTGCTAGTTTCGATACCGCCTCGCGCCTCAGCTATTCCATTGATACATAGAGAGCGCTGGTCGAGCATGAATGAATGAACGGAGAGATAGTGGTGACGCACAAATATGCGGACAAAAAATTTACAACCTTTTCCTAGAAGCGCTCGGTGACGACTGAAAGAATAGTGGTACTGCACAAATATGCGGACAAAAAAATTACTACCATTTCTAAGGATCGCTCGTTATGAATGAAATATAGTAGTGTTGCACAAATATGCGGACAAAAAAAAAATACTACGACCCTTTAAATATATTTTTAAAGCCGCGGAGACGTGGCAAATAGCAGATGGTGAGAATAATGAGAAGCAGCAGTATGAAAAGCTGATAATTCTCTACTCCATTCATTGATACAATAAATTCCAATTAAATGACTTCGAACGTAGAACAGTTGCTGCATATTATAGACTTATAGATCTATGGTGTATCGTAGTGTAATAATCGTAATTATGAGTTGATCTGCATTACCGACATGATTGCCCCTGAGTATAGGCAACCGAATATACGTAACCTGCTTTCCCGACACCTAATACCTTGCAAACCCTCTAACGGCAGTGATCAAAGTAATCATATAATTCGCCGAGCAGCTAGCCAAAGTCCGTTACGTTGGCTGACCTTATTATACCACGGCGTTGACAGCTGCCGCCTGACGGGGCGGTAGATTATAGGTTATGTAGCTCCGATGGCGTTGTGCTTGTGTTGTGAATTCGTATAATGGGCTGCGAGGCAGTCAAATGTCTCGTAAAGGAGTCGCACCCGGTGGCAGTAGGTCGAAGAAGATACCGCGGATATTCCAACGTCGTCGAAGTACAAGCCCCGCGCGATATCCGGGTCCGTCATCGTCGACGGACCACATCTCCGTCTCATCCGCCGCCGTAGAACAAGCCTTTTGTTATCAATCAATCACTGTATCAGATCAGTATAACAAACCGAAGAAAAAGTACTCCAACTCCTTCAAGCCGAATATTGCTAATCAAAAACCGGCGACAAACAACAACTGTTACGCCTCTAAATTGACTGTTGAAAATAACGAAGATGCAGAGACAGTAGCTAACATTGAAAAATGGTTAAAAACTCGTACCGAGTCTGTGTCCAGCATGGATCTGGACACGATAAAATCAGAAGTCGAGGAAGTGTCAGGCGACGACAATCGATATTTAGCTGATGATCTGCCCCACGCATTTCTAGGCAAAAATACCGACGTCTTGTCAATGGACATTGATTTGTCAGACAAGAAACTTGCCTTGGGATACGATCCCTTACTCCAGGATCTCCGCAGCGATAAACTTCTCGAAGCTTGCGAAAAGGATGAATTCATTCTACAGCCTTTTCAGCTCGACCATTTAGACTCTCTAGCTTTAACTGCTGACGACATGATGGTAGCCGGTGAAATACTGCCATCAGCTAGCAGCCAGGCTTTAAATAATCCCGGGATATCTGTAGGCGGAATAACCAGCTTAATCCAAGAGCCAAACTGCGCCAGAAGTCGGATCGAGGAGAGAGAGAGCCGGCTTAAGGGACTGCGGAATAACGAGAAAGAGTCGGCGAAAAGAATTGTTAATGTTTACGTCGAGGCGGTGGGACATGTAGACGTTGAAACTAGCGCGGTCGAAACATTGGGGAATGCTTTGACTGAGACTGAGGAAGGCGCTGGTAACTCTAGGCCGAAGTTGAAGACTAAACTGGAACCAAGGATAATAAAGAAGAGGAGAAAAGCTCTGGCTAAAAGCGAGAACGGGTCTTCGTTCAGGGTCATCAAGACTGAGGAACAGTCGAGAAATAACGAGGGGATAATGGCTGTGGTTGCCATATCTACAGATAAGATATCGAACATGACACAGATAGTAATAAACACTGGAAAGGAGGAGCAGATCTATCAAGGGAAAACTTCCGAGCTTATCGAGGCCACTGGGAACTTTCCACAGTTGTCTAGAATCCAAAGTTCGTGTAATGAAAATCATCACGGAGATGACCTCATCGCCGATGGGCCTAACAGCACCGAACACGACCTTGTTATATCTAATGCTTTGGAGGAACTCGGCATCACTGATGATACTCTGGAACCTATATCGTCAAATGAACATGGCAAACTCTGGGTCTGTCCTAGAGATGATTGTAGAAGGCAGTTCAACAGGCTTTACGCACTCAAAGGACACGTTTTGTCACACTATGGAGTTAGGCCATTCAAGGTATTGGATAGCTGGATGGGTAAAACCGAAGATCTTAACTTGAATTCTCATTTTTCAGACAGAAAAACGTTTTGGAAAAATATCACCATGTTTCAAAGCACCCCAATCACTTTCAAAGACTCTTTTCATCAATGGATGCTCAATTTTGTTCACCAATTTTATTATCAATTCAGATTCAGACTTTATTCTGATAATCAGAATCCGAGAAAGCTAGTGATTCGTATAATTCCATTATTCAGCAGCTGAAACCCAAATTATTTGTGATTTTTTCTTTTTATTTTCCAGTGTGACTTCAAGGGATGTGCCTGGGCCTTCTATTCTGAATTTAAATTGAAGCGTCACAAAGAGACGCACCTAAAGCGCAAAGACTATGTCTGCGAGGTGGAGGATTGTGGCCGTAGATTTACAACTATCTACAATTTACTGACGCACAAAAAGCTGCACAATCGACCCAGCAAGATTTTTTGCCATGTACCAAACTGCCAGGAAAGATTTCAGACGAAAAGAGCATTAGAACTCCACATGCGGTCTCACGATCAGAGCCACGCGCCTTATGTTTGCAAACAGGAAGGCTGTGGCAAGAGGTACTACAGCAGCAATGCACTCACCAGTCATCAAAGATGCCACAGCTACAAGGAAAGCGACATTAAATGTTCGTGGCCAGGGTGCGGCAAACTATTCGACAAACCGTGCCGCTTAAAAGCACATATTAGATCCCATACCGGGTACAAACCGTATCATTGTACTTTCCAGGGTTGTAATTGGGCATTTTCATCGTCAAGTAAGCTAAAGAGACACCAGAAAAAGCACACAAACGAAAGGAAGTTTGTCTGCGATGTTACGTCGTGCGGAAAGGCTTTCATGAGGTCTGAACACCTCAAGGAACACAGATTGACCCACAAAGATGGCAGATACTTTCAATGCCACATGTGCGACGCTAAATTTTCTGCAAAAAGCAGCCTCTATGTTCACATAAAGAAGCATCAAACCCAGGAGGTGGTATCATCCCTTCAAAACTCCACCCTAATCTTGCAGGAGCCACAATCTGAAACCGATCAAGAAACTTATTCAGTTGTTAACGACTATGAGTCTAATATTCAAAGCTCGGACATCAATCCGGACGAGGACCCTTCGCCACATCTTGATCTTGATCTCGATTTAGATCCAGTCGTAGTCGATGCACCCTTGGGGGGTGCAAACCAAAGTATACCTCATTCGGACTCGGTCAGAATGGCTTATCGCTGCCCAATAGAAACCTGCACTAAAGTATACGCATCTAAATCTACACTAAGAGCTCATATGTTCAGAATTCATGGCTCGAAGAGCAGGGATCAGAAGATTCTGAACAGCGATGTAGATGGCTGTATGACTGGGTCAAGTTCAGATTACGTGACTTATTCAACATCTCCTGTGTCTCAGTCCACAGATCATATGATTATGATAGCTCCCCACGAAGCCCTGGTTGTGAGTTCCCCAGAGTTGGAGTCACCCTCTTTTAACTCTATGATGAAACTATCAGAATCGAATGAACAGAGTTCTGTCCATTGTCTAGAGGAGTGTACAGATGATAGAGACGAAGATAACGAGGGATGTGCAAGGACGGATTTGACCTATAACGACTTTCTGAGGTTCAAAGCTAACAGTACTATTTTTAATTCTGTTGTTGGTGCAACAGATGTTGTTCTTGGCGCTGCTGGACTCGTCGAAGGCTTAATGCTCCCCGATGATTTGCCGTCTGTTTATTATCAGGATGATATTGCTGGGACCGAGTGCCAGGTATTACTTCTTGACTCGGGCCCTCCAGAGAGTACGATAAACCTTCGAGACCTTGAATGATAACGAAAACTGTGAAACAGAAATTAATATAATTTTTTGGTGGCTGACACCAAGGAATTAAATAATTATAAGGTGATAATTATTGATCGATGATTAGTCGTAGATGGGAATTTTTTTCCTTATACGTTTATTTCGTCGGGTGTGGAATGTTATTCTGTACCCGTTGGTCCGCTAACGTGTCGAGGAAAGATTATTTTATTAATAAAAACGTTGATATTTTTCCACAATGTATGAAAGTTTATTTCAATTTATCATTAATTCATAGATTATATGAAACTTCCTTAATTATTATATCTATAGGTATTTAATATTTTTTTATCATAGGATACCTTTTTTTTTTTATATCAAACAGAATATGTATTACTATACATATAAAGGCATGTTATACTATAGTTTATTGCTGAGAAGCTTTGCACATTTACATTTCGTCTTTTTATTTTCAAATCACATGCTAGTATATTGATAAATGCATTCCTGCATTGTCTCTCCCGGCTTCAATTAGCAGTAAACCCTGTCATTCAATAGCTCAGTCTCCAGTATCTGTATAAATCATATAATTATACGTTTTTTACAACGATAAGGAATGTCACCCTATAGTATATATATATATTTTATTTTACCTAACTAAAATTATACCCAAATAGATAGCTCGCACGTATCACTGTGCAAATGTATTTATATTATAAATATAACATTATTACAGTACTGGAGGTATATTGATGAGCATATATTCTTTCATCTTTCGATCTATGTTATAGTATATTTGTTTATAAATAGATTGGGGCTATTTTTTTTTTTTTTTTTTCTTTGGCAGGACAAATTACTTTATTATATATTTATGGATCGAAAGGCAACAAAAAAAAAAAAAAACATAATTAGGAACTAATAATTCGCGCTAGATAATTGTCTAATAAGCTTTGCCAATCATATTCAAATATCTACCCTTTTCGAAACAAAGAGTTTCGACCATCTACTGATTACTTCTGTATAGATATATAACAGTATGATAACAGAAATGAGCTACAGATTTATTTAGCTAGTTTTAATATATAATACTTATACTTCGTATAATTCCCGTACGTCTTAGCCACTATCAAAAAGACTGCAGATTCGATAATCTGGTACAAAGTTTTCTCGTACCATAAATCCTACGTATTTTATGTCATATACTAATATAATAATAGTTAATATCCGTAGGATTTGATCACCATCAGCATTGTATTCGACTAAACGAAGTCTTATATTATTAGGTCGTAAATTAAGCGTTGGCGATCTCTAATTGCCGAGATTCGAACAGCTCTGTCTGCAGCACTCTTAGAGTGGTAGTCATTATAAACGCGTAACGCAATGCGAATTCAAGGGAATAATTGAGCGTGCGTGTGTGCGTCTATAATGTAATATGTGAACTTACTCAATTTTTACACACACACATACACACACGCGCAAATGCACACACACACATACACAGATTACATAATATAATACTGAAAAAGTTGAGCTAATTCATCGTGCAAAATGTTCCCTTGATCAAACTATTAGTTCGATAGACTTAGACGTTGGTAATGGAAGCTCCCATCCAACAGTACCGGTTTTATTGTTACTACTTTGGGTCATAATCGTTGTTGTCATTATCGCCCCGGTTGCCTTAGCTCGTATGTAACGTCTGAGCCATACAAAAAAGCATAAAGTACAGTGAACAAAAGTGAGGAATAGCAAACCCCCTAGACATACTAAGAGAGTACGTCCAGGTTGTTCCCAGTCTAAAATCTTATAGATATAGTGGTAACCGTTCTTGTCGAGACCGCCAGCCAGGTAATAAAATAATGAAAATATTAGGTAGAAAATAACGCAGGCCAAAGGCCACCAGACGTGTTCAACCCTTAGGGGCACACCGACCACCATTAGATCTGACAGTATAAGAACTGTGTTGAATAAGTGCATCATATAGTTGAGAGGATCCTTGGTGTGAACTTTTGGATTGTAAATTGTACCCCAATAGAGAATGGTTACACCAATTGCTATGGAACAGGTCAAAGTATAAAGGATCCAATAGGCGTGTTCGATTCTTCCAAGAGTTAGAGAGTCAGGATCAAAACCGGGGAACCGTTGCAGAGAACGTCTTTTTGTGACGAGAATTGCACCGAGGAATGTGTGTCCTGCACCAAGGATTAGGTCCCAGTGGGTCAAGTAGATTGGCCAGGTTTCCTTCTTTCCTTCCGGTCGACGACTTCCTATCTCAAATAGCGAGCAGATGATGAATGCACTCCATAATCCGAAGATTAGCCATCGGTAGAGGAAATAACCGAGACTCACATGCTCCTGCCATTGAGGTTCGGAAAATAAACGCGCTGCTGGAGGATCTGAGGGACTCCATATCTTACGTCTGATCTCCTGCCATCGGAACTTCTTCACCATCGCGCGAGACCCTTGAAACAATAACCAAAATACCGGTTTGAGAACAACGGTTTTCAGATATAATTATTATTTAGGGTTTCTGGTTCCTCACGAAGCAAAAGGTGTTGAGAAAAAAAATCTTTTCTCACAGCTTCATATCCACTGTATAAAATCCTGTAAAATTCGAATCAAATCGAGACTTGAAACTAATAAAGCACTTGAATATTTTGGATAAATTTTTCAAAAGGTATATAAATAATGATCAATCGTTGAATAAACGTTAGTTTTATTGGTGATAATAACTGGTTAACAAGAATCAAACTTTATGCATCAATTCTGATTGGCTGTTCGATGTTCGAAACAAATTGATGGAATTAAAATTTGAAAAATTTCAGATTATAAATCGATCTGAAAAGAATTCGTTCCGGTGAAAAATCAATTCTTTAGTTTGATTTCAATCGAAAATCTTTGTGACATGAATAGGCGAATTCGTTTTAGTCTATTAGACGAAGCTCGGGTTTGGGAAAAAGTTTAATCTAATTTCCCACAAGACTATAAATTCTCCTTACAAAAGCAACGCGGTGAAAACAGCATCGCTAGTCGTTTTGCAGAGAGCCGAAGTTCGTCAAAGGTTGATATTGTCATGTTAAGACAGATACGATTCGATGCTTTCAGAATAATTTTCAGGAACCACCAGATAACCCGCTCTTCTTTACCCCCAAAAAAATTGTACAACAAAGGGGAAGAAGTGGACAACCGTCGAAAGTTGTAGTACCGTCGAGGTCACGTGGGTGATAACTAAAATATGGCGCTGCGCAGTGTGTGACATATATGCATAGACTCTGCGCATGACGCAATAATCGCAATATGGTGGTACTAAAATTCAAAGACGTTCAACTGACGCGCGCGCACGTGTGTGACCTCACGTGACCATAACCGCGGCTTTTCAATGTTCTTTCAAAGTTCACGCGCCGTTTATCGTAGTTCAGTTTAGATAATTCAAATCAATGAATACCGTTTGTCTCCTATTAGAAATCGTGTTTATTAAAAAACAATCGATAATGCATCATAATTTCGGAACTACTGATCATAAATTTGACATAATATTTCAAATGATTGTTCGATTAACCGATAATTACTGATACTGAATTCCCGCCAAAAGATTGAAAGGAAAACTTATGGAATAAGAAATCTCCGGAATTCGAAGTAGGAAAAACTCGAAATTAACACGTTTGAGTGATGTTTAGTTAAGTTGCGATTATAGCATTGCGGTTAGCACGAAAGTCCAGCCAAGTTTTTACTCAAGGTTGACCGCAGGCAGGCATTTGACTGTTGCTATAATCTCGGTCGCTGAACATGAGTTATATACTTGAACTATTATATGGACCCAACCAGGAATCCTTGTTCTCGATTCGCAGCTAAATTGTAAAAACAAAATAATTCGCGTTTACATAAACGAAGCCAAAACCGATATAGAAAAAAAAAAAAAAAAAAAAAAATGATGACGATTATCGGTAAAAAATGAAGCTTATGGTGCAGCGAAGAAGGCGTCGTCGCTAAGAAAAGTGACGCACTTGTTAGAGTCTGAACTTATTAACCCATGTCAGCCCTACCGACTTAAGTTCACACGACGTGCGGTACCGGAGGTCATGACCGGTCGATTGACTGATTAGTCAATACCAGTTCCACGTTAATTTATTAGGATCGTTTGTTCGTATTATTATTCTCGATGTAGCATTTAGTCATGTTGCGATTATCACTCGGCTGCATCATTGCACTTATATTATCAGACAATTTTGGTTTATGATACGATTGTTACGCGTATAGAATATAATATATGCCTAAGTAGGTAAAAATCACGTGGTTTTTTTTTTTTTCTTTTTCCCCCCTATCTAATCACATTCAATGTTCACGATTGCCCACGATTAGAAATAATTTTAAAACGGCGCGAGTGCTGCGCGTCCTTTCGTCTACGAGCAAAATTCTATTTATAAATTATATTACTATACATATATGTACAAAATGCATATGTATATACCTATATATCAAGGTATTATGTCATACAGAAAACGTTGTACTTTGCGAATATTCTGTCTATCAACATATATATATGAGGTGCGAACAATATAAACACAATAAGATGATCAATTCGCATCGATCAACAATCTTTTAGTATAATATTTATAATGCATTATTTATGAGCATACATTATTAAAGCTGTGTCAATTATTCAATAAGATCTTGTAGTACTACTATGCAAGCCCACCACAATCGCATGGTATAATTTCGGACGCCTTGACTTTGAGATTGAATAATGCGGCGTGTCAATTAATCAGTCAAAGTTAAGACATGAAAATAATATGATCAAAAACAGGATTTTATGTTTCCACGAATTCCTGCTATACGTCTTCAAAACATATTTACGATATTTATGAACGTACGTGTGTAATCAGCGAATTGAAAAAACGGTTCTTCGCTTCTGTGTAGCAAAATAACTACAGGTATATTATATTATCTTGGAATCTGTATCCTTCGAGATTATCTAACCGGTTTATAATATAGAGTTTATGTCAAGGCCGATACTTTTTGTGCGGAGGATGTGCAATGTTTAAGAAAAAAAAAAAAAAAAAACCGAAAATCATCTTTTGAATAGATATTATTTTTTTTGCTATTTTATAAAAACTTTGATAAGATCATAAAAACAATAACTATACATCTTACAAAATTTTAGAACGAATAGATCTGTTAGTGTTGAGTTTATTCATATTATTATATTAATATTTATGAAGGCCAAGGATTAAGATTTTTATAGTAAAGCTTCTCGTCGCGGTAACAATAATAATTCTTGTTAATATAATATGAGGATATAATCACACGATATCGTGAATAAAATCTGTACAATTATACAGTTATTAAGTTTAAGTTTAAAGTATAGCATATACTACATATCGATGGACTAATGCCATACGGGCGTAAGGGACAAAAAAATTATTTTTTTGCGGATATGCCCACAAGATTCTCCATTGCATGAAAAAGATTTTGCCACTAAAGAGACGATTTTTGTTTTTTTGGGGCTTACGCCCGTTTGGCATTAAACCATCGATATATAATCGATACAAGGAAACTATAATTAATAGGATGAAAAGCAACGACCACTAATAACCCGCGGATAAATCTACAAATCATAATAATAATACTGTCCACGACACTTCATATCAATTAACTAACACAGAAGTATCTATAGAAAAATGAATTTCGATAAATTTTATAATATTTTTGTCAACGATTTTATGTCTTGTTCACGTTAATTAAGAAATAATCAAGATCTGAAAGAATACACCTGTGTGAGTGAATGGCCCCTTGTTCCCAGCCCCCAAACAGACAAATGCACACATACACACACACACTCACACATAATTTCTACATCTCTCTCTCTCTTTCAAAAATTAGCTCTGTAGATTATACCTTTATCTAGTAATTCTCTGCAGCAAACGAACTAAACAGAAGAATGATAATGATAGGTAGATGAAGAAGAAGAAGAGAACCCCAAGGATGCAGCTAGATGATGTAGTAACCGGTAGACCTGGAGAGTACTAGGAGCGAGTAGCCGTTCACGGTGATCGGTGTGGGACTACCGAGTACCGCGTGAGTACTGCAGCGTGTCTCAGCCCCCAGCCCCCAGCACCCAGGGGCCCCTGGCTAGTCGGAGTCTCCTAATATCAGGGCGAGCGGCATGAATGTCGCGCGCTAAAATCAATATCAATTTAAATTGCCCTCGGTCACGGTTAGCCATCTCTTCCTTCGGCTATAACATATATCTACTTTATACTATAAACTCAACTCTATGTATAACATACATACATACAAATCTAATATGTAACATTATTAAAAGAAATTTTTACACGTAACGTCCTGATGCGATGATCACTGCCAATGACCGCGGCTATATAACACTAGCCTATAACTATATCGCCTCGTTTAATAATATATATATATATACCTAGCCCGTTATTCTAAGCGGTATTAGTGATCGTTACATTGCGCGAACCGTAGAATGAAGCCATTTAAACCGAATCAAGAAGTTCCCACTATAGCTCGGTATTATACTTACTTACGACGCCGAGCCCCCATATGTCGGGAACTCGCTTTATTCTTCTAATATAATCAAACACATATATGCATTACGTGTGATAGATATAGGTATAGTCGTAGTGTCATATAAATAGACGAATAGACCGCTCTGGTTCTTAATAGTATAGGTACAACCATATTGCATGCAATAGCATGTGTATGTGTTGCACCTGGACGCTATATACGCTGAGAAGTATATGGGGAGTTTATACTGTACTTTGGGGAGACCGTGCTAAATTTTCCCAATACTCGTGCCAATGGTTAGAATTATACCTGCCAAAGAGTATCTGTGTATATCTATATACGTATTTATGTACATATACATACTATAAACTGCCTTCTCAGTTGCAGTATACAGATATAGACAATATGAAGTAAAAAAAAAAAATTATAAAAATTTCTAAGAATGATATATCTAGTTAATGATCTTAATAGACTAAAATTTTAAGCTTTATTAACTATTTCAGGTCTATTTTATTCCTTTGCCAAATGGAAAAAGAAAAAATTCACTCAGTTAGCGAAACTCTAACATAAGTTCTCGTTTAGGTAGCAATCGAGAATAAAAATCTGAACGTTTTTTTGAAAATCGGTAATACAGTTTTCATCCGGTTATTGTAGTGAAAAAATCTATCAGTGATGAATGAGTTTTGAAGACATTTTTAAAATTAATTTTCCAAATTTTGAAAAAATCTTCATATCGTCACTGAACTGTGAATACGGCAAGAATATTTCCATTTTTCAATTACAGTGCATTGGTTTTTTTTAATGAGAATCTCTGGTTTAACGTAATATATTATAACCTTGTTTTAAAACCAGACGGTATATACATTTTATACCTATGTATAAACTCGGTTCTAAAATAGTCGAGGACAACGTTTTAATTGCTATGCTGTAATATATTCTAGGTGTATATTCGATTATTCATTTATTTTCTGCACAATATACTTCGATGTTCAATTCTTATTCTATTTTTATATTCGAATTCGAATTTATTTCATATAATAATAATTTGTCCTTTAACTACCTAGATCATTAATAATTTTCTGTCTTATTCATTGTATAATTATCTAATTATTATTATTATTATTATTATTATTATGTATTAATTTTTGTACTCGATTTTTGTTGCTCTAATTGAATGACACGATCCGGGATCATATATTAAATTATGTACCTATTGTACAGAGAATAATATAAATATTTATACTAATATGAATTTTTTGGCTTATTACATACAATGAATTTGTTGCGGTACGTTGAGGTCCGAATCCCGGATGATGAGAATATTTATTTCAGGATTTTCAGTTGACGTTGAATTTGAAATTCCATATCTATATTTTTTGCCCTCCATGCGAAAAAAAGGTAATACTATCTTATCCGAGCTTATCAGTGACGCTCGTAGTCGTCAGTCTTTCCTGCCAAGGTGTAAGCTCGACGACGACTAACACACTGCCGGTTCTTTCGGGGTATCGCATAACCCGTTACGAGCAAAAGAATACGGGGAAAATAAAAAAAAAAAAAATAATAATCAAGACAGATAAAATATACAAAATAATTGTTAAAACGCAGCAATAATTCTTTTTTAGTATATTTATGATAATATATGGTTTATTGATGGCTGTTATAGCAGGGCCGCAAATTATCGCTAATTATCTATGAAAATGAGGAACAAAAAAAAAAAGAACAGTTGAATTTTGTATTTTCGTCTTTTTAATTTTTCCTGGTTGTATCGAACTCGGTAAAAACCTGGACTGATACACATTGACCCAATAATATCGTGGTCAGCATTTTTTCTGTTGTATAAACTCCAGCTATGCCTCAGGACACGATGAAGATTTTTCCATTTGTATATAAAATTATGAACTTCTAGCTCTACAGTAAATCCATATCGTATTCCTCTCTCCTCCTCTCTCTCTCTCTCTTTTTCTTGGTTTATCTTCTAAGCGTCGACGAATATAGCGCGTAAAAAGATATTCTATACGCGTTTAGTGCCTATGAGACGGCGATATTTTCTTTTTTTCTTTTATTTATTTTCTCTTTATATGATGTATAGAACAGCGCGAAGCAACAATTTGTTTCAGTTTAGATTTGGTGAGAAAACAAAAAAAAAAAAAGAAAAGAAAAAATTGCTATTCAAAGTTCACAAATAATGTTTGCAATTGCGGAAATGTTTACGTCGTTTTATAATAGATTCACGACTTGATGAATTATGCGAGTTAGTTATTTCATTTAAATACGAGTGCAGAGATGTGTCGATGATGTGAAGGGCAAGAAATAATTCTATACACTCTAATGTATCGAGTTTATATAATAAGAGCTTGCGACTGCGACCTCTTCTATTAATCTTTGAAACGTTCGAACGAGAAATGAATTACCAGTCAATTAGAAGCTAATCTTCTTCACGGTCTCTCCAATCAATATTCAATCCCTTCGCACAATTATGTTTGAACCAAAAAAAAAGAAAAAAAAGAAAAAATTCAGAACATCGATTATCACTTGTTGCTCAACAACCCTTGACAGCGATTCAAACCGGTGTCATTTTCAAAACACACAGTTCATTTGAATCGTAATATTTATTTTTATTTTTAGTACCTATACTAGACGTTCTTATCTGTAGTCTAGCCGCGAATTATTAACTGTTAATCTATAATTTTATGAACCATTATGATGTATGAAATAAATTTCAAAAAAGCCCACGTGGATCTAGTTGGTATTTGGTAAACCATACGAAAATGAATATATGACGCATTTATATTTCTATAGTTATGTGTATATAATATATGTAAACAATTGCAAACGGACGTAGTCTAAAAGTTGTGTAAAGATCCACAGACCCCGAAGTAGACGAGTTGGGTTTTATAAATATACGCAGTTCGACGTATTTCAGCGTCTCGAACCGGCCGGTGTGGCGCCCGCGCCCGTTGGCCGCGCTCATGTACCAAAAATAATCAGATCTCAACGGTGCAACGGTGTCGCACGACCACGTTTCAAGATAAGAGAAAAAAAAAAAATAACTCTTCCTTAAAATAAATCGATTTCTTACCGTTTTTATAATTAACAATATATAATTTAGTGATTTATGAAAAGTAAAAATAAACATAATAATGTCATACCACGAGGGCCTTGCAAACAGGTTCTTCGTTCTCATCATTCTACTCATACTCAGTGTCAGCGTTGCTCGAGATTCCCGAACGTAAGTGTGTCTAGTTCGCGTATAGAGACGCGAATAAATAGTAGAAAAAATAAATAAATAAAAATAAATAAGGAAAAAGAAAGAAAGTTATTTTTTTTTTGTTATTTGACAGCGTTGACAGATGGGCGGAAAGAATTGGCTCCGATTTATGGGACTTAGCTGATGCTGTTGCACGACCAGCAGATCTGAAGAGAGTAAGCCTTATCGTTTAATTCCATTAAACGAAAAAAGATCATTCCTGAACATGATGCATACAAATACAGTGTACGAAATTTTATTTATAAGAATCATTTATCAGCATGATTTTGTTTTTTTGTTTTTGTGATTTCATCCTTAGAGATTCAAAGAACTAAATGCCCGCGTTGAAGACAAATCCGGTAAAGAATTGATCGACATAATCGGACATAGCGTGGGTCGAATGCTCCGTCGAAAGATGGACGCTGTTCGTTGTATTTTGAAAGTAGCTGAAGCAGCAGCCGAGGAATACAATGACACCCAACTCGTTAACGTGACCAAATTTAATAAAACAATTGCAGCTGAGCTTGATCTTCACTACTATTCGGGGAAGTACAGTCCAGTGAATGGTCTCAAGCCTCCAGAAATGCCGAAATCTGTAAAGAATCATTCATATCTCTACACGTGAGTGCAGTCCCAATGCAGAACAAGAAGTACTAAATGTCACCCCACGAACAACAAATGATATATTCTAATTTTTCCACAGGGAAATGGAGCTCACTGCAGATTCCCATTTCTACAACATCCCTGTGAACACAAGCTACTCGTCTGTCCACGTACCAACAAACATATACGATCTCGCGTTTGAGGTGAATGTTGCCATACAATGGTCCAAAGCACTTGACGAAGTCTTCCGGCAAAACTATAGGTCAGACCCAGCTCTTTCCTGGCAATACTTTGGCTCAAGTACAGGAATACTACGACAATATCCAGCCATGCAATGGCGAAGTGAAGATTTAAAAGGAGATCCGGTTGCTGACTTATACGATTGTCGAAGAAGAAGTTGGTTTATAGAGTCAGCGACATGTAGCAAGGACATGGTAATCCTCCTGGATATTAGTGGCAGTATGCAGGGTGCACCTTACGCTATTGGTTGGTAGATATTTTGACCAAAATTTATATGATGTACTATTTTTTTTGAACTGGGAATTGATTATTAAAAAAAAAAAGATAATCGTTTCGATAGGTAAAGCAACCGCTGGTGAAATTTTGGACACTTTATCAAACAATGATTTCGTCACGGTACTAGCTTACAGTAAGGAAATGTACGAATTGGTACCCTGTTTTGAACGTATGCTTGTACAGGCAACGCCTGAAAACATAAAAACTTTCAAACAAGGAATGTTGAAGATGAATCTAACGGAACCAGCTAATCTTACAATGGCATTCGACGATGCCTTCGATATATTAGAGCAAAACCGAAATGTAAAGGGTTGCAATTCTTCGACCTCTTGTATTCAGGCTATTATGCTCGTCACGGATAACGTCGCCGAAAATTTTACCGACGTGAGTTTTTCGAGTTTATCAATCGTTATCTATCAATTTTTAATGAGCTGTTATCTTACTTCAAGGTATTCGAACGAAGAAATTTGCTGGACGATGGTGGAGATATTCCTGTACGTATTTTTACCTACCTGGTTGGTCGCGATGTGACAAATGTAGCTGAGATTAAATGGATAGCTTGTGTAAACAAAGGATTTTACTCCCACGTTCATACCCTTTCCGAAGTTAGGGAACAAGTATTAAAGTACATTGATGTTATCGCGAGACCTCTTGTTCTTCAAAAAGTTCGTCATCCTCTGATCTGGACACACGCTTATGCTGACATATCGGTGAGTATTTTTTCATCGCGATTTATCATACTTTGATTTATCCTCCTTATCGTTACCGATGCCCTTATGATGACGGTGAAAATAATGACTCGATATATTTATAAAAAATTCATTCATTTTTTTGTCAAGTTTACTTTTTATTTCCACTGTCTGGCATAATATTTATAGAAATATAAGAGTCTTTTGACAGTACGTTGTAGGTCCCATAGTTGAGCACTGGATGCAGTGATATCCGATATTCCTTGTGTGTAATATTCGTTAAAATTGTATATATGTGTATATAAACTGTAAAAACGTGTAGAATCCAGCACTAGCTACATGGCTGTGGCTGGTAATGGAGCACCCCGATCAAAAGTCAAGGCTGATCAACCATCTGAAAGGAAAACAACAAGGCGTACGAATAAACCAGGATGCGATCTACATTACGAAGGTTTTGAGCATCAAAAACCCCATCAAAAATCAAAGCTCGTTATAATTCTTTTTTTTTTTTTTTCTTCTGTTTCTCCACTTTTTAATAATTGTATTGTATTTTTTATATCTTTTTTTTTTTTTTCTTTCTTTCTTTTTTTAAGTTACACACCTATCTATTTTTTATTCTATTATTTTTCTCGTTGTTGCGGCTTACCGTTGTCTGGCAGTCGCGTTATTCCCTAAGAAACCCCATAGACTACGCATATACACATGATATTATGCGTTTGGATCGTAGAATGCGGAGGATGCAGTTCATTAGATTAGATTCCAAGCTGTGCCATAGCTATGCAGTAGCATATATCCTTTGTACACCCTAAGTTTTCAACCATCATCAATATTCCGTACGCCTTATTTCCTCAACACAAACACAAACACAATGTCAATTATCTTTAAATTTACCATTTTACATATCATATTCTATAAACGATAAAGAAATCATAAATTAAACCTGCAATAAGACCCAGGTTTTGGGTTTCCCCATTTAACGGGGGAATTATCTCTAACAATTCTTCATGAAAGCAGAGAAAGGACAAATAAATTAGCCATCTGAATCTCATTTGTTATCCGAGACCATTTCTCACCGTTACACGATTTCCCAATTACTTTTGTAATTAACATCGCAGACGCAGCTGATGTATACTGTAACTGTAAAATAACACATGTCTAATCATCTTGTATTGCTGCAATCAGTACTCTAGTCTTCTTGTTATCTACAATGTTGACTTGAACCACAGTCCCTTTTGATGTTGTTGCTGCTCTCACACCCATCGATATTCCCGTTATCCATTATTATTATTATTATTATTGTTGTTGCTGCTGTTGTTGTAGATGTTGTTGTTGTTGTTTAATGTTATGTTGATGTTAATGTTGTTCGTTGCAACCCGTTGTAATAGAATTATACAAATTTTGTTACCTATATCTGCATCTCTGACACATCGTCTGTGCAGCATATATGGGCAGCAACTCTACTGTACGCAGAACGCAACGAAAAAAAAGAAAAGAAAGAAAAAGACAGCAAAGAAAATAAAATAAACAACAAATTCCCAAAATTTAACTACCCAACAAAATTTTCATCCGTTTCCCACATCAATAATTCGAATATCTGGATTATGAGTACCTGGTAAACACGATTGGTCGTTAAAATTCATCTACTTATGGATACAGAATGTGAAAGTCACTTTAGCATATGATAATTTATAAACCTTCATGCGTACTGCGCACAGAATACCCATTTACCTGTATACATGCATTACATAATTATATAGATGTAATTATAATTGTAAAATGTATGTCAGATTTCTAATTTCTAATGGCGTTGTAGCTAGGTAAAGACGAGGACGAAGGATCGCCTTTGAATAAAACAGCACACCAGGAGTACAGACTACTGACATCCGTCAGTATACCAGCGTATGACCGTAAAAAAAATCGTCAGGGTACAACGAGATACGCCGATTTGTTAGGGGTAGCTGGTACTGACGTACCACTATCCGAGATAAATGCATTGACGCTACCCTTTAAACTAGGGGTTAATGGATACGCGTTTATCGTTTCTAACAACGGATACGTTATTCATCATCCTGACTTAAGACCCGCTTCCAATGGAGAGCTCAAAATCAATTATAATAGCATCGATCTTACGGAAGTCGAGATTATCGATGACGACAGCAAACCCAGGTATGTCAACAACAAAAAAATCCCTTTTTTTATAGTCATCGAAGAGAATTAAAAAACCGGAAGCAGTGGTAATTAATAATCTGATTTCCATCGTATAGACGGCCTCCGAAAACTGTATTGAAATTACGAGAAGCTCTGGTGAACCACAAGTCCGGAAGCATAACGGGGGTTCCGATAAAATTTCATTACGACGACTACAGGAGAGTAACGGTAGAGAAACGTGACTACTTCTACGCTCCGTTACAAGAGACACCCTTCGGACTGGCCATCGCTCTTCCTGAATACGGCACAACCTGGATTAAGGTATGCTTCTCACGATCATGACCCTTTCCTAAAGGGTCTTATACCGTTAAATTTTCTTTTTCTTTCTTTACTTTCAAACATGTGGGTTGAGGGTACAGGTTGGCGATGAGATAGCAAGGACACAGCATATGAATATCAGGATCCTTGACTACTTTCGTGGTGATCGTTGGCGCGTTCATCCGTCTTGGGTGTATTGTCGTTTCCACTATCTGGAGGGCCACGAGTTCGAAACGACTGAAAATGAGGCTAGACATTTCCTCGGGGCGTTAGATGAACCTAACTGGTACTGGGCTGAACAGTACGAAGAATCGCATGCTGAAAAGGAGGGTGTTGGATATATAGACGAGGATGGAGAAGCAAGGAAGTTGAACTGTGGTAGGACACCCCTAAATGACACTGCGCACTATTGCAACAAGGAACTCATGCAGCTACTAGTCTTCGATGCAAAAGCGACGAATCGTAGCTTCAACGAGGCATTCGAGTACGATAATATCGAACAGAAAGAACTTGGGGATATATACGGAGTATTTCTAAGATTTGTTGCAACACAAAGTGGTCTCACACGGTGGCAGAACATCCGCGATAATCCTATTGTCAAAGAAAAACAGTCTTCCGATAATGAAAAGACACTAGAGTTCGGTGACCTGCATCGAAGAGCCGTAAACGAACCATGGTATAAGGGTGCAATTTTTCAACATGAGGTTGATCCCGAAAGCATATCTGTAACAGGTGAGCTTTTGGATCTGGAAGCTTGATAGACTCGAATCATTTCAACTATTTCCAATCCCCGTGAGTTCGCTGGTTTGTTTTATGAACATTGCGATAACTGGGGGAAATTTGTTTCCCTTTTTAGTACCCTCGGGTGCTGGGATGGACGCAATCGTAACCGTAGCCCAGGGTATATTCCCAAAAGACGGTGGGAAGGAAGCACCCGCTGCAGTGGTCGGATTTCAGATGCCGATGATATCATTTTACAAGAGATTCATTAACGTGACTTCCAGCTCGCCTGATTCAAGCCTAAGCTGCGCGGATTCTTGGACCGACTGCTACCTCCTGGACCAAAATGGCTACGTCGTTGTTTGCGACTCTCACGATGACACAGGACAATTTATGGGTGTGATAGAGGGATCAATAATGGGCTCTCTGATCGAACAAGGGGTTTATAAGCCTGTGAACCTGTATGACTATCAAGCATTCTGTTCTTACACCGTAAGTCCATGACTAAGATCCAAACGGCTTCGTCCAACGATAACGACACGGTTTTTTTTTCACATGCTTTCAGACAGCCGAAGGTACTGCTAGTATTTTCGAAACTCCCATGCATCACATAACGCAGCTTCTGGCCTGGTTTTTCGCTCGCATGATCTGGCTGACATCACAATTCATTGATCTCCCTGAAACTTGGGCGAGGAGCCATGCCAGCAAAGAACAAGACTCACCAGATCCATCTCCACCACCTCAGAGGATCACCCATAACTACCCTTGCGATCAAAAACGAATTCTCTACATATTGCAGAACTTTACTGATGCGAACGTCATCACAAACATTTCGAGCCACCCGTCGAGGCCCTTTTACGCCCAGAAGGTCTGCCTCTTATTCTTTCCTTTCCTTAGTGTTTTTTTCTTTGTTTTTTTTTTCTTTTTTATCATCCTTCTCGATACATTCGATTCTTTGATTGATTTCAGGTCCCTCATACCAACCTGGTGCTGGTTGTTGTCGACACGTTATACTCAAGTCCCTATGAACGTCTTACGGTAGAACCTTGGGAGTTGGAACCAAGTTTCTACTCAGACGATACCATTGACGCTCCTTGCCATAAACTTTATCTGAATGATTTGCCCAGACGGGGACTTGAGGGGTGCTATGCCGATCATCCCTTAGAGAAAGAGATCACGGAGTGCGGCAGTGGGTCAAAAACTTATCTCCAAGCCCCACAATCCCCGACTATACTCATGGGATTAACGATTTTTCTTACCCTTATCCGATGTACCGATACACAGTATTTTTACTATGAATAAAACGCTGCATTTATCCTTCAGTTTTTCGTTTTTTTAAAAACCTCAAATGACCTCTTTCGCTGCGTCTCAGAATCGTAAACATGATTACCTTCGATCCAGGAAAAAACAAACAGACAGAGAAAGGATAAAAATATTTCCTATATCCTGGGAAACCCTTAGAATGACAAAGATTAAAAAAATCTTGAAATTATCATCAAATCGTTGATTCTGTCCTGGTTTTAACCTGGTCTTTATAAGCTTGACTAGGAGGGCATCAATCAAGTTATTGAACCACTGATCTCATCGATTTATATACGCATTAGCGAGGATATTTATTTTGGATATTGAGACAAAGAATTCCACAAGTTAGTGGCACTGGCTGATGAGATATGAATATATTTATAGAAGTTGGACAGGGCGCGGAGATTTGAGAAAAATAAAAGAGATATAAAATAATTTGAATAAGCCTGATAATCCGATTGTGGATGAAAATTTTAGTTGTGCATTACAGAGTTTGGCAAATCAATTACTTATGTATACATATTTATATCTTCTACAGAGAATACGATAGGGCAAAATTTTCATGCTGTATTTCTTAATCATATCAAGTCATTCTTATGCTTGTTTACATCGTTTTCATGAATGAAAAGAGAAAAACGCTTTTCACGTTTTGTTTCCGTCGAAAATCACAATTCTTTTCATATATCATCGAGATTCTTGTTTGTGACCACTGGGCTTTTTTACACGCTGTAGCAGCAGATGTTGAAAGTAAGCAGATGAAATTGCAATCTGAGACTCGTCGACGTGTACGTTTTGGCAAAATTGGCTCTAACATTCCAGTCTTTTTTTTTTTTTGTGAATATTTTTGAAAAAATTCGCGAACGACGTAACTAGATTCAACCATATGTGCCAAAAAACAGAAATTTATATTTCAGAGAATTGTAAAGTGGGCAATAATTTGTATTTCGAAGGCTTTTATAAATTGCCTATAAAATTCCCTGCGGAACTTCACAGAAAGACTGTAAAGTTTAGATTCCCAATGAAAAAATGTTCATCAGGGTGCCGCAGAGTATAGGGTCGTCTCCAGGCTGGAACAAGAGCGCAAGCTCAGTATATCCACCAACAAGTAAACTGTAGGTGTACTGAAAAATAATGCGCACAGTGGAATACATACATACATATACATTATACATACAATAGCCGGTGGTACATCCGTAGAGCTTTGTGTCAGAGGGTGCGCGCGACGTCGCGGTATCACGTACGTGTACCAGAGCGCAGTTGTTCCGCGGGTCTCGCAACGATACGATCAATATAATAGCCGCGGTCGTGAGTTTCGTAAAGCCGACTGTCAGACAGAATTTTAATTATAATCTGAAATTTTTTGTGTTTTTTATACCAATGCTTATCCGTATTGTCTGTACCATTCGTTATTTGATTATAATATAGAATACCGAATTTACACGTCTCTCCTCGCATCATGAAGGCGTATTTTCTGACAGTGGTGATGATGATCCTGTCTCAAGGTCCTCTCGTAAGAGGCCAACATAACATATCCCACATCACGTAAGTCAATGATGACCCAATATTACGTGGCTTCTTCTTCGAGTCATGCAGGTAAACCCTTCTTCGCAAAAGGCGCACTTCTGCACTAAAAGCTTCCTAGTGGTTCCCAAGAACGGGATGAGTTCCTAGGACGATCAGGGATGAAAGAACGACATGCGGAGAGTAACGTGCGGCTAGGTTTATCGTACTTTGTAATAATTCGTGCGTGTGTAATTCTTATGTAGAACTTCGTGTGCTATTATCATAACGTTTTTCACTAGGGGTTGCATCAAGGCTATAATTTAGTGGTAAATTTCACTGCAGCATGTTCCAATCACGAGGTGTTACACTGCTTAAGTGTAAATATGGCGGCGCCCAACATCATGCAAGATAAAAAACTAAATTTGTTAATTCTGATAGCTTTGGGCCCTCCTTTTAATCAAAATTAGTAACTCCATATCGTTTGTTCGTCTATTTAGGAATAAAAACTAATAATGTTCGCATTTTGTGTTGGAAATTTGAAAGTGCATGTTGCATGGAGCCATTGACTGTATATATCTTTCAATTCAAACATAGGAACAAAAAATTCTACCCTAAGACTGGTGTAACTTGATTAATTTACACACCGTAGTGGTGTAGCGTTTTTAACGGTATATCATGTGTAAAACGGCATTATGGTATAACTTACGTCACCGGGCGTTGTTTTTACGACAGGAATCAAACATACTAAAAGCAAAGTATCCCCTTGTAGCTTGTTCGCCGTTTACCAAACGCGTGTATACCTACATACACATGTGTTTATCATAATATACGAAGCTCCTAATTTAAGAATACAAACGCTACTAATCGTGCTCCTCAAATGTTATTGTCTTGACGAAATATGGCATCGAAATTTAAAGACACCCTAAATCCATCGTCGCATACATACTAAGACAGTATAATGTTCATGTAAAGCTGCTTAATGTTAAGTTTCCAAACTGTGTCTATATCCTCCTGCCTGTCTCATGAAATATTTATATTTACATAACGCAGGGTCAAGTCTTGGGCTAACAGACTAGGCGGCGAGCTAGGACAGCTGGGAAAGTACGTGGCGCAAGTGGAGACCCTGCAGAAGAGCTACAAACAGGCGGAGGTCAAGCCAAGGGATGGAAATGCTCTAGTACAAGAAATAGCTAAGGATGTTGGCTTTATGATGGAGTCTAAGATATCAGCGGTGAAGGTGAGACACCCTTAGCCGAAAATAGGGTGCTATAGTAATTCACGAAATGTATAATGATCGTTTTTTTGTTTTTTTTCTTCTTTTTTTTTACAGCGCATTATGGACGTGGCTGAAAGCCTGGCAGAGACAGCGGATGGCTACAACGTAACTTGCTACGAGCTAAAGGATGACGAGGAAAATAGTACTTGTTATCCTTACAATAACGCGAAAAAAAATAAACTCAACATGACGTACAGTAGCCACTTTGGACGACCCGTGAATCTCAGCAATTCTAATTTCCATATACCGACGAATGTCTATAGCCAGGCGATGAACGTTGTTCAGGCAATTATTTGGGCCGAAAAATTGAACACGACTTTCCTGAACAATTATAATCTCGACCCTTCTTTGTCATGGCAATATTTTGGCAGTGCTACGGGCTTCATGACACAATATCCGGCAATGAATTGGAGCGTGGAACCCGTTGATCTTTTTGACTGTCGGACGCGTAACTGGTACATCGAGGCCGCAACCAGTCCGAAGGATATTTTAATCCTGGTAGATATATCTGGCAGTATGACTGGAATCCGTAAAGAAATTGCGAGGCACGTTGTGTACAGCATCCTCGACACTCTTGGGAATAATGACTTCGTAAATATAATCACTTTTTCGAATGGTACGAACTTCGTGGTACCCTGTTTTGAAAATCTACTCGTACAAGCTAATCTGGCAAATATTCGAGAGCTCAAAGTTGGGATGAAAAATATTGACACTGATATGATAGCCAATTTTACTGCGGTTTTAAACCGCGCATTCGAACTCCTCAAGGACTACAGGACTAAATATGAGGGTGCAAGGTGCAATCAGGCCATTATGCTCATCACTGATGGCGTCCCTTACAATCATAAGGAAATATTTCAGCGATATAATTGGCTCGATAATCCCGAAGACCCGGACAAAGCTGATATGCCCGTTAGGGTATTTACTTATCTTATCGGACGGGAGGTTGCAGATCCAAGGGAAGTCAAGTGGATGGCCTGTGCCAATCGGGGTTACTACGTGCATCTCTCCACCATGGCAGAAGTCTCGGAGAAGGTATGGAGACGTGTAAGTTAGTATAAACTAAGATTTTTCAACCTCCTAAATTCCTGCAGGTTCTAAACTACGTGCCAGTAATGGCAAGGCCTCTGGTCCTGCGACGAACAGATCATCCAGTGATCTGGACACCGGTTTACGCGGATATTACCGATCCAAAAATGACTGACTATTTATGGGACCAAAGGCTACGGAGTATGCAGCGGGAACGTGTGAAAAGTTTCCGTAGAAATTCCACTACGTTTATCCTCAGGGAAGAACGAGATCGCAAACTTGTTAAAAGAAGCAGAAGGATGCACGACCAAGATCTCAATACCCAGACTTACAGTTTGATGACTTCGGTCAGCGTACCAGTCTTCAATAGACGACTAAACGCGGTGAGTTTAACACACGCAGATATTTATAACTAAGACGTTTATACATTTTCGAAAAACCGTTCATCGTACACCGAGGAAGGATGCGCCTACGTGTGAACCAAAGATGACAAACTTCGCAGGAGCATAAGATAACGAGAAAATTATAACACAGTTTTATCATATAATTAAATTTCGCATGATTTTCCCCACAGTCAAAGGTGGCCTAAAAAATGCCAAAGGCAATTTTACGGCCAAAAAATAAAAAAAAATAAAAAAAACCTGTGCTACATTATGATCACAATGATCTTTCGAACTGGCACAAATTAAATCTTAGGCTTCAGAGTGCAGATCAGTTGTTTATAGAGCAGAGTTCTGTGTACGAAATTCACACGATTGTCTCTAACCATATGTGAACGACCCGGCTTCTGCAAGTTTTGGATTCACGTTGCTCTCTGTCCACAGAATATCACAGAGCAGGTCCTGGTGAACGAAGCTTACTGGGTGACTAGGACTCGAGAGGTTCGCAGCTGAATATGCAGCGTTGTTTCGAATGCTTTCAATGCATAGATTGAGCAATTAATTAACCCCTGCCATTCCTGATCCTTTCGAGTCTCGCCAATTTCTGTTCGCCAAGAATGAAGTACGTCTAGGGTGATGAGCTTGCGAACCCGGAACTTACGAAACAAGAATGTTTTTAACGTACTCTCAAAAGCATCTATCCATTTCTATCCGACCAGCTGATAGATATTAATAATTCGTTATCCAAACAAAAAATCTAGCCATTATAACAGGAAGAAATGGAATCCCAGACCATAAGACGCGCTTTTTTCTTGGCACAGATCTAAATTTCCTTAAAATTTTTACGGTCTACGTTCGTCCGTTTCGTATCTCATCTTATATTATACCTATTTGGTCTCATTTAATTAGCATTTAATTTAGTGTATACAGTTACTAATGTAATAGTTACGTGATTGGTTATAAATAATAACATTAGATAGGTAGGTAGATACAGGTATGATATTTGGCGGTGGTAAAAATGTAGGATGGTAGATGGGTGGAAGATAATACGAAATATTACCAAATACTTACCCTTATTATCAAACATATTTCACAGAATGATAATTATCTACAAATTTTTTTCTTTTTCTTTCTTTTTTCAATCATGAATGAATTCCATATTATATAGTATCGTATAGTTTCTAATAATTTCGACGTTTCGTTAGACGGAGTGAAGCTTGTGCCACCCTGTGCCACCCGGTGCTATCCTAGAACGATCTTGAACAGAGTGTTGAACCGTAATTGAGTAGACGTCCTGCCCGCCCGCGCCCGTCCCGTTGGATCTAATTGCGAGAGGCGATTTCCCTGTTAGCGTATTATAACTCCAATTATAATTACCATAAAAAAAAAAAAAAAGAAAAAAAAAAAAAAAACTATCGTCAATATTGTAATTTTATTATTGCTAGATATATTAGTCGAGTAGAAAGAGTTAGCAGATCTCGGAGGATCGTGGCTAAATTTTCATTCCCAAAATTCTATGGGGTTGATGAATAATTCTTATTTTCATATTATTTCAATTTAATAGCGATCCTCCGAGATCTCATACTAATTGATCCATAAAATTATAGGATATTATATTTGTGCTGTCTCAGTTTATTATTACATAGGATAACAGTGTAATTAACAAGTAGTTTTGTTTTTATTTATTTATTTATACACTATTTGACGATACTTAATACATAATACATGAACATGGTATATTATTTTCACATATCATATACATATATACATATAAATATATATATATATACATACCGTATATATACTACCTAATTATTATAATTAGCGGTGTGTTAATTAGAGAGTTATATACTATATGTAATTGTTATATTATACATAGCGTTGGTTGGGGAAGGTAGAAAAGCTTCTGGTAATGAAATTTGAAATGATCATTAATTTGTTAGTCGTATCGAGACGATTGATTATATTATCAAATAGTTACTTTTCGTTAACAAATTTTTAATCCGCAGACACGAATTGCCGAGCTTCTCGGGGTCGCTGGTATCGATGTTCCAATAGCAGAAATTGAGAAACTGATGTTGCCGCACATGGTAAGTATTCTTTCCCATTAAAAAAATCTTCAAATTTTCCAAATTTAATATCGAATTATAATTACTTACCTCAAGAATTTTTTTCTATCAAACACAACTGCTGCAATCGAAAAATATTATCACTTTCAGCTAGGCGTTAACGGTTATGCTTTTATAGTAACCAACAACGGCTTCATCCTGACACATCCGGATCTCCGACCCGCTGTAAGTCATATGCTTTGAATGATTGCATATTAAAATCGTACGAATTTATGATGAGAATTAAAATTGAATTGTTTATTCTTTAGCTTGATGATATCCTAAAACCGGCGTATAACAGTGTCGACATGGCCGAAGTCGAGCTGATAGACCAAGGAAACGGTCCCCGGGATTTTGGGGCTGGGTTGCTCAAGGTACGTTTAATTGAAGGTGGTGGTTAGTCCCGATTTAACTAATCTGTATTCATTTACAGTTCCGCGATGCCGTTTTAGCCAAAAGCAGTGGGAGCGTGGTGCTGCCTACGAAATACCACTATGATGATATGGTAAGTGGTATTTCATGTGTGGTTGTTCGATGATTTTTAAAGTGTTCTTAATTCGAGTTAAAATTTTTTTAGCAACGGGTGGGCAGAGTGAAAAGAAAATACCACTTTACGGGAATCGAAAATACCCCGTTTACGGTGGTGGTTGCCCTCCCAGAGCACGATCACGGTGGCAGCTACCGGGTCCACGCGATCGAGGAGATCCATCGGTACCAGCATGACAGAAGTACGTATTATCAGAGCATAGTGTTTTTATGCTTCATTAGATTTCCCTTATCACAACTTATAATACGACACACAGTGATGAAAAGACGTATTTTCACACCGGTCTAATTCCTTTTTCACTTCTTTCCTTCCCTTTTACATCACTGTATATATGCATACGCTAAAACCCCGCTGCCCAAATACTCTGAAAATTGGAGTAAACTAAATTATTGCAGATAAAGCTGTGACTGACTACTTCTCAGGTAGCAACTGGCGGGTGCATCCCGATTGGACGTACTGTGGGTATGTGTATATTTAATTTAATTTCATTGATTCATATATATTTTACCAAACTTAACATGATATACGATATTATTATTTCACCCCCTATTCTCCAGTTACCATTACGAAGATGAACACAAATTCAACACATCCGAGGAAGAATTGATTCACTTTCTCGAACGCACCCGCCAAGCGGGGTGGAAGTGGATGGACAATAGAGTTGGATCCCAACCCCCGGAACATTCTCACGGAGGATCTTCTCGTCGTAAGTATTTATCGTATATGATATGAATTTTTTTAATTGATAATCTGGAACCGCTGATTTATTCTGTTTAATTTTAATTTCAGTAAACGCAAGCAAAGTTGACAAAAATTCTTACTACTGTGACAGAAACCTTCTTCTAAGCCTGGTTTACGACGCTAAGGTAACGGCTAGTTTCGCAAACGCAAGCACCAACCGCAAGGAAGAAGGGTGAGTAATCAAACACTGTTCACACATGAACAATAATGCACGATTAATTTTACTCGATATAATAATCAAGCTACACATTACATGCACACACAGGTGTACCACTAATGTCTGCATGTGTGTGTACTTTTGTATACATTAAATCTATAGATTTATCATTACATTTAATATCTATATATCCGGAATCAGAATTTCACAACTTAGGTGCTCATTATACTCGTACAATAGGGTGATGCAAAAAAAAAGCCTGATATCCTGAAATTTTGATTCTCCAAAGTGCTATCATCTCCAAGGGTGACTTTTGGCAAAATAATTTGATTTACTCATTTTTTGGCACCAAATTAGACAGTGGCACTGCGGAAAATCAAAATTACGCGTTTTTTGATCACCCTAATACATAGAGGAGAAGGTTCGAATATGGAATGTCGTTCTAATATAAAACATTGCTGATTTTTCTGCTATTCAAAGTGGCTCACTTTGGCGGTCATACGTTTCAGTTGAAGTACATATGTTAAGTGAATCCTTAGTAATTGCCAAGTCGCCTGCTATACGTGTAATTTATAAAGAAAACCGAGGCAAGAATAGAAAATTAAAAAGCGCGAGAACGTTGAACACCGAGTCTATCATGCTGATGTACTAGTGTATGACGTAGTGCAAATATCAATATTACTATGCATGGTAGTGCGTTAGGGACAAGTCAATAGACAAAATAGTTAAGAATATATAGGAATTACGTCTAAAAAATGTTAGGTGTAGTGAATGCGTAAATTCTGCGCATTTTATGCAATTTATCATAGTATTTCATGTTAGTACACCTATTCTGGGATTTTTGGAAAAAAAAAAAGCACCTTATTATAGAATTAAAAATACTACGAATTTCAATCAGTTTTGTTGAGTTTTACTCGGTGGATGTTGAAGTACACTAAATTTTCTTCAAAATCACCTTTCAGCCGTTTAAATTCCTGTATGTAACAGACTTCGATATATCAGTTAAAGACGAGTTGGTATTCCATATTCGAACGTTCTCCTCTACGTATGAAAATTATCTTACGCGATAAGAAATTAATTGTATGTGTATATGTTTTGCCAATCGTTTCGCGGGATCTTAATTCACGACACAAGAAAAAAAAAACATAGAGAAAATAATCTAAAAGTTTACTAAGGTAGCTTCAGGAAGCTGACGATGAGAGTTATCGATGACGTGCAAAATGCAGTCGTATCGATAACTTATTAATAATATTATAGAAATATGAAATCAGCGGGTTATTGCCACTTTTTTCCTATTCACAATAATCGATCACTGCTGCATAATCGCATAATGTTATGTCGTGATGTCCCACTCGAATAGATTCCTATCTACCATAAATCACGATCCTCATAGGTATATATCCGAGCACGCTTTCGTAGATGCATGCGGAGCAGAAAAAAAAAAAAAAAAAACTACGATAAATAAATCGCGGAACAAATTTCTGTACACCGAGTCTTCGTATAATAAAAATTGCAGTTTTAATAGACACCGCATATTATATATGTAACGTGTGTAGTTGTTTAAAGAACACTTACGTAACTATATTTTAATGATTTTAATGCACTTTGATTTGTCTCTACTAATAAAACAATTTAACGTCATGCAGACCCTTAGCTATGCTGATGAACCTTCTGCCCAGGTAACACCATCAAATAATGCACGTTATATACGTTCTTCTGTTATAATCATGCGCGAGTATAATATACATATATTAAAACCTGTGAATAATTATTAAATCCTTATACCTCTATCTCTGACTCTATCTATATACTATCAGAGCTTAATCCCATACACATAACTTGACTTCCGGTCCGCTACGGGAACCCCCGTGACCGATACACGATCGGGTCTCCGTTAGCCCAATACCTTTCGCGTCTTACTATTTTATCCATTCGTCATTGCAGTCGTTCGAAACAAAATTCGAACCACCGTAATGTACCTATGTAGACAGGGTGCCCAATCCGAATCAAGCCTAGCTCGAATATCTCTTTTTCATTAAAATAAAGCACTAAAGTTAGATGAAAAGAAGTCGTTTTTATCATTGAATGACAGCTGCCAAAGCTCTCTTTTATTTCAGGAAATTATTCAGTATTGTCACATCCGAGTCTAATATCTTTTTAATTTTCAATTCTTTAATCACGATGGAATAAATTCGAATCTTATATGGTAGTTCATATATTATGTTGAATATCATGACTAACAACTAACTGCCAATTTTTAAAGGCCTATTACTTTATTTTAATGTCAGATGGATACTGCGATGCTATATCGATTCGTCTGTCGTTTAAATTTGAATTGGACACCCTGTATATATTATAGGATCGCGAGATCGTTCCCGTTCAGTCAATGGTGGTAAATCCGACAACCTGACAGCGTTCTCCTCGATGCAGGAAAGAGTTCCAACAGCGCTTTGGATTTACCCTGGCTTTCATGGCGACACACAGTGGCCTGACCCGGTGGCTGGACTTTCCAATTGAAAATGAAACCCTGCCGGATGAACACTTCGGCAAACTTCATCCTAGGGCGACCGATGAAGTATGGTACAAACGCGCAGTTGAACAGCACTACGTACAGCCGGACAGCTTCGTATTCTCTGTTCCCATCGATGATGCTGGAGCGAACAACGACACCCTGGTTACTGCAAGCCACGCGATATTCATTGGTAAACTACAGACGTGGATCATTGTGCAAATTTTATGAACAATGAAATTTTTAAATTGATTCAACTTCCACTGATCGAAGCATTTTAAAAAGCAATTTTTCGACTCTCATAAGCATATTCTAGTTTCTAATCGCTCGATGTACACAGAGTATAACCGTATTATATAGGTAATGGAAAAATGAAGGCACCAGCTGCCGTTGTTGGCTTCCAATTCAAACATTCGAGACTACAAGGTCTCTTCCGGAATATCACCTATAGCTGTGAAGATAATTGTTCGAGGAGCTGCGAGAACGATACTTTGAATTGCTACCTAGTGGATAACAACGGGTACGTAATAGCAGCAAAGAAACCATCGGATGCTGGGAAGTTCTTTGGTGTGATCAACAGTTTTGTTATGAGAAGCCTGGTCAAAGAAGGCATCTTCGATGAAATCACAGTATACGATTATCAGGCAGTATGTGACCGCAATGAAAATGGCTCTCCCAATCACGGCAGCGCTTTGTTAACGGTAAATCACATTTCCAAATTCCCCATTCCGTGAACGAAATCATCATTTAAAAAGTTCTTTCTCTTTGCAGCCTTTGAAAACATTCCAAAGAGCCACGGGTTGGCTTTTAGCACAGCTAACATGGGCCTGGGCAAAGACAGGCATCTGGCCCTCCTCGGAGTATGCATATGCTTATTCATATCCAGATGACGATGATGAGGACTTGCCAGAGATGCAAGAAGAGCAGGATCAAGAGGACGAAGTAGTGGAAGAAGAGGAAGTAGAGGATGTCACGGAGCCACGAACACTCGGAGTAAAGGAAGAGGAATCTGAAGATATCAAGCCTGAGAAAAATACTTACAACAATGTTCCCATCAACCGGACGAGACTTGAGACTTGTGATCATGAGGTATTTTTTTTTCACTTATTCCAATCCTTGGTGATATTCAAATTTTCCTTTTCCTGCAAATCGTTTATTGGATTCCAGATACAATTATATCTACTGCAGAATGTATCGTGGTCTAAATACAACATGAATTCTACATCCGACTGCGAGCGATCTTATGTTGTGCAGCCGGTAGACTTCAGCAATATGATTCTCGTCGTCGTAGATACGGAATGCGAAAAGAAGGGTGAAGTGCCGTTGACTGTAGAACCCAAAGAAGTAATGTACAACAATGACAGTTCCTTGGCATGCCACAAGGTCAACAACACCCTCTCAAGACGGAGGCCGTCTTCGTGCATAAGAAACCACACAAAGGAACGAGAGATCCAGGATCTATGCGGCGGAGCTTCACCTGGGTTCAAAATCACCTTGTTGCCAATTTTTCTGCCAATTTTACTGGCGTCGGCGTCGTCTTCAATCCTGTATTAAATTGGCAGGTATAATAGGTATATCGGCTACGACTGCAGTAAAACGAAATATGTATAACAGCTGACCACATTAGTTTTTAATAAATCGGAACTCATTTTTTCTGAACTTATGTATAAATAAGCCAAATTATATAGCGCGTCATTTATTGAGATTTGTATCGCTATAGGAATTACATAATTAAATCTCGACATTCCGCGCGGGTGGGTTTTTTTTTTTTAAATATTAAGAGTGGAGAAAGATTTGCGGGAGAAATCAATGAACGGTAATATATAGCGAGCTAAATACTCTTATCAAAGGAATCGTTCATGAATACGGAAATAATATTGTGCTGCAGTGATCTGCACATGCATAGCTTGTATCACGTTTGTTCCTATTCCCACCACGGGTGGCGTTGATACAGGCTTATACGTGCGCAGATCATGCTCACCCCAATAATATACTTTTTTTGTCAACGTGCTGCACGATTCCCACACGGAAAAGAATTGAAATTCAACAGTCTTTAGAGAGTTTTCTGGCTTCTGATAGAAAGGACGTATCTCAACGGTTGCCATTACAAACCACGTATCTCTGAGGATTCTATTCTTTATCCATAGCACTTACGTGGGTCTCATTAGTCCCTCCGAACTATGAACACGTCCTTTCTATCAGAAGTCGAGCTACATTAAGCAAAATTTGGGCTTCTTTGGCCGTTATTTGATTTTTGAATGTCCTTTGCTCGCTATATTCTACCGAATTCAAAATATAGGCTGTAGCTTGGCGCTTGTACAGTTGTACCGCAAATGGATGTGCAGAGCGATAAAGCTATATATAATAAATTATCTACTTTTTAAGTATGAAAATTAATAATATGTATAGGTATTTGCCTAGTTCCTAGATGTTTTTTCTATAGTAATTATATAAATATTATATTATAGGATCAGGTGGAAGTGCCAGAAGTAACTTCTTCCGAAAAACCGTTATTTGTACTATAACTATATTAAGTGAATTTAAAACTACGTTCGTACTCAAGCTTTGTACTTGTCATCATTCGACTAGATATACATATACAGATATAAATGACTTGTTCACTTGTTCGGGGTTTTCAGATGAGATTATACTATATATAATTGATTATATTATAATCATATTTATTCTTTTCATTTTATTTTTAAATAACGCAACGCGTACCCAGTACGTAAGCAATGTTGTGTACATATATGAATTATACGCTACGTAAAATGATATACATATGCATATATACCTACATAATATATATATATATACATATATATATATATATAATATCATGTGTGCCTTTCTGACACGCGCGGTTAGGTGAAATCTTGTTGTATGTTTTTCAAATAAATCGAGATACTTTATTCGCAGAATATTTAATCATTAAAATTCACGCCATTTCTTACCCTGTAAACTTTAAATATATTTTCCACACGGCGTGCGCAAAGTTCGATTTTGCGCACGCATCGCGTGCATAGGATTCAACTTAAGGGGAAACGAATAGTATATTACTCACCTAGGGAGGGAAAGTAGGCTAACCCAAACTGCGTGTGAGATTGACACCCGAGCCGAAGGCGAGGGTGTTAAAAACGCAGTTTGGAATAGCCTTTTTCACTCCCGTGTGAGGTATACTATTTTTCACCACCCCCTGGCATCGGAAAGTACGACTTCCCGCTCACGCGAGGGGCCGAAAGTCGTACTTTCCGTGCAGGTGTGGTGAAAACACCATTTTTGCGCTTGGAATTTTCCACACTTAGTTTCTCAGCGAGAACACGTTCGATTATTGCGACATTGATATCCGTGATGGAGAACAAGTGAACAAAGGGCATGACGTTCTTCGATTTCCAAAAGGCGGAAATAAAATTTACACATTATTATCAAGAGTGTTCTGTAACGAATAATCGTTGTTGCAGATTTCATTTTGATTCGGAATAAAATATACGTCGGAGAACAGGAAACAAGTAAAGTACACAATTTATAAATGAATGTTTGTTTTTTTTATTCCATATTTTTTAACATACAGTGTCAAATTCTCATTACATAATTATTAAATAATTTCTATCTCAACTATCTTGCACCTCATTAACCATCTCGAGAAACACAGTCTTCTGCATTTCCTCCTGTAAGGTTTTCGCAAGTTTTTCAATCGGTTCTCCCCCTTCTAAAAACCCTTTCAAATTATGAACCGTACCATTCGGTATTCTGTGATCAGTAACCCTATTCTGTTGATAATTATACGTCCTTATTTTCTCGTTTCTAAAACCCAGCCCTCTCTGACTTTTCCGTAACTCCTGCGTAGAATTTTGCTGATCGGTAAGTTGCCGCGCGTAAATTCTCGCGCGTAAAGTTCGCAGCGCCAATTCCTTATTTTTTAGCTGAGATCTCTGGGTCTGACATTCGACCGCGATACCTGTAGGTAGATGGACTATTCTAACTGCCGAATCAGTCGTGTTCACGTGCTGACCTCCAGCCCCAGATGCTCTTTTTGTTTCGATCTTTAAGTCTCTGTCAGCTAATGAAACCTCGATCTCTGATGGCTGTGGTAAAACAGCTACAGTCACGGTACTCGTGTGAACTCGCCCCGATCTTTCTGTCGCTGGTATTCTTTGCACTCTGTGAACCCCCGCCTCGTATCTTAAAGCCGAAAAAACCCCCGCTCCCGAAACTGAAACACTTGCGTGTCGTGTACCTCCAGCCTCACCCAATCCGTGTTCTAAAAGCTCATAGTCGTACCCCAAGTAATCTAGATACCCTAAATACATCCCGTAAAGATCTCTCGCAAATAACATTGCCTCTTGTCCTCCAACCCCCGCAATAATCTCTAGAACAACGTCGTTATAATCGTCTTTTCCAACGTTGGATAAAAGAGTTTCTATTAATTCCTGGTCTAGAAGTGCTAGACGAATTTTGTAGACGGATTGTTCCTCCGCGACGAGCTCCTTGATCTCTTTGTCTTTACCTAGGACAGGCTTTTGCTTTTTAATTTGTTAAAATCGTTGAAATTTTCTGGAAGGAAAACAAAAAAACTTCTAAATATAATTACCGAGTTCGTCTAAGCTCGAGATATTCTCGATTATGCTTAGCCGGTTCTCTAGTAAATCAACCACCGGCTCAAGCTCGCTGTTTTCTCTAAGCGTGTCGTTCCCAGCCTTGACCATGTCGTATTTCTTGATTATATGATCCAGGTATTTTCTCACCGCAGGATTACCGATTGATAATTTAGCGTCGGTGCTTAATAAGCTACTATTGTGCATAAAAAATTGACTAGGAAAAAGAAAATTCAGTGACAATTGACGATCGCGATTCCGAACACGGGTATTAAAATTTAAAATCGAACGATACATTCGATAACTACGGAATAAGGATGACATATTACGCACACAAATGATCCAAAAGTCTTCAAATAAGTCCAAACAAATTCACACTAATTTTCGCTCGATATCGTTCCACCACTTATAGGTTATGTCACGTTTTGACATCTGTGTAAATCACGTCGTCTGCTTGATTTTCATAGACGAAAACGCCATCTGTGGATGTCATGCTACATAATATTTCCATCGATAAAAACGAAACCACTAATCGTGAATCGAATTTATAAACAAAGCGATTACATAGTTCTCTACGTAGTTTGATTTGAATAAAATTTTCGCTCTGTATTAATAAATATATTGGCAATATTTTATATCGTTGATCAATTCCTTCAACGCGTAGATTACATAAGAGAATTTAGTTTTCTCTCTTCTATCGACGTGTTATCTTCTGTATATGGATTACGTGACAATAGTTGAGCTTCTTGTCGCTTTAATTATCGCAGCAGCCGTGGAGCGGTGGCTATCGGCGGCAAAACTAGGCAAAATTGTCGTTCAGTTCGTCAGTGTGCGCAATGCCCGATGCCGTTGATACAATAGCCGTTGACTGGCGAGGCGAAAGAGCACGAAAAAGCCAGTGCGGCGTGTGCGAAACGCGAACGAAATGATATACGTATATTATTCATTAGTTCTTATGCAGAATAGTTTCTAACAAATATAATCTCGTTTGAACATACCTATAATATGTAGACGTAGATAGCGTACGTAATATATCATCGTATTATTACAGCTAATAATCGTTCTATATACAAAAATACCAAAACAGTAATATATAACAGTCGATTAGACGAAGGATATGAGCATTAGCTTGCATGAAGATCAGTGTTCAAGATGTAATTTATAAACTCCGAATCGTTCATTGCTCCAATACGGCTTGAGACTGCGCGAGCACCTGCCCAGAGTGAGAAACACAGATTGTAATATCTTCGCGTCTATTTTATAATAGAATAGTAGAAGTTGAAGAGCGAGTTGAAAGAGTTTGAAAAAACAAACTCTAAATACCTTTTATTATATCACGATTATGAAATATCTTCTAATAAATCTATACAATGTATTTTATACCAATCCCATGTACCACCCAGTGTAAACGACATATTATACAAGTTTCTAAAGATAACTGATCTGATCTACCTACTATACCATAGAAACATACATATTTTCTACCTAACTTATAACCGAACTAGTGATTGCATGTGCGTGTATAGTATACAGCTACTACCACGCGCTTGTCGTAATTATTGTCATACACTCGCGACTGTATAAGAGTGCAGAGACTATAATGGAATCAAGCATGTCTCAATCCCAGGAAAAACCGCTAGACAAAGGTAACTATAGCCAGATTTAATAACCATATAATTATTTAGTAATTTTTTTTTTATTTATTTATGTTACCAATCGAGCATAAATCTATTTTTATTTACATAATTTTTAATTTTTAATTTTTTTTTTTAATTTAATTTTTTTCTTATTTCAGAGGATGGATTTGTATGGCAAGATTATTTGGATGCTTCCAAAAGTTTGGAAGTACCACAGATCATGTTTCCGCATGTTGAACTAAGTCTTCAAAGCGGAATTGAAATTGGAATGTCTTTAGAAGTTCCAAGATTTTCAGATTCAGGAATTAATAAGGAGGAGCCTTATTCTTATTGGGTTGCTTCTGTTGTTATGGCCTGTGGTCCTTTACTAAGACTAAGATACTTTGGCGGAGATGATAGATCTCTTGAATTTTGGTGTAATTTGACCAAAGAATCTGCCCATGAATTAGGATGGTGTATAAAACATGATAAAATACTCGAACCTCCGGATTCAGTTATCAAACGATCACCAGACTGCATTGAAAAATTGGCAGAATTTTTGACCAACGCCAGATCTGTTCCTCCAGAAATGTTAACTGGAGTTAGTATAGCTATGTGTTTCATTTTACAAGAGATCATTATTACTTATGTATCTCAAACTCGGATTAATTCGTCAATCTTTTGGGAAAGACTAAGATCAGATTCGATGTACTTGATAACTATCAATTAATACATTTTGAAATACTGTTTGGAATATCATTTATCAAAATACACATGCTCCTTGTTTAATCTCCAAGATTACTTACGAAAGGGACCAAACATATTTCTGACTATTTTTGAGACCTTCAATGAGCAGCATTTTGTAAATTAGTTCATTCGTTTTGATCGTTCATTTGCTAAAACTAACAAAACTTTCTATTTTGAATTTTTGGAGCATTCGGTCCTCAGGAATCCAGAAAATAATTAGGAGAATACTCATTTGGAGTTTTTTCATAGGAATTGACTTCAAGAGAAATTAAACGAACTTGAATCATAGTTCTTAGCCACATTAGTCTCCATTCTATAGCTTTACAATCTTTCCCTACGTATTATTTCCAAAATCCGAGTTTAAGTTACAAATGAACTTTAATTAGTTTGATAAACTTTGTCCACTCAGAATATATTGCAATATTGTGCATGTCCTCTATGCTTCATAAGTCTTTAGAAAGAATTAGTCAAAATGTTATTCTACTGATCAGCTCATCCCCGGCATAATTATTTTGTTCTAATTAAGTTCATTTTTTACAGGATGGACTGAGCATGACTGAAAGGATTAAACAAGGAACAAAAATTGAAGCTAGCGACGCTAGACATCCTTATAAACTTTGGCCTGCTACGGTGAGAATATTATAGCGGAGAGAATAATACCTTGAAAATACTATTCAATTGAAAAAATTCAATGTAAAACTGGAACGAGAGAAAACAAGATATAATAACGATCGTCTATCAAGCCTTGAAAAAAGTCCACGATTTATTTTACTGTAAAGTTTATCTGTTTGTTTAATAGTTCAATGACCATTGCCGCAAATACAAACTCAGCTCTGTGGTGATCAGTAATTGTGAATCCCAATGATTTCAGATAATAGAAAATGTTGGAGGTCGGTTACTGCTGCGATACGACACCCCTGGATCACCAGTAAAAGATTTCTGGCTATTTTGCTCTTCCGAACGTCTTCATAGCAACGGTTTTGTAGCAACCGCAGGTTCAAATTGGTTTCTTGAGCCGCCGAGTTCGATTCTAGAATCTCACAGTTATGAGGAATGGAAATCGTTGACAGAGTTGAGTCCGCCAGTTCGAAAGCCGGAGAATAATCTATTCAACAACATCGTGGAGCATCCTTGTCATAGTTTTGAAGTTGGAATGAAATTGGAAGCGATATCGCCGACCAACAGAGTAGAAATACGACCTGCAACAGTCGTTAAAGTATTCGACAAGAAATATTTCCTCGTACAAATCGATGTCTATGAAGAACCTGTGAGAATTGAAAATTTGGAGAACGGAGACATGTGGCTCTGCACAGCTGATCATCCCTACATTTTTCCCATCGAGTGGACGAAGAAAAATAATATACGGTAATAATGGAATTCAGATTGGGAAAAGTATTACCCATCGGTAATCGACAACTTCCATTGAAATGACATTGAAATGACTATTTTTGCCTTTCAGACTGACCCATCCAAGAGGATGGATCTCAAAATCTGAAGAATTCGACTGGGCTGCGTATCTGGAATCGACAAAGTCCAAATCTGCGCCTGAGAGCTTTTTTCCGGACAGAGAAAGCGCCTTGGATGCAGGTTTCGAGACAGGGATGTATTTGGAGGCTGTAGATCCAGAAAATGAGAACACAATATGCGCTGCTCACATAACTAAGATCGTGGACAATCTTTTATGGATAAAGTTGGACAACTACGAAGATTTTCGCCCTGAGCATTTAGTCTCAATGAATTCTTTGCAGATATTTCCAGTCGGATGGTGCGAGTCTAATTCATATACGTTAAAACCGGCCAAAGACTTTGTTGAAGTTTGTAAAAAATTGAGAACACCACCTAAAGAAACGAAAAAGAATAATATTCTCGATATACCGATATCAGAGCCGAGATCATCCCTATGGTGCCCCAAAATATATTTTAATTACCGATGTTTCACTGGCCCGATGATATCAAAAGGGAAATTAGCCACGCTACCAAAAGCTGTTGGCCCTGGGCCTGTCACATTAGTGATGAGAGAGGTCTTGTCGATGATAGTATCGGTCGGTTACAGAAGCGCCAGAATCCTTAAAGTCCTTCAATGCGATTCCAAACCCGATCCGGGATACCATTTGGAAATTTTGAAGGCAAAACACAAAAACAATACGTACAGAGCCAGCGTTGCTGTTATTACATCCGGAGATATGGTTCCTGAATTCTGCAGAGATATTTGTAAAAAGTTACAGGTATGCCCAAACCTATTCGGGCCACTGTACGTTCCTGAGGATGAATGCCCTGAGAAATGTCACAAGGTTCCTAAAAACAAATTTGGTAAGTTGGATGGAAATTTGGGTCTCAGTTCGAATTGGTGGGAATTAATAAATGACTGCTAATAATTCTAACTTCTCATATTTAAAGACTTGAAGAACTGAAATTTTGTTTTCTTTCAATCTGGAATAGAAAAGTCTGGATTTTTCAATTCGTTTTTATTTATTGAAGTAACATTAATCATTATAGTTGTGGCTTCAACGATAGGAGCCGGTCGGCGCGGGAAACCAAAAGGCTACACAAGTATAATGGTACAAAAACCAAAGCCATGGAGAGGAGGGAGGCGAAAGAGGAGAGGACGATGGGGAAACAAGGACAAGGACAAGGACAAGGATAAGGATAAGGATAAGGACAAGGACAAGGACAAGGACACAGACATGGATAAGGACAAGGACAAGGATAAGGACGAGGAGGTTGAAGATATGGAAGAAGAGACGCAGTTTCCGCTGTTAAGTTCGGTCAATCTTCAAGTTGAGGAAAGCATCGAAGAGTTTGACGACAGACAGCCGCTTTCTGAGATAGATATAATGATTCAAAAGGATTTGGAGAAGCCCAAGAAGTCAGAAGACTTCAAGAACGAACCACCTTCCAGCAATGCTTCTGAGGATTCGAGGAGCTCTTTTAACGATAGAAAGAGCAAAGACAGCAATGTCGAAAGCCCGAGTAGTGCGAGCAGCAAAATGCGATCTAAGAATGAGAACCCCAGCGATAATCCTAGATATGCTAAAAGGGATAGGGAATGGGACACGAGTATCGAGTCCGAATACTCAGACACAGAGGCGGAGTATCTTAGGCTACAAAAAAAACAGCGGAGGCCAAAGACCAGGAAACTTGATTCTAATCCATTGTTTTGGAGCGTTGACGACGTCTTCCGGTATCTCAGGAAGACAAATGACTGTAAAGATCTTGCTCACAGAGTTAGACAAGAGGTGAAAAAGAAAAAAATACGCTCTCCTTTAGCTTACTTGTTACTTAAACTCGTATTTTGTGGGCAATGTTTGAGGAGAGAGTCTGAATTTATGTATTAAATAATTTTTGTTTTTATTCCAGGAGATCGACGGCTTGGCATTCTTGCTATTGAATCTACCCTCTTTGACCCAGCACATGAAATTACGGATGAGTTCAGCGATGAAACTTTGCCGGCATGTGGAGCAGGTCAAAGTAACATTCTTCCTACGCCATATCAACGAAGTGGAGCCGGAGCAATATGAAATACTATAATTAATAGGCAATAAACTATAAGCGAAATGGATGTAAAATTGAATCAAGATTTAGTATTATATTATATTATTATTATTATTAATATTATTATTATTACTAGTATTAAAATTTCCGAATGCGATTCATGATTCATTTACAAGATAATTACATGAATTGAGTGATTGTCTCAAGCCTGATTGACCCTTGGCAACAAGGTGTCGTTTATAGATCCTAGATACTACAATATAATGTCATAAATAAAGAAAAAATTGTTACGTTAGTTAAAGTAGCGTTACAAATTTAAAATAATTGTTCAAGTTTGTCAATAAATAAATACTTTTTATTTATTAAATTTTATTTTCATTAATTACCGTACCGAGTATGAGTTGAGTCAATTAAATATCACTTCAGTGCATACTGCTGACCAAATCTTTTCAACCTTTGATCCCATTATAAATCTGGTTTATCTGTAGCCTTGAATCGTTTTTCTACTCACTTTTTTTATGAACAGAAGATTACGCGCACATATTCATCCTTCTGGGTTCTTTCACCTGGCTAGAATTTTCTCGGATATGGTAGAATCGCCAGTGCAGTACTAGCAACAAGTTTACAGACAACGATCATCATTGGGTCTAGGGATCGTTAGAGAGTACTTAATCTCTCTACTGCGTCTACCCTGAACATAAAGAATTCATTTACTTGGATAAGCAAGAACGAACTCTGTTTATCTGTGGTCAATACTTTTCTTAACATAATTATATAATCTCATCGTTTCCATACAGCTCGAGTTAATAAAGATCTTTCGATTTTCACAGACGCTAACAGCCTTTGAAAATGGAGCACCTCACAGCGCGCTCCATTGCGCTACTTTTATTATATATTCTTCAGGTTTCTGTGCAAGGTGAATATATAATTGTGTATCTATTATTTATATATTCTTATTAAAACATGGCAAAAAAGTGTAAACGAAATCGAATATAAGCTTTGCAGCCAGAAATCGAACAGCCTCCTATCAACGAGGCAACTGTAGATGGTAAATTGGTTCGCGTCAAGTGCCGTGTCGTTGGTGATCCAAAACCGGACGTTAAATGGATAAGAAACGGGAGAGAAGTGACTGGCGGAAGATTCACCACTCTCGATTCAGGAGACCTGGAAATTAAAATTGCTTACCTAATGGATACGGGAAATTACACTTGTGTCGCATCCAACAAATTCGGGAGAGTAGAGGCCTCTGCTAATCTGTTAGTAAAGAGACACACAACTATCACTGATACACCCGAAGATTACGAAGCCATTGCGGGGTCTACTTCGACGTTCAGGTATCTTTTTAAAGTCTAAAACCAAAGTAGGTGTAGATTTTTTTATCTAGTTCAATTTCTTCAACTTCTTAATACTGAAAACTTTGTCTACAGATGCAATGCCGTCACAGATCCAAGTTTGACCTTGACTATTGACTGGCTGAGTAATGGCAAACCGATAGATTTCGTATTGGAACCAAGATTCGTTCGAGGCACAGATTATTCTTTGACTATAACGAAAACCACTGAACTGGATTCCGGGACTTACACATGCGTTGCTCGCACAGAACTCGACGAAGCCAAGGCTCAAGCTACGCTGATTGTGCAAGATGTACCAAACCCACCTCGCCTTGTTGGAGTACATTGTCGGAATCACGATGCCGATGTTCGATGGACTCCTATGGGAGACAACAGGGCGCCTATTCTTCGATACATCATTCAATCTAATACCAGCTTCACTCCAGACACATGGGAGAGCGCTCGAGAGAATGTTCCAGCAACGGACCAGAGCTATAGCGTACCTATGAGCCCCTGGGCTAATTACACTTTCCGTGTTTTGGCCTGGAATAAAATAGGTAAAACTTTGGTGCTAAAAATTTGGTCTATAATTCTGTTTTCCATTTTCTTATATTCGTGCAGTTTCAGTCATTACCTAATTTCGTTATGTCATAGGTGCATCGTTGCCATCTCTGCACAGCGAGGTATGTACAACAGAGCCAGACGTGCCTTATAAAAACCCGGATAACGTCGAGGGCATGGGATCTGACCCCCAAAACATTGTAATTTCGTGGACCGTAATGCCTCAGATAGAACACAACGCACCAGGATTCATGTACCGGGTATTCTACAAGCGAGATATACCTGGTGCGAAGTGGAGCTCCCAAGATATCAATGACTGGGAACAGGACAGACTTCAGGTGGTCAATCAGCCCACTTATAAACGATATAAAATCAAAGTTGTGGCCGTGAATGACAGGGGCGAGTCCAGAGTGGCACCAGAAGAAGTTACAGGGTATTCTGGGGAAGACGGTAATTGTGATTCCTGGTTTGATAAAAAGTTGCAACATCTGTATGAACGGTTCTCATTGACGAAGTTTATTTGGAATTTATTATCTCATTGTTAGTTTAAATTATTGATTTTTGTAGTGCCGGTGCAAGCGCCAAGAAACTTCAAAGTGGTGGAAGTCGTGAATGGCAAGAGTGCTGTACTCTCATGGGACCCAGTCCCAGATGAATCTATAAATGGAGACTTTAGGGGCTACAAGATTCAGACATGGACAGACAGAGACGGCGAGGGCCAGTTGCGGGAGATCCCAGTACCAAAAGATACGACAGAAACCCTAGTTTCCAGATTTGTTCCTGCAAGTATGCATTACATTAGAGTCCTCGCCTACAATCGAAGGTGCAAATTTATACAATAACCATATTATGTTTTTGCAAATAAAAAGAAGTATTCAATAGATAGAAAAATGCACTACTATATAAAATCAAAGTAACTTTCGATAGGTACAACGGCCCAGCTTCGGAGACAGTGAGCTTTGTGACACCTGAAGGAGTTCCGGGAAGTGTACAATCGTTAGATGGATTTGCTATGGGATCTAGTGCGCTATACTTAGTTTGGAAGAAGCCAGAAACGACAAATGGAATTCTCACCGGATATAAGATTTATTATCAAGTTGTGGAGTCCACTAATCTTGGCCCATTACTAGAGAGAGAGCCTTATGTAACAGACCCAGAAGCAACAAGAGTCAAATTGGCTGGATTGGAACCAAGCACCAAGTACAGAATTCATATTCGTGCTATGACCAGTGCTGGTGAAGGTGAAAGGTGAGTAAAATGGATGTGATCTATTTATTTTAATGAAAAATATAAGATATTTGAAAGAAGAGATGTTTTTTAAGCTATCTTTCTGAATCCTAGTTCACGTCTTCGTCACGAGTGGTAAATCATCAAATGTTAGCAAATTATTCTGAATGTTTCAATCATGTTTATAGTTATTCGATTGAGCGAACTACAGGCTCAGCTGCCTTCTCTGTTATACCAGAAGTACCGAATTTCACATGGTACAACATCTCAACTGACGGTGAAGCGGCAACGATCAGAGTTACTTGGCTACCAAGTCAAGACGGAAATCCAGGAAGTCACTTCTTCGTAAAATATAAACTTAAGGGAGAGACGATCAGCCAGGAATCCTTACCACAATTCAATGAGGATAGCATCGAGGTGAAATAAACTCTTATGCAAATATTGCACTCATATAGTGCATTAGCTATGGCTTGCACTTTGCATTCTGTGAAAAATACAACATTTTATATCATTAGCATTTCAGATCAAGCACGTTTGCAAGTTTTATTGAGCCAACGAATGCAGCGCATAGCTATGCCTTGATATTATTATTTTCAAAGACTTGTTGAGCATGTCTCGATCCCTTTTGAATAAGATGATTTGTTTGACTAACAAATGTTCACAACTTTCCATATTTTTGTTACACAGTTGCGAGGCCTTACAAAAGGCGAAGTTTACATTATATCGATAGTTGCTGTCGACGGAAGATACCAGACCGAGAGTTTACCACAAGAAATTACGACCTAAGAGGCAAAGAATCGTATATTCAACAAGAACAAAGCGTTTAGCTACAACTGAATGGCTTATTATAGGGATGAAGAGTTTTAGCGTTCCATTATTGAAAGCTATAATAACATGAATTGACAAATTGTCTCAAATCATTTATAAATACTACAGTTAGTATAATAGAGTAGTTAGCATTAAAAATCAAAAACAATTCTTCAAGTTTGGCAATTGATAAATAATTTTTATTTCGTTTCCCTAAGTTTCTTTCCCCAAATTATTACCGAGAATGAGTTGCGTCAATTAAATATCAAATTAGCGCACACCGCAGATCGAATCTCCTCAACCTTTGATCCTACACAATTCTGGTTTATCAGCTGTCCTTGTAATGCTATAACACTTCTATCGTGTTTTTTGCTACTTTTTATATGAATTGGTTCTAAATTCGTGTCTATAATAATCTCTCTCCAGTAGGAGAAGAACACTCGTTATCTGTAGCTAATCGTTGTCTTAAATACAAAGTTATCGATTCCGGAGAACTCGGGGCCTATTAACAACAACAGCAACCAAATTCACATGCTTATAGTAGTGCCCTTGCATACAATCATGTCTCCACATATAAACATTCTATCGTAAATCAAAAGATACCATAGCTGCGTGAAGGCTTTGAAGCAAACAATTATAGTAGTTTGCGGCAATGCTTTGGTGATGCATAGCTGTTTCTTGGCAATAAGACTGCTTCATACTACAGGTAAGTCTGATCTTCTCTTCAATTTGAAAAAGGATCAAATTAAGGCAAATAAGAAAATAATTGGTAAACAATTTTTAAATATTTCATTCAATCACTATTTTCTTAATTAATCCGATATCTGTCCTTTATTATTACTATCGGCTATATTGAGTTTAGATTTATTCTAACGGAGCGGTTGATTGTGACTAACTTTACAGTCACTAACAAATTTCGGAAATGAGGCACCTCACAATACACTTTGTTGCACTACTCCTGCTTACTATTCTCCAGGTGTCCATGCAGGGTGAATATTATCCTATATTTATTATATTTATTATTATGAATACTCGTGCGATATCTATGGCAATGTAAACGAAATCGAATATAAGATTCGCAGCCAGAATTCGAACAGCCTCCTATTAACGAGGCAACTGTAGATGGTAAATTGGTTCGCATCAAGTGCCGTATCGTTGGTGATCCAAAACCGGACGTTAAATGGAAAAGAAACGGGAGAGAAGTGACTGGCGGAAGATTCACCACTCTCGATTCAGGAGACCTGGAAATTAAAATTGCTTACCCAATGGATACGGGGAATTACACTTGTGTCGCATCCAACGAATTCGGGAGAGTAGAGGCCTCTGCTAATCTGTTAGTAAAGAGACACACAACTATCGCTGATAGACCCGAAGATCACGAAGCCATTGCGGGGTCTACTTCGACGTTCAGGTATCTTTTTAAACCCTAAAACTAAAGTGGGTGTAGATTCTTTGATCTAGTTCAATTTCTTCAACTTCTTAACACTGAAAACTTTGTCTACAGATGCAATGCCGTCACAGATTCAAGTTTGACCTTGACTATTGACTGGCTGAGTAATGGCAAACCGATAGATTTCGAATTGGAACCAAGATTCGTTCGAGGCACAGATTATTCTTTGACTATAACGAAAACCACTGAACTGGATTCCGGGACTTACACATGCGTCGCCCGCACAGAACTCGACGAAACAAGGGCTCATGCTCTGCTGATTGTGCAAGATGTACCAAACCCACCTCGCCTTGTTGAAGTATCATGCGGGAACCACGATGCCGCTGTTAGGTGGGCCCCTATGGGAGACAACAGGGCACCTATCCTTGGATACAATATTCAGTTTAATACCAGCTTTACTCCAGAGACATGGGAGAACGTTCTTGAAGTTCTTCCAACAGAGCAACAGTGCCACGTTCATATGGCACCCTGGGCTAATTATACCTTCCGCGTTTTAGCTAGGAACAAAATAGGTACAAATTTTGTCCTGAGATATGATGAGCATACATCTGAATAAAAGTTTTCTTTGTATTTCTGCTCATATTTGTACGGTTTCAGTTTTTATTCACTCTTTTTTATGATCCAGGTCTATCATTACCATCTTCGCACAGTGAGATGTGCACATCACGCCCAGACGTGCCTTTTAACAATCCGGATGACGTCGAGGGCAAGGGAACAGACCCCCAAAATATTGTGATCTCGTGGACGGTGATGCCTCAGATAGAACACAACGCACCAGGATTCATGTATCGGGTATTTTACAAGCCAGATATATCTGGCCAGGAGTGGACCTTCCATGATATCAATGACTGGAAGCAGGACAAACTCCAGGTGGACAATCAGCCCACCTATCAACGATACAAAATCAAAGTTGTTGCCATCAACGAAAGAGGAGAGTCCAGAGTCTCGCCAGACGAAGTCACAGGGTACTCCGGCGAAGACGGTGATTGTTATTCCTTGCTCAATGAATATTCATAAGATATCTCTATGGGTCTTTTTGACTTATGCAGTTTATGCAGATTTCATTATCTAATTATTCGTTTGATTTCTATTTTTTGCAGTACCGTTGCAAGCGCCAACCAACTTTACGTTGATAAAGGTAATGAAAAGCACGAGAGCATGGCTCTCGTGGAACCCGGTCTCTAATGAGTCGATAAGAGGAAACTTCAAGGGCTACAAAATCCAGACATGGACAGACGAGGATGGCGAGGAAGGAATGCGGGAAGTTGTTGTACAAAGCGATACCACACAAGCTCGAGTTTCCAAATTTGTTCCCAACAGCAGAAACTACGTTAGAGTTCTGGCCTACAACGGCAGGTGCATACTTATACAATGAACAATTCAGTTTTTGTGATCAAACAGAAGTATAAAAAAAAGAGAAAGAGACGAGCATTCGAATAACAACGATTAATTTATGCCAATTTTCGATAGGTACAATGGCCCAGTTTCGGAGACATTGAGCTTCGAGACACCTGAAGGAGTTCCAGGACGAGTTCAGTCATTAGATGCATTTCCTATGGGATCTGAGGCATTGTACTTATTCTGGAAGAAGCCAAGAAAACCGAATGGAATTCTCACGGGATATACAATTCACTATCAAGTTGTAGAGTACTCAAATGTTGGCCCATTACTGGAAAAACTGCCAAAGATAAGCGATCCAGAATGCACGAGAGCCAAGTTGGCTGGATTGAAACCAAACACCAAGTACAGGATTCACGTTCGTGCTTTGACCAGAGTTGGCGAAGGCAAAGAGTAAGTGAAATCAATGTGGTCTATTTATTTTACTTAAAGATATAGGAAATTTCAATAAAAAATGTTCATTTAAGCTTTTTTCTTACTCCTAGTTCACGTCTTTGTTACGAGTAAAAAATCATTAAATATTTTCAGTTTATTCCAAATGTTTCAAACATGTTTACAGATATTTTATTGAGCGAACTACGCGCAGGGCTGTCTCTGTTCCACCAGAAGTACCAAATTTCATATGGCGCAGCATCCCAACAGATAATGAAACGATGACTATCAGAGTTACTTGGCTACCGAGTCAAGACGGGAATCCAGGCAGTCACTTCTTCGTAAAATACAGATCTGAGGGAGAGATGATCAGCCAGGAATCTTCACCGCAATTCAATGAGGATAGCATCGAGGTTGACTAAAACTCTTATACAAAAGTCACACTCATTTAGTGCAGTGATATTTTATTAGCTACTGATTTCACCTTGCGTTTTTTGAAAAGTACATCATTCTATGTAATTAGTTTTTCAGATTCAGCAAACCAATGCCATATCATAGCTATGCATTGATATCATTATTTTCAAAGATTTGCTAAGCATGTTGCAATCTCTTCTGAATTAGATGATTTATTTCATTATAATAGATGTTCACCAATCTTCATATTTTTTTTGTTGCACAGGTGCGAGGCCTTGCAAGAGGAGAAGTTTACATTATATGGATAATTGCTGTCGACGGACAATACCTGACAGAGAGTTTGCCACAGGTATATGACCCAAATCGTGGAAATACATTCACTGGCAGTAGCCCGTATATTCTATGAATAAAAAATTATATATATCAATAATCTTTCTTACTATTGTACCAGCCAGAAGATGTTACATTTGTGATATGTTTACAAAACATTTAAATTGATGCATTTTTATAACGTTAAAGACTATATTAAATTCTATGTCATATAAACGGATCAAAATTCCTGAACAACTTCCAAGAATATAATGAAGAATAAACAAGTAAAACGTTACAACGTTTATCCCTTTCCCTATTTATTCTAAGTTTCCGTTTCTGCGACCATAACAGCCTAATACATTCAGCGGAAAATTTAATTATAATGAAGCCAGAGTTGGTTGAATGTATTATGGCATAAAAAATAATCTTCTAAAGGAACTAGGGAAGCTTGAAATTTCGTAAGATTTTTACAGAATCAAGCATAGGAAAGCAAAAATGAAAAAGTGGCCGCGGCTGGTCCCTATACCGATCGGTCTGGGCTTTATATATCCTTATCAGGAAACTTAAGGGTTTTTTTAGTGTTTGGAGAGAGGAAATAGACTTCCTGCAGCTGCTACTGCAGCTCAAAATGTTTTTCAGATTTCATTCCAAACGGCAGACCGTTAATCTTGACTGTTCCATTTATCTATTATCCCATTTTTCGAACTTTGAATGCTTACATGAAGGTTCTGAACACGATATCGTAAGAATTGAATGAAATTAAAAAATAATATCATAAATTTCGAATTTCGAAAATTAATTCCAGACGCGCGCGAACCTGATATTTGAAAATGTCAACTATGAAATGATTAATATATTCATTATGATAGTCGGATTCTATAGCATCTAAATCTACGACTACGTAGTGTTGCGTAAAAGTGACTATTCATTATATCGGGATTATAGAAGAATCTTTTCCCATTACAGTAAGTATGTATAGAAAAGTTTTCGACGCTTTAATAACTGCATCATCCATGTCTGTCTATCGTACAAGAATTGAGTTCCTTAAATGTCTATGACCTAACGGGTCTATGGGGTTGGCGCAGCGATATATTATTGCGCTGACCTAAATTTATACCTGCAGCACTTACGGCGCACTGTTCTATTCCGTTCTATCTATAATAAATTATCAAGCAAGTGCCTATAAGCGAATGCTTCTAGATATGTATGTGTACATATACAATTTGAGAATTAGTTTAAAAGTACTACATTCTTTGACTTTGTTAATTTTAAATAAGCTTGAACAATAGACGTACTTAATACTATATGATAAGAAGGAGATTGCAATCTTCCCGAACGAAATTCCCATTAAAAATTAAATACAGGTAATAACATATTTGTTACAGTTAGAAATATAACTGTTATATATCGTATAAATGAGTTGTAGAGTGGGAACTAATTATTTATCCATCTAACTTACATGCAACATTCACGTTTCATTGAGTTATTCTAATCAATGCAACGTTAATACAATATAATCGCGTTTGTTGCAGGAATAGTCAATTACAACGTGCTAGTTTACGCTCGTTCTCTTTAAACTAAAATTGTACATAGGTATAGGTATAAATCGTTAGCGTTGCATCGTCGGGGATATATTTTGTTGCATTTATTTTTAATCGCTAAATGCGACCGCGCGTACGCGCGCTTCTTGTCTAGAATTAAAAAATCAAAAATATATCTGACCCCCGCGGTATCCAATTTGCTGAAAGACCTGAAATGATAGATGTAAGCATTCCTATAACGCTGCGCATTTCACTCAATGTGACCGCATACATTCACCTATTCATCCCCCTCGGGTTTTTCACCTGGCTAAAATCTGCCTCAATATAATAATGTGATCAACAATGCAGAATACGCGTGCTAGCAGCGTGTACATACATGCAATATAACGATCGCCATTGCGGTCAGGGACTGTTATCTTTAGGTAGCTAATCTCTCTACCGCAGCTACCCGTAACAAAAAGCTTATCAGTATTACTTCAAGTAGTACCAAATTCTTGTTATCTGTGGTCAATTTTTGGCTTTGATTATCGTATAGCATAGTAAATATCGCTTTCGTATGAATCGAGGTGTACGACAATCGACAAATCACGCATGCGCACGATACTTTAATCGTGTAATAGTGTGCTAGCTAGCGTGTCGTTCACAATGCCACATGCACGCATACTAACATGAATTAAAAGTACTACCGTAGCAGCATAACTTGGCTATTGGCTCACTCACCACTGCCAGTTAGCAAGCACTAGGCAAACAGTCAGTGGTTTTCGACGATGCCTTGGTGATGCACGGTTTAGTACGCGACAAGAGTGATTAGTTATTGGCACAGGTGAGTAAGTTTCTTTGACTAATTGACGCTGGGATTAAAGGGTAATGAATAAATAATACGGAAACAATACTTCGCTATTTTATTCTCGTAATCATATGTGGGAAAATGGTAAAGGGAGGATTGACAGACATGGTATAAGCGATCAATGCTGGCTGGTGCCAGTCAGCTCTACTCTCTAGTAGCTCGTTCGTGACATCGCGGGTGTGACCAATTCCTTCCTCTCTTATTCCAAGCGCTGGCGGTGAGACTAGTGTCGTAGTTTCCTTAATTGATTCAATTTCAGCCATCTAATATGCTATCAAAATTGTTAGGGGAGCATCTTCTCAAGAACTTTAATTTCTAACAAGTATATTATAATTAAGATAAATAATTTTGAAAACATCGTTGCACCGGCAATGATGCTATTTTCGTTCGATGTTGTCATATTCGTAAGGGTCACCGAGATTGTTGAGATCATCAAACCACTTGCCTCACCTTCGTAGTCGGTGATTCAATTCGACGTTCTCGCACTCGCACTCGCACTCGCACACGTACGTGCCTATACTACTACATGATTTTTTTTTGTGTTCGTTATCAATTGAATTCTTCTTTTCTTATATTCTTTTCGTGAATTCACCGATTTCGAAGATAGAAATCTAGCTGCAATAATTGAGCATCACCGCAGTAATGTATAATAATTGCGATACTATAACGGATCAAAGCGACTCGTAGCGGTCGGCAGAACCCGACCAAAGCGCACACCTGCATTCGTGTGCCTCTTTCTGGTGTCCCCGACCCTTCTCTTCGCCATAGGTATAACTATACTTATGTAGTATGTACTATACACTATACTTACGTATACATACCTACAAACGCGGACTCGCCCATTTTTACGCTGCGTCTCCTGTGGCAACCGTCCATATCCGTACCAAAACAACTTATGTATATAGTTCGTAGTAGTTTAGAGTACTTACCTTAAATACTTGTCGGAAATATCACTTCAAATATTTCTGTGTCTTGAATGGCGTTATTCGAATGTGATAAGAAAAAAAAATAAGAAAAAAAAAAAAAAAAAATGAACGGATGCGTCATTCAGAATAGGTATATCAATCATAATCGTATAAGACAGCCTATTTGTGTTGTAATTTTTTTTTTTTCGTCCCTCTCTCTCTCTCTCTTCTCATAATTGAAGTCTACTTCCTCGCAATTCGATACCTTCACGATTATATCACCCTGCTTAGTATTTAATTATCAAAGGGTAGTTGCAGGGAAGCCGGGTAAACTTACTCTCGTCATGGGAATGGTTACATGCATTTATAGAGCGGATAAATCGATTACTTAATAATTATATACACACGCCTGTTACAACATTCGTTATTTCCTAGACATAGAATAAACAAAACGATCTAAGAACGTTAACGAGATTATAAGATTCCTACATACCTATATACCTAAATTATATATGATATTCGTATGTGTATAAGTTGTGTCAACAATCCGCGTTCGAGCTATATTAAGTCTGGGTTTATTTAAACAGACATAGACTGACTACTACATAAACAAAAACGGTTATTCGAATTTAAAAATTTCCATATTTTTTATCCATTTTTTTCTTTCTAAATTTACAGACACTAACAGCATCTGGAAGATGAGGCACCTAATAGTGCGCTCTTTAGTACCCCTCGCATTGACCATCCTACAGGTGTCTGCGCTGAGTGAGTATATAATTTAACATCTATTATACAATATATGTAATATAACTAAAACGAGGATCTAGCACTATTAATCAATGATCATTTTATATCATATAGTCAAAATACCGGACAAAATAAAAGGTGAAAAAGTCATAGAATTACATAAGTATCTTCGCTGTTGTCGTCTATCAATTTTCATACTATGTCATTAATTTTGATGTATCAAAAATTGTAATATATCGCAATAATTGTCCAATTGAATAGCTGTATATTGCTATTGTTATATCTATGTATATCTATCCACTATTACCATTCATATTTCATATTTATACATTAATTTAAGCTTTTGTGATCAACTATGAATCGCACGCAATTACCAGTATGCACAAACAAATATCTACCTTTAGCTATCTGTCTGTTCCATCTAATATCAATACCGTATTTGATGTTTTATCATAAACATTTCACTGCAGTTCAGAACGTAGAACTATGATTCTTATTTTATGCAGAAGGAATAGAAGAAAATACATCTTTTCAAATACTATTGACTATATCTGTAAGGCATCGTTAACGCGTTGTTAACTTTGTATATTATTTTTGAATTTTTGAATTGTGTTATTTTCACAGTACAATCGCCACCCCTAATATCCAAACAACCACCGACGGACGAGCAGCTTTTTCAAGTTGCTCGAGTTAATATAAATGAAAATGATAAGCCATTTTTAATCGAATGTGAGGCGGCGGGAGAGCCTGCCCCAAGGTAAGAATAACCCACGAAAATTAAGTAAAAGTTATGAACTATCCATTTGGTTCGCAAGAGAATGAACAATAATTACGATCTGAGGAGATTCATTCATGATTTGATTCAATTTTTTGTCTTTTTGACCTAAAAAACGAGACTAAACACTCCATGGTGTCTGAAATCTATAGTTTGATATAAAATACCATGTAAAATGCATATGCAGACAATTTATTTGTCGATTTTTCTGTAAATACTCAACACGCTTCTCTGTATGACGTTGTAAAGTTAGAGCAACTACTTAACTAGTCTTAATTAATGAGATGACCTTTAAGTCTAAGGGACTATGAAATCCCACTAATACAACCAGAAGTACTTCGGTAGTTACATAAATTTCTCATACTGAGCATCTTTCACTGGAAATTATACTTCCTGTTTATTTGAAAGATGAATCATTCCACAAAAAATTGTGCTTTCATCTCCTTTTGCTGTTTATAACGTAATTGCAATCCAAAATTCATTCTTTTAACTCTTGAAGTATTTTTACAAACTTGAATGTCTACTGATAAAATATTCTTGGATTAGATATTATTGGCGAAAGAATGGAAAACGATTTGAATGGCAAGCATACGACAATCGAATCTCGCAGCAACCAGGTAGAGGAACATTGGTGATATCACAACCACGAGATGAAGATTTGGGCCAGTATCAATGTATGGCTGAGAATAAGTGGGGAACAGCTATCTCAAATTCAGTATTCGTCCGCAAAGCGGAACTGAACTCTTTCAAAGATGAGCACCCTATTACGCTGAGTGCAAATGAGGGAGATCCCTTCAAACTGACTTGCCAGCCTCCCGACGGATGGCCAAAGCCCAACGTTGATTGGCTTATACAAAATACAGGCGGAGGAATAAAGTCCATAAATAATTCCAGAATGACTCTAGATCCAGAAGGAAATCTCTGGTTTAGTAATGTGACGAGAAACGATGCTTCAATGGACTTTTACTATACTTGTGCAGCTACTTCTGTATTTAGAAAAGAATATAAGCTAGGAACAAAGATTTTGCTTAATGTAATATCAACCGGAGCTTCGGCAAACAAAAATAAACACGAACCAGAGCGTCAATATGTTAGCAGAAAAAACGAGGTAGCTTTGCGAGGTAAAAAAGTTGAATTATACTGCATATTTGGCGGGACGCCTTTGCCACAGATAGTGTGGAATAAAGACGGTCAACTTTTACATCTAAATGATCGGATAACACAAGGGAATTACGGGAAGTCATTAGTTATAAAACACGTTAGTTTTGAAGATGAGGGACAGTACACTTGTGAAGCGACCAATGGCGTAGGCACCGCCAAGTCGTATTCTATAAGTCTCCAGGTTCTTGCTGTTCCTTTCTTTACTGTGGAACCGGAGATCATAAATGCAGCTGAAGAAGAGACGGTTGAATTTAGATGCGAAGCAAGTGGAGTTCCCGAGCCACAAATCAAGTGGATTCACAACGGAAAACCGATTGAAGAAGCTCCATTTAATCAGAGGAGAAAAGTGAACACGAATTCTATTGTTATTGAGAAATTGATGAAGAATGATACAGGAAATTACGGATGTAACGCTACCAATTCTTTGGGATACGTTTACAAGGACGTTTATGTTAACGTCTTGGCTTTGCAACCGGAAATTGAACAGCCTCCCAACAATGAGGCAACTGTTGATGGTAGAACAATACGGATTACATGCCGGGTATTTGGTGCTCCAAAACCAGAAGTTAAGTGGATAAGAAGCGGGAGAGAACTGACTGGCGGAAGATACACTACTCTTGAATCAGGAGACCTGGAAATTGATAATGTTAACTTCCTGGATGCTGGGAGATACACTTGTTACGCATCTAATAAATTTGGGAACGTAGAGGCCTCTGGTAATCTGGTGGTGAAAGAACACACAACTATCACTGATAAACCTGAGGATTATGAAGTTGCTGCTGGGTCTACTGCGACGTTCAGGTGATTTTTTAAAACCAGAAATCAAACTAACTTCAGATTTTGTCATTTGTCTAAACTTCTTAAACTTTTTAATAATCAAAATTATATTTCCAGATGCAACGCCGTCACAGATTCAAGCTTGTCGTTGACTATCGACTGGCTGAGTAATGGCGAACCGATAGATTTCGAATTGGAGCCAAGATTCGTACGAAGCACAGATTATTCTTTGACTATAACGAAGACCACCGAACTGGATTCCGGGACTTACACATGCGTCGCTCGCACAGAACTCGACGAAACAAAGGCTCAGGCTATGTTGATTGTGCAAGATGTACCAAACCCACCTCGACTTGTTGAAGTTCATTGTGCGAATCACGATGCCGCTGTTCGATGGGCCCCTATGGGAGATAACAGGGCGCCTATTCTCCGATACACCATTCAATCTAATACCAGCTTTACTCCAGACACATGGGAAAACGCGCGTGAGGATGTTCCAGCAACGGACCAGACCTACAACGTACCTATGACCCCCTGGGCTAATTACACCTTCCGTGTTTTGGCCTGGAATAAAATAGGTAGAACTTTCGTGCTAAAAATTTGATCTATAACTCTCTTTTCTATATTCTTATATTCGTGCAGTTTCAGTCTTTACCTAATTTCGTTACGTCATAGGTGCATCGTTGCCCTCTCCGCACAGCGAGGTATGTACAACACAGCCGGACGTGCCGCATAAGAACCCGGATAATGTCGAGGGCAAGGGATCTGACCCCCAAAACATTGTCATTTCGTGGACTGCAATGCCTCAGATAGAACACAACGCACCAAGATTCATGTACCGGGTATTCTACAGGCGAGATATACTTGGCGAGGAGTGGACCATAGAGGATATAAACGACTGGAAACAGCACAAACTACAGGTGGACAATCAGCCCACTTATCAACGATACAAAATCAAAATTGTTGCCATCAATGAAAAGGGAGAGTCTAGAGTATCGCCGAGCGAAGCCACAGGGTACTCTGGGGAAGACGGTAATTGTTATTCCTGGTTCAATGTGAAGTCATAAAATCTGTATAGGTGTTTCTCATTCATACAGTTTATTCGGAATTGAATATGTAATTATCTGTTTGAATTATTGACTCTTTCAGTGCCGTTGCAAGCGCCAACGAATCTTGTGGTGGTGAAGGTAATGGGAAGTACGAGTGCCATGCTCTCATGGAATCCGGTAACCGACGAGTCGATAAGAGGAAACTTTAAGGGATATAAAATCCAGACATGGACAGACAGGGATGGCGAGGAAGGGTTGCGGGAGATTCATGTGAAAAATGATACGACGGAAACCCTGGTTTCCAAATTTGTTCCTTACAGCAAAAATTACGTTAGAGTTCTCGCTTATAACGGGAGGTGCGGTCTTATGCAATTACCAATTCTATTACTGTGAATGAAAGAAAGTATGGAATAGATTTATAAAATCACAGCTTTGAATAAAACTGATTCATGCTAATTTTCTACAGATACAACGGACCAGCTTCCGAGACTCTGAACTTTGAGACACCTGAAGGAGTGCCGGGAACTGTACAATCCTTAGATGGATTTCCCATGGGATCTAGTGCGCTATACCTAGTTTGGAAAAAGCCTGAAAGGCCAAATGGAATTCTCACAGGATATAAAATTTACTATAACATTGTGGACAAAACACAGCTTGGTCCATTACTGGAAAGAGAACCACACGTTAAAGATCCAGAAGCAACAAAAGTCAAATTGGCTGGATTGGAACCGAACACCAAGTACAGGGTTCATATTCGGGCTACGACCAAAGCTGGGGAAGGTGAAGAGTGAGTAAAATCGATACTTCAATGAAGATTATGAGAAATTTGAAAAGAAAAGATGTCCTTTTCATGCAAGTAGAGAATAATTCAATACGTGCAGCTCATTTCAAGTGTCTATAATATACTTATAGCCTCTTCATTGAGCGAACTACGCGCAGAGCAATCACTGCTCCACCAGAAGTACCGTATTTTACTTGGGAACGTATCCCAACCGATAGTCCAATGGCAACAATCAGAGTTACTTGGCTACCGAGTCAAGACGGGAATCCAGGCAGCCACTTCTTCGTAAAATACAAACTTAAGGGAGAGACGATCAGTCAGGAATCTTTACCGCAATTCAACGACGATAGCATCGAGGTTGACTAAACTCTTATGCATTCATACTCTCTCTATTCCGCATTCCATAAAAATGACATCATTTTATGATTGGTTAAATGAATACAGCACAGCTATATGATTTCTTCAATTATTGAATGTTCACATATTTACTTATCCTTTATTACCCAGGTGCGAGGCCTTACAAGAGGAGAAGTCTACGTTATGTCGATGGTTGCCGTCGACGGAGTACACCTCACTGAAAGTCTGCCACAGGAAGTTGACACGAGTGGTGAAGGCCCGTACATTCAACAGAAAGAAAACGTAGCTACAGCCGGATGGTTCATAGGTATAAAGGAGAACATTGCATCATCAGTCATTTTTTCCTTTTACATAGTTCAATGAATGTCCGATTATTTATTGAAACTTCATCTTTCTTCCTTAGGAATGATGCTGGCTATTGCATTCTTATTACTAGTACTGATCATTGTATGCGTGATAAAACGCAACAGAGGAGGAAAGTACGCAGTGCATGAAAGAGAGCTGGCCGCAGGTCGCGGCGATTACCCCGAGGAGGGTGGTGGTTTCCACGAATACTCTCAGCCCTTAGATACTAAGTCTGCTGGGGGCCGGGCCTCGCTCGCATCCTCATCGCAACAGGATGGAAAACACCCAGAGTCTGATACGGACTCGATGGCAGAGTACGGCGAAGGGGACACTGGTCGGTTTACAGTTTTACATATACTTAGTAATCCCATGTACCTTCATCAATGTGTTTATAGTTTTCCAACACTTTTGAGGATTTGATATGGATTTGCCGATATTGGAGCTCCTAGTTTTGCTCGAAACGTTTCTTTTTATGCCTTATTGACGAGAAAGAAACTGCAATAGTTTTTGCTTGTTTTATTACTCTACCTTTATTTTATATGTGCTTTGTTTGATCATTTGAAAGATTATTATTTTAATTTTCTGCTTTTCATGGTATTTACTTCTTCCTCCCCCACCCTTTGCACCCGTGTTGCTTGTCCGTCATCTGGTTTTACACAACAGAGGGTATGAACGAAGATGGGTCATTCATTGGTCAGTATGGCCGTCAAAAGAAGCCGGAGCCTAACGCACAAGCGTTTGCAACGCTAGTTTGAGGTGGGATGCTTGTTTTCATTTCTTTATTCATTTCATTCTCCTATATTTTTGTTCTCTATTCCCCCTTTTTTTCTTACCCTATTTATGTTCAAATGACACAATATTCATCAACTCCTATAAATTTCAGGTCGTTTCACAGAAGACGGTTCCTTCATAGGCCAATACGGGCCAAAGGTTAGGCCCGAAGAAACACCGCCAGTACCAACAGGCACCATGGCCACGTACGTCTAACTATCTCCAGCTATTTTTACCACATAACATTTAAAACTTTACCCTTAAAGAAAGAAAAGAAAAGAAAAAAGAAAAGGGCTGAGAATTTAAGTCTTTATGCCTCTTCAAAAGCAGCAGCCATGCACCTTGCGCTGGGCGCAACGTCCACACCATACTGCCAGTTAGTTAAATCATTGTTGGGCTTTTTTATTCTTTTGAAGATGCTTTTTAGTAGAAGTAAAAGGAGAGAAGAGGAAAACCGAAGGGAAATCATTGTTTGCAAATTTCAGCTAAGCTTAAAGCTAAAAATTTCGCCCCCTTGGGAGATGATTGAATGAAATTTGACATTATCTCTTGGCGTAAAACTGCTTTCCGCGTAGGAAAAAAAAAGACTCGAATTAACACCATGTGTGTCTTTGATCGAATATCAAACCCAATAATGATAATAGATGTTAAATAGTGGGCAAATGCTATCGATGGAAATAGTTATAGAAAACTATTTTTTAACATTGACGCCAATATTTGACAGGGCCAGATTGGACACTACAGGGTAACAGAGTTATTTTAAACTTCCGTTATTGTTCTCTGATCAATGAGATAGTTGTCGATACTGCGTTTATAAAATTCAAAGGATGATAAAGTCTTTTTCTAATTATTTGTAATGAATTGCCTATGGGACAATAGAACTGGCCTTTACAAACGCAGTTTCGAAAAATGGATGTAGAATATAATATCAGCACGAAGATGGCGTGAGAAATGAATAATAAGCTGTGTTACAATCTGGCCTCGACTGAATCTAATTTTAATTTTCAAACTCACGTACCCGAATCTCTCTCTCGTAGTATTTCTTCCGGGACTTTGTGTGCCCTTCCTTAATTCGTGTTCTGCACAATTTAAAGAAAGGATTAAAAAAAAAAAGTAAACTTTTAATAATTCCGTTCTCCGGCTACGTTTTATACATATACATAATATACATATACATACCTATAATAGTGTATGTATTTTATATTTTTCTTTCTTTTCAATTTTTTTCTTTTTTTTTTCTCTAATATATATCATATTGACGATTGCGTAATATAATCGATCAAATATTTTCTAACAATTATTATAATTACATCAACGCGATGAAAAAAATTGTGACAAAGAAAGAAAGAAAGAAAAAAATATAGTAGAGAGAAAGAAAGAAGGATTAAAGAAGAAAAAAAAAAAGAAAATGATTGTAATAAAACATTCGCAAAAGATATTAATTACGGATATTGGTTTTATAATATATTATTATTATTATGATTATGATTATACATAAATAACATATACGGTAGTTTAATAAGAACAAAAAAAAAAAAAATGGCCTCTACTATAATATAATTGCTTTTTCTATATGTAAAGCACGCGCTTCTGCTGAAAAAACTAATGACGAGACGAAGGAAAAAAGAAAAAAAAATAATAATAAATACGATATTTTCTCTTGTGTTGTATTTACATTTGTAAACATCATTATTATTATTATTATTTTTTTTTTTTTTTCAACTTTTCTTTTACATATTCCATTATATACACACACACGTTAGACTCTATGATATTATTATAATTAAAGTATTATATTATATATAAATAGCAGCTTTAGAATTTTGATGATATATTATTATTTAATATATTGAAACTAAAAAGGTATATAGAGACATTATATATTAATTATTAATAAATAAATAAATAAATAAAACTGCGAGTAACGTTAGAATAACACGTTTACACTATTATAGGAAAGGGTCAATCGAAACGATAATTATGAGATAAATGAGCTATTATCAGATAATATATTATCATATTACATATAATTATATATGTGTATATATATATATATATATATAGATACATATAAATATATAGCTATATGTATCACATTTTTATACAGGCTTGTTCGCAGCTAAAACACATACAGGGGGTAAAAAATGCCCGATCGATTTATCCTTTGGTGTGACAAAGCGCGAGCGCGCGCGTTACAAATTTATAAAATTTGGATATAAAATTGAAAACAGCATGTAACAAACATATGTATGCAATCATATGTATGTATAACGTATATTGTACACGTAAATCTTGGGTTTATTAGGTATCTGAACTTAGTTTAAGTATTGGAAAAAAACCAAAATTAATTAATATTGATATACCTATTGGGTATACGCGTACAATATACGTTTTTAGTATATTTTTCTATCATATGCTACTTACGAAATTTATTTTCTTTTCTTTTTCTTTCTTTTAATGTAGTTATTTTCGTTAATTTTTCGATAATAATTATATTCAATATTCATTCACAACTTGAAAGCTATACGATTTATGTATCTATAGGATCTGATATTATGTGTGTCAAATAAGATATATTATATAGACAACGTAAAAAAAAACAGCCCGTAATCCTCTCTAATAGCTTAATGAAAAAAAAAAGAAAACACTTCACCAGAATTTTTATATGAATTTTTAATTTTAACAATTTATTTTTTTATAAAGCGTATTATATTATATTATTATTTTCTTTTGTCTTTTGTCTTTTTTTCTTTTCTATCGATGATGATGATGATGATGATGATATTATATAATGCTTGAGGTATTTGAAGCGGAGCGTACAGGAATTGTCTACCCTGTTGGATTCTTTGAATTCTTAATGTATGTTTTTTTTTTTTTCAAAGAACCATATTATAGATCTGAAGATCAAAAATGACGAGTCAATAAATTTTACTTTCAAATACGCTAAATATTGTTTTAAACATGAATCTCTTAATCACCTCTCATTGTCATAACTTAATATAATTAATAAAAGCAAACCTAATAAGTGATTAGATGATAAATGGCAGCCGATAAACTTTTTTTATACTACATTTAACATTTTTTTTATTATATTACTAATTTTTTATTCCAATTTTTTTTTTTATTTTCTTACTTTGCTTTTTTCTCTTATACTATATTCAATAATATATTACGTGTTGTGACAAATATAGATATTATAATAAAGTATAAACGAAGCAGCGTTATATGTATAATTTCTCTTTTTCATATTTTTCTCTTCAGTTATTATTATATCCGCAATTATTTATCCCCGATTATAGTTAATCCTAATTACTCTTCGTTGCAAATACTTTCAAGCTTTTTTTCTTCAAATTTAGTTAACAAAATTACTAATTCACTTTTAGTATATAAACTGATGTTACAGAATTGCGAGCTGAGATTTAATATATATATATTACCTATGTAGATCGTTGGAAGCATGATTAATAAATCTACTATATTATAGTTGATAAAATACAATATATAAAAGTAATGAAAGAAATATCGCAAATCTTTGAGAAAAAAGTTTCAAGATTAATGTAGGTATGATATAAAACCAGCTCGCTTACCCGTAACTTATTATTATTATAATTATTATTCATTGTATATTAGTTGACGAACTATTGCGATATTATAGAGAATTAACTATTATATTTTCATTTCCATTTTCAAATAAATACCTATACGTTACGGAAGTATATATTTTCGCTAATATATACTATATACCCGTATGAACCATAAGTTGTACAATTTTACAATATTATATATAAAAATACAATATATTATATTATATTATATCATATTATATTATATTCCGTATAAATAATAATAATATTGTTTAACAGTTTATTTATATTATAGTTGCACTTATCATTATACATACATTAGGTATATATATATAAAAAACTTTTTTACAAAGTGAATTAAAATGAATTTTATCGACGATCAATATATATATTAAATTGTGCAAATTATTCTCTATTATAAATAATTATACATTATTTTCTCATCGCAAGTATCAACGTAATACGTACACCTTCATATATTATGCGTTATAAATACCACATTATACACCTCTATGGGATTCTCTTACCTATATATAAATCTATTATTATATTTACCGACGTCATAGTATGGGAAATGATATTTTTCAATTGAATTTACATTTACCATATTTACAACATGCATTCCAGCATACGCCTATAATATATGTAAAATCCCCCCCGTGTCAATACGATCAATAAAACATTTTAAACAAATATGATATATTTTATTTATTTTATTTCCAAAATATTACACAATAACAAATGAGTTTCCTATATAATTAATGAAAAAGAAAACATCAATTAATGCGTGCGTAGGTAGTATAACTGCTAATTGCGAGTGAGTAACCTCCCTAGTAACCAAATCTTGTAAGAAACTGAGACAATCCTCTTTCGCACGCATCATTTCGGCAGATTTGCAGCAGACTTGTGTAAGAATATTGCAAGAATCTTGGACAATCCTCTGTCGCAAGCATCTTTCGGCAGATTTGCAGCAGACTTGTGTAAGAATATTGCAAGAAACTTGGACAATTCCTCGGTCGCAAGCATCTTTCGGCAGATTTTCAGCAGACTTTCGTAAGATCGTTTCGAAAGACTCGAAATCATCAACATCTTGCGAAAGATCATAGCATGCATGCGGAAGCAGACTACTAGTAGTTCATATGTAAGGATCTTGCGGAAGATGGTTACTAGGGCTGTTGAGCCGCTCAACCGTTATCTATATTCTTGGCGAATAAGTCCCACGCTGTCTGTCGCCGATCTCTGCACTTTCAGGCATTTCAGAGTCGAGCGGTGCAACGCAACGGACAAATCCTGCGAGACCTGCGAGTCTCCGTTGACTGTGATGGATCGAGAATGGAGAAGATGACGTATAATTATAACGCACGGACGGGTTTTTGTCTGCATCTCACTCGTCGTGGAGACCAGTTTTATAGCTAACAAGGCGGGGGCCTTCGATGCGAACGATCGATAACTTATTGGCAATGAAAGATGTGAGAAGGGTGAATAAAAACTTTAAATCGTTGTCTTATAGTACATAATATACTCTCACTGCAGTCCACAGAGAATCGACATGCCTGATGAGATATTACTTTAGTAGACATATGCTATACGTTATACCTCGTGAAACTGATCGTGAGAACTCGCAATTCGCGCATACAAACGATCCTCGCTAACACGGGCTACGGTACCTATAGACATACCTGTATCGTCATACGTGCGTAGAATAAAATATATTTATAGTTATGTTTACTATAGCTCCTCGAAAATTTATATGACAATGAATTTACCGTTATAAGTAATAAACGAATTTTAGCAAATTTTTAAACTTTATATTTATAAAATAGTCTGTATAATACAGACATGAGACAATATAAATTATCCTTTACTATATGGGGGTAAGGGACTGGTGCAGAGAAGTAGCCGGCGAGCCGAAGAAAGAGAGAGATAAAGAGACAAAAAAATGAGAAAAAGAGAGAAGGAACAATGGGCCATTTGTTGGGTCACCGCCCGAAGGTCTTCACAATGGGTCCCATTATCCGAATAAAAGCTATTCATCGAGTGCCCTCTTAAACCTGTTGAACGAGGCATCAGAACCAGATATCCGTTCGGACGAAACGACCGGCAATATAATAACGAAGATGTTAGATAAGGACTCTCGTCGCGCTTTCATCGCCATACACATACTATTCGATCATCGCCTCGCACTGACAGGTGCATTATACGCATATGTGTAGATATATTACATTTGTATATATTACATATATCTATATATATTCATAGTGTTGAACGTATGCGATAGGACTTATAAATACGTATATAAGGTATACAAGCGTCTTTGCGAATGTATATATTTGCGTATATACTTTGGCACAAAGATTGATCGTTATGTTTGTGGCGACTCCGCGAGCTTCTGCAGAAATAGCCTCGTGTCATTCGACTTATATCTATAATTACTCCGCGGTAATTACGTTTCGGCGATCAACCCGATGTGCCGCTTCTTCTTATCTATACAGAATATACGACGTACGCTGTACTCTTAATCTTATGAATATATCCATATCCAATGTTAGATACGACATACTAATTAATCATCGCGTGGTTTAGAGCCAAGTCATTATATAGAATCCCATGATAAATATACCGATCGTTATAATTGTGATAAATGTTTTATAAATAGTGAGATAATGAAAAATGGTTGGAATAAGGAGAACCTTGCAGTAAGCTACTAAATTTCACGCATCGCATAATAAAAAGATTCTATTTTAAATCGTTACAACGATCGTATATCGTTGAGAGATTATTATCTCAGGAGGGTCTATAGCGTATATAAACGAACTGTCTGTGTAAGTATGCGCTAAGAATATCTTCCATAATCGCTTATCTCGGTCTGAACGTGCGTCGAAGCTGCAGTAGGTACGGTACACGGAGCCCGAACATAAGGCGCATTAGCCGTAAAGACGATAGAGATAAATCCAAGAAAAAAAAAAAAAAAGATACATGCATAGATGTAAGAAATGCAGAATTGGGGAGTAACTCCGCAAAGTTCCAAAGTTAGTTAGTGACTTCCATAAGAGAATGAATGTAACAGTAACGCAGCTATACTCTTTACGGATGAGTATAACTGTAACGTAACTTATACTAGTTACTGTAAAAAAGAAGTAATTGCCCAACCCTGTAGATGTGTATATTACTCTTTCAGCTTCTGGTCGACGTACCCAGAGCCATTCGTCTCTCTTAACGTTAGATTTAGGTATATTATACAAATACATATACAAGCTTTAATATGTAATATACATATGAGAATTTCATAGTGAGAGACCCGCACGTTAGTTATATCGGGGGAGACAGTTGGACAGTCAGAGATAGGGATCGCGAGAGACAAGCTCGCGTCTTTTTTTCATTCAGTTCTATCCGGCTCTGACGATCAGTTAAGAAGTTAGTGATCAAATTAAGTTATAACTAAGTACTTAAGTAGTAAGTTTAAGTCACCCAGTTTTAACTGTCTTAAAAATACTGATTATATCTTTATAAATACATTGGGTATGTGCGTATAGATATACCATTATACCTACCTCAAATTCTCAAAGATACACATCGTTCAAAGTACGAGAAGCAACTTAGCAGTGCACGCGCGGATGCTGCACCACCATCAGCACTAGAATCCCTAAGAGTCGCGTACCCCAGCGACCCAGACGAAGAGAGAAAGAAATAGAGTGAGAGTAAAAGAGAGAGAGAGAAAGAGAGAGGAATAGAAGGGAGAGACATACATCGGGGCGTTGAAGAGTGAGAGAAGAGGAGAGACGAGAGACTACAGAGAATACAGAGTAGAGAGGCGTCGTTACTTGTTAGTATAGCAGTGGCAGGCAACGTGAGTAGATCGAGCTGAGATCAAGGTGCATAGGCATCGTTCGTATCGTGACTCCTGCAGTCCTCCCGCAGACTGTGGGTTGGACCGAAATCATTTCGATTTAAACATAGTCATAGATTAAAGCGGGGATTAGCAATATACGAAGAATAAATAACACGTTAAAAAAATATATATATAAATATATTCAAAATTAACAGAGAAAAAGAAGAACAAATAAATACTATACAAATAAAAAAAAAAACAAGAGTACTCGGTACATCCTTGACTCCCGCGCGTCGAACAGCCGGACGCGATGCAGTGGGCCGTAGCCCTGGCAGCGGTGGCTGCTCTGGCCTCGGTTCTACTCTGCTCCTTCGGGGGCCGTGTCGACGCCAAAAGGGCTCGCCCACTTGCCGGCGATATATCCTTGTGGATCGATCAGCAACAGGTTAAAATGTTCAGCGGTGGGTATATTCACGTATTAACATCTTTGTGTTTCAAGTATTATTACCTTCGTATATCTATAATAAAAACATGCGTCTTTTATTATTCACAATTACATTATTGTAGAGTGATTATTTTCTCTTTGTTCGTGATATTCTGATATAATAGATCGATTTACTATATATTCTTATTTTTCACATATGTTTTTATAACTTTTTTTTTTTTTTTACTCTTCTCCTCATACCCTAGCTTATCCTTCTCATCGGTATAAAGATATCCCGTGCTGGGTAAGAAAAAAAAAAAATCGTCACTTATGCCAACATATCTAATATACTTATTAAAACATTTTGCATATATACATAATACATTTTCATTAGTTGAGTCAATATTTTTTGTCAGAGACTTCGATGCTAGCTAAGACAACTTTTGGACAGGTATATAATATACCCAATTGTGTGTTTAGTTAGAGATCATTCGAACCTGTATGATTTGAACCAACAATATACGACAACCGACGACATATATTACAAGGCACAATGCGATTATTTAACTATTATTATATTTTTCTTTTTATTGCACTGTGCTGCAGGACTGGAGATGGAGATATACGCGATAACGGAAGGCATGGTTTTATCGTACCTTCTAGATCCGGAATTTGAAAATAAATTGCCTATAATACCGAGCGAAGTTTCTTACGTAAATTTTACGTGGAAATCCGGTGTTAAAAGGTATTCTTATAATTTTGATAGATTAAAATCGTTCGATGAATCAATCTTGAAAACACCATCGATAACAATTAAACTGAAAGGCAGAGTACCCAGGAGGCCTAAGGGTGAGTAATTACATTAAACGTAATTAATTATTTAATTATACATATGCGGCATGCGTATGTAATTGAGTCATTTTGCTCAACGTTGCACGTGGTTATATATATAATTGTATATATGTATATTGATTACGCGTTAATTTTTTATCTATGCGCAGTCATATTTCGTGTATATTTGTAAATAAAACGTATGTAAGCGTGTTGCGCGTAAAACCATAAAACGATATTAGAATTATTCTGATAAATATGACACGCGGTATGCATATACATTTAGCATAAACCCAACTATAAATTATTCGATAACAATTTATTGCTCTACCACTTTTCTTATTTTTTTTTTTTTTTCTTTTGAACGCGCGCAAATACAGCAGACTGTTGACCGATATAATATACTCGCCTGATAATTATACGTGTATCGGAAAAAATTACATTCTCATTTTGAAATATCTACCGCGTAAACTGTATTATTGTAAATTTTATACAGATTGACTTATTCCGTTTATTTTTGTTATTTGTGTTTATGTTTGTTTTTGTTTTTTTTTTTTTTTTTTATAACTGAACGAATTTCGAATGTAAAAATCTTCTTGACTGTTTCTATTAATTCTAAACCAATATACATATTGGGGTATTCCTTAATTCGATCATATTCGAATCTCAATGCTCCTATGGGCCAGAACGTCTCAAAATATATACGAAAAAATGTAAAATCTGTCGAATTTTATTTATGAAATATCCACTACTATAGGTAAGGAGTGTACCAAGTCTAAGATTTTTCGGAGCTATACTGCAATGGGAAGATGAAAAAATAAATCATTCGCGAAATTTCACAAATCGTGTTTTATTCAAATACGAAAATTCGAGAACTTTGGTCCTGCAGGCTCATAGGAGCATTGAAATTCGAAAATAATCAAATCAGGGAACACCCTAATACATATATATATATTATATATCTAAAAACAGAATATAATAATTGCAGAATTCAGTGTCCTTCTTCCCTGTTCGGGGAACAGTTCGGGTGTAGTTCAATTCAACATTGGTCTCATCATCGAGAAACGGAAGGGTATTCCCCTGACCGGAACCCCGCTCCGTCTAAGTCTGCGAAAGGAATGCGCCGTGCGTGGTAAGTCAGCCCCCCTCCCCCCACGGTTGATCATTATTCGGGCTGTCGTCGCTTTCATGCATGTATAAAGATAATCACATGCATACATGCATACCTACACGATTTCTTTATCTCTTTCTCTTTCTATCTATGTCTCTCACTTATCCGGTCGCGTGCCCTTGCATACCTATACATAGGAGTGATTGATCCCAAGAGAAATAAAAGAATTTTATATTACGAGCACGTTAATAAATCTGATGGTATTATAGTAGAGCGGATAATAATAGAAGATTATAATCAGACGGAAAGACTTTTAGACTATGTCTATATTTAAAGTCGTAGTTGCTATATAGTGTTCATAATCTTATATTTATATGACTAAATGTTTCTAACAGGATAAAAAAACTACAATTATACAGTTCTTATCTCATAAAGTTAATTTAATAATCTGTATATGAAACGCGTCATTGATATCGTACGCTAAATATTTAGATTGTATCTTTGTAGCGCGATCTGTTATTCAAATAAAATACGCATCAGACTTTCTTAATATCTAATCGTATAATCCGAAAAATTCGAATTTATCAAATGTAAATTCCTACCTATATCACGATTTCTGATACAATATGTGATAATGAAACTAATTCTGGATTACTCATCTTTCTCTTCGATCGTTTATACACGGGGAATTAGATCGCGTTTTAACCCCATAGCATCATCTATGTATTTATAAAAAATAACAGTTTGAAAAACAGACGCGGTATACGTTGTACATAAGTTGCGACTATATCTTTCAGAACCAAATCCCGGGCCATGTCCAGATGGCTACCTTGGACCACCCCACTGTAAAAAAGCATTATGTTACCCGAACTGTATGAACGGAGGTAACTGCACAGCCCCAGGAGTTTGTTCATGTCCACCAGGGTTCCAAGGACCAAATTGCGAAGGAGGTAAAGAAATGAGTATTGGTAAAAGAAGAAATTAGAAAATTTCAAGTCTCAATCTGACCTCTAAGATTAAGTAAAAAAAAAATATTAGGTCTTTTTTTTTATCAATTTCCACTAATACAAAATATTATTTACAGGAATCGTTTGTTTAGTTTTCAATAGCTCTAAGTTTTTGTTAAAAATCGAAATTATTCACAGTTTCTAGTCCACTAATGACAAAATTTGCGAAAAATAATCGACCATAAACGCTTTGAATTCGATTCTGGATATCCAAATGTGTCTAAAAAAAAGTAGTGACAAACAGAGTAATCAATAATCTCAAGTTAGTCAATAATTTCAAATGACTTTAGATATCCCTATAGCAGTCTTGCAGCCTGCTTTAATAATGTTTGTCAAAGCCTGATAAAACGGTGCCTGTTCAGCACCGTGGTCGATTCCTGTATCATGATGCTCCTGTTCTTCGTCTCTGAACTTTTGTATAGTTTCCAAAAGCTCCTTGTTCACATTTCCATCGTTATTTTCCATCAATGCTCTAAGTTGCTCGTTATAATGTTCTACAATCACTGTTTCAACCGCTACTGTACAAGCCATAGCTGCCTTTGGACCCATCATAGCTGTTCCAGCCCCTAGAATAAATCCAGCAACGTTCCATATAGGAATTAAAACTGTTGGCCTAACACGGTGCTTCCTTATCAATTCTTCGAATTTTTCTCTGTGGACCTTCTCCTGCTCCCACATATGCTTTATCGTTGGTCCAGCTGAGGTTTTACCTGAAAATTTAAGTCTGGTTTACTAAAAATAAAGTTCTATGGACTTTAACATTTGGCTTTCATCATTTCCTTTGCCTAAACTCTTATGGATTGTATTCTGTGTTCGTATTTTCTGAACATTGCCAAATAATTATTTTTAAATCTCAATTTGGTAGAGAAATAGAACCTAAGACAGCCATTTGTCCAGCGTATATTCTGTCCGCTCCAAGTTCCCCTGCGTGATCTACTCTTATAATAGCGTCCAATATTTTCCCAGCTTTAGTGTTGGATGTTGCAGCCGAGGCTGCGCTGCTGGCCAAACGGCAACCCTGTAGTCTTATCATGGTGTGACGATTCTATAAAATAAATTTCAGAACCAAATTCTAAAATTATTTCCAGGTATATGTTCAGAGAAATGCTTGAACGGTGGTAAATGTGTACAAAAGGATACCTGCGAATGTTCTAAAGGATATTTCGGACTACACTGTGAATTTTGTAAGTATCTCGTGTCATTTTTTTTGGGATATACTCTGTTTTTAGTTTCAGGAATAGTTAAGATGATTATAATTTCTATATTGCTACAGCGAAATGCGTTATTCCTTGTTTAAACGGGGGAAAATGTAAGGGAAACAACGTATGCCGTTGTCCGGCAGGATTCAAAGGCAATCATTGTGAGATTGGTAGAAGATCACCGCAGAGATCTGCGTGTACAAGACCCTGCCGTAACGGAACATGCCAACTAGATAATACGTGCCATTGTGAACCCGGCTGGTTTGGAAAGTTGTGTAATAAGAATAAGCCCTGGGCTTGACGAGATGAAGGAAGAAACAAAAAAAAAAGAAAGTGTTTTTATTTGTACACTGATTTTGCAATATATTTCACTGTTGTATCCCATACACCAGAGATGTGATATGTAAAGCTGCTTTACACCAATTTTCATAATAATAACGATTGTTGTTGTTCTTATTATTAATTATTATTATTATTTTCGTTTGTTATAAGATATATTATTATAGCGATTGTATAAAACAAGTAATAAAGGTTCTTTTTTCCTTTTATTCTATCTCTACTATCGACAATTAGTACCATTTTTCTACATTGCATCATTTTTAGTATTTCTACTCGATTTGAGGCAATGAACAACAGAGAAGGGGATACTGGGAAAGAAAGAGAGAGAGAGAGAGAAAGAGGAATATGTGTTTTCGAACAAGTATGTATGTATTTATCATCTCTACAAGATTTCACAACGCGATTTCCTCAATATATTATTAGCAGATTTTGAAAACTGCGTAACTCTTGGATTGTTGGAAATATGTAGAATTCAAATGTCTAGACTTTTAAAAATTACCTTCTTTTACGAATTTGAAAACGTTCGGAGACCTAATGCAGGGAAAATCGCTATTCTTAGTAAAATCTACGCATAATTATGGAATATTTTAGATTTAAATATAGATTATGAGAAAGTATAAAATAATATGACGTTAGAGCTGGTCGTAAGTCGTAACATACTTAGTATGAATATAAATATTATCTATCAACGGAAGTTTACGCAAAAGTTATAGGTTTGGAATTTTTTTATTCGAAAAACTTTTCTTCTTTGTTAAATTGATGTTAATGTTCGTACAAAGATTGAAAAATTACCTTTATGGCGTATAATCGTTTACTTGTTAAAACTAAAGACGTCAAATCTATACTTAGTGGTATTTTGAGGTTATAGAAATGATGTAAATCTATATTTTTTTTTTCATCAGTCACGTGGAGGTAAAATGGGTAGAGGGGGTTGAGTTATTGTCGCCTTGTAGGTAACTCGGTTCTAGTCGATGATGTATAAGTAAAGTCAGGTTTAATGCGGTAAAATACGGGCATAGCATTCATGTATGTAATCGGCTCGCATCATCGAATACTTTCGGGTACCTAGTACAAGAAGGGCGTCTGATTTGAGGCGCGGGTATACGGGGACCAATAAGAAGCCGTTAATAGAGACCGCCATGACATGTACGTTCCATTATCCAATCAGATTATTACAGGCTTGTATATATGTATATGGTGTTAGTGTTTCCATGGTCGCTGGTCTATTAGCGTAAATTTGTCTAGGAAATCGGTGAGTTTTCTTCTCTAAATCATTACCAAATAATATTTAATTAACAGTCCGAAGGTTACAGCCCGATTTAGATACCCTAAGATCGTAAAATGAAGGGAATTTCGTATCGTCTGCTATCTGTGCAACGCGCAGGCTCGCCCAAAATGGCTGCGGTATCGTGTTTGTTATGGAGGGCCGTCCGAGGCATAGGGCCGTGTAGGCGATCGATACGCCTGGCAAATGCCATGGTGCGTGTGACGGGACGTGATATTGTGATATTTACCTGGCGAAATTAGTAATAAGTTCTTTAAAAAGCCCGCACGCGGGCCCGGTTATAGTTGTGAAATAACTGCGTCGCTAAGAACTGTGAGACGATGGCCGTAGGACGGCCGACGGCGGTCCTCCCGCAGACGCAGGCTTAAAGGTGCGTACGCAACTCGCGATTTTAACTGGGCTTGCTCCATCGTTCTTCGGACATGAGCTTTGACTATCCCGGGCTCTCTTTTACGTTGCCCTGCGCATTTTGTGCCCCCTTAAACTCGACGTGAACGACGATTACGACGACCACCACGCCGACGACGCCGACGTCGACGAGCCGCGGGAAATTCCACGCAGAAATCACAATTCCATACATACACACATACCTCATTTCATACGTCGCGTTACCCCGGTCAACACGCGACGTACCCTTACCCGGACCTGAACTTCCTTCTCTCAGACCATCCCCTTGGTTCAATTTTTAAAGATCACCAAACCTTTATATCAACCTTTACCCGACTCTGATAACTTAACCCAAAAACTCTCCTCTTATTATCATACCTCCACGAAACATTTCACGTGGCTTCGTTCCCCCTTTATTATTTCGTCATTAACATGCCTCAGCCCCGTACGCATTCTACCATCTAAATACTTACCAAGTCTTTAAAAACAACCCTCCGAACTTTATCCCTCGTTATTCCCGTTCCTAACGGATCTAAAACGTTTTAGTCATTCGCGAATTTATAACTTTACCTCTTCTTGGATTTTCCTCTTTAAGATATTGCTCCTTGCCTATATCTGTTCTTAAAGCTAAACTTCCCAACTCTCTTTAAAGCATACCTCTTTAAAGCATAAAGCTGTTTTTTCACAATTTTTTTTCTTCCACAAACTCTACTGTACTTTCATATACCTATGATGTCATATCTGTTTATCATCTCCTCCATAGTCTGGAGTGAAATCCGGTTTTTCTTATCTAAATATGTCATTTCTGAGGTCAGATGATGTAAAGTGACTTACTGGCAGTTTACATTATTGGCCATAAAGTATTTTGGAAAAGAAATATGATGTTAGAATTAGGCCATGGTGGGTGTAGCCCCTCCTCTGGGCCCTCTAGATTGCCGTATTGATTTCTTTTGGCCATCCCTCCCCTAGTTTGCTTCCCTTCTCGCTCTCTTCACCCCTTTGCCCACTCCCCCACAACAACCACGCAGGCCACCCTACCTTTCGCATTTCTGTTCCTGGTTTGCAACAGGGAAATGACGTCTACTTACTCACTACCCCCTTGTCACTGGCTTTGTTCAAACTCATTATAATGTGAATATCTCGAAAACAAAAAAAAAAGATGAAAAGAAAGAGTTGATCGATATTAATGTTTACTATATTCTTTCAATAAAGACCTTTTCAATTACTCTTATGGTTTATTTTTATTTTTAGAAATTATCATTTACCTGTTTTTATCACACCTTTCGAACTTAAGAGAACATTCAAACATTTAGATGATTCAGTATCGAGCAGCTAAGAGCCATCCAAAATGCATATTCTAATGTATCGAGCGAATAAACAGAACTGGCTTTCTTTAGAAGCTGTTTGTATTGATAATATACTTGAGAAATACGAAAGCATTGTTATATGTGGAACAGAAGGACATGCCACGATTCCTCTTTTTTGTAAAAAGACAATCTGAAACTGCTAGTAGCTTCAGAATGAAACTTTAGTTAACAATAAATATCGTTGTTAACATTCTCACGATGATCAATTAGTTTATTTATTCAACGCGACATCAAGCTGCAACTCTTCGTCTAAAACAAAAACATATCATAAGAAAATGACTGCGACGGAAGAAAAGAATTTCAAAAGCGTTCTTATTCAATACCATTTTTCTATTCATTGTTTAGGAAAGGATCTCTGAGCTTTGTTCCGCTCATCTAGACAAAAGACCATGGCTCTGTGACAGAGGTCACTTTAAATATCCACTCTACTTATGTTGAGTGATGATTGCAGTACCATTTTCGGGAAACGGGACACGTGCGATTTTTAAGTTTGAAAATTGCACCGAACACAGAGATAGAATTTCGGGGCCATGATATCGATTGATAAAACAGCTATCAGTCATTTGAAACTGAATATTGAATTACAGATCAATAGTTAACGTAGGATTAGAGAAGAATGACAAAAATTGAAATAGTCAAGCCTGACTTAGTCCTTTATAATATAAAATATGAAACTAAAGCTATTCGGGTGATTTTCTTTCTTGCAGAGTATAACCGAATTCAAATCCTTAAGTAAACTAAAGATGGATGATATTTTTACAGCTATACAAGCCAAGGTGATGTAGGAGATCGGAGGCTAGAGAAATTTGTAATATAAATAACGGGGTATTGCAATAATCAAGAGCACTTCGAGCCGTTTGGCTGTGACTAGTAAATCAAGTATGGTGTCGCTGCCCAGCGCAGAATCTGGCGCCCTGGACAGAATGGACCGTCTTACAGATGACGACGATGACGAGCCGACCAGTGGATCTGAGACGTACGAGGAGGGGGACCTGCTTTCAGCTGCAATGGATGATGATGTTACCGCCCAGCTCGCCGCTGCAGGTTGGCAAAACAAACACGCTAATGGTGATTTCCATTTTTTTGCTTTTTCACCTTTTGAGTTACTGCGGTCTAATCTTGTAATCCCCGTTTCATTCAATCGTCAAAGTTTTGATAACGCAGGGTGCAAACTCTGGATCAAAGTCAATAGTCCATCGTTTTCAATCGTCCAAGTTCAAAGCTTGGATATACGTGACTTTACCCCTTTCCGATCTTCTTTTCCAACAATTACTTTTAAAATCGTCGCAAGAACGGTCAATCATCTGATACAGTATCAATGCTTTTCATGAACACGTATTTATTTCTCTACTTCTTGGATCTAGTCTTTCTTTCGATCTCTATTCAACTCGCAGCTCTTTACTTGTTATTCTCAATCGACTAGACGGTAGAAAAAAAGTTCTGTTCTAAATTGTGAAGATGGCTATTACTTTGGCGAGAGACACCCTGTATGAATAGTACGTGTCGGAGGGAAGTACAAGTAACTTGGTAATTATTATTCACCATTATACTATGATATTGTATATTATATAATCGAAATATCAAACGGTTCTGAGAAAAACAATAATGAAAGTAAATTACACATTTTTTTCCTTATATTAAAAACAGTCAATTATTTCATAATCTGATTTTTTTTTTTCTTTTGTTATCACGTCAGAGTAATTCAATTGGTTTATTTTCTTTGCGTAGTATTTATTTAAATAAATGTTGATATTATTATTTATTTCTTTTGATTCACTGCTGCTGCTGAGTGCATTATGTATTGTTTTTTCGTTTGCGTGCCGCTACTATATCTCAAATAATTAATGCTTGATATTCTACTACAATCTGGGAAATCTGTGATATTTCTTATAATATCTGATCAACCATCATCATCAGTTGTTATTAATTCTGTTTACTGTTTAACATCAATTATTCAATCTCAATGCAACAAGACTACATCCAATCTCATCGATCTTTTAAATTCACTCATTTTTCCGGGTACAAAGAGCCGTAGTAGCAGCGTTGTACAGAAAATAAAACTGCAAGGCTTTCATCTGATATTATTATTCTAAACTTGTCACCACAGTTTCCCAGATGAGAGTCTAAGTTAAGTAAGAGATAAGAAAGAGACACGAGATGTTACTGAATAACTGGAATTCGTTTACTACATTTAAATATAAAATCATCTATCTCGTATTAATCTGCATTATATTCGAGATCGTAATCTTCAAGGCTTATCACCTACGCTGATCGTGCTCGGAAAGCGTTATTAATAGCCGATGAATGGCTTTGAATATATTTCAAGCATTTTTTCACCTCTAAAATTAGTTCGATCATCGCCAAAGCTCTTTCTTATAATTAGTCTGTATTTTCATGTCGAATGCACGTACGTGTCGTTCAAATGTTGCTTGTGCGTTGCATTTGTGGTACAAAGTACACACGTGTGTTTTGTATTTTAACTTTATCAACTAGTCGCTGTGCCAGTTCAATATTGATCAAAGTTTTCTTCATTTCATCCTCCCCGATCATTTATCACGCATTATGAATCCATTGCTTCTATTTTATCAAAGAATCCTAAGCGATTGTTAAATCGGAGAACCGAGGTTCCTTCACCATATTTTGACGAAATAAAACTCAGAGATCATTAAATAAAAAAAGCAAAGAATACTTTCACCGGAAATATTTTACTGGCATAGCTTCTCGACTTTAATAAAGTTCAAGGAATTGGACAGTATCTGATAATGAGTGCACCTAGGGCCTGTCGGTGTTGCTGCGGCCGCTGCCATCGTTTCAGCAAAAAAGCGGAAGCGTCCCCACAGTTTCGAGACCAATCCTAGTATTCGGAAACGACAGCAGAACAGGCTTTTGCGAAAACTAAGAGTAAGCAGTTGGCTTTATTCTATTACCCAATATCGTTTTCAGATTTAGAAGCCCAAAAAGGAAAGAAGAGGCTTTTTCAAGTATCTAACTATGATAAAACAATAGAAAAACAACTTTTATGCACTTTAAACAATCTTTACTTCTTCTTTCTGCAGCAAACGATAGACGAATTTGCTACACGCGTTGGCCAGCAAGCAGTTGTTCTTGTGGCGACACCAGGAAAGCCAAATAGCAGCTATAAGGTCTTTGGCGCTAAGCCGCTAGAAGATGTCGTCAAGAATCTACGAAGTATGATAATGGAAGAGCTGGAGAGCGCATTAGCCCAGCAAGCCCCGCCACCTGTACAAGATGACCCGTCCCTCTACGAACTACCGCCATTAATAATTGACGGGATTCCTACACCTGTTGAAAAAATGACCCAAGCCCAGCTCAGGGCGTTTATACCTTTGATGCTTAAGTACTCTACTGGCAGAGGCAAGCCTGGCTGGGGACGAGAAAGTACTCGTCCACCTTGGTGGCCGAAGGAATTACCTTGGGCCAATGTAAGAATGGATGCGAGATCCGAAGACGAGAAACAAAAGGTTTGCTAATGGGAGATATTTTTGGACTAAAGTCAGTTTTCTTGATTATGTGAAGATTAACTTATATTGGAATTGCTTCTTTATTAAATAATATTGCTTATCGTCAACTGTTCAATGTTTACAGATCTCTTGGACGCACGCACTAAGACAAATAGTGATAAACTGTTACAAGTTTCACGGGCGAGAAGACCTACTGCCTGCTTTTAGCGAAGAAGATGATAAGACGACGGTCCTGATACAGCAACAGACACCACACTCATCCTCACATCAATCACATGCTTCTAATCAAGGACAGGGCAGTCAGTCGAGTCAACAACAACAACAGACGGTGGGGATTGTACGCGTTAAAACCACTTTTTCTTCTAAGCGGTATTTTCGTAACACCAAACATCCAAATGCTTCCTCTAGCTCCATTTCCTGCTCCCGCATCTATCAAGGGGATAGACAAAAATCGGAAAAACCATTAAACTGTTCAACACATCGTTCATATCAAGTTTTAGCTTGTGTTTGATAGAATTTTATTCTCTATCATGCAGACAAGATTAGAACAGTTTTTTGGTTTCTCTAGGATTGTGGATCTGTTAATGAGAATAAAAACAGCTTAGCGTTATTGGATTATGGCTAATAGTCTCAATCTATTTAAAAAAAAAGCTTTTCTTTCCTTCTTTCTCTAATTGCTTGATGAAATTTAATGTAATCCCTAATGTTTTTGGGAAATTTCTTGAAAACTTCTGGAATCTGATGATATGTATATAATACGTTGTATGAAAAAATTGATGAACTTAGACTTGGATTTGTTACATGATAGTCTAATGAAAACAGAACTAGTTCCGTTTGCTCAACCCTATGTTTTCCTATTTATTTTAGATGACGGCACAATATCCTACAGCAGTATTGCAAACGATAACAAATCCCGATGGAACAGTATCCATAATTCAAGTTGATCCCAGTAATCCGATCATCACATTGCCTGACGGGACAACCGCCCAGGTCCAAGGTGTTGCTACGGTAAGTGATAAGTTTCCTGGACCGAGAAAGGAGGAAAATTGTTAATTGAGTTATACTACTAATGAAACTACTAAATGTTGTGAAATTTGTAGAACTTAAATAACTTAAGATTGATGAATTCCAAGTGAAATGCTTGGTGCTCTTATGCTTAGGCAAAGCCTATTGTTAAAAAAGCAAACAGAAACACCAGCAGGTTCCAATTCACCATTCTTTTGTTTAGTTTGATGAAAATCTTCACTCTTTTCAGATCCACACGAGTCAAGGTGAAGTACAAACTCTAGCTGAGGTAACAGGGGGTGGTGAGGGAGGGAGTGTATCCGTAGATCTAAACAGTGTCACAGAAGCGACGTTGGGACAAGACGGCCAGATTATTCTCACCGGGGAAGATGGACACGGTAAAACAATTTTCTATAGGCTCTGCACCGTCCCAGGCCAGGAGCTACTCGGGCAGTGACTCGATTAGCTGGCCAACAAGAGTTTATTATTTTTCAAATACCACGCCGTATAGTTTCTTCACTTCCACACGTATAATTATCACTTGTTTTATATCTATGAAAAAAAAACATAACAAAACAAAGAAAACTAATGATGTTTTATTTACTATTCTTTCATAAAGATTGCTAAAAGAGTTTTATAAACAAATTTATAACAAGTAATTATACAAGGAAGTGATTAATGAAACAGGTCTTTTGTTTTATTTTATTCGTAAGAATCCGTAAGAAAAAAAAAAAAAAATCTCAGCACTTGCTACCAAAGGATAAACACACATACCTGTTTACATATAATATTATGTATATACACTGATATATATATACATAAATAGAACGTTTCGGGACGGTTTCGTTCTTTCTTTTTTAATCTTTTTTTTTAATTGTATTTTTGCTTTCTGTTTATTTTTTCTCCCAGCTTTTTTTTTTTTTTGTTTTTCTGTTTTTTTTTTCTCTCTCCTTTTACTTTTAATCACTCTTCTGCATTCTTCAGAATTTGAAAAAAAAAAATGTCTTAGACGATACAATTTTCTTCATAATTACTATTATCAAACAATATTCTCTGTATTTTATTCATTTTATTTCATTTCATTTTATTTTTTTTTATTTTTTTTCTTTATTTTGCATCTGCGCAATGCCTCTAATGTACAAACATAAAACATTTTCAATGAATATTCTTCTTCTTTTTTATAATAATACCTAAACAGATAGTTTAGTTTGGTAGTGGGTTCAAAAGTTACAAATTAGATTCGAAACAGTTGAAAACATGAACAGAAGAAGAAAAAAAAAAAAAAAAACAAAAACAAAAATCAAAGAAAACACAAATCTACCGAGAGTACGTAGCTAATAGAGACAATTTTTTGCATAAAAAAAAAAAAGAAAAAAAGAAAAAAAAATAATAAATAAATAGCAACAACAATAAACCTATCTTCGTTTTATCATTACTACTATTATTATTATCTATCGAATATTAATTATTGACTTTAGTTAAGCACAGAAAAAAAAAAACGACAAAAAAAAATAAACTTACTGTACATAGAGTATTGTTTTATTGATTCTTTCATTGCTTTTTTCGACTTTATTATTACGTTTCGATATTTAAAGGGCAGTCTTCGTGTCTATACCGATGCTGCTCAATAATTTATTAAATAGATTTGAAGAGGAAAAATGGAAAAAAAATAAAATAAAATAAAAACTATTATATTCACTGTTTATCGTACTAAATATTAAAACTATATTATCTTTTCTATTTCAAAGACGTATTTATAATAAACAGAAAAGCGAATCGTTTGCCGAAGACTGCCTTACAGAAAAAAAAAGATATTGAAAAAAAAAAGAACTTTCTTTCTTACTAAGCAGATTTGTATGGTGTATATTTTTTTTTTTGTTCTTTATCATTACGTTATGAAATGACGTTGAAACAACAATAACAACAACAAAAAGAAAAATTATAACCAGTTAAATAAATGATTCAATAATAATTCTGCAAGCATGTATGTACGATTCCGTGACGATTCGATTCAGTTTATCCTCATTATTGTTCGTTCGTTCATTCGTTCGTTCGAAATACTTCAATCATTCTACTATTCACTGCTTTAAATATATTCAGTATTCACCCAAAGCCATCGGGGGCACTTATTACTATTAATTCCATCTACGCAATACCTCATTTAATATTAATTACCTAATTAGTGGTGGCCATGCGATACAAGACTATGTTTCGCATGGATATCGACGAAAGCATCCGAACTGTTTCGTGAACTGGAGGTCATTTTCATATTTTCTAATAAATTAAATAAATAATTAAATTAATAACTCTGGTTTAAAAAAAAAAAAAAAAACTAAGAATGTTTCAATAAATAATTAAATTTTACTTTTAAATAGAAATAAAAGGAGAAAATATATAAGTAACATAGATACTAGATATACACCAGTATGTATGATTACATGGTATCTAGTATATTGTCCTTAGATTCAACAGAGAATGAATAAATGATAAAAGCCGATAATTTGATGCTCTGAGAATCTGATAAACCTTCTCCAGTTTACTATACAGCTGAGTGCCTGAAACGAGGGCATAGCCAGACCGCAGAACACAGCACGGTTCATATCGGTGTTTCAGGCTATCCGGTTTCCGTATCTGGCGTTATCACTGTACCCGTCTCAGCCAGCATGTACCAGACGATGGTTGCCAACATCCAGAGTGACGGTACCATGCAGGTTGTTACTCCAATGGTCCAGGTACCTAAGGTAGAGCCCGGAAATGGCGAGACCAGCATCGAGGCAGTCACGATTCAGGGTCATCCAATGACCATGATCAATGCAGCTGGTGAACACCAAGTTCTTCAAGTTATATCGCTTAAGGACGCCAACGCTTTGACCAAGGCCATGCATGCCGAGGCAATTAAGGATGAGGATAGTCAGCAACAACAACAAGCGGCGTCTAGTCCAGAATAAATATTCCGTTTATAAGATCGAACGATTTTTCAATCATTGGACACGCGCGCAACGTCGAGTTTAAACGTACATTATGAAATGGGTTTTTTTCTTACATCTTATAGATACGGTCTGAAACCGTGAAATAAAGTTCATTCGATTCAATACAGTTTAGCTGACATTGAGAATGATGGAAAATTCATTGAATTATATTTAAGTGATTGAATATATGAACCAGATAGACCCAGATCAGTTGGTCCTATTTTCTTAGTATAATTATTATTATGTAATGTATCGTCGTCTGTCGTCTGCTCATTTTAGAGCTACGAAATTAACGATTAGAAATACCCGAAAGTATGTTTATTATTAGACTGTTTGACAAAATCGGTTTATTCTAAACAGGAATAGGTACCTACTTCTTACTACGTACAAAATAAAATATCGTTACGTTATTCTATCATCTACAACATAATATTTGAATAAATATTATCAAACAGGATTATATTTTTATTTCTTTTTAACGTGGAATAACATTTTCGAGAATTTCTATCTATCGATGATACACATCAGACTGACATATTACTCCTTTTCGGGCGTAAGTTTGTTTCAACGTTTCGGTAAAACACCGTTTTCTCAGGATTTCAATTTTTCTTTTTTATAGTTTTGCATTTCCTTTATCATTCTCTTCTCTATTACTTTATATCTCGCCTATCGCTCTCTTCGTGCTTCATTTATACGAAAAATTATGAAACGAAATTTGTGTTTTTTTTTGTTTATTTTTATTTTTTTTTTTACTTTTTTTTTTTACCCGCCAGCAAGCCTTTGCATAAGTAAACATATTCTCTGTACACATTGCCTTACGAATTATATATGTAAACCGTAAGAGTTTTTACGTACTTGAAATTTAGTCTAACTGTAATATACAATTATTTGTTCGTTTGTCTTTTCTTTTTCTTTATTCGGAACCATTGTCGATTGATGATATAGTGATAATCATTGATCTGTATAATTGTAACAACGTGCCATGTAAATATATTTAAGAATATAGAAAATAATAAAAAAAAACAAAAACAAGAGAAAAAAAATTAAAAAAAAAAAAAAATTAAATTAAAATCGTGTAGTGAAAAAAAAAAAACGAAAAACAAAACAAAAAAACACAAGTTCCGGTTGTGTGTATGGTATAGATATACATTTCAAAGCCGAAGAGAATACTTTGTAAAACATTCTACGATACTACAATCAATCGCTGACACAGTCGCGATTTGATATAAATATAAGTACGCGGTTTATTATTGATAAGTTGAATACGAATTAGTCAATTGTACAAAAGGTATTATATACATGTGTATATGACCGGTAAGAAAGAAAGGTTTGCCCGTTTTTTTTTTTTTTCTTTTTTTATCGTCGTTGAAAGGTTTAATTTTTAATATCTAATTTTTGTTGTTTTCTTTATTCTTTTATTTTTATTTCAAGGTAAATAAAACAAAAAAAAAAAAACGAATAACAATAACAATAATAATAATAATAATAATAATGATAATATAGATTGAAAATATGATAACGTTGAAACAATATATAAAACGCACACGTCTCTGCAGGTTCACCGATACCAAAAAAAAAAAAAATGATGAATGTAAATTAAATAAAAAAGAATGTTTTTTTTTTCTTACTTATATATATGTATATATATACATATACGTATATATATATATAATAAAATAGGAATGCGTAGTTTTAAATAATAATAATAGTAATAATAATAATAATAATAAGTAAGAAGTAACGATTGTCAATAGGACGGGAAACTACATACAGCATACCTATCTATACCTACCAACAATTGAAAAGAAACTGATTGTATACACTATTTTAACAACCATGGCCACTGAGAATTCATAATAATAATAATATTAACAATAATAATAATAATAATAATAATAATAATATTAATGATGATTATTATATGTTGATATTTGTATGTAAAATTAATTATATTCGTACATATAGTAGACGTACAATTTATTATTTTTCATTTGTTACGGGGAAAAAAAGAAGTTTTTTTTTTTTTTGTTTTTTGTTCTTTGTTTTTCCATAAGGAAAGAAGGAGACTTACGTTATATTATAGTTATGGTAATTGTGATTTGAGAGAAACAAACTAACGGAAAAGAGAAAGAAAGAAAAAAAAAACTTAAAAATAGAAAAAATAAAAAAAAAAAAAACATTAACAAACAAAATCTATATCAACGTTTTACGATTAGATATTACGATTAGTAGATATAGATGTATACATAAATGAATTTAAATGCCGTGTATGATGTAACGTGATTTGTAAATATGTCGTCGTTGTGTTGTATATCTTATTATAATATGCTTTATTTACTTTTAATGTAAAAAAAACCCAGAAAAAAACAAAAAAACAAAAAGTAAATCAAGTTGTTACAATTTATAATTATACATACATAAATTTGAAGCCAACGATGCAGTATAAGAGAAAAAAAAAAAAATTACTTTAAAAATCTAAACGTCCGTCTCATCTGATCTCGTTCCGCATTATCCTTTTACAGGTGTTCTTTCTTAACTTGTATCGTCAATTCAACGGTTATTATTCATATTTTTGTAAAAAAGAAAATTCATTCTATTTTTATATTACACTATAGTGTGATTTGGGTTGCCTGCATACAGGCTACTCGCTTCACTGCGTATTAGATACGGAATTTCTAATATTATAAAGCTGGTTAAAGGACATATATATATTTATATATATAGTAGAAATGAATAGAAACATTTGGAGCATATCATTTAAATAGTTTTTATTTATTTAAATTTTCATACTGTACATCGTGGTGTTATTCAATAAGAGAATTTTAGAATTTAAATATTTGTTGAATATGTATATGCAGTTCGAAATTTCTATGCGTTTTAATAGACTAGCTTAGAATTGATTCGAGTTAGTGGATGTCATAGACTGATTCTAGGGCCAACTCTGGTTTATCATAGCCTAATTCTTCGGGTGTATTGATACCCAGTTCCTCCAATGTTGGCTTTATGTTTTCAAGCAAATATGGATAAATTTCAACAACTTTAGGGCCGCATTTGTCCTTTACAGATTCGAGGTATCTGATTGCCAATGCGTAATCGTTCAATCTACGACACGCTTTTAATGCTGCAACGATGATCTTTGGCTCAGGCACCAAATCCATACCTGGAAAAATGCAAGAAATATGAAAAAAAAAAAAAATAATAATATATATATATATATATCTAGCAATTTTCGTGCTAAAAAAGAACACCGAAAAATCATATCTATTCACACGTTACTGTGGCCAAATTGATTTTTGGGATAACTGCCAAAACTGCAACTAGAACGTAATCGCGGTTAAATTTTGTCAATTTTGCTTTTCAATCGGTAAATTTTCGCAGTTTCTTTATCTCGTCTGCTAGTCAATCTTTCTTATCTCGTCTGCTAGTAAAGTTTTTTTTTTTTTTCAATACTACACATAATCAAGAGTCGACGATACCTGACTAGTATTAATACTTTGGGATTAGTAGAACTAACTTTATTGTTTTAAATCATATAAAGAACGGATAAATCTACCACAAATCTTACGTAGACGGGATTGAAGATCCAATCTGACGACCTGGGTTACACAACTTTCGCGATCATAGCGGGAAGTTCGAAAGCAGTATAGATTATGGATTAAAAAATGATGAGTTAGAATATTACCAGCGAGATCGTTCATTGCCTTGCGAATTTCCCAGCCGTCGATATCAGTGCGGTTGAAAAAGGCTTCGTATCTGGCGTCAAACTCCTCGTCAGATTCCTTAGGCCCGCCATGAGAGGCGCGACTATTTTGAAGACTAGTAGCCGCTGCTCTAGGAGCCGCGGCATTTCGCATCGCCGAACCAACGCGGCCAGCTACAAGACGCAGCATCTTATCAATACAACGATTTTAACGAACTTTTGAAGAAATGACACGGTTATAAACTCCGTTGAAAAAATCGACAAGGTCCGATCATCGACGGACAGCACCTATGTTGCGTAAACGGCGACGAGAGCGCAAGAACGGAAACAAACTTCAGTCTCGAATCACGAAACTCGAAGATCGATTTTCGTTTATTCTAGTCGTTCAATGCCGTCAAATTAGAGAAACAAAAAACGGTTTGAAAAATTCATAAATTTGTTGATTAATCGCAATTGATTTTAAGCACAAGGACAAAATCTGTTCTAAAAATTAGTTAAACGGATGAAAAAATACGATTTGAATCTCTGTTCAAAAAATAAGAGATTCTTTTTTCAAATCTGGTGATTTTTTCTATTAAATGTTGCTCTCATATCCTCACTGGTGACATACGATGTCACGCAATTGGCAATACTGCTATCGATTCATGTCTCGATGTCGAGTTTTACGGTTTTACCAGACAGAATGACAGCTGATTGAAGCGTGAATTGAATATGATGTAAATTAGTGTCTTGTATATCTGAAACTAGTCGAATAGGATCTTTCCGCGAATAAAAATCCGTAGAGAAATTACATTTCACTGATAAAACCAACCAATTCTAAAGCTATCACTGACATGGCAGATCGCGAGGCATTAGTTTTGCACTTTTGTGATGTTACCGGCTCCGATGCTGAGAGGGCACAATTCTATCTAGACTCATCCGCTTGGCAGCTAGAGGTGAGACAGCAAATTTATCAATTTCACAACTCCTTTTAGGTCTAAATTCGCGTCGGAAATTGTTCACAACAAAATCTAGTCGTTTTCAATGTTTCAAAAGCTGTTATGAGATATGTATGTCATCTAAAAACGAATTTAAGCATATTTAATGCGGAATTATTTAACCCTGATTGATTATCTGCACAAAATAATCCGCGCATTTGAATCCTTTGATAAGGGATTTTCAAACTTGTGAAATTGTTGATTAAAATTTGGAAACTTGAGGTAATTTTCTTTCCGCGACATAACCTAAAAAATTCGTCATATTGCTTACCATATCTGAAAATCGGATTGTGCCAAAGGTTGCATTGGCGAGTTTTTACGAAAACGACGAACCCGCCGATGTCGCTAGTCAGTCGGTCGAAGAAATTGGCGCGGATGATGACACTGAGGACCCTCCGCCCCGTCCTAAAGAGCCAACGCCGACGGAGATCAAGTCGTCGCATCTTAGGTCAAAGCCAAAACCCAGGTTTGGTACAATATCAGATTTACAAAACAGGGATAGCAGCTCCGAGGAAGAAGAAGGCCAGGCTTTTTATGCCGGAGGATCTGAGCATAGTGGTCAACAGGTTTTAGGACCCGGTAAAAAGAGCGATATTGTTGGAGACATGTTCAAATCTTGCCAGGAACAGGCCGCATCTTCAGAACCTAGAGCCGGGTCCCAACAGAGACCGAGTACTTTCAGCGGAACTGGGTATAAGCTCGGACAAACTAGCAGCGATACAGAAGGTATAAATTCTCTTCTAACTCGAGAGAATATTGCCAGAGAAGCTTTTGTCTCTTTGAACTTTTCTGTGCATTAGAAGCCACATAGTCGTTGCTTTTTTTTTTTTCTTTACCAAAATCGGAAATTTTCCGTTTTCTTCACACTTTAATAACAAGTCAAATTTCAAGGGAATGCCTTATACATACACTAGAGCTTAATTTCTTCTTTTAAAAATGATCAATCTTGTAAAAATCATGATAACGTTTGTTAGTAACTCCGTCGCCGTCTACCCAACAAGGAAACACTGGGTTAATTACATTGAAATTATGGCGAGAAGGATTCACCCTTAACGACGGGGATATAAGACCTTATAACGATGCTGGAAACAGAGAATTTTTGGCCGCTATTAAACGTGGTGAAGTTCCATTGGAGATAAGACAAGAGGTACAAGGCGCGGAGGTAAGACTGGACATGGAAGATCATCGTCATGAAGAATATGTACCTCCGAAAGTTAAAGTAAAGGCTTTTACTGGGAAGGGACACATGCTAGGAAGGTTGTTGTATATCTTGAATTAGCCAAATTATCACCCTAGAGTTCTTATTCCTTCAGATCTCTTAGAGATATTCATTATTTGCGATGAAATTAATCACTCAACAGATCGAAACATATATTTTTAGCCCGTCGCCAGCAACGGTAGGAATTACTGTTCCGGTTGATACAGTGGATCAAGCAGCAAACGAGACGCGAGCTAGAAGCGAGTTGAATCTAGATTCTGCTCAACCAGTGACGACGATTCAGATTCGATTGGCGGATGGGAGTAGCGTCAGAGCCCAGTTTAATATGACGCATACTGTCGCTGATATTAGACGATACATTTCAACGTATCCTTTTTTGTGGTATATTACGAGATTTGATGAGTGGAAGATTTTTTTTCGAATATTTTTGTTTGTCAGACTTTAGAATTTTCCTAAATTGTATATTAGTATGAGACCACTGTATGCGTCTCGTAGCTACAGTCTGCTGACTTCGTATCCTAGTAAGGAATTGACCGAGGATAGTAAAACTATTGAAGAAGCTGGACTAAAAAATTCTGCCATAATGCAGCGACTGAAGTAGATAGTTGTTTTTTTTTTTTTTTTTGTAAAGAACGTTTAATTGCCCAACTTTGTAAAACTGTAATTCTTAATCCAACGAATATAACTTTCATTGTTTGAAATGCAAACTTCTTCACTTAATTATCATTGTCGATGATAATCCTGCTAATATTTTCTTTATATCTTTGAAATTCGTTAACCAGCAAAAATTCTGCTCTATCCATTTTTTGTTTATATTCTTTGTGCAATTGAATTGCGTCCTAGTGAATACAGTAGACTAGCTTTAATTAGAAGTATGTGATTTAAGACTTATTCAAAGTAACAAGGTTTAAGTTTATATAATAACATTTATTTAATGATTATTAAATTTTATGTTATACAATTGAAAATCTTGTCACTCAGTGGGTAGCATAAATCTAAATGATGAAAAAAGTGATTTGTCCTTTTTGCACCACGACAGTATTTCGTCTTATAAAATTAACAAATGTATAAAAATTCAGTGCTTATCAAAATACAAATACGTATATCACAGTAATATCATCAATTGTAAAGTAGTGTGTAATAGTTGGCCCAATTATCGATTGATTGATTGATTTGAAAAAATTCCAAAATAATCGATGATCTGAAAAATCTTTTGAGCTCGCAATGCGTTCACCTGTGAAATACGCGAGTTGGAAAAATGAACGAAGTAATTAATTGGCAGATAAAGCTTGTCTGGTAATATATTCCTTGTAAAGAACAGTGTCAAATATGTCTGTGGCAAGTCTTAGAATCGATTTATCAGGCGTAGTACTAGATTTGTTAGCCGGTTCTGAACAGTATCGATAATGATTAACATTTATCGAGTCTACATCCAATTTGGTAATAACGGATTCTCCCAAGATCAAATTGTTAGGGGGTTTGCTTATGTAAACGTTTTGAGACTTGACACTACCAGAATACAATTTATTAGTTTTTCTGAAAACAATGGGTGCCGAGGTAACTGATGATTTGTCATCATCTTGTTCGGTACAAAATATTGAGGTATGAATAAGGTAGCGTCCAGCGGTGACTATAGATTTTTCGAAATCTCTTATAACTCCCAACAAATTATGGTGATATTTTAAAACGAGATATTCTTCCCAGTACAAAGTCGTGCTGTACTCTACTTCGTTATAAGAACGATAGAGGCAGTCTAATTCAATTATTTCCTTCGTAATATCCTTAGAAACACCAGTGAATGGGAAATTCCATGGTAAAATTGTGAACGTCAGATTCAGGTTTTGACTGACGATAATATCTCTAACAGTCTGACTAAATCTGCTCGGAATCCCATTATCATAAACTATGAAATGCCGGACCCCGATAATCTGATGAAAGTTAATGAAGCTGATCATGTCTGTGCGAGATATGGATCTGTTCATCGGCGGTGCTACGCACAAAGACAGTTCATTAGTCATCAAATTATCGGGTGAATTTTTAACATTCATAATGGCAGCCTGATTAGCGGCGCCAGTTTCTCCGTTGAAAAATGATACGCTTTCAGGTATCGCGATCCCCTCATATTCGCAGACAAGCTGATACCCAGCATACTGAAGATCCCTGTTGATTTTAGAATACTTGAAGGTTCCCAGCGCCGGTGGCTTTCCTTCAAAAAATACGTTGCAGTTGAGGTCCAACTTTTCATAAGCTTTGCCGAAAGCAACAATTCTAATCTCGTTTTTGCTGATGCGATGAGCAGAGTAGGCAAATAATTCGTCGTTTAATCTCTGCCAAGATGGTATAGGAGAGTTAAATAAAAGATCGATCTTTTCCTGGTTGATAGGATCCTTACAATTTGGTTCTGTTTCCATGGTTCCAGGTTTACCATAGATGTTTAACACCTCTAAGACGTATCTAAGTCTGTTATATTCATGTCTGTAGAATAGCAATGACATCAGACTCAGTAGAGCGACTGCGATCAGCGCTGCCTGATAATATTTCTTCATACTTCCAGCGCTGCGACGATTTTGTATAATTGGAGTTATGCCGTTGTTACTAATGTGACGATGTGGTTTTTTCGGGTCTGCGTAGAGAGCTTCCTTCAGCATGCTAATCCGAACGTTTTTCTGCGAATTAAACGGTTTCAAATTTTCGTTTTTATTCTTTTATCTCTTATTTTACGATTATCAGATGTAGTCGTCTTTTTTTTTCTTTACAATATTTTTTCAAGAATATCTTTGTAAAGAGGAAAATAATAGAATTTGATAACTTACCCGTTCCAAATTTTGGTTCTGATTGTTGAGTCAATTGTTTTATTTGTTGTGATTCGTATTGATTATAGACAGTATTGTAAATCCTTTTTTTCATTAAATAACGATCATACTTCGATCAAAGCTCTATGCGTAATAAAATAACGTGTATATCCTTCGTTGACACTAATCAAAATTGAGGTTTGTTAAATCAATGAATTGAACTCTTAACTTTACGCTTATTATAATCTAACCTAATCTGACCCTATTTTAAACCCTATTTTTGTTCTTTTTTTTTTTATAGCGGTCAACAACTTTTTGCATTTAAATTTATTATCTGTAAGTTATTAATTATTTGAAATTCATATAGAATAATATTACTTCATAAAAAGAAAAAAAAAAAGAAAATAAAATAGACAAAAACCGCAGACTTATGGGTGCTTTTCAAGTTTACCAACTATTCACGTCTACTACACATCATAGTATACAGAATGATAACAACCTTCCGTTGAAGCTAACCAATCATACACTATGCTTCTACATCTTTTATGCTAGCGGTAGCTTATTGGAAAGTAGCCTTTATTTTTCGGCTATAGTTACAGATCCATACGATATGATGTGATTGGTTGAATCTGTTGGATCGGACCAATGATAGCGTATTATAATCTCTGTGGGTAAAGGTGTGATGCGGTGAGAAAAAGAAACTACATTATTAGTTTTGAGTGTATGCATAGTTAATGGTTTAATTCATAGATTATATACATACACACAATCGTATGGTATTGTGTAAGGATCGCAATCGCAGTACTAATATACTATACACATGCATACATCGATGCTGCATGTATAACTGCTCTTAAAGAGATGCCATAAATGCTTCGTAAAATCAAATACGTTGAAAATAATAATTTTCATAGAAAAATTATATCCTCCGTTCGGGCATAACATTTGATTAATAAAGTTTTCAACAATAATGGAAACTGAACCGGTCGAACTCGAGGATGGAGAAGTCGTCGATGACGAGGTTAAACATTTTACGTTTGACAGAAAGCTAACCTTCGTTATCACAAATTCATTTAAAAAGAAAAAAAAAAAAAAACTATCACCAAATATCCGAATCATAATCAAAGGATGATACAATCACATCGCAATATTTCCATAACTCTGAAAGTCGTAAAGAATTATAAATGACAGATTTTCAAAAACTCAATTCGGACAGTTTTTCTCATTCTTATTTCTATAAAAGTCCCAGAAACACGTAAAGAACAAGAAAAAAAAACATTCAAAAAATATAATTTCATACCTTCACCAGGTGGTCGATGCTTTCGAAGCTTACAACGTATTGCAGCGTCCTCACGTAGCGCCTAGAGTTGAAGAAACATCTAGGATGCGTTACAGCGACGAATGGACAAGCGATCAAACAGAATCTGAAAGTGATTCTGATTCTGATTCAGATTCTGCTATTCCGTGTTCTAAGAAGCCAAAGATGAAGTTAAAACGTTGGAAAACTAATAAGGCAGTAAAGAAAAGCGAAGGGCAAGACAAGTACAAAGTATGGTGTATGCAGGTACAAGAAGAAGCGTTAACAGAAGAATTGGTATCCTGTGGAGTAACCAAGCGAGATTATCAAGACAGAAATGTTGAATTCTATGATTTCACGCTAAGATATTCACCCAGCGAACAACAAACTCCTGCCGATCATAGCTCCGATAATGAAAAAGAAGTTGAACCCAGGCTGACTAATAAGAGAACAAACGAAGACAGAGCAAACTTGAAGCTTCGTCTTGGTAAGAGAAAAAATACGATGGAAATTGACGGACAAAGAGGAGTGGCAAGAAAGATATTAGAACTACGTACCAACGCTGAGTCTAAAGACGGGGATGTGGCCGCTGATATTGCTGAGAAATTATGCGAAAAGAAAGACGATCTCATAAGTTAGCAGAATTTCATATTAGATGGTAAAAGATTGAAGGATTTTAAGAACTTTCGAGATTAATCTTGTTTTTTTCAGAGAGAGTTGTGAATATACTTGGAAAGGAAAAGGCTATAGAGTTCTTTGAACAGACTAAAAAGATCGAAGAAGATGGGGGAATGATGATAATGAATGGATCTAGGCGGAGAACTCCTGGCGGTGTATTTCTACTGCTATTGAAAAAGGACGATCACATTCCGCAGGAAAAAATACGCGCTATTTTTCAAGAGGATCGTAAGCAGACTGTAGAACAGAGGAGACAGGCCCAAGCAACTACCAGGAGACAAAAGACTCAGCAATTCATGCGGAGCCTTGACAGTAAGGAGGTTTTCGTTCGCGTAGCCAAGTCGGGACTCAAATTCTTCGAAAATTGAACAATCCTTGATAAAATTGATAAAATTAAACATTTGGAAACCTCTGATGGGCTAAAAAGCTTCCAAATAATTAAAATATCTCTTAAAACCATAAATTATTGGCGTAATATCCTTGAATGAAATTTCAGATGGTTCAGAAAAGGATCTTCCGGCTCTTCTAACACGAGCAGAGCTTTCAACAAGACAGATAGCAGAAGAAGCACGACTGAGAAGAGGTGAGGGTAGAGAAAGGGAGAGAACTCCACCGGATTCTGACCGGCCAGTAACAAACCCTCCGCCTAGCCCAGTAACCGACGATCCGGACCATACACCACCGTCTTCGCGTAGACAAGTACAAGATTATTCGACAGACGATTTCTTGGACATAGGGGTAGACGTGGACAGTATGGAGTTATTCTAAAATCTAAAATCTAAAACTAATTATAATGAAGTAAATATAAGTCGATAATTATCATTGAATTTGCTCGATTTTTGAGCTCATATATTCTATGGAAATTAACAGAGGCTGCTAATACGTTCATAATGTTGTACACTCCAGGTTTATTGTTGCAGTCAAACCATGGATAATGAATTTTCGGACCAGAAATAGACAAATTATGAACTAAATGATCCAAATAAGCTTTGAAATATAACGAAATATATTTTTTGTTTACATTTTCACATCTTTGTGATCATTACTTTTCCAATTCACGGTTTGACTGTATATTGGGTAAGCATGTGTTGCTTGAGCGGGAGCCAGACGGTTTTTAATATATTTTTATAGTTAAAAATGATGTGGATTTGTCCGATGAGTGCAACTGATCGTAGAATAAGAGGCAGTCTCTGTTGCCGAATTAAATCGACGAGTTAATGTACAGGAATTTACTGTCTAAATGAATTTTTTAGTTAACACGTATGTATTCTAACGTATGATAGATAAGGGATCGAATTAAATTTAGGCGCGGATTAAATAAGCACCAGAAAATTCATTTCATTTAATTTTTCAGGTAAAATTAGATTAAAAAAAAACATCTTCTGAAGTTTCAGATATATTTTTCTTTCGTTTCTTCATAGCAAATCACAACTTCATTACTTAGTACTCCTTAAAGATGAAAAATTCGAGTCACATATCGTACAACATTGAAACGACTATAAAGTTTGTCACACCGCGAATGTAAGTCGACCATAAAGTCTGCAGATCCATAAAAATAAATTTGATTTACAAATTCTGTGTAAATAGGTAACGCATATAATGTGACTTGTAGTACCGTTGTTTTTATTTTCTTTTTCTTAACATTCTAAATATTGTATTTAATAACCGAATTCAAAAATCACTAATAATTAATGATAACTATCGTTGTATAAGTATTGCACTTTCGACATTGCTATATTTTCCGATATCCTAAAATCCGAGAATCCTTGAGAAACGGTGAGAAATTATCGTCGAATTATTATCACTTAGTTATCATATGTGTTTTTCGTCATTTATCAATCTCTTTCTTCATTTCAGAAATAACATTAGTTGATTTTTACTTAATTTTTTCAACGTTATATCTACTTGATAACTTGATCACGTTTATCTATAAAACTTGAACTTCTTTTTGTGAAATTGATATTGTATGATCTATTCTTCACGACTGAGTTCATCGCATAGTATAACAATTTTTTCAAACGAAGTGCGGAAAATTCGACTTTTCGTGCCTATTTTGCATGTGCAGGGTTCCCGTTTCTCGCACTCGTAAAGTAATTACTTTGCGCACTAGTGCGAGGAACAGGAATTCTGCACATGGAAAAGGCACGAAACTTCAGATTTTTCGTACTGTTACAAAAGAAAAAAAAAAAAAAAATAGTACGAACAATCCGTGCCAGAATTACCAACTTTGTGCACTTGTTGCACAATGTAGAGTCTGGACTACAGACTACAAGAGAGATTCATCTCGGAGCTGGATAAGTACAGATTGTTTCATACCATGATTTCGGTTATTACAGCTACAACGATCATGCGGTATGGAAACAATGGAAACGTATACACCGTTTTCAATTTAATAGCTGTTATCAACGTTGCATTGGTTCAAAGCCAAACAATAAGAGTCAAAGGTTTCTACGTGTATTAGAGCTAAGTTTACAATACCCACTAATTATTATACGTTACAAGCGTGACCATACGTTTATTTTCTTCAATTTAACGACTTTTACCGGTTCTATTTTATTTTTATTTTTTCAAATCCTCCATGATTTAAAGTCCGGAAGATTATATGGCTGTATGAGTGTACTGTAATTTTCCGGAATTTGAAAAACGAATAAATTCTAAGAAAATTATTAATGCACCTAGATTACTGTTATTACAGAAATTACGTAATATCACAGTCCTAGGTGATTCGTAAAACGAGGTTTTCTACTTCAAACTATAAATAATGCACACCTTGTGTTTTTGCATTCGGTATACACACAAAATTATTTCTACTTTTCGAAATATTGTATGCCTATAATTAGAAAAAAGGAATTAGGGAAATTGGTTCTAGTTTCTCTCGGAAAGTAGAAACAATTCGAAATATATAATCGTGAGCTGAACAGTCACCATATAAACAGTTTTCGAATTCGCATGAATTCTGAGCCGCAAATACCTCGAGGCGATTTGCTGAACCTTTGTGGCTGTTAGTTTCTTATATCTAGAACGGGACATCGTGTGTCGTTCAACGAGGGTATATAAACGTATATGAAAAGTTGTAGAGAGGATTGTTCTCGGCGATACAAGACACAGTTCAGTTTTTCTCCTATATAAGGATACAATTAAACTATAGAAGCAAATTTTTCGTAAAGATTGGATAAATTTGATCATTTTATGATGACGAAGATTGCAAACTCTGGTTTTACCATCGTTTTTTTATTTTTCGCAATATTTTCGTTGTGCAAATCGGCGTCTATTGAACATCTTATGGGTAACGCAATGTTAGTTCAAAAGGAGATTGACTGTGTGTTAGACAAGGGGCCGTGCGATAGAATTGGAAATTCTCTAAAAGGTGAGAAATTATTAATGAATTAATAACCGAGTAATCAGAAACAGCGTAACGTAATTATACAGTTATTATTTTACGAAGTGAGGATATCTCGAATTAGATTATGCCTTGATAATTTAATTATTAGTACAAAATGCTGCCTAGCGGCTTTTTTTCTTTTTGAATTTCATAAATTATCTAACAAAACACTTTTCATTTCAACAGATTCACTCAGGGAGATATTGAGCAATGATTGTCGTAACTGTAACTCACAACAAATAACAAACGCAATTAAAATCATCAACTTTATGGAAAAACACCATCGATCGACTTGGTACGAAATAATTTTAAAGTACGATGAAAATGCCCTTAAACGACTATACTCCGTTGAAAAAAATGAATGAATAAGTTAATGATTTTGAATTTTAACGTATTGTGATTGTCGTGCTATTATTATATACAATCCTTGACTTCATCCCACATCATTCGTTTCTTATTATATTATAATCTAAGCATAATATTTATACTTGTAACATGTCTCTGATAATCCGACTTCTGTGAGGTCAGCCTCAGGTACTTTTATACAATACATACTGTTCTGATGAAAATAAGATTTTCTTTTTCTTCATAATATATCCAATAGCGGGGCAAATTGTACCTATTGAAAAATTTCTGAAATATTGTATTGTGATGATTCTAAAATAAAACACATTCATTATACAAATATTTGATAAAAAAAAAAAGATTTCACCATTATTTTATTATTATCCTATTTTACATGACAAATATAAGAATCCAATTTTATTTCAGAAAGGTATAAATCGATTTTCAGATTTCATTTTGAAAATATATAACTCTTTTCTAATACTTACAAAGTTAAGTAACTTCTAAATTCATTCGAAAAACATTTTCTTACCAAATGTGAAAGCTGTTACGGTTTATTATTATTTTTACAAAAATTATTCAAACTTAAAGACGAGTTAAGAGTCTTTTTCCTGTTTTGTTCTAGTTATGATTAGGATATGCTTATGCATATGTAGAATAAAGGTGTAATTAAGTCAAGGTAAAGGTTTCTTAGAAAACTAAAACTAATTATAATCCCAAAAATTATCCGAAAGTTTTCCAAGGTGCAATAAAATCAAAATCCAAAAATATCTTCAGGCTATATGAGGCCTGTGGCTGTTTGCATTATATGGAATGGGACATTCAGGTGTCGCATTCAGGGATTGGGGGTATTTAAACTGGCTCGTTCGTCATTGTATGGCACAGTTCGATTGAGTCCCTCAAGTCCCTCAGTTCACGATTCTATATAAATATTATTATTATTCTATAATGGCGAAGTTTACTGAATTTTGTGCAATGGTTTTCGTCATTTTTGGAGTATTCTCGTTATGTCAGGCAGACATCATCGACGATACCCTGAGAAATCCAGCCGCAGTTCAGGCTCAGATTAGATGCGTTTTGGACGAGGGACCCTGTGATAATCTTGGAAGGGCTGGAAAAGGTGAGAATAAAAAAAACGCGTCTAATAAGCATGATCGCACACCTTTCGAAAAAATTTGATAATGTAGCTTCATTGCGACGTGCGAAAGCCGTCTGAATGAAGTTTGTGTCTGAATAAAGTCTAAGCTTATCAAATATGCTTGATAATTTCTAACGTTTACTAAACTAAACACAACTTTTCATTTCCACAGCTGGATTAAAAGAAGCATTAGTCAATGGATGTCGTAAATGTACCCCGGTGCAACGTACTAATGTAAATAAGATTTCTTCCCACTTGAGCGCAAATTACCCTAGGGAATGGGCTGCGATACTTGCCAAAGCTCGTCAATCGTAAGATGACTGAATGATGACAAAAGAATAGGTATCATGAACAATGGAACACACGAATTAGGATCTGATAGTATTATATTCTTGTTTTTATATCAATAAAAAAAAAAAAAAAAAAATCAGTTAATGCTCCCCAAACCATGGAGTCATTCACAAATTACATTTCTTCTTAAATCCCTGCCTCAGCAATCCCTATCGCAAAATTATATTTCAATACTATAATTTACAAATCATTTGTTACCTAGTATAATGATTTATAATATCGTCAAATTATATCAATCGATTGCTGCAAAAACTTTGATTTTTTTTTCATTCATTTATAAAATCATTTCGGCGAATTTTACTCATCGCGTTGACAGTAAAGCACAACTCGTCTTCGCCTCCAATGTTCAACAGGTTTGTCCGTATCTAGGTGAACATCTAAGAGATAACTTTTCAAACGATTCATAGAATCGAAGACGGTATGTCTTATGATTGACGCATAGAGCGGACATTCGTATTGTGGGGTCTGATTTTTATCCTTAATCTCGTAAATCCCATAGCGTAGAAGTGGCATCCGATCCCATAGAACCTTTGGCGAACTTTCAGCAAGCATAATCTTTTCAGCGTCCCATCTGGCACCAGTGAGAAATAAACCACTGATCAAGACGTAATCGGTGTTGCATAAGCTCGGCTGTTCATCTGGTTCAAAGTTCCGTAGAACTGTGAAATCGAACTGCACATCATATAACGGAAGGCCTTGGCTTCTTGCAAATGTTTGACGAGCTGCTGCCAGAAATGCAGTTCCTGATGAAATAGCTCCTAGCCAGTATGTCCGAGGTGCTCCTCGCTCGAGCCACTCATTCAAGAAGTCGAGTCTTCGGAGTAGATCTTCGACGAAAACTATCAACGACTTAGAAGAAGGATTATACGGACACGATCTAATCCACGTAGAAGGGACCCTTCCAAAACTCACTTTTCGAGATAATCCTTCAAGCGATAGCGTCCACTCGAAACATCCTTGCAATGCGTTTTCCAAAAGACTTGCCGAACGCTTTATTTCGTTTATTAGTACGTTGTAACGGTCCATTTCGCGATACAAAACAGCTCTTAATGGTTCACGGTAATTTATTGGATGGTTTTTTCGAGCCTCTTCAACATCGAAAGTTTGCGGTAATTTTGAGAATATACTCGTCATTAAGTTTGGCAATGAATCATTGCTGACGGATACTTTTCCTTGAGTATGTGCCAATAGCATGGCGTTTAGAAAAACTTTGGTATCGTTAAGCCCACGTACTATACCAGCATTTCCATTGAGTCCAAAGATTTCCGGTGATGGATGATCGGGAATTTCAAGAATCTGATCTACATAGTCACGGTATTCGCACTTCCTGGGTAATCCGTATACCGGAGAATCCATAAACCTGAAATTATTCTGGCTGTATAATTTTTGGCTGCAAAATTCCTCGAATATCGCGGATAGGCTGCGTCTATCACCGTCATCAAAAATTTTACCACCGTAGTGGCATTCGGCAAGAAGATATGCGAGGGGTTTGAAAGGCACTTGGTCATAGTCGTTCGTAAATATCTGTAACCGACGTGATGCCATTTGGAAATCTGAGTCGTCGAAATCGTAGCTAAGGTTCCATCCGCGATAAAGAAATGTCGCTCTACCTTGAAGAACTGCGTGAAACATACACAAGCCGTAAAGAAGCTTGGTGAATATTTTATTCTTCCCCGGACAACCCTCGAAATATTCGCGGTTACCAACGGGATCCGTGTTGTAACGGCTGGTCAAGTTCCTCCTCAGATCTGTCGAAGGTTCGTTGGTCATTTTGACGCCTCGCTGAAGTATTGCGATTGGAAATTCGCGGGTTGGATAACTTGATAGCCATAACCGAAATTCTAACGATGTGTTAGAGGCGTCAAAGCTTTCGCATATCTTTTCTAATACCGGAAGCCAGGATCCAGCCAAATGACAATTCTGAAGAAATATCCACCACCCCTTTCTTTGGCCTCGTTTTATTATCGATTTTGCGTGATTTTCTTGGCCTTGTCCTAACGAGAGAGAAACAAATCTTGCAGAAAAACCCAGTTTACTTGCTAGCTTAGCGAGTGATGTTATCGGGTCGAATCCAGGACTGAGTAAAAATATCAATGGCACAAGGCAGTTTGACTCAACGAATGACTTGGCCACGTCGAAGAATGGCGGAGATGCGAATCTTTCGCCCATTCCTATCTTAACGAACTTTGCGACTTTTGCAACGAGTCTATCCGGTCGTATGATCCTCATTAAGATCACCTGCTGAAACGGTGTTAATTTTTCACCCCACGGCGAGGGTATGGGATATTCTTCAGGGTTTTCAAGATCATAGTACAACTTCCAGGCAGACGAATCGGCGCAAAAATTATTTAGAAAATCTTTGAAGGACGGTAGGACGTCACTGGCTCTGGAAATTTCTTCCCAAGATTTTTTGGTCAACCAATCGAAGCCAGGATGAGATTGTGCTATTCCTGAAACTGAAGAATCTGCACAATCTAATCTACCGCCTGATCCACCGGTTAGAAAAAAGTCAACTTCCTCGCGAGTTATGGATTCAGCATCCAAAAGGATCTTTACGTACAGAATAAGGGAATAGAGAAGTTTGTCCCGTTCGAAAAGTCCGCGTGATACACTTTCGTAGAGATTATTAGTAAAAGCTTGTCTCAGATAGTCGAGACGTTTTTGCAGTATGATACTTCTGTTAGAAGTCTCAATCGACCTTACGTATAAATGTATAAACCATTCGAGAGAGAATCGGTACATTGGATTTACGATCGGTAGTCCAGCAAGTGTGCGATAAATCGCAGCACTGTGTGCAGCGAATGGACGATATCTTTGCCGAAAAGTATCGATGTGGGTTTCAGTCGCATTGCTGGCTTCCTGTTTTTTAACAATACTAACAGCTAGGTGTTTCGAGGAATCTAGCAACTTAATAGCGTTGTCATCCTCGAGTATGTTCGTCGTCGATGTGGAAAGCGTTATTAATATATTGTCCTCTTCCTGTTTCAGGTTTTTTTTATTAGCTGCACTTTGCACAAGCAGATTTTCAAGTTTTTCTTGAAGGTCCGGTCGTTCTTTGGCAACAACCATATCCAGCAATTGGTGTTCGAGGCCTTCATTGGTCAAAGAAAAGTCGATAACCGAAACCAGGTTGAATATGTAAGGCGAATATCGTGGGTTAGGCAATTTGGTCGTAACGTAGAATCGAAATTGATCAGAATACTTAAGAGTTCTCGAGGCAATAGTTAGAAACGTGATACCATCCACTTCGTGGGTATCCTTGGTGAGGATTGGATCTAGAGGAGTGTCAAGTTCCTGGTCAATATTCTCGAGTAAAACTGGCTTCCCTGATTCGATGCTGTGCTCAAGGATCTCCATGTATCTTGCATCGGAGAGTTTTATTACTCGAAGTCCATTCGGTGCCTCCATTTCTCTGATCCATTTGTTTGCTTGGCTCTGAGGATCGATGAGCAAACTCCACATCTTCGAATTGTCTAGGATGACTGCGTTCTCAGTAGAATAGGCGTCCTTGGAAAGCCCGTGCACGTTCCAGGAGCTGATTTTTATCTCAGAGCCGAGGATCTCCACGAAGCTGAATTCGTCCGAGCATGGAATTTCTGAGGCTGACACGTGACTGCGCCATTCTTTCAAAATTTGAAGACGATAGTCGGCTGAGAATGGACCCAGGTAGGCGATGATGCCGCATGAGAGAAGCACGTCGCCCGCTAAGTTGTCATGGAACCGTTCCAATCTCTCCGCATTTCTCATCCAACGTTTTTTCTCACCGCCAAGACTGCTAATTAGATTTTCCGCTTTGATGAGCTTCTCTGTGCAGCTAGCGACCTGTTTTTCCAAGTCCATCTTTTTTGCAAGTGTAGCGCGAAGACTTCTATTCAAAACTGCTAGTTTCGCATTTAAGTCTGCCAACGTTTTCCGCTTTTCGTTTAGGAATGCCTCCGTCTCGTCACACTCTTTCTGAGCTGCTACTAGCTTTTCTTTCTTCGGTGCTACGACCTTGGCGACATCATCGTAGGAGACCATTGCTCTTACCCATTTACAGAGACCTTCAGCAGCACTCGAAGCTTTCGCAACAATATTTGGCATGAAGCTTTTGTCCGTCATGTAAGTCTTCTTCACGACGTTCATCAGGGCTACGGAAATATTGTCTTTGTCATAGTCCTTAAGATTTTGTAAGAAGTTCATATCGCCAAGGACTCTTTTGCTTGGTCCCCAATAGTCAGTAGTTTTTTTTCCCGTAACCGGATCCATTGAACGATCCGGTGATACATTTAGCATCACGCAGACTGCAGCCATCACAAGTTTCACGGTATCAGGTGGATTCTTCATTGCTTTTACCAGGGTGATGTCAGCTGGCTTTAAGGTATTTAGTGCTGCAATTGCATCCTCAAGAATTGGAATAGCGACTGCCAGGTCAGCTTCACACTCAGTCTTCAGGGTCCCCGCGATCTCTGCTTTTTTGTTCGCGACTTCCTCCTCTCGCTTGACCAACACCGTCGCTCTTTCAACGCTCACGTTCTCATTTTCGATCTCTGTCATTGTGGCGATGGTTTCTTTAGCTGATAATTCTAGCTGAGGCCTTAGCGCCGTTAATTTTGTCTTCATTCGAGCCACCTGACCAGCAGCAAATTGCAGCTTCTCAAGACCAGCCACGTATCGGTTTCTTGCAGTGGTAATTGATTCCTGTTTCCGAGCTGTGTGCTCAGCGAAAGACCGTACTAAGTGCAAAAAAGCCGGAACCGTTACGTAAGTCAATCTGCCACTGTGCTCTTGATAAGCGCGACCAATTCCTTTGATAGAGTTGTGAAAGTACCTGCAGGCCGTTACGCATTTCATTCGAATCTCATCTGGAATCTATATAAATGGTAAAAATAATGTGTTCATTATTCTTTCGGATTTTTCCTAATCTGTATGTGCAACTAATACACTTTTCTGTCTATGGGGTAATAAATATTCCAACTTAAATTTTATATAATGAATATTCGTATACCTTGACGTTCTTCGTGTACTTTGTGGCCACTTCCTCAAGGGCAGTTTCTGGCCAAGCGTTAAACCAGTTCACAGAACATCTGTGTAGACTTGGGTAGGCGAGCAGACTTTTTCGAAAGGCAGTTCCAACTGGACTAAAGCACAGGACAAAGTGTAATCTTTCTTTACACCGGTTGACGAAGTACTCCATTACCGCTACGCCGCTCATTTCTAGATTTCGATCACCATCCTGGGCAGGAAGCCGAATCGTTTCGATTATCTCCTGGCGTTCATCGGGCGTGAAGAGATTCGGTACTTCACCAGTATTCAGAAGACTGTCCACGTCGAGAAGATGTTCGTCTTTCATTTGCCTATCGGTTATCAGAAAGACGAAATCCTTGCCGGTTCCTGCCGAGCTTTTCAGGGCTTTTGCAAGATTGATTCGCCAAGTACGTGAGTCGCGGAATATCCCGGCTGCAGGCTCGTGGACGACTTGGTGCATCACGTGGCCTGCTAATCGCGTAAGAGATCTTCGTCCTGAACCATCAACAGCGACGAAGATGAGACTCTCGCCAGGAATCGTGAGGACCCTGCAGAGTCGTGCCAAGTGCTCCAGGGCACAGCGAAACGGGAGTATATCCATTTTCTTCGCATTAGACTCGTTATACTCTGCAAGATAATGCACTATCCTTTTTCTCAGGTTTTCAACGCTTGGAATTTCTTCATACTTTCGATTTGCGAGGGTAGCATCAGCGTCCATAAAGTTCCCGAAAATCAGATCTTTCAGACTCTCTTCATTGATCTCGTCGTTGTGCTTAGGTAGATGATCAAACGCTGCATCAAACGAGTGGTCCTTGAAGAAGATCTTGACGGATTCTTTGATTTTAGAAAACAGCCACTTAGATTCGCTATCGTCTATGAGACGGTCACGGAAAACCCTTAAGATCTCGTGCACCCAAAGTCTCACGAAGATCACTTTAGAGTCTGTAGATTCTTTCCGTAGAAGCATGCACCCAGAAATTACCCTAGATATATCCCTGACGTCGAAGAGGTAGTGAATTCTATCAGGCGTCGGTTTTAGCTTGTTCATGGCGGCTGTCCTTAAATCCAAAGTTGCATTTACCAAGTTCTGAACCAGTCCTAGTATGTCGGCATTGAAACCAGTCTGTTTCAAGCCACTCACACAAATGTTAGTGAAGATCCTGAAGAGACTATCCCTACTAAGCGCTGAGATTGAATAAATATTAAAGTGTCGAAGAAATCTAGGATGCGGTAGCCGCCCCCCATTTCCACGCCGGATAGTCATTGCCGCAATGAAGATTGTGTCTTGTACAAATACCTTATCCGGTTCTTCGAGATCGTACCAATGCTTGTGGTCAAAGAACTGCCTGAGCAATTCAAGGGCTGGTTGAGCCCTGTCCTCTTCTTTAGCGGACGCGTTTATATCGTCAATAAATGTGACGCAAAATTTTTCACCCGGAGGTCCATAATGGCCACGTTTTTTTTTGTTCAATCGTGAGACTATCAGCTCTTGAGCTTCGGCTGAGGTTGTCTTCTGGTTGAAGGTGATAAAGTTGGAAAGATATTTGGAACGATGTGGACCATTGCGTAGGAGATTCTGTACGCAGATAGTTTTTCCAGCCGCAGGATCACCGCATACTAAAAACTGTCTGCGGTGATGAATATGACGAGCGAATAGACTCGCGTATTTAAGGGTGTCGATAGTGGGAACCACCATCTGACTAAGAAACCGTGTCTCGATTAGTTTTTCGCTCTTTAATACATCCGTCCAGTGCTTCCAGACACCGCGACCCTTAAACATGTAGAAATGATCTCGAACGGAACTCTCAGCTGGCAGAAGAACGTCTACTGCACCAACAGGCAGTATGGGAACCGGGAATTGATCAACTCCACCACTCCATATAGAGCTGAAGTATTCCTCGAACCGTATAATGGAGTCTTGGTTAAAAGTGCCGGCAATTCCCCAAGTAAATGCCTGGACTGTCGCCGCTTGCGTCCACGTCACCTCGTGATCTCGCGAAACATCTGGATTATCCGTAACCGCATCACTCACAAACATCTCGATGAGATTCAAGGTTGCGTTTACTTGATGAAGAGCACTCGCTTCAACAACTTGCTGGCAGTTACCTAGCAAGTTATGATATATTAGTAGAAAAATACAGGCTCAATGTTGAGATGGAAAAAATGTAGTTAGGAGATGATAACTTTCATTTGAAAATTATATTTATGTATACCTCTAACGTAGTCGAGGCAAGGATCCATCAGCCACTCTAAAAGGATCTTCAGACATCCGTTAGCGGAAGTTCGTTGTCGACATTCCCACGTTTCTAGCCATGAATCAGCCAATGGTCTCCACCCGGAAGACTGTGGCTCAACGTAGACCATCCCGCAGCGTGACACTGTTGCAGGAGACGCCTGCTCGAGATCGAGAGTCTCGAAGATGATGGACGTCGATCCACGTGGGAGTTGTATCCTTTCGCCAGATACAAGACAGAGGGTTCCAGTATCGTCCAGCACCGTATTAAGAGTTTCTGCCCACTCTGGTTCGACGGGACCATCAAATACCAACCAGCACGACTCGGGATGAGGACCAATTTGTTTCTCAGCAAATTCGCGGATGATAGACGATGCTATTCCGTCTCGCCATGCACGCGTTTTTCCTTCTAGTTTACCGAAAAGGCGACTAATTCCAACTGCCTTTGGATTCACTGTTCGAATTTCTGTAACCCTACCGAAGATGTAGTCGCCTTCGGCTGCCAGAGAGGCTAGTGCAGCAGCCAGGCAAGAAAGTACTGCAGTTTTACCGCCGAATGATTCACCCATGATTATGGTACCGCGACGTGCCCATATTGTTTCAAAAATCTGGATTGCTTTCAGCTCGAAGGTTTCGTGTGAGCGGAGTTTTCGATCTTCACATACTCGACGAAGGGCTTGAATAATCGGTTGATAGTTTGGTGGAGGCAGAACGATACCTGGAAAGAGGTCATGCAGGATACCTTGAAAGACAACAACGTCACGTTCGAGAAATCTCGAGAGATGTGTGTCAACCAAGGATCGTAGTAAAAGTACAGTTTCGTCTTCTGTAGGAAAATGGAGTTTCAAATGTGCGGCGGTTCTCAGGACAGACTTAGTCGATCTCATTCCAAAGTCGTAATACAACTCAGTGGCCAAAAGATCTGAGCAGAGTTTGTGAACAGTTACTAACTTCACTGCAAGATCTTTCGCATTCGCGAAACCCCCGGCGTACAGCTCGACTTCAGAGATCCGGAAAAAGTCTGGCAGGACCATTGCCGTCGTTCTAAAAAGAGTTCTCGTATTATCTGGTAACGAGAAGTGTCCCATATACCCAGGATTCAAAGTCACGCAAATGTTGCACGCAGAGTTTGGCCTAATAATACTTCCTTCGAGTTCGAAACGTTTCGCTGTCGTACGAATCGCGCGAGTTATCGCATAAATTTGTTGTCCTACGACGGAGAGGACCTCTGGGTTGATCCTGTCGAAATCGTCGATGCATATCCAGGCACCACAGCTAACTGCACCCTTCAAAAAATTCCCTGTACAGACGTAGTCCAGGTATTCCGAGCAACCTACAGTAACGCATTGGACAGCAATCGCCCTGGCGAGTCCTCGAATTGTCTCCGTCTTCCCTGTGGCCGTAGGTCCCTCCAAAGCTCCGTATAACAAACAACTTCGAGCTTCAATCAGACTACGGTAGCATCTGTCCGTTAAAGGTGTCACTATGATTGGACACGTTGCCTGATTTCCTAAATATTCATAGCCGTAGTTCATCGTCGTGTCCATCATCCTAATAGTTACAGTCTTCGTCAAATGGTCGTCACCCTCTAGATAATACCGCAGCTGGACCTGCCAGTCAAAGTTCATTTCTTCATCGACTTTTCTCTCGACGAGGAGCGCGACGACGTCCTTAGCGTGAAGGTCAGCAACGATAGTTGCTGTTAGAATGAATCGTTTTCTTCGTGACATCGGTTTCTTGGTCTCCTCGACCACGGCCTTTAATTGTAGTTCCAGATCCTTCTGATACTCGGCTAGAGGCTCGAGACTACGGTTTGATAAGGCAGTGGTGATTTTGGAGGTCCAGAAGATGCGGGACACACATAGCGAGACCATTCCAGGGCAGTTTAAAATCCAGGCGATTCTGGTATCCGAATTATCGTCGTGGTCCAGGCAGCTTGACCGGACCTTAATTTGCAGGGCTTGCACAATGTCACGCTCTACCCGTATAAGCCAGTCCTCGGCACGGCCGGACTCCATCAATGAGCGAAGTCCACATCCTTGTGCTCGAAGTTCTTCACCGTCATGACCGATCAGGGAGTAGCTTTGAGGGTCTGAATTTACCCCGAGTCTTCCGAGTCCATTAAAACACTTGGTGAGACAGGGCTGAGGGCCGCGAAGGATATCGTGAGGGTCGAACAAAGTACGAAGGACTTCCTTGTCGGAGAGAAAGAAGAACCGTGGAAAGCGAAGTCTTTTGATACCGAGATAGCGGCGAATGCCTTCGTTGACTCTTTCCATGTCTTCAGCACTCCGTATTATTAAGACGAGGAAATCCTGGCTTTCCGCTACGCTGCGTACACGTGGGTCCTTTAAAATTCTTTCCTGGGCGTTGCTCAGGACCGTTCCAACTGATGTGTAAAGTCTCGACTCTCTTGATAACTCCGATTTTATTCCCCGGCTAGTGAAAACCGGGCGAAGATCTAGCCAACGATTTTGAAGCGCTATCCAACGCTCCAAAGCCTTTCCAATCGTCTTCAGGGTTGTTCGAAAGCTTGAGACTTCACGTTCGATTGGTCTTACGAAATACGAACCCCGCATCTCTTCGATTTTGATGAGCTGTTCTGCGAGCAAAATCTCTACATCGTCTGGCTCGACAAGGATCTTTAATTCGGTATCCACGACTGTTGTGGTTCTTAAAACCAGAGGGTTCCATTCTTCAATCATGGCAGCCAGCTGACGCTGAAGAGCCAGTTCTTTATTAGCCCCAATGCTGATCACTTGGTACTTTTCGATGTCACGCATCAGATCAAACCCAATGATCTTCCGCAGGGTGGTTCCAGCGTTTGGAACGAGATCGATATCAGCAATTACCGACATTTCGTCCCAATGTCGCTTCACCAAGGCTGGATTACAAACGCAAATTGCCAGTGGTACGTATTGGTTAAAATCATTAACTTCCTTTATAACTTGCCAGCAGAGTTTCAGCGGTGCTGGTTGCTGCATTGGATCTGGATCGTCGACGATCCCTGAAAATCGGTACGACTTGTTAGCCGCCAGATCTGCCTTCAATTTTGTGCGATAGGATCTACTGATTTCGGCAAACCGGTCCCTATATTCGTCAGTTTTTTCTCTGATCAAATTCGCGTCTAGATAATCGAAAGGCCCATCCAACCAGACGTCATTGTCACGTTTCCAACGATATATTAGGCGAACTAGAGTGTGGAAAGGCTCAATCGTCTCCTTGACCTCGTCGACTTTGGTAAAAGTAGTTTCCGGGAACTTGAAAAGTCTTTCTTCAAGGTTTATCCACTGTATCTGTTCGTCTATTCCTTCCACTTGTCTCATAAGCATTGTGAGATCGTCAGCGTACTCTCGGATTCGTTGTGCGTCGTCCATATCGTCGAGAATGACAAGTTTCGGAAAAAACTCGTCGACCTCTCCGTTAAGGACGTTTATACGCCTCTGAAGCTCGTCTTCAAGTTCGCACTTGGTCGCCTCACAGAGTATTGCACTTCTTTCAAAAACCGGACCGATCTTCATCAGCCAATTTATTGTTTGTCTGTTCAGGTCCAGGTGGGACTCTTTCAAATATGCAATCCGTATCAACGAGTCTAGCATTTCGATTGATCGTCGAATCTTTTCCTCAAGTTCTTTGACTAAAATGCTAGAAGCGTATGCCATGTATTCGCTAAGCAGAAAAAGGTCCTTGGCGTTGCTCGGCACGTCCAAAGCCTTCGTTTCTAGCTCCTCGAAAGTTTCGCAAATCGATTTGTTGTAGTCCTGATGGTTCCGCACCAGTTCTTCGACGATAATGGCGACTATATTAGCGGCTTTTTTCTTCAAGGTTGACTTTGCTGTTAACTGCGCTAATCGGCCAACCGCGTAATACTCATTGGCCACCATTTCGTTGGCTTCGGCAATAAATCCGTTGAATTTTTTCACCTGAACACAGCACTCCTGAAACCCCCGGTCTTCAGCAACAAATTCTACCATATCTGCCTCAGTTTCCGGTCTGCAAACAACGTCGAATTTACTCTTTATTCTTGAACAGTGAGAGTTTAGTGGATGAAAAACTTTTTCAAGTGATGTTTGCAGTTTCTCATGCGCCTCATTACGAAACCATTTTGGCAATTTCACGTCAATGTACTTTTTCTTTATCTTTATTCCCAGCCAATATTCAAAAGGTGTCATTTCTTGGCCAAGACTTGCGACGTCCTCTACAATCTGGTGATAACTTTGGTAGATCTCCTCAACGCATGGTCTTACAACGAGTTCATATTCCGTACAGAAAAACTCGAGTTTAAGACGCGGACACCGATGTGGATCGCCTAAAACTTCAACAAGACTTTCCACAGTCGTTATCATCCGGTTTAGGATCTCCTGGACGAATAATCTGCTAGCACACCGTAAAAATTGTGTAAAATTTCTGCTCTTGGTAAAGTCGAGGTACTTTGGTCTCGCTATTAATTTAGTTACTTCGTTATAGTAGCGTCTCGCTATTAAAAGGCTACTTTTTCGGAGATCAACCGCCACGGCGTCTTTCAGTTCGTTCAATTCTATCAGTCCTATGCTATGGTGTTTGGAAAGGTCTAAAAACTTTTCCGGAAGTCCAAGGTAGGCCTTAGCTTTAATAATTTTAATAAGTTTGTGAGAAAGGAAGTATTGCCTTCTAATCAAGTCGCGGTTTTTTAAAAACTTTCCATAATTTTTTGTCCGACCTTCGTACAGGAATGGACTTTCGATGGGAAGTGGTTCGAAGTCGTCTTCCGGTGTGGTTGGACGTAGCATGGTGCTTACACCAAATTTGTGCATTTCTTCAACGTACTTTTGCCTCGTTTCTTCGATTATTTTATCCACAATATTCGAGTATTTCATTCTTATCGTTACTGGGATAAGACCTAATATATTTTTCTCCCATTCAACCGGAAGTCCAACGGTAGGTATAGAGTTGCTGTAAATCTTCGTAATTTTTATGTAAAATGAATCTGGTGGATGTAGCTGCGGGTATTGTATTTCTGCTTCTTCACCATCGTCTCCAGTTTTTTTCAGCAATTTTTCGATCTGTGATTTTCCCGCCGAATTTGCAATCAGTTCATAGACTTGACGAGTTCGCACCTTTTCCATACTGAATTTAACTAATGGACTTCTTTCAAAGGTGTCATTTTCAATTTGACTCAAATCCGGTATAGGAGTTCGTCGAGGCACTTTCGTCTTTCCGTAAACCAGATTATACAGTTCCTGCCCTTCCATGATATTCTATTATTTAAAAATACTAAATCTTAATTTTGTTTTCAGTCTTATATTACCGATGTGGATTCAACGATTTCACAACTTAAAAAAACTAAAACAAAATTTGGTCAATTCAAGTTTCTAACAAATTCGATATAATCAGAATTAAGAACGATTAGTTTTGCGTCAAAATCAGTTCTCAGAAATTCTTTTCGTTTCATCTCAATGCGGAATCTTTAACAATGAATTCACCAATTTGTTTCGTTTATTGAATAAATAATATAAAATCGTCTTGCGTTTTTCACTGATAGGTAAATTTATTTCAATCACGAAAGAAACAAGTTTACAAGCCAAACTGGCGAGACACTGTTTTATCAATAACATTTGTCTGTACGATGGTTTCATTGATTATATACTACATTGCTACATACACTAGAAAATATATATTCTCAAGTACATCTACACATGCATATTCAATATTTGAATAGTCTAGAACAAGTGTATAAATCTGGAAGAAATTGATTCAAATATTGCATATTTAATTAAATAAAAAGCGAAATAGGTAGTACGCTCAATTATTCTCGCTCCTTTTTCCTAATCAATGAATTTAAAGGGCAAGATCCATAGTTCAATGAACTTATCGTATACTACGCTCGTAAAACATTAAATCGTAATTGGCGGAAAATTCTGAATGAAGTTCTCTCCGCCAATCAAGGCTCAGAATTTAAAACAAGAATTTCACTCATGACGCTGTAGTGCAAATGGCTGAGTAATCAAGTGTCAGACAGTCTGGGCTTAGAGAAATGTCAATATTTCAATAAAACTTAAAAACTTTCGGAACTCTGGGTCAAAATGAGTAATATATACATACAAGAGCCGCCTACGACAGGAAAAGTATATAAAAAAAATACCTTAAAGCGATATTTAACGATAATTGGGGTAGTAAACAGTCTGAGAGACAACTTAACCTATAATCACCTCGTTTTTGTATACTTCATTGATCCGCTTATAAATGTCTTATCACTGATATCTTAGAGTCTCTAAGAAGCATATAGATTGATATTTTCAGTTCGTAGTTTAGTTTATATGAAACGAATCCTGTTTTGTCTTATAAAAATATATTTTGCGAGTTTCTTAACCTAAAATCTGGGTTTATGTTGAATAAACAACTCGAAAACAGCGAATAAATCGCATTAATTTATTCAGGTGATACTGAAGACGAGCGTAGGTGAAATAGATTTGGAATTATGGACCAAAGAGGCGCCTAAAGCGTGCAGAAACTTCATACAACTCTGTCTAGAAAATTATTACGACGATACTATATTTCACAGAGTTGAAAAAGGGTTTATTATACAAGGCGGTGATCCCACAGGCACTGGAGAAGGAGGAGAAAGTATATATGATGGAACTTTCAAGGTAAGATTTAATCTGGACCAAAATTTTACATTCCTTATGATTATTCGTGCAATATTCTTTACAGTTGATTAAAAAATTTCATAATTAACGCTTTCTGTGATCAATATATGGTGTTATTGCTTCATCTATATTCCAGGATGAATTCCACAGCAGATTGCGTTTTTGTCGCAGAGGTTTGCTCGCCATGGCAAACGCTGGAAAGGACGATAACGGGTCGCAGTTCTTTTTCACACTTTCAGCTACACCTGAATTACAGAATAAACATACAATATTTGGCAAAGTTACGGGGGAAACAATCTACAATATGCTCAAACTGGAGGACGCCCTCGTCGACGAGGTACTCGGACTTTTATCGACATTTGAACTACAGGCTTTATTCCCATCTGGAAGTTAGAGTCTTTGGTACGTTTTGTACAATGCTGTGGCTACGATTCTTCGAAATGGAAATTTAAGCTTCTCAAGTCTTGGGATTTAAGCCTAGGAAATTTGTTTCTTTCTCATTTATAGCATTTACATCGTTTTCAGAATGACCGCCCATTGTATCCTCAGAAGATAATAAAAACTGAAGTTTTGAATAATCCGTTTACTGATATCGAGCCTAGAACCGAGGCGAAAACAGTTTTTGGAGATAAACCGAAAAAGAAGGACAAGAAATCTGGAGTCAAGTAAAACATGTCTTTGTTTAAAAATGAATGGTGGAAGAAACGTCCCGTTGCTTTTATTCAAATCAATTACATCATTCTCTTGATTACAGAAATTTCAAGCTTCTTTCTTTTGGCGAGGAAGCGGCGGAGGATGAAGAGGAGTCTGTAGTTTTAAGCAAACAGTTTAGTAGCAAGGGAAAATCTGCTCATGATAATTTAACAGATCCTAAATTGAGCTCAGAGCCTGCGATTGAAACCGACGAACCGCCTAGTAAGAAGAAAAAAGAAGACGAAGATAGCGACGAGGAGAGCGAAGAGGAGATTAAACCTGTTGCCGAAGATGCTTCAACTAGTAGAGAAAAACAGTGAATAATTTTTTTGAAATGTTTAATCCTTTTATTTTAGTTCTTTAAGACAATTTTTTAAATTCTATATTTTTTTGTTGTTGTTTAAGGGCCATGAAGGAGAGGATTAAAAACAAATTGAAAGACTCGAAGAAAGTCTCATTGGAAAAACAGAAATCGAAAGTTAAGAAGAGCGACGATATCGAGGAAATTGTAGACGAGGTTGAGATGGAGGAAGAGGCGTATTATCTGGGTAAAGACCGCGTTGATGAAAGGAAGAAAAAAGCCGAGGAAATTCGTAAGGAAATTAGAGATTTGAAACGCGATGTGAGAAGTGAAAAAAAGGCGAAAGAGGACGAGGCTAAGATCAGAGTTGAACAGGAGGAGGAGAAGGAAAAGAAGTCTAGCGTATTGAGGGAGTATATTGAAACCCAGGAAAAATATAAGGAAGCTAAATCAAAATTGCCAAAAAAGGGTCGACCCAGAGAAGATTTCACGCTACAGCTGCTCCAAAATTTTCGAAAGAAGCTCCACAGCGCCAAAGAACAAGCCGAGGAAACTGAGGAAACTGACAATAAAAAAGAAACCGATAAAGACGAAGAAATTGACGACGAAAATTGGATGGCTCACACTTTACGGTTCGAAGAAAAGACCCCAGTACTAGCCAAGGATGCTAGTACCAAGGACGACGATTGGTTTGAAATTTACGACCCGAGAAATCCTCTGAACAAGAGAAGACGCGGTGAAAAAACTCCCAAATCTAAGGAGGGAGAACACTCTCGAAGAAAATAGCAGAAATTTAATAAACTTCACCAATTTTTTGGTTCTATTGCAATTTACAAATTTATTACAACTAGTCCAAGTAATATGCATTGCTTGAATATAGCTGGAAAGGATTAGGCCTTAGCTAAAAAAACAAGCTGTGAACTAGTTGTTGATTATGTTAACTAAGTATAATATTTACTATCTGCAAACTCAATTCTCCACCGTTACGAGGCAGTTCTGAGTAACGCAATTGTTTCTTTGTTTGTATGTAATACTCTCGCTAATGAAATATTAATAGCAAATATCGAATCATCATGTTTGCCGATTGTTCAACCGATGTGTTACTCTTACCATTAGGTTTTTGACTAGAAAAAAAAGCGTGTATCCGATTTTGTAATTCGGATATAGCTCATAAGCCGATAATTTACGATTGAATTAGGGCTACAAATTTTTACACGTATGTGTTTTACGGAATATTTACAGTCCTGTAATTTACTATAACGTTATAAAATCATGTTAATAATAATTGTACATCTACTGATGAATAAAGTAATAAATATTTTCTTTTTCAAGTTGAATTGCGCGTTAGATAATAATTTCTTGCAAATTTAGGATCTAAACGTTTTAAAGTTGCTAGAGATTTACGTCTCTAAGTTTTTATGTACTTAAGTGATGAATTATCGTACAAACGCGATAGAGAGAGAGAGAGAGGGAGAGTGTTTGTTCGAATAGTAAGTCGTAGAAAGTCTAGGGTACTGAGGATTGCTATTATTTTTCAATCTTTGACTTAATTTCTGGTGAAATTTTCATAAACATTGTAATTAAAGTCACAGAAGGAATGCGCGATGCGATAATCGTGATGATATTTTATATTTACAATGCAAAGTTACTTCGGTAGAATATTCTATATTTACGTAACGGCGTGTGTATGGAAACCCATAAATTAAAAGAGTAACAAACAAACATGAGAAGACAACATTTCATAAATACACAAGACGGGTTCTTCCTTGATCTTATGCGCTAGATTATTTTCCCTCATCATTAAATTACGGTATTCATTTGATCCAACATATAATGCGTCTAAATCAATTTTACTCTCCGATTATTAGACCTCTATTCATTTGTAAAAGGCCGTTCTAGACTTTAGATTATTCAATATTTCCAAATCATAAGAATAAAGCGATCCTTTATCCGTCCGCAGTCCCAAAAGCAAACAGTGGCTATCGAGGCATGCTACGATGTATAAGCTCGTAGCTCGTCTGTGTCCGCTATGGTGCAACGCTCGCCGACGACTGAGCGGCTGGCTTCCCCCACCACTAAGAAATCCGAATCGTTGTAAAGGAGAAGGGAGAGGGCTTAGTAGATGAACTTAGAATGAGAGAGGCAGAAGTAGGGGCTGCGAAGAACACCAATTGACATCGAAATAGTTGATAATACCGATTTTAATCAGAAATTAGGATATTAGGCAATAATTCAAGAGTTATAAAAAAAGACATTTGAAAATACGATCCTTAACTATAGGGGTATAAGTAATTTGTCATTAATAGCGTAGTGGTATGTAGATAATCACTCTTTAGATATAATGCATTATCATTTAATTGCTAGTTTATTATGGTCATTATATTATCTTTATATTTGGGTTAAGCAGATGATGACTTCACGTATTGCGTATCTTGCAATTAAAACATAGTTATCATTGTTCAATCGATCTCTTATTTAGCGTTTATTGCTAACGCGCGAGAGTTATTCCAGTTTAATAAACCACCTGATATGTACATTATATTGACTCTAAAGAGATTGGCGAAACTAAATTGACTATAATATAATTTCACTAATGATATGACTAATCTTTTATTCTTCGTATTATCATCCAGATATATACACGTTCATATTAGGGTGGTCCTCGATTCGGTCATATTACTCTCATGGATCAGAATGTCTCCAAACATATAGAAAAAAATGTACTCAGAATCCCAAGTTCTTATCTCAATTCTAAGTAGTGCCCCAAAGTCTTTGAACTTTCCCCATTTAAATAACAAACGATTTTTAGTACTTCGGGGGTTTGTTTTTTTACTTCCTATCGCATTATTGCTTCGAATAGTCTGAAACTTCGCACACTTCTTAAAAATTAGCAGATCTTTAACTACACAATTTTATTCATCACAATTTGGAGATGAGATGAATTTTTTTTTTTTTTTTTTTCGTGCGCGATAGCTGCGAAAATGATACCCTTAGGAATCTGTCGAATTTTTATGAAATACCCACTACCACAGGTAAGAAGTGTACCGAGTTTGAGATTCTTCGTAGCTATACTGCAATAGGAATAAAAAAAATTTACCGCGAAATTGAACAAATCGTGTTTTATTCAAATAGGAAAATCCTAAGGCTTTGGGGCGGCACTTAGAATTGAGATAGAAACCTGCGGTTTCTATAATAATGTTGGCAAACTATGGCGTATTATACCTACCCTTAGATCCTGAGTAAATTTGCCTGTAAGATTATGAATAAAATAATCTGAAAAAACATCTGCGGATTATCATTATGTATCATATAGCTATCGCACAATCTACAGACATTTTAAAATGTTGATAAGAGAGGAGAGAAAAAAAAAAATAAAAAATAAAAAATTGGTATAGTAGTAAATAAGTTGGCTTGGAATAAAGCGTCAGTCAGCTCTTAGACAGCGTTCGGTGCGCATCTAAATTTTTACATAACTTATATACGAAGAACCGCGACACGCGATAAGCGATCGAGTAAACAATCATTATAATTCTATAGCATTATTAGACAGTTCGTTGGTCTGTCTGCCGGTATGTGTTTAAGCATATCGGCTGTGCTATTTGATTGGACGATATATTATTTACTTTTCAATACTATCTGCATAATGAATAATAAATATATACTTTATTGAAGAAAAATACTAACGACGTATATATTATATCGGTTTAAAAATAAATACGTCATACGATCAAATGTAAAACAATGATAAATATTTTTCATCATTATTATTTTTTTTTATTCACACAATTGTACCTAGTCTTAACGTACGGAATTAAATAAACACACAAGTATGTACCATTCTGTAAAAAAATGAATTTAGAAAATTGACAATAAATTATTATAATCGTTTTGTCACAGACGGAAAGGAATTTTTATTTTAATTTTATTTTAAAGAAGTGATATTGCATGAACAAATAACTGGCACGTGATCAGGGAATCAACTATAGCCGTTTGGTACGGCCGTATGTTTGTTAAAAGATAATAATAACTGGGATAGAATCGCGCGGATGTTGAAGAGACGAGTTTCAAACGCTACTGAAATCTCTAATCGGCTAATAGCGCGAAGACGAGAGAGATAGAGAGAGAGAAAAAGAAAGAAAGAAAAGAATTTTATGATAATAATAATAATAAATAAATAAATAATAATAATAATAATAATTAAATAACTCGACTCGTTTTTGATAGTGGAAATTTTATGAAATTTCTAAATCGTCAACCAAATGGCATCTGTTCCACTCACGGCAGATATCCTTGGTATGTATGCTAATATCTTCTACGTCGATTCTAATATCTTTTCAATTTATGTACTTTTAAATAACACATGTGCAGCACAACATATATAAATATATATATTTATGTATGTATATAGTTATACAGTCATTAGTCAGACGACAATCATAGCTAAATACAAATCGATTTATTGCCGATTAAAACTGCATATTAATATATTGCATAAAGTGAAAATATATATATATATATATACCTATGTAACGTGATATAAATTGTTGCCATTTTCGTTGTGGATTTATGTGATCGCGTATCATTTTACACACAGAATTTTTACTGGGTCATAGACATGTGTTGATTAGAAACACGCGGTTAAAATATTTTGCTTCGAACACGTGTAGATTCGTTCAAATTTTATTACTTGTTTATTAATTTGAAGGGATCTGTTTGTATACATTAATAAATCGCTTGAAGCTATACAAAATCCAATCACGTTTCAGATTACGGATTATCGTGCATATATCATTACTGATGATACTTGTTTCTCGTGTTTTTTTTTTCTTTTTTTCTTCTTATCGAAAATTATGCATAGCAGTAACGTTTTGTAATATTATGTATATTGTATACATATATGAATTTCATATATGAATGAAAAACAAGTACCCAATGAACAGAAAATTAATCCATAATCGTACATCATCTACCAGGTCTTATTTTCCACAATATATTTTCACGGTCAAGTTCAAGAAGCTTCAGTAATCTCGAGAAACAGATTTGTTCTATATTTGCACACGACTTAGTATTACGTTATACACATATAGGGCGAATGTTTAAGGAGTAAGGAAATGGCAATGCGTCACTAGGAAAACACTTCTTGTCTATATAAAAAAAATCTGCCTAGGATAGACATCGCGTTGTATATAACGGGGAAAGTAATCATCTAATATATCCGATCGACATAAGCAATATTAAACTTCCTATTGGTACAACAAAAATGATCGATGCTTACGCTCAGAGGAATTGGTGCAATAATTAATTGATAACAATCTATTACACGTGGATAAAATTTATAGATGAAATTTCCATTTTCAACGATATATTATCAACGACGTAAAGCTTGTATAATAATTAGATTGGATCAATTTTACACTGACTAAGATAAGTCTTCTGTTTGTCTACATTAGATCTTAGCCAGACTGAAATTTGCTAAGATTTACAATCTGCAGTCAATAAAAGTCTAGATGTTACTATCTGTTATTAAAGTGGTACAGTAATAGGTGTAATGCTATCGTAGTAACAAGTGTTAGTAAATTCAAGTCCCGATGATTTGATGATAAGATTATTTCAAGATACATATATGCGATGTACATACGTAAAAGTGGTAACGTGCTGCTATCAGGATTATTTAATACTTGATTATAAATGATCTAGCTCACAATCGTGAACGACTTAACCATATTTAGAACGTGCGTGGAAAAATTCGCACGATAACGCAACTGAGTACTAATCTTCGATCATATACACGTGGCATTTTTAAGCTCGGTTCGTTCTATGCCTCACACCCTATGCGGGATCGGCTGTTCTAGTTTTAACAAAGTTTAATGAAAAATATAATCTTTCCCTCGGAATAAACAATTTTTTCAATATTCGACCTACACATATTGCGATTGGTAAATTCACTGTTTTTTGGGTACATTCTATACTCGATAATATCAGTCAGCTTTCGCAAAAATTGTGCGATTCTAACGATAAGAAAGTCTGAGATAACGATAGGCACTAATTATTTCAGTAATAATTATAGACTAAAGGGTTGATGTACCCAATCAGAAAGCGTTCGATCGTAATATCGACAAATATTTGTGTCTACTGAAGTATTGCCAGTACACAATATGCAGGTTGATGTATTGATCGATAATTGATCCTTAATAATTGCATAAATGTCTTAGATTATATCATTTTGTAGCTAAGAAGTTTTGACGCAGGTATAGGTACTATTGTCATTCAATTTATGGATCTAGTTAGAATATAGAGTATGGAAATTTCCAGATAATATGAACTAGGGAGCTCTGAAACTGCGCGATAATTGCACACCTCTTAATTTTATACTCTGCAAAGTCTGGAGTATTTTGCATTCATCTATGCTCACATATGTATTCAGATACATAGATACAACTACGTAGTGCATTAATGGTATAATAATAATAATAATACGGAAAATATATGTTCAACGAGACGTAATGTATTTTTTCAAAAACTTGTTCTGTATAGTTGTAAGTTTTAATTGTATTAATTATAAACCGATTATCACCATATGATAATAAAAGATTGCATCATATCGGATAAAAACTTTTATCAATTGCATCTTTATTCTTTGATTTATTTTAGAGAAAGGTGCAAGACCTAGAGACTGGGAGCCAAGACGAGGATCTCTGAAAGGACCGATAAAAATCCTGCGTCTTTGTGTCCTGGGGACATTTTTGCCTGCATTTTTAATCACAGGTCCGATGTATCTACGCTATCGCGTTTATTCCGAGCAACTTTATCCTCTTGCTGCATCTGATCAACGGCTAATTGATGGAAAAGTTTCAACGACTTGGTGTCAGGTTTGTTCAAAAATCATTTTTACCCAGAGAATGAGAGACAGAGCAGAATTCATTATGGGGATTTTTCTTTCTGAGGAGAGAGAATATCCGCATTTTAAATGACACAATCATTTTATTGTTGGATTAATGTTTATGACTTTCGTACTCAACGCAGTGATAATCTAATCAGCATTGTCAAGGTTTATTCTTCTGTTTACACGATATGATTCCTGTAGTACTTCGTCCGGTAATTATTCGCTTTAATCACATCTACGTATGTGTCTTATTTGACTTGATATATACAATTGTGATACGGTGTCGAAAGACAAATTAATTGCATTCAATTTTTTGCCGGAACTTTTTCTTTAATCAGTCAAAAATACGAAATGACATTTATCTACAATTAGGAATGAGCAAATCCTAATTTTTCTCGTTTTTTACAGAGTCAATTGGTGAAGGTAAACGGAACATTTAATGCTTACCTGCTTAACCAGCAGCCAGAAATCAGAGTTGAAAAAGTCCCAGTGTCCATGACGAGACATTTGATCCTTGAGGATGACATGAAAGAGTACTGGGGATTTTATCTTCTTCGAAACAGCAGCGTGACAGTATCAACTTGCGTTAGGTAGGTCTGCCAAGATCCTAATTTTCGTGACAATAAACCTTCAAGTCATTGAATACCTGCAATTAATCGCAAGTCAAAATTTGATCCGTGTTACAGATGGCCAGGTGCTTCTTTGACGATAATACGAGGCCACAAACATTTACATGAGTGTGCTTTCATCGGTGATGACAGCAGCGAGGAACTTGAAGAACTTGTCGAGATTGCAGAGGAGGAAGGACTCAATATGACTTTCGCGGTAACATATAATCTTGATTTTTGAATTGTTTGAATTAAGGGAGAAAAGGGTAGCGTTTCATACTCAAACTCGCTCATTTTTTAGTATGGCAATTCGCCCAGCAATGAGCCTGAGAAGATGAAGAGAGTACGACAAGGTGTCCAATTCCGAGATGAAGGAAGCAGTCCAGATGCTAATCACACGCTTCCAAGTGGAACGGTTCATCATTTAACAAGCCATGAATTGGACGCAAAGACGATGCGGAATATCCTTACTCATCTTTTCGTAAAAACTTTAGAGACGAAGAATAAACAGAAGGAGAATCCTCATCATCATTACGAAGGTACGTTCAGGGAGGAATCGAACATTGATAGACCGCCTATTCTTCTTTCTGACGACTTTGGTCTTGGTGGATTCATGATGAGGGAGGAAAAGCCGACTAAAAGTCCACCGAAGAAAACTACACAGATTTCGGAGCCACCTATAGTCCGGAGGGAGTCTGAAGAGGAAGTATTATCGACGACAGAAGACTATACGGAACGAACTACGACTGCAATCAGTTCGGACGAGGTTTTCGAAGACGTACTCGGGAAGCTAGAAGCCCTTGGAGATAGGGGTAAGAATGTGCTTAGGAAACTGATCGACGAATTTGAAACGGAAGACGAAAATTACGAGAACGACGGTATTAGGAAAATTTTAAACAACGCTATTCAGGATAACGGTAATGAAATGAACGACGAAGAACGGGCTAGGAAGAGGCGAGAGATCATTCTTTCCTCTCCTTTACATGCAGATTTTAATGAAGATGATTCTGAGGGAAATGCAGCCGTCGAAGAGGTGAGGTAGAATACAATAAACACGGTGTTCGTATCTTTCAGTAGTTACAAAGAGATTAAACTATCGAATAATTAAGGGATTGCCTCTGAGTCCTGACGGTATAGCAGAGGATCGTGGAACGGTGAATGAAAATACCCTCAATGACAGGAGTAACAGCGAATTTTGGAGCTCGTTTAGCAGCTCTGAAGAACGTCTCTTGGAGTGCAATGGTCTGATTCTCAATCTTCCTTTGACACCAAATGTCCGATGTACTCCAAAATTTGAGAATGATCATGACGCTGCTTCTTTGGCCAATACCGTCACTTATAGGTTTGTATATATTTTGTTAGAAAATTCTTGCCTTTTCGTTTACTTTAGGGATTCGAAAACTGAAAGTATTTCAAATTCGGATTTCAGGGTTCCAACGAACGGGTATTACTTCTTTATTTTCAATTCCGAGAACGAGATTCAGCCAAATTACGTCAGGATACGTTTCGACCTGGAAAAAACGGAGTATGATACATCCAACCCTACACAATCCTGCAAAAACAGTACCGGCGAGTGTTCTTTGCCTTTGAAATTCTTCAGTGATCAAAGAGCAGTGCTAGAGTTACCATTGACAGGAAATGACTCCCAGTGGAACGAAGAATACGTTGTGGTATCAACGTGTGAACCTAGAACTGCTATCTACGTGCTTTGCATCATTTCAGTACCCTTACTCGTGCTGATTTTTGCATTTCACTGAAAGCTAAGAGTTTTTTTTTTTTGCTTTTTTTTTCTTTCATGAAAAAACTTAACGACGTTGTGAATTATTCGCGGTACTTTATTTGAGCGGGAATAATTTCTACTCTGATAAATACATATATGGAGGATCGAGGCGCTGTTAAAAAGATATTGAAGTTATCTGGCGTCAGGAGATTTCGTGGATCTCAAAACTCAAAACAGGCAGTTATTCTTTTGAATAATTGTAGAAGAATATTAAAACACGTAAGTGTTATTCCTAAATGTAGGTATATACATAAATCTACGTATGGAAATAAAATAAAATAAAATAAAATAAAATATGTATAGACAATATATAGGTATAATGCAGGGTGCTAATTGTAACATATGTTTATAGATATCGATAATTTTATTCCATAATAATTAGCTAAACCTGTCTAAGATAAACCGTATTTATAAAGAACAATGTGATGCACTGTGATATTGAAATAATTGTAACTAATTTATTAATAAAGTCTGGTGAGAGGGTTAATCCTTTCAAGTTAGATCCTTAAATTTTCCACTTTTCGCTTTTATACTTTTTACTTTTCACACTGTCTTGAAAAAAAAAAAGAAATTAATCCCTCGTCTTGTTTTCCCGTTTAATCCAAAGGATTAATTTTTCATGGTGTCTGCATTGCCATCCTTGCTAATACATTGACCTCCATGGTAAGGGTGCGCGTAGGCGGGGTGAGTCTCTTATCAGCACTGAACACTCCCCAGCTTACCCGTCCGCGCCTCTCAAGGGCTGTAGAGGTTTTTTCACTTTTTTTCTTTTTCTTTTTCCTCTTTTTATTTCCCGCTATTTTATTCGCTCAATGATTCCTACATCCAGACAACACATCCATTAGGGTGGTCCATTTTCATTTTCAAATTTCAATCCTCCCATGGGCCAGAACGTCTCGAAAAAAAATGCAGTCAAAACCCCAGATATCTATCTAAATTTTAATTACCGTCCTAAAGCCTTCGAATTCTCCCTCATTTTAATAAAAACACGATTTGTCATATTTCGTGGTTAATTTTTTTTTTCAAGAACGACCCTAATATCCATGATTGAAAAAAAAAGTAAGAAAAAGAGATCAAGATATCTCGATGTGGAATTTGATCCGTCCTCAAAGATTCAGGGTGAAATGAATCTTTCCTCGGAATGAGTATCGGCGACGTTATTGTTTTTCCCTGAAAATTTCATCAGTGATGTGTGAACAAGAGACATGTTCATCGATGAACAATGCTCAATTTAATCATTATACTTGCGGCTTGATTGTGGAAACCAAACAGTGCATCAGGTGATGAAATTAATACGACGAGTGGGAACCAGGATGGCGAATCGTTACGTGTTGGTAGGTGTCGGTGGCTGCCTGAGGGCGATAAGAGAAATTGATTTCACCCCCAACTACCTACCACCCGGTATTATTATAGGCGCCTCGTGCCGGGTGGTAGTAGTGGTGATGGTGGTGGTGATGGTGGTGGTTTGACGTTCATGGGACAGTGCGCGATTCCATGAGGCACGCCTCTCTTTTGCCTTTTGGCACACCCTCCCTAATCTCTGATCTGGAGTATAACCAACCCTTGGCAATGCGAATACATGTACATGATATATACGTATATGAAAGCATAGGTCCAGACGACACCTCGCTACCACTGTGCTAATTCAATCGTAGCGCCATTCTGAACGGGGTCGAGAAAAGAGGGATGTGTATCATGATGGCATACGTTACTGGTTTATTCGCTCGTTTGATTGTATACACTCGTTTCGATGGGGTGTGAAGATTTGGAGGCTTACACGGTGCCACTGGAAGTCTGGAGTAACCAGTTTCGAGGATACAAACAGAAATGGTACTTCCTCATCAACCCTTAAACCAAAAATGTGAATACAGACTGGAAATGAGGAAGAAAGATGAAATTTTTGCAACGTAAATGTGGACCCTGGTTTTTCAGACACATATATACGTGCATTTCGAAAATGCAAATATCTCATCCCCCTCGGGTTTGCGGGATGATAAGTCGAAGAACTAATTCAAAGACACGTACAAACGAAACCGCACGGGCTAATCGTATTGTGGGAAACCGCATTACCGTGTGTTTAAATCCGTAGAACCTTATTTATAACTTGATATGAAGATTTTAAGGGAATAATTAGGGTCGTATTAGGGATAAGGTCCCACGCCCTAATTCGAGATATTAGAATCCGTGAAATGGTCAACGCAGTCACCCTTCCGACGACGAAAGTCGAGAATAAATGATGATGGTATAACTGTACGATTACGGGGTGGGAATTGGGTATTTTATCTTCAGCCCGGTCTCTTCGACGTTACAAATTCATGGGGGATATTATACTTTTTTTTTTTTTATTTTTAGACACGTGGCTATGACCCGATATTAAGGGATATACTATATGGGTTGATATATAACGCGAAATTGGGGGTAATTTGTACCCACATAACATTAAACGATTTACAGATAGTCTAACGGCCACAATTTTCTACTTTCTATCGCTCTTTGGCATAGAATCGTTTCTTTTTTGTTTTTTTTTGCTCTAATATGCAATGGATTTTGACATTGAATACTGTATTGTGTATATTGTAAAGAATTTTTACCAAATTTACCTCAACGATGATATAATTTATCATACGACTGGTGATTACCGTCAAAATTAAACCCCCGTTTCAATAGAGACGGACTTTTATATCGATGATTTAGTTAAGGGTTACTTGCAGTAGCTCTTCGACATTGAGTGTGGCTCCAACCTTTTTTTTTCTTCACATCACTTATTTCCTAGGAAAATGAAGCGCTGGATCATCCTGATAGGATATTGGCTCCTTCATACTTCAGGAATTTTTCCAGTTGCCTTAAAAACCACGACGAAAAAGTTACCCGTGTTTTTATTAGATCAAAAAATTTCTTGGACACCATGGACATCGAGCAAGCGTGCTGTCTTGATAGGACTTAGCCAGATGTTCATTGTCCTGTGGGCTGGTTATGAATGGTATTTAAGGTGCGTTTGCAAGTTTGGTTTATGATAAATTGCAAATATATGTGAAGAAAAAAAAAAAAATTAAAACGCAACTATAACTTCATCTAACAAAGTGCTGGCTTTACTTCCAACGAAAATTGATCACATGGATGTTTTAGGATGGATGGTGTACTTGGATATAGTTGGAGTCATAGAAATATTGAGCTACTGGTCATCCAGACGATCGGAATGGCAGGAGTCATCTCGATTTTCTGCACTGTTCTGATAACGACGATGCGTCGCCAAGAGATAAAAAAACTTCTGAACAGCGTTTGCTCCTTGTATATTAACGTTTTTAAATGCCCTGATCCTCCAAAGGCGCATAAGTTCGCCTACCTCATTGTCTACTTCATTTTATCTGCGTGTGGACTCATGTCTTCGGTTCTCGGGCAATCTAGGTAATCGTGTAATTATATAGAGTAAAGTCGGCAAAGATGGACCGGATATGAAAATCGGGAGATACTACATTTTTTTATCATTTTTTTTCTGTAATAGTACGACCCCCGAAAATCTTGAATAAAAAGATTTCGATTCCGTCTCAAAATATGGAGATATTCGATTTTCGTAATGAAAAATTTTCACACGAATTATAAAATGGAAGGATAGCTCCTTTTCTATTACTAGATGAAGTTTTTTCGGACTAGGTGGTCCATCTTTGCATAATTCTCCCAATATAAATCCTATGAAAAAATTCATTATCTCTAAGTATTATTTTCTAAAATGGTTTTTATTTTGACAGTAATCTCCGGAACATCTGGGAGATATTTAATCTCTACACAGTTTTGTTCACGGAGATAATTTCGGCTACAATATGCATTTATCTTCAGGTAAGGATTAAAAAAAAAAAAAATTTACAACAGTCGCAGGATCTTCAAGATCGATTCCTCAATCATTTACCCATTTACCCTCAACTTTTCATTCAGCCCTTCGATGATAAGTTAAATTGTCTAACATCATTTAGATTTCTTTTACCCCTTATACGAGAAAATCCTATTTCATTTTTTAATTATTTCGAAGACTGCTGTCGAAGAATTAAACCGTAAAATCAAAAACAAATTTCCTTCCGTTGATGAGTGGGATTGGAAATATTGGGGGCCCACACCCTGCACTGAGGAAAATAACCGGCAAGAAGGACCACGGTTAGATGTAAAATCTGTTCTCCAAGAATATCGGCTCACGTATAGAACAGTGGCTAATATTGTTAACCAGATGAATTCCGTGTATGGATGTCTTCAGCTGATATACGTTGTCCTTAACCAGCTAATATGCCTTATGCTGGCCTTTTGCTTCATTTCTTTGCTTGTCAAAAGCCAGACGGAAAACTTTGACAAATTAGGCTGGAGGATGATGATTTCTTGTGGGTGTTACTGCGTTTGGTGTTTCGTTGAAGTATCGGTGAATTATCACAGCTTTGAAATCGTCATCAAAGAAGTAAGTAAGAAATTCTAAAATATGAGAATTTTCCTCGTTTCTGTATTTGAGCTGATAAGCTTAGAATTAGATAAGTCTTAGAATTTCGTACAATAAAATTTCTTTATTTTATCTGAGAAATTAGGGAAAGCGAATTTCATCGTCGTCTTAAATTCTTGGTAATTCTCTGATAGGGACCGAGAAGTTTAATCTTCGTCAAATACACGACTAATTCACTAATCGTGAAACAATTAAAATGAAAATCACGTCAAACCACTTAATCTTTCTCGTTAACGTACCCCAAAAGCTTTTAGACTTTCGATATCTAAGATAGCCAAGATTTAGCTTAAGACTTTCTGTCTTATTTGAATAATTTTTTTTTTTTTTTTTCTTTCCAGCTGGAAGTAACAACGAATTACATCGCGACAATAGATGCCTCAGAAATCGACTTAGGATCAAAATTAGAGGTTCGTGTTTCGTGGATTTAAAATCAGTTTTATTTATCCGCCTATGAATATTTGAGATGAATATTTTTTTCTCTAAAGTTATTGGAATTCCTTGAGGAAATCGATGGAAGAAAAATTCGATTTATGGCAAGCAATATATTTTCTTTAGACTACGCTACGTTATATGTGGTAAGATTTTTATTTAAAAAATTAGAGTGTTTGAATAAAAGCTAATCAATTAGGTATATCAGATTTTAATTACGTGCGATAATGAGTCTAAAAAAATATCATATCTTTCATTTTCAGTTACTGACCAACACTGCAACCTACATAATAATCGTCATTCAATACTTGTCCTAATAAGAAATAGAAAAAAAAAAAAAAAATAGAAAGAAAGATAAACGAAGGGGAAGAAAAATTCTCGTTAATATTCTTCGCCTCAAAAACGTTCTACCCACCTAATTACATGCAGCTGTTGACGAAACAACAAAATTTGTTGGTTTACCCATTATCTGCAGACTTGTGTTGTCTTTCGTAGCAGAAAGGTTTCTCAGATCGTTTTATCTGCTCGAACAGTTCGCAGAGTGAAAATTTTTGAAATGTTTTAAAACCACGCCCAAAATAGTCAAATCTTGAAACCCAAAGGCCTCAAAGATCCTATCGCGAAAATCCTTTCGGTTAGTTTTTGGTGGTAAATTTTATTTACAAGAAAATTGAGGGAAAAAAGAAAAAAAAAAATTGAGAATACTGAAAAGACGTAGAATTGTTTGATCATATAGAAATTAACTGAAATGGGGCTTATATCGCTCCCACGCAGATTGGCCGGTATAGATCACCCTGTAATGACGGTTCAATGAGCTTGATCGTGATTATTTAATCGGTATCATCCCTCGGCGAAAAATTCAACCCTCGAAACTGTCACAATACACACGTGTCTCTCCTGTCTCATACTCATAGATAGTTTACGTATGATGCCACTTGACTGCAGGGGGTCACCATAATAAGCTGCCTGTATGAAAGGGCTGTTTTATTTTTTGCCTTTTATGACTCCACGATCATCATCCCCCCCTACTGCGGTGATACGATTACCGAAGCTAATATCAATTTCATTGGTTGGGAAATGATAAAAAAATATAATAAAAAATGAATACAAAATTAATTTTCGATTAATTTTCTTATGCGATAAATTAGGAATTTTTTTTTTTTTCATATTTTCAAATTGAAATACATATTGTTTCTTCCTGTATAGACTTTTTCTCTTTTTTTTTGTCTTCTTATTTTCTTCTTATTAATTAGGTAATGCGTTTGAAATCTTTTCAAATTCAATTATTCTTATGTACTATAATAGATGTTATCATTTGACAATGGAATTTGATTTATCTGTAAAATGATATCAACTTGTTACTCCATTTTCCGGTTTGATTATTACATCCGCGTACAGTACGACATGTATCTTATAATCGATGATTAAGTCTCGAAATTTAATTGCAAGGTCCTAATAAATTATAATGAGAATGTAAAATGTTACCAATAAGTGTTTAAATATTAGCGTTTAATTTTCCTTGTGAATTATACTCGCCTAATAAAATGAAAATAAATAAATAAGTTTTACCTGTGTGTATTATATTATAGCTACAGCTCTGACATAAATCTCTTTTCATTTTGTCAGTTTTCATTCGAAAACAAATACTGTTTAATAATTATATAGATGATAAATAAATGATATTTAAATAAAATGTAATAATTTCATCTAATCTTATTCAAGACCGATAACTTTCGCGGAATGGTTACATATATATGTCGTTCACATCGTATTTTATATGTTTTATATAATTAAAACGGAACACACTCATGTCCTGTTAGAGTATCGTCATTTTACGATGATAATAAATGCGAGAATATATTATTATTACGTACATAGTTTATTATTACGAATCAAATGATAAGAAAATTTCTTATTATATACACCATATTATGTACTCAAACATTTCTACTCACAGATATTTATTTATTATTCATTAGTTTCTTGTCTGTTACAATTATAAATCTGTTTTCAATTTCAAAATCCTATTTTATATCATAAATTTTTGAATCCGAAAAACTTCCTTAGAGTAGGGGAAGAAAAAAAAATTTATAGCATATTATTTGGAACATCAAATTTTCAACAAATTGTTAAAACGTCAAAATATTGTAATAAAAAGTGACGATTTTTGGAATTTTTTTTTCTTCTTTTTCCTCAGCTATAATATGAACGAGGTTTGAAATTCGGCGTTTTATTATCTCTCAGTAATTCATTATCGTCCTGGAATAAATAAACTAACTAAAAAGCTTCTAGTCATTTGTGTGTATGTACGACGGATGGTGATTCTGTCAGGGAGAATGGCGCTGGACCACGAACAGCGTCAGGATCACGCGCGGCTCCACCCACATCACCACCTAGGAGTCAGCAGTATACCACCCCTCTCCGACTTGCGAATTTTCCCCGTTGTACTAGGGTGTAGTTTGTTCTGGTAGTACGATCGGTTCAGTCTAATCGGGGCACTTGTATTCTTCGGAGGTTCTTCAAATGTCGTATCGAGAACGGGGACGGTGTTTTATTATGCGTCCGCAGATCTGCAGTGCAGAAACGCGTTATCCTTTCGATATTTTACATCAGGGATTCAAATTTTGCGGGATTCTTTCATAGGAGAATTTTGCCCATTTTTACAAACGCCGTGGCTGGACAGTGTTAATAGTTTATTTTTAAACTACAATTTAGAAGTGCATTGATAGAAGGAAGACAAGAATTATGGTAAGGAAATTTTGTTTAGGGCTGTGGTCGTTTTTTAGGGCTGAATGGTCATTCTAGGGCTAAAGATGCAAAAAAGAAACTCGTTATTTCCGCGTAAAGCTTTAGGATTCAAAAAAGCTCCGTGAAAACTTTACGAATCACGTTGAAAAATTAGGCAGACAAAATTTGAATCGAAAAACTCGACGTGTTTTGCGATATGAGGAGCATTTTGATACACCATTCCAAATATTTAGCTTTCAAAATACACTTCGTGACTCAAATTTTCAAGATCTTTAGTTTAAACTTTTCTAACTCATTTAAATTAATCAGATTTTTTTTTTTTTAATCAGTTAATTATACTTATAATTGTACAAATTGCACTTATAATTGTACAAATTGTATTTTGTATATTCAATCATTTCAAATCATTAAGTATAATCGATAATAATTCGAACTAACAATGAGAGCGGCTGAAAAAAAATATGAAATAAAATATCATTTTAGGAAAAGAATTTAGCCGGATAAATTTCGAGCTGAATATTAGGCAGGACCCATGTGCTGCTGTCAGTGTCACGTCGAACGGAAGTGTAGTGAAGATAAAAAGCGAGCAAATGTCAAGAACGTGAAATAGCGATAACAAATTATGTTTAGTATATCGTATGAAATTGAGGATATAGAATATGATATCACGAACTCGGCTGTTTCCTTCTTTGTAAAAAAATTCGCATCGTTTGTAACTTTTTTTGAAACTTTTTGCTACCTTGATGATAATAAACGCATTGGCTTCGGTTGAAAAACGACTTCTAATAGTTTTACTGAATATTACACATTCTTCAGCTTCTAGTATCTGAAAAACAGGTCGAATGAGAGCTGGGATTCATCCCCCAAAAATTTGGGGATAAAAAGACCTGAAATGTACCTTTATTACGTATATTTTTATAGGAAGTGAATAAAAAATAGCGAATCATGATTCATGGCTAAGGAAAATCTTCAGAATTCGATTTTAATTAGACAAAAAACTTTGACCTATGTATCACCTGATTATTCTAGCCGATGTTAACTTACGGAAATAGTAACGGATCGGCTCCTGATACGGAAAACGGTTCTCCTGCCGATTCGCTTATCTCTGGAGATGGCGAGATCGGTGATATCGGAGATTCGCCCGGTACACCACGGGATACAGAAGAAGAAGCTACTTTCTCCGATGAATTTTACTCCCACGATACGGACGACGAAGACGAGCACGGAAAGCGACGGCGAGCCACCAGCTCTGTAAGTATATCTTTATTTTTTTGGTATCGTTACGTCGTTTGATTTTTCGCTGAATAACTTTCGAACAGATCTAACGATTCCAATTAAATTTCGTACACGAATACTTCAAACAATTTTTAGATCCGGTATTAAATTTGAAAAAAATTTATCGACGGGTTTGGAATCGGGAGAGAAAAATGGATTTTATGAAGAAGTGGTAACTGTTCGTACAATTTCGATTGAATTTATACGGTTGGTGTTTTCTAGGGCGTCAAGCTTTTCCCTAAAACATATGAAAGTTCGGAAATCAATAATTGATAAACCATGCCGACTTTTTCGGAGAACGATTCTTAATTTTTCAAAAATGTGGATGAACTAATCTCTCCCTTTGTAGCTCGATGGAATATCCGGATCCGGAGGAAGTCGTCTGGGTTCTCCAGTGCCCCGAACTGGTGGTCTTGGTGTCCGAAAGCTTTTTACAAATAGTCGAGAGCGATGGAGGCAGCAAAACGTTAGTGGAGCTTTTGCAGAACTGCGAAAACTGGTCCCAACTCATCCGCCGGACAAGAAACTTTCAAAGAATGAAATCCTGCGAATGGCTATAAGGTATCCTCCCGGTTTCGCGGTATTAAAAAATCAATTTTATCAATAAAAAAAAAGGAGTTTTGCCACTTTTCTTTTCTCATTTTTCCACTCCAGGTACATCCGGCTTTTAAGCAACGTCCTGGATTGGCAAAAAGGCCAAGACCGTAACGGACTGCAATCGATTTCCTCATTGCAATCTAACAACTCTTCAATTATCGATCAATCGCGAATAAAAAGCGAGCCATCATACTTTGGCCCGCAATTAGCGAAACCTGGAAGTCCAGCGTTTTTCAAGCAGGAAAAAATGACCAGTGATGTAACGTCCGACGGTGGTTACAAGTCGGGTTACACAACGCAGCGTCGTCCGGCTCATTCCTTTCTAGCCTGTGATAGAAACGGTAATAATTTGTTGATGATTGCTCCCGTCGACGTTGGAACCGTTAGCAACGTCGTTAACATGACAGGAAGTAACTCTGCAAGAGAACGTTCTATGAATTCTTATACCGCTGGTGGTACTTCATCCGTTTTAAATGGCCCGAGACAAATTGGCTACGGAAAATCTACCGGAAATAACGGAAACGCAATTTTGAGAGACGGAATTAGCAGCGGAACTGGAACTTCAACGGGAACCGTAACGGGAACTGTGAATGGTCACACAAGTACGGTGAACTGCGGAGGACATAAAAGGCTAAAAATCGAGGCTGTGGACGAAGATCAAATCGCACAGAGCAAAGGACCTTCGCCTTTATCGCTTGGTACTGCAGTGCGAAAAAGAGCACGAATTACACTGGTTAAAGACACGGTTGCATTCAGATCCTCGGATTTTAAGAACGCTGGAAGAAAATAGATGGGAAATGAACCACCGATGATATTCGACGATATATTTGATAGAAATAATTCGAGTTTGCTGAAGAAAAAAAGCTGCAGGATTTATAATCGAAGTGTCAATTTCAACAGCATCGACGACGCATCTAAACTTGACGGAGTTTCAATTTTAGTTTAAGCCTTTGCGGATTGTGTTGTGATCGAAATTGCATATAATTAATTAAGAAATGCAATTGAATACCGTTTTTGAATATTCCTTCAATCCGTCCCTGAAAACGCTGTGGATATCATGGAGGTCATAGAAAGATCCGTTTGCTTTCAAATTGATTAAAAAATTTTCGGTGTTACCAAGGGTGAAGTGCTAATCATTTCCGTTGATATATTTGCTCCTGATTTTCTGCTAACGATTGATGACGTCGAGTGATTGACAATTTTTTACCAAAAGTTTTATTACTTTAACGAAAAGTTACCGATTGATTGTGTGAATGAATGGATGGATGGATGGATGGATTGGGAATGAAGAAAAGATTAGAAACGTTGTTACGTTCTGACTTTTTTCCAAGTTGGACTTTTTGTATAAAGTTTATATGTATACCTATGTATGTATACTTCGTCATAGATATACCGTTGATAATTAATAATTATATTTGTCGATTATAAATATGTATGTACATCCTCATACATGGGTGCAATATTCAATATAATTACATAAATAATTAAGTTTACAGATATTAGCTAGTGAAGAAATTGGGTAGGGAAAATTTTGAAATATTAATATTTGTGCTAAAATTTATAGTTTAGAATTATGTTTAACAGAAAAATATCAATCTCTTAAATAATTAATTATAATTTTTTCTTAGCGTATTCAGCTATGTGTAGAATACCGTGTTCGTGTGAAGCAATGTGAAGATTTGCTGCAGAAGCACGAGGATTTATATGTACATTGTGCAGTTCTGCGATTTGGGTACTACAAGCAGCTGCTGGATCTCCACTCGTAGCTAATTTTCCCATCCAGAATTCGTTGCCTGAATTAAAAAGAAGAAAGATTTTTCTTTTTTACTCTCATTTCTATATAATTTATGAATTTTCATATTGATTGGATCGTACAGGAAAATTCAGTTTACCTGGCAACGCGTTTCCATCCCAGGCATAGGTTACCACGAGGAGATTTTCGGTCTCGAGAACGGTGTGAGGTTCTCTCTTCCCAAAGTGGATCTGTATGTCTGCGGATAGGAGAAATAACGTAAAACTGAATGGCAGAATAAAAAGAGTGGAGAATCCAGTTTTAGAATATTTTTTATCATGAAAAAAGTCATTTGGCAAAATTATTACGATGATCCTTTATACAATTTTTATACTATTCGTCGATTATTGGTAAAGGATTAAGAGCTAAGCACACTTACGTCCGAAGAGACCACCGTTAGTTACACCACCGCAATTAGTCTCATTTTTCAAGTATGAGAACATAACGTCAGATACATATTTGATTTTATGCATATTCCTGTTCAAAGCGTTTTCGAAAGCTTTCATAAAGTAGATTTCCTGTTCGGGTAAGGCTTTCCAAACTCCTGCGAAACCGAATAAAGTTCAATTAATCAGTTCACGCTATTTCCTCAGTTACCAAACAACAATATAGTAGCTTCATTTTTTCAATTAAAATCATTAAAATTCAATCTTATAGTGATAATAAAATTTATACCCAATCCAAATCCGACTACGTGAATATATGCGGGAGTAAAAAGTTTACGCGCGCGTGCATTTGCCTCTAGCAAAATTATTTCAGCTGTTATCTGGGTTCGTTTAATGTAAGTCTCCGCGTCGAAGATGTACTTCCGTCCAACAGGTACGTATTTTGGGTCTCCTGGTGTTTTTTGAATACGTTGTGCGACATCCTCGTATAGAGGAAAGAAAGGTTCGTCATAAAATCGTGCCCAGACTTGGCGCAGACCTTGAAGATTATTCGTGGTCTCAGCGCTGGATGATGCCTCTCGAGTTTTGCCATAGCTGTGGGGTTTCGAACAGAAAGAAACCGATATAAAAAAATAATGGAAATAAAAAGACATACTGAGAGATCGAAAACCGCATAACTCACCCATTTGCTGTAGTGTTTTGGTCCGGTGCGATAGCAATGTCCTGGTATTCCATAAAACCCGGTCTTTGAAACCTGGGTTTAAATAAGATGTGAATTCAGCCAAGATTCTTTATGGAATTAACATTTTTTGAAAATTCACCTAGATCCCACAACGCCTATGATAACACCCCGCGGTTCGAACTCGTCAGAGTCTGTCCCAATAATTCCTTTGTTCTTCCGAGATCCATCGTTAATGAATTCAGTATGACATGACATCGTCAGCATAGCCGATAACTTGATTTCGTCATAGGATAGGTAATCTTTCAGCACCTAAAACCAGTCTTGTCTCAGAGAAAAATCTTTCGAGAAAGACAAAATATTGGGACTAGATTCCGCGAGTTCTTTTTCATCATTGCTGAACGTTTTTTTTTTACCAAAGGCGGTTTTTCTTGGTCAGTACCGATCTGCTCCCATCCACCGAAGCCCTGCTTGACCCCGATGATCTTGTACTTATCCTTCTTTCCAAGAAAGCAAAATGCTCTACGTTCTAGGAGACGTTGCACAAAATCAATGAGCCCCATTTTTTTATAGAGATTTTTTTCCACTGAACTACCTAGCTTTTTCTTGTGCTTCAACCAGTCTGCGATCAGTGGAAGCATGTCTTCGTGAATCAGAGGATACGCAGAGTTAGCATGATGCTGTTGAACGAAAGAAATCCAAGGAATGTAAAATGGGATCGTAGATATAATTTTTCATCGTTTAGGTACTTGCCTCGAGCATTTCTTCCGCGAATTCCTTTTGGAGTTCCGAACTGCACACGGTATTAACAGGAAATTTAAGTGGAAAATTGTTACTGTTTTCAATAAGTTTGCGGAAATTAATTTCCGGAGGAACGATCGTCCCTGCACATCCTTCCAGCAGCTTTTTAGTTGCGTTATCAAGAGGACTAAGTCGGTCCTTCCGCTCGACAAGTGGTATTTCTCTCTTCAGGATCTCCTTCTTTTTCCGTTTTGGAATCTACATTTTTTTTTTTCACAATATTCAAACTCATTATCGGCTCAATTTTTCTTTCGTTTTACTTTAATCGATTCATTCCAATTCCTGTATCTATCATTTACATGCATTTAGAATAGACTATATCTATCTTACTTACAGTCGGTCTCTGCGACGTAGAAGCGCGCTTGTTCGATTTAGGCGGCATATCTTTTGAAATTATAACTACGCGAATAAATGTATCGGAACTTATCGCGAATAGCGAGCGAGCAGTTCGTTGATCTGTTTACAAAAGCGAGTATACAGCGAGTGTGCGTCACGTCCAACCGCTGGCCTCAGGTTCAACGCTGTACTAATTTAGCTTAGGCGACGTAGTTCCTAGCCTACTATTCCTCCCACTACTGAGTGAACAACAACTCTATCTAGCCGTGAAGTTGAGTTTGCCGACATGCGCTAGCCGCGAGACTTGCCAATTCGCGTATACAGGTTCGTACAGGTTCATGCAGGTTCTTAGTTCTTGGTAAATGACTGCGTCATTTCGATCACATGTAATTTCGCAATGATAGATTTCACTTTTGGAACATCTGGAACACGGAGGATTCAAGAACAGAACAAAAAATTTGATTTATATTGGTGTATTTTTTGTCAAATAAAAATCCCCCGCCACCCACACGTTAATCAATATCAGTATGTGATATGAGATACGACTACGTCATCTCAGTGCTGTACTAAAATGTTGTGCTTACTTTCATATAATTCTGCAATTCGATCATTTTTATTGATATTGTGTATTGATTCATGTCTTATCTTTGACAAATTTGCTTAGATCAGATTAAGAGATAAACTTTTTTCATTGCTGATATTCACAGTCAGCATATTTTGTGACAAACATAATTTACTGAGATTTTCAGGAAAACCTTGAAAGTTCAATAGCATGTTGAAAATTATATCTGTTATTGTTTTACAGGGTAAAGACAGATTGTTTTCAAATGCGATAGATTTCGAGCTTCGCCTTATCTTTGGCAGACAAAAAATGTCTCGTTCAAGTAATTGACTGTAATCTTTGCTTAGCGTAATCAGCGATATGTAGAATTCCGTGTTCTGGTGAAGCGATGCGAAGATTCGCAGCAGAGGCGCGTGGATTTATTCTGACATTGTGGAGTTCTGCAATTTGGGTGCTACATGCCGCTGCGGGATCTCCGCTAGAAGCTAATTTTCCCATCCAGAACTCGTTGCCTATAAAGTACAGAAATTGATGTAGCAATAACGAAGTTTTCGAATCGGTAGGTTCTAGACTAAACCGTTGTCAATTCTTTATCTTTTGAGTCGAATGTTGAGTAGAATTTTCCTCATTTTGTTCCGGAGAATTGTGAAAGGAACTAGAAAAACGTCGCATACAAGATCGACCGGATCGTGCAAGAGAGTTCAATTTACCTGGCAACGCGTTTCCATCCCAGGCATAGGTGACCACCAGCAGTTTGTCACCCTCGAGAGCGGTGTGCGGTTCTCGGTTACCAAAGTGGATCTTTATGTCTGCGGATGAAAGAAATATGGTGAGATGGAGAATATCGTTTTGTTTTTAATATTCTGCATGATGCAGAAGTCATAGAAAAAAAAAATGATTAATATACTTACGGCCGAGGAGACCACCGTCCTTCACTCCACCGCAATTAGTCTCATCTTTCAGGTAGGAAAACATTATGTCAGATACATGGGGGATTTTATTCATTGTATTATTAATGGCGATCTCGAAGGCCTTCATGAAATAGACTTCCTGTTCAGGCAAGGCTTTCCAGACTCCTGAAAACCCGAGTCAAGTTTGATTATTCACTTTACGCTCTTCCCTCAATTACCAAATAACGATAGCTTTACTTTTCAATTGAATCATTGCAATCCAATATTATGGTATTAATAAAACTCGTACCCAATCCAAAACCAACGACGTGGACATATGCGGTAGTCTGAAGTTCAAGCGCGCGTGCATTTGCCTCTAGTAGAATTATTTCCGCTGTTATCAAGGTTCGTTTAATGTAAGTTTCCGCGTCGAAGATGTACTTCCGTCCCACAGGTACGTATTTTGAGTCTCCTGGTGTTTTTCGAATACGTTGTGCGACTTCCTCGTACAGAGGAAAGAAAGGTTCGTCATAGAATCGCGCCCAGACTTGGCGCAGACCTTGAAGACTAGTCGTCGTTTCAACGGTCGATGAAGTATCTAGATTTCGGAGGTATCTGCGGTTTTCGGGCAAAAGAAAAACCGACGTAAGAAAAAAAATAAACAATAAAAATAAACAATAAAAATAAAAAAATCATGGTGCAGATCAGATCCTGTAACTCACCCATTTGCTGCGATGTTCTGGTCCGGTGCTACAGCAATGTCCTGGTATTCCATAAAGCCAGGTCTTTGGAATCTGGGGTTGAATCAGACATACATTTAGCCAACATTTTACACAAAATTCACATCCTTTTAGACTTACCTAGGCCCCACGACTCCTATGATAACGCCTCTCGGCTCCAACTCGTTGGACCCGGTCACTACTATCCCTCTGTTCTTCCGAGATCCATCATTAATGAACTCAGTGTGAGATGACATCGTCAGCAGCGCTGATAACTTGATCTCGTCATAGGAGAGGTAATCTTTCAACACCTAGAAGCAGTCTTATTTCAGAGATTGTCGAGTCTCAGATATCAACTAGGTTGGTTGGGCACTTCGAAAAGAAACGTGACTATCACCACGAGATTTCGCGACTTTTATTTTCCTCATTATTAAACGATATTTACCAAAGGCGGTATTTCTTGATCAGTACCGATCTGCTCCCATCCACCAAAGCCCTGTTGCCCGATGATCATGTATTGATCCCTCCGTCCCAGGAAAGAGATTGCTCTTCGTTCAAGGAGGCGCTGCACAAGTTCGATAAGCCCCATATCTTTATAGAGAGTTTTTTCCAGTGCATTTCCGTATTTTTTTTTGTGCTCCAACCAGTCAGCGATTAGAGAAAGCATGTCTTCGTGAATTAGGGGATACACAGAGTTAGCGTGACTCTGTTGAACGAATAAAATTAACGAGCATAAGATGTGGTTGCACGTCGTTCTTGATCATTCAGTAGGTACCTACCTGGAGAGTTGCTTCCGAGATTCGATTTTGGAGCTCAGAGTTGCGTATGGTGTTTACAGGAAATTTAAGTGGGAAAGAGTTGCTGTTTCCAATAATTGTACGCAAGTCGACTGGCGGAGAAACGACTATCCCCACACATCCTTGAAGTAGTTTTGCGGTCGCGTTATCAAGAGGGCCTTTATTCATTTTACTTAGTCGATTTTTCCAAGATACGTTAGGAATGTCTCTCCTCGGTGTTTCCTTATTCTAACGTTTTGAAAATTATGATTTTTAATAACAGTAAAATCGGGTACAATTCTTCTTTGAATTAACTTTCATCGATTCAATTCAATTTCTGAAATTCTTTGAAATCTGAATGTACATACCTTACTTAAAGTCGGTCTCTGCGACGGATAAGCACGATAATCCGATCTTGGTAGCATATTTTTTCTGGCGTTGTTTCAAACGAAGTAATTTCCAAAATAGAAGTTAGGAAAATAAACGGTTTAGAACTTAACGTGAACTGCAAACGAGTAGTTTGTTGATATATTTATGGAGGTCAGTATACAGCGTGTGGAGAATCAGGTTCAACGATTAACACTGGCTTTAGTTTCACCGTTGTACTGACTATTTAAACTACACTCTCCTCGTGCTCGATTGGTGAACAGCTTTGGCGACGTCATTTATAACCAATGAACATCGCCTACACGTTCTTTCACTACCGTAAAACATACTATATTCAATAAAAGTATTCTTGCACAATATTGCATGCACTTTATCGGCTGTTTAAGATACACGCTGGACTTCCCAGCACGCTATCGCAGCTTCTAAATTTCTGATAATTGACTGATAGTCGATCATTCTGATAAGATCTCATTTTCTCATACGATAGATGAGGTCCGATCGTTTATTCAGAACTCGGAGATTTGGGAATAGAACTAAAGTTAGGCTCATATTGCAGGACGTGCATTTATGCAATAAGAATTGCCGATAAGAATAGTCAAATGTTGTGCTTTCTGTTACAATTTTATCAACGAATAACCTCTACTGTATAATTTTGTGAATCGATTTTGTTTACGCCAGTTTATTAACTAGGTAGCGTACAGCTTATCTTGTATCAACATGTTATCTATTAATTCACGTATATTTTTTGCCAGTGAAATATCTTCGGAACAGATTCTCAATGACATTATAGAAGAACTTGCTATCTCAAATTGTGCCAGAAGAACAAAAGACTGACGTCGAGGAAAAAATAGGAATATCTGAAGTCCTGGAAATTTGCGATCTCTTCAAGAAGAAGAAGAACAAGTACCTGAGATTATATGGCGAATTTATCGAACAGACCAACAGACCGAAATATTTATATGAAAACCTGTTTTTCGAATGACGTAGGCTAGGAATTACGCAGCCAATACTTTTCTTACATCACTAAGCTGATGAAAAGTGAAAATGGGAAAATTGGAAGAAATGAATTTGAAAAAGGATTTCGATAAACGAGTTTTATTAAATCAACAGAAAATTGCGCATGAATTTGAGATGCAGAGATGCAAGATCAATCGCTGATGGATAAATCAGTAATACATAAGTAGTATTCATGAGTGTTAATTAAAAAACTATAAACACTCTGCTACAAGAATCAATATTATTTATCCTAATTAGATTTTAAGTTCAACTAACTGAAATCTATCGGTAAATTTTGAAAAATCGATCTGTTATTTTCATGGAAAGCTTGAAAACTTTTTTATTTAGATCTGCTGTTGTATTCAGGGTAAATTCAGATTGTTGAGAGTTACGATGCATTTAGAGCTTTGATTGAAGTAGTTGATTGTAGTTTTCGTTCAGTGTAGTCAGCTATATGTAAGATTCCGTATTCTGGTGAAGCGATGCGAAGATTTGCTGCAGATGCTCGTGGATTTATTCGGACATTGTGGAGTTCTGCAACCTGGGTGCTACATGCTGCTGCGGGATCACCGCTGCCTGTTAACGATCCCATCCAGAACTCGTTTCCTAAAATAGAGAAATCATCGTATCAATAAGGAAGTTGTCGAATATGATAGGTTCCCGACTAAACTGTTGTCATTTATACATCTTTTGAGTCGTAGGATGTGTCTTATTTTGTTCTGACGAATTGCGAAAGCAATCAGAAAAACTTTGAATACAAGATCGATGAGATCGTGCAAGACAGTTCAATTTACCTGGCAACGCGTTTCCATCCCAGGCATAGGTGACTACCAGCAGTTTGTCACCCTCGAGAGCTATGTGCGGCTCTCGGTTACCAAAGTGAATCTTTATGTCTGCGGATGAAAGAAATATGGTAAGATGAAGAATATCATTTTATTTTTAATATTCTGCATGATGCAGAAGTCATAGAAAAAAAAAGATCAATATACTTACGGCCGAGGAGACCACCGTCATTCACTCCACCGCAATTAGTCTCATCTTTCAGGTAGGAAAACATTATGTCAGATACATGGGGGATTTTATTCATTGTATTCTTAATGGCGATCTCGAAGGCCTTCATGAAATAGACTTCCTGTTCAGGTAAGGCTTTCCAGACTCCTGAAAACCCGAATCAAGTTTGATTATTCACTTTACGCTCTTCCCTCAGTTACCAAATAACGATAGCTTTGCTTTTCAATTGAATCGTTGCAATCCAATATTATGGTAGTAATAAAATTCATACCCAATCCAAAACCAACGACGTGGACATATGCGGTAGTCTGAAGTTCAAGCGCGCGTGCATTTGCCTCTAGTAGAATTATTTCCGCTGTTATCAAGGTTCGTTTAATGTAAGTTTCCGCGTCGAAGATGTACTTCCGTCCAACAGGTACGTATTTTGGGTCTCCTGGTGTTTTTCGAATACGTTGTGCGACTTCCTCGTATAGAGGAAAGAACGGTTCGTCATAGAATCGTGCCCAGACTTGGCGCAGACCCTGAGGACCAGTCCCGGTTTTAACAGTCGAGGAGGCATTTTTCTTTTGGAGGTATCTGCGGTTTTCGGGGAAGATAACATCGATGTGAAGAAAAGTAAACAAGGAAAAACAAAAATCACGATGCCGATTGAAACGTATAACTTACCCATTTGCTGCAATGTTTTGGTCTGGTGTTACAGCTATATCCTGGTATTCCATGAAACCCGATCTCTCAAACCTAGGGTTGAATCAGACACGAATTTAGTGAACGTTCTTTATGAAATTCACATTTTTTTTCAGATTTACCTGGACCCCACGACTCCTATGATAACGCCTCTTGGTTCCACTTCATGAGACCCAGTCCCTACTATTCCTCTGTTCCACCGAGATCCATCATTAATGAACTCAGTGTGAGACGACATCGTCAGGAGAGCTGACAACTTGATCTCGTCATAGGAGATGTAATCTTTCAACACCTAGAAGCAGTTTTGTCTCAGAGATCAACATAGATTGATCAGACACTGCGTGCAACTCTTGATCGAAAAATAAATCGATGAAAAAAGATTAGGCTCTCACCATGAATTTTCGCGAGTTCTTTTTTATGATTACTAAACGATCTTTACCAAAGGAGGTTTTTCTTGGTCAGTACCGATCTGGTCCCATCCACCGATACCTGCATGCCCGATGATTATGTACTGATCGTCCCCTCCTACGAAGGAGATTGCCCTACGTTCGATGAGGCGCTGCACAAGTTCGATAAGTCCCATTTCTTTATAGAGAGTTTTTTCCAGTGCATTTCCGTACTTTTTCTTGTGCTCCAACCAGTCAGCGATTAGAGGAAGCATGTCTTCGTGAATTAGGGGATACACAGAGTTGGCATGACTCTGTTGAACGAATAAAATTAACGAGCATAAGATGTGGTTGCACGTCGTTCTTGATCATTCAGTAGGTACCTACCTGCAGAGTTGCTTCCGAGATTCGATTTTGGAGCTCAGAGTTGCGTATGGTGTTTACAGGAAATTTAAGTGGGAAAGAGTTGCTGTTTCCAATAATTGTGCGCAAGTCGACTGGCGGAGAAACGACTATCCCCACACATCCTTGAAGTAGTTTTGCGGTCGCGTTATCAAGAGGGCCTTTATTCATTTTACTTAGTCGATTTTTCCAAGATACGTTAGGAATGTCTCTCCTCGGGGTTTCCTTATTCTAACGTTTTGAAAATTATGATTTTTAATAACAGTGAAATCGGGTTCAATTCTTATTTGAATTAACTTTCATCGATTCAATTCAATTTACAAATCTCACGTGTAAAGAGAGACTGAATTCACATACCTCACTCATAGTCGATCTCTGCGATTGGGAAGCGCGATAATTCGATTTTGGTTGTATATTTTCCTGGGTTTGTTCCAAACACAACAAATTTGAAATAGAAGCTAGGAAAATAAACGTATAAAAAAAATTATTGCGAACATCTACCGATTAAATTGTTGATCTATTCATGAATGTCCAGTATATAACGTGTGTGGAGAGACAGGTTCAAACATTTATACTGGACTCAAGTTTACCACTTTACTGAGTATTTTCAGACTTTTTCGTCATGCTAGATTGCTGCACAGCCACGGCGACGTCATTTCTAACCAATCAACGTCGCCTACGTTTCATAAATAGTGACGCGCAATAGTGCATAGCATTTCCTGGCAGTTTCTAAATTTCTGATAATTGACTGATTGTCGATCATTCTGATAAGATCTCATTTTCTCATACGATAGATGCGGTCCAATCGTTTATTCAGAACTCGGAGATTTGGGAATAGAATTAAAATTAGGCTCATACTGCAGGACGTGCATTTATGCAATAAGAATTGCCGATAAGAATAGTCAAATGTTGTGCTTTCTGTTACAATTTTATCAACGAATAACCCCACTGTATAATTCTGTGAATCGATCTTGTTCACGTCAGTTTATTCTATGTAGCGTGTACAGCTTATCTTGGATCAGAATGTTATCTATTGATTCACTTATATTTTTACCCATTCCATGTATTCGTATCAGATAAAGAATCTTCAGTGTCATATATTTTTTCATTCATGTTTCGAGTGGTTTTCACGAATCTTATAAATGATATGCACAAGGTTTCCATAAATCTACTTTACTTTTCGATTAAATTTGAAGTCTTGCACATTAGATAAAATCCAAAATTGAATCTAGTATCGGTAGGTAATTAAAGTTTTCATTTTGTATGCACCGTGAGGATATGGTTAGTAATAAAAAAAAAAAACAATTATTTTTCATACTTTTCATCGATTTTTACTATTATTACATGGTTTCTGAAAATAATATAGAACAAGAACGAAAATTAGCTCTAATTTTCTAATTAACATTTTTGCTGTCATGGGAGAATCTCACCTATATTTAACTAGCTATAAGAACTACATCTTGTTTCGTAAGCTGTTCAATCGATTCATAATTGAAAACAGAAATTCCAGCTCCTCTTTTCATCTAAACAAGATAAATTTTGAATTTTGAACCCTTTCGTTCGGGTTTTGGATGAGGGGCTCTTTGTCCTTCAGATATTTTCGACTCAGGTGAGTCCTTCGACAAAGGGGTTGACGGCGGAGTTGATGGTATCGAGGATGACGATGATGGTTCATCGCCTTGGCTAAAGGCTCTTCGTGGTGGAAGTTCAACGCCTCTTTCAAATACGTCGATGCTAACGTAGCTGGCGTCACTAACTCGGGATTTTCTCTTTATTTGATCGATTTCTGCATAGCTAACCCATGACTCCCTAGAAATACCGGATCTCTTAGAATTATTATCTCCGAAACTTCCTCGGGGTTTAGGAATCGTCGGTTGATCTTCGCTGCTCGCTGTCCTTCTAACTCTCTCCTCCGACTTATCCTGACGTTTTGAATCTAAGTCGTCAGAACGAATCCTTTTTTCACGACGATAAACAGGCTGCCCAAAATCCTCGCTGAAACGCAGCTTCTCGTGAAATAATCGCAGTCGTTCTTCCTTCTCCTCTTCATCTCGGGTCAACTTTTCAGTTCTTTGCTCCCCAGGACCCTGAAGAACGCTGGCTCTTCGCGCGGCGGTTTTCTCATTGAATTCTAAATCCTGGCTGATGTTTCTCTGAATAGCTATTCTAGCCACCGATTGTGAGCTCGTCTCCGAAAATCCTCGATGATCATCTTCCTCGCTGCCACTTTTACTGATCCAAATATTCCGCCTCGGTGGATGTCTGACTTTCCGCGGCCACTCGGTCTCAACTTTAAAATCATATAATTCACGAAGTCGTTGATTTAAGCCACTAGATCGTCTGGAAAAATCCTGGAATTTGTGATCTCGGTGGTCTGTAATACTTCGGCGCCCTCCACTCTGTGGCGTCGACCCTAGAGAAGATGGATTTGCCTTTTCTGGTTCTTCTTGTGTCTGGAAAACGTCCTCCCGGGTAAAATTCGTCAACGAAGAAACCCATTCTGGTGAGTCCAGGGTAGTGTCTGTGTGTCTTCGTACTCTGGTTGGTTTTGATGATGGCGCATTCGATCTAGGATAAGCGTCTCTGCTTCTTGAGCAGGTTGCCCCAGCGCTGTGACTCCGTGTTGCATGATATCTCGGGTTTTTTAACATTCGTGATGACTCGTGGTTTTTGGGGTCAAAAATATCGGGATTTTTACTCCTAGGGCTTTTTTGACTCCTTAATTTTTCTTGATCTTGGTTACTGCTCGTTTGGCTTTGATCACTCTTCCGTATCGAGTTCTCCGCTTGAACGAAGCTCTCTTCTTCTATCGAGTCCTGGGCTACGAAGGGATGCCTCTTTGCCTTTGAGACCTGCTTTGAGGTAGGTATCCAACGTCCTACGTCATTCGTATCGGTGTGACGTCGTTCTTCAAAACGTCTCACACCGCCTATATTCATACGCTCGATTTCCGCGCTACAACTTCTATGGCTACGAGGTGATCTGGATTTTCGCTGCTCACTGATGGCCAATAATGGGCCACCAATCCTGTCCTGAAGAAAAAAATAAAATAAAAAATATCACAAGCGATGAAACGAATTTTCAATAATACAGCCGAGGATTCGTTCAATGAATCAAAAATTATTTTTTTTTCTTTCAATTTAAATGTGCTTTCATCATATTCATACCTAAGCTAGATGGAGTCTGGCGTAGTCAGCTATGTGAAGAATACCATGTTCGGGTGAGGCGACATGAAGGCTATTCGCTGAAGAACGAGGATTAATTCGAACATTATGAAGCTCTGCAATTTGGGTACTAGCAGCTGCAGCTGGGTCACCACTGGTAGCCAATGATCCAAACCAAAATTCATTACCTATACGTACAAGTATGATGGTATAAGTATTCATAATAATTAACAAATCGTTACGTACAATCATCGTAATTAATTAAAGAAGTGAAAAGGTTCTTTTTACCTGGTAGTGAGTTTCCATCCCAAGCGTAGGTCACTACCAAAAGCTTGTTCGAGTCAGCAGGCCGGATTAATCTGCTGTGGGGTTCTCTTAGAGCAAAGTGAACCTTTATGTCTAAAACAAGACATGCTTAATAAATTGAAGAGTGAATCTTATCCGAGGGAATATTCTTACGCTACTATATCTTGTCTGAAATTTTTTGGAAGTTGTGATATTATTCCGAATCGTTTCTTACTACCTTGGAAAATTGTTCAGGCAGTCTTTGATATAATTCAAAAAAATTGACGAGGTAGTTAAAAAGTGGTTTTTGATATTAAAAGCACACGAACCTCCCAAGTAATCTCCGTTACCAGCACCACCACACTTCTGTTGTCTGAAATATGCGAACATAATATCTGAAACGAACTTCAGTTTCTTTTTCATCTTTCCTATAGCGATTTCGAAGGTTTTTAAAAAGTATATCTCCTGGTCCTGAAGCGTTCTCCAAACGCCAAGTCCGAAACCAACCACGTGGAGGAAAGCCGTAGTGTTTTGTTTCTCTGCCCTTGAGTTTGCCTCCAACAGAATCATCTCCACTGACAAGAGTGTTCTCTTCATGTAGTTCTCTAGATCGAAAACATACTGTCGTGATACCGGGACTATCACGTATCGGTTATTCTCTTTAGACTTTAATCGCTTCACTGCTTCCTCATAAAGTGGCAAATATTCTTCCCCATAAAACCTAGCCCAGGCTACTCGAAGGCCACGTCTATCTTCTGTGGTTCCTTCAGTCGCTGGACCATATCTAAGAACCAATTCATGATCAGAAAAGTTCTTTAAAAGGAAAAAAACAAAAAAAAAAATCAGGGAAAGTTGAGATTCTGGATTCGTTTATGGACTGTATCATATTTTAGATTCCCACCCATTGTCCATGTTGTTCTGCAACGGTGTCACTACAATGTCCTGATATTCCATAACTCCAGCACGCTGAAATCTGCGTAACAATAATTAAAATTTATAGTCAACTCTTGAGTGCACTCTTCCAAATTTCAGTTTGGTTCTTTTACCTTGACCCAACGACTCCGATGATGACACCTCGTGGCTGAACCGCTTCAGGGTCACTGGAAACTGCACCCTTATTGTCTCGTGATCCGTCATTGATGAATTCCGTATGTGAGGACATGGTCATCATAGCAGAAAGTTTGATTTCATCATATGAAAGACACTTGGCGAGTACCTGATAATTCGAAACGATTTTTTTTCTACACAGTTTAGACTTTGTATGGTTCATCGAGAACCACCCTCTGGCCAGTTAATTTTATAGCCTATTTAACACAGTCTGCAAACTCGTTTTAGGGAGTCCGGAAAAACCGTTTTAGAGCTGCGAAAGGATCCCAGGTGTTGGAGAAATGAAAAAAAAATATATATAGATTTTTTTTCTCGTACCTACCAGTGGTTCCTTTTCCTGTTCGGTACCGACGTATTCCCACCCTTCAGCTCCTGTATTCTTATCAATTAGAAGAAACTTGTCACGAGGACCAACAAACGCGACTGCTCTATGTTCCAAAAGACGTTGTATCAGTTCAATAAGTCCCATATCCTTGTACATAGCAGTTTCCAATAAACTTCCATGATTCCTTTTGTATTTCAGCCAATCAGCTATTAGCGGTATCATCGCCTCATGTATCAAAGGATATGTGGAGTTAGTGTTGACCTTAAAAACCAAAATTTCACCATTTTTTTTTCTCTCTCGCTTCTAATGAACTCCAAGACTCTCGTGATGTTTAATCCTGCAAACCTCTAGTATATCCGTACTAATGCCACGTTCTTTCAAAGCACGTGCTCGCACTGTGTTTACTGGAATAGAGATTGGAAAATCATCACTTTTAGCGATAAGTTCTTCCAAAGTCACTAGCGCAGGTACAGGAAGTTCGAGACATTTTTTAAGAAGTTCTTTCGTCTCTTCATCGATAGGTACACCGCCAGGAGCACCAAGGGTATTTTCCCAAGAAATATCAGGGGCTTCAAGAGTCACGGATTCTTGTATCTGATCGGCGTCACTTCCCCTGCGATTCGACTGTAAGATTTCGGTTAAAAATTTGCAAAAATTATTAATACGACTACCGCATGTTAATTTGTGTGTTTTAATTAGATTATATAGCTGCTCGAATCTTCGAATCATGTATTCGTATTCGTATTGCATTATCATTTACTGACGTTACGGTCACACGGAATATTATGTCTATTAATAATATGGTATAGGAACATATTAGAGCAAGGACACCGCCTCGCTCCTTTGACGCTAGTGGGTATGAAATCTTCTCGTAAATAGCGGAAAATTTATCCGTCCACTCTAACGGTCTTGTATGATTTTGCTGTTCAACGACTTTGCCACATCGTAGGCAGGGGTGGCGTTCGGAGGTCAGCCTGCAGAAATAGGCTGTGAAGCGTTGTTTACGTGAAATAAAGTAAACCAGGGTACATGCATACATATACATACATACATATACATATATAAATGTATATAAAAATATGATTATAACAATCGCAATGACATAATCGCAGTACCATATAAAAATATTCTACTGCTATCTATTAACGGTATTTGATAATTTAAATAAATATTAATCTTTTTTTTTAATCTAATCACGGGTTGTAGATGATATAAAAAAAAAAAAATGAACATAATAGCTCATCAGAATCAGAAAATCCATGACGAAGATAATAATTCTTGAATGAATCTTCTGTTGCATATATATATCGACATGGCTTATCAACTACGACCAAGAGTTCTATTCACGTTTCATAATCATTATATATATAAAACGATGACCAGATGTCATTTTACGAGTGTTTAGTTAATGACAGAGATTTCTTTTTTTTTTGTTAATTAATTAAAAATTATAGCTTTGAAGAAAATGAATTGATAAGAAAAATATCTTTATCGATTTCTAAATATGGAAAATATCATATTTTTTGTTATCCATTGAAATCGTGACATCGTTTCAAAGACAGACAGTCTCATAACTTATTTCACCGCATGATCGACGTTTCCTAGTTTCTGGATGAGTCATATGTGATTCAGAAAGAGAGGAAAGGAGGAAATCGTTGGGTTTTTTTTTTATTGACTAACATTGCGGAGAATAGAAAGAAATAAGAAAAGAAAAGAAAACATAATAGAAATTCAGCATTGTTGATAGAAAAATAATGGATAGTGGACTTACCCGGCGTACGCAGCAGGAGAAAACCGACATTCCACTGAATTTATATCAAACTTTTATTCGCAATATGCAAATACCCGGGTAAAATTGTTTTTCTCTTGTTATTTAAACGATGAGATTCTTTTCACACCCGAATCTCAGGTTGACTCAACGTTGTCTACGACGAACTGATTCAAACGACACGTTATTATCGCTCTTTGAATTTTGCAACGCATGCGCTATATCGTGATTTGGATATATATATAAAGGTAGATATGTACTAAAGACGACATCTGCCTGTAGGAAATCTCTTTATCCTTTAGATAAGAAAGAAAAAAAAGCGATGATCAATGGCCATCATCAACGTTATCAAGATAAAAAAAATCCAGGACTCAAATTTGACGATTCTGCTATGCGAATGAATTTTTTTTTGTTTTTTTTAGTAAATGTAAAAACCAACTGTAGATAAAAAAGATAAAACCATGAAATGAACTGTAAAAACGACTTGTTTTATACTAGATTGAAGAGTTTACGGATTAGGATCAGGAAGAATAAAAAAAGGATTAAACCTAAAAAGGAACACAATATATTTTTTGATAAAAATCTCGTGCTTAACGGTTTGAGGAATTTATAAGCAGGTAAAGTAGAATCGTGTGAAAAATCGATGGTTTTGTTGGTACGACAGGAAATATTTTCTGCAAACTGTTTGCTGACTGTTGGGGTGTCGTATCGCGGATTTTCCAATTTCAGGGAAATTCGCATCTACGATGTTCCAACACTTTGGCGATCGCGACGCTGCTGTATATAGGCGATGATTACGACTCATGAACGCGCGTACTTCCCTACCTGGAATATCTTTCAGTCAGGTCATGGTGCGGACGTATATGTATATTACGTTTCTCTACCACACAATGATTACTTTCGGAATAGTAGAATCGAGGCGAACCAGAGAGAAGAAAAATTGAAATATATAGAAAGAGAGAGAGAGATAAATCGAAGAGAGGAACGGAGAGGAAAGAGGAACGTCGGAGAACGGTAATAATAACCGCGTTTGGAGGCCGCGTCGGTTTCCCTCTCTCCTAATTTTTTTCCACAGGGAAGAATCCGCGGATTATTTAAACCGAGCTTTTTTCAAATCATTTAATTTTTCTTTCAAATCAAAGATCGATAAGGTATACAGCCAAGTTTTTGATAAACAGCTAGAAACCGGTTTTCAAAATTGAAATAAATCCAGAAAACCGTTACTTTACCATCCTTTTATCTTATCCTAGTGAAACCCCCTCTTTATTACGGCTCTGAGCCGCGAACGAGGGCCTTTCAACTCGACCCGCGTCCCATGCAGTCTTCGTCGAGGTGTGGTTCAAGTTGAACTTCTGAAAATCCACACAGCACAAATGATCGAATCAACAAGTGTTTAAATTAACGTCATAACATCGGTCAAGTCTATAAGACAAAGTGGAAAATAATGGATTAGTATAAGTCGCGTTGCGTCAATTTAAATTACTGAGGTTCCAGTCTGACCTACAGACGACAACAGGCTAATACCAGGATCAAAGTTGTTCAAAACTTTGGTACCAGACAAGTTCATTTGCTGAGATAAACGCACAGCCTTAATTCTCAACTTATATATCAATTCTGTTTCAGTGAATTGACTAGATTTAATTTTACATTAAAAAATCTACAGTGAAACGTTGTAGCAACATAAAAAGTGTAAAAAAAAAAAAAAAAAGAATGAAATTGAGTCATATCATTTATTTGTTATAAATTTTTATTTCAAAAGATATACAAGTCTATTTGCTCAGGTGTTTGACTCTGACCCCATCTTTTCTATAACGAATTTTCTCGTTATAATATCTTCGAGAATTGTGGGAATAAATTGTCAAGGTGTTAAAAGAATTGGGCGAATATATTTACGGTGAGTAATGGACTTTAAATTTGTTAATTAAATCTATATTTAAAGTTTTCTTTGTTCAAGATATTCTAGCTGCGGTTTTGGACATATACCTATTAAACGCGCGCTATGTGTAATGCCATAATCTGTAGTCTAAGCATGATCTCAGATTTTCTAAACACAATTGATCAGAGGTTCTAGAAAGAGTGATGAATAATGCAGCGAATGTCTATACGACGAATAATAGAAAAAAAACGAAGACCAAAAAGTAGAAACAACCCCTTGATCGAATCCTGTGTACAAAACTTTGTACTTTTAATTGATCCTCTTAACACTCGTACGTCTATAAAAGCTCTGTTCAAATTTACATGTATGCAAATTCCGTCAGTACCGATACGAATGATTTTTTTTTTTTGTTTTTTGCAATGCAAATGAATTTTTATGTAAACAAAAATCACAACTTGTTTAAATCTTAGCATTCCGTCAACGACGACAAGGATTAATTCAACTTTGTTTATATGTTAGGTTGACGGGGGTTGAATAGGGTAAATTTTGAAGTACACAGGAAGTGGGAATCAAATTAGCTATTCCCGATGGTCAAATGAGAATTTTTGCCGTCATTTTTTCATCACTTGCGTAGGTATAATAGCCTTTCCAGCAAGTTATAAGAAATTTATAAATGCGGTTTTCGTTCCATGCGGTAGGCCGAGGACCTTTCTCCACTTTCGAATTATATTATGTATGTACCTGCGAGTATGTATTGATTTCGCTGTCTAACGACCTCTTGTACTGACAGATTAGGTACTGACGAGTTAGGCCTGACCCGTGACTGTATAGGAAAAACTAACGAAATTAAATTTTTTTTTTTTTTTTTAAACAGCCCATGTTTATGAATAAATGAAATTTTCCTACCGATCAGGACTCTCAGACTTGTAGACAGTCCTTTTTTTGTATAGAAATACGTTAATCGGTTGACAGACCTGGCGTAACTATGGGAACCACCTTGAGCTGCGCGACACAACATTGACACCAAATTATAAACTTAAGCGAATTGAGTAAACTTAAGATTATTTTCAAGCTGAATTATAATCACTTGTTTTACGTCAACTAGTTGGGGCTGGTGGTTCGAAGTTACAAATTTCAGAAAACTCCGAATCCGTTTTTTTTAAACATTTAAGTATGAGAAATTTCAATTCGAAATCGTTGGAATGCAGAGAGTTGAAAATCCGAAAATTTTTGGTCCATTTCTCAGGATGTAAAGATAAAAAATAGTTTGTTGTAATCGAGATCGTTTCTACGAAAATCTATTTTATCTAATTAAATCGATAACTTTACGATGTCATTAATGATCGATAGGATTTTGGAACTTTTTTTTTTTTTTTCATGTTCTGAAAAGTAAATCTCAAGACGATTAATTTGACCACTTATTGGTTCTGATACGATCAATACAGCCCTAGTTATTAAACACCGAATGAATACATGCGCGTAATGAATTCCAATTGTTTCGTAGTTTTGGCCTTTCGGATCTTTAGCTTTCGAATTTTTTTTTTTTTTTTCTATATAATGTAAATCTATGGTCATTGATCATTTTTATGCAATTATATTATAACTCGACTTTATACCATTATATTTTCAATCAATTGCCACATATTATGGTGCATTACGTTTCTGAATTGTTCTGGTATTATTATAGATGCTAATTTCATTCCCGTTCCGAAAATCTGTATAAGATAAGCCAAGTTTAATGTCTCCATCAATGGTGAAGGTGTAGAGATAGTATTATTATCTGTTCAGGTCACGGTCTCGATAGCCAGTTGTATAAATTTGGTTTTCCCCATTCCTTGGAATCGTGTAATTATATTGTATAAGTACTTGAGCCGAGACAATGTGCCTCGATATAGGTATGCATGATGCATATTAGCAGTATTGTTCGTGTGTTGGTTGAGTGCAGCGATTAACCGCCGACTAAATCACTAACTAAGATTAAAAAAAAAAAAAAAAAAATAAGAAAAAAAAAGTGTATGTTGTAGGCAGGCACAGAAGTAGTATAAGGAATCGCACAAATACCATGTGCAAAGCCTTGTCCTCGTTCGAGTAGACAATAGACATCAGTGCGTTTTATTTGTCATAATATATTTCGTCATAAAACAATTTATACGAAAGAAAAACGGATGTATGGTACGAAATTTGATTTTCATTCAAACCCTCGATCACTTTAATCATTTACGTGAACAGCAGATGAAAAACTATTAACAAATCGGTTCGAAAAAAATGGAAACTAATTGAATAGTATTATTCGATGGAGACGAAAATCTATTGAGTAACGTGAATACGTATCAGCTGTTCAACTGTGGATATATTAATTAATTATCCAATTTCTCTTTCGCTAACAATTAAGATCTTGCGAATAATTGCTAAGGTGTTATCTCGAATGAAATGACTCGGAATTAGGTGGACTCGTTGGTTTTCTCTCAGTCAGTCAATTGCGATAAAACTGGTGACTAAAGTAATTGTGGGATTTAATCGTTGGCTTTTAAAGATACTATTAGTTTAGTTGCTATTTAATAGGCATATCGTTTTGCAACTTATTTTCTCTGATAGAATAGAAAAGAAAATAAAATAAAATGACACGAGATTTTCGCGTTCGACGAAAAGGATTTCCGCATCTTCAAAGCATCTTCGTGCAATTTGTCGGAAAAGCACTTTGTACCTAGAGTTTCGATCTCTAGTTCAGACACGGTTTCGAGTAGTTAGGAACTAGATGTTCTCCTAAAGCTGGTGCGGAATACCCTCGTTAAAAATACTTCCTCGAGTGAATCGTAGAGCACCGTTGTTCCAGGTTCTATTGGTACTTAATGTTAGCTAAAACGAGGCCTGAGAGAGCTGGTAGAAAATGAAAAAGAAAAATCGGCGATTTGGTTCACTGGCTTTTCTTTTTTTTTATTCGCAATTTGAAGTAAATTTATATTTTTCACGAATTTTTTCCTCTTAAAGAAAAACGATTTTTATTACCATCGCATATATCGCTGTATAACAAAGCTCGCATATACCACACATACGTTCATCGATGTCCAATAAAAGATTATTACAATGACCAAAAACCGATAGTTATTGGCTTTTGAAATTCCTACGGAGTAGGTATATCGCCAGCTGCACTTCGGAAGAGCTAATAATTTCTCTCTGCTCAATGCACTTGAATGACTGTATAGTAATAACGCTTTTATCGCGTCTTTCAATCTCCTGGATTATTATACGAGTAAAAATGTCTGTGTGTGTTAATTATTTTTCGAAATTCGTCTGTTTTCTAAAATGATAATAATAATAAAAAAAATTAAAAAAATTCCCCAAATGAATCGAATCTTTCGAAATTTAATGTCATCATATACGAAAAGATTAGTTTGCGTAAAATTTTCGTTAGATTCTGAAACACGTATAGGTATATAGTTTCTATGAATTTAGTGACTCGAATAGCCTAATGCATACCTAAACTTAAACTACGTATATAATGTAAATGCGGTTTACACTTACAGAAAGCATGAGCTAAGCGAGTGGGATGGTATGCAGGGAAGTAGCTCGTGGCTGACTTTCACCTCAATATAATTGACTTGGTTAATTATGTTCGTAACTTGGTATATAGGTAGGTAGGCGTATAAGATAGGCGTGAGTCGAACTCGGCTATTTTCCCCATTTCGTTTTCAGGCTGTAGAAAAAAAAAAAAAAACGCCGGTATTCCCAAATGTCCGTTTAGTTTTGTGCGTGTAATAGGTAAAACCTTGGGGAATTCTTGGATTCGTTCATCACCATCTCTTCTCTTCAATAACCGATCCGAAACCAAATTTTCAAACGATTATGTTTTTTTTTCTAAGAGATTTTAAAAATGACCGATATAGATGTATTTTTTTTTTGCTCTCGGTATGTGACTACGACGACGACGACCTCGATCTCGATGTATAAACGAATCGTACTTTTTCAGGTACACATAGGCATGTATTACGTATATAGGTAGGTATAATGTTAAATCGTGTGTGTACGACTTTGCGTGTGATTTATAGAATCTTAAAAACGAGAAAAAATAAAAAAAAAAAGTATACACATACATCATATACACCGCATATATATCCTCTAAGAGATATGCAAATATCATATCGACGTAGCTGCGGGTATGAAAAGTTAAACCTTGTTCAACAAAAACCCGATTATAAGCCGGTGCGCGGAAGGCCATTACGAACGAAATATTTAGAGATCCTAAATTTATTATATAGACTAGGATAAAATATGAAGATTTTGTTTCAAAATAATATGATAGATCAATTGAAACAATTGTTGGTAGAATTTAATCGTCATTTCTATTTATATAGTAATTATTATCATTTAAAAGCTGCAGTATACATACCGATCATATCAATATACAGAGCGATTAAAAGTAATCGTTTTCACTCAGTCAAAGCCAACTCGGTACACTTCAGAATTTTCGTATGTTTATTGCAGTCAAGCCTGCATCTGCATTTTTTTTTTCTTTTTTCTTGTTGAATTGATTTCTGTTCGGAAGACATCGATTCGAGTTTTAAAGAAAAGGGTTTGAAAAAATAAATAAGTAACTAACATATGGTTATATATTAATACAGCGATTATTAAGACATAAAACAGGCACAACTATTGATAAGAAGTAAAAATATCAAGGCGCTGTTCCCTCAATATCATTTAGAATAGGTGAAAAATAACTTCGACTGGTCACTTTTTGCAGCTATCGAAATAGATTGCAGTCGTTTAGACAACGGTGAATGTTGTTATCTCGACTGCTAAATTGATAACAATTGTAGAAAAAAAAAAATTAAAAAAAAATTGATACCAATATCTAACTTGTTCGGAAAAATTTTGTTGATTGTTGAATAGTAATTTTAAAACTAATAAATAGTCTAATCGTATTCATTGCCAGCAAATGATTGTCTCTAATTATTATGATATCGATTCATTTAAAAGCTAATTACTTCTGATCTCTTGGCATAGCTGTATTATCTAATGACGTTATGTTATGACCGAAAACTCGGTGCTGCTTTCTGCGCTTAGCTTTATACCGTGAATATTCGGTGAGACTACACGATCCTCTTCCTATAGCAAAACCAACACAAGCGCACCGCGTGCGTGAGGCTAGTTTAGGACGGAATAAGGTGCCAGTAGCAGTAGGTTTTGCTATAGGAAGGGGATCGTGTAGTCTCACCGAATATTCTCGGTATGTCGCCTTCCCTATACTCGAATTTTTCCTGTATGTATGAATTGGCTATTCAGCAATTCTTTCGTCTCATGTTACTATAAGGTGAACAAAATTTGATCCTGCAAGTAGTAAAAAGAGCTGCGTGCGTACTGCGGTCTGTGGTAAATTTGTGTTGATAATTATCGTTGATTTAATTCTCTAGTCACTTTGTAGACATATAAATCGTGTGGTACCGCCGAATGACGCATGCAGGTATAAGACTAGTGCGAAATACCCAAGCGTCTTATATCGTGATCGGTATAACCTTGCCGTGATTCTATATAGTATTACTATGCGAGTATCGCGATGACTGTAACAATGATATTACATAGGGGGGGGGGGGGGGGGGGGGGGAAAGAGAGAGAAGAAGAAGGAGACAAGAAAAAAAAAATACATGTAATTCTTTCAGGAAATAGAAAGGAAAGGAAATCGAATTCCTCAACGTTCTAGTTCATTTTTTTTTTTTTTTTTTCAAACACCTGATCGATTATGTTGAATAAAAATAATTCGTAGACTAGTTTACGAGACGGTCATTGGTTGGATAAAATTCTAAATCACTTGTGTGATATTTTGAATTTTATAATTACCGATCGGTAAAAAATTACGATTTTTAATATTACTGATTCGGAGTTTTTGGAAAGTACATTTCTCCGATAGTTTATATAGCCGATTTCGAAAACTTTCAAACGAAGAACACCAGAGGTTCAAAATTTCGAAAGCTAAAGATCCTGAAGGCCGAACCTGCGAAACTTGAAATTCACGCATTTATTCATTCAGTGTTTAATAACTCGGACTGTATTGATCGTATCGAAACCAATAAGGGGTCAAATTAATCGTCTTAAGATTTACTTTTTGGAAAAAAGAAAAAAAGTTCCAAAATCCTATCAATTATTTATCATACCATGAGGTTATTTATTAAAGTAGATCAAATCGGTTACCGTGAAGAGGGTCTCGATTAGAATGAACTATTTTTCGTCCTCGTATCTTAAGAAATGGATCAAAATTTCGGTTTATTGAGATTTCGACATTTTTTTTTCATTTTGATATTCTAAACTTTGATGATTCTCTGAAAATTCGTTACCGTCTCTAACGATTTTTAAATTTTTATCGCTCCGAGCTCTAAGAATTCGGAATTCCCACCCAGCCCCGTAATGCTGTGATGAAATTATTCCCAGTTTATTACTTGGATCGTGGGACACGATTAGAAATTATTTGACATTTTATGGACAGTCGTATACAAAAATTTTCGTATCTAAAAATGAAATTCATCAAATATCGTCGTTTTTTTTTTTTGAAATTACATTCATGTAAAATATTCCCTTAAAATTTAAAGAATTTTTTATAAACTATGCGACTTTAACTTCGGTTGAATTTAATTTATCTAAGTCGAAGTCCATAAAACCTGAAATCTTGAATAATTTAAAAAAAAAAACTAATTCCTTAGAATATTTTTGAACATCGTATAAGTGATTTTCAAAGAAAAGGTCTATACACCCCGTTAACAGATCGTCGGATGTAAAACGAGCTGAAACACTGATTCGCATGTAATATATTGGCGTATTTACGCGTTCAATTACTCTCTAAACTGTTTGGACGTATAATCGAGACACCAAGGACCGTAACGTCTGCTCGAGTAAGCCTGAATATATCCCGTAGTATCCCACTAACGTAATTCGACTTCCTGTGGTAATCCCTGAACCCGCAATCGTAGGAAATGATTCATTCAGTTCCATAATATTATATTAAAAGAAAAAAGTATTAATGATGGAATAATAAATTCCGCGATAATTGATGAATAGATTAATAATCATCAGTGAGTTTTAGAAAACCAGTATATAATTCGTTGCATAATTTAATCGCGGTCATTCTACGCACGATCTTACACACCACTATAAAATATAAGAGATGATGTCATGAGTTGAGGAAATTTTTTTTACAAAAATATGACAAAACAAGTTATAAAGCTGCTTTATTTTTTCTAATAAATTTTCTATAATGACTCTCAGGTCAGGATATTTAAGAGAATTGATATCTATTTTTTTTTTCTTCTTCTGTTCACAGAAGGTGTCAATTTATAAACGGAATTATACAAACACAAGAATCAGCCATGGGTCTTGTAATACGAATGATGATGGTGATGATGTTATTCATTGGTAGAATAACGAGTCTTCCAAACGGAGCACCGATTACAGCTTGTAATAATATGATGCCAATTCATCCGGGTGTTTCAACCCAAAATTCACCACCACCATATCAGGTTCTACCAGCCGCTGGTCAAGGCAGAGTTCGACTAATTCTAGGAAGTCCACAGGGTCTGGCTTACGAAGGCTTTATGCTAGTCGCTAGAGACATTGATACCGGGGATTACGTAGGAGAGTTTGTCGGACTGCCGGATGGCTCGAAGGCCCTCGAGTGTGTCGAAGGAGTGAAGGTAACCGGAAGTGATTAGGAAATCTTTGCAGTACGACGATCAATTGGGGTTAATAAACGTTTCCGAAAATCAGCCACTCGATGAATGAGGGAAAATTTCTTCTTTTCTCAAAATTCTTACTCTTTTATTCGCTCTTTCAAAAATTTGGCTAGGTTGAAAAGTTCCGGGACTTAAAATTCCCCGATGTATTTATTCAGTGTTTAATAACTCGAGTTGTATTGATCGTATCGAAACCAATATAAGAATGGTGAAATTAATCGTCATAAGATTGACGAAAATATAATTTGTCAAATAATTGATGACGGGAATTTCACTGGGTTTATTTATCAAGGTTTCATATGCCTATAAGCGGAAATACGTCCTTCCTCCATCGTGTATGTAGAATTTATGATATATTTTTAAATTACTGGGCTAGTTAACCTTGATGGTAAAATAACGATTAGTCAGTCATTTGAAAAAGTATCAACCTTGCTTTCAGAGCGGTGCTACTCACACAAATACAGATGGAAAAAAGAATCTTGAATTCGAATGGGAAGCGCCACCAGATTATACCGGTACAATAATTTTCAAGTGAGTATCTTTACATCGTTACATATGTATAAATCATTTTTCACTATAATACTAAATCGATACATGAAATATGATAAACGTTGTGTCGTCACACCTAGGAATAATCAGTTTGCAAAATTCAATCAATTAATATTAGCCATTCAATTTTTTTTTCAGCTCAACCTTCGCTCAAGATTATTCTACGTATTGGGTAGGTATTGAATCGCCAAGGGTAAGTGTACTGAAAAGATCCATTGACATAAACACAGCACCAACCCCAGCACCAGCTCCGAGAACAACTACACCACCGATTTACAACCTTCCGGTAGAAGAAAAGGTGAGTAGACTAATCATTAGTCATTTTTAATGAATCGGTTATAAAAATCGAATCGAAATTCGATCTAAATGAGAAAGCAGGAACCAATTTTGAAAAAAGATGCCCGAATTCATTGAAATTATCAACCAAATGACTCAGAATGACCCGTAAACCTCATTAAAACTTTTCCGGCTGATTTGTTAAACGCGGTTTGAAGATATGCTTCACGCAGCTTTTTTGAATCCAGAAGCTTTATTCTTTTAGTCAAATCATCGATTTCATTAAGTTTTTTTTTTTTTTTTTTTCAACCGTGAATTATAGCAAACGAGAGATGACTTTATTGGTTTAGTAATAATAAAGACAATGAGTTCGACCTAGCCGATAAATTGATGGGTAAAATTTCTTAGCGCGAGGTTATACCCCTTTAGCACCGCGATGATGCGTGACTTAATTTATCCTTTGTTCGTTGATTCAAGTCGAACAAAAGATTTCAAAGTTCGTTATTTTTAGACTCCAGTGGCTGATGATCCGTTCTATAATGGCTGTAAAATAACAAAAAATTGTTTCGGTACTCCGGACGGATGTATCGATAAAAAAACCTGCAAAGCTGCTGTTTCTGTTCTTGTACGTGGAGAACGATACTTGTTCGAAGTATATGCAAGACAGAGTGCCTACGTAGCTGTTGGACTATCAACAGATAAGAATATGGTAAATCACGATTTAATTAATAAATAATAAAAATTAAAAAAAAATATTAAGATTTAGAGATTATTAATTTTCTAGATCATTTTTTTTTTACCACAACTTTGGCATATGTTTAGTTTGTACAAATTGGTTTATGAAATTAAAATTTTCAATCATCTAAAAATTCGTTATCATTTTTTTTTCAACAGGGTGACGATAGCGTTGTTGAATGTGTCAATGATGGGACGAAAATCGGGCTTTTCATGTCCTGGAATACCGGAAGAAAAAATGCCAGAATTCCAACCGTTAGTATGAAATTTTTAGTGTTTAATAGCCATGATTAATTTGCTAGGAAAGTCATCATTGTCCTGCTATTTATTGACCCTTTAGTTTTATTTATCGTTTTATTTATCGACAGCCATCTGGAGCTATAACATTGAACTCTAGTTCAGCCATCGGGGACACGTTGTCCTGTAAATTCTGGAGAGAAAAGTTGACCACTGTTCGAGGACGAGAGTACAATCTGGTGAACACACCTTACCACTTGTTGGTTGCTGCAGGATCAAAAGCGTCCAGTGAGTAAAATTGCTGTCAAGTATTACTTCGCTATTTTTGTAATTCTGTTGTAATTCTGTGTAAAAATATTAACAAACACGTAAAGAATTTAAGTCATCAGTCAGAATTTAGAAATTCAATTTCTTTACACTAGAAGCAAAATTTCAAATCTAACGATCCTCCATCTTTTCTTTATATCCATTCTTCGGATACTAGAATCCCGAAGAGGTGATGACTCGTCGAAATCATCTTCATACTCAAAACATACTAATTCTCATTCATAATTCAAAGTCATCATGATATCAAGTTCCGAATTCATCGTCGAAGATGACGTATTTAGCATCTACACGTCTACTGATCATTTCTGAATAGAAAAACCATGTCAAAAGTCATGATCAGTTTGCGTCCGAATAGTCATTAAGTGTATCACTAAACATTAGAGGGGATCTGATCATAACGAGGTCCTTACATCGGTTATAGTCTCGAATAATTAATGAAACAGATGGCAAATCCTTCACTAATATAAATAATAAATGTCGATTTATTGGATTTCAGGTAACGGCGTCGGGTACCACGACGTCCGAGACGGATCTGGTGAAGCGAAACTGCTGTCCGATGTTGGTGGATTTGCGGTGGCTAGCGATATCATGATCCGAGTTCACGGAGCCTTGATGATAGCTGCTTGGATCGGAACAGCATCAGTTGGCATCCTTTTAGCAAGATACTATAAACAGACTTGGGTTGATTCTCAGCTTTGCGGAAAGGATCAGTGGTTTGCTGTGAGTTTCTGTCTTATCGTTAGTTAGAGTTTCAGACTTGATATTAAGCCCAAAGTACTAGGAGACACGGTCATAACGTATAGCAAGAAATCTTATGAGTTTGTAGGACTTAGTTTTTTTTCTCAAGCTTTATACCTTCGCTTCTTATTGCCCTCAAATATACGAGAAAAACTAACTTCAGAAAAGTTCAGGACAAATTTTGCGGACCATTCTAAGTACCAAACTTATCCACTTATCCTCAACATCATTTCACATTTTTCACAGTGGCACAGATTCTTCATGATACTCACATGGTCTCTAACCATTGCTGCCTTTGTCATTATCTTTGTTGAAATTGGAAGTTGGAGCAGTGAAACTATCCATGCATCATTTGGTTTAGCAACAACGATTCTATGCTTTGTTCAACCTTTCATGGCAGCGTTAAGGCCGCATCCTGGTACACCAAGTAGAATTGTATTCAACTGGGGTCATTGGTTTGTTGGAAACGCTGCTCACATTTGCGGAAGTAAGTAGATCTCATTTTTCTTATCCAATCGAACAAAATTCTTCTCGATATTGTTTTTTTAGCTTACTTCGATACCGATCATCACTGACTTTTTCTTTTCTCAAATTTACAGTTATCGCCATATTTTTCGCGGTACAAACTAATAAGGCAAAATTACCCGATTGGGTGACCTGGGTTCTGGTGGGTTACGTGATTATCCACATTTTTTCGCACCTCATTCTCACGGTGAGTAAAAAAAAAAAAAATTGTATAAAAATTATTACCTATATAATCAAATATCAAAATTTTTTTATCAACGATACGATCTGTATAACTTTTTCCTTGTGTTACATAAGACGAAGTTGACAAGATTTGAAATAAATTCTAAGCATGTCTAAAAATGGTGTAAAAAAAAAACAAAAAATTGAGTGAATAGAATTTTTATTGAACAATGATTTGAAAGAGAATTATTTGACTCATTCACTATTGGTCTTCGAATCTGAGACTTACTTTGTTTTCACAGTTTGCCGGATGTGCTTCTGACAGACAGGCGAGTCATCGTATCAATTCATTCCCAATGAAAGACATGCATTCGAGAAGTGCCATGTCTCATCCTGATGCCAGGCGAGACGCACCTGTAAGTATTCCTTTGTTTAATATTATAATGAAGTTTCGGGTAAAACAATTCAGGAGATTTAGTGCCCGAGGGAATTTGAGGAGTTAACATAGAATCGGCATAGGCATCCCCCCAGTAAATTGGATAAGCGATCTTCATTTGCTAATTCGGTTTAATTAAATCTAAATTCCTATTTTAATTAACTCTGCCTATATGACCCGGATTTTAGGGCTGATCTAATTTATGCGACATTTTATTGGCCCCGGATTGCTAACGGAACTTTATACCGCTCGTTCGTATTTCCGCGGTATAACGGATTGTGAAAATTTTTATAGTTTTATTTTATTTTTTTTTCAAATTTTCTCAACCATAAAATCGAACCGATATTTTTAATTACAGCAAGCCGGACTGAGGAAGACAATCTTTGGATTTTACTTCTTGATAATTTTTGGGTTCAGTGCCGCCCTTGTCGTCATCGTTGTTCTTGCTCCGATCGAAGAAACTTGGATTTCTCTGAAAGAAAAAATCTAATATTATCGATCATATAAAATTTATATAATATCACGCATACACGTACCTAACGATTCTTCAATTTCTCCGTTATTTTTCTTTTGGAGAAATTTAAGGAAGATATTATCATATGTGGTCATCTTGTAAGATGGACAAATGAGCAAAGATTTAACGGTAATAATAATAATAATTAATAGCCAGTACCTATTTTACGATGTAAGAGGTATAATATGCAACTTATAATTATTGCAACGACGATAAAAAAAGAGGTGGAATCAAATAAGTGAATACGTAAAATATTTTTCCACATTTGATAAATTTCGAAACTGTATTTGGGGGTGAAAAACGAAAAAGGGGAAAATTTCGAAAAATTATGAAGAATATTGTTGATATAGAGAGGAAGAAGCAAATTGAGATTTTTGGCAAAATTTTGCCTTGCAATCGTTACTGCCGTCCAACGAATTTTTATAAAATTAAACATATGTCTATTCTATTCTAAAAGAAAATTATTCGTACGACCAATAGCGATATACTCTATAATAAAATTTACTTAAGTGTACTTAAAGAAGTTGGCAAGCGAGAAAGATGAAGAAATAAGAAAATGAAAAATAAAAAAAAATGATATTACTGTCGTTAGAAGTTTTGCTGATATAGTATATTCAATCATATTGTTATCTATAGTATAGGAGCCGGGTTGAAGTTTTGAATTTTTATAGTTCTGAGAGATGAGAATTCCCCATTCGTGTCAGACGATTCAGAATTTTTGAGAATGCTGAAGTTTGGTATATAAGAAATTCGGAAAGGTCAGAGTGCAGAGAGTTAAAAACTCCGAAAGATCAAAAATCCGAAAATTTTGGTTCATTCCTCGGGATGCAAAGGCAAAAAATATTTCATTTTAATCAAGATCATTTTTACAAAAATCCATTTTATCTACTTGAATTATTCTAACTTCATGATCTCATAAATAATTGATATTTATTCATATAAATTGATAATTGAGTTTCGGAATTTCGAACCTTCGTTGTTCTTATAGTTCAAAAGTTTTTTGAATCGGTTAATATAGTTAATCGGGGAAAATATATACCTTTCTCAAAAACTGTGAGTCGGCCCTTACGGAAAAAAACCCTCAAATTTTGGGGGTGAATTCGCACCCCCAAAATTTTGGGGGTTTACCATGAAAACTCAGGGTTAACCCTCAAATTTGAGTTTGACACCCTGAGTTTTCATGGTAAACCCCCAAAATTTTGGGGGTGCGAATTCACCCCCAAAATTTGAGGGTTTTTTTCCGTAAGGGGGTGATATCGAAATTCTGAATTTCCACCATCCAAGACTTTTGAAATTCTAAACTTCAACCCGGCTCTTCCAAATATTTAATTTTTGGATTACTATCATTATACACATGTACATATTGTACGATTTAAATGTTTTTTTTTATTCAAAATACCACACGTGTGTGTGTGTGAGAGAGAGAGAGAAAGAGAGAGAAGGGTGCTTTTTGCATATAATAATTACAACTTTAAAAAAAAAAAAGAAGAAGAAAAAACAAAAAAAAAAAAAAACACCATTATTTATATCCAAATATACATAATAATATATATACATACATCTATACCTATATATATCTATACACCTATTATTATTATTATTTTATTTATAACAATACGTAAACAGTATTAGTTTTACATTCATTCCAATTTTCGTTTTTTTTTTTCTTTTTTTTTGTTTTTTTCTTTTTTGTATTACAAAATAATATTTTATACTTTAATAATATAATTTATCCCACTACGTAGTATATCAACGAATTAGTTTATCACCTGTTCACATATTCACAAAAATCCATCAATACTGTATGAAAAAAAAAAAAATAATAATAAATAATAAATAATCCAACGCGCGGTTTATCGCAGCAATAAACTCCAGATTGAATAGTTTCAGCACAGTATAAAGAAGCGATTCTATTCTCCTGAAATTCAGTTTTCAATCATTACAAACTACTCTGACATGTATGTATATAGGTACTAAAAAAGGGTAGTTCAACGATGTGGGTTAATAAATGTAAAGATTTTATTCGAATACTAAACAAAAAATTGACTATTTTTTTATTATTTCCTCATTATTTCTATTTTCAGCTTTTATTAGTTCGCAAAAAATAATTAGATTTTCACGAATCCGAATGATATTCGACGAGGGATAATAATTTACCATAAAATTGACTAAAAATGATTTATCTTTCTTTTTAATTTTTGTAAATCAATTAAATTAACACCATTAATCATTAAATCAACTACTGTCTTCAATCATAACTAAGTATGAAAGTAACGGTTAATAATTAATAAACAATATAAAAAATAAAAAAAAATAAAAATAAAGGTAATGTTAATTATTGTCGTACACGTTTTTATACATATCTACTTATATATATTTATTATATATACTATGTATGTATGTGCTGTTGATAAAAGAATAAAAATTTACAAACAAGATATCAGCCTGGGTATATCTATATATTCAAGTCTTATCGACCCCCCCATCTTATACACATACTCTGTACATAGTATTCCCGGATTATACGAGTACTTTTTTTTTTTTTTTATGGAACGACATAAAGACACCGTATGTACTTATCCCTAGCCGATAAACTTGACAATTATTATATATAGCCAACGCATCTGTTGTGCCGGAAGTGTTTTTATGTCATGAAACGAATATGATTCATGAAAGATCATTAAAATAGTTACTATACGGTTTGAAAAGAAAAAAATTTAGAATATCAAAAAACAAGGATAATAATAATTAATATATTAGGCATTATACTAAGAAATTTCGATAACGTTTGTATGAGATAAATTTGAGGGATGTTTTATACTGAGTTTTTATTTTGCAGTATTTCGAATTGTAGTAGCTTTTGCAAAATCGATCGAGCTTTTAACTTTCGACTTATATCTATAGATACTGAAACTCACGAGGAGAATGAAAATATAATATTAAACGAGACGTAGACAGAAGATAATAAATTGACAATCCGTTTAGAGATTGAATCCGATTTTGTCTTACCATATATATAATATATAATATTCGAAAAGCTGTGAAAGCTTTTTTGTATTTTTAGTCTCTTGCTGAATTCGATTTTCCCGGTTTCGAAACTCATTTATATTCGCTATTCTATGGCTCGAGTTACATGACTGGTAAGTATAATTGTGGATTATTTTATAATGATTTACGTAAGATTATTACAGATCGAAAAACAACCCTTAATCATAAAATTGATAAGAATTATATAATTGTTATGGTGTTACTTGCAAACATATCCTAGAATCAAAAACACTAATACGATTACCACCGTATCGAAAATCATCCCTTATTATATCTTCGTGTAAAATTTTCTCGAATAAAAACCACCCCATTGACGTATACTATTTATATACATATAATATAATACGTAAGCTACAATTTCGAAGAGCGAAGGGTAGCTGGGGTTCGAGTCAAGAATAGGTCTAGGCAGGCGAGTCTAAGGGCGCTTTCTATAGCACTAAAACTACCCTAGCTCGAGGGTGAGGGTAAGAGGGTATAAGTATAATATCTGTATATATGGTAGATACATATATATATATATATATATACATACACAGAGAGAGGTATATACACGTATACATATATATAGATTTATCGAGTAGACGAGCTCTTCGTCGATCGTTCGATGTTTTCGTATAGGGGTAGTAGATCCAAGGGTAGTACCTTCAGCGTACGTAGTATCCTAGAAATTTAAACCAAGATGGCGGGGTGGATCGAAGGCGTCCACCGTGACGCAATGAGCGTCTGTCGAGGGCGCCACAGTCGAACATCCCCCGCAGTTCGATTGAAGTCGCCGGCCGGCGTCCACGACTGTCGGGGAGCTGCGAATATCGCAGATCGCATTAGACTAAATTAAACGTGAAAAATTTTACCTTGCGGTTTTTTCCGCCCAGTTTATTAATTAAACGAAACGCGATACGCGGTCACGTTACAATTAAATAAATACAAGTTTTTAACATACCCGAGGTGTCCCAGGTACAAATATTACGGATTTTTTCAAAACCCTTTAGCGTCGCTTACCCCTAAGCCAAATATTCACCTAATATAAATTAAAACACCCCTTTATTACAGAAAGGAGGTTTGTTTGATATATCGTTAGATTTTTGTGGTTTCGTTTTCAGATAAATAGATTTTGATTTTTTTTTTCTTCTTCTTTTTCTTCTTTCTACTTTATCGAACAAAAAAATAAAGAAACATTTTTGATAACGTTTTTTTTTTAATCTCTTCTAATACTGATCGAATATTAGATCTGAATATTATAGCAGACTAGCTGATGTAATGTAATAAAGTAGTTCAGGGGAAAGCGACGAGGGCCTTTGACATACGGCGTGTTACTACTTACTCCAGTGTTATACCTTATACTCCAGTGCTTTCCGAGTCTTGGCACTGAAAGCGTCAAGCTCAATAGTAGTAGTACATGTTGTGTGATAGAGTAAAAAATAGCTGGGTGAAAGAAGCGAGCGAAAGTGTGACATAGGGGATGAAAATTAAATGAAATTTCAATCATACGTGTATTTTTCATATTTTATTATAAATGTTTATAGAAATCAGGGAGCAAAAAAAAAAAAAACAAAATATAATTAAATAAAATAAAAATAATAAGAATATTAAAAAAAAAAATTTCTTCCGTTCAGTGAGCGCAAGTTTGTTTTTTTTTTTTTTTCTGTTTGAATTATGCGCTAGTGCCATAAGGAGAGTGTATGTTATACTCGGGACAATGTCTGGACATTGGTGTTGGTTTTTTGTGATTTTTGGGCACCTGGCTATCGCCGTACGCGCCCAAAACCCTGTGGAGGATAAGACCACGTTCGAGGCAGCTTTTCAGGGTGAGTTTGTACCCGTGATAATAGAGTTCTTTTTGCGTGGTATCCCAAAGCCAGTCGATCCCTCTTTCAAAATTTGTTTTTCATAAAATCGTGACGAAGAATCTCGGCTGTAGGTATAAGTGAGTATGAATTATAATCAAGTGAAATGAAATAAAGGCGAAGTTTTCGTTTTCGTTTTCGTTTTTTTTTTATACGTTCTTTTTTCATTATTTTCTGAAAAGCGAGACGCGAAGTCGTTCATATAACCCAATTAGGGGATGGATTATTTTTAACGAGGCATTTACTGCTGTTGCTGTAATTAATCCGAAAAATAAAAAATAAAAAAGCTCCAGGTATACCATACGTATATCAAAAATATATGCGACGCAGGGTGCCGGATTTCGTTGATCTAGAAATGAAAAAAAAAAAATATATATATATCTTGCTCCAAATTCGGAAAGTAAAAAAAGAAGAAACATTTTTTTTCTTTTTTTTTCTTTCTTTTACGTTTACTTCAACCTCTACAAGTTTATCAATAATATTATACAAAGGCGAAAATTTCACCCTGAAATGTATTACTCAACAAGATGATGATAAATCGCGTTGAAAATAAGATGAATGTGACTTGGCTGGCTTACTACCAAGAGTAGATGAGGTATACGTATGGTATTCCTTTGACGAGAGAAGCAAAGGAAAGAAAATATATATATTTCAGATCCCTCGGGTTTTGCCATGTCCTGTTTCACTCCGACGGAGTAAAAATCGAATTGAAAATTGTTTGCAGTTAATCATTCGACGAATGGGTATCTAGATTCGACGTTAACAGATCACTTATCGAAAGGTTTTTTTGTAAATTTGTATAGCAACGAAAAGGGGATTAGAAAAAAAAAACAAAAAATGATAGAAAAATGACGATTTTTAAATCGTCGAAAAATTTCAATCGTATTAGGTATCTGTTATAGATCGAATGTGCTAGGGGTGGTTTTAACGTATTAAAATTAAGAGTAAACGGGCAGATATGACCCCCTGTATAGTTTTTGGGGAATTTAGGAAGGGCGAATTCGTGGCTTCGTTTGCTAATGGCCTCAGCGCAATTAATATCATAGCTCGTTAACGCTCGGCCTTTTGTTGTTTCGCTGTTTTACCATTCTATCCGTTTTGCACTGTATGTACACCTATGTATACTATACAATATAGTACATACTACACATTCTCTCATACGTATGTGGCATCATGTTCTACTATCCAGATTAAATTTTCTGAATTCCTCTTCCTTTCTTTTTTTCACCAACGATCATTATAGTTTCATTGTCGGTTTCAATTTTTCGTCAAAAATAATTATCACTAAAAGCTGTCCTCAAATAGTTAATTTCCAGTTCCTTTTCACCTGAAAAAAAAAAAAAAAAACAACAGTTCAAAGCTCTTCATGGATTCTAAGGTTTTTAAGAATTTGATGGTTTTCGAAGTTTTAAGGATTTCAAAGTTTCTAAAGTCTTGAGGTTTTCAAGTTTACAAGGTTTACAAGATTTTTTCACCCAAAATTCGCAAATATTGATACCCATATATAGTAGCACGTTGTACAAATTGGATTACCATAGGCCGACGACTTAAAGCGTCTATTTTAATGCAGTACGTTTAAACCACAGGAAAGATTACACGTGTTAAATATAAAAGACAAGAAAATTTGTAATTTCCTTGTATAGGAAAAGAGATATAGTACGATAATAATAATAATAATAATAGTAATAATAATAATAATAATGAATGAAGACAAAAAATTGTATCGACAAAAAATTCTGTCTGCAGAGGTTTGCTATTGATGGTTGAAAAAAAAAAGCACCTTTGCTATACTGTGCAGGGTACATGTTCGCTCAGGCTGATGAGCAGCCAGACTTGGATATAAATGTCGAATGTAAAGGTGAGCAGGTAAATGTCAGACTGAGACCTCGGCTCACATGAATCCCTGAAGGGGTTCTCCAGGTTATATAGAATATATATATAGATATATATATATATATATATATCGAGCTACGTATATATGGGATAACTACATGGGACACTTGCGACTAGACAAGACTCCCGGACTACGGTGGTTCATGGACGGTGCTTGTGCAGCTGTGACTTCGGAGAGATCCTCTTCTAGACGTGCCGAACACACACCTTGAATTAACGATAAGTGAAAGACCGTCGAGAAAAGCACCTGGGCTTCTTATATACCCGTTTCCAGAATATATACGGAGAAAAAGAAACATGAAAGGAACCCAGTGAAGACGGATTTTAAACACACCATCGTAGCAAATATCCTTTAATATCCTTTGATATCGAGTGATTTTCGACTCGAAATATCTCGGAAAACTATACACTTTTTTTGTTGGAAAATATATTCAGACTTGTTTTTTTGTAACGGATTTTTTCAACATCACAATCGCATATAGCTAGATTTTTGAATATAATAATTCTAGATATCGAAAAACGTGCATCAAGTTGAATTACTCGAAGTGTTGAAATGATGAAATTATCGATACCTAGAGTAGGAATTATCATTTTTGAGATGGGATATTTGACATAAAATAAAATTTCCATCATCACTTTGTGATCGGCGAATCGAGAGCACAAAATAATTGCTTATTTTCGTCATGGGATGTAAAAAAAAAAAAAAAAAAAATAGGAGGGCAGGAAAGGAGAGAGAGAAATAATAATAATAATAATAATAATAATAACAATGGGTAAGGGTGGTGAAATGTTTGTCAACGTGACTTATGTGTCTATATACGTATACAAGCGGGGGGGATATTCGGATTTTGAGGAAAGTGAAACGGGTGAAAGAATAAAGAAAAAGATGGAAAAAAAGAAAAGAAACTGTCGGATAATATTAAGAAGCGCTCAGTTTGTTTTTGACATCGCATAGCCAGTTTTCTTCTTTTTTATCTCCTTGATATTAAAATTTGAACCTTATGATGGCTGTATCGTTTTATCTGATAAAATAAAACTCGTATGTCGCAAAAATATAATCTACTTCGTCGTATTATCAGTCAACTCGAGGAGGCAGTTTCACCTGATTCTCCGCATTGTCTCGACAATGAAATCCAAAATTTTTGGGTTTTTTTTTTTTTTTATTAGTTATTTTTCTATTCATATGACGAAAAGTTGCGTTACAGGTGAATCCGAAGAGCAGGATGTCCCTTTTTCAGAATTTTTTATCAAATGCCTAATGCGATTCTAAAAAGAAATGTATAAATTCAAAATCAGGGTCCTTTTTTTTTTTTTTTAACACCGAAACGCGCGGAGAGTAATGAGTTTGAATTTTTAAATCTCTCTCTCTCTCTCTCTCTCTTTCTGTAAGAGGGTATAATATATACATAAATTTGTAGTACCGGTTAAGGACGAAATGAGAGAGTGTGCAGAGAGAAGGTAGAGAGGCGAAGTGGAAAGATAGAGCGGCTTGTTAAGCCCGAAGAAAGATCCCACAAGAATCTCAATTCATATTTAACGGAGGCATGATGTGGCACGTGCAAAAGCAAGAGTCAAGACTATCTGACAACGCGAGTTACAAGACTGTGAACTTCCGCCCTCGAATTGTTTAATATTTCAATACTAAAGTACCGAGACAATCAGTTCTCTCCCTCTCAGAAGCGAAAAGGAAATATAGATAGATACCTACATCTGTATTTAACGAGCTTGAAACTGGATGCAATCAACTATATATAGACCTTACATCCGTTTTCAAATACCATTTAAACACATTTGATTTAAAAAATCTGCTCATCATCCTTCGATTGCGAAATTCTTTCATCCTTCAATTGAAAGTCGATTTTTTTTTTCTAGATTACCATTTTTCATGCCCAATTCAATTTGAGATTTTTTCATTCTTTGGACAGACTTTTCGTCTATCTTTGGAGGCTGGAGATGAAATAACATAAGTCGTTCAGGACCAAAGACAATACTTTTCTGATCTCTGCAAGTTGATGAAAATTGACTTTGATAAAATCCGTTGATTATGATGGCAAAAAAATTTCACATCAAAATACGGTGAGATGGTGTTCTAATGTATTTTATAGTATCGGAGATGGAGATGGAATGGCAATGGTAATCAGTTATTGTCAATTATCGTCAATTCCGTTAACAAAAATTGATGAATCTTTTTCTCATCTCATAGGAGCTGCTACACCCTACGTTATATCATCTGTTAAATAAGCTACTGCTTATTATTTTTCTGGAATTTTGTAAAACCAATTTTGTGAAACTCATAAAAAAGAGTTCATTGATTTTGCATTCAAAACACATTTTTAATCCGTTTTTTGATTAATGGTCGTCGTGTATTTTCCTTGTCTATTTTTCCTGATCTCATTTTCTTCTTCATTTTGGTTTAAACTCATCTCGTATAAAGACACAAATAACGAATACTGATAATAGGTATAGAGAAATACGTGCTGAAAATACTCGTCGAAGTCTGTACCTCGTAATTTTCTAGACTAGGTACACGTCTCGAGACTTCTTTCGTCTTTCCTCTTTCCTCTTTCGTATTTCAACTGAAAAACTCCCTCGTCTACGAATGCAGAAGTACGAGACGTGCTCAATACGCGAACGTCGAGGAGCTTTGCACATTTTATTTTTCGCAAAAAGTTATCAGTCATCAGTGAGTTCAAAATGAATAAGTAAAACCTCCTTTGAAAAGAGGGTATTTCACACTACAGTAGAAAGTATATCATTCCGAAATTACTGCACCAGTAATTCTCACTTTTATATTTAAAATATGAAATTTTCTATCACATCTATACGAATATGATGAGAATAAAATTAGCCTAGTATTAAACTAACGAAGCAAGAGACTAGCTAACGTCTAACTGGATCTGGGAAGGACCTGGACGGTACGATGACTCTTGAGAAAAACAAAGACTTTCACAGAGTCTATTATTTCAGCGTAAGTCAAGGGGGCTTAGGGTCTCTTTTTTCGTCTTTTGGCAATTCCATGAGTACGTCATCCGGAAAAGATCGAACCGATATCAACTAGGGTGGTCCAATGTCATAACGAAACCTGTCACTAATAGATATATACCTACCCTAATAAAAAACGTACGGTGCACATAGAATACCCGAAATATCTGACACGTCGTTTTTTTTCGGGTTATCACGATTTGCCAAAATTTTTTAGGGATTCAATCTTTCCGAAATTGAATAAGTTTCTGTTTTTCATCAATCAGACGACAGGTATTAGAATATTGAGGACTAAATGTATGCACGAATGAGTACGAAATTATTCATTATTCGATTCATCTCATAGCCATATTTAGAGCACCATTAGCGCACTAATAGACAAGTATTTGTGAACATCGAACGATATTACGAGATCGTTATTGAAAGCTTATATAGAATTTCCGATAATGGATTTTCTTTCAACCACATATATATATATTACACTCGGCAATATATAATAACGAATGAAATGAGACGTGAAAAGTTTATTCTTCACGGTGTATTTTTTTTTCTTTTCTTACTTTAGAAATCCAACCAATTAACGAAAATACTATCAAAAATGATGGGAATCCAAACTGTTTGTGGAAAATGAAATATCGAATCTTTTATCGAACAATAAGCAGTCATTTCTCATATTATGCTAATCATTTGACTGTTAGATCCTGTAAATTTCAGACTTTTTTTCATCTCGTCGTTCTTTACACCTTCAAAATTTTTTTTTTTCGATTTGTTTTTAGGGTCCGCAAAGTCTCGAAGGGGTTTGAGATTCGTTGAAATTGGCATGAGTGATTTTCCGAAGGGAGAATCAAAAATATCAATAAATAACGATGAGAATGAGTGGAAATATAGGCGAGGAAAAGAAACTTGAGCTGCTTTACTGAATTCCCTTTTTATGGGTTTGAAAGGCGAATATAAGTGTATTTGATCGTGCATCTGCGAATTGAATTTACATGAAGGTTTTCTTTGTCGAAAAAAAATAAAAATAAAAAAACTGAAAAGAATGTCGAATTGCGGTAATTGAGTCTATATAGGCTTGAATGCGGAGTTCAGAGTTCAGAGAATGTAAAATTGACTGAATCATGATGATTTTTGTATGTGTTAGCGTAGTCTGTGGGCCTCGATGTGCGTAGAGACGTGAGCAAGTTGCGTGAAATATGGGTACGGTCAGGAAGGAAGCTTTCGAGTCAAAGTTGGACGAAGGAAATGAAATTTTCGACCGTGCATTTTGAAACCTCGTTCGATAAATTCAATACTACTTTTCCCCAGACCCCTAGAGGGTAGTGAGCTACGGTGAAAATGGAAAATATATGGCTGAAATGGCCATACGGTTGATCGTAGTGGACCGTTTACATCAGAAACGAGTCTCCACTTTTAGATCCGGAACGAGTAACGAGGTAGAAACGTGCCGGCTAGACTTGACTTGTTGGAGTTAAAAGAAATGCGAATTTTCAATCGTCTCTCGCTTTTGCGAATTTTATTAAACGAGTTATAATTTGTAGGAATAATGAATTCATATCAGATACTTGAAATAAAATTATTATATGATTTATAGGTAAATTCTTGACGTTTTAATTTACGAACAAATATTTGGACCCCGAATTTGGGAGAATCGTCAATGAAATTTAGCCCAATAGTCGAAGTCGAGTATTGGTTTGAATTGGGTGAGGAAACTGACTTTGTCAAACACTTGATGATCCCGAATCAAAGTACGAAGATTTAGAATATATATATATATAGATTGATGAAAGCTGCAGTGATTTGACAAACAATTTCCTAACGGAATTTGATTTGGAAGATTGAAGATTGATATTAGATAACATTTACTAAACAGAAGCCTTCAAATTAACAAGATTAACGGTATGCTAGTACAGCAATAGCAATTTACTTTGGCGGCTGACCATTTCTCAGTGGGATCAAGGAGAAACGAGAAACGAGAAACGAGAAACGGGAAACGGGAAACGGGAAGCGGGAAACGTGAAACAGGAAACGGGAAACGGGAAATGGGAAATGGGAAGCGGGAAACTTGCGGGGCGAAATTCAACCTGATCATTTCGCCTCTTGTTCCAGGGATACCACGAATCGTCTAACCCATCTTGTATACCATATATTATATATATAGTCCCCATGTATACATAGAAACTATTTCCCTATGTATTTAAAGTTATGTAATTATCAGAACTTGATGTACATACGTAGTATATATCCTATTATAGATATTAGGGAAAGATTAGTACCGAAAATGTCTGTTTTTCCTTTTTTTTTTAAATTTTTTTTATTTCAATATAATTGAAAAACTGTCGACCGTATGAAATAGACGATGTGATTTTACCCGGATTGAATGGGGTGGCGATAAATTTTTGAAAAATCGTTTTACCGCAGGTGAAAACAATTGAATATGGCCTAATGGTCCATTTGCCAAAGTTCCCGGGGTGTACGGTTCTTTTTTTTTTTTTTTCTTTTTTTTCTTTTTTTATCTGCGTCTATGTAATAGCCGGACGCGCCGGCGCTCGAGATATATCAGGGGGGGATCCTGTCTCTGATGGTACCTAGGTGGTAGGTATATATACAGGGAAATTCAATTGACCAGTATCAGACGAGGCGTGCGTAATTACTCAATGGAAAATTAACGACGACCAGCTAGCTAGACTCACCGTTGTTCAAAATTATCCTCTCGAATAATTTACTCGGCCGTTAACTATTAGCTAATTACCTAGACACGGTGTATCTTGATCCTTCCCAGTATATCGTTGCAGTGGATATATAAATATAGGAAACATCTCACATGTTCAAACTATCGTATTATCCTGTAAATAATTCAACCCGTTTGATTGCCATGATTTTTGCAATTTTTGCAATTATTTTTTTTTTTTTTTTCTTTTTGGAAACGTTTACGTGCTCACAACGATAGAAGACTGACTTTATTTCCATATATTGTTTGTTCACACCCTATAAACTACATCATTTTATAATATATTCCTTTCAAATTTGAAAAAGTTTCGATAAAACTATCCGACCTGTATACCATTTCTGCGACAACCATTTTTACTTTAGTAAACTTTATCTATGTAAAGCGCGAAGTACGTATAAGATTTTTCTAGAAAATTTTTTTCAATCATCTCTGAAAGTATAATATATAATAATCAGCTGTAAAAAAAAAAAAGAAAAACCCTCAGTCAATTAGAGACACTTCTTCACTCGAAAGTAAAATTATACTCTACGTACTTTATTTAAGCTTAAAAAAAGAAGAAGAAAGAAAAAAAAAATACATTTGGATAAAAAAAAAAAAGTAACTGCGGGGGAGTCAAGTCATAGATATTTAATTGAGTCAGAGAATCCCCTACTGTATTCGTTTGATATATTAATCCAGTAAAGTTTTCCTACCCCAAAAAGTAAAATCGTAGACGTAGGTATATATTCACGGGATGTATATGTATATATGTATATACATTTACATAAGTATAATACATAGGTAGAGGGGTGGTTGAAAAGAAATTGGATTTTTTTTTAAAGGGCAATAACTTCTGATCACGTCAATCTACAACCTCCGAGGTGTGGGTCTCATTTTAAAGCTGAGAAATCAATCTAAAAACAAAAAAAGGGAGAAAAAAAAAAACAAGAAAAAAAAAAAACTACCCTCTACGAATGTCTCAAAAGTTACTATAAAAATCAGAGTTATCAATCGATGGATTCAAAAGGCTCAGATAAAGAATAACGAAAAAAAAACTCATAATCAATTTTCCTTAGGTTTCGAAATCAAGGAAAAACGATATCGGGGTAGATATACCATCAAAATGATTTCACCCCTGTGTTATATTCACATGGTTCTTTATATAGAGCGGTATATGATTCCACACTAACGTACGAAGGTGTGTGTTTTTACGTGCCCTTAGAGGCCTACACCCTTCTTATTTGTCATTTCTGACTTCGTTGTCTGGTCGTAATGTGATGCAAGTTCATCGCCCTGCCTTCACCTCGATGTTCGTTACAGCACCTTCTATGAGCTTCTATGAGTATAAACATGGCTATGGTTGTAACTGTGTCAATATATGTATACGTAGAGACGGATATATTACATAGTTACTTACTTACCTTGTCACTTAATGGAAAATAAATGTGTGTAACTACTTTCGTATAACGTGTCAAAGTGTAGAAGTGCAGGCAAGCATTCGGAGCTTTTTGAGACTAGTCAAGCTTTTTGCGTTCCAGCAGCAGCAGCTCTTGTTATTATTCTGGGATTCCGGTTTCATTTAGACTTATATTACTCTTTCCTGGTGAACATATTGTCCAATACCTTAGCCAGATAGAAAGTTTGAAAACAAGTAGAATTCTGAAAACGTACGGTAGGGTAGATAACGTCGACGATTTTTACATCGTATAAATATTTGAGCGCAGAGATTCTGAACTGTTGGTATCTACACTAGCAAGGATTCGCCGGGGGTGGTTCCCACGCTGAACCCCTGCATCGAGCTTGAAATGAATTTTCGGTAAAATAACCGTGGAAAACGAAGCCAAACATGAACAACACTAACAAATATATACCGAAGCCATTCCTACCTAATGCTATGATCTGCGGATGATCGGACAGAGACGAAACAGATCGTAGGCGTTTGTGGTGTGAAATTTCATTACAACACCCCGAAAATGAGAATTTTCGGATTTTACCAGACATCCAGGTTTCAAGATCCAATAAAATGCACTTCTAACCATTTTTTCGATCGATTTTTCATCCGACTATATCTTGAGAATAAATAAACGGATTTCAACTTTCCTCAGATCAATCGATGCGGTTTTTATGTATTTTCAAACTGATCGAATTTTCAGTTTCATTGGTACAGTAGTTTTTGAGTTATTCGAAAAATAAAATTCAAATGCAACATCTACGGGTGTTTTTTTCGATACACAGATTGCCAAAATCAAATCAGATGTTTCCACTTTCAAGGATTGAATAGTGGTTCTTGTTTCTAAGAGGTTTTCCACCCTTATCCATTTTAGATTTTTTTTTTTTTTTCATCTCATTCGTAAAATCTCTGTATTTATTGATCTAAATCGGAGTGGCATTATCCGCAAACGCTGCCTTTATGTTTGCACGTATAGTATATTCTTTCTGGCACCCCTAAGACTTATCTACATCAGCAAATACCTGTATAAAGATGCTCGTATGGTTGTGGAATCGACACAACTGACGTTGCTCGATATAGTAGTACATAGAAGCGAGCCTTAGTGCTTCTATATTAAGTGCCTTCGGCCGTAATCCATATACCTGACTTTATACATGGTAGGAAATTTCGCCTTGCATAGTGAAGCCGGTGCAATTTTAAACAAGGGTGAAATATACATCCCTGAAGTGTGCATCGTTGAATTTCTGTATGCAAGGGGGGGTTTAAGTTACCGGGATTAACCCTTGACTATCACCTGGGCGATATTCTCTTTAGGTAATTTAACACCGTATGGGTTTTAGGTTTATGTGTAGTTATACTACGTAAGGGATGAACAGGGTTCGAGATATATTACGAAGACATTATAAATGTTTAAATTCTGGGCCTTCGAACGCGATTTCATATATTAGGTAGGAAAAAAATTGGTTATATATATATATTTTTTTTATTATATTAATTGGTACATATGTGTACGGAAGTGAATTTAACCAACCCCTCCTATGTATCGCACGCTTGGGTAGAATGAAACCAATTTAACTCGAGCCACTGGCTACGGGACAGTGCAGCATCAATTCGTTCAACCGCGACGGTTAACGACAATCAAGTTGTCGTCATGTGTCATCTTGTCACTTCGCTCGATGAGTAAATTCAATCGAACCCCTAAATTTTCAGAGGGGGTTCACCCAAATATTTCAAACAATGCTCCACCCTTTCTCATTTTTTTTTTCGTTTTTCTTTTTTCTTCTTCATCCCTATAACTCGTTAATCATAATAGCAGTCGATTAGTGGTCCAAAATCATCCCGAAAAAAAAAAGCAACTCGAGTTATTTTTTTCATAATTAAAATGAAGGATGTATTCAATTTCAGGGGGTAGATATGTATAAATTAAACAGAGTATAGGGGATCGTAGCAAGTGATATAAATTATACACAGATATCCTGTTCTTTTTTCGTTTTTGTACACCTGCAAAAAAAAAAAAAAAAAACAATTATAGATCGATTGAATCAACGGCTAGTTAGTTATTGAGTCAAAAGTTTACCTATGTCATTTTTACAGACCTTATGTCAATCTATGGTGATCGTCAGATGATCTAAGCTGCCAGAGTTTTTATGTAGGTGAAATTACGTGGAGTAAAAGCCTTAAGGTGATTCCCTACCCAATTCAATCTGTTCTAAAAACGTTGGGCTGAACGGTGCTCATTCAAAAGTTTATTGCTTATGCTATTTCTCTATTTTCGTGTCAAACGAACATGTTTTGTGCATCTACGTGTTCGAAATTGCCAATAAAATTACGCTACAGAGCTTCTTCTTCCCGTTTTCGGTATCCGGTTAGAGATATTCCGTTTAATAGCACCATTCAGCCAAATGTTTTTAGAACAGTTCGAATCGGGTAGAGAACCACCTTAAACAGAATATCTGTGTATTATTTACTACAGAAACGCCATAATCCTCGAAACTGTTTCGAATTTTTACACCCTAAACATATGATATGTAACCCCTTATGGTATTCAAAGTCTGTGAGTGAAATGAAATTGTATCAGTTTCCAAGTCGCATTATTTATATATTTTTTATGTATAAAGTTTTCCTAATTTTCCATCCCCTTAGCCGTTCTAGGCTGTTTTGGTTTATTCGTTAGCAGGTGTTGGCCGGAATCTGAGAGCTAAATTAATTTCTCAAGGCACGTCCATCACCTGCCTTTCGTTTCTCGTGAAAAGTCGGTTATAAATTCTCTGTTTAATTTTCTTTTCTCAATCCGTAATCTTGACTCACTGAATTATTTTAGTCATTGTGTGTTTCCAACGTCTTAAGTATTATTATTCACACTGCATCAGTTCTGATTTATAAATCTTACGTAGTAGCCCGCGTCATCCCTCTTTTATTCATCACTTATATATTTTTACCTTTTTTATATTCTCGTTTTTTATTTCTATCGATTGAAATGAAATCAAACAATTTTCTCAAACTAGCACCCTTTCTCAAGCTTTTAGAAATAAAGGAATAGGAAATCTACGATATGAAAGTAAAGGAGAGACACTCGATTAGATATACAATTCTGAGATATCTTTACCAAGTCTATAGCGCGACAAGGGAAGGAAACGACAGAAGGTGGTCTTCTCGGGCACGTTTCTTATATACAATTACAGAACTTTTTCTTACGAAACTTTCACCCAGGATAGAATCGTGACTGTCGCTAATTGGCACCCAGATGTTTGTCGATTCGATATTTTAACTGGATAAGTATAGATATACGTCAAAGGGTTGTTAGTTTTATTTATTTTATTCATTTTATTTTTATTTTTATTTTTTTTCAAGATACAAGTCTACGTGACTCAAAAGGATTTTTTAATGACTTGATTTTCATCAAATCTTTCAAGTTAAACAAAGTAAAAGTCAGAATTCTAAAGATTGTCTGTCAAAGTGTTCGAGGATCACGGTTTTTCCTTGAATCTAAGATTCTTCGCTCTTTAATTCTTCATAAGACAGAAGTAAGAAATTCTTACTTTCTTTACCTGAGATTATTCAGACTTCAAAAGAAGTCGGGTTATTGTAAAATTCTTTCAGCGAATATTCGTCTCCAAAAAAATAGAGAGAGCGAGAGAGAGAGAGAGAAAAAAAGAAGAAGAAAAAGAAAAAGAAAAAAGGAAACAACTTCCTGCGAGTATCACAAGAAAGTGGGAAACTTGTTACTCCATCAGCCTGTTCGTCCTGCTATTAATTTTGACAAAAATTGATCAAGGGATGTGGAAAGAGAAGGAAAAAATCTATTCTCGAATAATCGAAGAGCTTTTATCAAAAATGTATCACAATTTGGAGACGGTTATTGAATTAAAAAAAAAACAAAAAAGCCGGGTATCCTATTTTTGTAACTTATAAACATCCCCTAAGATTGAGTGAGGTTTAAAAAACATTTATCTGAAAATTTTCTACCCTTATGGAATTAGTCTGAGAATTGACTGTGACCGTTAAACATGGTGTAATTCTAGAGAGCATAACTAGAAAAGGTGATCCACCCTTAAAGTTGATTAGCATACGCCAAAGGCAGAGTGTCTTAACACCGTGCATTTCTGTACGGCTTATCAAGCACTCTGTCTGTTCGAGAGGGACAGGGTATGAAAAGGGTTGTCTGTTCTTGAGTAGGAGGTAGAAGGATGGTGAAGGGGGTGCGAGGAAGAGAAAGAGGAAGAGTAAGAGTAAGAGGAAGAGGAAGAGGATGTTCCCTACGATGCCGAATCTCGAGGTGGCACTCGTCCCCGTTGCAGGGTCGACCTCGTGTCCGAGTATCAGGTTACCATGGAAACGCACCCTGGGCACCCTTCGCGACGCAGGGGCTCCCAACTCAAAAATCGAAAACCTGGTCCTTGGCCTATCAAACGTGAAACGATCCTTGCAGAGAAAGCACCGAGGGATTTCGAATGGAAAACGGATGAATTATTAATATTGTTTTTCAATTATTGTATATATATGTACATAGAGAGAGAGAGACATATATGTATTCACACACACACACACACACACACACACATATATATACCCTTTGAATAAAATTTGCATTACTTTTGAAAATATCGAACGAAATAACCGGGCGACTCGGTTTAATATTGTGAAATATTATAATCCTTATAGCTGACGTCGTCGCGACGTTAGAACATTTATATCAAATATTATTAATATTTATTAATTTTATATTCACTCTATTATTTACGTAGTCTAAATACCTTCTATGTAAATAGGTTTAAAAAGGGTTAATGTACCGGATCATCTTTTATCAGAAATTTCAACGGGGGTTAAGTTAAGCCTTGTCTTAATTTAGTTACCTAAGATTCGATTAATTTAAAGTTTAATTTACCACCTAATTGGTGAACGGAGATATACCTACTAGGTATATAATATGCGTAGCGTTGATCAAATAATTATTTATAATTGTAGATCAAAGAATGAATTTAAAAAAAAATTCTCGATTATCTCTACACTAGGTAACGAACCGTTGCAATTACAATTGTATGAGAAAATAATTCATCAGACTCGTTCAGTCTACTGTAAAACGAAAGAGATTACATCAAAAGGATTATCAAAGCTTTCGTTTTAGCAAGACATTTCCTCTTTTTCTTCTTTTTTTTTTTTTTTTCAAAGCTTAACTCAATGCAATCAATTTAGTTAATAAATTACTAATTCCTATCCATATATATACCACCAAAATGGTGAAGAATTTTTTCAGCTTTTCTATACAGAAAGGAAAAAAGAAAAAACAGAAATGAAATAAAAAGAAGAAATTGTGTTATAAGGAAGTAGGGGATGAATATTAGACCGATGTAGGTATATGAGAAAGACATAAGGTAAAGAACAACAAGCCATGTAGTTTTGAATAAGAGATTTTCTTTTCCCATTTTAAGAAGAAAAATAATAATAAAAAAAAAAACTACGAAACCAAAGCTAGGAAACTACAATGAATTGTGGTTCGCGTAGCAATCGAGGTGGAACATGCAGACCTGGTGGGTTGGTACAGTTCTGAAGAGAACAACTGTACAAAGGGGGAGCGATTGCTTGCTTGCTGCAAGATTGTTTGTTCGCTTGTTCACTCTTGCATATACCTATATGTATATAATATATATATTTATATATATGGCCAAAGTACAAAGAAATTTTCAGTACTTCGCTACCACTCGGTCGAAGTGCATTTAGATATTTACAAGGGTTATAGATTTGTACTAATAACGGCCTGCACGCATTTGTCATAAGGGGAGGATTTGGATTCTGAGACTCTCTGCCTTGTTCGAATGAAAAATATTGATTTTTGATGAAATTTTTGGATAACAAGTAAAACCATGAAGATTTGGTGACTCGAATGAATTACGAAGTTGAATAAAATTTTTTGTTTTCTGCTCGTTTTACATTATTCAATTTTTATTTCATTTTTAAATATCAAACGTAGAATTTTACGCCCTTGAAATGAATGAAACTCCCTTTGCGACCATTTCGTATTGACTCGTTACTAGGGTGTTAATAATTATTTTACAAACGTAGTGTACCTATGGGTATACGAAAAATAGTTAATCAAAATTTAGTTAAATCAAATAAAAGTACGTCAATTCTACAATCGATTTATCACGATTAAAAAATCCGTGAATAGTCATAAAACAAAAACAAAAAAAAAGAAATTTCAATCATTTTTACAGTGATTCTCGCTTCATTGAAATTATTACGAAATTAAAAACTCCCCGGGCCTCTTTACGATACAGAGAGAAAAATTGAACATTAAAAGATAGTATAAATTAGTTAAATTTTCAATACAACATCTATAGAATTTTTTTTTCATTACATTGTTCTCGGTTTTTGGTTTCTAAAAAAACGAATAACACGTTTTAATTATACCCTTGTTCATTATTCCAACACAATATTACGACCGGTTCAAAGTGGCCAGGGTAGGTATTCAAAATGAATATAATACAACTGAAGCACTTTTCGAGCAGCTCGCAGTCAGACAAGATAAATTTGAAAAAAGGAGAAAAAAAACAACACTAAACAATAAAATAGCTATTAGTGTTTGTTCACTATTCCTTTATGCTCTATAAATCAAGTCTTCGTCTCTAAAGGCTTGATTATGATATTCGAAACGAGTGATGTATTACTTTTGCTCCAAAAAACCAGACAGTAAAATACATTTTCAATATACCCGAGGCTCTGCATTGGTTCGCTATTTTATTTGTACATAAAAAAAAAATATCTCTTTTGGTAATTTTTGATGAAAAAAATTTTTTGTCAACCCTCATACGTTTCATTCATAAAATTTTCTGTACTTCGTGATAAAAAAAAATTTCCAATTACCCCGCCACGTTGCACTGATGCGAAATTGCTATATCTAGGGGTTGCTGTGCCTAGTGCAGGGGTAGAAAAAATTATGGATTACATTTCGAGCTCCCCTCTAGCCAATTGAACTTTTCGCTCGTTCAAGTTAAGACCGTTCTCTAGAATAGAACGAGTCCTTTGCTCTTGGGAAGGGGGTGGTGTGGGGTGGGGTGGGGTGAGGTTGGTTGGTAAAAGGAAGAAAAAATAAGGGGTGTTCGAGAGATCGATCGATCGTTAGACTTAGTTTTCTTTTTTTCTTCTTCTTTTTCTTCTTTTTCTTCTTTCATATATTTTTCTTCTTCTTCGTTTTCTTTTTCTTTTTCTTCTTCTTATTTCTTTCCTTTCCAATTTTTCCCCCAGAACCACCCTTCCCATTGCTACGGGCAGCCATTTGCTTCATTTTACCACAGAAAGAAAAATCCAAAGAGGCGCGATTGAAACGGGATAAGATACGTCCCTACGTGTCTAGCCTATATCTTACACCTACACCCCCGTCTAATAAGGCGATTCGTAAAGTGTTTTTCGGCGTTTCGTTTATTTTCCCCTTTCATTTTTGTCTTCCATATATAAACATCATAAATATCATCGGTACTCGGCTCCCACGTTTATCTATACAAGAAAAAACGAAAAAAAAAATAAATAAATACCAAAAAAAAAGCGTAGAAATAAAGACGTTATCATTTATCATTCCTTATCAAATGAAATAGGGATTATCTTCCGGCGATTAAATTAGGATTAAAATATCGTGAGAATAATATGGTCGCAAAAAAGTAGGAAAAATTTGTGATTAAGACTTTTCACATTTAAAAAACTTCAAAAAAAAAAGCTTCACAGGTACCTAATTTTAATACCTACAAGAATATGGTACCAAGAAACTTGGATATCTACTTGCAGAGTGGTAACTATGGTAGTGGATATAAAGTTGTATAAAAACTAGAAAAAGCTCACTTCCGAGATCGGAAATTATCGTAGAAAATGAAAGTAATTAAAAAACTTTTACCGACGAGATATTATTCCTATGTGCCGGAGCTTTTTCTTGGCAATTTTCTCGAGGTATATTCTCATGGTCTCATAGGGCTCGTTCTTCGTTACTTTTTGCAATTCCATACTACGATGAGCCACTATTCTTAGCGAGAGAATCTAGTCCACGTTCTCATTTCCTAGCTAGCTGGCATATAAAGCGAATCGATTTAATTGTAAGAAGAAGAACACACGCTTCACATACGAGATATTCCGCGTCATTTCAGCCACTGAAGAGAAGAAGAAGAAGAAGAAAGAAAGGAAAAAAAAGGACTGAAGTGACGCGGAAAAACTTCACGTGCACAAAAAGATGTAGAAAGAAAATTTTATAAAAAAAAATATTTAATGATTATTACAACAAGCTATATAATTATATAATATATATATTTTATTATAATTATTACAGAAAATAAATATCACCTTTTTTTTTCATTCATTTTTCAGGAAGATGCGGTCATGGGTCACCCTGCGAACAGCTGTGCTACGAACTTCACGATGGGATGTACGAGTGCGATTGTAGGGACGGATACATCCTTCATAAAAATGGATACAGCTGTGCAGGCGAGTGACTGATTATAATCTTGATGATGATAGTGTCTCAGAGATATATATATATAATATAACGAGTTTTTGTTCTCGTTCATTTTTCATCATTCATAATAAATTGTGAGATCCGAAATGTAGGAGAGAAATAAGAAATTTTCATTTCAGCCTTATTTTTTTTTTTTTCCTCCACGTATCTACATATATATATGTATGTGATTGCATAAGATCCTTGTAGCACAGTTTTTAATTAACGTTTTGCCCTGGAATGATAATATGTGTTGCCATGCAACGTAGGGTCGCGATAAATACGAAAATGCAGAGAATCCTGTCGTTTATAAACCGGGGAGAGACGGGGAAAAGAGCGGAAGAGAATTAAGAGACTTTTGATGAATGAATAATTGCGAGAATATGAGTCATGTACTAAATACCTACGTACAGAGTTTCTGATTATATTCAATTTCCGCAATGCTAGATTAATCTGAAAAACACTGCAGGCTTTATTTGTTCCATTTTTTTTTTTTTATACCGTTTGACGTCAAATACATGAAATGTGTACTCGACGACTTGATGTCTGCTTCTACGGTTTTTCAAACCTATGAGATAATTCATTATCGCTTTTAATTATGAGAAAAATTTGATATGCATGCTGTGATTTCAAATTATCCAACACAGAAGGGATTAAGGTATTTATAAAAAAAATAAAAAAAAAATGTGTGAGCTTTAAGATAAAAATTTTTCTGTCTTTTATATCAACGGGATTTTCGGCTGTAAAATATCCTTAAAAATCAATGAATATATAAGATTACTGAAATTCCTATAACGAGCTGATAAAAATGAATGAAATTCCGGATAACTATGTAATACATAACACCCGTCGATAAATCGAATAAGTAACAAAAAATAAAAATAAAAAAAATACCCCCCTTTATTCTTTAACCTTTCAAATCGCTCAGGAACAACTGGTTAAATTTTTTTTTTCCTCTATATCGGGGGAAAGGTGCAAGAATGGTATGGGCCGTGTCTTCGGCGTCGTATTTCATCTCCCAAAGCGATCAAGTTTCGAGACAGACGAAAAAAATGTATATATATGTACATATTCCACATATATAATAGATGTGTACGTATATAGAGGTAGGTATATATCACGTGTAGGTGTCTGTATATTTGTGTAGACAGTAGCTATGTATTTTCTTCTCTTCGTTTAGGTAACTGACGTGTAATAGAATAGATATGTATATATACGTATGTATGTATATGTAAATATATATACATATATATATATATATATATATGTAGACAGGTATTACTTGGGCATATAACACAATGAGTTAGTGGGATCTCCTGTCGTCGTCGAGACACCCACGCTAGGTTTGTCGGTACGGTACGCGTCGCGGCGTCGACGACGACGACAACGACGACGAGAATTAGAGGGACGAAAAATGTGACACCGCGAGTGTAATCGAGCGTGAAGCGAGAGGGATCGCGTAATTAGGTAACTCTCCTTCTTCACCTTTCCTTCTTCACGTTCTTTAGTACATAACAAGAGGAGGCAGTTGCTGGTATAAAGTGCAAGAATTTATCGACCCCTACTTCCGTAGACTCTTTCGTTTAGCTTCTCCTACCCTTGTGCGTCTAGTCTTTTTTCTTATTCTTAACTTACGTGGGTAAGTCACGTCCTGCTTCGTCACTCGGCTAAAAAAAAAAAAAACTTCACGAGGACTCGCGTGACTCAGTATCGTATCTGGTCTTCTTTGGTTAAAGAATAACGGCGGGGGGCAAAGGAAGAGGATGAGGAAAAGGAAGAGGAAGAGGAAGACGAGATCTCCATGACAGACGGCTCTTAGTCGACTTCTGACACATCGTACCCACGATGATGACGGATCGTGCTTTCGAGAATAACGAAATTAAACTTTATATAGACTTCAGGAACCTCTCTATATAATATAATACATAGGTGTAAAACGTAGACAGGGTGGCTCTCTTACTGACGATTCGAGTTAAGTTTTAGTGGGAACCTAAGCGGAAGAAATATTAAGAAAAAAAAAAAAAAAATAGAAAAAATTTAACAGAGTTTCAAGCTGATTAATTCGATTCTGAAACATGATTAGAAAACTATTTTAGATTCTATGAACTTTCTTTAAAGCCTTATATATTTTACTAGGGTGGTTCTTATTTAGGGTGCGGATGAATTTTTTTAGCCTCTGTTTCCCCCCCCCCCCCCCCCAAATCGGTTTTAAATAATTAAAAAACAATTCCCGAGATTTTTACCAAACATTATTTTCAGGCTATTGATATTATGATTTTGAAAATTGTTTGGTATATATAGCTTTGCGATGTTTGAATAGTCACTGACTGTTGTGTAAAAAAATTCTGGAATAGAAAGTGTCGAGAGAATTGTGCGAAACACAAATTTCAGAATTCTGTGTATAACGTGACGGGGAAAAGCAATCGTTGAAAATCTGTACTTCTGCGAAATTAAAAAACGTGAAAAGGTGCAAAGGAGCTGAATACTCGATGTTTATAATAAAGACGAAACTAGAGAGAGGGAAAAAAAAATACATAAAAAAAAAAGAAAAATGTAAATTCTCTTTCTCTCGCGTACAATATTCGGCCTTTCACGTCTTTCCTTAGCCTACAGGAAATAACGGCTTCAACGAAGAACCGAATTCCCTCTTCACCGATCTCTGTTTTTCGCGATAGTTTTACCCTGCAGCGAATAGCAAAGGGTACCGGGACCCTTAGAATAATATACCGGCTCAACGACTTGGCACTAATCTAGAATGACTTTAAATTCTCGGGCTTCTTCGATAACAGCAGAAAGCCAAGCTGACATTTTTCGTTTATTCGCATCAAAGTAATCCCAGGTAGTAAAGTAGCTAAGCTAAGACGATAATCATTCTCGTCTCTAAGGTTTACTACGTTTTTTTTTTCTTTCTTTCTCACCCCTATTTTTCGTTCTTTTATCGGTTTATTATAGCAAACTGTAAAACAAAACAAAAAAAATGAGTAACAAGGGTTGCATAAAATTAATTTTTGCATTATTGAACATACTGATTACTGATTGAGACAGAATCGTATCGAATTTAAGGAAAAAGATTCACCGGACCAAATCAGTTTCTTTGGAATTGTTTTTTTGAAGTGCTTTCCGGAGTGGGGAATCGCCCAACCCTTAGCTACCTTTGCGAATCTCTCAGCAATCGGATGACTGATTTCCCTTAATAAGGAGAAGAGAACGAGTTAATTGACGAGTTTACGAAAGTAAAAAGAGTAAAAATGAGTCCTGATGAGATACAAAAGTATCTTTTTTTCTCTCCCAGAAAGACTTTCGAATCAATGAAGCAGCGATTAATTTTTTTTATTTTTTTTTTCATTTCCCGGATCTAAACCGATGTATTGTATTTTCAAGTATAAAAATATAAAGAAAATTTCTAACGCCTATCTACCGATGGATCCATTCCATCAATTCATATCAAAGTCTCTAAGGGTTGGTAACAAGGGGTAAACATACGACCGCAAAAAGCACAAGGTGCGGCGTACAAGGTGCGCCCGAAGGCGTGGCTGCACCCGATAGTAACAAGGACGATTTTCTGGCCCTAGAATATATTCACAAGGTTGAAGACGAGGGTGCGGATTTCATGAAGAAAAAAAAAAAATCATTTCAGTTGGTTTTTCAGTAATTATTAATCACTATTATTTATTGAGTCTTCGATTAGGGGTGAATACAATCATAGGGGCGAATTAAATCGCGAGTTTCTCTGATGGCTACAAAATTGGGTACTAATAAACCTGATTGAATTCTTATCTACGAACTTAGGTTTACGAATGGGGGTTTTCTCGATGAGGGTTCAACGCGGATGGAGGGGCCTTCTACTATACGCGTAGGTCGTAATTTGAACGGGCTAAAGTTGGGTCCGCGTAGCGGTCGTTCGCGTTAATCAATAGTGTGGCAATGGGAGTGTAGGTGGATATATACGCCGAGGATATATCCATCTTTAGGTCAGAGGTAGACACATATACAGGTAAAATGGTAAGTAAAGATATACACATAGGCATATATATTAGGGTGGTTCTTAAATACAAAATTGACGAGTGAAGTATGGCAACCTTCAGACAAAAAATAAAAAAAAATTGTCCCCAAATATTAGATTTTTTCAAAAATTCTAACAGGTGCCTAAAGAGTCCTGAAGTTTTCTCGTTTCTTCTTTGTTTTTTCAATTTTCCTGCCTTTCTCGTGAAATTTTACTTCGGAAACGACCTTCAGAATATTAAAAAAAATCCCATCGTAAGGGTGCTAATCGAAAATTCTAATATTTTCGCGTAAAATTGTGGAAAAAAATCAGGCTCAGGGGCTAACATCATAGACAGATTGACCGAAAAAATTTCCTTGATTTTTTTCTATATAGTGGAATTTTTTGGAGCAAAATTGACCCAAAATCGAATGGAAAGGAAAAAAAATCATAAGATCCAATGTTATTTAAACGAGAAACTTTGAACCTCTTTAGGCACCTATTGGAATTTTTTGAAAAATCTAATATTTAGGGACAATTTTTTTGGATTTTTTGTCTGAAAGTTGCCATGCTTCACTCCTCGAGTTGGTATTTAAGGACCACCCTAATATATATATATATATATATATATACACGGATCTGCAGCCACCGGCGTATAAAAAAAACCGCTGCGTGTTTCGAAGAATCATTTCCACTGATTGATCGATTAAAGTCGAAACAAGTTGATTTACGAGCTTGCCATATCCATCGCAAACACACGAGAAATTTTTACTATACTATAAATCAAAGGTTTTTTTTTTTTTTTTTTCTTCTTCTTCTTCTTTCACATGAATTATCCGAATATTCAGACGGATAATATTATTGGCAAGAAAATATCGCGAATATCATTGAATTTTGTACGAAATCTGAATTCGTAGACAGTCGTCAGGCGCGTTTTTATTTTTTCTACCCCTAAAAATCGATGGTGATAATCGTTATCGTCGATACATGCATAGCGCGAATACGAAAGAGAGAGCGAGAAATGAATATAGAATAATCGTACAGGGGTGAAAGAAGCTAAACGAAGTATTCCGTGGAAGTGGATATTAATTATTCGCAAGAAAAATCGCAAAGATAGAAAAATTCGGAATTTTTCGAACACATCAAACTCGCGAATTCATAGAATCCGCGTTTTATCCGCTACCCCTAAAAATCGATGGCTATAATCGTTCTTTGATATACGTAAATCGCAAATTCAAAGTAGGCGTTTGTTGATAAAAAAAAAAAAAACATGTATGGAGTATTCTATAGGATATGAGTAATACGAAACGTGACGTAAAGAGGAATTTGTTAGAAATCCCTTTAACCCGAATTCTGAGTGAAGGTAAAGAATCGTGTATATATATACATATATATGTGTGTGTGTGTGTGTCAAATAAAGTACTAGCACCTACTTCAAGGTCTAAATTTACCCGGAATATACCTACCTCGCCCTTACTCTTTATACTCGAACTCTTCAGTTCTCGGTAACGATTTCCGCAAACAGTGACTGACGTACGAATGGAATTCATTTACATTTCCTATCGCAATGAGGTGGTATAGTCAACGATTCGTAAGAAGCAGACGCTCTTCACAGTTTCTTTATCATAATATAAAAACCTTCTTATCCAATACCTTATAATACGTGTATATAGACCAAATGCTTTTATTTTTCGGTTATAATGAAATCGTCATATTTTGTATAAAAAAGTAAATCCATTTTCTCCAATTGTTTTGCCGATAATTAATCCAACCAAACGATTAATCAATTTGAAAATGAGAAAAATAAAATAAAATAAAAAAAAAAGACAAAGAACCACCGCTATCAAACACCAATGACTTTGGTGATAACCACTAGAGCGTGTAACCACCCTTACGTATCCTGTGACCCGAAACCTAGTCCTTCGCGGGTGGGTATTAGTTACGACGGTAATAAGCCGCTTGGTTACCGAAGAGCAAATTAGTATTAAACCCGATAAGTAATTGGGGTGGATTATTGTTCAAAAAAAAAAGTCTTTTATATTTTTGTGCTTTCTTGTTGTTCAATTTTTTTTTTTTCTTCCAATTCTTTTAACTTGGTAAGAATTTAAGAAAATATACTGTAAATTTTAGAATCTCTCGTTCATACTAGAACCGGAATTGACCTTTTTGACAAAGACTCGATCACGTAGCTACACCCACTACCCTCCTACTCACTTTCTACCCAGGTTAAATCCCCATCTTGAACAGGCGGGTATTAGTTACGGACGATAATAAGCCGGTTCGTTATCGAAAGGAAATTAGTTCCCTTAGGCTTGGATACCGCCCTTGAAACTTCCAATTTTACGATATCTACCCCAAAATCTTTCATCTCTATACGCGGCGAAATTCTCACGAACAAAATAACCCCTCAGGCTTTGAGATGGTATTAAAAATTCTTCGACTTTGATAATTTACCCGGTATCGCTACCCATCTGGCATCACACCTTTGCCAGAATTCAACAATCGTGGGTGGTGATCTTCTTCATTCTTTACAAAAAAAAAAAAAAAGCCATTTCCGTCGCATTTTTCGCATACATTTTTTTACAAAAATAATAATAATGATAATATTACATCGAGAATTTATACAGAGAATTTTGTTGACTTGACTCGAAGGCTAAATAGATACGGGACAAAGAGAGGGTGGAGGGTCATCGACAAATGTTCGATCGAGAACTCAGACGGGTAGATCGACGTGCGTTTGAAAGGATTGACGGAACTTGGAGGGATTTAAAGGATTTGCGATGGGAATGAGGCATGGGGGTTGGGGATTGAGGATTGGGGGTTGGGGAGGGCGATGAAAGGGTGAGAGACAGACCAAGCTGGCTTTCGGATCTAGCACGAATATATTTCAGGCTTGCTACCGGGTTTCGCTCCTCATTTTACCCGACCCTTTTACGGCTCGCCTAATGTTCTTCGAAAACTTGTAAAACTCTACCTCAGCCTCAGCCTCAGCCTCAGCCTCAGCGTCAGCCTATGTCCCTGGGGCAGGTATACCTTCTTCTTTCGTTATTCCCATCGCTGTCCTCTTATTCCCTAACCTCGGCAAGATTCTGTATTGAAAATCAAAACTAATAAAAATTTCAATGATGCTGATCGATCACCTTACGGTTTTTTGTTTTTTTTTACATAAAAAAAAAAAAACGAATGCTCATTCGTGCTTACTTTTCGCATGAAAAATCATCACCTAGTAATTCAACGTTATTCCCGTCAGTGCAGATCGCTAAATCTCACGGATCTTTGAACGAATCCTTTTCAAACTTCAACGAGTTTTATGTGTTTATGGAATAGTCATTAAAACGTAACTCGGGGCGTTCTGGGACAGCAACAAGTTATTTATCGTGTCAGAACTGTAGGATATATAGATGCTGCGCGCAGGATTGGTAGTTAACATGAAACGAGAAGTTTGAATACCGTGAAGCATAAATGTCACACATTTTCTGAATCTTTTTTTTTTGTTTGTTTTTGTTTGAAATAATATTACCCCCGAGGGAGTAGTTCATATGCCGATATGTTTACGACGAGAAAATTACACGGATTATCCAGGATTATAACGACTAATGTAAACGATACACAGATATCCTGTTTAAGGCTTTTATTTCAACTAGTAAACTATGTAAAAATGATATAGGTCAACTGTTTACTCGGTAACTAACTAGCCATTAATCCAATCTATCGATAATTTTAAAATATTCCTTCTTCTGTCCGCAAAAAAATTTTTTTAGAAAATTAAAAAAAAAATTTATTCTTCTGTACACGGAATTTAAAAAATCTGCAAACTTATGAAAAATTCAATATTTTTTTTCGATCTTAGTCCACGTCAGAATCACATTAGTATTGAGTGGAATCACAAAACCGAATTCAGTTTGAACTAAAATCAACTTCTAAATTGAGTCAATAGTTGATCCATGTCGTTTTACAAAGCTCATTTGGATATATATGATGGTGGCTAGAGGATGTGACCTGTGAGGGTTTTTAACATCGAGATTTGTAGCTGATATTAGGTAGAATAGAGACCTGGACCAGGATATTTGTGTATTATGTTTATATTTGTATAAAATTGCTGAATATAGAACGAAAGAAATTTGTAAACTGTTCTAAGCTCTCTCTCAGTACCGAAGGTTTGTTTCTTCCTCGCGACAATACGGTGTGAGTATAACTCGAGGGAAAGATATTATTCCCGGGAATCACCTGGGATATTCCTGCAGTATAGTAATAGGAGGGGTGGTAATTCTACCACTTAAAATTTAATAACCGTGTCGGGCTATAACCCAGGTTGAAATAGAATAATTCCCTCCCGCTTTCTCTCATCTCACATTGAACCGCACGGGGTTTCAACCCTTGCGCTTTGTCTCGGGCGTGGCCAAAACGCTCCACTTTCATTCCTGACAAAGATTAATCGGTCTTAAAACCTCTATAATGCCATACGGGGCCCTTCACATTCAACATCCCCAACGTCCGACCAGTAACCGACCTTTTCTCACCTTTAAACGATCGCGTTTTCACTCTGTTTGCAAAAGCTCGGACCCCAGTTGGTCACACACACACATATAACGTAACGCGATTTTATAACATAGGATTGAAATTTGTTGAGAAAATAAATAGAAATGGAAAAATTTTACATTTTTTTTTATTTATTTATTTTTTTCCTCTGTTTACAATCATCGTGTTAAATTTTATTTTTAATAAACAGAGGGAAGAACCGCGGTTTTGGCAAGATTTTTTTTTTATCATACAACGACGAATCGGAATTTTTATTTAATCAGTATAGAATTCGATGTAAAAATTGATCGGGAAATCATCTGTCGAAATGAATTTAATCTCATCGAAAGAAGTGCTTTTTCTGTTTCTGTTATAAAGGATCTGAAAATTTTAAGAACGACGTAAAGGTTACACGTCAGATGTCGAATTATAAAATTCTGTGACTTCTAACGTTTCACATTTATGACGTGACTTTATTTATTCGAAAAATTTCGATCTTAGGGGTTGATATATTTCCTAATTATCACCGATTGTTAAAATCATATTCGAGGACGAAGTAATGATGAATAATTGTTTTTTAAAAAATTTTTTTGTCGCAGAGCTTAATTCTACGTCACCGTCCATGGGAGACCTCGGCGAGTTTATCGAGGATACAGAAAGCGACGAGTTAAGCTCTGACCCGGACGACGAGGATACCGTCGAGGATATCCTCTACATGAGAGGAGCGTCCTTCGTCATACACCTAGACCCAGGACCAGAGAACGAATCCTCAGCCTCTTCATCCTCTTCCTCTTCATATTCCTCTTTATCAAACGATACAAATTCATACGGAAATGGAGACACGAACGAAATTCCAAGCCGCTTTGGTCCCTCGCCAACGTTGCAGGTAAATGAATATGAAAACGTCTTATTTTCACCTAAAGAAAACTGGGCTTTTCCTTAATCCGGCATTACCTACTTCAGCCTTCAGCAGCGGGTGACGGAAAAAAAAAATATCATTCGCAAATGCTGGCTCATAATCATTCGGGGACCTAAATTTCTGTGAAAATTAATTTCGGGATATAGCAGTGAAGGATACTGACAATATTAGCTATTTGACCGAGTTTGGTGTTTGTTGAAAGTGTTCAACTTCCGCTGATGGTATAGAGTTGACGAAATTTAACTATTTGATTATACACCGGGATCCCCCTCAATCGAATTGCTTCATATAATGAAATGAAACATGTATAATATGTATAACCGGGAACTATTCCTCCTTCGGTAAGTTTTCTTCCCGTTTAAACTAACTCGGATGTTTGAATTCCAGAGTTCGACTCTCGAGCAGAAATTGACGTTCACAACCGAAGCAGTAGCAGGTACAGATCCAGCTTGCATCCTGGAGTGTGGTCCGGGTGGAAATTGCTACGTTGAACCACTCCGCATTGAAGATGATGGTCACGTCGGTCAGGGTGGTCTTCGTGCGACCCCAACCGTCACCACAAGAAAGACCGAGGGTTCCTTAGGTCAGAGATGTCAATGTCCGCTTGGTAGAGGCGGTGATCGATGTCAGTACGGTAAGAAAATATACTTATTTATATATATATATACCAATGTTGGATCTTTATCGCCATATCAACCTACACAAATGTTGACGGGAAAATGAAATAAGGGTGAGACACGAGAAGGAACAAAGTAACGATAAATGTCCTCCTCAGCTTTATACGAAGCCTGAAGTCTATCAAAGACGTCATAAATATTGAATCCGACGATTTAGTAGTATCTTAATGACATGACGTCTAAACGTGGCTATTATAGCTTTTATCAGATGTATGATACTTTGGATACTCGGAAAATACTTCAAGAATTATTATTCCGAAAATTTTTATTTTTTATTCCTAGATCACAAGATATGAGAATATATCTAAGCGATTAGGTTGAGTCTTGAGCTTTTATTTAAGGGTTGAACATATAGTTATATATAGAACATAGCCTTAGTAGCTTTTATCACTTGAGTGATTCGAAAATTCATATTTCGAATGTTTTTCATCCCTAAAACACAAGACATGAAAATAGTTAGTAATAAGATTGAGTCTCGAGCTTTTATTTAAGGGTTGAACATATAGTTACGTATAGAACATAGCCTTAGTAGCTTTTATCACTTGAGTGATTCGAAAATTCATATTTCAAACGTTTTTCATCCCTAAAACACAAGATATGAAAATAGTTAGTAATAAGATTGAGTCTCGAGCTTTTATTTAAGGGTTGAACATATAGTTACGTATAGAACATAGCCTTAGTAGCTTTTATCACTTGAGTGATTCGAAAATTCATATTTCGAACGTTTTTCATCCCTAAAACACAAGATATGAAAATAGTTAGTAATAAGATTGAGTCTCGAGCTTTTATTTGAGGGTTGAAGATATAGTTTCGTATAGAACATGGCCTTTGTAGCTTTTATTACTTGAGTGATTCGAAAATTCATATTTCGAACGTTTTTCATCCCTAAAACACAAGACATGAAAATAGTTAGTAATAAGATTGAGTCTCGAGCTTTTATTTAAGGGTTGAACATATAGTTACGTATAGAACATAGCCTTTGTAGCTTTTATTACTCGAGTGATTCGAAAATTCATATTTCGAACGTTTTTCATCCCTAAAACACAAGACATGAAAATAGTTAGTAATAAGATTGAGTCTCGAGCTTTTTTTTCAAGGGTTAAACATATAGCTATGATTGTCTGAGTTTGCTTACGATAAAATTTGCCCTCTAGCAGTTGCTCTATAACGACAGTTGATAGTTCTTCTTCTAGAAGATCTTGGGCATTTTTTGATTGTCTTTTTCGTGTCTTGGTATAATTATAATGATCTACCTAGTTGAACGTACCCCCCAAGTGTCTCCGAAGTGTATTCGCCTGTTACTATATAAGGAGACATTTCCGGAGGCAAAGTAACGTATTTTTAACATTTTTTTTTTTTTGTTGTCTTTTCCTTCTTCCTCTCCTCCTCCTTCTTCTTCTTCTTCTTCTTCTTCTTCAAAGTTGGTTGGAGGGTTCTTCGTCTTGCTATAAACTTTGTACAATTTAAACTTGCCAATATATTTTCAGGAGAAAGAAAAAGAGAGAGAGAAAGAGAGAGAGAGAGAGAGAGATATAGGGAAGAGAGAAGTTTCTAGTACTAAAAAACGAAATATAAGGTATATTTGAAAGCGCTATTAATATAAGTTGGGAACGATTCCAACGGTTTATATACCCATCTACATAGTATATCTACTTTATACTACTATCCCTCTTCGTATAGTAGCCAGGCTAGATCTGCTCCTGTTGGTTTAAGCCTGACGCATGGGTCTACCATCAGGAAACCCCGCTGAGAATCCCGCCGCGCGATGACAACCCCCAAACCAAACTGCCATAGGATTAACCTAGTCGACAGGGAGGACACCCTTGGAAGATTTTCTCACCCTCTATTCCTATCTCTATCTCTCTTTCTCTATCTCTTGTTCCGAGCTTTCTCCGATATTTTAGCCCTTTCGCTCTGTTTCATTAATTTTTTAAAGCTTCTATATACGCACCGTTTTATACACTTTTCAAATCACGTTCTCTGTATTTAAAATCGGTATTATGATAACTGCAGTAATACCTTGATACTTAGTATAGATACTTTTATTTTTTAATACTCGTCCTTATTCATTTCTTCAACATTACTTATTATTTTCTTTTATAACAATTCAATTTCAATTCTTACTTCCTCATTATTTCTTATAATATATGGGGGATTTCACAAAAAAACGAGAGGTCGTAGACCTTGGTATTTGGAATTTGACTGGAATATTTTTTTTCCTGCGCATTTTTGTCAATCAAAAACATACCTCAGAGGACTTTTCGATATTCATCTTCATTCACTCAGGACAGCTCATTAAAATTTTCCATAAAATGATATTCAGTGCAAATTTTTGAGCAGAAGGATTGAAAATCCGTAAAAAACTCTAAGAACAAAAACTGCTTTTTTTCTTACCTACTTTCGATAAAAAAATACGGCAATATCGCCGAATCCCGAGGGAAGAAAATAACCATCATATTTTTACCTCCTGAAAATACGCCTTTTTTGATTTTCAAAATTCAAATATACAACGATTCCTCAAACAATTACGCAACTTTTGAGCCCAATCCGAACGTGGTCCGATCTGATCTTCGATTTTTATTGCATGATTTTCGTTCAGATTTATTTTTTTTCGTTGGGTTTTTCGTATAATTTAGCTGGAAGCGAATAAAAAAGAGACTTCGACAATTGTCAAAAACAGTTTTATTTAGAATAAGTATAATGAGGGGAGGTGATAGTTTTTTCTAATCAAATATAATCGGTCGGAATCATATTTTTGAACGACTCCCCTCATTATACTTATTCTAAATAAAACTGTTTTTGACAATTGTCGAAGTCTCTTTTTTATTCGCTTCCAGCTAAATTATACGAAAAACCCAACGAAAAATAATAAATCTGAACGAAAATCATGCAATAAAAATCGAAGATCAGATCGGACCACGTTCGGATTGGGCTCAAAAGTTGCGTAATTGTTTGACGAATCGTTGTATATTTGAATCTTGAAAATCAAAAATGGCGTATTTTCAGGAGGTAAAAATATGATGGTTATTTTCTTCCCTCGGGATTCGGCGATATTGCCGTATTTTTTTATCGAAAGTAGGTAAGAAAAAAAGCAGTTTTTGTTCTTGGAGTTTTTTACGGATTTTCAATCCTTCTGCTCAAAAATTTGCACTGAATATCATTTTATGGAAAATTTTAATGAGCTGTCCTGGGTGAATGAAGATGAATATCGAAAAGTCCTCTGAGGTATGTTTTTGATTGACAAAAATGCGCAGGAAAAAAAATATTCCAGTCAAATTCCAAATACCAAGGTCTACGACCTCTCGTTTTTTTGTGAAATCCCCCATATATAGGGTTGATTGGGTTTCTGTGTTATTTCTATTTTCTTTAATTGAAATCTCGATCTTCTTGAGTGGTGTTTTTTGTTTTTTTCTTCTTCTTTTTCCTTACTCTCTTGTTCCGCGTTCCTTTTCTGTTAGCGGTATTAATTATGACACCGTTCTTTCAACCCTGGAGGGTAAAAAAAAAAAAAAAAAACAGACATTTACGTTAAGCTCAGCGGGTTTATTAAGTCCTTCGTAAAGTTTTATACGTGAAGAATCCTAGATCCAGGATAATATTATTAGCGAATCGTTGAAACTACTAATAGAGTTTTTCATCCGATTTTATCAGAATTAGATAACAAAAATTACATTTTTTAATTCAAACTTTTAATATGAAATTTATATAAATTGTCTATGAAATTTTTTTTTTTTCCTTTCGGATAGCTTAGTCTACCCGCGGGTGTAACAGGACTCTTATGAAACGTAAAGGGGGGAGGGTATATGTTTAAAATTAGTAAGAGTTTCTTCTTATTCTTTTTCTCTTCTTCGTTTTCCTTTTCTTCGTCTTTTTCTTCTCCTTCTTCTTATTCTTATGCTTCTTCTTCTTCTTCTTCTTCTTCTTCTTCTTTTCCATTCTCTACCGACTGTCTAATGAGAAGGGTGCTTTATTATAAAGAGTGCTCGGGGCAGCAGCTTTCAGAACACAACCCGATGCAAAGTTACCGTTCCCACGTTGAGACCAACTCCTAACGCGAGGAAAAAATTAGTTTGAAGAAAAAAAAAATAGAAAGAAAAAAAAAAGTATACGAGGGGGATAAAATAAAAAACTATTTAAAAACATTTTAATTTCTTGTCCAAGTTGAACGGAGACTGTATTTTTTTTTTTTTTTTGTTGTTGGTGAAACAATTTAGGGATTATGGTTACAGAACGTATGAATATCTACTCTGGTTATCCTCTGAAACCTCATGCAGAGGCTCATGCGGTTACTACTGGGGAAAATCTTTCTCACACGCAGTGTTATAAGCCCTTCTCTGGTTTTTGTGATTTTTGGGAAATTACTTGATTCGATATAGCCAGGTGTTGTTTACAGCAAGGGTTGAAAAACAGAAAATTTAAATTGATATTGGAATATCGAAATCGTACCATATATATATGACATATGTATAGTATATTACAGATATAGACTCGTATATACCTAGTTGAGTGGAAAAATGCGGTCACAATAAAAATAAAAAAATAAAATTGATGAAATTTATTTCACACTCAAATTGTATCCGCTAATATTTTCTGGGATACAAAATCAAAGGATAGAACAAAATGAAAAAATAAAATTAGATTCGAATTAGCCTTGTTTGTTTCTTTGTATTTTTTGTTTTTTTTTGTTTTCTTTTGCGGATAATTCATTGTTTCGCGGGTTTTAACCAGTTCTCTTTTTTTTTTTATTTCACGGAATGACTGAAGACCGTGAATAATCATAATTCTATACAGTATCCGAGACTATACTAAGAGGTTTCCGTGAAACATCGCACTCACTAAGTCACCGCCAACTTGGCACCACCCAAGATTTTCGTCTGTTTTATTGCAGGCTGGTCATCCCCTTTTCAATTTTAAACTTTCAAGGGCTGTAAAATAATGAAATAAATAAATATTTAGATGAATAATTAAATAGATAAATAAATAAACAAATAAATGTTAACAATTAACAATTGTTATCACAATCAATTATATTGAAAGAGTAAAATTATTCAATACAATTTGGTTGTATCAATAATAACATTAATTAGATTAATTATTATTTTCACTTAGCTGCTTTGCTTTTACGATGCATGGATTTCACAAAGCCATTTATTCATTTATTTAATCATTCAGTCATACATCTATTTATTTATTTGATTATTCATTTAATTATTTATTCATTTATCCATCCATCCATCCATCCAATCATCCATCCATCCATCTATCCATCCGTCCATTTATTTATTCACACAATTATTTGATCATTTTACGGCCTTTGAAAGTTCAAAATTAAAAAGGGGATGACTAGCCTGCAAAAAACAGACGAAAATCTTTGGTGGTGCCGAGTTGGCGGTGACTGACTGCGATGTTTCACGGAAACCTCTTAGTATGTATTATCTTAACCAACGTTCTTCTGCGGGCGTGCAGGGAACAATGGATGGCTCCGTCTTTTACATAGCGTTCTTCAAAGAAAAAAGCGAGAATGCATCGTTACTTGATCCTTTGACTATCATGAAGCGGCTTTGTGCGCACCTGCTGTGCTTTTTCCAGTTTTTGTTACAGAAATCCGGAATTCCAAGTCTTATGCCTTAGTTAAGTTGATTTTCTTCCCAAACGTCTGGGTAATCGTGTTTTTTTTTTTTGTTTCTTTTTTCTTCTTCATTTCGTTTCATTTTGAAATTTTGATTCCTTGCTTCTAAATTTTTCTTTTTTCTTTTTTCAAATTCGTCACCGTGTCAAGTATCAAAAAATATCATTCAAAGCAACTTGTTGTGTCAACCATCTGAAATAACTGAAAAAAGCTTCCGGTCTAAATTCATTACTTTAATCGGCTATTCGTGTGGCTATATTAATTTTCATTGATTTCTCTTTTGGCGTTCGGTCAAATTTTCTTTCCCCCCCCCCCCCCCCCCCCCCCCCCTCCCCCCCCCAATCGTAATTCACGCCTCGCACATATCGCATAATATTCAAAAGAAGTACGGTTCGTAGATATAAGGTACCACGATCCCTATCTCAAACGCGGGGCACGCAATGCTCTACGGGAATTCAATTTCCTTTAGACTGCCGCGAGATTCGCAAGTGGATATATATACTATAGCGGCAAGAAGATATTTTTTCCCTTACTTTTTTCATACCGTTTCAAAGTAGTTCATGCATCCCCTCCCCCCCCCCTCTCAGCCACATTTTGCTGAAAAATAAAAAAAAAAAAAGGAAAAAGTAAAAAACGTAAGAAAAAAAAAATGTTACTATCGCCGCAAAAGAATTCTTATAGTCAAGAATTTGCATTCCAACTTAAGGCTCGAGGGGCCTGCTTCGATAACAAGAATCGGACAAAATATTTCCGCCATATCAGGACCGTGGAAATAATAGTCTATTTAGGGCTAAAGGACTATGAGAAACGAAATGACTGTTCGTTTCGACTGTAGGGAGAGAAAACAAAAAAAAAACAGGGATGAAAAAACACTGTTTTTCGAGCCAAAACTCAACAGTCAGCTACGTTTTATTTAAAAAAAAAAAAAAAGGAAACGAGAGTCGAAGAAGATTGTGATCTCTAGAGAAAGATATTCACGGTTTAGGTAATCCGGTGCAGATGTTTTCCCCCCCAAAATTCCTCCGCGCTATAAGAACGGTGATCTTTGTCTTAGGCGAGTAGCCGTTTGCAACGTGTGCAATAGCAGAAAATTTCTGCTTAATTGGCTTAATTTAATAGCGAGTATTTTATACGATTTTGGCTGTAAGCCAGTTGTCTTGGTTCTTGAGGATGCTCAATGTTAAAGTGTGACCTCATCGTTCGCCTCCGGATCATCAACCCCAAACTCAATCGTTTGGAATTTGAAAGATGACCCTATTCTTCTTTTGGGGAAGAATAAGAAACGAAAGAGAAAACAAGAAGAAAAAAAAAAGAAGTTAAAGTAAAAAAATGAAAAGGGTAGAAGAGGAAGGAAGAAGAATGTTTATTACTTCTATTCTTATGTCGTTTTTATTCGAAAAAAAAAAAAAAAAAAAAACTACCCCATATCGTATAAATAATAAAAATGGAAGAAAATAATATTTGATTTTTTTGAAAATTTATCACGATTTCCGATTGTTTCTTACTCAAACTCTAACTTTATAGTTTTGTAAATACCTAGTATACAACATACGTTTTTGTATATAATTTTTCTAGAATTTCCTTTTATGGGATGTAATGGCGGTTATAGTATACCACCCTCTGTTTACCCGAATCGAAAATTGTTCTCTTCCTTCCTAATCATTGCTGATTGCCAATTCCGAGGGTTGTTTCCTCCACTATACTACGTATAACGTATACATACAGGTATATAGTGAAAATATATACATATATATATATACACAGATATATGGTCGGAGTCAGTAAACGTGTAGAATGGAATATACTGCAACGTGCACGTTCATTGTACCCCTGCGGTTTCTCCTCGTATATATATATATATAGAGCTGTTATTACCGATTGCTGCAGGTTTGCATGGGGTCGAGAACGATTTTCAATCGAACATTTTCAAATCAGTGTTGATTAAGCGCGTTGTTCACAAAATTTCGAAATCACCGTTGATTGAGCGTTGTTTCCAAATTAAAGAAAATCGAAAAAAAAAGAAAATAGTAGAAAAAACAAAAAAAATATAAAACAGATTAAACACGAGCATATAAAACCTTCCAATTCAGGGGGACAATTAAAGTATGAACGAGGGTGTTTCAATCTACAAATTTTCACCCTTAAAAAGTCAATTTTTACCTTCGACATACCACACAGCGAAGGGATTTCGCTTGGGTCACTTCACGCACGATATAAATAGAACCATTTGGTCAATTCGAATGTTTAAAGGCTGTTTAATTTCCTTGAACCAATATCCTGCGGGATGACCATTGAAATTTTTTTTATATTTACGAATTTTTCGAAGATATTGAATTTTTTATGATTCAAACTGTATTTAACTTTATTTCTATCTTTTTTTTTTTATACAAAAATTGATACAAATAGTGGAATATTTTTTGGACTTTTGATTTCATCAAGAATTCCTATAGTTTGTTTATGGGGTATTGCATAAGGAAATAATCCAGCCCTTAAACGATGAAATCGGTATAGTAATGCTCGTAGAATACTGCCAAAAGTGATAAAAGCAAAAACCTTTCGGTCTCATACGTTGAAGTTAAAAAATTAACTTTTTAAGGGTGAGAATCCATAGCTTGTTCATACTGCAAATTGTAAATGTGAAAATTTTTGACATACAAAAGTAATTGGCGAAGATAAAGTTGAGAAAACACCACAGTTACTCTCACCAACCCCCTTGGTAAATAAATATCCCCCGCAGTCTTGTTCGACAGTTTCTACTATAACCGTACAGATCTATAAAAGTCGGTGACTCAGGCGGAATAATTTCGTGTGAACCGACATATATCCGAAGAATATAAAAAAAAAAAAAGGATATATGAGAAAAAAAGCAAAAAAAGCAAAAAAAAAAAAACTTCATGGCCGCTGCAGCAATATCGAAAAGACGAAAAGCTCTGAGGGGTAGATCGGTGTGGGGGAAGTTTGTGACATATTAGAGTCACTATACAGAGACTGGGGGGTTGTGGAGGTGGGGATCTGCGGCGATACACTTCGTTGAACTATCGGGTTCGTTGAAGCGAAAAATTTGCAGACGGACCCTTCTTTCTATATATCCATATATACGTGTTGGAAACTCTGTCAATGAAATGTGGTAGTAAAAACGACGGTGATGAAAACACGCGGATTATAGGTGGGTTTACGTGCGGGTATAGGCCGGTAGATATTTGCCTTTGAAAAATGCAACCCGAACACGAAAACGTCAAGGGTAGATACCCCTGCTTTCCTCTTCTCTTCTCTTCTCTGCTATCGGCATTTAATTACACTCACTCAAAATCGCATGAATATCAAGTATATATTCCACTTCTCGAAAATACGATGCGGTAATAAAATAAAACAACAGCCTTTAAATTGCCGCCAATAAAACGCCCGCGTTCGCGTCCCCGACTTCCGTCAATTGTTATATACAGTCGTAAAATCTTGACTCATTCTTTTTTTCTTCTATTTTTTATTTATTTTTTTTGTTCGCCTTTTCTTTCGTTACTCGTTTGTTACAGTTGCAATTCTACGATTTTTAATAATTTATCCTTCGTTAATGTAAAAGAAAACAAAAAAAAAAAAAAAATAATGTTCAACCCTTAACTCTTGGAATATAATTAAAAATTAGATATTTATGAAGAAGGAATAAAAGTTATTCTCTTTTAACGACGTTACAAGCGATCTTGAAGTTTGGAATTAAGCTATAAAAATCTGCTTTTGATTGGATGATAATATATTTATTTCTGATCCCCTTTTTTCTCATTTATTTAGTCCCTGTAATCAGGGAATTTTCATCATTGTTTCCGAAACAAAAAAGTCTAAAGACTTGCTATTTCAAATTATCTCGCGTATTCACAACCCCTAAATTTGTAACAATAACGATCGTCATTAAATCATTAATTAATTATCTTTATCGACCTCTTTCAATGTTCTACAGTCAAATATTTCTCTATACTTGAATAAAGAAGATATCAATCCTATAATGCTGAAATCAGATGGAGAGAGAGGAGAAAATGCTTTGTGTGCTGATTTTCATAATTTATCTTAACTCCAGAAAATTGAATTTTCCACACACCATGAAAAAACGAACAGACACATGTATTGGAAAGTCTCTTTACTGCTGGTAGGAACAATTTGTGCGAAGATGAACTGCGTTGGGTGGATATATACCCCAGTCTAGCATTAGAGGGTAGAAAAAAATGATACTGTCATTCTGGGATGAACAAGACCGACAAAACTTTATACATAAATGTGAAAAAGAAAACGATAATTGCTGTACAGAATTTCAGTTTGTCGATATGAATCACTTTGAAATTTGAATGAAATTTGAAAACACCCCTTTCAAAGGACACCCTAGCTTATATTATACATAGGTATATGTATGAATGTGTTTGTATATACATAGAGAGAAATACAAGAAATTGTTACCGTTGAATGCGGATTTCGGAATAGCTATATCAGATCCAGATGGTTGAATACACATATAGTATGCGAGTATATATAGGTATGTATCCTACGTAAATAGCTAAAGTGCACGCAAGGATTCCCTCGGCCTGGGACAAACTCAAGCAGCCGGAAGACGTACAACGGCAAGGGGCCAAGTGCTTGGGTCTTGCTGGCCGAGAAGCCGCTACAGGGTGACAGGGCTAGGGGATGAAGCTAGAGATACGACTACGATATAACAGTGGCTCCGTACCATCGAAGTACACATAGCTATATACACACACACACACATATATATGTATATATATGCTATATGTACGACTTTGTATATGAATTACCTTCGAGTTTCGTGCTAGGTGTAATGGCGTGCCGTCGCGTTTCTAGTCGGGGGGTTGAGACTCAGGAATTAGGGGTTGGGGCCTGGGGGACAAAGTCTTTCGGCCTCGTAGACGACGCGATGGTCGCGCTAGTACCGCGTGAACAAAATGAATCGTTGTATGAAACGCGAGATGCGTGACTTGAGAATAAGAGGGAGAAGAAAAGAGAGCAAGGAAGTTAAAGGGGGTTGTCAGTCTTGAAGATGTGAGATTCAGATACGCGTGTGTATGCGTATGTATGTGGTAGATTTACATATATATATACACGCAGAAGAAAACAAAAAAAGAAAAAAAAATGTACAAAACGTGAAATATGTCTCGAAGGCTTCTCAACCGATCAGACAGTTTGTCTCGTTTATATTGTTACGTCGTTTCTTCTCACGGATCTATTGGCTTTTCATTCATTTCCAATACAATTTCTAGAAACTATAGATAGGTATATGAATAATTTCACGATTTAATACATCGCGATGTAAAATTGTCAAACAATTATTATTATTATTATCGCATTACACATATTTTAGGGTGAAATTTTCATATCGATATTTATCGTTGTATTAATACCGTTCAATTGACACAATGCAATCATATCGGCTAGTAGAATTCATAGTCTATATCACCACCCCTAGCTGAAATGATGATTAAAATTATATTACGTCGTTATTATAATCGCGATATAATACGTACCCTAGGATAAATGAATTTTATACACTATCATCAGCGATTATATAATAATTATTACCATTGTGCAACTGATGATATAATTGTTCAATCGAATATCGTGTATAAAAATTGATTTCATTAAGAATTTTTTTTTTTTTCGTTTGCAGCAGCTTTGAGGGTTCATGTCATGGTATCTGTTGTTCGATACAGTATTTTTGTACTTTATTTTCTTCCTTATTCTTTATTTTTTTTTTTTTTTGTCTCCTGATCCACCTGACTGATTTCATTAGCTTTATCCTTGTTCTTGGTTACCGGAAAGTGGGTCTCTACTCGATGAAATTAAGAAGCTAAGCCGAAAGCCGAAAGCCGAAAGCTTCGTCCACCGCGAGGGTTCGTTCTCCCCGGAACCGACAAAAATCAATAGAGGAGGTTTCGTATTGCCCTCTCTTCGCACAGATTGTTCCTCTTTAATGAGTCTCCCTCTGTGCGTACGGCGTCGCTGTTTGGATTCGGGGTCGACGTCGGGCTCGGGGTCGGGGTACCAGAGCTATATACTGGGAGGGGGGTGGACGCAGGTAGGCTAGTCAGGAGAATAATTTACCTGATTTCTAAATTCTACAGGCACCTCACGTGACTGCGACACATTTTCATACTAAATATATCGATTAAACGATTACCACGAAATTTGCAAATAAAAAGTAATAAAAAAAGAAAAGGAAACACGGAATAAGGACAATTTAGATCGTAATCCGGTTTTTCTATGCCGCATGAATTCTCGCCTCGATATTTATTTCCTGAAATTTATACAATAAGCAAAATTTTAAGATTACTTTTTTTTCTCCCCTTCAGTAGTTTGAATTAATTCACTGAAAATTTAATTCACTGATTAGTAAAATTTAACGCGATTTAACTCCGCAGTGTATCAGCCAACGTCTGACCAAGCCGGTTTATTACTACTGCATATATACGTATATTGCTGACGCAGAGTAGATAAAGTCCAGTTTGTGATATTGCATAAGCCATAAGGTGAATTGTGAGGGTTGGAAATGTAGGTATATAAATACCGTATTTGATCCTAAGTTCTAAAAATCGCGTCAATTTTGTGCACGACTTGTTTGAATCGGTGCTTTGCTTTAAACGATGAAATATTTCTACCCTCTTACACCTTGAAACTGTTACCTAAAACGGCTCTAATATAGTAGAGAGAAGAGAACGTCTGCACTCGGCGAAGAAACAGAATGATATCGATCCACAGTAACGCGTGTTGCGTGCGTCTGACTCTAAAGAATAAACTTTACAACGTTACAGCTGCGTGAACGATAATTTTTTTGAATTATCTTCAGCTTTCACCAAAAAAAAAAAAACAACAGTGTAAAAAGTTTTTCGAAAACACGTTTTTTCATCCCCTTTCTGAAACGCTTGGATAAATTTTGTTCAAATTTGCTACATGGTTGGTAAATTATTTCAACTGTTTCTGCATCAAATTTTTTTCAGATTCGGTCATCTGGTTAAAAAGTTTAAAAAAAAAAAAACGAAAAAATTTGCAAACAATTTATAGAGTGATTACTGCAGTATGTGTATTATAATGTGTTTGAATAAAATCGCGGTACGGATGAGTGTTGAAGAGGTTTTTTTTTTTTTTTTTTTTTTATAGAAAAGTTTTTGAACAAAGAATCCCTCGTTCTACGTACTTATAATCGTATATACACGGTGCGAGTCAAGTTATATGAATTAATTTCACCTCGTTGGTGCTGAGAGTGCGTCACCTTTGACTTTATCAACTTTTTGACTTTCGCATTACACCTCTACTATGGTATACAATTATATTATACGTATAGCAGATATGTTTCTGCGTGACGTTCTGCGAACTCTCTTCTAAAAGCCACGCGTGTTTCGAAAGCGCGGTTCGTCACGTTCAACTTGATTATAAAATCGATAGAAACAACAGAGACAGACAGACAGACAGACAGACAGACGGGACAGACATTTGGCATTAAGTTTTTCTTTCCTCCCTTATTTCTGTCGCACGATATTCTCATTCCCTGTGGTAAAAGTAAGAAAATAATGAAATAGCAACCCGGCTGACAGATTCGACTAATTAAGTAATCGTTGCTAATTTGAATACCGAGCGCGGTAGTTGTATTTTTTCTTAATGTTTTAAGATCCTCCTCGTCCTTTTCTTCTCGAATTTTTTTCCCTCTTTTCTTTTTTATCATCATTTACATTTACTTTTCTCTGTTGGTGTTAGAATATATACCCTCGTCTTTTTTGCTTTCTTTCTTAGTATCTGTATACTCAGGCTATATTCCAATAAAGGAGTTAAGCCAACTGAAAGGATATAAAGAAAGAAAGAAAGAAAAGAAAAAAAGTATCTGTATACTATAAGTGTTGCTGCAGAGTAACAGAGCTGCGTAGTGAACAGAGGAAATCGAATAATTAAGACAAGTAAATTGGAAGGTAATACGTCAAAACATGGTTTAATTAGACAGCTGGCTTTTTGTACCACATCAACGAATCCTGTTTCATTTTAGGGGATGGGGATGGGAGAAATGTTTTCTCACTAAGCAAGGAAAGAGCGAGAAACACAAGTAGCGCAAGATGTGTTCCGCCCGCATTTTCAATTACTTGAGAAAACCAAAACTAATTAGCCAAATTTTCTCTGTTCACAAGAAAATTTTCCTCAGAACTGCGCAACGCTTTGTGGAAAATTCAACCCCTCCTTCGCTTTCCCCGCCCCCACGGCCTCCAACCTTTGCTTATACTTGACAGAGGTAATAGCCGTGTATTGCGAAGGGTGGAATTTCTTAAAGATTACGAGATATTATTGAGGAATGAAATTTGGGAAAAAAGTTCCTGCAGGCTGTATAAATTCTGAAACGCAGTCAGTGTATAAATGATTTCAATCTTAGTTGATTGTTTCACAGTAGGTATAACTTTATATTAAAACAGAATTCATGTATATATATATATTTTTTTTTTTTTTTAACTTCCACGTAATACGATATTAAAAAATATTTCTCTTTTTAATCTATTCTTTTTTTTTCAAACTTTAAAAAGAATGTCAAAGGAAGCGGAGCTGGGTATAAACGGAACTAGTAATGTGTCATTTCTGTGACCTAGTTACCCAATACCACGTCCCAAAGCTGAAGCGCAGGATCGAAATCCCCGCTTCCAGGCTCAGCTTTACTCATGGAATTCGTTACCTGAACGGTAAATTCCACTGTACACTTCCGCGGTTTCAATATAATCACGCCTCGTTCAATTGATCGTAATTATATCATGCATAAATTTTTCTTTTTTTGGTTTTTTTCTTTCGGTACCAATTACACCGGCTAACGTAAATTTCGATGATTTTATGCATGTATTGCGAAAGTTTCATCATTAGGTAATGTCGATATAAAAACGATCTTATTTTCATCATGATCCGATTAAAGTTACTATTTCAAACTATTAAAACTACATATTTTATATCAGAAGTCGGTTCAACAATATCGTATCTTCAATATTTTACACTCATAGACACGATGTTGTTGAGTCAAATTCGGAGATACGATGTTGTTGAACCAAACTCTGAGATACGATGTTGTTGAACCAAATTCTGAGATACGATGTTGTTGAACCAAATTCTGAGATATGATGTTGTTGAACTAAATTCCGAATTACGATGTTGTTGAATAAAATTCTGAGACAAGATGTTGTTGAGTCAAATTCGGAAATACGATGTTGTTGAACCAAACTCTGAGATACGATGTTGTTGAACAAAATTCTGAGATACGATGTTTGTTGAACCAAATTCTGAGATATTATGTTGTTGAACTAAATTCTGAATTACGATGTTGTTGAATAAAATTCTGAGACACGATGTTGTTGAGTCAAATTCGGAAATACGATGTTGTTGAACCAAACTCTGAGATACGATGTTGTTGAACCAGACTCTGTAATACGATGTTATGGAACCAAATTCTTCTTATTAAATCAAATATTCAGTTACGATGTTGTTCTACCCAGCCGTCGTATTCTGTTTATGACAAGTCTAGTGCTGAATGAACATTGAAATACCGATTTAAATCCACATTCTAAAGGGCATCTGTACATATCTGACTAAGACTGAACACAAAAACGAATACGTCGCATTATAATTGACTCTAAAGGTATGACAAAAGGTAAAAAAAAAACAAAAAAAAGGTTGATTTTGATAAAATCTGAACTTGTCTGGCTTTCTTGGCCTTATCTTTTCATACCCATACCCATGTCACATCCTTAATGGTTATTTTGCGTGCATTTTCGTGCATGCAGCAGGTTTTCTAACTTTTTTTTTTTGTTTGTTTTTGTTTTTTTCATCATTATTTATTACCGTTAGGCGTATTATTATCAAATCTGGTTGCCTTTATGCATCTAAGAATGTACTATAATAGCTGTATAATACAATATACTTAGTATGTATAGAAAATTCATGTACTAGAGAGTTGGAGGGTGGTTGTGCAGGGTGTCCCTGAATGTCTCGCTACTACCCTACGGTGCGGGCTTGGAATGTTTTCGGAGCACTCGACACGAAACGAGCAAATGGCGTGTCGCCTCTTCCCTTCTTGCCTCCTTCATCCCCTCGGCGCCACCCCAAAACCTATTTGTCCGCACTCGGCATATCGATCGAGTCAGAACACACGAACTGATGTTCGACTATATGTATGTCAAAAATATACCTGCCTATTTCGTATTGGTTACTAAATGAGCCGTATAATACGTCTCGTCATTATCATAATCGATTCCATACTTTCAAGCTAACGTCGTCTTGCATCCCCTTCCCACACACGTCTAACAAAACACATTTTCGCATTATAATAAGTATTTGACCCAGCTGGTCGACTCACCGTATTTTTCCCTTCTAGGCAAATCAAAAAAATGCCACATATTCCGTTTCTTTTGATATTCAACCCTGCGGTTATTTGTCGGGGTGAGATATTGGGCAAAGCAGATAAATTTCCTCCAAATTCTGTAATCACATCTAAGCATGTATACATTTTCTTATCTTATAAATCATGGTCTTTTTTTTTTCGTCATATATAGATAGTTCATAGTCCTTTCGATGCGCAGTTGTATGATTTTCAATGCACAGCTTATTGCATCGAATAAAAAAAAAAATTATCAAAGAAATACTGTAACCAAAATGAACATTTGTTCGAACGCGTAGCGAATATGCAATAATGACTTTAAAAACCATGATTTCGAACCAAGTATAACGGCAATTTGTTTTATACTTTGGTACGCGTCGAGGCATATTATGTATATAGTATATATATATATATATATATATATATATATTCTACCCGCTACACGAAAGATGAGGTAAATTTAGACGATAAATTTTATAGAAAACTTTGCATGTTCTACGTTACGAAACAACATCCGCAAACAAGAAGAGGGAAACCTGGTTTCACAACCCCCTCGTTTAAATCTTCAAAGTCTTACGTGTTGGCCCGTATGGCTACGATATTGGGGTGAATTGAAGACGGAAAGTATTGCGAATGAAAGAAAAAAAAAAAAAAAAAAATTGGTATTAGTATTTACATATGAGGCAATTATATATTTCAGCTTAACTCAATCAACCATTACACACTTATTTGACTATGGTTTGACGTGGAATGCCCCATATACATATATCCACGATATGTATATCTGACACTCTGATAGGGTCACAGATCACAAGTAACTCAAGGGTTCGGAAGTATGTGGTGTAATTAATTCGATAGATAATTAGAATTCTTTAGCAGCCCTAGTAATTATACCAGTTCCATGAATCAAACTCCTCGTGGGACTCGACTCGCGCTTGGGGGAGAAAGAAAAAAAAAATCTGTGCGGGGCGAGTATTTTCACCCCTTTTTTTTTTACCTTTTAAACGTTCTTTTTTTCATATACCTTTTTTTTATTCACTCCTCTTTTGCTAGGGGACCGAAAGTGGGGAACTAAAGAGTGAAAAATTGGATTTTCTTCCTCTTGGTAAAATCAGATATCAGGTGAAGATTCAAAGAGGTACTATATCCTCACAATTTATCCTTCAATTATCAGCGAGAGGAAGAAATCGCTTCGTTTATTCTTGCTCGTTTCGATCAACTCAAATCCCCCATACTTAAATGAACAAATGTATTCTGAATCAGATATACGACTAATTTTCATTCGAAATTATTTCTACAGTCTAAATCCTTGTGCCTGTATCTGCTTCTGGTTACGAAGAGACAAATTTCTATAGAAATTTATACCGCAGTATAGCGTCAGGATTCCCAACTCATTGCCAGCTGATTTATATAGCGACCCCCTTGCAACCCCTGAGGACACGAAACATAGCGCGTTTTCCAAGCCCCAAGCCCGCAGTATCCCGTTGTGATTGATACGGAAGTGGGCGACGGAAGGGTGGGCCAAGCGTTGGGTGCCATCTGGCCGGCTTAGAATCCACGTTTTTCTGTTTTTCTTTTATTTTTCTCCTTTTTTTTCTTTTTTTCTTTTTAGGTACCATATTTCCTGCCCTTTCACCCTCCAGATTCAGGGCTTCCTTCCTTCCTTAGCCTGTCGACTCACGATTTTCGAATCTATCTTTTTATAATGTCTTCACGTACGTCGTAGAGGATAAAACACCACTTTATCTCACTGTAGCTTTATGGATTCCCGTTTCTTCGACGTTATTTTACCATCCCTTATTATTGTTATATATTATACTCTATACTTAGCCTATGTGAAATTTAACACTTTTCATATTAAGGGAAAATTTAATCGAGTAAAGGAACTCTGCTATTAAAACTAAAAAGTTCGTCCTTTCTATCACGCCGAAACTCATAGAATGATCTGACGATCATTGAAACTTATTTTAAGTGAATCTCGATTTTAAAAAGGAATCTGATTTTAAATCGAATGCTTGGATCCTTCGATCTCATTATTCTGAGTATGATTTTGGGATATGGATTTCCTGCAAAGATTATTGACGCGCAAAGATCATTTCGAAATTCTCTACCTCGCAGAATCTAATGATTGATCAAATTCCTTGATTTCGTAGTTGATTTTCAATCTCAAAGCATGAAGATACTCCTAATTTCGAACAGCTCTTACGTCGGATAAAGAACTGATATATAAATTGAAGAAAAAATTACAGGCTTTCGTTTTTTTTTTTTTTTGATAGGGTATTTTTTTTATTGCAAAAAAAGCTTAATAAAAAAAGTGAGAGGTATTCTTAGGCGACATAATGGTTACAGTAGATTACAGAATGGGAACCCTTATGCGTATAATAGTAATAATAATAATGATAATGATATAAATTTACTTACTATATGGCTTAGGCTAACAAATGTGTGTGAATACACGGTGCACAGCTGTGCAAAATGGTTTTGTATATTATATATAATATGTAGGTACTACTTAGATATAACCGCGTATGTAATTTCCGTCTCTGTCCCCGATTCTCGTTCGGATGAATTTTTTCTTTTTTTTTTTACTCCCTGTTTTTTCATCATCCTCAAGGATTATCTGTATAATGATCACATCTCGCAACGCGGGGGAGGGGGTTGGAAAGGTGGTAGGTATACCCATAAACTGTGCCCTATATTAGTTGAAATTAAAAAAATAAAAAAAAAAAAGAGAGAGAGAAAAAAAAATTCGCCCCCTCATACTGAAGCGAATAAATTCCGAGGGTAGGTATAATTGCTAAAGTTTCTTAAGTATACGATTCACACGCTTTCTTCTCCTCCAGTTTCTACTTCTTCGTCTTCTATATATTTCCTGCACCTTCGATTCTCCGATTCGATTGATTATACTTAGGTGCGGGGGGTTTGAATAATCCGCGAAAAAAAAAAGAGAGAAATGAAGAAATAAGAAAAAAATAAAAAGAAAAATCGGTGAAATTGTTTGAAAAAAAGTTGATAATTTTTGTACAGAATCCGAGGTGAGATCTCCTCGTTTCACTGGATCTGGTTGGCTCGCATTTCCGGCGCTCAGAGCAGCGTACAAACATGTTCAACTGGAACTGGAGTTCCGACCTGAAGCATGGGACGGTATTCTACTACTTGCCGGTGAACGTGATGATCTCCAGGGTGACTTTATGGCCTTGATACTTCATCACGGTTTCGTTGAATTCAGGTAAGCGAAGAAAGAAGAAGAGGAACAAAAAAAAAAAAAGAAAAGAAAATGAAAAACTGATATAAAAAATGATGTTCCGTATGAAAACGATTTCATTTCTATTTTTTTTTTTTTTTTATATCACCTCATTTTGAACGTTATCGCGATAAAAATAAAAATGAAAATGAGAAACAAAAAAAACAGAATGAAACGGAAGAAATACAAACCGTCATGATAAAACGGAAAAATTTGGTTTTAAAAGACATGAGCTTGTTTTTTTTAATTTTTTTTTTTTTTTTCCAATTCTCTTTTAGATTTTTTTTCATCTCCAAATTCCGTAATATTTTCTTTTCCCAAGTCTCTTAACCACCGAGGGGGTTGAAGAGAATGAAAGTTTATTTGTAGTTCCCGAAAGCTTTTGCGACTACCGTTTTCAACCCTCGAAAAGCTCCGAGTCGTAAAGGAAGGGCAGCGGCAGTAACAGCAGCTAAGCAGCAGCAGCAGCAGCAGCAACGTGGTGGGGTATAGCTAGCGCAAAAGTCTCACCGCGTTCGTATCCGCGTCCGCGTCCGCGTCGTGGTGGTCTCCTGGCGCATAGCCTGGTGGCCTGGCGTGCGTGTGCGCTACGATCGATGTCGAACAAGATGAAATTCTATCGGGGACTCGGGGGCTGCGCACCCGCTTCCGTGTTTCCCGGGCGTTACCAAAGAACTTTTACCCTCGTACCAGACGTTCGATATATATATATATATGAAATTTCATGGAAAATATCTATACCTATATCTATATTCTACGCCTGGGTCGTCGATTCCCGACGTTATCACTTTAGTCGAAATTTTTTTCGATCGATTGAACAGCTTTGAAAATAGTAGGAATTATTTTTTTTTTTCATACCCGGTTTTCCGAGGTGGGGAAAAAAAAAAGACATGTTTATTTTTATTTTCTTCATTTTTTGTCATTTAATTTTTTTTCTCGAACACAATCTACACAGTATATATGCTAACGAGAAGTTCAGGCATCAGATTTCGCATTGGGTATATCGCGCTATGCTGATTGCGGAGCTTTAATGAGGATTTTAATAGAGCTTTCCTGGCTCTCAAACGAGCACAGCACAGTGGTAACAATAACTAATAACAAAGAGGCTCAGTTGTGAGGTATAAGTTAAGCGTTTATATATCCCTCTGCCATAGATAGAAATATATATATAGGTATACGGGGAAAATCAGCCAGGGGTGATATTTTCGTTAATTACTTTAGCACGTTGGGCTGTAGCTTTTGACATCTAGTTTTCGATTATCTCAAAACATCCCTTCATTCTTTGAGTTGTTTCTTTAGTCTTATTCTATGAACATTAGACACCCACCGAACCCCTTTGTCGGGGTTTTATTTCGCGCGATGAATTCGCGTCAGCTTTGGCGAACGTCCAACGTCCAATTTCGTTTGTTCTTCTACTATATAATCAACCCTATATACCAATCTGCTTTTCTCTCATTTGAACATCCGAATTCTATACGACGGTGTGGTCAATTCCGTTCATTTATACACACCGCGACATCGTATTCAATTTACTTTCGAAATACGTAACGAGAATTCATTATAAGCTATACGATTTCTCATATCATATTTAGAAATATGTAATTATTCCGTTATAGAAAATTCATCAAATTAATCTGCCTTGAGATTAAATCGATTTTTCCATATCGTAGATTCATTCGGGTAGGAAAAATAAGTTGTTTCTGTTTTCTCTCTCTCTTTTTTATTACGTCAATTTATATTTGCAGGCATAAATAATAATGGTAATAATAATAACCTTAATAAGGACATAATAATAATAATAATAATAATAATAATAATCATTTCAACAGGTATAATAATACATCGAATAAATTCATTTTATTGGTGATAAATTTTCAGAGACGAGGCTATATATAGGTGTTTCGTTCGCTTGATGATAAAATGAAAATGATATTATTATAGGCAATACCTTAGGCAATAAAAATAATCGTCTGAAAAGCAACAAGGGGTGGTGGTGGTACAGTTGGGATCGTTGTAGTAACAGCTGTTTCAACCTAGTCGACCTTTTTATATCCCCGGTATATTGAACCAATCATCGGTTATACTTGGTGTGATAGAGTTCGTATAGTGAAGCTTTAGACTGCCTTACAAATACTTATTCTATTTGTATACCTAGAAATAAGAAGGATTATTTTTTTTTTTATTTTTTTACCCCCCGAAGAACATAAAAAATACAAATTCCAATCCTTAAAAAGGATCTAGCTATAGACAGAATTAATTATTCGAGAGAATATCGGTAATTAAGCTTCGAAATGAAAAGAAAAAAAAAGCTAAGTGAATCTGAAAGCACAAATTATCTTATACTAATGATAACGTTATTTGCACAGGCATCCTTAAAGTAGCAAACAAAATAGCTTCCATATTCGATAAACTCGAAACTTTGGTACCACAGACTTCGGTTAAATCCCGAAGCTGCTGATAGATGGACAACGAACCTCTGGTGTTTTCTCATAGTAGATGTAACTTGACGTATTCATCACTCATTCAATTCACGATGAATAAGTTTGCGGATTTATCTACGCGTTTAATTCATCCCTTAATGTGCTATTATCAGTTTAAATAGCAGACAAAATGTACGTTTCAATATTTTGCATAAATACTTTAGATAATAATAATAGAAGATCTTGATTATGAAAATGAACGTACTGTTTTGAATTATGTAGAAGAGTTGAGTAGTGTCGTTAATCGTAAAAGATACCATGCCGCGTTTAAGTTGCATTTCCATTACTCAAAAGTATAGTAAGGATAAATACAGGAAGAACCAGAGAGCGTTAAAGAAATGCTAATTACATGTTAATGCTTAGCTCCTTGTTAAACTGCAACGTTAAACGAGTTGTTTCAGTGTTTTAGAATGCTTTGACTTTGGGACCGCCGTTTTAACTCTGCATAAAATATATCTACATCGGTGATAAAATGCACCCAAGAATTAGAGACGATTTCCATACCTTTCCATTCTACTGGTTTTGCAAAGTTTAGAAACGGTAATCTCTCGTCATACTGCATTTAACAAGTCGTTTATAGCCGAGTGGCAACAAACCGTGATGTGAGCTTGGCCAGCCTATTATACAGGGTAAGTCTCTTCAAAGGTCTAGAATAGGTGGGACTTACTTGCGGAAAAAAGCACGCCGTGGCTCATGATTAAGTATTGCTTCCCTATCTCCACCCGGATCATTGTTTACTTCCCAGACAACACAAAAGTAAAAGTGGTCCTCAAAACGTCATATGGACGTCACATGCGTCGATTTCTGACGTCTTAAAGACGTCTTAACAATTAAAACGTCTTTTATAAGACGTCTTTGAGACTTGAGACGTCTTTAAGACGTCAGAAATCGACGCATTTGACGTCCATATGACGTCTTGAAGACTACTTTTGTTTTTGTGTTGTCTGGGTTGATTAACTGAATGTGTGCCTTAGCCGTAAGTGAGTCCCACCCATTTTAGACCTTTGAAACAGACTCACCCTGTATAATCTCAACTTGAGATAGTAGGTACGATAAAACCAAGGACGATTTTCTACAAAGAGGATAAAGTCCTGGTGGTCACAGGTTTCGTTGATTGTCGACAGCGAGGACTTTTACTTTTAAATGGAATTAATTAACCCTAATACTAATTGAGATTAGCTAACGCATCGCTCTCTCTTTATTTCTCGCTTTATTTTCTTTCCTTCTTTATCTCGATGTACATAAGGGGCGAAACGGCTGATGGTTTATTTTCCCCCGATACGCCATCTTGGATTTTCACATTTCTGTAATTTCTCTTCTATTCGGAGAGCAGAGCTCAACTTCGAACCACCAGCCTCACCACTGACTGATTAAGATTTTGGAACGACTCTCCCGAGATAACGACCTACAAAGCCGAGTAACTAAGGCCTCCCCTAAACCCAACTCTGCAACCTCCTTACTGCCTGCGTCATTCGGAATACGTAAACAAGATTTTCAACCTGTTTTCACAGTTCGTCGAATAAACTGTGTCTCTCGCTATTCGTCAATGATAAAATGCGGTTTTTATTTTCTAAAAGAAAAAAGAAAAAAATGAAGAAAAGGAATTCAGAGTTTCATTGAATTTTACTACGATCACTTGAACCCCATAAATTTCTTTAAACATATTATAAAGCTGGTCATTTTTATTCAAGGTTTGACTGTGGTAGTGGAGTGGGAATAGCTCGGACGTCGGAGACCGTGAAACTCAACGAGTGGAACACCCTGGCGGTTTACAGGCACCGTTGGGACGCTTGGATCCAGCTAAACCGGGGTAGACGTGTGCAGGGAAGATCGAAGGTACGTGTAAATGCGAATTTTACCACCGTCGACTATCCTGGTGGTTGAAAATTGGTTAAAATAAAAAAATAAAAAAAAAAAAAACGAAATTCGGAAATGAAATGAAATATTGAAAATATACTACCTACCGAATTCGGCAGGTATAATTAACTAACGAATTTCATATCACGAAACGAGATAAGAATTAGGCGAAAACTTTTCGCAGGATTTACATTTTCGTAATATATTCTCATTCGCCGATAAACCATTCGAATAAGGAAGAGCAAATTTCAGGGTTGTGATTATTAATGAGATAGGTCGATAGGGGCGAGGGCGATAAATCCTTTGTGAGGATAGCCTAATTACTAGAGTACTGGAAAATTCGAGAAGAAAGCATCGTGGTAAGGAGAGAAAGTGGTGAAAAGACGAAAAGCGGGGAAACCCTACAGTCAGAGGATGAAACCTTATCGCATACCGCTTTTCAAATTCTCTATACTATCGTTTCATCCTCTTTTCTATACTTTTGATGGATAAAGAAAGGATAAGGCGTTCTTAGTAACGAAAGGTAAAAAATTAGCGAATCTTAACATTGCCAGGATAATTATTGTCCTTAATAATCGTCGAAGATAAGAAAAATTAAGAAAAAATAGAAAATGCCTCGCAAAATTCTTCCGAATTCCATCCTTCTTCGTTCCATCTTGAAGAATAATTTTCTTTCTTAGTTTATTTTGCGAGAAATTGACGGATAATATGCAAACAGTAAATTGGAATCAATCAATAGCGTATAATACGAGTTCAGAAGGGCGTGAAATCGAGTCTGTAAGAAAGTTGCGGTTGATTTCTAGATAGTTTTTTTTTTATTTTATTTTATTTTTTTTATTGAGGATTTTCCCTTTGACAAACGCGCGAAAAATGATTATAAGAATAGACTAGGAAAAATAGAGTTGGAAAGTTTAAAACGTGAGAATATACTGTATGTGTATAAGACGCTTGGGAGATGGTCGTACCGTTCGAGTAACGACGAAAAAGAGATCTTGCAGAATCCACAAGTACGAAGTATAAGGTATTCGCGATAGGAATATAACCGATCTGTATAAATGTATATAACAGTGAAGGTATACATATATATATAGCGTATATATATTTTTCTGCGTTAGTGAATCGCAAGTGTTTCGAATCTCCAGAGACCGATATGATATTGACGTAAAAATGAATAAAAATAAGACCTTTTGTCTGCAGCCTTACAAGAACCACAATTCTTCTATTTCAAAGCTCGACGAATTAATTTCCCTTGATATAATCTGCAGGGTCCCATGTAACGACGCAACGGTTGAACGAGAAGCGAAAATATTACTTTCTCCTTTTTTTTTTTATTTTTTTGCGAGGTAAAAGAAAGAAACGAAAGGCACGTGGGCGTACGGGTGTATATGGGGCATCCCACCTTGAATCGACCTGGATCCGACCCTCGACCTTTCGGATTTAGTTGACGATTTTTCACGTTGTTGTCCCAACTATAAAAATGACTAGGATCTTTTTTTTTACAAATTTCTCTGATTTACCTATGATTTTTTTCCTTTTCGACTGTTTAAAAAATATTCATATTTGACACGGTAAATTTTTTTTTCAAAAGATTTGAAAAGAAACAAAAAATATCCGAGTCATTTTTAGAATTGGGGCAATAGCATAAAAAAATCGTGGAACGAATCCGAGAGGTCGAGGGTCACTAAGGCCCAGGACGTTTCGGTATGGAAAGGCCCTATATATGTTACTCGTCACGTTTTTGAAATTTTTTTTATTTCCCGACTGAATGTATATATGGAGGATATGAGTTATAAGAAAAAGTAGGAATTCTAATATCCTTGTCTCATAATGTAATACAAGCCGGTTTATATTGCTTCGTATACCTATGTATACGTGGGTACGAGAAATTCTATATTTCTTGGCTTGAACTTTGACATGTTGACGATTAAAATCATATATTCTAACCGCGTTCTTCGTAGGCAGCTCAGGATTGTCGGTGACGTATTTACACTTATTACCCAACGACGTCGCAAGCTACCGCTACCCCATCCAACCCCTAACTCCCTCTTCCTGTGACAACGTCTTTCCTAAGCTCGTCGAAAGTTTCGAAAAGTTCGCAGAGAAAGATTCTGAATTATTAAGTTGTCGACAAGCGTATTGATCCTCGCGCGTTTACGGCTTACGCATATTCCTATATAGTTTACTACACTTCGTGTTATATGCAAGCTCTCGTTAACGTGATTATATTTTAGCTTTTTCTTCTTCATTTTCCCTTTTTTTTTCCCCTCATTTTCATTTTCTCTCATTTACAGCCAGATTCGAAGCTTTCAATTTGAAATTCCAATTAAGCTCGATTGTCCAGTTATATGAGAGACAGATGTAGGAATTCTCCCTCTTTACTGCTAATTCCCTTCACTGCAATGAGAAAATTCATTACTCTAGGACCCTCTGACTAACTCGAAAACTGTAAGGAGGAGTCGCTCAACTCTCACAGGTCACCCTTTCCATTTCTCCTCAAACCCTAAACTGCAGGGACTAAATCCTGACCGATGAAGTGTCGGGGATACCATACAGGGGAAAATCCCCGAAGAAGTGTCCCATCTGACATCTAGCTGTGAACTAAACGTTTTTAAAACCTATCCCTACTTTTACTTTCGGCTTTTTCTTCTTTTTGTAATTTTTTCCTTTTTTTCTTTTCTCTTTCCCGATTCTACTTTCATACTGATAAAACTAAAAAGACTGCTCACTACTCTTTGCTCTAGTTCTTTTTCTGTATGCTGTTTCATAAAGTGGTACTTGTTTCTACAGAGCCTCATATTAAGACATGCGAATTATATTTTGCGATTAAAGTTTGCTGTGCATCAACCCAGAATAGAGAGAATTCTTTCTTTCTAGTCTTGCAGGAAAACTACGAGCTTTAAAAGCTACCATCCCTAGTTACAGTTACAGTTACAGTTACAGTTACAGTTACAGTCAGAAACTGAGGATATAAAGAAATAACGAGACTTGCTTTGAGAGTAAAAGTACACCTCATGTTAGACCATCTACCCGTTACTTACTTACATCAAAGTTACTGGTGTTTAAATGTACTCCGTTTTAACAGCTTTAACTCTAATTGTTTCTATCAAAGCTTTCGGAGACTCAATTAACAAGAGAGAGAGAGAGAAAGAGAGAAACTGCAGTTGACATTAATTATAATTTTCAATTCGTTAGGGTTGAGCGTTTTTTATTTTCTTTTCTTTTTCTTCTTCTTCTTATCGTTATGACGATAAATTATTGATAACATTTTCGTGATTTTAAATATTTCAACGCAAAGGATGAAAAAAATAATTTGAATTTTATACTTCACGAATCTCTTCTTTGTCTTAACGCCCCACATTGCCAAAAGCTTTGATTATATTCTGAGTAAGTATATTTTCATTCTAAGGTCACGTCGGCTTCGTCAGAAGCAAATTGAGCTGATGTAATTGAGCTTGGAAAATTCACTATATCTGTATAGATTTTCTTAATTACCTCTTCTACGATCTAATCGTTCTCGGAACAGGCTGCTTGGCACGTTGACAAGGTCAAGACGTTACCGTGCCCTAGTTTTATAAATTTTTTTCTCTTATCGAATCTTGAGCTCATGTATATTATACAGCTACACTTCCGTTTTGTCGACGCTTGATGGGCCAATTGATCCTAGAAATGTTGGCGTCCAGCCCACGACTTCATTCTCTATATATACATATCTTAGGGTGGTCCTTATCTAGGTCTCGTACAAATTTTTTAGTGGGTGCCCAAAATATTCTAAAACAATTCCCTAATTTTTTCAGATTTTTATCTCGACCCTCTGACCAAGGGGGTGGATTTCTCCATCCGATATTTTACTGTGAGAGTAATAGTTTTCGAAAAAAATCTATGTGTGCCATATGGGGGGGAGTGCCTGCTCTAAATATCAAGGACCACCCTTATATGAATATATATATGCATATTTTTTGTTGTTGTTCTTTGCAGTCAAGTTGTATAAAAAATAAAAAAATAAAATACTGAAGCATAAGCTAGGAATGAAAATTGAATATTCAATAAGACTTGTATAGTTAATATAACAATATGATATGAAGCATGGAATAGGACGAAACGGAATTCTGTTGAAACTTAATTCCTAGGAGAAGCTTATTTCATACCAGTGTAACCAAGAACAGAAGTTCTAGGTGTTAAGGATTACGAATAGAACCCCAGGGAGAGTAACAGAGCTTTAGTTTCACAATTCCTAGTGCACGCTATCGTGTGATATAGTTTATACACTATATAGTTATAAAAAGGATAACAAGTTGTTTTGAGAATAATAAACAATACATGGATTACAATAAACAGTATGTTTTTATTTTATTTATTTTTTTCTCTACAAATTTATGATAAAATTTTATCTTCTGTTTTTCCAACTTTTCTACAGGGTTTATTCTCCAGGATCACATTCAGAGAGCCCCTGTTTGTTGGAGGTCCCGGAAATACAACCGGGCTTGAAAGGCTTCCGGTGAGCTCTGGGTTCAGAGGCTGTGTCCGGCACTTGGAGGCCAACGAGCATCACTATCGGTTTCCGCTCGCACCTTTGGGAGACGCTGCAAACGGATTTGACGTCGGTAAGTTAAAGCAAAACAAAAAAAAAAAAAAAAATCACGTATTTCCGGCGAAAGACTAAAAACGTGAAATTAATAATTGCATTGAGAATTAGTCAAATTTCTTACCTTTCAAATGACCCTAATTCTATATACAAAATCTCCAAATTCACTTCATATGAATTCGAATTTATCCAAGTCAAGTTGGGGTAGACCTTTGTTGAGCAGATGTCGTATAAGGATATCAGATCGTATTGTGTAGTTCTTAAGGTATAGTACGTATTGTGCCGGCGTCGATGAGAGAGTAGAGAAAATGGGATCAGGTTGAGATATAGACGAGTGAGCGAAGAGGAGGAGGAGGAGGAGGAGGAGGAAGAGAGAAGTAAGGGAAAAAAGAGGGTAAGGAGAGATTTGAAAAAGTTTAGGAAACTCGGAAAAACTTGGCAATCGCGAGATACACAAAAGATCGCTCAAACGCTAAGACCTCCGTATCGTATTCGAGAACGCCTCAGGCTAGCTCGGCCATCGTCTTGCAATAAATTCTGCTTTATTCTGTCCCGGTACACAATAGACTGTAGGATAGTAAATCTGATCGGTTGAAGTCCTGTGGAAAATTGATCGAAAACTAGTAAGCAAGAAGATATTTTTATTTTTTATTTTTATTTCTATTTCTATTTTTTTCCTCCTATCCTTTGGTTAATTCTGAAAAAGTCTATTTCACCAGCTTACCAGCTACTATACGTGATGAAAATTTCGAAACAGTTGTCTTCATATTACATTAAGTACGATTTCAAATAATGATAATTGCAAGTGTTGAAAGTTTTTGTTACCTGTTTCCGCTGGGGGAATTTCTAGTAAAACTTACGGTATAATAAACTGCAACTTTCGGTAATGAACTTTCAGCCGGGGGAAAAAACCGTCTGGAACTATAACAAGTAGAATAACTATGTAATAACTGTAATAACTGTGTGTAACACGTGCATGATGTATAATAACTGCCTGCGGAGCTTTTCTTGCGTTCAAAAGTCCCTTGGAGTTCTAAGATATCGTTGGATATACATATCTGTGGTGATATCTCATCGGGGTAGGTAAGGGTAGATATATTATATATACCTATATATGAGGTATGTATGAGGTATAAGATAGGAAAATTGAGAAAGCTAAGGGAGTTGATGAAATTGGGAAAAGTAAAGAGAAAGGAAAACGCAATTTTCTGATAAACGAGAAAAGAATTCTTTATACTGCTATTGGTGAAGCGGGGGTGTATACAGATCGAAGATAATAATCAAGAGAAGAGAATTTCGTTCAGGGACGCGTATATAACGTTTCGCGATGAGTTGAGAAGAAGAAAAAACAAAAGGGAAAATACAAAATACAAAAAAAAAAAAAAAGGACACGGAAGAAGGAGAAGAACGAGCAAAGAAAGAAATCCTCCCCCGATCCCCCAGCTTTATTTGCATTCCGATACTACCGCGTATCATTCCGAAAGGCTCTATATACACAGCTTGTATCGATTGATATCGATAAATCGGAGTTTCGAATCACCGCAGTACTGTGTCTAAACCCTAGGGCATTGTACACCCCTCAGGGTCACCCCAAGAGTGACATTCGGTTCGTTGAATTGGTGAATCGTACCTATACCAAAATAACTGAAGAGACGCGAGACTGGCAGAAAAGTTTTTCTCCTTTCTTCATCCTTTCAACAGATCAGATCGATATAACGCAGTTGTCTTTCGAACTTGGGTAATAATACCCGATACCAAACCGTATACCCAACTACCAACGCCCAACCCTTTTTTCAACCGATTGATATTACGAGACACAATGAATAACAGTTTGAACCTTTTTCCCAACCTTCGTGGAAACCCTTGCCTAACCCGAAACATTTCAATCGAACAGATCACCATCCCAAAGATATACATAAGGGGTTGTGACACAGAGTCACGGCACATATTCTACCTTCGTTGGAAAATAACTTATGAAAGAAAATAAAATGAGATACTATTAACAACCCCTTCAATGAATCCGCATACACATCAAGTTGACAACGTGTCTTTTAAGAACTGGAACATATGTCCAAATTCTACTATTTATTCTATGGGAAATTGTTCAAGGAAATTAACCAACCCTTAAAAATTTGATTTTACCCACTGGTGCTTTTTACATCCATCACGAAGTGACCAAAGAAAAATCCCTTAGCTAAGTATCCGTCGAAAGTTAAAAATGGACATTTTAAGGGTGAGAATCTGTCGCTTGTTCATACTTTGAATCGTCAGTGTCACAGTCTTTGACATGTAGAAGTAATTGTTCAGAACTTCTGAACTTTACCGAGCTTTCACCCCTTTCATGATCGTTATAATAATTATTGAAGCTTATGTGATTGTTATTTCCGTTCTTCTTGTTACCGTATCTCGAACAACCCCTTGTCTTATTCTTAAAGAGAGAGAGAGAAGTAAATACGAGTGAAGTTGATTTATTTTCAGAGGAATGTACGGCGGACAGGTGTAGCAAGGTGCCTTGTTCTCACGGTGGTAAATGTCTGACGACTGGCGGTGACACTGCTGTATGTCTTTGTCCTTTGGGATACACTGGTGACCTCTGTGAAACTCGGGTCGATCTTCAGGTGAGCTTATCCTGGCTGGCTTTACCTTATATACCGTTAAACAGACCTTGACGTTTGCAATCGACTGTTTCCGTTCCGAAACGCGGGGCCAGGGAATTGGAAATGGGAGAAATGGGAGAACTGGGAGTCTGCGAACTATATAGCTCCAACTAGGAGTCTGGAAGATTCGGGCTCTCTAGGGGATTTATAAATTCTAGGTACCGTCGTTTAACGGATCCTCCTATCTGAGATATCCTGGACTTGGCGACACGTCGCTATCCTGGCTCGAGCTTGCCGTCACTCTCAAACCTACTGCTCCCGATGGGGTCATCCTCTACAACGGACATCACAGCGATGCTACTGGGGACTTTGTTGCTCTCTATCTAGCTGCTGGACACGTTCAGTTCACTTTTGACTTGGGAACGGGACCGGCAACGCTCAGGTAAATTGATCAGATTTCTCATTTTTCGGTTTATCCTTTTTATTTTTAATTTGTGAAGATTGGTGATCAAGACATCCTTGATTCTCATTTCAGAAGCGAGAATCCTGTGCCTCTAGGCGAGTGGCTTGAGGTTCGAGTATCAAGAACAGGACGTCTGGCGTCGCTTGAGGTTGAGGATGAACCATCTCGAGAAATTCTTGCACCTGGAGCTTTCACGCAACTTTCTTTACCCCTAAATCTATATCTTGGTGGTGCTCCGGCACCTGACGTATATTCACCAAAATTAAAAACTACTAAGAGTTTTGTCGGCTGCGTACAATCCGTTACTTTGAACCGTAGAGAGGTAAGTTATCTTGAGAATAAATCTATGAAACTTTCGATGTAAACCAAGGGGGTAGGTATAATAAAGTTTCGCTTTTTGGTTCCATTATAAAGTTTCGACGAGGGTTTTCGCCGGTCTAGTTCCTTCCCAAATTTTCAACAATGGTTAGCGTCTCGCTTTTCCTTCGGTGATTAATAAAATATAAAAGAAAGAAAAAGAAAAAATAAAAGAAAAAATAAGAAAAACGAATTTTTTTTTTCATCAAATTTTTCCAATTTTTTTTTTTTTTTTTCAAATCTATAGAATATATTCGCTATCTTTTACGTTATTCAGGTCGGTATTCTTGCCGAAGCTTTGGGTGGCGTAAACGTAGGCAATTGCGGTCACGCATGTGAAGCTCGGCCTTGCGGTGACGCGGAATGTCGACCTCTACGCGAGCGATTTACCTGTCGGTGTCGACCAGGTCTTCCGCATCCTTGCCCAGCACTTGACGGCTATGAACCGTCACCGGCTACCCCAATTCCAGGACCTGGACCTGGAAAGACGACCAAAACAAGTCGATATGAACGAGCTGTTCCCAGTTTTTCTGGCGCTGATAGCTACCTGCATTTCAGTGACGCTGACACGATGAAGAGGTAAACTTTTAAATTGACTTCCAAAATTAAAAGAGATATTTGAATTGCAAAGGAAACAAGACGTAGGACATAAATTTGATACTCTTTAATCTCACACCCTTAATTTTGCGGTATAGAATAATCAGCTTCAGAGTGGACATCAACATGAGATTCAGGGTGAGCAGCAGTAGCGGACTCCTTTTATGGAGTGGAAGACAACTTGATCCTCAAGAGACGACGGATACCAATGGCGATTTTCTCGCCCTGGGTTTGGACCAGGGGTATCTAACACTCGCTTATAATCTTGGCTCCGGTGAAGCCTCGCTAAGATACAATCTAACGAGACTAGACGACGATCTTTGGCATCGAGTCAGAGCCGTTAGGTGAGTTTTTTCATTTTTTTTTCTTCTTCTTCTTTCTTCTTCTTTCTTCTTCAGTGTCTAAAAAAGATAAGAAATTAAGAAACTTTCAACGAAATTGTCTATGTCTCGAATGATTTTTACATCCGATTTTGTATTTGACCAAAATCGATCGAAAGACTTTGGCCTACGTGTTTTTAAAGAAATGCGAATATCTCAGCAAAGATTTAGATGAAATTTGGAAATTGGAAGCTATCGCTTTTTGGAACAACGAACTTCTTCCCTTGATATAACAAAATTCGAAAATCAACCGTGGGAACGGTGGCAGTTTGAAATTTCATAGCTCAATCGCTGGCTGAGTCATTTTAGCGAAATTAACTGTAAAATCGCGAATCGTTAGTATGCGATTTTGATACAACGATTCGTACTTTCTTGAGACAAGCCCATCAATGATCGTTGTTTTTTTTTTTCTTTTTCCTTTTTCCTTTTTTTATTGTATGACCTCGTCTTCCTGTATATTTCATCAACTATAGTCAATCGATCCCCGGGTCTTTGTCCAGCTTTGGTTAAACACTTTGACTCTGGCGATTTGAACTCTGCAGAATCAGCGCGAAACTCTGAAAGCCCGTTAAATCCGCTATGTATACAAAGAGTGACGTATAATCTCGGGCTAATCCTCGATTTAACTGAGTGTTTTTCATCCTATTCAAATCTACGTTTTCAAATAACGACGAAAAATTTTCATATACTTTGTAGATATGTACGAATATAATCCTCAAAACTGAGTTTATATTTAAATATTTTCGAAACCACTCGCACTCTTAGTTTCTATTGAATAAAATTTTTAATAAATCTGTTCGATACCGTATGCATTTTTTCAAATCAATATACCAACAAGTTGAATGCAGAATTTTTAGAACGATTTTTAAATATCGAACTTTCAAAAAGCTCCTTGCTTTACAAATTTCAAATTTGGATGTAAACTTTGGTACTACGGGCTTCGAGTAATTCCCGAAGCTGAGTATAGGTGGACAAAAAACCTCTGGCGTTTTCTCATAGTAAATGTAACTTGACGTATTAATCAGTCATTGATAAATTTGATAAATTTCTATAATTTTATTTCAGAAACGAACAATGGGCATCTCTCGTTGTAGACAGCGGGACGGGGGTATCTGTATCTTCGCCAGGTCAGCTGAGGCAACTCAACACAGACACGGGTCTTTATGTTGGTAAGTCTAGGTGTAAGAAATTCGAAAAAAATAAAATAAAATAAAACAGATCGGGAAATATTCTAATGGGATTGAAAAGCGACTAATAAATCAGGGAATGAAAAACTATGAAAAAATGTATGAATAGAAAAATATATAATATATATATTTTCAGGTGGGGCTCCAGACGTGGTGAGGACGACGGGTGGTCGTTATTCTCACGGTATCGTGGGATGCGTAAGCGATCTTGTATTAGACACAGACTTTTCAGTCGCGTTATCGTCGCCTGGACAAGCGACTAATACACACTCCTGTATTCCCTGAGATTTTCCAGTCATTCGTCTTATAGGAGAACGTAAACTGTTAGGATATTATGAAATAATTGACGAAAGTTCAAGCGGATTTTAAACCAGCCATTAAATAATCATTCATTAAATAGACAAAAGATTTAAAAAAAATAAAATAAAATGACAAAAAAAAATAAAAATAATAACGGAGAAAAAATAAGAGGAAAAAGGGGGCTGAACACTGATTAGAAATTTTGAGATCCTCGTCTACGAGGAAGAACAAATTCCTGTTTCGCATATATTCTTATTCCCAAAAATATATCAAAGGAAATTGTGACGAGGATGACGGTCCGATTCAACCCTCACTCCACCTTTTCCACTAGCAATTTTAACTGCGAATAATTTGCGAAACAGTAATGCGAATCTTTCAGTATCGAAGATTTTGATTTTCTAATTATTATTATGATGATGAACACCTACCGCTTACATAACTATTAACATACGACGATAAAAAAAAAAAAAAAACGAGTTGAGAATAATTTGAGGAGCGGATAGTATAGTCAGCTTTATTATATTGTAAATATTATATAATATGCAATTGAACTTTTGAAGTCGGCGTAGCGTTTTATCTATCGCAACTCGTATCGATTGAGTACAATAGATATATATAATGAAAAATAAAAAAATAAAAATTAATAATTGAAAGAGAATTTTGAAAATAGAAATTTCGCAAAGTCTGCGAGTTGCGCTACGATTAAACGACTAGCTTGGCCTAATATATATGAGAAAAACGGAAGATGAAATAATAAAATACAACCCCTTCGCGTCAATTTTTTACACCCTTGTTCTACACTATCCGACCGGAAATGTTTTAGCCGGATATTATTAATTAATTTTTAATTATTGAACATTTTTAATTATTAAAAGTCCCAACGCAGCAACAACTCTTGACAGGGTGGCCCGCAGATAAAAATTATCAAATATTTGAGGACAAAAAAAGTTAAATGATTTCTGAAAAATATGATGTGATTTCGGTACACTTGGACCATTGCACTTCTTTTTCTTCAAACTCTACGTTTTAAAGCTCGGAAAACTCGGCTCACGGAAGAGTAGGAGCGATTTTCGAGACGTAATTTGAAAAATGGATATGTATAAAAAATGTAGTACATTTTTAATTTTTTTTCTCAGTTTTTTCGGATAAAGCGAGCCATCCTGTGCATATACCATAGATATGTATATGTATGTATACCTATTTGTCACAGAAGCACGTCCGCGCACATAGTTTGAAAAAATAAAATAACACAAACAAAAACAAAAAAAAAAAAAAAACTATTCTGATCAAAAATCGCAGTTAATTATACCTATGAAAATGATATTAATATGTATACCTATATACTTATATATGTAATAAATAATCACGCGAATTTTACCAAAAAAACCGCACCACCGCCACTTTTATATGTCGTAGATTTTTTCACGTATTTTTAGATTGATCAAAGAGAGAGGGAAAGAAAAAAAAGAAAAAAAAAACCAAAAAAAAAAGAAAAGAAGAAGAAGAAAATACCTAATACCCATACACCCTTATACTATGAATTATTCGCCTTCAGTGTAAAGTTTTTGAAGAAAAAGAAAAAAAAACAAAAATCAGACGATGAAGAAGATGATGATGATGAAGAAGAAGACGAAGAAGGAGATAACATATATAAATATAACCGGTCGGACAAATCCCCAGGTCAATACGTATATACACGCCATATCTGAGTGAATGCTGCAGAGAGAATATCGAAAAGAATATAATTAAATTATAAATGAGAAATGCGTATTTGATGTATAAGAAGTTATATAGTCGCGTGATATAAGATGAAGTTCTCGATTTTGCAAAATACAGAAGAAGAAGAGAGAAAGAAAAAAAATAATTAAAATAAATAAATAAATAAATAAATAAATAAATAAAAGGAAATTATTTAAGAATACGGTCCTAATATATAATTAGAAAGAAAGAACGTGTAAGAAAAAGAAAAAAAAAAAAATTAAGAACGAAAAAACAAAAAAGAAACAGAAATGTAATTCAAATGAATGAAAAATTGGAGAGAAATAATAAAAATAAATAAATATACAGAATAAAAAAAGAAAACAAGACGTATTGAGTAAATAAATAAATAAATAAGTAAATAAATGAATGAATAAATGAATAAATAAATAAATAAATAAATAAATAAATAAATACACACACACACATCGTAGAAGCAATCGGCTATAGTCAATTTTGTACAAGCGTTATTTTCTGGAAACTATATTATATATTATATATATATATATATATTTAAGAAAAGTAAATGGTATAATAATGCGTAGGAAATAAAAAGTATATAATATAATAAATAAATAAATAAATAAATAAATAAATAAAGAAATGATTGAATATGAAATTGTTAGTGGTGTAAGTATGATAATACACAGTCACACACACACACACACACACATGCACACATACAGAAACGTCGGAAAATTTGATATTTTGAATCCAACAAATGATTTGGAATTATTTTTTTGCATCCTGAAAAATAATAACGTTAATTAAATATATATGTATTATATTCAATTCGACGCCCCGTTCCCTTGAAATTATATAAAGCAATTGAAATCGATCGTTATTATTTAGCATCCCTTTCTTTATTTGACTAAAAATGATATATATATATATATATAAAATAGAAAAACGAAAATTGAATCTATTAGGTAATTTGTTGACCTGCATATATAATATGATAATAGAAAGAAAGAAAAAAAGGTCCATATTATCTCATTCAAATATTATATTATGTATAATGCGTATAACGGAAATAAATAATAGAAAAAGTTTTTTATACGGTTTATTCAAACTTTCGAATATATGTAAAACTGCAAATCAATTCCATATATACATGTGTGTGTATATATAGGAATACGAAAGATCGTATATATATATATACATATTATACAGAGAATATAAATAATTGGTAAATAAAATTTGAACAATACACCAATACCAATATAATACTATAATAATTAACGCGTGTAAATGTCTGTAAATTCTCCAAGCTCGAGCTTTCGTTCCTATAATAATATACAATTGATTAATAAAAACCGATCATATTATTATTATTATTATTATTATTATTATTATTAATAAATATAGAAATGGTAATTAATAATAATTGTTTCGATATTATATAAGTTACGCGTAATGACATGTGGTATATAATTTTATTTTCGTTAAATCGTACTCCACCTGCATTATATTATACTAGGATATAGTAAATAATAAATAATTGTATTCGTAGGTATGATCGCGCGTTACGATGATGAATTACAGCGATTGAAAATACAATTAAATTAAATTAAAAAAATATATATATATAAAAAAGAAAAAACGTAAAAAAAATAAATAAAAAAACACATACACACACACACACGTCTACGTAATATAATAAACTATAGAGCTTCTGAAACTCCCTCCTGTGGTTAAACGGTGTATAAGTTCTACGCGTAGTTAATTAATATTGTCATCTCCTGCTTTCATCTTCCCGCGTACATATATATATATATATATATATATATATATATCTTATGTGTATTAGGGTGGTCCTTAAATACCAACTTTAATAATGAAAGAAAAAATAAAAAAAATAAAAAATCATCAAGCTGGTATTTGAAAACCACCCTAATATATATATATATATACTATATTGATCGTATATATATATCTAACATAAGACAAGACACATGGTTTGAGCCATATATACACCAAAAACACACATGCAATATATATATTCATTTCTACATATTATATTATATTATATTGTATATGGAGTAGGTAGCTGCTGCATGAGCAAGCTTCCGAGTTAAAAATTAATTAATGTGTGAGAGAATTATAATAATAAGAATTAATTATATATTATATATATACATATATTGGGGTGGTCCTTAATTTCATCATTTTCGAATCTCAATGCTTACATGAGCCGCAGACGTTCTGATCTATGGAAGCATTAAAATTTGAATATGACCGAATTAAGAACTACCCTGATATGCATATATATTTATAACATATATATATATATATAAATTTCTTGCGAAATACATGTATATGGGGGAGAAAGGGGTACGACGGCCCACCTCAAGATACTCGCTTAGGTGGGCCGTCGTGCCCCGGTATTTCCTATATATTAATTTGTACATCAAGGTTTCTGATCCTCTGTAAAATAATACGTGTACCTACATATATACGATATTAGCAATACCGCAAGACCGAGTGTCGAAAAATAATAACCCTTGTACATGAGACCGCTAATTTTTATTAATTAATACATTACATATGTATCACATTAAATTTAATTAAATTAAGGCTTTAGACATTAGAGAGTAACTTTAATTTAATTTATATACATATTATACATATATTTATCTATTTTTAATCAGTTTTTTTTAATTCTCATCTGTTAATAATTACGTTTACTTAATTTCCCTTTTTTCCTATAACATATGTTTTCAATTTTATTTTTACTGGAAAAAAAAAAACAAGCAAAAAAAAAAAATTCGTACAAAATAGAAGATCAACACCCTTTGGTGAAAAATAGTTTTTAACATATTGCCTGAATTTGGTAATTAATTAAAAATAAATTTTCATTGCTCTGATATATATGTTAAGTATAATACCTATATTATATTTTAATGTGTGTGTGTCGTGCTGCTCCCTAGATTAAAATTAGACTGAAAAAATATGAATTTTCATAATTTATTATTTTCGTCAATAAATTATGATTTTATACACGGGTTATTTTTTCTTTTTTTTTTCTCTCTGAACTTATAATATAAAATGAAAAATTGATTTGTTTCAAGTAACTAATTAGATTTTTGACGTAAGAATCGTATTATTATTATGATTATTATTATTATTGCTATACGAGCAGCACATAACAAGGCTGAAATGAATGCAAGTCTTATGAACTCTTGAATCAAACTACTCCTGAATATCACCTCAAAATAATAATTAAAAAAAAAAAAAAACAGGTAAAAAAAAATAAAGATAATGAAAGCAAGAAAGAAAAAAAAGAAGAAAAAGAAAAAAGAAAAAGAAATTAAGAAAAGTAATATATTGAAAATATATCATACATATTAATATATATATAATAGATAACGAATATATTATTACTGAATATTATATTAATATACGATGCTATATTAACTATTTCTATTATGTCCGTATGCAGAGTCTATTAGGAGAGTCTACCTTACCTATATACCTATACCCACCCACACCTTGTGTAATTCGCATCCTTTTAGCACCAGAATTCCCACATCCGATTTCCCGAATTGGCAACGACCTGATGAATTCGGAAAAATAATAAATAGATAATTAATTAAATAAATAAATAAATAAATAAAAGAAACACCAACTAAACTGATCATTTCAAACACGTACCTGTGTATACAGGGTGAATTTTCTCCGAGATACTAAGAGCTTGTGGTGCAAATCGGCTGAGACTCCGCCTCCTTCTATTCATACTTGTAATTTTTAGAATACTATAATTCTCACTTATTGTCAGTTACTATTTATCTTAATTTTGGAATAGATTGTTTATTATCTGTAGGCAATCATTCCCCTCGATAATAACAAGTATGAATAGAAGGAGTCGAAGTCCCAGCTGATTTAAGCCACACTCTCTTTAAGGAAACCCAAGAGAAAACTAATCCTGTATATATTAGCGAATTAACATTCATCAGTCGTAAATATTTTTCATTCCAAAATCTGCAAGCAGCTGGCTAGTATAATGTTATAAGTAGGTATATCAAAATTTGAACTTTAATTAAATGAGAAGAAGACTGTAAAATATTTTTATTTCATTTTTATTTTTCTGAATAATTAATACTGCCCTATATATGATAATTTATAGGGCAGCATCTAAATTTATAACTATTACTTAGCTCCGTAAATATTTTTTTTTTTCTTATTCTTTATTTTATCCTCTGAATCATTTACATCATTGCAGATATATTTATAGGTATTTAAGGTACGTGTGAGAGATAATTGTTTTAAACAATTGTATATTATATTATAAGGTCGTTGCAGTGTCCATATCCTTTATATAGGTATATAATATAATATATTATATTATATTATATACATAAAAAATATCCACTGTATTCCTTACCTGCGCCGCATATTATTGTAACTATATGAATATAAGGATGTCGATATATTGATTATACATAAAGAAAATTGATACGCGTATAAATGATGATTTATTTGAAACAAAACAAAAAACATTACAACAACAAAATATATACACCCTGCAGCGATATTATCATCAACATTATAATCATTATTATTTTTTTCATCATTACCATTAACATCATTATTATTATCATTATTATTATTATTATTATTATTATTATTATTAGAAATATTACCATTATTGTATGCCACGTGTGAATGCGCGTGTGCTTTATTCTGCCCACGTTGTCTAATACATCAATAAAGAAGAAATTTTGTAAATTATTGGAAATCTATTTTATCGTATAATCCTACGATTTATATTCACATTTTGAACATATCGTACCGAACGATGGAACTATACCCTATATAGACTGATGCCATTGCATTTGGCGGTCTGCGGTTAAATCTTTTTAAACGGGGCAGAATATTGAAATTCCAAGTTTTCAAAAGCGTTTATGAAAAGTTTACTTAATTTGAGAAACATTGAGAATAGATATTGCGATGATTTTTGTTCTTATGTCGGTTGCTTTTGCGAAATTATTTCTGAAAAAATTAGATGAAAAATGGGTCGAGCTTTTTTTGCAAATAAGATTTCGTCGGCAAGTTTTTTCAGATACCTCAAATTTCTTTTTTTCCCTTGCAATTATAAATTTATAATAGTTTCATGTAAACGTTAGACTCAATTCAATCCAAGTATGTAATATAGGAGATTTACTGTAGATACAAAACGCATATCCACAACATGTAGCGTATACCTACATGATTCAGGAATGAATTATAAAATTTTACTTGGAATATTCATCGTCACATTCACGAATAGATTTATTTTTTAGATAAACGAATAAAATATCCTATCCACATTTAGTGAGTGAATATATTTTGTGATCATTCGAGGGATTCTTTATTAGATAATCTATGAGAAAGGATTAATTAAATTCAAGTTTAATCGAACTGATTTTCGAATCACATAAAATGCATTTATTGAACATTCGAAATGTTTCTTAGACTCTGTAGAGCAATTCATAGATCCAAATCAGCTAATGATTACAACGCGAGAATATTGCAATATACATTTTTTTTTTACAACACGAACGAACTCGATTATTCATAAGCCATTTTTCTTTATTGGATTACTAATTACTAATGTGGTTGTTGGGATAATAAGTGTCCTAAGTCATCGTCACCGGGTACGCAGATGTTCAGGTCTAAAAGATTACAAAATGGTTAGAATTTCAGTATTAAATCTCGTTCAATATCCATGAATATTTTGATCTCAACCTCCAATAAGCTCATAAGGATACATCCGAGACAATATCCATAAGTGATTACAAAAGCCAGACCGATCATCAGCCAGATCAGAACCAAAGTCGATGAATTAGTTTCGCGTTTCTTCATTTTAATTTTACTGAAATCTTTCAGTCCTAAATCGCCCAACATTTTTCTACATTTGTTTCTTTAATATTTCATCTCTGGATTTATGTCACTTCGAATTCCGTTAATTGATTAAAAAAAAACTTTTGATTTAAAATCCTAGTATTAAGTAGCGTAAAAATATCGAAAATCGCCGCCAACTTGTTTCAAATATTCAAAAGTCGCGTTTTGCGCTCTTTATAATTAACAAAACGGTCACAAATGGCGCTACCAGTTGCGTTTATTACTAGCGGTGTCTGTGGTGGATTGAAGAACCAACGTAACATCAAACAACGTTCAACAGTAGTACCTAGTACGGAACCATAAAATGATCAAGAATTCTCAGTCTACGCCCTTTACGATGTCAAAATAAAGATTTTTTAACGGAAATCACGGCTTCAAATTATCCCGCGTATTCGATTCTCGGATATTCAATTCATTCGGACAGTATAATTTGATATAATAAACGCGGGAAGTGAAAAAGACTATAATATTGTATGACGGTGCGGTTTTTGATGAACGTTTAATAGTTCGAATACAATAATGGCGTTACATAGAATATTCCGGTCCGTTTGCGCGGGAAATTTTTTAAATTTAAATCCATTAGTTTTACGACGTTCGATGAACGTTCTATTCAAGGTAATTACGATTAATTATAAGTTAATAGAATACCGATGCGGTAATTATGATATAAAATAACTAAGTTGGAATAATTTTCATCATTGATAAAAAATGGCGTTTATATACCGTTAGATAATTACTCCTAAACGATGGGCAAAAAAAACGTTGATTTTACCGCCGTTTACGACTATCGGAATATTGGGTTTCATGAAGAGAAAAGAAGACGAAAAGGAGTCGAAGATCATCACTTCCCAGGAGATACTCCTCGCAAAAGCTGACGCGTTGTTCGATCAATCTGAGTACAAAGAGATCTACGATCTTCTCAATAATTACAAAGTAAATATATAATTATTTATTCATATAAGGCTGTGGAAAAAGGGAGACAAAAAAAAAATAATAATTCCCAAGTTTTATTTTATTCACAGGACAATAAAAACGTGGAAATTTTATGGCGCTTGTGCAGAGCGCTTTACAATATGTCGAAAACTGCATCTGAAATTGAAGCCAAAAAGATGATATACGAAGCTTACGATTTAGCCGTAAATGCTTTAACCATTGACCAAAATCATTACGCAGTTCATAAATGGATCGCTGTACTTCTTGATGGGAAAAGTAACTACGAGGGAATGAAAGCGAGAATAAAGGAACTAAATACAGTCAAAAAACACATGCTGGTATATTCTTATATCGTTTATTATCATAGGCGAAAGTTCTACTTGTTTTACTTGTTGTTAATTTCGTTGATTATTATCTAGAGAGCATCAGAGCTGAATCCAAAGGACGCGACAACGGTATACATGCTGGGTAGTTGGTGTTATGGTATAGCAGACCTCGCTTGGTATCAGAGGAAGATAGCGTCCACAGTGTTTGGAGAGCCACCAAAATCCTCATTTGAGGAAGCTTTGAGTTACTTTGAAACGGCTGAGAAAATAGAGCCGAATTTTTACAGTCGAAATTTGTTGATGCTTGGTAAGACTTACTTGAAATTAAACAAGAAAGAAGAGGCGCTTAAGTATCTCAAGATGGCATCTGAATATGATGCTAAAAATGACGAGGATCGAGAAGCTAAAACAGAAGCTGTGAAACTTCTAAACGAAATTTGACACAGAAGACACTAAAATTTTACACTCATCACTCTGTCGTTTAATCAAACGATTTCAGTACTTCATATGAAGAAATTGATGGAACCTAAAGTGCTGGAAAAACTCTAAAGACTAAAAGAATGAAACTATTATCTTGTGTATCAGTCCACTGTATAATTATATTGGTGCACATCTTTTATAACGATTATTTACGAACAAAAACACTATTTCTTTATACGATAATTATTTCATGAACCCTATTCCATAATCAAGAAGCTTATGGTAAAACAAGCCAATACCTGCCAACGAACCAACGATGACGTTTTTTCTTAAAGCATCTATCCTGAAATCTGTACTCTTAGTAGCGTGGAAATGATGCGAAGAAGAGAATTACTGATATTTTATTGTATTTATGTTTGCATTATAGGTATGTCTGAACAAATAGAAGAGAAGTAAAGCAGTTAGAATAAATGTACAACTACCCAAATCAATGAGATGTAAGCGAGGAATCATATCCGGTATGAACATTTTTATTATGAATTTTTTTTTTCTAAATTGTAATACAATTTTTCAGTATTCCGAAAGTGAGCGGAATGAATGTCTGTTTGCTGTATATTTGTCATGGCATTTAGCATTTTTTCTTTCTTTTTGATTGAAAAAACCTAAAATCTACAAGACTTTACAATCGAACATGTTTAAATTTTGGAAATGAAAACTATCACGAAAATCAACCAGCATTAGTCACAGTGATTCCGATAAAAAAAAACTGTGATGAAATAATTTTATTTTAGAACAGCTGGGCGATTATTTAATGTAATATAAATTGTTGAATACCCATACATTTAGTCAATACACAGAGTTAAAGTTATGGGGGCTACAACTGACATGTAAAATTCTTATTTTATTTATCCTAGAAAGTAGATTGAAGCGATTATTTGAATTAGTAGGGCAATTGTCATTGAAACGAATAAAAAAAATTTATCATGAATCATTGCAAAAAGAAATTAAGTTGTGGGCTAATCTCGCATATTTCACCAGATGCAGGAAAAAAGCACACGCTTTATTATATGCAACCCGCGGATGTTTCGTGCATTTTTAGTTCTATAGTTTCCTAACCAAGGCGCGACCGGCTAAACTGACCTACGACAATGGCGTCCCCCACCCGCACCACCCGAATATAAACCGTGGACGCTGTGCGCAAAGTTTAGTCTCCCGCGCGGCATCCTCGAGTGAACATCGGTTACACGTGTCGAGGAGATTTGCGCCTCGGGAAGGCTGACATCAACGGAGGAACGTTGGACATGGGTGAGTTTGAAATATTTGGATCAATATTTTACGACGGCAATAAATAATCGACAATTTTCAAAGCTTGCCTGGTAGTGGAGAAATATTTGAATAACGAGGATCAGAATTTAAAGATTTGAGAATAAATACAAGGGTAGATTGCTGTAGGCCTGATTAGGCATCACATTTGTTTTTTAAACATGGAGCATAATTCGATATTGGTGATAAATTACTACAGTCTCAAGTACCAGTCATAACAATTGATCGATTGAGAAATCTATTCACGCATGCACTAGTAATACTAGCTCATTGACATTCTTGATTTTGTTGGAAATAGTTAAAAGTTTATATCACATTTAAAAATGGTCCAGGCAGGTCTACAAAATCAATCATAAGAAATATATCATAATGAATTTCATACAGATGTATAATCAAAATTAGAAATTCTTTGGTACTTAGTTAAGAATGTTTGCTTGAAAAACACATAAACTTTATCTATCGAATGTACCCTATGTTTATCTAGTTTTTATCTTCACAGGCGTTGTTCATCAAGGGAAACCAGTTCCTGCCTATCTTCAACAAAACCTCTTCAAAATTCATCAGGACAGGGGATTCACACCAGGGAGTGAAGCAGTCCAAGCACCGGGGGAATAATCGCAAGACAACTCTCCGAGGCGGAGTGTTAATAAAGTAGCAGAAGCAAAGGGTTCGTAATTACAATACCTTTTGAATCAGTTTTGGTAAAATCTCGCATCTAGTCTAAGAATCGATTCCGTTTGAAACGTTGTACAGAAAACAAGCTGAGCTGGTTGTCACTAATTTTCAGCCAGCAGACTTTGTAACCCAGTTTATGTGTGATAAATAATGAAAAACCTAATTATAATATTTTCTACGATTAGTGACAACCACAAGCTTTTATATCACAGCATCTGCTGCCCGCTCTATGTAACATTAAGATCAACGTCCTACTCGAGACATGTCGGATACTAGTTTCAATATTCAACAATAACTTTCAAATCATTTTACAAATCGCTGTACAGATTATTCTAAATCAATTTAATTATAACAGCCATAAGCGGTAAAATAATAACTCGTTTTTATAAAGCTCGTCATACTTGGCCAGTTTATCCGGTCATATAATCGTACAAGGAAAAGACTTGTAATATTACATAATAGATGAAAATTCGTGATTATATATTATTAACAATATGTTATCTTGCATGTGGTATATTGTATCTAGCCCTCGGGTACTGACCCGAAGGTCTTGATGCTTTTTATTTGTTTAAACTCGTTGTATTTGGGATAGTTGGGATTACCCATTACCGTACGGAATATTACCAATAACTATTCAGGTAACAGAGCATAATACATGCATATACGATATATATTTGTCAGGTATAATTCACTCTCTTGTAAAATTGTCCATAACGAATAGAGAGTAGAGACTATTCTCATTAGTATCTTTGAGAGAACAACTATATTCATAGAGTAATGAATTATTCTACTATTAAAATTATCTGCTTTTAACATTGTACTTGGCATTCTGTAAAATATACCTTCGTACGTATATGTATGTATTATGGTCGGAACGATTAGTTTAGAGTATAATAATAGTTTTATTATAACCCAATTATAGTTCTAGCTTATTTTCAAACTGGTAAAGTAATATATTACACGTATTATGATCACATCTACAATTTTTCGAATCAAATATTCAGTGTTGTGAAAATTGTAATTGAATTTTTATTAAATGCTCGTTACTTTCGTAATGTGTAATTGGATTTTCATCTGATTACACATTACTTCGGTAATGACTTGATTCAATTACACATCACTTTGGTGATTTTACCTTTAAATAACTTTATAATTACTCTTACTCTATCATTACTCTGAATTACTTTACTTGATAATTACTTTTACTAATTGAATCGAGTTCAATTACACATTACCAAAGTATTGGGTCATTGAATAGGTATTTCCATTGAAAATGTAATCAGTGACTCGCAACACTGCAAATATCCATGTAATAATAAGATCGTTTATGCAATAAACATGTATTATTATAGTAAATTCTTGAATAAATATCTCTTGAAATTGTAAATCATCGACAGTTGAATCATTTTCCCTTGTCCTTTCCTTGCCTATAAGTCGAAAATCATGAAAATCGCACTATTAATTAATGAATATTAATGAATATTAATCCGCCTCGCCATATGCAACCCGCATGCCATTCGTGTAAACGACATGGTCCATGTTAATTTTTGTTGCCTATTTGGTGTTTTCCGATTGCCTATATTCAGGCGTATTGAACTGAGGAAGAAAAGCCAGAATTCTCGGAATTCAGCTCGAAAAAAAGGTATGAAAAACACTCTGTTAAGGAGTCGGATTTCTGGCAGTTGAGACTTTTTGAGAAATCGATTTTCTGGCAGTTGATACCTCAATTTTAGTCGCTTTATGATGAGGCCAGAAAATCGACCAATCAGGAGGCTGCTTTTGCAAAAATTGAGCCTAAATTGGCTCAAGCAGCTTCCTGATTGGTCAATTCTCAAATTAAATTGAGTTACGGCGTTACATGGGCCAGCCATCAGGAAAAATTCTGGATTTCTGGCAGTTGATACCTTATTTTAGGAGTCGGATTTCTGGCAGTTGATACGTTTTTAAGGAGTCCGATTTCTGGCAGTTGGTACCTGAATGAGGTATCAACTGCCAGACGAAAAAGGTATCAACCGCCAGAAATCCAGAATTTTTCCTGATAGCTGGCCCATGTAACGCCGTAACTCAATTTAATTTGAGAATTGACCAATCAGGAGGCTGCTTGAGCCAATTTAGGCTCAATTTTTGCAAAAGCAGCCTCCTGATTGGTCGATTTTCTGGCCTCATCATAAAGCGACTGAAATTGAGGTATCAACTGCCAGAAAATTGATTTCTCAAAAAGTCTCAACTGCCAGAAATCCGACTCCTTAACAGAGTGTTTTTCATACCTTTTTTTCGACCTGAATTCCGAGAATTCTGGCTTTTTTTCCTCAGTTCAATACGCCTAAATATAGGCAATCGGAAAACACCAAATAGGCAACAAAAATTAACATGGACCCTGTCGTTTACACGAATGGCATGCGGGTTGCATATGGCGAGGCGGATTAATATTCATTAATATTCATTAATTAATAGTGCGATTTTCATGATTTTCGACTTATAGGCAAGGAAAGGACAAGGGAAAATGATTCAACTGTCGATGATTTACAATTTCAAGAGATATTTATTCAAGAATTTACTATAATAATACATGTTTATTGCATAAACGATCTTATTATTACATGGATATTTGCAGTGTTGCGAGTCACTGATTACATTTTCAATGGAAATACCTATTCAATGACCCAATACTTTGGTAATGTGTAATTGAACTCGATTCAATTGGTAAAAGTAATTATCAAGTAAAGTAATTCAGAGTAATGATAGAGTAAGAGTAATTATAAAGTTATTTAAAGGTAAAATCACCAAAGTGATGTGTAATTGAATCAAGTCATTACCGAAGTAATGTGTAATCAGATGAAAATCCAATTACACATTACGAAAGTAACGAGCATTTAATAAAAATTCAATTACAATTTTCACAACACTGAATATTTGATTCGAAAAATTGTAGATGTGATCATAATACGTGTAATATATTACTTTACCAGTTTGAAAATAAGCTAGAACTATAATTGGGTTATAATAAAACTATTATTATACTCTAAACTAATCGTTCCGACCATAATACATACATATACGTACGAAGGTATATTTTACAGAATGCCAAGTACAATGTTAGAAGCAGATAATTTTAATAGTAGAATAATTCATTACTCTATAAATATAGTTGTTCTCTCAAAGATACTAATCAGAATATTCTCTACTCTCTATTAGTTATGGACAATTTTACAAGAGAGTGAATTATACCTGACAAATATATATCGTATATGCATGTATTATGCTCTGTTACCTGAATAGTTATTGGTAATATTTCGTACGGTAATGGGTAATCCCAACTATCCCAAATACAACGAGTTTAAACAAATAAAAAGCATCAAGACCCTCGGGTCAGTACCCGAGGGCTGGATACAATATTAATACATGCGAGAGAACATGTTGTTAATAATATATAAACACGAATTTTCATCTATTATGTAATATTACAAGTCTTTTCCTTGTACGATTATATGACCGGATAAACTAATCAAGTATGGCGAGCTTTATAAAAACGAGTTATTATATCACCGCTTATGGCTGTTATAATTAAATTGATTTGGAATAATCTGTACAGCGATTTGTAAAATGATTTGAAAGTTATCGTTGAATATTGAAACTAGTATCCGATGTGTTTCGAGTAGGACGTTGATTTTAATGCTACATAGAGCGGGCAGCAGATGCTGTGATATAAAAGCTTGTGGTTGTCACTAATCGTAGAAAATATTATAATTGGGTTTTTCATTATTTTTCACACATAAACTGGGTTACAAAGTCTGCTGGCTGAAAATTAGTGACAACCAGCTCAGCTTGTTTTCTGTACAACGTTTCAAACGGAATCGATTCTTAGACTAGATGCGAGATTTTACCAAAACTGATTCAAAAGGTACTGTAATTATGAACTCTTTGCTTATGCTACTTTATTAAAGCTCCGCCTTGGAGAGTTGTCTTGCGATCATTCTTCCGGTGCTTGTACTGCTTCACTCCCTGGTGTGAATCCCCTGTCCTGATGAATTTTGAAGAGGTTTTGTTGAAGATAGGCAGGAACTAGTTTCCCTCGATGAACAGGGCCTGTGAAGATAAAAACTAGATAAACATAGGGTACATTGGATAGATTGAGTTTATGTGTTTTTCGAGCAATCATTCTCAACTGAGTACCAAAGAATTTCTAATTGTGATTATAAATCTGTATGAAATATATTATAATATATTTCTTATGATTGATTTTGTAAGCCTGCCTGAACCATTTTCAAATGTGATATAAACTTTCAACTATTTTCAACAGAATCAAGAATGTCAATAAGCTAGGTGTAATTTATCTCCAATATTGAATAAAATTATGTTCCATGTTTAAAAAATAAGTGTGATGCCTACTAAGGCCTACAGCAATCTATCCTTGTATTTATTTTTAAACCTTTAAATTTTGATCCTCGTTGTTCAAATATTTCTCTACTACGAGGTGAGTCTACTATATTCAACCGAGGTAAACATATTCTCTCCAGATCTATCAACCATGTTCCAGGTTTGTCATTAAAAACAGAGAATTTATTGCTATTTCCAAGAATTAAGTGTGCTTTCTCTCCAAGGCTTACCCTATAACAAGACGGACAATATCTTACCTCTGGGTATATTATTACGCGTCGGTATAGTATCCCTTGCAGCTGAGTGAAACAGAGTTGTCGTCAAAGTTTCTGGCGTATACGGGGAGACAGAGGCAAGCCGGAGGTCCTAGTGTCAAGTCAAAGATACAGGGTGAACGTCACGGTTACTTGGCCGATGAGTGTTGTGGTACATAGACTTGGAAAAGTGAACCTGTCCCAGATCTGTATCGAATCACGAAGTATGTTTCAGCAATGATTGTTTTGCGGACATACATTTAAAGTTAAATTAGGTCTTTGGCTAATATGATACAAAGCTCACCATTATCTTGGTCGACCGTTAATCCAGGACTAGCCGGGCAGTGTTGGTTGGCGTCCATCTCCGACCAAGTAGCACGCAGGATCTATGTGCAGTTCAAGTATCAGCGATGTTCGTTCTCATCTCCGTCGACCGATAATGCTGTCAAAGAATCGAATAAAATAATAAAACGGGGAACGAGTATTCTCCCGAGAAATACTTGTCAACTCGAAATAACACGACAAATTTGTTTTCCCTTCGGACTTGCGAAATATGCCTGTAAAACAAACGACGCTACAAGGCGCATTATATTTCTATTGAAAACAGGTCCGAGAAGTTATGTTCGTAAGAAATCTAGATTTTCGCTTATTTATTGGCTGGTATGAATAAAATGTACTTGAAAATGAACAATATCTCCAATTATAATGAAAGTCTGCCGGTAGCAATTCAACGGTTACTTACTTCGACGATTAAAATACGAGACGCGTGAAATCTGTCGGAAATATATTGAATACAATTTCATTTGTTTTCAACAAGCTTTAAAAATTGTCGATTATTTATTAAAAATATTGATCGAAATATTTCAAACTCACTTATATCCAACGTTCCTCCGTTGATGTCAGCCTTCCCGAGCCGCAAATCTTCTCGACACTTTTCACAGATCTTCACTCGAGGATGCCGCGCAGATGACTGAAGGCTGCGCCCGGCGTTCTTGGTTTATAGTCGCGCGGCGCGGGGTGGGGACGATAATAATTGCCCCACCAATTTAATTAATCGCTTCAATCTACTTGCTAGGATAAATCAAATAAGAATTTTACATTTTTAATAACAAAGAATAAAAAAATGAATATTAAAAATGTTTATACCGGATGATTCCTGGCTTACATCTCAGTGATTTGGGTATAGCTGTAAATTTATTTCAACTGCTTTATTTTTATTCGTTCAGATATACCTATAATGCACACATAAATGCAATGAAATATCAGTAATTCATTTCAACTTCTTCGCATTATTTCCACGCGCCACTATCTTTCATTCTATCAATGAATCTAATAAAGAGTCGAAATTTTTACAATGAGCTACTTGCCACGCCTCCAAGAATATTATTAAAGGGTCGTAGTTTTTTTTGTCCGCATATTTGTGCAGTACCACTATATTTTCATTCATAGACGGGCACTTCTCAGAAAACGTAGTAATTTTTTTATCTGCATATTTGTGCAGCACCACTATCTTACCACTCGTTCATTCATCCGCGACCAGCGCACTCTATGTGTCGATGGAGTAGTTGCTGCTGGAGGGGGTATCAAAACTAGCAATGTGTACAAACGAACGAACAATTAAAAGAACAACTCAAACTAAGAATTATTAAGTGTTATTCAGTTAGAAAAATTCATAAATAAAGTCGATAAATAATAATGAAGAAAATAATAGCGATATATTTTTTTTTAATATTAGTTTATTTCGACATTTTAAGATGTATGGACAATTATTACATAATAATTATATATAATGAGACATTTTACTAGTCAGTTGTTCTCGCGCGCATGTAACCTGCTACAATCCTATTCTCTCGTTTCATTTCCCAGACATTATTATTTTCGAATCTGACAACACCCTTTGATAAAATTAATAGTTATTAAACTATGAATGAATCATGAAATATGTGTTCTGGTTATTAATCGCCAATTAATAATTATTATTATTATAATTTTTTTTTTTTTGTATTTTTTTTTTTTTATATGTTTTTTTGTTGTATTTTTTGTATTTTTTTTTTTAATCATTATCAATATTATAATCAGTATATTATTAATTAATTATTATAATTACGATATAACACTATAATTAATTTTTATTCATTTATTTTTTTTTTGTTTTTTTTTTTTCGTTTTTAATTACTGGTTTATTATTTCATTCGTAATAAGTAAAAGTACATTATACAATGCTGCATTTATGTATATGCGCGTGTGTACATATTACGCGAAATTTTATTCCGTATATAATTTTTTCTTCTTTTTATTCTTCTTCTTCTTCTTCTACTTCTCCTTTTTTTTTTTTTTTTTCATTACCATTTCACGCATGAATATATATTATATTCAATGATAAGATATAAGACTTTGTCGGATACGGTATCTCAAAAGATGGCAAAACTTTTCCACCTATTCAAACAAATCGAGTTTTCCTCATCTTTCCGTTATTTTCCCCTTATCTTACCTTTTACACTGTAAATTCACCGAATTATATTTGTCCAACTTTTTAATTAATTCAATTAATCAATCTTTCATTTTGCCATCTTCTTGTGCACAAGATACAGATAACCAGGCAAAGTCATATTTCTTTTAATAAGGATAGACCTTCGGTTTATTTCAGTTTATTTTTTATTTTTTGTTTTAGTTTTTTCAAAGTCCTTTGAAAACACCTTAAGCCTGGCAGCTGCACTAGCAGATAGTTGTTTTTGTTGTTTTTTGTTTTTTGTTTTTTTTCTAGTTTTTCTGACTATTTCATTTTCATTTTAATAATTATATCGTTACAGGTAAAAGCGTCCCCCCTCTTACACTGTCTTTTAACTTCTTCGTTTTTGTAATTTTAAAAAAAATTTGTTTGCTGTGGCAAATGATATTCCTCTTCAATTATAATGTATTAGGAAATTAAGAGAAATAAAAATAAAAATAAAAATAAAAATAATAAAAATTGAACATTTTCCAGTGTATTCTTCAACTATGTGACTAGAAATACGATATAGTATGTATATGACTTAGGTATAATAATTAATATATATATATATATTTATAATTATAATCGCTACAGGCAATACTAGCGTCAATTTAAAATTTACAATAATAGTATTATGGCATCCGTGATTAAAAAAGGAACAAAAATTAATAAAACAATAATAATAATAATAATAATAATAATAATAATAATAATAATAATAATAATAATAACAATTTCAGATAAAAACTTAAATGATGGATGAAATAATGAAAATCACAATTTTTCATCGATATACTCAAATTATAATCGATTTGAAGAGATAAAGAGGTGAAAAAAAAAAGAGAGAAAAAAATGCAGAGTGATGATAGTCGAGTTTTGCCGAACTTCTCATAGGAAAATTAATTATTACAAACGTCAATATGATATCGCTAACCAGATGAAAAATTAATAATAAAAAGTGTTAGCGTTAGTAAAATGATTTAAAATATGTATTAAAAATTCGTAAATTTAAATCAATTAATTTCGAACACACAGTTGTAATATTTCAGTGTTTCCTAATTAATATTGACGTCTGAAATATATCATAACGTTATGGTTTGACTTTAAGATACTCAATTTATTATTTTTCGTTTTTTTTTTTGTTTTTTCTTTTTCATTTATTTTTTTACCTGTAGAGGATTTTGCGCAAGGTGGGAAATTTCGCGGAAACAATAAATAATAAAGAGTTGAAGACAGACAGATAAATCATTGTTGTTTATATTTATAAATTTATCCCTCGTTTCCCTATTTTAGATTAATATTTTTTTATTTTTTTTCCTAGTTGCACAGTTGTACGCGGTGGGACGAACTTAAGGGTCGACTACTTAAAGACGTGCGATATTTAAGTTTTATAAATTATGGCAAGGAATGTAGCAATGGCACTGTAAGACTTATTACTGCAAAGGTGTTGACGTGCGACGATAATATAACAAAAAATAAAATAAAATAAAATAAATAATAATAATAATAACATGTGCATTATATTTTGAATAATAATTATATTGAGAAAGTTGCATCGATCGGCAAAATTCTCTTGTATTAGATTAGAATAAAAAGGCAAGCTGTAAGGTATATATGTATTTATATAGTAGATGCGCGTAAAAAATAAATTAAAAAATAAAAATAGCATTATTATTATTATTATTATTATTATTATTATTATAACTGTCGTTGAAAATCTTTGGCAGTTAATAAAATTAATATATATGGGAAATTCCACGTGAATAATATAATTAGAAATAAAATTAATATATATATATATATATAATATATATGAAGAAGATCAATAAAATTATTCATTAATTTTACACTTTATAATTCCCTTTCCGAATGACGATATTCTCTTTTCTTTGATTATTTAATTATTGAATTAATTAATTAATTATTCATTTATTTATTTATTAATTTATTTATATATATATTTCTTCTCCTTCTTCTTCTTTTTTTTTTTTATTTATTCGTTCTAATACCTTAGCAGACAATCAATCGTTTGTTACATTTATGTTCATTGGCTAGCACACGCTTTTCCCTAATTGTTATATATGGAATATACCCCAAGTATACACACAAATATTATTAATTACCATTCTTTTACGTTTTCTTTTCTTCTTCTTTATTTTGTTTAATTTTATTTTCATTTAAATTTAATTGTAATTGTAATTGTAATTGTAATTATAATTAAAATTAAATATTAATTATTAATTATTCATAATAACGCAATAATTAATCGGTAGATAATAATTATAATTCTTACAAATATACTTTTAATTTTTTTTTTTTGTTCCTCTTTTTTTTCTCTTTTTGGTTTTTTTTTTAATTTTTTTTTAATTTTAAAAATTTTTCAATTCGCATTTTGTTTTGTTTCTTTCTCATTTTCATTTTAATAATATGACATATTATTTTCCTTATCATCATACTAATCCTCCTCCTTCTCTTCCTCTTCCTCCGACGCCTCTTCCGCCTTCTTCCAGCCTGCATATGATATTTTTCAACAGTGTTTTCATTTTTTTTCTTTTTATCAGCTAAATAAATGTAAACGATTTTTTTTTTCTTCTTTTTCTCTTCTTCTTTCTTTCTTTCTTTCTTTTTCTCTACATTGCTAAGGAGGTACGCGATTCTCATTATTTCAGCAAACGGATCAATGAACGAACTAGATAATTAATATGCTATATGATCGTTATTAATCACATCTAAACGCGTTAATTTTAACTAATCAAATCAACGCTATTATTTTATCGCTCATCGTATCGATTAAAATAATATTATTACGCATTATAGTATGTAGCAATCCATTCAATAACATTTATTTCTTCCTTTTCCACTCTCTTTCATTCTTTTTTTTCATTCCTTTTTTCATTCATTCTCTCATTCTCTCAATCTCTCTTTCTTTCTTTCTTTCTTTCTTTCTTTCTCTCACGCAGCCAATAACTTTGAATTAAATTTATATAACTGTGATTATACAGTCATCGCCCTTTAACTAAGATTACCTCATGCTCATTGGCACGTATTACCTATATATTTGGTACATTTTTTTTTTTCGTATTTGTTATATTTTTCTATCATTATTTTCTTCTTCATTTCTTTGTTTTTGTTGTTGTTGTTGTTGTTTTTTTTTGTTTGTTTTTTGTTTTTACAAACATTATCACCGTTACTACTATATTACTTATAGTATATAACATAACTCTCTCTCTCTCTCTCTCTTTCTCTCTTTGTCAAATCTTTTCTTATCAATCAATTTTCATAAGATCATTTTAAGTCGTCGCTTTACATATACTATTATAATATTTGAGTTGTTCAAACTCTATTTTTCTGTTTTTTTTTTTTTGTTATTTATTTATTTTTTACTTTTTTTTTTACTATTCATATACATACGCGATATATAACACATACATTACGACAGTCAAACAGATATATACTCTCGTTCGTTCATTCTCTGTGTCTATAAGACTTTTTTAAGCACGTCTTCAACTTTATATTAATACGTGTATACTATAGTATATCTAGAATTTTTTTTTTTTTTTTTTATCTTTCATAACAGTTCTTCTCGTTATTTAATTAGTTATTATTATTATTATTATTTTATTCATTTTCTTCTAATTCATATTATTTAAAGACGTGCTAGTAAAGTTTGGCCAATTTTATACTATATAGTATTCTTTTTCTCATATCATTATTATTATTATTATTATTATTATTATTATTATTATTATTATAATTATTATAATTATTATTATTATAATACCAACGCGTAACGGAACCTGCGTATAAAATATCTTCTTTATTATTATAATTTCTTATATGTTTCACCAAATTAATGAATTCTTTATTTTTTTATTTTTTCTCAATAATGTGCGGGCTGCGTGCTGCGTGTGCAGATTTTACTTATAGATATAGATATAATATATTATTGAGGACCTTGTAGAAATAATTTTTTTTTTCTTCTTTTACTTTTGTGTTTTTTTTTTTTTTTTGTTGTAAGCGGGACTAAGTAAAATGTTTCCCCCCCCCCCCGTCTGTTAAGTATACATAATTATATAATTAACATCCTTTATTTATTTATTTATTTATGCGTCTTTTTGTTTTTTTTTTTTTTGTTTTTTCTTTCTGAACGATCGATTTACTATTGATCTCACCTTTTCTTTGTAGTAAAATATAATAATATATGAAAATATTAGTTTCGAGGACTCGGAGAGTGAGCAAATTAATGAATATAAATCGTTTAATAATTATCAACTTTATATCAATTTTTCGATATCAGAAAATAATTAATTAATTTACGATACGATTTTTTATATACCATATAATATATATATATTTTTTTTTCACTATATCTCATAGCCCTCGAATATTACGATTGTGCGCAATGAAATCTGTGCTTGATTTGTTTGTTCTTTTTTTGTTCATTTTATAGCGTTTAATGCATGTAATTGTAATTGTTTCGTATTGTATTGTTGTATTGTATTGTATTGTATTGTATTTTACGAACGTTTTTACACTGAGGTCCCATATGAGCTTTTATTTTTTGTTTTAATATATTTATACGCGTGGTTTAAATATATTGTCGAAATATTATGTATATCAAGTTAATAAGAAAATATTATTAATAAAAAATAAAAAAAATAAGATAATTATATAGAAATATAAAGAATATAAATAATGAAATAAAAATAAATTCATATAATAAATATGTATGTATGTGAAATGATAACGCGATAATAATATAATAATCTGAATATTATAATAGAAATTTACGTATATGTACTTATATAAGATTCAATCCTTATATATGCGGAGGCGGTGTATAATATTATAATTTGAATTATTTTCTTAGTTCCTGACTGGATATTCATTTTTTCTTCATTTACTTTTCTTTTTCTTTCTTTCTTTCTTTCTTTTCAATTTCGAACTAATAATATAAATAATTTATTATACTTGTGCGTTTTATTAATATTAATATTAATATTATTATTATTATTGTTGTTATTATTATTATTATTATCATCACGCTTTAATGTTAAAATGATAATTCAATGTACTTCGATGAAGATAGAAGATAAAGAAAAGAAATAAGAAAATGAGAAAATCGAATAAACGGAGTTTATAATCATTAATAATTTGTAGTATGTAGTATTTCATTCGACTATTATTATTCATACGCTCTTCAAGTTATATTAGTATATAAATAATTAATTATTAAAATAATTATTATAGTGATAAAAAATTAAATAAATTAAATAAATGCCACAGTCTGTATTCGGATCTGGTAATTGAAATTTTCAGTTTATTACGTACCGCGTATTAGTGGAAGTCCACGAAAATTCGAAATTAGAGAAAAAAAGAATAAATTTTTTTTAAAATAAATAAATAAATGAAGAATTGAAGTGAAACAGAGAAATTAGTTGAAATATGATTGTGTGTTTTTTTCTTTTTCTTTCTTTCTGTATAAACAGGCGATTAATCGGATTATTTATTTATAAAGCGCAAAAACCTTTTATCATGTGAGAATTTTTATCGCAGCGATTAACAATATGAAATCTTTAAAAAAAAATCATTTATCAATATATTTAATTACAGTAAATTTTATCAAATGAAAATCTTTGTCTTTAAATAGTAAATATATGTAATTAGTGCGGATTGTTAGCTTTCACGATAATTAATTCGATAATAAATAAGTGAACAAAATAAAAGAAACAACGATTTGCGCGATATTTAATTAATTCATAATTAATTAATTAATTAATTTTTTTCGTTTTTTTTTTTTAATATTTTTATATTTTTACTATGCTGCTTATTGCTGCTGCAGTTGCTGTTGCTGTTGCTGCTGCTGCTGCTGCTGCTGCTGCTGCTACGTTGTATAATATGTAGTATGCGTGTATGAGATGTGCGTGTACGCGCATATACCTGTATATATATATATATACACATATATATATATATACATATACACGCGTGAAATATTAAATAATTCGAAATATTCGTTAAATTATTATTAATATTAATATTGTTATTATTTATTATTATTATTTTGTGTGTATATTTTCCATCGCGTTTGTGCAAGTTGTGCGAAATCGCATCGAATAGTGACACACCGTACGCGTAATTTCTGTATTATATTATTCCCGAATAAAAAAAAAAAAAATACCTGTTTGCAAAATCTCTACCTCTAATTCTTCTATCCGCTTTCCTTTATTTTCTTCTCTTCTCTTCTTTTTTCTTTACTGTTCTCTTCTTTTCTTTTCTTTTCTTTTTCGGGGTTTTTCAGTTTTTGTTCGCATCTTAAAATATTGACCCTTCCCCCCTCGTCCCCCACATATGCTGCAGCTGTGACAATCGACAATGCATAGTTTTCCAATGGGGGGAAAAAAAAAAGAAAAAAAAACGAAAGTCTGTCACGGTTCAAAAACCAACAATCCAATGAAGAAAAAGAAGAAGAAAAGAAAATCAAAAATCAAAAATCACGTGCTGCGGTTACATTATACTCATATCAGAGGTAAAAGAAAATAAGATTCAAATATTCCCAAAACTGATATAGTATGTATAAGCTGTTATAATTTGTGTTCTTGATTCTCTCTTATTCCTGTTCTTCAAACATACACACACACTCACACACACACACACACACTATAACATTTAGTTCTAATTTATCTTTTTCATATAATGGGTCTAAATACATAATCGATATCTAATAACATATACGCGTCATATATAGTATATAAGAGCCCACTGTACATATATAAAACAGTTAATAATATATATATATAGTGATAAAAGTTGGATTAAAAACCGTAACAGGTTTCATTTTTAAGCGTTATGCTCTATAATCACGTTGCTTTGTTTGTTTGTTTGTTTGTTTCTTTCTTTGTTTTCATTTTAATTTTCTTTTTTTGTTGTTCTTCTTTCTCTTCTTCTTTTTGTTCTTGTTCTTTTTCTTTTTCTTTTTCTTATTTTGTTTTTTTGTTTTGTTTCTTTAACGGGCAGCTCGTCATAATCGTTTACGCTTAATCTTACAGATATTATCTTTATGTTATTAAATAGGATATCATTATTATTTATTATTATTATTTATTATTATTTATTATTATTGTTATTATTATTATATAGAATTAGGCTAATAGAGACCGCAGCCACGGAGATTATTCGCTATAATCACGTCTGTTACTGCGTCAAATACAAATTGAATGTTATTTGTGTCTGTGGCGCATGTCATGTGGCAGTAGATCTCCTTTGTTGTTGATTTATTTTTTGCCTCGAATTGCGCCTGGATGTACGCTGCCGCTTCACCGTATTCTTGCGCACCTAAAAAAAAAAAAAAAAATATAAGAAAAATTAACAAATTATACTACATGGTGTAATACATTAAATTTGAAAAATTACGAGATCTAAATCATTTTTTCATAATTAAGTCACCCCCGTTATAAGCCATCCGCCGAATTTGGCAAACCACCACATTACACGATACGTGATCATCGACAACTCAACGTTTCGATAACTTTCGTGTGTCGGAGAGCTCACGCATCGTGTAACTCCGCGGGCGACTCTAATAATTATGACAGCCGAGGTTGAGATAAGCCATAGGATTTTTAAAAAAATGACAGCCGAGGAAATTGACATTCTAATAACGTAAAAATCATTTTTAGACTCTATTTTCGCACGAAAATAACATGTTTTTGGACGTTATGAGTTCGAAATTGAATTCTGATTGGCACTGTGCATTTATTTTCTGCATTTCAGACGCCTGGACTTGGATAATAATCGAACCGTGTAACTCTCGCATTTTTTTCGACCAAAAGGAGGTGGGCGACTAGGGATGAGCCTTAAGAAAAAAATTGTACGATCTTGTATCTCTGAAATTGCATTTTTGATGCTACGCCCTTATGCTTATTAGACACGCGATATATTAGAAACGAAAATTTGTCAAAATTCAATTATTACTCACCCGCATATTCAGGGAAGCATATGGTGAGCGGAGATTTACGGATTTTTTCTTCAAACAGATCCTTCTTGTTTAAGAAAAGAATAATCGAAGTATCCGTGAACCATTTGTTGTTGCAAATCGAGTCAAAAAGTTTCAAGCTCTCTTGCATTCGGTTCTGAAATAAAAACAAATATCACAAACATTAATCTTTTGCATTAGAATATTTTTCATATTGTTCAAAATCATTTTAAAACTTCTGCGAAAAAAGAAAAATTATTTCCAGATTTCCTAAAATCGCATCAAATCATTCCGAAGAGAGTCTTGTCGATTTTATATTATGAATAATATTTTTAGATAGGGTCGAGTGAACGTTTTTATTTTTTCAAATTTCTTTCTTTCGATTTTCATCGTCAGTAAAATAATACGATGATATAATTAAAGCAATGCCGTTTAAAATTCAGACTGCGATGTTGGACCCCGGTAATCAATTGACACTTTGACACAACTAGAAACGTGCAGAGTCGAGTGGTGGCACTAATAAACTTCCCACGTGTTTCCCACTCTCGATTTTCTCCTGTCTCAGTTCTCATTGTCAGTCGGACCAATTGATCCCTTGATCCCTTGATTCCTTTATTCATTCAAGTCTCACGTCACTGCAGACTTCATTCATTTCTCGATATATATAAACCTATACCTACGTGATTGTTTCAAACCTTAAAAGTCTAATTAGTTCATTATATACGAACGAAAGAACAATATATCTGATATACTACAGAATATTTTCATAACATTTATAAAAAAGAAAATCTTCCAAATTCGCAAATTTTAAAAAAAAATTCCTACCCTTTTTCTTGATAATATTTCGTGTTCTCCGAGAAAAAAATCGATATTTTTGACAATTCTTTTCAGATAAAAAATTTAATATTTCGAAAACATTTTTTAAAATTAATTTCAAGGCGATGGGCAAATTTTGTCATTTTTTAATCCATTCACCAACTCGACTTGTTGAAAGACAAAAAAACGAAAATGAAAATAAAAGTAAAACTCACCGTTGTCTCGTCCTCGTGAAGAACTTGGTCGTACTCCGACATCGCGACGCAAAATATAATGGCTGTTACATCCTCGAAACAATGGATCCATTTTTTACGCTCACTTCTCTGACCACCGACATCGAACAACCTAAACGGGAGACAAAAGAATTTTTTTTTTTTTTAGCAAAAATAATTTAAACGTCGAACAAAAAGTAAAAAGAAGAAGAAGAAGAAGAAGAAGAAGAAGAAGAAGCATGATAACGTCAAAATACATGAATTCATTCATATCGTATCATAACATCAATTTTCTATCTTCGTTTCTAATTTTTTTATTTTATTTTTTTAAATATTTAAAATATTTTTTTTATGTACACATTAGGGGTACACGATTAGTTTCTGGCCTTATGTCGCATAATATATATAACGCTGTATTTAATTCAGTTCAAATTAAAATCAATAATTTATTATAGATGAACAGCAACGTGAAATGAATAATAAATGAGAAGAAGAGTAGTCTCTTGCATTCAGTATAATTCGTTTACAATCATGAGCCATAGTTTGAATAGTTTACGTTGGTGCTAATCAAACCTGAAGTCAATATTCCGAATTCGTTTGAGACGATTTAGAATTTTCTGAAACGTTGAAGTTTAGAAAGGTCAAAAATCCAGAAAATTTTGATCTATTTTTCAGACTTTGTAAACAAAAAAAATAGTTCATTCTGATCGAGACCCTCTTTACGAAAATTTTTAAATCTAATTAAATCTATGACTTCGTGATGTCACAAATAATTGATAGGATTTTTTTTTTTCTTTCATAAAGTAAATCAAAAAGTAAATACATGCGTGAATTTCAAGTTCCGGAAGTTTGGCCTTTCGGATATTTAGAAAAATTCGGAATTTTGAACCTCCGGTCTTCCTCGTATCAAATTTTTTTTCCTATCTAAAAACCACCCTAGTACAATGGTTTTTACAGATTTGAAAAATCACGTCACGTTATTACACCGATATCTATACAATTATCATTATGGATTACGTTATTTTACTCGTTGGTACCCCGCGTCTGTACTATAACAAGGCTTATAATATTTAAACGATCTAATTATTTAGCATAATGAAATTTATTATATTTTCGGTTCTTCCATTCGTTAGATATGCTGATTCTGAAATCTGTTTTCTTCAGAATATGGAAATTTTTCAAAATTATTTTAATAATTCTTCTTTTCTCTATCCTATATATTTACATCCATATATCACCATGGATAAACGCCTTTAATTATTTATTTTCAAATCCATGGAATACAAAGAAAATCGTTTTATTTTTAAATACTATTAAAAAAATTCTAATACTCACTTGAAGTTGAGGTTCTTGAACGAAAAGTGTACCTCCACTATTCCGGTCGTTTTTACTCGAGTTCTAAGGATATCTTGTTCCGTTGGCTGGTATTCCCTGGCACCTAACCGGTCCAAGTCGTCCAAGAAGCTGAAAAATATAATCAAAATACAGGATTCTATATAAAAAAATTCTATATCCTGTTTATCCTGTGTTTTTTTTTTTTTCATAATTATTTAATGTAATTATGATAAGAAATAATGAATAAATGAATTTTCTATCCAGAATTTTTGGGACGAATTTAAAAAATTATTCACGATAAAAATGGATTAATAATTTTCAATAAATCTTATCGTTAAATCAGTGATTTTTTTTTTTTTTATAAAACTCTTACGATTTTTCTTATCAAAATTTCAATATATGACTGTAGGGAAAAATTGTGATACTTTCGCAGGATTTCCATGAAAAATAATTATAATTCTAGGAAAATTCTAGGATTTTGATTAATTCCAAGACTGCAGGTATATAGAAGTACTGTTTTATTTAAAAATGAGCCGATAATCTATCTATATATCCGTCTGTTCTGTGTATTAAAAAATTTTAAAAAAATACATATATCTATAGATATTTAAAAAATAAAAAAAAGTTTTAAAATATGAATCGATTTATCCGTAGGTACACAATGAGCTGATAGTTTCTACACGGTCTAACCGTCTGTCTATCTATCTATCTATTTGTCTATCGTTGAACCTAGGGGATCTATAGATATCAGTGCGCATCTACAGGTGGGGTGGGGAGGGGGGATTGTAGAGGGATGACGTTGGAAGCTTTAATAAGGCAGAACGTGTGTATTATCGGAATTGCAGATTTGCCAATAAATTGTTAGAAATTCCGGAGCTTAGTGGTTTTTTTTTCATTTTTTTTCTTTCTTATCGTGTGATTTTAGTGTATTTTTAATAGGGGATGATCAAATGTTTATGGATGACTGTGAACAAAAAATTTGCAATTCTTTTTTCTTCAATTTTTCCAGTTCGAAAGTTGTCTCTCTCATGTACCTATTAATATCGCGGTAAAAGAAAAAAAAAAAAAAAAATTATGAGTGAAAATAATACAAAAAAAAATAAAAATGTCATGGTCAATCCATGTACCATATATATGAGGATAATAATTAGAAACTAAGAATGTATGTATGCATATAGATAGCTATGTATATGTATACATGGTATATAATGAGGAGGAAAAGGGACTAAGAGAAAACAAGGGTTGGGGGTTTAGGGGCGAAGTGGCGGCCATTTTATTGCCACGTGACACGGGCGTGGCGTGACGTCACTACCGATCAATACGACACAGAAGCTATATACACGCATCTCTCTCTTTCTCTTTCTCTCTCTCTCTCTCTTTCTCTCCCTCAAACGCGAAAAAGCTCAGCTTTTCTGGCCTACTCTACTGGCCAAGCTCACTACTCTATACGTACATACAAACATGCATAGATACGTGTGGGTATATATATACATATACATAGATACTGTACACTATGTTAGGTAGTACACTATCCAGTCTTTGGGCTTTGAGGTGGCGACAACCGCTAAGCGATTCGTATAGACCGCGAACCCGGCTCTTTTCGAGCAGCAATCTCCTGCATGACTCGACTCTCGCGCAGAACTTGATCACTCCCTCGGCTCTTTGAGGGACGAGTTTTTCTTCTCTTAGTACTTTTTCATTTCATTTCATTTTTTCTTTTCTTTTCATTCCGGTTCTTTTCTTTTCGTTATTATTCTATTCTTTATTTCAAAATGACTCATCGTCGATATGTATATGTTTAAGTTTAATTATTTTCGAATTTTGGACGTCTCCAAATTGTGATGGATAAAATTTTGTCGTTGATAATCTGTTAATTTTTTTTTTTTTTCTTTAACACGAATATCTACTACTAATAGGTAAGATGTGCAGTATACGGAGTTTTAGATTATTCGAAGCGATAATGAGATAGGAAGTTAAAAAAAAATAATCCCAAAGTACTCAAAAACCGTATGTTATTTAAATGGAAAAGATCAAAGGCTTTGGGACAGTACTTAAAATTGAGATAGGAAACTGGGCTTTTGCGACTACATTTTCATTTTCATTTTTTTTTTCGTTTTTTTTTTTTTCTGTTTATATTTGGAGACGTTACGGTCCGCGTGGGAGGATTGAATTTCTAATATTACCGAACTAAGTACCATCTTAATACCTATATATACCTACTTTGTGTATTATGTCGGTACATACATATTGTTTGAACGAATTATACAGCTAAGATTACGTTTTTTTTTCTTTTTTTTTTTTTCCCTTATACTCAAACCGAATTTTCGCATCCGAAACGAAACATCCACGAATTTGAATACGATATTCGAATATGTAGTAGATAGCTTCAAATTTGATTTTTTTTTTTTAAGGTATAAAAATTAACAATAACAAATTTGAAATGATTTTTCGTTTCGTACGAATTATTTAATGAAGAAGAAAAATAGGTCGTGCGTATAAAAAAGAAAAACAAAAAAAGCGAAAAAACGAAAAACGTGCGAAATAAAAAGAAATTATTTATAAATATAGACATTCGGGGGTGTAGGTTTAGGTATTATAGATTCTTTTGATCATATCATGCGCGTGCTTATTAGAACGAAAGGGATTTGTCACGTGGATGTAATAGCTGTACCACATCGTCTAGAGTTATATGTTAGGTACATACATGAATAGATAGGATATTAATACTATACATATCGCGTTTCTAATCGGATACTAAGACCAAAAAAGGCATGTACACAGTTTTCTCAAAGTTTGCCTATTGAAACTTGAAAAATACGAAAATAGCATAAAAAGAAACGAAAAAAAAAAACATCATTGTTCTAAAAACTGGAAAGTCATATGTATAATTCTAGGCACTTTTGGTTCTAATTATTATTATTCGTTTTTATCAAAATCTACATTTCAAGTTATTCTAATGCGATTAGTAAAAAAAAAAGAAATAGAATTTCATGCCTTTTTGGTATTAGAAACGCGATATGTGTGTCTGCGATCGATAGACGTGTATAAATACCGAATACGAGATTTATAGAATACGATGAAAGGAAGAGAGAGAAAGAGAGAGAGAGAGAGAGAGAGAGAGAAAAAGTAAATATAAACAAGGGACTCACTATTTAGCCGAATCATTTAGCTGATACTCGTTGCTCCTACCGAAACACTCTTGTACCCCGTTATCAGCCCAAAGCCTCTTCATCGCGGCTAATAATTCTTCGCTAAATGGTTCCGTATCTTCCATTCGTTGGATAACATCGAAGACCATCTTAGCGTCCGTCTGTAAAAATTTGTAAAAAAAAAAACAACATAAATATTAATATAAATTATATAAACAACCAAAATTTATTATATATATACATGTGTATTACAATTATTATTATTATATATTATTGATAATTTTTGATACGCAGAAACAGAAACAGAAACACAGAAAAAACAATAAAAAAATTTACAAATCTATAGATTTTTCTATTTATTTTATTTTTTTATATATAGGTGTACCTATATGTCTATGTATTAAAGATAATCTTTTTGTATATAGATTTTAAAGCACAACCTGTGGCTGATAGCCAGGAGTCAGCACATATGGCATACATATTGCCTGCCTGGCTTACCTGTGACAAGGCGAACTTGGCGCCCTGCCACCCCACGTCAAGTAGGTGTAGAATAAAGCTACCTGATTTTCAACTCCGACGATTAGTTTTTATTTTTTTATTCTTTCTACTCTCTATCTCCATATCATAATCAATTATTTTTCTAACCCTATTCGATAATATTTATGGTTTTTTTTTTGTTTTTTTTTTTTTACTGTTTAACTCTCGAAATACAAATTTCATACGGAAATAGATGACGATAATTATAGTATAGAATATATAGAATCGTGATTTTTCATTCTTACATAAGGAAAGAAAAAGACATAAATACGTAATAATAATAAATCGTACGTATGGGAAAAAAATTGGAAAATTTCATCCCCCGTGAGATCAAGGGGATTAAATATTAAAATAAAAATCATAATTAATCGAAAGTGTTAGTTTTTTTTTTTTTTTTTGTTTTTTTTTTAATATATGGTGTATGTAGTTCCTAAAATGATACGTGACTTAAGATTATGCTTAGATGTTTCTTACATATGTATAATAAATATATAGTAAACGCGTGTGTCTCGTATTTACGCTGAATTAGAATAAGGCATTGGATTACTAGCTCTGCTAACCAGACACCACGGTTCTCGTAATTAGACTTTAGAGCAACGGTTACATCAGGAGGTACCTATGTATTAAATTATACTTATAAGGTAGTATATAGGTATATACTATACGTACCACATAATATACCTACTAGAATAAATAACTATCTTATATAGGTAAGTTACGTGTAGAAAATGCAAAATCCACGTATTACAATAGCTGCGAAATTTTGTTTCAAATATTTTTTTTCCCCAAAATCGAAAATGAAAATTGAAAATCTTCCGAAAACTTTTCAGATATGTATATTGTTGTGTTGTGTTGAAATTTTGCGAAAGAGAGTATAATTTTTTTTTTTATCCAATTATTTTATACACGATAATTATATTGTATAAAATTTTGATTGAAAAAAAAAATGTAGAATCGAATTTTGAGATATATATTTTTATAGCTATATGTTTATATTAAAGTTGGGATCTAGGCCGAATAAGAAAGAGCTATTTTCTCAAAGATGATTACATCATATGTAGGTATATAGACAGATATCTAATATCTATAACGAAAGTAGTTAAAAGAGGTAAAAAACAAAAAAAAACGATAGAAGCAAAAAGGGGAATGCATCTATACCTATAAGCCAACCTTGGAGAATCTAGGGTTTAGGGGTGAGGTTGAGGCATTGTCAAGGTAATTGATTCGTAGCCAACATGCAACAGTCCACACACATACAACAGGTGAGTAACCCCTTCTGCAGGCTGCTGGCATGTTACAATTTCAGCTGTATCATGATCTGAGCGAAATTAAATCACGGTGTTTTTGAAGTTTTAAATTTTCAAAATTTAGGTAAATAAAAGGGGTCTCGACTAGTATGAGATATTTTCTTTTTTTTTTTCATATAATTGTAACAATTATTATGCAAGTACAGTATGCTGCTGCAGCAGCTGCATCAGATCTGATTCATTCTGTATTAAGAATTATCATTTTTTTTCCGAAGTTTATATAAGTATAGCAGTATATGTTAATGAGTCATTTGAAATTCCTCGAACTAATCATCAAGCTATTAGAAAAATGATATATACATATATATATATATATAATAGGTATAGCAAGTAATAGAAAAAAAAGAAAAAAAAAAAAACTATGTGATGAATTTTTATGATATAATTCATTGTCAGTGTTATATAGGTATAAGATTTTTTTTTTTTCTTCTTTTTTTTTTTACAACATAGAATCGCAATTTCATAACTAAGTTTGTTATAAACGTGTGAAAACATGTCGTTTGTGGTTAACCACAACGTCCTGGTCACCATCGTTGATATGGCACGTCGAAACTGATTAAATGTATTTCAATAAAGAGAGAAAAGTGAAACCATCTGAATTACAGCTATTACTATATACCGAGAATATTCGGTGAGACTACACGATCCCCTTCCTACAGCAAAACCAACACAGGTGCGCACAGCTTGCGTAGGAAGGGGATCGTGTAGTCTCACTGAATATTCACGGTATAATGAAACGGAGATGCATACTGATATCACTCACTGCAGGATGTGCAAAATTAATGCATTAATAAATTATAATAATTATTGTTACAATTCGATTTATAAATAAATTTTTTTTTTTTCAAATTCAGATACACGTAACAGTTATAATATTATAATATCGACGATATTTTCAAGCCTCGGTTTATTGGCCAGAATATTATACATAAGGTATATAAAGGTATATGTATCAAGGGATGATGATGATGATGATGTTATATAATATGTATATATGTATGTGTCGATCGAAGAGTACCTTACACACTTATAAACTGCCTGTCGCCGATAATTACTTAATCTTAACCTGTTGCTGATGCACATAGAATATTGATAGATGGATATATAATGTAGATATATAGCTATTTACCTATTTTTAGATACCTTTAGATTGTAGAGGGTATAGTTTAGCGATATGTATAATACATGTATATATATATAGAGAGATATATATGTCAGATATATATATATATATATATATATACAAGATAAATATATTCGCTATACTATATATTGAGTAATTTTAGCATATTTTATTCCGCAACGATATATATGTGATACGTAGTACCTATAATTATAGCCAGCTTTCGTAATTTAATGTGGTCGTTGTTATACATACCGAGAGGATTTTTTGAAACTCTACAATCGCCTGCGCATGTGTCAATAATTGAATTTTATTAGTCGGTACGCGAGATAGTTTCACGGTGATATATATATTTTAACCTACGAGGCACGGGTGCCAACTTGAAAGAAATTAAGCTCCGAGCTGACTAGTCTAGTACTCAAATTCAAAGAAATCATCAATGGAATGCCATGGGAGATTGAATATAGAAAAAAAATTGAAAATAGATGATTACAGACTTACCTCTCGTTCGTTGGTCGAAAATCCGATGCCAAGATTAGGCATTGCCCTAAGAATGGCGACCAAGGATTGTATCGTATTGCTGTAAACGACTGGCCTGTACTGTTTGAAGTCTTCTGGTGTAAATCCACTTTCGTGGATAATTCTGAAAGAAGGAGAAAGGCAAAAAAACGATTACGAATTTGATAATACGTATCTTCGGAAGATAATTATATGAACGATATGTACAGACGGAATACCGGCTTCTATAGCACCTAAAATCTGCAACCGAATGTACATCCCTTCTTAAGTTGGCAATATGCAAGACAAAAGCTGGCTTCAGAGTCCGCGAGGCAAATAGCTGCGGAATATGCGATACTGGTGTCGCTTCATCCGTCAAGCCAGCTTTTGTTTAAGGTATCGCCAACTTAGAAAAGAGATGTACCCTCGGTTGCAGATTTTAGGTGGGACAGAAGCTGGTATCCCCACTGTACGTATATTAGACGAACGTTTATTCGACGGGAAAGGATATGAGCAAGCGAAAGGATTGTGAAACTAACCATAACTCTGCAATTGGGTATTTTTTAAACATAAAATATCAGTTTATTTCGTCATTTTTAACAAAATATGTAAAAGAGATTTGCTAATTTTTATATTGCACTTTGGTCAGTGTGTGCTAAGTAGGTGTATAAGATCTGGACTCTAGATCGTGTGATTAAGTCGTATAATTATAAATATAATTATAAATATTTCGGGGTTCCGGGTTTCCGAAATTTTAATATTATAAACTTGAACGTTTCTGAAAAATTTGTAATCGTCTTAAATAAATTCGGAACTTCAACTGATCCGTTTTTTCTTCTTTTTCTTTTTCTGTATATCTTACAGCCGCACTTTCGCCGTTCAGACTTTACTAATATAGTAACTTGGAGTAGTTTGTAACAAATTTGAATTTTTTTTCAGAGAAACAGGTAAATGAGAAAAGATAAAAAAAAGTATAGAAAAAAAAAAAAAAACCTCCTCACAATCACAACGAACGTCGTTTTCTAAACACCAGAGTTATGGTTAGAGCAGGGACCATATTTCTGTGCAGCTGCATCATGAAAGAAAAAATATGGTCGACATAATATAGGTGGAAGAGAAGAAGAAAAAAGAAAGAAAGACATAAGAATAACGTAAAGGGAAAAAAAAGTGTGTATATATACAGGGTGATTTAGAATTCGTAACGAATCTCTTCGGGAGTTAATCCTTGTCAAAATTAGGATCGAAAGTTCCTCAGTCATTTTTCCAAAAAATGTTTTTTTCTCCCTTGGAAATATTTTTCCTTCCTTTTGTTCCATATCATTTGTTAATTTCAACTAATCTTAAATGATGTGAATGAGTTTGTTTTTTTCTTTTTTCAATATCAGAGAGATTTTTCGGTGAAAATATTATTTTTCGGAAAAATATTTCTGTGAGACTTTCGATCCGAATTTTGAGAAGGATCAACCCTTTAATTGTAAGAGATTCATTACGGATTCTGAATCACCCTGTATACCTACACAAGGGTAAATTATTAGCTTAATTTAAGTTTGAAAATTCGTCTGTAAAGATGTGAACCGCCTTAGGCCCGAACCCCTTGAGGTATATTATATGCAGTACCTTATACCTATGTATTTGTATATATTCTACATACATACATTACATACATACATATTTATAGCAAAGAAAAGCTGTTCGTTGGCCTGGAAACTACGCCGGACCTTTCGCTTGGCAAAATCCTTTTGTGTTTGGTTTCGGATGCAAAAAAAAAAAAAAAATTTCCGTCTAGGTACCGAAACCATTCGCACGGGTTTTCCCGAATACGTATACAAAAAAAAAAAAGGAATCTGCACCGCAATTATTTTTCTTTAAAAACCCGTCGTTCTCTTTAACAAGGATTTCTTTTTTATACTATTTTCCATGCGCAGCGCAGCTCTTCAGTTTTATCATTTTCTTTTTGTTGTTTTTTTTTTTTTTTGAAAAAACAGATAAACAAAAAAAAAACTATATAATATGAAGAATTGAAAGAAAAAAAAAAAATTACAACTTCACTTACTTCATTTGTTTGACGATGGTACTTTTGCCGGACTCTCCAGCTCCTGTGGACAAAAAATAAAAGAAATAAATTGAAGAGATTTTTGTTATTTTTATTTTAGTAATTAGAAAAAAAAAAAAACAATTAATATTCTTATAGTATAATCGTATGAGTTTTGCTGATATCTATGAATCTTTACGTTTTCGGATTTCTGGTATCCGAAATAAAGATCGAAGTTCGGTAAGAAAAGCTCGACGAATGATATCAGAAAGTACGAGATGCAAAAGTATAAAATTCACAATATTTCACACCTGAACGATTTTTTTTTGTAAAATTTTCATCGGGCCATCCCTCGATAATACCGTAAGTAAAACAAAAACAAAAACAAAACAAAAAAAACGTAATTATTTTAAACAGAAAAATTTTACCCCCTGTAGTCGTCAAGGGTTGAAATATTAAAAATAAAAATCTTAATTAATTACAGGATTTTTTTTTCCTAAATTTTATTTCGATTTAATTTGAGGGATGGCCCGATAAAAATTTCTAGTAAGCTCTATACGTGACGATAATAATTATTGACTTAATCATTTTCTGATTTTTCATCCAATGCCATATATCTATTCTAATAAGTATATCTATTAGGGTGTGCCAGAAATTTTTTTTTTTTTTTTTTATCAATCTCCCACATCAAAAATCAAAATGGTTTTATGAAATAAGAAGCCTCGATGAAGGAGGGCACTGAGAAAAAAATGCGAAGTGGTGTCTCACTCGACCAGAAGTCATAATGATGAGGCACCTTTTCAACTTGATTATCAGCATCCCCATTTCGACAATTGAAATATTACATGACATTAAGCTGTCTCAGCATGTGGTATAATAAGTAGGAAATGAACAAGAATTGTTAGAAATTAATCTATGAATATGCATTTTTTTTTTTTTTTCAATTTTGTTCTCAAAACATAATTTCTTATCAGTCCATTCCTTATACCACTTTCTGATTTTATTCAACTTGCTGTGAGATTTCACCTCGCGAAAGGGGGTTTTGGTCAATTGAGTCTAGCAAGTGCCTCAATCACCTGGGACACCACTGTGCATTATTTCTCAGTACCCTCCTTCATCGAGTCTTCTCATTTCATAAAAGCCACTTTAATTTTTGATGTAGGAGATTGAAAAAAAAAAAAAAGAAAAGTTTTTTCTGGCACACCCTAATATCTATATATATCTATATAGACGTATAGAGTATATGTATATACTTATACATATATATGGTATAAATTGTCCGATAACGGAGGGGGGATATCAGCTCATTACGTTTCGCATTCTACGTATAATATGTGAAATATGCTGTTATATGTATAAAGTTATATACATGTATGTGTGTATGTGTATAACCGGACGTGACGTTATAGCGGAACTTGCTTTCCTGCCTATCGCAACCTCCTCCTCCTCATCGTCATCCCCCTCATCCCCCCCCTCATCACCCCCCCATTACACCACCTTTTAAAAAGCTCTTCAAAGTTAAGTAGTGGCCTATAATAACTGTTGGTAACATCACAACGATGATGATGATGACGATGATGTTGCTGTTGCCTATTGCAAAGACACACGTTATGCAAATAAATTTATTTATAAATATTTATCACGTTAATTATTTATAAATACTACAATTCATTCATAAATGAAGTTATGGGTAAATTAATGAATTACGACAATGATGATCAAAGCTACATAATTATAATATGTAGATGTTTGCGAATTATTTGCTAATTTTTTCGTTTTTTTTTTTTTTGTTTTTCATTTTTCATTTATTCAATCATTTTTAAACCGTATGGAAAATAATCGTACCCGTATATACACGAGTAGTCGAAGGCCATGGTCGATTTAAAAATGAGGGTCTTGTTATAATTACCAATTTATAACAATATTGTTTAAATAATTTTTACAACGAGAAAGTATGAATTGATTTTGATAAAACTGTATGAATTATTCTTATAAGATGAGTCTGACTGAATTTTGGGGAGTAAGCCGGGTTCAAAATTTGGATTTTGAAAGTCCTAGGCGGTGAAAATTTCGATTTTAAATATTATACCGATTTACAGTTTTTGGAAATGATATTTTACCGAAAGTCTACACAGCTAATTTAAAAAACTTTCAAAATCCCATCGATTATTCATCACATCGTGAAGTTATCGGTTTAAGTAGATAAAACGGATTTCCGTAAAGAGGGGTCTACGATTAGAATGAACTATTTTTTATCTTCGCAATCTGAGAAATAGACTAGAATTTTCAGATGTTTTTTATTTCAAAGATCTAAGGATTTTCGGAATTTTTAGCCGTCTGCATTCCGACCTTTCGGAATTTTAACGTGTCTAAAGATTCTAGATCGTCTCAAAAAAAGAATTGGGAATTTTTTGAATCTAGAACTTCAACCTGACCCCAATTCCGGCTAATTTATAGCCGATTTTCAAACGGTTCGAATCTTTTGAATTTCAAATTTTGTTCTACATAATATTATAATAAAACCTTGAAGCTATAATTCGTTTCATTAATATTGTTCATCTTCATCTATAATTTCTTTTCTTTTTATCCTTTTCTTTAATCTAGTTTTATGGTCAGTTTCTAATTGAAAGACGGAAAATGCCAATCGAGATAAGGTATTATAGGTATATAAAAATATCAGAAATTCTCTGAACAGTTCAAATTCTTCCTATTTCCTTCACTTTCACTTTTACTTTTTTCTTTTTCCATTTTTTTTTCTCTTTTTTTTTTTAGTCTTAGTTTCGAGATAATGACGTTGTATGTTACTCAAGCGAACCGTGACCGTGTGCAGTCTTTCAACAAAGAACAAGTGCAGTGTTCAGAATAATTGACAAGAAACATAAACAAAAAAAAAACAAAACAAATACAAATACAATACATAAAGAAACATAAAAGGAAGAGAAAAAAATAGAAGGAAAGAAAAAAAAAAAATATATGATGCCAAGGCATAACGCCTAAGGCAAGCGAAGATAACACGGGGGGGTTGGGGGGCAACAGAATAAGGAGAGAATTAAAGAAGGGAAGAAAGATAAGACCTGGGCTCCAGTATGTATCTTATATCTATATATTTATATATATATATAGAACGAGACGTATATATGTACGATATAAATACATACAGAATACACATCCTTGCAGCCTGCAGCTTGCAGCCCTATATATATAGTTACTATACACGCGTTAGAGTCAAATATTCAACCTTATCTCTTATGGATAGTCGCGATCGACCGGATATGCTTCTATACCTATGCAGGGTATAATTCCTATATATACTAACTTTTTCGAACCATAAGAAAAAACGAAAAAACAAAAAATAAAACTGAGACTGGAATTCTATCTTCCACGACGATAATTTTCAGTCTTATACGAACGTGGTATTAATTTTTTTTGTATGTATATTTATTCAATCGATTTCAAGAAATATTGATAACAACGGATATAATATCGCTGACGCAATTTTTTGTACGAAGAAATACCAAGGGGATGAAAAGATCCGCTATAAATGCTGGCGAAAAACTTGATACAAAAATTAGAATTTTTAAAATCAGTGCGTAACTTATTATCAATAAATCCTTAAACTCGATCGAATAAATAAAAGAAAAATTAATTTCATTTTCGAATATGGATGAAAATGATCGTCACGAATGACAGAATGCGAAGAAATAAAATTTTTGGAAAATAAAGCAAAAAATTTGCTAATTTAACAATTAAACACACGATATATCATCAAGCTATAGATTTCTGTTATACTCAATCCTTGTCCGAGCTTTTCCAGTGTTGATCAGACATACATTCAAATATATTTGACTATAAGTATCGAACAGTGTCGGAAATTACGTCACAGTCTCGATATACCAATAAACAATAAGCACATTTCGTCGAACGTATGGCTGCGCTCTGCGGACGTTATCCGTATAAATAATTTCCTCAAAGCTTAATTCCTCGTTCATCAATAAGATTCGGGATTCTTCTCGCCGCATTGGCAAGATATTTTCGAATCCAATTTTCTAATGACATAATATATCATTTTTTTTTTTTTTTTTTATGTAAACTATGTACATATCACATAAATTATTATACACTTTTATTCACATTATTTTTTTCTTTACTTCAATAAAACACAACCATATGGCTATGGTAGCAGTGATCAGTAATTTTCTACTATAATCAACATAACAATTAATAAATAATCTTAAACCTCTTCCGTTATAATAACGAGCGCATATCTTCATAAAGTCGTCCGAAAGATAAAATGTATGTAAAAAAAAAAAGAAAAAAAAAAAAAAAAACTACGTATGGACCATGAACCCCTGATTATTAACCACTTCGACGATTAACCCCCACAACTACAGCATATAATTATCATATACCTAAAGTATATAATTTTTTTTTGCTTTTTTTTTTCGTTTTTTTTTTTCCTTTCTTCTACTGCATCAGCAACGTCGTTTAAGTCGACTCCCTTCAAAGTTACACATATATAATTTTATCTACCTAATGCCTTATCTCTGAACTTTTCTGCTCCGGCAGGCAGGACGCGGGTTTTATCACAGTCTCATTATAATATCCGAAGGTCACAGGCTATTATAATAATATGCGATATTAATGATGCGTGTATTATAATGATGGGAATGAAATTAATTATTTTTTTTTATTTTTAAAAATTGTATTTTTTTCCTGAAAGTTTACGTAGCCGACTTAAAAAATTTTCAAAATTTTCGAAATTCCGAAAGGCCAAGACCTCCAAGATACATGTAATTCATCTGCATTTCGATCTTTCGGGATCTTAACATTTCGAAGTTTAACGTTTTTGAAAATTCGAAATATTCTCAAACGAATTCAGAGCTTTTACATTTCGGTTTCGGTTTAAAAATTGAGAACTTCAAAACCTATCCGTTCGCAAAATCAGACTATTTCAAAATGTATTGTATAGAAGAGTCTGAGCTATATAGCAGCTGCAATAATTCTTTTTTTTCCGACTATAATCGTAAGATGACGATACGATAGATACGTATACGTCATGCACAGACTGTGACAGACAGATTTGATATTCTCACGCTAGTTTCTGCATCGTGTGTAAAATTTCAGCTTCGTATATACCCACAAGCATTTACCTATATACATACACACACACACACACATACATACATACATAATATACGAACTGACATGGAAGCATACCGTCACCATGTGTGTCACATTCGACCCTCCGTGCTTAGAACCGCTTCTAAAATATGTTATAGTGGGAGGAAAAATTTTAAGTGTTTCCGGTCGGAATTATTTCAATATATTTATATGTATTCAGCAGGTTGAACGTTTCATATCTCGCGTATTATAGATTCCTTGTAAAATTATAAGACTAAATTTCCTTTATCAAAAATTCGAGACTTCAATAGTTTCCGAGTTATATGAAAGATCCTAGTATACCGATCACAGAACTTACAGATGAGACAGACTAGGACTACTTGCCATAAGTGTAACTTGAGCGTTGCCCAGTCTATACGTAATCCATACGCTCTATAGGATTGGTAAACTAAGATCTTTCATATCTCCGAAACTGTTGGTCCCTCGAATTTTCCGCAAAGGAAATATAGTTTTAGATTTTCGCGTTTAATCTATACTAAATGTTTAAAATACTATATGATCCCCGTTAAAAAGCTTGAATAACATTTTATTAGAAATTTTTCTCACATGACTAAAAAAATTATTATTCTAAAAATAAGTAATAATAAATATAAAAGAGAATATGACTCAGATGAGAAATTTTTTTTTTTTCTCATCCAGATGATCTATCGAGAGTGGGAGTATATAAAATATCTATAAAATATTACTAAAAAGAAATAGAGAGAGAGAGAGAAAAAAAAAAAGAAGAAAGAATTAAAATAAAATTAACATCTCGATTATATTGAATCTTTGAGACAAAATGATTGAAATTTTTTTCTTTCCTTTATGTAATGTACAGTTATAAAGTATGTATAACATCTAATAAATGATATATCGATGTATAAGTATAATGCACAGTGTAATACGTGCAACGTGTAGGGTTGAAAAAAAAAAAGAAAAAAAAAAATTGTACACGTAAGCGATTTCAACAAGTGAGAAAAGCGTTAAAACCGATGAATAAAGAAAGAAGAGTAAACTAAAGAAAAGAGAAGCTGAATGAAAGTAAAAAAGTAAAAAAAGTAAAACATAAGAGATAGAAATACGAGATGAGGACGTGACCTAGCAAGATTTAACCTTAGCCTTTCTTTTTCTTTTTTTTCACTTTTGTTCTTTATCCCTTTTTCATTAATTTTAATTTTTAATTTCAATATTATTATTATTATTATAATTATTATTTTAATTTTTTTTTTTTTAATTTTTCGATTTTACTTCAACTCGAATATGTATACGTACATTCGTATAATAATGTTTAAATATAGTGTACAATTTACTTGTGTGTATATAGGCATGTGGTGCAGAGAAAGAGAAAAATAGAGAGAAGAGCGAGAAGGCAGTCCAAGCCTAAAAAATCTTCTCCTTCCCTCTTCCCCTCCCGCGACGCCATAAAAAGCAGAGAGCTTAGATAGAGAGTGAGAGACAACCCGAAATAGAACGACGAAAAAATAGCAGCCGGACCCCACCCCCGCGAGCGTATAACGTACACAAAAAAGAAAGAGAAAGATAGAGAAAGAGAGAGAGACGGGTCTGATCATCTTTTCGTAGCTACCACCAGCTATATACTCTATATATAACCAACATTTCTTTTACTATATGTATATGTAACATGTTACTCGTTCACCGGTATATGTGTCTATTAATGTACGTATATTATATAGGTATATAAACGGTAGCTCTATATATCTAAGTATATACCAACGTATGTATTAAAATGCTTGCAAAGAATCTGAAAATCTTTGCAAACGCTCACCGTTCACCGCACAAGTACACCTATACGTTTTGCAAGCTCGCGAAAATTATATATACATATACTAATACGTAAATAATGTTTACATGTAGGGTAATTATTCTGGGAGAGATATGGCCGTATACTTTTTTTCTTCTTTTTTCGGAATCTTATGATTGGGAAGCTGTATGATGATTGAAACAATATTTTTGGCTTTGTCGTAAAAACGCTTTGAAGATACGTATAAGAGAGAGAGAAAAAAAAAAACTTACGAATGGCCATCTCTCTCTTAGTATGTCTGGGAGTGATGGCCATATGCTTTGAGTTTAGATATAGCAAGCCCTGCTTTTGCCCCTTACCCTCCCTTTACCAATTTTAATGCTTTGTAAACTGAAATGCAATTGTTTTTAGATAATTAATTATCAATGGGAATTTACTTGCTTTTTACTTCATTACATAAACCGTTGGAACTAAAATGAAACGAAAATAAAGAAATAAAAGTTATGCCCCATCTCTCCCAATTGCTCGGAGTTGATAGCCATATCAATAATTTCAAAAAAATCATTTTTGTACTTCTACTATTGTTCGTACACTCGGTACAAAGCGATTAATTCGATAGACAGTCCCATGGTATCGAGTAACATAACGTAAGAAAATATCAACGCTGGTCATCCCACCCAGAATTACCGTACATACGTTTATATTTTACGTAATATGAGGTAACTAATTAGTATGGCAGAGAGATCATCGTACTGTTAATCAATTTTAGGCAAAAGAGAAGAAGAAAAAAAACATGAGAGAAAGCTTGTTTTTTTTTTCTTCTTCTTCCTGCAAAAATTGATAAATAAGATTCAAATTTTCGGTGATAAAAAAAATATCTATAATTTGAATTTTATAAATTATCGTTTAAATATATTCGATTTAAATTATATACAAATTTTTGAATTAATAATTGATGGAGAGAAGAAAGAAAGATGAGAAAAATACGTACGTAAAAGACGGATAGACGTACAGGGCGATTCAAATCTAGCGGAACCATATTATTTTGTTGGTATAGATTTACCGTGAAAAAATCGAAGATTAAAATCTTTCTTTACCATAAATATATACGTATACGGTTTGGTCAAGGATTGCAATAAAAGATAAATATTTCAAGAATAGTTCGAGAGGTCAACGATAGTGCATGGCTAATTATTAAAGTAATTTAAGTTGAGTTAGTTGTTGCGTCGTGGTAGTTACAAGAATTGAAAGAATTAAAAGAATTAAATGGTTGGAAGCTACCGAGTTAACGCAATTGATAAAACACGTGCGCACTCATATTCACACACACACACACACACACACATACACACATATAAATGACATGACGTTAAATATTCAGTAAAATAAATTACAAAACAAAAAAAAAAGAAAAAGAAAAAGAAGTAGTAATCGATCCTCGTAAACTTTTATACTCGAATACAGGGTAAAAAAAAAAAAGGAATAATCTCTCTTTAATTATGTCAGTTTGGTAAAAAAAAAAAAAAACAAATTTCAACACCGATGATAAAAAAACATTGTATTTTCTGTCGTGTTAAAATATTGGTTTATGTATATTATATATAAATAAGATATCGTCTTTGAAAAAGCTGAAAAAACTTTCATTTTTAATCTCGAAAAAAAAAAAAAAAAAAAACACCTGTCCTTTTCCATATATATTCCTAGTTTAGTCAGTCAATTTTTGTTTGTTTTTTTTTTCTTCTTCTTCACATGTTTATGATACATAGAAATGATTTAATGATTGTGAGAGTATGAAAAAAAAAAAAAAAAGTAAACTATGCACGCGACTTACCTAAGAGCAGAAGTTTTATGTCCTTGGCAGCCTGGATACCATCCTCTTTTAGATTCTTTTCGATTTGCCTGCTGCGGGCCTGAGCGGCCCGCTCTTCCGCTGACATGGTGCAGCCCATCTTGCCACAGGTTGCTTTCACAAACGCCACCCCCGCCCTTTTATTATTCACCTATAATACCGGCAATCGGACACTACCGTGTGCCTATATCTATACCCTCGCACCCCCCCACGAAACTATATATATATATATATATATATATTTTCAACCGCCCCCGGCCCACCGAGCTACCTTCGGCGTCGACCACCTCTGGACGCCGCCACCCTTACGCCTCTATTTACTGCGACGATCCTGAAACTGATTAAACATACAAAGATATGAATAAGAAAATTGGAGAGAAAAGATATAAGTGTGCATTTATGTTCATCATTTTCATAACAATTATACCTAAGGTGTTTTTTTTTTTATTTTTTTATATTTTATATGCATAAACTATAAATCGGGGCGACGCTATATACACTCGATAGAGCTAAACAATAAATTATATCGCATAGCAAGTTTTACAGACGTAGAGACGTCACGAAATAATGATGGATAGAAATCTCTATAGAAAGCTAAACGATAAAATAAATAATATTATATTTTGCGGCAGATAAAAACTGAAATTCTGAGCTATTTTATTATTATTATATATCCGAAAAAATCTGTACGGTACACAGAGAATGTATTTTAAGACGTGTGGTGTAGTAGTAGTAGTAGTAGTAGTAGCAGTAGCAAGTCGATCGCTGGTCCTGGTTCTGATGGTGGTGGTGGTGCCTACTATACTTTTCTCGCGTTATGCTTATGTAGATCGTTGGATTCTGGGGCCTCTATTCATCATGCTTCATTGGTGGGGGTTCAGATTCGCGGCTGTGTTATACTCCTCGATGGATACTCGCGTTGCTACTGAACGGATAGACGAAGAGTGACGAGAGTGTTTATGCTCTGCGTCGTACGTACGTACGTACATACATACATATATACGTTAGCCTGTTTGCTTGTCGAAGTTCTCGGACACATACGTCTATAATACGCAACTCGCGTTACGCCCTGTTACGATTATTACGCGGAGAGATGTTAATAGATATAGATATTTGCTGCTGCTGTAATGCACTTTGCTAGCAAATAACACGAGGGAAACAAACTAAACACACAATATATCTATACTAACTTATATACATATATATTATTCGTTGAATCGACGAAAACGACACTTGTTGGAAACTAAATCCATGCCCTGTTCAAAACGATTGAATTATAAAGAATATAAGTGAATATAATAATAATAGAGAGAAAGAGAGAGACTGAATTGAATGAGAATATCGATTTTGCGTTTTATTATAGTAGATATGAGAGATGATGAGAATCAATGCAAATGTAATCACGACGTGATTAATATATTCCGTTTTTATGTATATTTTCTAGTTTCTATTTTATCTGACACCACCACCACCGCGCGGATAGCTAGCTATAGCTGCACTATATAACGCGCGGGGCGAACCGGACCTGAATTGAAATGGATGACGAAGATAACTATCGAGATTCGTTATAAACTTAATACTACTATATATCTATACATACGCCGGTTACCTACGCCCCCACGCACGCAGGCACGCAAGCAACGCAGGAGGTACCCCTCTTGTACGAGTTGCGAACGCGAGCGAGCGAGCGAGCGAGCGAGCAAGCGATTTACTTTTATTCTACCCAACTATATAACTGCGAGTCGATCTTGATATACTGTAAAATTTTAGTTTTTTTTTTTTTGGAAAAGAAATGATTTCAAACACCCGACCGTCCAGTCTATACGATTAACTTATTAATCTTTATTATAATTCTTTTTCTCTTTTCATTATTTTTTTTTTTTTTCTTTACTTACTTTCGAAGCCACTAATCCGCTCGACAATTCCTTGAAATTTATATCTTCTCTTTTCACACTTTCGGCTAGTCCGCTGCTATGTCCCAGGGTAGTTTAGCGAAACACAGAACTCAGACATACACGTATTATAATTTCACTTTAATAATATGGGATCAAATACGGTATGATAATATAGAGTATTAGTTATAATTATTACTTCCTTTTCTTATTTAAGATATGTTAAATTATAATTTTCAGAATATTAACAACGCGAAGCTATATATGGTATTATGTACAAACTGTGATCGGAAAGGGTTTATATACGCACTCCCGGGGTCACTTTTTCGATACTATTTGATCGATACTTTGAATCATAAGCCCCGGCACAGCCCTGCAAACTGTGATAATAATCCGTGGTTAACGTTAACGCTAACGCTAAGAATAAGAATAAGTGAATTTATTCGTTAAATTATTAATTAAATATATAGTATAGGGGCTCGTTATATATTATTATTATTTTAAAACGTGTGAATCCTCTCGCGCGCTACTATATAGTAGGTATACAGTATATTTCGACACTTTTATTTTCTTCTCGTTCCTTTTTTCTTTCTTTTTATTCTCGTTTACGAATACTGATTCCCCTCTGCTAAATATTTAGTCACTTTTCTTTAAACTTATACCTCCGTATAAGTATACTAATATATTCTATTCTTAATAAACACTCACGACACGAAATTAATATCGTTCCCGCGATACTATATTATACCCGGCGTATATACTAAGCGGAATCGAGCTACGCCCGGGATATGGCTATGGCTTTACCTTCTATCTCTCTCTCTACCTATGGGAATATCAAATTTTTCTAAAACCGATCGAAAAACGTCTTTTGACAGCGGCAGGCTGGACGCGTACTGGCAGCTACCTCGACGCCAGCGACCTCTCGCCCCGCCCGAACCTTCGCTCGCTGCTGGGGACGAGCCGGCCGCCCGATCAATCCCACGCAACGCACGAGCCCATGGGCCCCGCGCCTAGGGAGAGGATCTGATCCTGGCAGCTTTGGATTTAGTTTACGCTAACGCCATCTAGCGGTGTTTCTTCTAAGCTAATCTATCATCTCCCTTATTGATTAGGGGTTGCGGCTATTTATCGGAGCTCGATAAAGCAGGAATCTACGATATTAGAACGAGAGAAAAGGATACTCCTCACGCGTTTTGTCTTGTGTATTAACATATTTGATTACAAAGATATTCAAATACTCGATTGTTATGCTTATTTTAACTACCTAAAACGTAATTTCAACTCTTTAATGCTCCCAGGTTTTAGAACGAAAATAACTGTATAACTTGATTTATAGTTTAATTAATAAACACGACCTTTAGCTATACTGTATTTGTATTTTATTCAAGATGTTATCGTCTAATCTTGTATCCTCGGAGTACTAGCGATGTATAATAAGCAATTAGAACTCTTTATGCGTAGTTAAAAACGCAAATAAGAAAGATCATAATTTAAAAGTATAACGAATGGAAAATTTTCATATACTATATCTATTAGTTAGTATTAATATTTATTAGGATTAGGAATGACGATTAATGCGAATCTCCATATTGTTATACATAATAATTTAATGTCCAGAATCATGTATATATTTATATACATATATATATATGTATGTATAGGCGCATGAGTATAATATTTAGTATATTATATACGTTGCAATTATTTAGCCGCAATTTTCACTGCGACATACTTTATTGAAAATATTATTATGGTTATTATCAAACAACACATGACATTCCTGATATATTTACATTGAGTGTCTATTACAATTAGTCATATAGTTATACATATACAAGGATTTTTAAATTCACTGTTTTTCTCACTTATCATTTTGAAATTTTAAAAGTGCCCAATTAGATTATTTTTTTTTTTTTTAATATACTTATAGCATTTTTATGTGTATACATAGGAAAATAGCTCCAGTGTTACGTTCGAATTTCAAACTTTATTTTCACCGCCGATTTTTATATCAAACAGCGTTTTATCAATTCGATCGTAACAATCAAACTACTCTGTGCCGACTCGCACGGATTTACAGACATTCGCAATAATCAATATCAGTACCTATCGTTTATAATAAATCGGTGAAATTAGGTCGCCTTTAAGAGAATTTGAGAATTTAATCGACTCTGAATTCTCTTCGGTTTGAAATCTGATTATTTTTTTGTTTGTTTGAAAATATAGGTAGTTTGAATTTCAGAGAAATTTTATGATCGATATATAATAGACCAGATTTCACGGATGTATATAAGTATATCTTACTCGAAATTGTGTGACAACATTTATAAGATTTTTTTTTTCAAATACTATAGCTAAACTGGGACAAGCTTTAATTATAAAAAAGTATAATTTCTTAAAAACGAGGGGTGAGCTGTTATCCGCACAACACATTAGTATCTGTATTTCAGTAATTATTATATATATATATATATATATATATACTTACCGAAACCTTAATTATATAATCGCTATTTTTATATGTATTTGTTACGATAATAAATCATGATAATATCATACAACACATCAAATTATACATAATATCAATATGGTTTTACCTATACAGGAATCTATAGGTATTTTTAATTTATCGATAACACAAGTCCCGTCGAAATTTATTTTAAATATCATTAATCATTATATCACTCCTTGTATAATTATTTCGTAAGATGTGTATGAAAATAGGAAGAACAACGAAAGAAAAATAGAAAAAAAAAAATAGAAATAAATAAATAAATAATAAAAAAATAGTACAAATCGACCTTTTCATTCACGTCACGTGTTATTTCATGAAGGACAAAAATATATAACATGGCTATTCGATCTTCCGGATTACATTCATTCTACTTCGCTATACTTAATTAGTATTATTTTTTAATTATCATTTATCACTTTAGGAAAACGAGGATGGGACATCGATATGATACGCGATGTCTCACTCTTGTATTCAACCGATTGTTGTGATATTTTTTTTTTTTTTAGTATAAAAGAGAGCTAGACGTTATAATTAACTATATAATATGATTTTTTTTTTTTTTTTTATCACTATTACACCTAAAGGTATACTATCTACAAGACGCTAAATATCGGACTCTCAATTATCTAACATTTGAAACTTACAAATTTAACTTGAGAATTATTACGACTTACCAGAGCAATTTTATTACGGAGGCAGTAAAGAGAAATTAAGTTTCTATTTATGTATATACAATACATACAGCGTTGAATATCACGCTCGATTAGATTAGGTTCTCGACTTGTTTTTCATTTTTCATTTATTTTAGTCACGAAATTATCAAAAATTTAGAGTTAATATTTTTATTTAATTTTTATACAGACACAGGGTTGTCAGGTTTCTTTTTTTTTTTTGTTAACTTTGAAAATTTGTGTATACAGGGTGAGTTTTCTCCGGGGTCCGAGGAGGGTGTGGCTTAAATCAGCTGAGACTCCGTCGTCTTAAGTTACACCCTTTCCGGACCCCGGAGAACTCACCCTGTATATCCATTTCTCATCTTCTTGTGCACGAAAAACGTGACTTGCTTTATCTTTGTCACCTTTTTTCCCATTCTGTGAAACACAGACCTCAATACTAACTGATTTTTTTACATATTTTGAGACCCGGAAGGCTCTTGAAGAACGAATTAGTACAATTTTTTACCAACCAGTTCACCAGGGTCTCCCGAATTCCTTGTCAATTAATTTCTGTGTCTTTATTTTCATCTCGTTCGTTGCGAAACTTCGAAGTTAAAGATCATCTCTTACAAGATATCAAACACTAGAAATTCGATGATCCCTAGTGTTTTAATCATCTTATTTTTTTAGTAGAGTCTTTCAATCCTCACACAACGAACGCACACAGAAATTAATGGATTTTTAAAATAGATAAAACATCATTAGAAAGTGATTTACCTTTTGTTATTTACAGTGATAGAAACATTACATCTCTATGATCAAACAAATTTCATATAGTTATCAGTTCACGAGATATACAGGGTGAATTCATAACGTCGTACTAACAATGTTAGGAATTCACCCTGTATGTATCGCGATGTAACGTTTCAAATAACACTGATATAGTAGAATTGTAACGTTTTTGGCCACTTCAGATTTAAGTTAATATACAGGATGAATCTCTTCTTTCGATTCATACCCCCTTTCTATTCATACTTATTATCAGCGTATAGGGAAACCCAACTTTCATTTTCACGTGCAGTGAAAACTGATGATTTTAACAATTATGAATAGAAACTAATAAAAGAGCGTCTGCAATGATAAGCCCTTCCCTCATGCGATACCAGGGAAGATTCACCCTGTATAAAGCATTCTAAAATACTATACTATATTATTTTTATAGAATTTCCCAATCTTTACAATTATATGAATATAATTTATAATTTTACAGTATTTTCAGAATGTTTTTTGTATTAATTTGAACCTAAAGTGACCCAAAGAAAAAAACGTACATTGGGGGCACAAACGGTACTTCTACCCTCTGTGTAGTATTGCAGGACAATGTGGTACAAAATCTGCACACAAGAAGTTAGAGACGTTTATTATAACGAATAAATTTTACTCCAGATCAAACAGTTCAGGAAATCTCTGAGCATTTTAGTAGTTTACAATGTTTTTCGAACGTATAAATCAATTCCGTCATGTTATACATTTACTGACGACCCTGAATCGTTGTTAAAACTGTAAATCGTCAAGTGGATGTGTCAGAGCTGATTATGAATTTTTCCAAAAATTGATTAGATCCCATACAGATGATTGATTCGATAAAAATCGCGAAATAATTCATACTGAGGGACTAAAGCTTCTGAATTTAAAAAAAAACTTCCTGAATCTCTTCGAATCAGATCCACGAATGAGCCATAAAAGTTTGAATTCAAAAAATCAACATCTGTGATTGTCATGATTTTTTCAAATATTGAAGTCCTTGTGGCACAAATTTTGAGTACTTTAGTTCAAACTCTTCTAGCTAATATGTGAATATGATTTGTTAAATCAGTTAATGATTTTTAGTATTGAATCCTGTTTCTATTTTAGTTTGAAATTACTACAAAACTTATGAATAAATATGATGAAAATGAGGAAACCGATTATATGTATCTGTCTTATAATATAGGAATAATATATAAATGAAGGATAAATGAAAATAATAAATCGTATAAAATATATTAAACAAATATTGTGTATATTTTTGTAATGCCTAATAATAAAAACATAGAAATTAAAATCAGGTTAAATGGGCATGTTACAATTATAATTTATTAATTAAACTCGTTAATGAAGAATATCGGATTTGTGAGACGACACGTTTTTCAGAGAAAAATACATACCTATATTATATATATATATATAGGGGGCACACAAAAGTCAAGAAAACAAACGTCGCAGATAATAAAGTACAAGGTGCTTCAAAATTTATCTCATTATCTATCCTTGGAATATTAAATATATATTTATATTTATATTTATATATATATATAGGTATGTGAACGTAACATACATCACAAATACGATTTTCAATATATATATATCCATAATCCGTGTCTTATATATATTTTAATCCAAGGATATTAAATTTGAAGCACTTGGCACACGGTGTAAGTTAAGAATGATGAATCAAAATAAGTTGATGTTTTTTCTCATTTTTTTCCTTTCTCAAAGTCATTATTGTATTTCTTCATATCATATCATATCGTATCATAATATTCGCTTCATAGCTGATCTATCTATAGTACATAAAACGTAACACTAAAAATCATTCAATTCGAGTAAACCTATTCAATTTATATGTTTGTATATTATAGTAAATTATTGTATTTAAACGCACGCTTGCTTTACTCTCTTTCTCTCCCTCTCCCTTTCCCTCTCCCTCTCATCTACATAATCATCATCATCATCATCATCATCATCATCTCTAGCCCGCCATGCGATTTTCATATTTTTTTTTCTTCTTTTTTTTTTTTAATAATATATAATATAATAATATACTATGTCGCATATAAAAAACAATTACTTAGTATAGGGTACAAGTTCGATTCTTAGTTAAGTTGTATTTCTTTCTTTTTTTTTTTTTTTCTTTTATTTTGTTTTGTTGTTTTTTCTTTTTTTTCCTCATTTTCTTGTTTTCTTTCTTAATATGTTTAAATCATTATTATTTCTTTTTTATAAACACAAGACCTCGTTTCATTTATTTATTAAAATCTTAATCAATTCCTCGTTCCCAGATATAGGTATACCTTCTTTATACATTCTTATCTTATTCATTTCCTTGGAAAAAAGAAAAGAAAATAGAAATAGAAAAACACAAAATTATATAATATCGTTGGTAATTTCAATATAATAAATAAATCAAGAGGATTCGTTTAGCCGTTACTAGACCAAATGCTAGAAAAGAAGCAACAAAAAAAAAAAAAAAAACTAAAGACTTTTTTTTTTTTTATTCAAACACGAAATGAAATGCGAATAGTGTTTCTTTGTTAATTTTTTTCGATTCAACTCGGGTAATAAATTGAAGTTAAAGAATGTTCGAAGTCTTCGTAAGTCTGGGATCGAGGAGAAAAATATTTGAACAATTTGACGATGAGTTTGTCGTCAATAATAGTTTCTATAGAAAAGCAATTTATCTCATCTGAGTTAAAAACGTATTATGTTTTTTTTTTTGTTGGCAGGTCTGAATGGTATATAATTATAATTATAATGTTGTGTGTTGTAGTGTGAGATCAAGCCCATAACAACAAATCGACTATTAATCGTATTGCTCTAGCTGAAGAGGAACGCGACGTCGCGATGTTGCTGAGTTAACAGAATCATCTGCTCCACATTTCGCCTCCGCATCCTAAAATATCATTCTCATCACGGTCTTATCCCTAATCTTCAACTGTACATTTATTTTCATTTTCGTTATATAAAATTCAAAACTATCTATTATATAATAATAAATAAATAAAGATTGAAATTTTTTTGGATATATCAGTCAATGGATTAAATCTGTTCCCCAATCTGTATTCTATCCATATTTCAACACTATTCCCATAGATATAATTCGAAAACTGATGACTACATGCAGAAAAAAGATCCAACAGCTGGGGGCTGCCTAAATTTAAAAACTTTGCTTGTATTACTTAGTCAGGAAGAAAGAGAAATAAAGAAATAGATTCTCGATAAAATCAGAATAACTTTATCATTCAACGAAAGTTCGCAAAACTCTGATAAAAATCCACATCCTGATCAGAAAATAATCGAGATATCAGAAGTTCGATTGATTACCTCATTTCCTTATAAAATGGTAAAATTCGGCTTGTGATTATCAAAAAAATAATTATTGCTAGTCAAGTTATAAAGCAGAGAAATTTGAAATGAGAAATTCTAGGATAAAGGAGGATAATTTAACTCCTCTGTTAAATCTGATAACTGATACGATGTTATAATAATAAAAAAAAAAAAGACCAATGACTCACCATACTCGGGCAGGCAGAAGGGGCGGTCGTGGAAGCAGTGGGAGGCACCGTCAATATTGAACGATGTTATCCACAACTGCAAAACCGCAGGCACCTAAACCGGCACTTGACATTAAACGAACTAACTCTCTGGCATGTGATACGGCAACTTCCAACGGGGGTCGGCGAGGTAAGTTGCTAGACTCTGTAAAAGAAGGAGATAATAAATGAATGAATGAATGAATAGATTGATTTCTGTGTACGTTTTAGTCAAAAATCAAGCGCACTCACCAAGTATCGCAGAGTTCAGCCTACCGCATACAGTCTCTCTTTGTTGTGAGTCCAACTGCCATCCAACAGGTGAATTCCAAGGATTGGAATAAGCCAAGAGGCTGAATGCATCTTGGAGCATTATTTTATTGGCAACATTTTTCCCGTGCTGTTGTCTCAAGTGTATAGACTGTGAATACAACTGTCTTCCAAATTCTAGCATTTTTTCAACTGCTTGTTTGTTACCCCCGCACAATAATTTCTTGTTACTTTTATTGCTCGTATTTTCAACGTTGTTAATATTGTTACCATTTTGTTGTTGGTTTTGATTCGTCGCGTCTACCTCTGCCAAAAACAGTTCTAAATTATCCAAATTTCGTATTATGAAAAATATTACCACACAAATACAAAGCTCCAATACTTCATATTCTCCTAATTTACAAACAAATCTGTGCCATTTCAAGTTTCAATAGTATAAAAAGCAGCATCTCACCCATATCTTCAAACTCCCCATTTCCACACTTGTGTCCGTTAGTGTTCAAATTGCCATTTTGATAGCCGGTGCCAGTTTTGACGCCGTTTATTCCATTTAAGCTATTCTCCTCCATGTCAACATCGTCTTCGATTTGCCCATTAGAGATTTGTTGATCTCCAGCACCATTCAGAGTATTATTTAAGTTCATTTCTTCTACGCTACCACCATTTGTTGAAGATTTTGTATACGCTTTGGTTGACTGTATAACGCTAGTTTGGTTTTCGCTGCTGCTCTGGCACACCTCTGAATCACTACCATTTACCATCTCAACAAACTGACGACACTTCAAGGCAAACATTAGATTAGGATCTCGCTCTAATAGCCCGGGGTATAACCGGCTTGTTAGCTCTATAGCTTCGCCCATTCGTCCTGCTAAAACCATCTTCAAAATTCCTAAATCAAACCAGAAGAGTTATTTACCAATAATCTTAAGGGGCTCATATACACCTTCGAAGAAATTCCATTTTCACACATAATTAAGAATTATTTGAGATTTTATGGACTTTGCCTTGCATAGATTGATGTACAATCTACGCAAAGCATCATTCATCGAAAATACTAGTGATCAGTTCTGATGAAACTAAGTCAATAGAATATTTCTTCATAGAGTATTCGTGGTTTGGAAAAGATTATTCCCAAGGTCTATATACCCCCTTAATCGAAAATCGAGAATTAGATCTCTTTACCAATGAAAACACCTACTTTGTCGATTCTTAATCGAATTTATCTCTTCTTCAAATACCTGCCCAGTGCTAGTGGCAAAGGCTTCGGCAGTGGCACAGTAACCGTGATGAACGAGGTAGGTAGACACCATTCTAAAAGAATTTGGCAAATGAATATCCCAACAGTTTTCTATCCAGAGTTTTCTCCGCTGTAAGTCTTTATCCACAGTTTTAGAACTCTACGTACTTATGAAGGACCGACTGCCACTGTCCTTGGCCATGATCCGGCGTGGGATAATCTATTATTTGTAATCGTGTTCTAACGCGTAGTTCGTTAATCATGTCTCCGATGTCAAAGACGAAAGGAGCCTGGCCAAAATTTGCATCGACAATTTCTCCCGGGGTTTGGAGTCCGACAGTTGGATACAAGTTTGGCTGAAAATGTGGATAACTTATGGAATTGGAGATGAGCGGTTGAACTTTTTATAGGAAACCGTTGAAAACTGGCAGAGCTTTATCTCGCCACAGTCACCGTTAGGGGAGATTTTACTCACGGGAAGGTCTGTGAAAGCGATACCAAGATGATGTCCATTCTTAGTGTAAAACGCAGTGTTATCCACCAAATTTACTCCGCAACCAATTACGTCGCCGGTTGTAAAAGTTGGACCGTAAGGCTGACCGGTTCCAGATGAACAAAAACTATGACCATCATCCCCGTGGTAGCCGTAAGAGTGTTTGTCCCATCCAGGAAGTCTGTTCACATTTACTCCATGAGCCGATAGGCCGATTCCCATGTAGCCGTCCCGACCTTTGCTCACTATTTTTACTTCAAAATAATATAAACCACAAGCTGCGGGTATTGAATGCGTTGTACGGACGCTGGCTGCATCTTTATGTGTTTTTCCGTAACCTGGATAAGAATTCATCATTTTTTATTGCTGCTGAAACTTTACCATCATAGTTATCAACATTCAGACCGGTATGGTTCAGTTTGAGCAAATTAAAACGGATATTAAAATCGAGGAGTGTGCCAGTTGTGGAAAGCGATCACGCACCTGGTCATAGCGCAGTTTACATTTCTATATATGCTTACTATACGATTACGCATTCTCACATTGTCTTATCTGTGTTTTCTATCTCTGTACATAACATTAGTATGTGAAATTACTCTCTGCTCTACAAGTTGAGACTCTGTCTGATTTTATTTCAATTACCATTATATGAAATAGATGTGTTTCTGAATGATTTTTCAAAACCAGACCATAATGATGTTTAAATTATTTAGATTTCTAATCATCAATATCGCGCATTGACATGATTAGATTAATGAGCTGCCAGAAAAGTTTAGAGCTTTGAATAAAGTATGGAAAATGTATAAACGGCGCGACAAATAACTTTCATTTTACAAATGATTATATATGTTTGAAATGAAAAATTAGGCAAGGCTGAGGCCTGAGGTATATACAGGCATTTGACAATTGGGTCAGTAGGTCACGTCGACTTTATCAATGCAACTACACAGGCTTATAGAAAATATCCGTAAGAACTAGAATAAAATAAACTGTTCTATAAATGATATTAGCTATTTTGTAATCTAGTTATTTTCCGACTATAGTTTAATCGTGTAATTATTCATGAAGAGCGATTTTTCAATGCAACAAGCCATCCAGGTGTTATTGATCAATTGATTAATCTCTAGTCTTCTTCTGAGATTGATTATTTATTCAGATACCTACATAATGATGTATACAAATAAGAAATAGTGATAAACTTCAAAGCTTATTGTAGTATTTCATTGTTATGACGAAATCATGTGATTATAAATTATGCTAACGATTATTTCGAGTAATAATAATTAGAATAAAAATAGAATTGCATTAATAGTTTTTTTTTCTTCATTTTTTTCGAGTATAAATCTTATTAATAAAATTGAGTAAATTTGTATTGCAATTTTGTAGAAGCATAACAGTAATTATTATGATTGATGGGAATGATCATTATTATTGCAAAACAGTTATGGTTTATAATAAATGTAAAACAAATTCATTTATTCAGGTAAGTTTGCAAGTCTGTGAAATAACTTTCATTATTTAATTATAGCAGAGATTGTTTGGATAGGTAAGGTGCTCAAACGGCGAAGGTCTTAATTATTAATAGTTCAGTTTGTTTGAAATCATTTTTTTTTTTTTTTTTTCTTTCAATCTCTGTGTTGATTAACGATAACGGTAATTGTTGAAAAGTGATCAATAGCCATGATTGAGAACTAGGTGTATTCACGATCTCAGAGAAATATGAGAACAAAATCCACAAATGAGTTTCTGGTTCGTGATAAAAAGAAAAAGAAAAAGAAAAAAAAAAAAACAACAACAACAAAAAAGAAGACTCAACGAGTTGATAAATTGAAGAAATATACGATTGATAAATTCCGTAATCGCGGATGAATTTACGAAGTATGGCGGGGAGGAGGTTGAGGGGAGAGGGGATTCTTTGAAGCGTTTATAACTGACTGAGAATGATTCGAAAAAAGACGTTGAATAAAAATAGCGACTCATACAAAACAGAGCGATGAGCGTAGGTGTTCATTGGAAGGGTTTAAAGGCGAGAAAAACAATGGCAGACAGCGTGATATATATTATGAGAAGAAAATAATTTGATTTAATTGTAGTAGATGAAAAATGTGATTTAAAAATATTGCGCAAGATTTAGATAGTAGTACGCGATATAAGCTCGCTTTTATAATAGATATAGTATATGTGTACAGTTGATGTACGAAGAGATGGAACAGCTGTCATTGACATTGTGCGTCTACGCACTATTTTTCGTCCACGTTTTCGCCTTGGTATATTATTAGAATATTATATATCTAAGGGGTTATCGAAGCGTGTGAAAATAGTTAAAACGCTATGCTGATTGGACGTATAACTTGAAAATTTACTAAGTTATAAAAAGACTCGACAAAGGTGATACGTAAACGAATTACGAACGACAGCGCAAGATAGGTGCGATCAGCTGATTCCTTTGTTTAGGTCACTGACACTCGCGAAAAAGTACCCTGCCATTTTCAATCAATATTTCTGACTCGTCTGGAACAAGGGCGAATGAATCTGGCTAACTTTTGGGATGATTATAATGAATTTTTAATCAAGTGACACGTAACTAATGAGAAATAAAACTGATGATAAAAATCCTTGAAATACGCATCGCAGTAGGAGATCGGGATGGCTACTTACCTTTGTAGTGGACACGAAGATTATTTTGCGAGAGTCCTATGTAGTTGAACTTGTCCTTTGGACTCCAAGATCGCGGCAGTGGTGTTTCTTCTTCGTTTACCATAGGGTAAAGCATCTTCAAACGATCTACGGGCTGATTTTGTCCCGAATTCGTACCTGAAGGCTCCATTGCACTTCGCTCCTCGCTGGTGGCAGCCATCTTTGTCATTTCCAACCCCACCACTCGCTCCCTGGTTTCTGCAGTCACCAAACAGGCTTGCCAAGAACCAATACTGCCACCAAGACAACGACTAGTAACTAAAATTTTGAATTTCGAATTCTATCAACAATGAATCGTTCACTGTATTCATTATTTATCAACATTCATTATCATCCTTTGTATTTAAACCGAATAAAACAACTAACAACTTTTGTTTTCTCACTTTCTATCCCTCCATAAACTTTGCGAGTAATATTTAACGTCCCAGTAGACTATAATGACATATATCCTTATTCATTTATTTATCGAATTTTAAACTGTTGATTGTAGATATCTTTAGGCCAGTATAGTAGATAGATAAAGGTTGTTTTGTATACAATCTAGACTTTCCATGACTACAATGTGATTCTTATCAGTTATGTTACTATTATCGGAAGTGGTGAGATAAGAAATCTATGAGGGTGGTATTTCCTATGTATCAGCCAGTAGGTCTGATAATATAATCATTATTAGACAAGTTTGCGAATATATTTCGAAACTTAGTAGTTGAAAAATGTTTTCCGGTTTATCAACGAAAGTACAATCCGTGCGGAAGTTGAGAGTAAACGAAGTTTTGGCTAAAATTGAGAATGCAAGAATTCAGCATAAGATATTGAAGCCACCAAGATCGTCGATAGTTCCAGGATGCAGACACTGCAAGATTAGAATGAAGGATTCTTTCGAGAGAAAGGCTTTGATAGTTTCGCGAGATAAGCCTGTGTTCATTGCTAAGTTAGAGCTTTTTATAGATAACGAATTGAAGGGTATAATCAAGTCGAAAGAATGTGATTTTGATTGTGATCATTTAACATGTAGTCAAAAGAGCTTAGACGCTGAGTTAGCGGTGTACAGATCAGCCTTTGAGATACTTTTGAGTAAGATAAGAACGTTCGAGCCTTTGCTTAAGAGGATAAAACGCATATACGATAAATGCATCGAGGTGAGAGACGACAGATTAAAATTGATGGAAATTATATCCTTGGAATTGAATATGTATAAGAAAACTGTTGAGAAAAAAATTGAAACTATTCAACGTATGGGTATAGCTGAGGTTTGCACTTTAAGAAATGAGAAAAGTCACTTGATTCAAACTGTAGCTAAACTAAAGACAGAACTTGAGGAAAGGAACGAAAAAATATGCGCCTTGAGAAAGAAACTGTTGGAAAGTGAGGAAAACGAAATACGAAGAATCGTAAACAGTCATCATAAACCGCAAATGGCAATTACTGATCGCCAAAACATTGCAATATTGGAAGATCATAATGTAGCTGAAAGTGAAGGTGAAAGTTAATCCTCCTGTGACATAGAGTTTGATTAAAATATACTACAATATAATATATCGTATCAAAGTCCTTCGGTCTTTTCATTCCCTTATTTATTTATTTATTTATTTTTTCATTTATTCAGAGGCAAAGTTAGAGCAGGACTCAACGGCTGTAAAAAAACTCGCCGATGACCCGGTTCTGATGACCATGTCTCTTCAGCGAGCGCGGAAGGATCTGAGCAGCGCTCACCGGAAAATAGCTGACCTCGAGGACACCTTCCGGGACGTGGTTCCAAAACGTGACTTAGAAAGGCTGGAGAACAGGCATCAAGCCTTCGAAAGGGAGTATCGCAATGTTTCACAAGAGTTAGAGGCTCTCACTAAGGAACATGAAACACTCAAGTGTATAAATTACTTTCAGATTATTATGAGTTATTATTAGTTATGGATGTAAAGGTGAAATTATGGGGAACGGATTGCCGCTTCGACTTTCAATATTAGAGACTTATAGTTTTTAGAAAGGGTATATATATTTCCCCGATAGTCTGTTTGTCTGAGGGTTCAAAATTCCGAAAGCTAAAGATTCGAAAGGCCAAAACCTCCGGAACTTGTAATTCGCGCATGTATTCATTCGGTGTTCAATAACTCGGGCTGTATTGATCGTATCGGAGCCAATAAGTGGTTGAATTAATAATCGTGAAATTTCCGTTTTGGAAAAAAAAAAAAAAAAAATACATTTCCAATCCTATCAATTATTTACGACACCATAAAGTGAACGATTTAAGCAGATGAAATGGGTTTCCGTAAAGAGGGTCTCGATTAGAATGAACTATTTTTTGTCTTCACGTCCTAAGAAATATATCGGAATTTTCGGACACTTAGGCTTTCGAGGGTCTGAACTTTCGGAATTTTAATATTCTAAACTTTAACGTTTTTAAAAATTCGGAATCCACTCGAAACGAATTCGGAACTTTAACCCGGCCCCAAATACTGTTAACGGTGATGATATTTCTCTGTTTTAATGTTTTCAGCGAATTTCGAGGTGGTCAAAGAGCTAAAGAACAGTTTGAGAGACAGGTGTAAAATATTGGCACATACAAACACGCCAAGACCAGATTGGTCGAAGTAAGAATTTCTGTATACCTACATAGATAAAATAGATAATAATTTACGTGAAATATTATACAAGATGGGAGATCAGGGATAGCCAATGTGCTAGCTGTACTGCAGCATGCATGTTTCAATTATAGATTCAGTCAGCCGTCTAATTATGTGAGTAAACGACCATGAAACTAAACGGCAAGACAAGGCCAATGGATAATAATTCACCTCGCGTTTGTACTCGACGCTCTTTGCAGCAGACTATACGCGTATAATACATAATAATTATGTATATACTATATGTACATGTATATATATGTAAATAAGGGGATGATTGCTTTGCCAATTAGTTATCGCATGTACAATTCGTCATAAATTAAACATGCACGCAATGATATACTTGTAATATGCTTATATTTGATATCGCATTATCATAGATGCGGACAATTCATTCAAGGCGGTGTTCAACGATGGAGAGATATAACGGCTAAAAAATCGAGCGAAGATCGTCTGACAATATTATTATCAGAATTATGCGGAGTGGCAAGTGCCGAGAATGCTTATTTCGTTGGTCAAGGTACTGATCCATCGGTACCACTATTTCTTCGTTATAAGGGAAAGATGAAGAACCGTAAATTGGGACGTAGAGAAGTCAGTATACTGATAAACGACTTGTGGAAGAACAGGGTGGTATCGGACATGAGCATACCTATGGGAGACTATATCTTAAAGTACTTTACCGAAAGATATCATATCCCCTTGCTCAGGTACGAGTGGATTTATAATCTTTATTACGCCTGCCAAAGACTTGTATACGACGACCAAATCGGTCTTTTTTGGGATATTTTGTGGGGAAATATTGCCGAGGACGCTTATCACCTACCGAGAAAAGAGTTCATCGCATTGAAGAAGATGATGGAGATGAGAATGGAGGATAAAAAAATAGTAAAATTAAACTTTGAGATAATTGTCTTTCCACTTTTCCCTCATTTTGAGTCAATATTCATAACTTTAGATCCATAAGCTAAGAATTGATGAAACTCTGATACAGTGAGGGTGGATTTTCAGAACGCTCTTCTTGCTCAAGACATAATGAATGTGATGGACAACATGTATCCGTACAAAAGTAATCGAGACATTGAAAACGCTGTTTATGCTGCAGCAAAACAACTGGGAATAGATCCATCGACCGAGGCATTCGATGTGAAGAAATTATTCGCTCAGGTATAAATATATATACGTCGATTAAGTGATAATAGATCTGTTAAATATTTAAATGTAATTTCTAGACCGAGGAGGGATGGGAACGGGGTGAATTTGCAAGAGAATTATCACGCCAAACAGCACAGGAAATAACAGAATTCGGCAAAGCAATTTTGCGAAGGATTGATATACGGGATAAAAACAGTGAAGTAGCTGTTGAAACTTTGAAGAAAGGATTGATGGAGATTGACGAGGGAATATGTAGGAATTTTAGAATATTAGTTCTGTGGTTTTTGTAAATTTCATTTAAACTCGATATGTGTAACGATATACGAAATTATTATTATTATTGTTGTCATTAAACTGTAGATAATTGTTGTTTCTTTGTCTTTTCGTTTTTTTTTTTTTGTTTGTTTGTTTTTTTTTTTTCTTCTTTACTTCATTAGCTTCGTTGTGAACATTTGATGAGAACTTCTTTTCAACAATATATAATATATTTATACTATATGTATTAGATTATAATCATTACTAGTATGATTCTTCTTTTAAAGCTATAACTTTCGAATCTTTCTCAAATAGATATATATATATATATTTCGTCAATTTCAGCTCAGGCTTTGGTCGTTCAACATTTAAAATGGATTTACAAAGTCCAAGACCTTAGCAAGGCTAAACCAATGGTCAGCAGTGCTATAGTAAGGCAAATGCTGAATGGTTATATAAGACGAAGTCATCCCGAAAAACAGCGAAAGCATTAATCGAATTCGATTTAGCATACAATAATTTATGTACCAAATGATCGTAATGTGTATTTACAATTTACAGTATTAAATTAAAGAAATACTATCATGGACTATTCATATTTTTGTTTCAACTGTATAATATGATTGTATAGTAAACTATATGTATATGTGTTATAAAATAATAAGAGGAAACAATAAGATCGAACGTTTTGGATAAATTTTCTTTTTTGTTTTTTTTTTTTTTTTAGTTTTTTTTTTTTAGTTTTTTTTTGTTGAAAAATACTTTATATACATAATAATTTTTCATTTCTCTAACCATTCTGGACATAATAACATAAAAAACTTACATATGTTCGTTTATTTAATTACTAATAAACTTTTGTGATTCATTCGGTCAAATATTGAAATCTTCTTTTATAACAACTTCGTTTGGGGCTGAGGGAGGAGTCTATTCGAGATGATGTTTGACGAAAATTCAATGAGCCTATACTTTAAACGTTTTTTTTTTTCTTTTTCTTATTCTCTAGTTTAATTGCATGACGTCTCTGTATCATTTAGAGTTTTATCTCTTAAGTTGTTTAATTTATGGTCTATCGTCGTTATAATAGTTATAATATTTCTAAGTTTTAGATTCTGTACAAAGTCTTGTGTCACCGATAGAAAAGTTCGAAGAAAGGATAAAAAAAAAAGCAAGTTTTCACACGTTTCAAACTTATTTTAAACTTAAGCTACGGTAACAGCATTACTTTACATTAATCTAATGTTATAAATGGCTTCAAGAGAGGAGCCGATCCGACATTGTTTTACAATTTTTTCTTTATTTATTTTATTTAAATTTTATTTTTAATCCTCATTCACACACATTATGCATTTATCTTCATACTAGATTATAATTCGCCACCAACCAGACATCATATTATTAATTTATACTATTAATTATTCGATGATCTAGAAAAAGAAGGCCATAAGCTCTTTCAAAGCAGAGTTCTGTATTGAATCACGTACGAGAAAGAAGAAGAGTAAAGAATAATGAATAATGAAAATGTAAAAGAAATAAAACGAATTATAAACTAGTACATGTCTAACTTCTTCAACTTCTAATGTCAACGTCTTAATAATGAATTTTCTATGTTTTGTCTGAACTCGACAAAGAATTAGTTAATCAACTTTTATCTCCTCTGCTTGTGGCCTTATAATATAGTGGTTAAAAAATAGTTCAACTATTTATATTAAATACATGTAACAAAAATTGGCGACAATCTTTCGTCGCGCTAAATAATTATATAGATTTGACGCATTTATCATTTCTAATTAATTTTTTTTTGTTTTTATTTTTTCTTCTATTTTTTCCTCAATCGTCTTTAGTTATTTTATACTTTGTTGATATTATGCGCTTTATGATACGCGATACGCGTCTGTAGCCGAAAAAAAAGTAAACGTTATTGAACATTGACCACAAGCTCTATTTACAAGAAGAAAAAAGGAGTATCGCTTCTTCAAAAAATAAATAATTCACAATTATTATCAATATTTTTTAATCGAGAGCTAATAACAAATCTCTTGGTAAAGAATAAGTATGAGGCGTCCGTGTGTGTTGCGAGAGAAATAATTCTTAGCAAGAAATAATCAAAGTCTAACTAGGTTTTGTATAAACAGACGCGTATCGGAACGGCATTGTAAAAGGGGTGTGTGAAATATGAAAGATATTTTATCGTTATTGAGTATATACATTTGTTTACGCGTTATGTTACAGTCTTTTCTTTGGTAGGGAACCAAACGCGGATATTACAGTCGCTTTTGTACCCGTCGCTGATGAGGTGAGGGTAGTTAGGGTCGGTTGAGACAAGACGACTGTTGGCTTAACTGAGGTAGGAGCGCCCGTAGCGACTTGGTCCCATTTGCTTTTTCTCTTTTTAGCATCCTCTTCGGCAGTTATGGAAGAATTCGTCGGCCTCTTAGCGGTCCCGGATACGATTTCAATTTTCGTCTTTTCCTTCCTCATTTTTTCAAGCTTGTCCATTTCCGCTTTTTGTATTTTAGCCAGTTCCTCGTAGTAGGAGTCTTTGCCCCATTTGAAAGGGTCGAACCGGTCCGGAGGGTAATTGGTACCTAATTCGTTGATGCTACAAAATTGAATTAATTTTTCGTAAATAGATGGATTACGAAAATCTTTTCTTTGCTGTATTATTTTGTTCATGTCTAGATCGCCGCTCTCCATCCTTTTGAATAGCCTAGTTATCTTTTCCTGCAACTCAACGGGACACTGTCCCTGCGGCTCCGGTGGTATCGTCACTCCGTAAGGATCTGTCTCGCCATCTGAAATCAGATCTCCCTGATGCGAGGGAGACTGGGCGGTCGCCGACGGGGATCTCCCGTTCTCAAATAGAGAAATCCCCTCGGCATTTACCGTCACGTTACCCTCGTCATCTGAGACTATCGTGTCGTCAAAATATGAAACTAATCTCTGAACCTTTGAAGTTACGTCTGTAACCAAGGTCGGAGCGTTTGGCAAGCTGCTATTCGACTTGCTGTTTACGATATTGGAGACGATCGGGCTATTCGAGGTAGATCGGCCAGATTTGGGACTGGTGAGACCCTGGGGTTGACCAAATTGGACATTTTGCGGGGCGGTAGTCCCCTGGGGGGTGTTTGAATTCTCCTGTAGATCGTCTTCCACACCATCCTCACCCTCCGAGTCGGTATAGGTGGCCGTGAGAGATGCCAGAGCAACACTTTGTACAGACATGGTTAGTTGGCTTTGAGGGTCCGCTCTGCTACCAAGCAATATTTTGTGGGGCAACTCACCGATGTAGCGTCCAGCCTTTACTCCAGCTGGGATCTATTTTATGATCAACTAGAATAAGTGCCACGGTGATTCTCGATCGTATTTCAATCACTAGATCTGAAATGTTAACAATTTTTACTCACATCATTTAGATATTCAATTTCCTTCCCTTCTATATAGAACCTAATCTAATCATCATGACATCGCTTTAAAACCAAAACACGACAGATATTTCATTATCTCCGGTATCTGTGTATCTTATCTTTTCCAAAAATATACCAATACTTCTATTTCTCTTATATTCAGAGTAAAGGATACGACTAAATGATTCTGTTTTTCGTATATTCCACAGAAAAGCTTTATATTTTGTATTTTTCCATCAATCTATATGAACGATGAATCAGTTTTGATCAAGGCTGACTGTTTGATTATGAAAATTAAATTCCTGGAATAGCGCGTCGAGTGCCCATTCCTACGACGAAGGATAATCAAGTGATAGTCAAGAATAGCGTGACCTTAAGAATAAAAAAGTTGAGCTGTTTTGAAATTTGTCAAAGAATCCTACCTTTTTAATGATCGAAATAAGAAAACGGGACTTTTTAGATTTTTTAGTCAATTTTTAACAACGCTATGACGAAATATCAGGATTATAGCTGCTAGTGGTTGGGTTATCTTTCGGGTTTGTATTTCTCGTGGGTGAAGTGCGAGGCAGATTTAAATCGGTTTTATTATAACGTGATTAAAATAAGGATTAAATTGATGCGTGAAAATTGAAAAGAAGTTAGAGTGTAAATAAAGACGGTCGTTTGTTAACGTTTTGGGGTCATAGTGACATAAGTTAGGTTAGTTTTTTTTTTTCTTACGGATTATTTTGAATAAACTGTTTTATTAACTCACCTGATTTACACCGCATGCGATTCCTCACGATTATGGGCGTCGGTTAACACCGTTATACACGGTTTTAACACGGTATCTTCTTATAAAATTGGTAAATAAATAACGCTACGAATTCTATCAACGCGCATCCCAAGAGTTTTCGCTTTGTTGCTAAATCGGATGTGCGCATGCGCGGTAATCGACTACGGAATATCGTAGGAAACGATACTACTTCCTGTAATTGATTTTGATGATTACCTTGGGCATACGGTGATAAAAGAAAAACGGAATCCTGTATTTTAGCATATTCGAATAATTCGATAAGCAATTGAATTAGAAAATTTCATTTGTTTATTTCAAAACCGTTTTTTTTTTTTTTTCTGTAATAGTAAAGGTTCGTTTGACTCGGATTATTAGATAGCGTGAAATTTAATCTGACGAAATGCTGAGGTGCTGAATATTTACAGCATCGATGGATTCTTATTCTTCGTAAACATTCGACTGATACGAATCCGAAAAAATTTACGTAATAAAATATTAATAATGACTGGGAAATTTCCATGAATATTTATTACCGTCCGTAGGTATTTATATGCGTTATCACTTCATGGTTTAGGAATATTCCACTTGGAGCGACACTAGCCTAGGGCAACAATAGCATCGACATGAGTTTGTGCCCGACACTTCGTCTGCTACATTTTCGTACGAATATAATAATTCCATTGCAGTATGCCGTTCAGGTCAATAGCTATGCGAAAGTGCAATCAGCCGGTATGTATTTAGTTTTGAATAATCTTTTATATCTCATTCACAATGTTGTGCAAATGTATGATTTTAGGTTAGAAACTAACACTGTTCGTGTACTAATGTTTCTACGTTGCCAACACAAAGGCGTAAAAACCCGCGCGTATTCAAAATTCAACGAATGTTATTTAATCCTCTTCATTCATTCAAATTATACTTAAATTTGGTTATTTCTTATAATTAAAATCCAAGGTTTTCAGCGTGAAGAAAAATTTTAGGGGCATTTCGAAAATTGAACAGAATTCAAAATTATATCGATTTATGGTGTTCGTTGATATCCTACTTCTGTTTTTATAAAATCGTTTCTTATGTTGGTTTTTTTGTTATTTATTGTTCATAAATCTTTTTCCCGCAGGTGCTTTGGGTGGAAAAACGAAGAAGAAGCTAAAAATGGGACAAGTATTGGAGAAGAAGATACTACCCGTTGAAACCGACCCTCATAAACTGGTCAATTTCGTTTGTGGAAGTAACCTTTTGAAAGAAGGAGGACAAGACATCGAGATCAAACCAGATTCTGAATACCCAGATTGGCTTTGGGACATACACATAGGTCCACCAAAAAAATTGGAAGAATTAGACCCAAATTCTTTAGAGTATTGGAAAAAAGTTAAAAAGGAAGCCATGAGGAGACATAACGTGTTAGCAAAACTGAAACCCTTTTAATAATGTCTTGTATAATTTAGTTCATACCGATTTGTTATAATATATTTACATTATATCCCATTACATCCTCAGTTGTACAATATAATAATAGTAAAAATAAACGAGAATGTATCAATTGTAACTGATTGTTTTTTTTTTATCTTGGATATCCCCCATCTCCAAATATCCTAGTTGCAAGCTAATACAACGATCAATTCATTTTTACCGATTGAAGTTTATATTTACAAATGGCTTAATATCTGCCTTTTTTCATTGACTTCGAAGCTTTCTCGCGGATGTTGATTTACTCAGAATCAGAATATATTTATAGCATTTCGATTATTCAGAGGCAATAACTGATCATTATTCTTAGAATTCAATTTGATGTTTAAATCATATTAACACAGGTTCAACGGTAACAATTATTGATATGAAAAAAATTATGAAATGTTTACTAATTGTAAGCGGCTACAATGATACAATTACGCACATGTCTAAACTCCTACCGTTGTGTAGACCCGATGACGTAAGAAACGAAAAAAGAGGTGGATTTTTAACGATATTATATAAGCACTTCGAGTTTTAGTATATGAGTTTCAACGATTCGGAGCAATTAATAAGCAATCGTGTGATACCTAGGTGGCTAAAACAATTCAACTCCTAATTCAAGATTGAAGAAAGAGTTCTACTCTGTATGAGTCAGATAGTATAAAAAATCTCATGAAGAGGTAAGCTTTACGCTTCGTGCGTGTATGAAATTATTTTTTCTGAATTTCCGAATTAGAATTGGGATGAAATATCAAAGAAGTTATTGATAGGTCCAGCGAGTTTCTTAAATATTTTTGAATAATCGCATAATAATGTGTTGATATACGTAAAATAAAAAAACAGGTATGCAAATAAATTGACTGACATATTCTGTTTGTGATTTTTCTAGATCTATGATGGCAATTAAAGGCTTACATTATTTTTCTATTGGGTACGTGAGAAAAATAGTGGTATGTAACTAAAAAAAGAAATCTATTGCAAAATTTAACAGAAGCTCGTTCTTCACACAATAATTCACCGTTTATTCAGTATTCAGAGCCTGCTAATTTCATTATTCAATTATTTTCTTTATTTAAACAGTTCCAGGCATTGTTCATATTGGGCATACTGTGGTTGACCTTTCATGCCTTAGGCAACGGCAAAAAATGTAAGTCCACAAATTCGGTACCGTGTTGAAGTTCCGGAGCTTAAAAGTCCCCAATTCTAAAAATTACGAATTTTTTTTTTGGAGACGATTTCGAATTTTCAGTCTAAATGCGGACAACAGCTCAAGACTCCGAGAATTTTGGTCTAGTCCTCAGGATGTGAAGACAAAAAATATTTCATTCTAATCTCAATACAATCAATACAGTCCAAGTTATTGAATCTGAAGATTCGGAACTTTAACCCAGTGTCAAAAAAAACGTGTCCGTTTATTTGCATAATTGAACAAAGCGGAAATGATTCTGAGGAAAAAACGATGACTGGAAACTTTTTCTGCAGATAAAATAGTCTGCTACTTTGGAAGTTGGGCAACTTTTCGAAAAGGGGATGGGAAGTTCGATATACCGGATATAGATCCAACCCTTTGTACCCACTTGATATACGGGTTAGCTGGCATAACTGAAGACGGTGAGATCGACGTTTTGGATAAGTGGACTGATCTGGAGGACGATTGGGGAAAAGCTGGTTTCAAAAATTTTATCAACTTGCGAGAATTAAGCCCGCGAACGAAGTTCATGATTTCAATCGGTGGCGCGAATCAGGATTCCGAGAGATACTCAACCGTTATGGCAAACCCATCATTGCGGTCAAAGTTCGTTAGAAACGTAGTTGAATTTGTGCTTTTTTATGGTTTCGACGGTTTTGACATAGACTGGGAATTTCCCAACGAGAACAACGGCCATAAAGCTGATGTAAAGAATTTCGTTCTTCTCCTGAAGGAACTTCGCGAAAGCTTTTATCGTAATGGTCTAATTTTGAGCGCAGCTGTAGCAGCGGCAGAATATACTGCAAAAATGTCTTACGATATTCCAGAGATTTCTAAATACGTTGATTTCATCAATCTATTGACATATGACTACCATGGAGTATGGGAACAGAAAACTGGCCATAACGCACCCCTATATACCTCGAGAAAAGAAAGAACGGAACACGAACGGTTTTTCAACGTAGTGAGTTGCATTTTTTCATTCTGATTTAACACTTCAATTTTATACATTCAAAAAAAGCTTTTCAATATGTCTTTGACGCAATTATAACGAAAATAAAATCATGAGTTACTGCACCGAACTTTTTGCGGATGCAGGTATTTCATCATTTCAAATTTCCCGTATCTAGAACGCGTCGATTAATTACTGGTTAAACAAGGGCGCACCACCAGAAAAGCTAATCCTTGGCACAGCGTTTTACGGGAAGAGTTTTACTCTGAAAGATTTTACCAAAAATGACGTCGGATCGCCGATCACTGGACTAGGCGAGTCTGGCTTATACACGAAGGAACGTGGGATGCTGGCTTACTATGAGATTTGCAAACTTGTAGCGTATGATTCTTGGGTTCGTGTTTGGGACACGGAACAGCATGTGCCTTACGCTTACATAGGCGATCAGTGGGTCAGCTATGACGACGCTAAGTAAGTATTAGAAATAAAAGTACAAAATAATTTGTAAAAAAAAAAGTCGATCATATCGTGACTTTTTTAATCGCAGAAGCATCACCGAGAAGGCAGAATACATAAAAGAATGGGGTCTTGGTGGAGCCATGGTTTGGAGCATCGAGACTGACGACTTTCGAGGCATTTGTGGAAAGGAATACCCACTTTTGAATGCTTTGAATCTCGTACTCAGGAGTTCAGGTTAATCTTATATTGAAGAATGCGATTGAAATAAAAAATGAAAATTGATTTTGATATGATATTTTTTATTATACCTATGTAAACTGGAATTATGAGAATAAAATGAATCGTTGAGGGTTTATAAAGTCACAGATAATCGTTAGGATTTCATTAACCATGTCCATTGATCATATTGTATGTAAAAATTAAAGTTTGCATACGAAATCGTGATGATTATTACATAACCGGTGATGAAAAGTAAAAATCGATTGAATCCATGGATATAAGGGTATATGGTGTCTATGGTGAATCCCATTTGTAAAGATTTCAGATCGAAAAGGATTGAAGAGAATCCAAATTCACGTAAATTTGAATTCTTTTCAATTTATTTAATTCTGGAATTTTCGATAATGGGATCAATCATTTTTGTTTATAATTATAAAATTGTAAGTTCATATATCATTCAGGCCTCATATATATTTTGGAAAAAAATTATAATCCAGAAACATTTAACGTCGACATTGAGAGTTTATAATAAAAATTTCTTAAAATTCAAGTTGGTAAATAGCATAAATTTACACAGCTGGTTTACTCGTGAGTATTTTAATACAAGTATATATAATACCGTAATTTGGAGTTGAACGACTAACGTATAACTAATGAGTACAGTTACTTCGGAACAATGAATAGAAACAGCTGGGAATACAAATAATTTAAATTGGATTAAAAAAATATTCCTAAATTAAAAGGGCCTAAGATATAGCGTAGTTTGATATGAGATAAAGCCTTCGACGATTGAGCTTGCGATTATATAAATACGTATGTTCATGCCTAAACCCCTACCACTGATGATGTGATAATTGACTTTAGTTATTACACAAGCCTGTAGGCTCTCAGCATATCATTCTGCAAGTTGGCTAGACGAGTTAAAAAAATAAAATAATAAGGTAAGTTGTGTGATTCGAGTTAAAAATAATAACTCGATGAGAACATTGTCGGGTAATTATTATGTCCGATTAAATAGTCAATCGAATTCAAGCAGCTATAATATCCTTTATAATAAATATGGAGTGACAATACCGACGTGAAATTAAAATCTGTGTGCAATTCTCTGTTCAATTACGAACGTTTATTTATTTATTTATTTTTATTTTTTTCTATCAATACAGATGCGGATATGTATCGTGGTTTGCACGCTATGGATAGCAGGGCTCGCTTTGGGTGACGTTAAAGATTGTAAGACTATAGAATTGAGTCGATTTACATATTAGAATTCAACCATAACATATATTCTTAATTTTGTTTTATTTTTCAGTTAAAATAGTTTGTTTTTTTGAAAACTGGTCACATTATCGTAAAGGTATGGGAAATTACGACATAGCTGATATAGATCCAACCCAGTGCACCCACTGGGTATACGCATTCGTTGGCATAACCGAAGACGGCGATATCAAAGTTTTGGATAAGTGGTACGACCTGGCCGGTGAGGGTTTTAAAAAATTTGTTGCTCTGCGGGAATTGAGCCCTTCAACAAAATTCATGGTGTCAATAGGCGGCTGGAACGAGGGTACCCTGACATACTCGAATGTTATGGCTAACACGTCATTGAGATCTAATTTCGTAAAAAATGTTGTTAACTTTACGCTTAGCTATGATTTCGACGGTTTTGACATGGACTGGGAATACCCTGGGCAACGCGATGGCATAGCAGCGGATGTCGAGAACTTCGTTTTTCTACTTAAGGAACTTCGCGCTGTATTTGACGAGCATGATCTTATCCTGAGTGCCTCCGTAGGAGCGCCAGAATTTTGTGCAGAATTGTCCTACGATGTACCAGGGATTTCTAAATACGTACATTTCATCAACTGCATGACATTCGAATATCATAATTTCCTCAGCAGGACTTTGGCCGCGGCTCATAGCGCACCTCTCTATCCTGCGAAAAGAGAAATAACCGATTACGACCGGAGTCTTAATGTCGTAAGTTTTAGCTTTCTTAATACTTAAGTCGTATTTTAAGGTCATTTTATTCTCGATCTCATAAAAAATGTTCAAATTATTTCCTGAGTCAGCTTTTCTTGCTAGTCAGAGCTACACAATTCCTGCTATGGATCTAATGATGCAATGAACTCGCTGTGCTTGAGATAAATGATTGAAAATTTGTTGAACTTAGGACTCGTCGATTAATTACTGGCTGAAACAGGGCGCGGCACCAGAGAAGCTAATACTTGCCACAGCATTCTACGGGAGAAGTTTCATCCTGAATAATTCTGCTGTAAATGAACCTGGATCGCCGATCTCTGCGATGGGAAAAGCTGGCCAGTATACAGGTGAGATTGGGATGCTGGCCTACTATGAGATATGCGAACTTATTGCTAACAAATCCTGGACTATTCTTTGGGACGAGGAACAACGCGTGCCTTATGCTTACCTGGGAGATCAATGGATCACTTATGACGATGTCAAGTGAGTATTCAAAACTGCGATGCCCTATGCGCGCAAAATGTGGTTTCAGAAGACTCTTTAATTCGTAAAAAAGAAAAAAAAAAAAAAATTGGCTTTTACACTATGATCTCTGTACTCGCAGAAGCATCACCGAGAAGGCAAATTACATAAAAGAACGGGGCCTTGGTGGAGCCATGGTTTGGACCGCCGGTACAGACGACTTTCGGGGCATCTGTGGTGAACCAAGCCCTCTTTTAAAAGCTTTGAATGTCGGACTCGACAGAAGTGGTGCTGACCTATCTTACAACTCTCCTCATTATTGTCTCGTGTTTCTTATGGTGCTAATCCTCACGTTAGCCGATTTTTCGCTAATTTGACTTCACTCGCATGTAAAAGGAAGACCATACAATATCCTTGCAGCCCAATCCATTTTTAATGTGGATAATCAAAGATACGATTCTGGTAATAATTGAAAGATCATTTTTGATCATGCTCTTGTAATTTGTTAGAAATTTTAAGAGAACTCTTTAGAGAACGTGTCATAAATTACCAAATAAACAAATAAAAAATTAGAAACTTTAGCATTTATTGATCTCAGCTATCGTACGATTTCATCAAATGAACTCGTTGTAGATGTGATTCGAAGAAATTCGTACAATTTTTTTTTTTTTTCTAAATTCAGAAGCTTTATTCTCATAGTACAGATTATTTTGCAAGTATTGTCACATAATCTGTACAGAGCCTCGTTAAGTTGATAAAAGACGAAGATTGGACTTGGCATGTAATATTGATGCACATAAATCATCGTCATTTCTAGAGCTAATATAATCCAGAATACAAAAATATAATACAGCTGGTTTGGCGGTAGGTGTTCAAATATACGAAACACGCTACTGTCCTACGCCAACAACATGTGTACAAAAAGTTTCCAAAGAATTATTCACGATTCGCACGATCGACGGTATGAATTATAAAGATTCAGAAACAGCATGTTATACACATAATATGTGAACAGCCGAGATGACGGATAATTTCGATTCGCTTTATAATTACTGTGGAATGAAAGGGGCGTAAGATGTGAATTACTTCATTAGAAAATGAAGACTTACACGACTGAGCTTGCGATGATATTACATACGTGTGTTTGTGGTACGTGAATCTTTACCAGTGTTACGCTGATAATGAAAATGAAGAAAAAGGTGGGTTCAGATGTTATATAAACCGATCAATTTCACGGCACACGTAATACACGATCGTACGATTACCTGGCTGAAACAATTCGACTCTGCAAGATATACGAGCAACAAAATATAATCAAAAAGGTGATCTGTGTAATTCACAAGTTTAGAGTATAAGAATAGTGCGTTTTTTAAAGAGATATAAATATTCTTGAATTTAAACGTTCTGCGAATCTGCGACGTTTTGGATTTTTGGAATTTCGTTGTTCATATTGCGATTCTTCGTTTGAGGTAAGATCATGGCATGACGTGGATTGAAGAAGAAAAATTTCGATCTTTGACGATGAAAAAGTCAACCTTACGAAATATATCACAGTTTCCTGCGTATCGCTGATTGGACATATTTCAGTACTTCAAAAAATGATGAATTTAGAGTTGCTTTACTATATCATAGAAAATTTGTTCTCATCTCTACAGATGCGGATCTGCAGTGTATTGTGCATGCTTATGCTGGCTGGAATTGCCTCAGCTCATCACGCTAAAGACTGTAAGTTCATAAAACTGAATCGATTCATCAGAATGAAATACTTACGTGTGAATTATGTAAGTATAAAAAAAGATAATGAAAGAATTATTTCGTTGCAGTTAAAATAGTTTGCTACTTTGCAAGTTGGGCAGTTTATCGAACTGGGAATGGGGAGATCGCAATAGCGGATATAGACCCAAACCTGTGCACCCACTTGATTTATGCATTTCTTGGAATCACTGAAGACGGTGACGTCGATATTTTGGATGAGTGGGGCGAGCTTCCCGACGACGGTGGCAGAGATGGTTTTGGAAAATTTGTCGCCCTGCGAGAGTTGAGTACGGAAACGAAGTTCATGGTATCTATGGGTGGTTGGAACCAGGGTTCCGTTAGGTACTCGAATGTCATGGCAAATGCGTCATTGCGGTCTAATTTCGTCAAAAACGTCGTTAATTTCACGCTCTCCTATGGATTCGACGGTTTTGACGTAGACTGGGAATATCCGAATCAACGTAATGGCACAGAAGCGGATGTGGAGAACTTTGTTCTTCTCCTTGAAGAACTTCGCGAAAGTTTTAACGAGCATGGCCTTATCTTGAGCGTCGCTGTAGCAGCGGCAGAAAGCCTTGCAAGATTGTCCTATGATATCTCAGGGATTTCGAAATACGTCGATTTCATTAATTTGATGACTTTCGAATACCATAATGCCCAAGGCTCGACTACTGGACATAATACACCTCTTTATCCCGCGGAGAGAGAAACAACGGAACTTGAACGGAGTCTCAACGTCGTGAGTTGTATTTTTCGATTCTGATTTAGTAAAAGTAATAGTTTTTTTTTTCTCTTTAAGTATTCAGGAGATTAGATACGCAGGCAAAAGTCCGAGCTTGCAGCAAGCCACAAAAGTCAATTTTTCATCCTCTTCGTACCGGGCGAGGTCTGCGATAGTCTAATCATAAGTGAACTCATAAATTTGCGATCTCGTAAATTCGTAAAAAAAAAAACTTCTCTGTCGATTACTGATATTACCAGCTAGCTTCTTCCGGTCGTATATTCAAGTAAAGTATAATTCCGAACTTTCTGAATACAGGACGCATCGGTGGATTACTGGTTAGATCAAGGCGCACCACGAGAGAAAATCATCCTTAGTACAGCATTTTATGGGAACAGCTTCACTCTGAATGATTCTGCTCAAAATGTGCCTGGATCTCCGATCGTTGGGGCAGGCAAAGCTGGTGAATACTCGCAGGAAAACGGGACGCTGTTCTACTATGAGATTTGCGAACGTATAGTGAATGAGTCTTGGACCAGTGTCTGGGACGAGGAACAGCGAGTACCTTATGCTTATCTGGAAGATCAGTGGGTCAGCTATGATAACGTCAAGTAAGAATTCAAAGTTAAAGTACCCTAAGTTCGGATGAGATAAAAGCTTATATAAAATACAGCTTCCTAACACCGTGTGCTATTTCGGTTGAAAAAAAGTCGAATACACCGTGATTCTTGTACTACTTGCAGAAGCATCACTGAGAAGGCGAATTATGTAAGAAAACGGCGCCTCGGTGGAGCTATGGTTTGGAGTATCGATACAGACGACCCCCAAGGTGTCTGTGGGACAGTTTACCCTCTTTTGAATGCCCTGAATGTCGTTCTTCGCGGCGATGGTGCTGATTGCTAGCTTTCAGAATGAGTGAATTGGCTTATTCTGGTATAAAATTGTATTTGCCGGAATCATTGGAATAGAATGATTCACTGTGATTCGATGTAATCGTTAAAGATCTATCAACTTAATTGTATACTCGGAGTTCTTACTCTGTGAACTTTTTTGTAAACATTAAATTGCAGCCTTTCAATAAATCTGAATTCAAAATTGAACTCGCAGTATCCAGATAACTTCGTAAGACATTCATAAAACATCTTTGAGACGTTTTGTTAAAGTTTCTTGTTCTTCTTCTTATATGTATTGTATCACCCAAGTTTTGGGTCGAAAAATTTTTCACAAAATCAAAATCCACTCCCACCGAACGTAACTTTGAATAATTAAGATATATTAGAATATATTAGTCGGCCTTTTACTGATATCAGAAATATCTGCGTTGGTACATAAAAATGACAAAAATTTTCAAAGTTTAATTCGAATTCAAGTTCGGATCTATGTACTACGTTGAAGGAAGTTGGCAATTTCTAGAAATTCAAGCAAATAACGGGTTGGTTATATCAAGTTAACGTTTTGCCGAATGGAGTGAAACGTGTTACGGTCGTCCTTCGCCAATCCAACGATAATCTGCAAAATAAATGATATTCTGTATACAAAAGCTGACGAAGCGAAACTCTGTTCAAGACTCGACACCCACCTTATTTTGCTGTTAAAAATAATGAGCTCCAGATTATAGAGCAATCGCAGGGAGCAAATTGAAACTCGTCTAACCGGACTTGCCCTGCGTAAGAACAATGTAGTACGTTGCCATACCTCCTAGCATCTGTAATGTAATAATTTTCACCAATTGAAGAGACGTTCTGTTTGATGTCAAGACGAAAGTGGGATTCTGAGCGAGGTACTTAGAGTTCTAAAACCGATGAGAGCAGCAAAAATGAAAAGCACTTCCCAAGCTAGTAGCCAGGTCAATTGACCATGTCTCTTCAAATGAATACCAAAGTGACCGGAAGCTTTATGGTTGATGACCGTAATCCAATATGTCATATTCACCGAAAGTAGAAACGTAGAATCTAATGAGAAAAGTCCATAGGCCGTGAAGTCGATGTCTTCATGCAGCAACTGTAGGGAGAACACCTCGAGCTAAAAGAGGAAAGAAGTTGAGATTGTTTCGCAAAGAAGACCAGCCACATTTACCTTCGTCCTTATTTCTTGTCTTGTCGCCGTATACAATAATCTATGTACGATATGTCCGGTTGCTTTAGCCTGAAAGTCGTCAAATTTTTGTTAAAATAGCTAAATAATTATCGAGCAGCGGATGCTGTGATGGAATCAATGGAGAAAATCTTTCATCACCTCATTCTTGGTTCGTGTAACGCTGAAGGTCAGTGAGACGAGAGGATAAGAATACATGAAGACCAAAGAAACGGCGGTGATAGTCATGCTATCAAAACTACCGCTCTGTATGTCGTCAGAGATCTGATATATTCTCATCAAGAGTGCTACGAAGTAAGAAGCAATGCAGAATAATATGGGAACAGAGAAGAAGTCTGCGGTTTCTTTGCACACATCAAAAAGTGTCGTTCTGACATCGTAAAGTAAGTCTAGAGTCGGTAGGTGACGGGTGTAATAAGTTGGTGGTCCTACGACCGTTGCAAGCCCGTTTCGTACCGGTGTGGGACGAGACAAACAATTCCCAAACTCTCTGAATTCTGCCAGATAATTGTTCACCGTTTGCAGATCCCTCCCTGTGAGGCTTACGATGGTGAAATATTGAAGAATAAACCAGTAAATAATAGTGATCGGTGCATAGATTGAAAAGTGAATTCTGCAACTTCCGACATCTTCGTCTATTATGTTCGCATAAAAGACGGTGATCCACAGGCACGCGTTGAGAATCGCGTGTATAAGGAAGAAAGTTAGAGCCTGTGCGTCGAATCCCGGTTTTTCGAGACCAGAAAGTTGAAAATCAACCTCTAACAGACGATTCATGATAGAGGCAGCACTTTTCTGTTTGAAACTCCATGAAATAATGACAACAGCGAATGTAAAGCAATGGAGAACGATTTTTGCGATCCGTATGACCTTGATAGGCGGGATCTTAGTGTCACTGAATAAATGTTCGAAGTCTGAAGAGTATATATGGTACACACACACTGCCAGAATTAGAACTAGGAATAAAAGGTTATACGCTAATCCAGCCTTGGATGATTGGAAGGCCTGGATTCCAGCGAAGCGAGGATTGATTCGGGCCGATATTTTCTTACGAATCGAGAATGGGGCGAGTCCGATCATTTTCAGACTATAAACAGTCATTCTGATAACGAGGAACAACTTTTCCGATCGCACCGTGAGCACTTTCATAATTACTACCGATTTAGGAAAATAGTTATCGGAAGCGGATATAATTCAACGTGGGAGAACGACTTGACGATGTGCTGTAAGTTTTCCAGTATTTTCTGGCACGCGTATAACAAGCGGGCTTTTGTTCATCCGGACGAGCTTGTCGCCTGTTGGGATGGGCTGTCAGAACTAGGCATAAGTTTCTCCTACAACGTATAATCGGCTGTAAATTATTAATCACCCATTGAATTATAAATTCAAAAGTGCGACTGTCTAGTCGTACTCGTATTCTGTATCAAATTACTTGATCAGTCTGCGAAATGAACGTGTCGCGTGTCAGAGGCCCGAGTGGCATGTAGTTTTTGGATCTCTGATCTATTCGATAGGACGATCGTTTCCTCACGTATCAAACTCTGACTCGAAATGTCTACCCGATCCTGCTGAAATAGGACCAATGTTTCCAGACATATTTCCAATCCTCTTACGCATCGAAATTTGTAGCTGGTGAAATAATCGCATGAGTGTATCGCGATGGACACGTCAGGCTTGTAAAGGTATTTGTGCTCGAAGCTACGTCACAGTATGGAGAGGATGCGATCAAACGATACGGCTTGCGTTTAATTTCGCTAATTATGTTCGATCGAGGCATAAACGCCGAGGAGTCGCAGAAAGGTATGATACCGTCGACCGAAAAGTGAAAATGTTTGGTAGACGAAGACTGCATCAACCTCGTACCAAGAAAACTAATTCCGAGAAATCAGAGGCTAATGTATCTGGTCAATGAATAATCTCAGACGATTTTTGAAGCATAATCAGGATGTACGCTATAAAAATGTGCTGTCGAATTTACTATGCGAATGTGCTATCCATACACTGACCATTCCCATAGTTAATTCAACAGCACATTGATTTCCGTGTTTTCCTTTATTGATAACAGAAATATTTGCGTTAGTACATTAAAATGACAGATATTCCGAAAATTGAACTCAAAAAAAGTTCATATCTATTGTACTATGTTAAAGTCAGTTGGAAATTTTGAGGAATTCAAGCAAATAACAGGTTGGTTATATTGAGCGAAGGCTTCGCCGAGTAGAGTGAAACATGTTATGGTAGTCCTTCGCCAATCTAACGGTATTCTGCAAAATGAATGATATTCTTTATACAAAAGATAACAAGAATAAGCTCTGTTCAAGATTCGGTACCCACCTCATTAAGCTGTTGAAAATGATGAGTTTGAGATTACAGAGCAATCGCAGGGAGTACATTGATGCCTGTCTCCCACGGGAACATTCTGCGATAGAACAATGTAGTACGTTGCCATACCTCCCAGCATCTGTAGTGTGATAATTTTCGCTTATTTAGGACACGTTCTGTTTGATGTAAAGACATGAGTGGGAATCTGCATAGGGTACATAGAGTTCTAAAACTATTTAGAATAGCAAAACCGAAAGGTACTCCACAAGCTTGTCGCAGGTCAATCGACCATGACTCTTCAAATAAACGTCAAAGTAACCAGAAGCCTTATGGTTGATGATCATAATCGAATATGTCATATTCACCGAAAGTAGAAGCGTCGGGTCCAATGAGAAGAACCCATAGGCCGTGAAATCGACGTCTTCATGCAGCAGCTGTTGGGAGAACACCTCCAGCTAAAAGTGGATAGAAGTTGAGATTGATTCGCGAAAAAGACCAGCAATATTTACCTTCGTCCTTATTTCTTGTCTTATCGCTGCATACAATAATCTGTGAACGATACGTCCGGTTGCCTTGGCCTGAAACTCGTCAAATATTTATTAAAATTGTTAAATGTGTATCGAGCAGCGGATGCTTTGATGAAATCCTTGAAGAAAACGTTTTATCACCTCGTTCTTGGTCCGTGCAACGCTGAACGTCAGTGAAATGAGAGGATAAGAATACATGAAAGCCACACAAACGATGCCGATAATCAGGCTATTGAAAGAACCGTGCTGTATGTTAAGCACGGTTGAATGCATTTGATTAACGAGTGATACGAAGGCAGAAGTAATGCAGAATAATATTGGCAACGAGAAGAAATCTGCGGTGTCTTTGCAAACTTCAAAAAGTGTTGTTCTAACTTTGTAAAGTAAGTTTAGAGATAGTAGATGACTGCTGGAATGAGTTGCTGGGCCTACGATAGTTGCAAGTCCGTTCCGTACCAGTGCAGGATGAGACAGACAATTTCCAAACTCTCTGAATTCTAGCAAATGATTGTTCACCGTTTGCAGATCCCTGCCTGTGAGGCTTACGATGGTAACATATTGAAGAATGAACCAGTAAATAACAATGATTGGTAGAGAATATGAAAATTTAATTCCGTATGTGAAGTAATGAGTGTCTTCTATTGTAATTAGATAAAACACGGTAATCCATAGGCATGCGTTGAGAATCACGTGTATTAAGAAATAAGTTAGGGCCTGTGCGTCGATTCCCGGATTTTTGAGACCAGAAAGTTGAAAATCAACCTCTAACAGACGATTCATGATGTGAGCAGCTTTTTTTTGTTTGAAACCCCATGAAATAATGATAACGGTGAATGCGGTACAGTGCAGAACGATTGTCCCGATCCGGACGACATGTTTAAATTCGATCTCAAAGCCCATGGATAAACGTATAAAGATTGGTAACTGCTTTCCATAGCTCACACACACTCCCATACTTATAACTAAAAATAAAAGATTATAGGCCAATCCAGCCTTGGATAATTGAAAGATCTGGATTCGAGCGAAATGAGGATTGATTTGGGCCGAGTTTTTCTTACGAATCGAAAACGGAGCGAGCCCGATCATTTTCAGACCATAAACAGTCATTCTGACGATAAAGAATAACTTTTTCGACCGCACCGTGAGCACTCTCATCTTTACTACCGATCTAGGAAAGGAGTTATTGAAAGCGGATATAATTCGACGTGAGAGAACAACGAGGTAATCAACTGTGAATTTGGCAAAATTTCTTTGCACCCGAATAACAAGCGGGCCTTTGTTCATCCGGAAAAGCTTGTCGTCTGTTAGGACGGGTTTGCAGAACTGGGCATTAGATTCATCTATAATTTTCAATCGACTGTAAATTAATAATGACCCAATGTATAGCAAATCTAAAAGTGGGGCCGTTGAGTCGTGCTCGTATTCCGTATCAAATCACTTGATCAGGTTGTGGAATAAACGTTCGCGTGTCAGAGGCTCAAGCTGCATGTGATGTTTTGGATCTCTGCTCTATTAGATAGGACCATCGTTTTCTCCCGTATAAAACGCTGACCCGAAATCTTCACCCGATTCTGCGAAAGCAGGACCAATTTTCCCAAAAAATATTTCCAATTGTGCTACACATCGAAATTCGTAGCTGGTGAAATAATCGCGTTAGTGCATCGCGAGAGACACGTCAGGCCTGTGACGGTATCTGTGCTGGAAACGAGGTCGCAGTATAGAAAAGGTGCGATTATCGATGAACGATACGGCTAGCGTTTTATTTCGTTAGCTGTAATCGATCGAAGCATTAGCATAGGGGACTGAGAATAATGCACTGGACAAACGCAGAGAAGAACTGGAAATCATATTTTTGTAACACATGCACGATTTTCGCTTTTGTTTGACCTATTAAGCGGGCGTAAAGTGTCAGTTTTCAGATGCGCGGGCAATAATAAACTGAAATCGCCCGCTAAACCGAGCAGCGGGCGTTTTTCAGTTTTTATCGCCCGCTATATTATTTTTCAATACTTTTTCCTCAATTTTTTTTTTTCCATTTCCATTTGTTTTTATTATTTTTATTTTTTATTCATTTTTTATATATTTTTCATTTTTATTCATTTTTTATTCATTTCTTATCTTCTTTTATTTTTTTGATTTTTTTTTTCAATAATGGATTAAAAATCTATTAAAAAGTCTGGTTTTTCCTTTATTCGGCTTCGCCCCCCGAACCCCCCGTCGGACATTCAGCCCCCTATATTCCGAAGTCCGATACTCTACATAACCTAATCCTCACTTTTTCCCATAGATGCGTACTATACTAATTTTTTCCAAATTTGTTGATCGTTTTTCATACCGCCGAACGTTTCAGTTTTATCTCGATTGATATAGACGCAAAATCGATAAATGTTTCACAAAAATAGGGTGTGCACCACGGGCGAGGGCGTTTTTGCCTTTGGTACACAATATAGGCATACTATTACGATAGAGTTTGTTGAAAAAAAATTTGGAGACTTTAATTCTCTTCCAGAAAAAAAAATCATCGTACTGATTTCACTCAGTGTGTCGGCTAATAGCTTCTATCAATCGTGAAATAATGAAAATCGTTCCAACATTGTCCCAACATTTTTCTAGCTCACGTTTCCCCCTGTGCGAATTTCTGTTGGGTAAAAGTAGGTTTGATAAAAATTGAATTACGAGGGAAAAATGAAATCAGAGGTGTCTGAAAAACTCGTTGACAGAATGTCATTTGAAAGATCAGCGCTCACCCCATTCTTCTTCGAATTTTCTGAAAATCATCTCGAAGAAGCAACTGACTGCACTAACAAGAATCATCGCAATATCTATTCAAGATGTTTTTTTGAATTGAGTGAACTCTTCTCTGAAGTCGGGGGGGTTTAGTTAGATGATTAGGCCTGCGGTGATTGCACATACCGTCCTGCACATACTATACCGAAAACATGCTATACTCGTATGACTCAGATAACTAATGAGATCTGGTATAAATTGTTCAACAAAAATCAATGGGCATTTGTTCTATCCAAGAAAAGCAATGCAACGATAACTTGTGAAAAGGATACTCAACCGCACAGTACGACAATACTATAGGTACAGGAATCTTCGAATTGAACTCTCATTGTAAAGCTTATACACCATTACCTATTCTAATTGCTGAAGGTTCTTATGAAAGCAATCACTCGTCAATAACTTCACGATATAATATTTCCGACGACGACTGTCGCATTGAACATAAGCCTAATATAAGTATTTTTCCAATTATTTAAGCAAATTCCTATATCTAATGTTAACTTAGATAACTCAGAAATAGCTAGCCGTAAGTTAAGCACTATATCAACGATGGCAGACGAAATCTTGAAGAACAAAGAAATCCACGGAAGATCTTCAATTTTTACGTAGAACGGATATGCAGTCTGTACTTTCATTTCACTTTTTCTTCTATTTCAAATAATTCGATGCTTTACGAGGAAATCAAATAAATCACACTCACACAAATATGACGAAGAAGATAGTTATTGTACTAAAATTGTAAACTGTCTTACCTTTAATTTTCGCAATAATCAACGATCTTATAACCGTAGGTCAGTTACGAAAGAATCTGTAGAGCTGAATACGCGAAAACTCCGCAGACGTAGCATGACTCCTAAATCAACTGCTATAACAACCAAAAACTCTTCAGAAACTCAACCAGATGATGAAGAAGTTGTATTCAATCAAACAGACTCTCATAAATTACGTAGAGAAGGCAGCGTCTTTGAAGATAAGTATTAAAGTTAACCCTTACCTTTAAAGTAAGTGGGGAGGTGTAATGTACGCACCCGACTTCAATGTTAAATATTAAACTGGAAATGTTCAGATTTTAGTTATCCTCTTTCAAACCTGCAATCTTATCATCCTTAACATAAACAGACTCCATTCTCTACCCTCATAAACTCTCAAGACTCCGAACTCCAATTTTTACGATCCTCTTACCACGCATCTGCAATGCAGCTGCAATTTCTGGACATCCTCTTTCTTAAAACAATCCTACCCCTATTTTCTGACCTCTCCCTTGAAAACTCATTGGGTCCCCCACCAACTCAAAGTTTCTACCACAAACCCCATCATCCCTTTTTGACTAAGCATAGAAAATTGAAAAGAACTTGTATTATTCTACTCCGAAACTCAAACTTGAAAACAACTCCCATTCTTGTACACAATAAAACAACAGATTTACTTGAAGTAAATATCTTGTTAATTCATCCTTGAAGCCCATTACAGTTGTATAAGCCCGTTTCGTATCGGCGCAGGACGAGACGAACAATTTCCGAACTCTCTAAATTCTTGCAAATAATTGTTTACCGTTTGCAGATACCTTCCTGTGAGGCTAACGATAGTGAAATATTGAATAATGAACGAATATATAATAGGCATCGGTGTATAATATGATAAGGGAAATTTGCAACTTCTTACATTTGCGTCTGTTATGTTTACATAAAACACGGTGATCCATATAGGCCCACATTGAGAATCACGTGTATTAAGAAGAAAGTTAGGGTTTGGGCGTCGAATCTCGGTTTTTCTAGACCAGAAAGTCGAAAATCAACCTCTAACAGACTTTTTTGTTTGAAACCCCATGAAATAATGACAACGGCGAATGCGAAAGAATGGAGAACGATATTCACGATCCGTACGGTATTCATAGGCCCGGTCTCAACGTCACCGGATATACATTTGAAAGCTGGAGAGAATACATGGAACCAATATAAATAACTGCTATATTTATACCTAGAAATAAGAGATTATAGGCTAATCCAGCCTTGGATAATTGGAAGGCCTGGATTCGAGCGAAGCGAGATTTTATTCGGGCCCAGATTTCCTGACTAATCGAAAATGGGGCAAGCCCGATAATTTTCAGACTATAAACAGTCATTCTGACGATAAAAAACAACTTTTTCGATCGCACCGTAAGCACTCTCATGTTTGCTACCGATTCAGGAAAATAGTTATTTTTTTTGAAATGCGAATGTCATTCAAAGTGAGGAAATGACGTTGTGATGAACCGCAATTTTCGCATATCTTCTGGTACGCGAACAATGAAGGGGCTTTGATTCATCCGGACGAACTTGTCGCCTGTTAGGACAGGCTTGCAGAACTAGGCATCTGCAGTTTCACCTACAACGTATAATCGACTGTCAATTATTAATCACCCATTGAATAATGAATTCAAAATTGGGACTGTGTAGTCATCCTCGTATTCCGTATCAAATTACTTAATTACTCTGCGAGATAAGCGTGTCGCGTGTCAAAGGCTCGAGTGGCATAGAATTTTTGGATCTCTGATCTGTTCGATAGGACGATCGTTTACTCCCGTATCAAACTCTGACTCAAAATGTCTGCCCGATCCTGCTGAAGAGGAACCAATTTTCCCAAATAGGTTTTCCTTTATGTTACGCATCGACATTCGTAGCTGGTAAAATAATCGCATGAGTGTATCGCGAAGGACACGTCAGGCTTGTTACGCTATTTGTGCTCGAAGCTAGGTCACACTATGGAGAGGGTGCGATTGTACGATACGGCTTACGTTTAATTTCGCTCATCATAATCGATCGAGGCAATGCCACAGGGGACTGAGAATAATGCACTCGATAAACGCCGAGGAGTCACAGAAATTTATGATACCGTCGACCGAAAAGTGAAAATGATTGGTAGACGAAGACTGCATCAACCTCGTAACAAGAAAATTCATTCCGAGAAATCAGAGGCTAATTTATCTGGTCAATGAATAATCTCAGACGATTTTTGAAGCATAATCAGGATGTACGCTATAAAAATGTGCTGTCGAATTTACTATGCGAATGTGCTATCCATACACTGACCATTCCCATAGTTAATTCAACAGCACATTGATTTCCGTGTTTTCCTTTATTGATAACAGAAATATTTGCGTTAGTACATTAAAATGACAGATATTCCGAAAATTCAACTCAAAAAAAGTTCATATCTATTGTACTATGTTAAAGTCAGTTGGAAATTTTGAGGAATTCAAGCAAATAACAGGTTGGTTATATTGAGCGAAGGCTTCGCCGAGTAGAGTCAAACATGTTATGGTCGTCCTTCGCCAATCTAACGGTATTCTGCAAACTGAATGATATTCTTTATACAAAAGATAACAAGAATAAGCTCTGTTCAAGATTCGGTACCCACCTCATTAAGCTGTTGAAAATGATGAGTTTGAGATTACAGAGCAATCGCAGGGAGTACATTGATGCCTGTCCCCCACGGGAACATTCTGCGATAGAACAATGTAGTACGTTGCCATACCTCCCAGCATCTGTAGTGTGAAAATTTTCCCTTATCTGAGACACGTTCTGTTTGATGTAAAGACATGAGTGGGAATCTGAATAGGGTACATAGAGTTCTGAAACCGTTTAGAAGAGCAAAACCGCAAGGTACTTCACGAGCTAGTCGCAGGTCAAGTGACCATGACTCTTCAAATAAATGTCAAAGTTACCAGAAGCCTTCTGGTGCTTCCCTACGCGATTCCACCAGACCTGAAACTATTGAAAAAAAAGGTGTTTTTGGTCGAAATCAATGAAACAAACTTCGTCGCGCAATTCTATGTACGATTTCGAGCACGTACGGCCAAAAAAATGTTTTTCTTACGCCAAAATAGAGAAGATACCCATGTAAAACGGCTTCGAAAACGTTTGATAACACCTTTTCTCCCAATGTTTTCAGGCCTGGTGGAATTGCGTAGGGACGCACCTCATGGTTGATGACCATAATCCAATATGTCATATTCACCGAAAGTAAGAGCGTCGGGTCCAATGAGAAGAACCCATAGGCCGTGAAATCGACGTCTTCATGCAGCAGCTGTTGGGAGAACACCTCGAGCTAAAAGTAAATCAAAGTTGAGATTGATTCGCGAAAAAGACCAGCAATATTCACCTTCGTCCTTATTTCTTGTCTTATCGCTGCATACAATAATCTGTGAACGATATGTCCGGTTGCTTTGGCCTGAAACTCGTCAAATATTTATTGAAATTGCTAAATGTGTATCGCGCAGCGGATGCTTTGATGATATCATTGGAGAAAACGTTTTATCACCTCGTTCTTGGTCCGTGCAACGCTGAAGGCCAGTAAAATGAGAGGATAAGAACACATGAAAGCCACACAAACGTCGCTGAGCATCACGGGATAGTACACTATAAAACCCGGCTGTGTGTACCGCACGACCCGATACAGTTGATTAACGAGTGATACGAAAGCAGAAGTAATGCCGAATAATATTGGCAACGAGAAGAAGTCTGCGGTGTCTTTGCAAACTTCAAAAAGTGTCGTTCTAACGTTGTAAAGTAAGTTTAGAGATAGTAGATGACTGCTGTAATAAGTTGCTGGGCCTACGATAGTTGTAATTCCATTCCGTACCGGTGCAGGATGAAACACATAATTTCCAAACTCTCTGAATTCTAGCAAATGATTGTTCACCGTTTGTAGATCCCTGCCTGTTTGGCTTACAATGGTAAAATATTGAAGAATGAACCAGTAAATAACAATGTTCGGTAGAAAAATTGTAAATTTAAATCCGTAACTGTACAAGTGAGGGTCCACTGTAAATAGATGAAACATGGTAATCCATAGGCATGCGTTGAGAATCACGTGTATTAGGAAATAAATTAGAGCCTGTGCATCGAATCCCGGTTTTTTAGGACCGGAAAGTTTGAAATCAACCTCTAACAGACGATTCATGATGTGGGCAGCTTTTTTTTGTTTGAAACCCCATGAAATAATGATAACGGCGAATGCGATACAGTGCAGAATGATGGCCCCGATCCGTACGACAACTATAAGCGAGTTCTTATCGCCCCTGAATAAATCTTTAAAGTCTCCAAACTGCATCACAGAGTTCACACACACTCCCATACTTATAACTAAAAATAAAAGATTATAGGCCAATCCAGCCTTGGATGATGGAAAGATCTGGATTCGAGCGAAACGAGGTTTGATTTGGGCCGAGTTTTTCTTACGAATCGAAAACGGAGCGAGCCCGATCATTTTCAGACCATAAACAGTCATTCTTACAATAAAGATCAACTTTTTCGACCGCACCGTGAGCACTTTCATCTTTACTACCGATCTAGGAAAGGAGTTATTGAAAGTGGATATAATTCGACTTAAGAGAACAACGAGGTAATCAATTGCGAATTTGGCAAAATTTCTAAAATAACAAGCGGGCTTTTGTTCATCCGGAAAAGCTTGTCGTCTGTTAGGACGGGTTTGCAGAACTAGGCATCAGATTCATCTATAATTTCCAATCGACTGTAAATTAATAATGACCCGATGTATAGCAAATCTAAAAGTGGGGCCGTTGAGTCGTGCTCGTATTCCGTATCAAATCACTTGATCAGGTTGTGGAATAAACGTTAGCGTGTCAGAGGCTCAAGCTGCATGTGATGTTTTGTATCTCTGCTCTATTAGATATAGGACCATCGTTTTCTCCCGTATAAAACGCTGACCCGAAATCTTCACCCGATTCTGCGAAAGCAGGACCAATTTTCCCAAAAAATATTTCGAATTGTGTTACACATCGAAATTCGTAGCTGGTGAAATAATCGCGTTAGTATATCGCGAGAGACACGTCAGGCCTGTGACGGTATATCTGTGCTGGAAACGAGGTCGCAGTATAGAAAAGCTGCGATTATCGATGAACGATACGGCTAGCGTTTTATTTCGTTAGCTGTAATCGATCGAAGCATTTCCATATGGTACTGAGAATAATGCACTGGACAAACGCAGAGAAGAACTGGAAATCATATTCATGATAGAGTTTGTTGAAAGAAATTTAAAGACTTTAATTCTCTCCCCGAAAAAAAAATCATCGTACTGATTTCACTGAGTGTGTCGGCTAATACCTTCTATCAATCGTTAAATAATGAAAATCGTTTCAACATTGTCCCAACCTTTTTCTAGCTCACGTTCCCCTCCGTGAGAATTTCTGTTGGGTAAAAATAAGTTCGATAAAAATTGAATTACGAGGGAAAAACGCAATCAGAAGTGTCTGAAAAACTCGTTGACAGAATGTTATTTGAAAGATCAGCCCTCAACCCATTCTTCTTCGAATTTTCTGAAAATCATCTCGAAGAAGCAACTGACACTAACAAGAATCATCGCAATATCTATTCAAGATGTTTTTAATTTAATTGCGTAAACTCTTCTCTGAAGTCGGGGAGGTTTAGTTGGATGATTAGGCCTGCGGTGATTTATCTACGGATTCATGCTGATAGCTTCATCCGACCTTTGGTATGAATCTCTGATGTATGGTCAACTGAGAAAGAGGTGGATGTCAGATATTATATAAGCCCACCAACTTTTAGGTGTACCATTCAGTGAACTCGTGCACGCAGCACGCGACCGTAAGAATATCTGGCCTAGAAAATAAATTTGACTTTGCAAGACAGACGATCTACAAAATAAATTGGAAAGGTAAGCTGTTTGATACATAAGCTAGACCGATCATTCTCGACGGTGAGATATACAACCTATAATAGAATATCGTCAAGGTGCAAGCAAAATCATACACACAGAGAAGGGATTTGTTGAAACGACTAGCATCCGACGAACAAGAAAAATAGTTCGTGCATTTGAATCATGCCGCAAAGGTAGATCGCATATTTTGTCACTTCAAACTGATATTCATTTCGCGACCTACGATCCTCGATTTGTTCTGAGTAAAACGGTAACGATTTAGTTCAAGAATTTATTTTTTTGCCTGTAGTTTGGGAAAGGGCATTGAATCTGGGATGAAGAAATTGGACTTCATTTTCTTCAAATTTTGTAGAGTGAAAATGGTATTGCTCTCCACGAGGGTGAAGAGAAGAAGTGGACATTCGCTCCTGACGATTGAAATCTCATTCTTTTGTAGTGTAGTGGGGTTGCATGATTTTCACTCTTTTATCACTCAAAATAATCAAGCGAACTTAGAACCTGAAGATTGATATCATAATTTCTTTCGAAATGAAATGTTTCAGACCATTCTCGAATTTTTTTGAAAATGAAAGTGCAAAAAAAAAATTATGTTACGCATCGACATTCGTAGCTGGTAAAATAATCGCATGAGTGTATCGCGAAGGACACGTCAGGCTTGTTACGCTATTTGTGCGCGAAGCTAGGTCACACTATGGAGAGGATGCGATTAAACGATACGGCTTGCGTTTAATTTCGCTAATTATAATCGATCGAGGCATCGCCACAGTGGACTGAGAATAATGCACTCGATAAACGCCGAGGAGTTTCAGGAATTTATGATACCGTCGACCGAAAAGTGAAAATGATTGGTAGACAAAGACTGCATCGACCTCGTACCAAGAAAACTCATTCCGAGAAATCAGAGGCTAATTCATGCGGTCAATGAATAATCTCAGACGATATTTGGAGCATAATCAAGATGTACACAAAAAAAATGTGCTTTCGAATTTACTATGCGAATGTGCTATCCATACGCTGATCATTCGCGTAGTTAATTCAACAGCACATTTATTTCCGTTTTTTCCTTTATTGATAACAGAAATATTTGCGTTCATACATTAAAATGACAGATATTTCCAAAATTCAACTCAAATAAAAGTTTATATTTATTATACTATGTCAAAGCCAGTCGGAAATTTCAAGAAACTCAAACAAATAACAGGTTGGTTATATTAAGCGAATCAAGGCTTCGCCGAGCAGAGTGAAACATGTTAAGACCGTCCTTCGCCAATCCAACGGTATTCTGCAAAATGAATGATATTCTTTATACGAAAGATAACAAGACTAAGCTCTGTTCAAGACTCGGTACCCACCTCATTGGGCTGTTGAAAATGATGAGTTTGAGATCACAGAGCGATCGCAGGGAGTACATTGATGCTAGTCTGCCACGGAAACACTCTGCGATAGAACAATGTAGTACGTTGCCATACCTCCCAGCATCTGTAGTGTGAAAATTTTCCCTTATCTGAGACACGTTCTGTTTGATGTAAAGACATGAGTGGGAATCTGAATAGGGTACATAGAGTTCTAAAACCGTTTAGAAGAGCAAAACTGAAAGGTACTCCACAAGCTAGTCGCAGGTTAATTGACCATGACTCTTCAAATAAATGTCAAAGTTACGAGAAGCCTTATGGTGCTTCCCTACGCGATTCCACCAGACCTGAAACCATATGTCATATTCACCGAAAGTAAGAGCGTGGGGTTCACTGAGAAGAACCCATAGGCCGTGAAATCGACGTCTTCATGCAGCAGCTGTTGGGAGAACACCTCGAGCTAAAAGTAAATCGAAGTTGAGATTGATTCCCGAAAAAGACCAGCAATATTCACCTTCGTCCTTATTTCTTGTCTTATCGCTGCATACAATAATCTGTGAACGATGTGTCCGGTTGCTTTGGCCTGAAACTCGTCAAATATTTATTAAAATTGCTAAATGTGTATTGAGCAGCGGATGCTTTAATGATATCATTAGAGAAGACGTTTTATTACCTCTTTCTTGGTCCGTGCAACGCTGAAGGCCAGTAAAATGAGAGGATAAGAATGCATGAAAGCCACACAAACGTCGCTGAGCATCACGTTATACTCTGTAAAACCCGGCTGTGTGTTCTGCACGACCCGATACAGTTGATTAACGAGTGATACGAAGGCAGAAGTAATGCAGAATAATATTGGCACCGAGAAGAAGTCTGCGGTGTCTTTGCAAACTTCAAAAAGTGTCGTTCTAACGTTGTAAAGTAAGTTCAGAGCTAGTAGATGACTGCTGTAATGAGTTGCTGGGCCTACGATAGTTGCAAGTCCGTTCCGTACCAGTGCAGGATGAGACAGACAATTTCCAAACTCTCTGAATTCTAGCAAATGATTGTTCACCGTTTGTAGATCCCTGCCTGTTAGGCTTACGATAGTAAGATATTGAAGAATGAACCAGTACATAACAATGTTCGGTAGATAAATTGTAAATTTAAATCCGTAACTGTACAAATGAGGGGCTACTGTAAATAGATAAAACATGGTCATCCATAGGCATGCGTTGAGAATCACGTGTATTAGGAAATAAATTAGGGCCTGTGCGTCGAATCCCGGTTTTTTAGGACCAGAAAGTTGAAAATCAACCTCTAACAGACGATTCATGATGTGGGCAGCTTTTTTTTGGTTGAAACCCCATGAAATAATAATAACGCCGAGTGCGATACAGTTCAGAACGATTGCCCCGATCCGTACGACATGTATAAGCGAGAGCTTATCGCCCCTGAATAAATGTTGAAAGACTTGAAACCGCTTTGCAGAGCTCACACACACTCCCATACTTATAACTAAAAATAAAAGATTATAGGCCAATCTAGCCTTGGATAATTGAAAGATCTGGATTCGAGCGAAACGAGGGTTGATTTGGGCCGAGTTTTTCTTACGAATCGAAAACGGAGCGAGCCCGATCATTTTCAGACCATAAACAGTCATTCTGACGATAAAGAACAACTTTTTTGACCGCACCGTGAGCACTTTCATCTTTACTACCGATCTAGGAAAGTAGTTATCGAAATCGGATATAATTCAACGTGAGAAAACAACGAGGTAATCAACTGCGAATTTGGCAAAATTTCTTTCACGCGAATAACAAGCGGGCTTTTGTTCACTCGGAAAAGCTTGTCGTCTGTTAGGACGGGCTTGCAGAACTAGGCATTAGTTTCATCCATAATCTTTAATCGACTGTAAATTAATAATGACCCAATGAATAACAAATCCAAAAGTGGGACCGTTGAGTCGTGCTCGTATTCCGTATCAAATTACTTGATCAGGTTGTGGAATAAACGTTCGCGTGTTAGAGGCTCAAGCTGCATGTGGTGTTTTAGATCTTTGCTCTATGAGATAGGACCATCGATTTCTCCCGTATAAAACGCTGACCCGACATCTTCACCAGATTCTGCGAAAGCAGGACCAATTTTTCAAAAAAATGGTTTCAATTTGTGTTACACATCGATATTCGTAGCTGGTCAAATAATCGCATTAGTGTATCGCGCGGGACACGTCAGGCCTGTGACGGTATCTGTGCTGGAAACGAGGTTGCAGTATAGAAGGGGTGCGATTATCGATGAACGATACGGCTTGCGTTTCATTTCGTTAGCTGTATGATCGATGGAAGCATCTCCCTAGGGGACTGAGAATAATGCACTGGATAAACGCAGAGACGGACTGGAAATGATATTTATGATAGAGTTTCTTGAAAAAAAATTTGGAGACTTCAATTCTCTCCCAGAAAAAAAGATCATCGTACTGATATCACTGAGTGTGTCGGCTAATACCTTCTATCAATCGTTAAATAATGAAAATTGTTTCAACATCGTCCGAACATTTTTCTAGCTCACGTTCCCCCTGTTCCTGTTCGTCAAATCCTAATTTTTCGAGACCAGAAAGTCGAAAATCAACCTCTAACAGACGATTCATGATGCAGGCAGCACTTTTTTGTTCGAAACCCCATGAATTAATGACAACGGCGAATGTCAAGCAATGGAGAACGATTTTTGCGATCCGTATGACCTCGATAGGCGGGATCTTAGTGTCACTGAATAAATGTTCAAAGTTTGAAGAGTATATATGGTACACACACACTGCCAGAATGAGAACTAGAAATAAAAGGTTATATGCTAATCCAGCCCTGGATGATTGGAAGGCCTGGATTCCAGCGAAGCGAGGATTGATTCGGGTCGATATTTTCTTACGAATCGAGAATGGGGCGAGTCCGATCATTTTCAGACTATAAACAGTCATTCTGATAACGAGGAACAACTTTTCCGATCGCACCGTAAGCACTTTCATGTTTACTACCGATTTAGGAAAATAGTTATCGGAAGCGGATATAAATTCAACGTGAGAGAACGACTTGGCGATGTGCTGCGATTTTTCCAGTATTTTCTGGCACGCGTATAACAAGCGGGCTCTTGTTCATCCGGACGAGCTTGTCGCCTGTTGGGATGGGCTCTCAGAACTAGGCATGAGTTTCTCCTACAACGTTTAATTGGCTGTAAATTATTAATCACCCATTGAATTATAAATTCAAAAGTGCGACTGTCTAGTCGTACTCGTATTCCGTATCAAATTACTTGATCAGTCTGCGAAACGAACGTGTCGCGTGTCAGAGGCCCGAGTGGCATGTAGTTTTTGGATCTCTGATCTATTCGATAGGACGATCGTTTTCTCCCGTATCAAACTTTGACTCGAAATGTCTACCCGATCCTGCTGGAAGAGGGTCTAATTTTCCCAAATATGTGTTTCTTTATGTTAAGCATCGACATTCGTAGCTGGTGAAATAATCGCATGAGTGTATCACGAAGGACACGTCAGGCTTGTTACGCTATTCGTGCTCGAAGCTAGGTCACACTATGGAGAGGGTGCGATTAAACGATACGGCTTGCGTTTAATTTCGCTAATTATAATCGATCGAGGCATTGCCACAGGGGACTGAGAATAATGCACTCGATAAACGCCGAGGAGTTTCAGAAATTTATGATACCGTCGACCGAAAAGTGAAAATGATTGGTAGACGAAGACTGCATCGACCTCGTACCAGGAAAACTCATTCCGAGAGATCAGAGGCTAATTTATCTCGTCAATGAATAATCTCAGACGATTTTTGGAGCATAATCAGGATGTACGCGATAAAAATGTGCTGTGGAATTTACTATGCGAATGTGCTATCCATACACTGACCATTCCCATAGTTAATTCAACAGCGCATTGATTTCCGTTTTTTCCTTTATTGATAACAGAAATATTTGCATTCGTACATTAAAATGACGGATATATCCAAAATAAAACTCAAAAAAAGTGTATATCTATTGTACTATGTTGAAGCCAGTTGGAAATTTTAAGAAATTCAAGCAAATAACAAGTTCGTTATGTCAAGCAAATTAAGGCTTCGCCGAGCAGAGTGAAACATGTTAAGGTCGTCCTTCGCCAATCCAACGGTATTCTGCAAAATAAATGATATTCTTTATACAAAAGCTAACAAGACTAAGCTCTGTTCAAGACTCGGTACCCACCTCATTGGGCTGTTAAAAATGATGAGTTTGAGATCACAGAGCGATCGCAGGGAGTACATTGATGCTAGTCTGCCACGGAAACATTCTGCGATAGAACAATGTAGTACGTTGCCATACCTCCCAGCATCTGTAGTTTGATAATTTTCGCTCATTTAAGACACGTTCTGTTTGATGTAAAGACATGAGTGGGAATCTGAGTAGGGTACATAGAGTTCTAAAACCGTTTAGAATAGCAAAACCGAAAGGTACTCGACAAGCTAGTCACAGGTCAATTGACCATGACTCTTCAAATAAATGTCAAAGTAACCAGAAGCCTTATGGTGCTTCCCTACGCGATTCCACCAGACCTGAAACCATTGGGAAAAAAGGTGTTATCGAACGGAATATCTCTGCCTGGGCACCGAAATCGATGAAACAAACTTCGTCGCGCAATTCTATGTACGATTTCGAACACGTACGGCGAAAAAAATGTTTTTCAAAATAGAGAAGATATACATGTAAAATGGCTTTGAAAACGTTTGATAACACCTTTTCTCCCAATGTTTTCAGGCCTTGTGGAATTGCGTACGGAAGCACCTTATGGTTGATGACCATAATCCAATATGTCATATTCACCGAAAGTAGAAGCGTCGGGTCCAATGAGAAGAACCCATAGGCCGTGAAATCGACGTCTTCATGCAGCAGCTGTTGGGAGAACACCTCCAGCTAAAAGTGGATAGAAGTTGAGATTGATTCGCGAAGAAGACCAGCAATATTCACCTTCGTCCTTATTTCTCGTCTTATCGCTGCATACAATAATCTTTGAACGATATGTCCGGTTGCTTTGGCCTGAAACTCGTCAAATATTTATTAAAATTGCTAAATGTGTATCGAGCAGCGGATGCTTTGATGATATAATTGGAGAAAACGTTTTATCACCTCGTTCTTGGTCCGTGCAACGCTGAAGGCCAGTAAAATAAGAGGATAAGAACACATAAAAGCCACACAAATGTCGCTGAGCATCACGGGATAGTACACTATAAAACCCGGCTGTGTGTTCTGCACGACCCGATACAGTTGATTAACGAGTGATACGAAGGCAGAAGTAATGCAGAATAATATTGGCAACGAGAAGAAGTCTGCGGTGTCTTTGCAAACTTCAAAAAGTGTCGTTCTAACGTTGTAAAGTAAGTTTAGAGATAGTAGATGACTGCTGTAATAAGTTGCTGGGCCTACGATAGTTGTAATTCCGTTCCGTACCGGTGCAGGATGAGACACACAATGTCCAAACTCTCTGAATTCTAGCAAATGATTGTTCACAGTTTGCAGATCCCTGCCTGTTTGGCTTACGATGGTAAAATATTGAAGAATAAACCAGTAAATAACAATGATCGGTAGATAATATGAAAATTTACGTCCCCAACTTAAGTGATAATTGTCTATTGTAATTAGATAAAACATGGTAATCCATAGGCATGCGTTGAGAATCACGTGTATTAGGAAATAAATTAGGGCCTGTGCTTCGAATCCCGGTTTTTTAGGACCAGAAAGTTGAAAATCAACCTCTAACAGACGATTCATGATGTGGGCAGCTTTTTTTTGTTTGAAACCCCATGAAATAATGATAACGGCGAGTGTGATACATTGCAGAACGATTGCCCCGATCCGTACGGCATGTTCAAGTCTGATCTCATCGCCTTTGAATAAATGTATAAAGACGTGATACTGCTTTCCATAGTACACACACACTCCCATACTTATCACTAAAAATAAAAGATTATAGGCCAATCCAGTCTTGGATAATTGAAAGATCTGGATTCGAGCGAACCGAGGGTTGATTTGGGCCGAGTTTTTCTTACGAATCGAAAACGGAGCGAGCCCGATCATTTTCAGACCATAAACAGTCATTCTGACAATGAAGAACAACTTTTTCGACCGCACCGTGAGCACTTCCATCTTTACTACCGATCTAGGAAAATAGTTATTGAAAGCGGATATAATTCGACGTCAGAGAACAACGAGGTAATCAACTGCGAATTTGGCAGAATTTCTAAAATAACAAGCGGGCTTTTGTTCATCCGGAAAAGCTTGTCGTCTGTTAGGACGGGCTTGCAGAACTAGGCATTAGATTCATCTATAATTTTCAATCGACTGTAAATTAATAATGACCCAATGTATAGCAAATCTAAATGTGGGACCGTTGAGTTCTGCTCGTATTCCGTATCAAATCACTTGATCAGGTTGTGGAATAAACGTTGGCGTGTCAGAGGCTTAAACTGCATGTGATGTTTTGGATCTCTGCTCTATTAGATAGGACCATCGTTTTCCCCCGTATAAAACGCTGACCCGAAATCTCCACCCGATTCTGCGAAAGCAGGACCAATTTTCCCAAAAAATATTTCCAATTGTGCTACACATCGAAATTCGTAGCTGGTGAAATAATCGCGTTAGTGCATCGCGAGAGACACGTCAGGCCTGTGACGGTATCTATGCTGGAAACGAGGTCGCAGTATAGAAAAGGTGCAATTATCGATGCACGATACGGCTAGCGTTTTATTTCGTTAGCTGTAATCGATCGAAGCATTTTCATAGGGGCCTGAGAATAATGCACTGGACAAACGCAGAGAAGAACTGGAAATGATATTTATGATAGAGTTTCTTGAAAATAATTTGGAGACTTGAATTCTTTTCCAGAAAAAAAAATCATCGTACTGATTTCACTGAGGGTGTCGGCTAATACCTTCTATCAATCGTTAAATAATGAAAATCGTTTCAACATTGTCCCAACATTTTTCCAGCTCATGTTTCCCCCCGTGAGAATTTCTGTTGGGTAAAAATAAGTTCGATAAAAATTGAATTACGCAGGAAAAAGGAAATCAGAGGTGTCTGAAAAACTCGTTGACAGAATGTTATTCGAAAGATCAGCGCTCAACCCATTCTTTTCGAATTTTGTGAAAATCATCTCGAAGAAGCAACTGACACTAATAAGAATCATCGCAATATCTATTTGAGATGTTTTTTTGAATTGAGTGAACTCTTCTCTGAAGTCGGGGGGGTTTAGTTAGATGATTAGGCCTGCGTTGATTGCACATACCATCCTGCACATATACCGGAAACATGCGATACTCGTATAACTCAGATAACAAATGAGATCTGGTGTAAATTATTCAACAAAAATCAATGGGTATTTGTTCTATCCAAGAAAAGCAATGCAACGATAACTTGTGAGAAGGATACTCAACCGCACAGTACGACAATACTAGGTACAGGAATCTTCGAATTGAACTCTCATTGTAAAGCTTATACACCATTACCTATTCTAATTGCTGAAGGTTCTTATGAAAGCAATCACTCGTCGATAACTCCACGATATAATATTTCCGACGACGAATGTCGCATTGAACATAAGCCTAATATAAGTATTTTTCCAATTATTTAAGCAAATTCCTATATCTAATGTTGACTCAGATAACTCAGACATATAGCTAGCCATAAGTTAAGCACTATATCAACGATGGCAGACGAAATTTTGAAGAACAAAGAAATCCACGGAAGATCTTCAATTTTTACGTAGAACGGATATGCAGTCTGTACTTTCATTTCACTTTTTCTTCTATTTCAAATAATTCGATGCTTTACGAGGAAATCAAATAAATCACACTCACACAAATATGACGAAGAAGATAGTTATTGTACTAAAATTGTAAACTGTCTTACCTTTAATTTTCGCAATAATCAACGATCTTATAACCGTAGGTCAGTTACGAAAGAATCTGTAGAGCTGAATACGCGAAAACTCCGCAGACGTAGCATGACTCCTAAATTAACCGCTATAACAACCGAAAACTCTTCAGAAACTCAACCAGATGATGAAGAAGTTGTATTCAATCAAACAGACTCTCATAAATCCCGTAGAGAGGGCAGCGTCTTTGAAGATAAGTATTAAAGTTAACCCTTACCTTTAAACAAAGTGGGAAGGTGTAATGTACGCACCTGACTTCGATGTTAAATATTAAACTGGAAATGTTCAGATTTTAGCTATCCTCTTTCAAACCTGCAATCTTATCATCCTTAACATAAACAGACTCCATTCTCTACCCTCATAAACTCTCAAGACTCCGAACTCCAATTTTTACGATCCTCTTCCCACGCATCTGCAATGCAGCTGCAATTTCTGGACATTCTCTTCCTTAAAACAATCCTACCCCTATTTTCTGACCTCTCCCTTAAAACCTCATCGAGTCCCCTACTAACTCAAAGTTCCTCCCACGCACCCCATCATCCCTTTTTGATTTAGACATAGAAAATTAAAAAGAACTTGTATTATTCTACTCCGAAACTCAAACTTGAAAACAACTCCCATTCTTGTACACAATAAAACAACAGATTTGCTTGAAGCAAATATCTTGTTAATTCATCCTTGAAGCCCATTACAGTTGTAAGCCCGTTTCGTATCGGCGCAGGACGAGACGAACAATTTCCGAACTCTCTAAATTCTTGCAAATGATTGTTTACCGTTTGCAGATACCTTCCTGTGAGGCTAACGATAGTAAAATATTGAATAATGAACGAGTAAATAATACCTAGACATCGGTGTATAATATGATGAGGGAAATCTGCAACTTGTGACATTTGCGTCTGTTATGTTCACACAAAACACCGTGATCCATAGGCCCACGTTGAGAGTCACGTGTATTGAGAGAGGAGTTAGGGTTTGGGCGTCAAATCTCGGTTTTTCCAGACCAGAAAGTCGAAAATCAACCTCCAACAGACTTTTTTGTTTGAAACCCCATGAAATAATGACAACGGCTAATGCGAAGGAATGAAAAACGATATTCACGATCCGTACGGTATTGATAGGCCCGGTTTTAGCGTCACCGAATATACATTTGAAAGCTGGAGAGAATACATGGAACCAATATACTGCTATATTTATACATAGAAATAAGAGATTATAGGCTAATCCAGCCTTGGATAATTGGAAGGCCTGGATTCGAGCGAAGCGAGATTTCATTTGGGCCCAGATTTCCTGACGAATCGAAAATGGGGCAAGCCCGATAATTTTCAGACTATATACAGTCATTTTGACAATAAAAAACAACTTTCTCGATCGCACCGTAAGCACTCTCATGTTTGCTACCGATTCAGGAGAATAGTTATTTTTTTTGAAATGCGAATGTCATTCAAAGTGAGGAAATGACGTTGTGATGAACCGCAATTTTCGCAAATCTTCTGGTACGCGAACAATGAAGGGGCCTTGGTTCATCCGGACGAACTTGTCGCCTGTTAGGACAAGCTTGCAGAACTAGGCATCTGCAGTTTCACCTACAACGTATGATCGACTGTAAATTATTAATCACCCATTGAATAATGAATTCAAAATTGAGACTGTGTAGTCATTCTCGTATTCCGTATCAAATTACTTGATTAGTATACAAGATGAACGTGTTGCGTGTCAGAGGCTCAAGTGGTATAGAGTTTTTGGATCTCTGATCTGTTCGATAGGACGATCGTTTACTCCCGTATCAAACTCTGACTCAAAATGTCTGCCCGATCCTGCTGAAGAGGAACCAATTTTCCCAAATATGTGTTCCTTTATGTTACGCATCGACATTCGTAGCTGGTGAAATAATCGCATGAGTGTATCGCGAAGGACACGCCAGGCTTGTTACGCTATTTGTGCTCGAAGCTAGGTCACACCATGGAGAGGGTGCGATTGAACGATACGGCTTGCGTTTAATTTCGCTAATTATAATCGATCGAGGCATTGCCACAGGGGACTGAGAATAATGCACTCGATAAACGCCGAGGAGTCACAGAAATTTATGATACCGTCGACCGAAAAGTGAAAATGATTGGTAGACGAAGACTGCATCGACCTCGTACCAAGAAAACTCATTCCGAGAAATCAGAGGCTAATTTATCTGGTCAATGAATAATCTCAGACGATTTTTGGAGCATAATCAGGATGTACGCGAAAAAAATGTGCAGTCGAATTTACTATGCGAATGTGCTATCCGTACACTGACCATTCCCATAGTTAATTCACCAGCACATTGATTTCCGTTTTTTCCTTTATTGATAACAGAAATATTTGCGTTAGTACATTAAAATGACAGATATTCCGAAAATTCAACTCAAAAAAAGTTCATATCTATTGTACTATGTTAAAGCCTGTTGGAAATTTTTAGAAATTCAAGCAGATAACAGGTTGGTTATATTGAGCGAAAGCTTCGCCGAGTAGAGTAAAACATGTTATGGTAGTCCTTCGCCAATCTAACGGTATTCTGCAAAATGAATGATATTCTTTATACGAAAGATAACGTGACTAAGCTCTGTTCAAGACTCGGTACCCACCTCATTAAGCTGTTAAAAATGATGAGTTTGAAATCACAGAGCAATTGCAGGGAGTACATTGATGCTTGTCTGCCACGGGAACATTCTGCGATAGAACAATGTAGTACGTTGCCATACCTCCCAGCATCTGTAGTGTGATAATTTTCGCCTATTTGAGACACGTTCTGTTTGATGTAAAGACATGAGTGGGAATCTGAATAGGGTACATAGAGTTCTAAAACCGTTTAGAATAGCAAAACCGAAAGGTACTCCACAAGCTAGACGCAGGTCGATTGACCATGACTCTTCTAATAAATGTCAAAGTAACCGGAAGCCTTATGGTGGTTCCCTACGCGATTCCACCAGACCTGAAACCATTGGAAAAAAGGTGTTATTGAACGGAATATCTCTGCCTGGGCACCGAAATCAATGAAACAAACTTCGTCGCGCAATTCTATGTACGATTTCGAGCACGTACGGCCAAAAAAATGTTTTTCTTACGCCAAAATAGAGAAGATATCCATGTAAAACGGCTTCGCAAACGTTTGATAACACCTTTTCTCCCAATGTTTTCAGGCCTGGTGGAATTGCGTACGGAAGCACCTTATGGTTGATGACCATAATCCAATATGTCATATTCACCGAAAGTAGAAGCGTCGGGTCCACTGAGAAGAACCCATAGGCCGTGAAGTTGACGTCTTCATGCAGCAGCTGTTGGGAGAACACCTCCAGCTAAAAGTGGATAGAAGTTGAGATTGATTCGCGAAGAAGACCAGCAATATTCACCTTCGTCCTTATTTCTCGTCTTATCGCTGCATACAATAATCTGTGAACGATATGTCCGGTTGCTTTGGCCTGAAACTCGTCAAATATTTATTAAAATTGCTAAATGTGTATCGAGCAGCGGATGCTTTGATGATATCATTGGAGAAAACGTTTTATCACCTCGTTCTTGGTCCGTGCAACGCTGAAGGCCAGTAAAATAAGAGGATAAGAACACATAAAAGCCACACAAATGTCGCTGAGCATCACGGGATAGTACACTATAAAACCCGGCTGTGTGTTCTGCACGACCCGATACAGTTGATTAACGAGTGATACGAAGGCAGAAGTAATGCAGAATAATATTGGCAACGAGAAGAAGTCTGCGGTGTCTTTGCAAACTTCAAAAAGTGTCGTTCTAACGTTGTAAAGTAAGTTTAGAGATGGTAGATGACTGCTGTAATGAGTTGCTGGGCCTACGATAGTTGTAATTCCATTCCGTACCGGTGCAGGATGAGACACACAATTTCCAAACTCTCTGAATTCTAGCAAATGATTGTTCACCGTTTGCAGATCCCTGCCTGTTTGGCTTACGATGGTAAAATATTGAAGAATGAACCAGTAAATAACAATGATCGGTAGATAAATCGTAAATTTAAATCCGTAACTGTAAAAATGAGGGTCTACTGTCATTAGATAAAACATGGTAATCCATGGGCATGCGTTGAGAATCACGTGTATTAGGAAATAAGTTAGGGCCTGTGCGTCGAATCCCGGTTTTTTGAGACCAGAAAGTTGAAAATCAACCTCTAACAGACGATTCATGATGTGGGCAGCTTTTTTTTGTTTGAAACCCCATGAAATAATAATAACGGCGAGTGCGATACAGTTCAGAACGATTGCCCCGATCCGTACGACAACTATAAGCGAGTTCGCATCGCCCCTGAATAAATGTCCCAAGTCTCCAAACTGCTTTACAGAGCTCACACACACTTCCATACTTATAACTAAAAATAAAATATTATAGGCCAATCCAGCCTTGGATGATTGAAAGATCTGGATTCGAGCGAAGCGAGGATTGATTTGGGCCGAGTTTTTCTTACGAATCGAAAACGGAGCGAGCCCGATCATTTTTAGACCATAAACAGTCATTCTTACAATAAAGAACAACTTTTTCGACCGCACCGTGAGCACTTTCATCTTTACTACTGATCTAGGAAAGGAGTTATCGAAAGTGGATATAATTCGACGTGAGAGAACAACGAGGTAATCAACTGCGAATTTGGAAAAATTTCTAAAATAACAAGCGGGCTTTTGTTCATCCGGAAAAGCTTGTCGTCTGTTAGGACGGGTTTGCAGAACTAGGCATTAGTTTCATCCATAATCTTTAATCGACTGTAAATTAATAATGGCCCAATGAATAACAAATCCACAAGTGGGACCGTTGAGTCGTGCCCGTATTCCGTATCAAATTACTTGATTAGGTTATGGAATAAACGTTCGCGTGTTAGAGGCTCAAGCTGCATGTGGTGTTTCAGACCTCTGCTCTATTAGATAGGACCATCGTTTTTCCCGTATAGAACGCTGACCCGAAATCTTCACCCGATTCTGCGAAAGCAGGACCAATTTTTACAAAAAATATTTTCAATTGTGTTACACATCGAAATTCGTAGCTGGTCAAATAATCGCATTAGTGGATCGCGCGGAACACGTCAGGCCTCTGACGGTATTTGTGCTGAACACGAGGTTGCAGTATAGAAGGGGTGCGATTATCGATGAACGATACGGCTTGCGTTTCATTTCGTTAGCTGTATGATCGATGGAAGCATCTCCCTAGGGGACTGAGAATAATGCACTGGATAAACGCAGAGACGGACTGGAAATGATATTTATGATAGAGTTTCTTGAAAAAAAATTTGGAGACTTCAATTCTCTCCCAGAAAAAAAGATCATCGTACTGATTTTACTGAGTGTCTCGGCTAATACCTTCTATCAATCGTTCAATAATGAAAATCGTTTCAACATTGTCCCAACATTTTTCTAGCTCACGCCCCCCCTGTTCCTGTGCGTCAAATCCTGATTTTTCGAGACCAAAAAGTCGAAAATCAACCTCTAACAGACGATTCATGATGCAGGCAGCACTTTTTTGTTCGAAACCCCATGAAATAATGACAACGGCAAAGGTGGAGTAATAAGGGAAGGATTATCACGATCCATATGACGATGATAGGCAGGATCTCAGTGTCATTGATCAAATAGTCATAGGCTGGAGACTGATATATATAATACACACCCATTGCCAGAATGATAATTAGAAATAAAAGATTATAAACTAATCCAGTCTTGGATAATTTGAAAGCCTGGATTCGAGCGAACCGAGAATTCATCTTGGCCAAGCTTCTCTTACGAATCGAGAATGGAGCGAGTCCGATCATTCTCAGACCATAAACAGTCATTCTGGGTGGGGGCCAAAATTTCGAAAGATCAATATTTCGAATGACCAATATTTCGAATTTTAAAATAGCGATGGTACGAAATTCAAAAAGGCCAGTTTAGAGAAGGCCTATCAAGTAGTAACTAAAAAATTACGTATATCGAAATGTAGAAAGATATTTGTACTAAAATAAAAAATTGGAACGGTCAGAATTGCGAAAGACGAAATATCTAATTGAAAATATAACGAAACGTCTGACAATTCGAATATCAATATTTCGAATTGTCGAGACTTCGAATCTTCACGTATTCGAATATATTTTAGCGACAGACCGAAAATTCGAAAGGTCAGAATCTCGAATCTTTCATACGGTTTTTTGGATGATGTTTCAATAAACAATAAAAATTTTGATCAAAATTCATCTACGCAGAGAAAATACGTTCGAAATATTATTTTTCGAAGTTTAAATCTTTCGAGATTTTGGTCTTTCGAACTTCTGGTCTCTAAAGATTAAAAATTTAGGAATATTGACTTTATACATTTATATTTTCTTCATTATACTTATTCAGAGTAAAAATTATCAGAAAATACATTTTCGAATACACCAGCGTTCTGACAGGTGACCGCCTGCTGAATAAGTCATTCGAAGAAATGATCTTTCGAAAATAAGAATTTCGAATTAATTTGTCTCTCGTTATTTTTGTGTTCAACTTTTTAATATTCGAATTTTTGGCCGTTCTGAATACTGATCTTTCGAAATATCGACCCCCACCCGCGAATGTGCTATCCATACACTGACCATTCCCATAGTTACTTCAACAGCACATTTATTTCCGTTTTTTCCTTTATTGATAACAGAATTATTTACGTTAGTGCATTACAATGATAGATATTTCCAAAATTCAAATCAAAAAAAGTTCATATCTATTGTACTATGTTAAAGCCAGTTGGAAATTTTGAGAAATTCAAGCAAATAACCGGTTTGTCATGTCAAGCGAATTAAGACTTTGCCGAGCAGAGTGGAACATGTCATGGTCGTCCTTCGCCAATCCAACGGTATTCTGCAAAATAAATGATGTTCTTTATACGGAAGATAACAAGACTAAGCTCTGTTCAAGACTCGGTACCCACCTCATTAGGCTGTTAAAAATGATGAGTTTGAGATTGTAGAGCAATCGCAGGGAGTACATTGATGCTTGGCTGCCACGGAAACACTCCGCGATAGAACAATGTAGTACGTTGCCATACCTCCCAGCATCTGTAGTGTGATAATTTTCGCTTATTTAAGACACGTTACGCTTGATGTAAAGACATGAGTGGGATTCTGAGCAGGGTACATGGAGTTCTGAAACCGTTCAGAATAGCAAAACTGAAAGGTACCCCACAAGCTAGTCGCAGGTCAACTGACCATGACTCTTCAAGACATTTTCAAAGCCGTTTTACATGGATATCTTCTCTATTTTCGCGTAAAAAAACATTTTTTCGGCCGTACGTGTTCGAAATCGTACATAAAATTGCGCGACAAAATTTGTTTTATTAATTTCGGTGCACAGGCAGAGATATTCCGTTCGATAACACCTTTTCTCCCAATGTTTTCAGGCCTGGTGGAATTGCGTAGGGAAGCACCTCATGGTTGTTGACAATAATCCAATACGTCATATTCACCGAAAGTAAGAGCGTGGGGTCCACTGAGAAGAACCCATAGGCCGTGAAATCAACGTCTTCATGCAGCAGCTGTTGGGAGAACACCTGCAGCTAAAAGTGGATAGAAGTTGAGATCGATTCGCGAAAAAGACTAGCAATATTCACCTTCGTCCTTATTTCTTGTCTTATCGCTGCATACAATAATCTGTGAACGATATGTCCGGTTGCTTTGGCCTGAAACTCGTCAAATATTTATTAAAATTGCTAAATGTGTATCGAGCAGCGGATGCTGTGATGATATCATTGGAGAAGACGTTTTATCACCTCATTCTTGGTCCGCGCAACGCTGAAGGCCAGTGACATGAGAGGATAAGAATACATGAAAGCTACAGAAACGCCCCCGAGAATCAGGCTATAATTTATAGAACCCTTCTGTGTTTTCCGCGCGACCCGATATAGTTGAGTAAGGAGTGATCCGAAGGCAGAAGTAATGCAGAATAATATTGGCAACGAGAAGAAGTCTGCGGTGTCTTTGCAAACTTCAAAAAGTGTCGTTCTAACGTTGTAAAGTAAGTTTAGAGATGGTAGATGACTGCTGTAATGAGTTGCTGGGCCTACGATAGTTGTGAGTCTGTTCCGTATTGGTGCAGGATAAGACAGACAATTTCCAAACTCTCTGAATTCTAGCAAATGATTGTTCACCATTTGCAGATCCCTGCCTGTTTGGCTTACGATGGTAAAATATTGAAGAATAAACCAGTAAATAACAATGATCGGTAGATAAAATGAAAATGTACGTCCCCAACTTGATGAATAATTGTCTACTGTGATTAGATAAAACACACTAATCCATAGGCATGCGTTGAGAATCACGTGTATTAGGAAATAAGTTGGAGCCTGTGCGTCGATTCCCGGTTTTTTGAGACCAGAAAGTTGAAAATCAACCTCTAACAGACGATTCATGATGTGGGCAGCTTTTTTTTGTTTGAAACCCCATGACATAATGATAACGGCGAGTGCGATACATTTCAGAACGATTGCCCCGATCCGTACGGCATGGTCAAGACTGATCTCAGCGCCGCTGAATAAACGTATGAAGACGTTATACTGCTTTACATAGATCACACACACTACCATACTTATAACTAAAAATAAAAGATTATAGGCCAATCCAGCCTTGGATAATTGAAAGATCTGGATTCGAGCGAAACGAGGATTGATTTGGGCCGAGTTTTTCTTACGAATCGAAAACGGAGCGAGCCCGATCATTTTCAGACCATAAACAGTCATTCTTACAATAAAGAACAACTTTTTCGACCGCACCGTGAGCACTTCCATCTTTACTACCGATCTAGGAAAGGAGTTATTAAAAGTGGATATAATTCGACGTGAGAGAACAACGAGGTAATCAACTGCGAATTTGACAAAATTTCTGAAATAACAAGCGGGCTTTTGTTCATCCGGAAAAGCTTGTCGTCTGTTAGGACGGGCTTGCAGAACTAGGCATTCGATTCATCTATAATTTTCAATCGACTGTAAATTAATAATGACCCAATGTATAGCAAATCTAAAAGTGGGGCCGTTGAGTCGTGCTCGTATTCCGTATCAAATCACTTGATCAGGTTGTGGAATAAACGTTCGCGTGTTAGAGGCTCAAGCTGCATGTGGTGTTTCAGACCTCTGCTCTATTAGATAGGACCATCGTTTTCTCCCGTATAAAACGCTGACCCGAAATCTTCACCCGATTCTGCGAAAGCAGGACCAATTTTCCCAAAAAATATTTCCAATTGTGTTACACATCGAAATTCGTAGCTGGTGAAATAATCGCGTTAGTGCATCGCGAGAGACACGTCAGGCCTGTGCAGACGGTATCTGTGCTGGAAACGAGGTCGCAGTATAGAAAAGCTGCGATTATCGATGAACGATACGGCTATAGCGTTTTATTTCGTTAGCTGTAATCGATCGAAGCATTTCCATAGGGGACTGAGAATAATGCATCGGACAAACGCAGAGAAGAACTGGAAATGATATTTCTGTAACACATGCACGATTTCTGCGTTTTTCCGACCTAAAAATAGGGCCTAAAGTAGCCGTTTATTGACCATTTGAAAAGAGCGGTACAAAAAGAATCCTTTTTATACCGCCGGTACAAAATGAATTCTTTTTGTACCGGCGGTACAAAATGGATTCTTTTTGTACCGCTTAATATATATGTATATATGTATATATACATTTATTTTATCATATTATTTACTTTTTCCAGTTACCTACTACCTTACTTTTTCCTGTCGAAAAAATGCAATCCAATTGTAACATAGCTGTGAGATGCCATGTCAAAAAAAGGACACCTTAGTGCCGCAGAAATCAATACATGCGTTACAAAAAATATGATGTGTACCAAGGGCTAAGCGGGCTTTTTGACCTCGTGTGGTTGCAGTACTCGTCTTCGGCTCGTGCACCCTCGCCTGCGACTAGTACTGCAAACTCCACACTCGGTCTAAAAAAGCCCGCTTTACGCCCTTGGTACACAATATACTATTTTGTAACACATGCACGATTTTCGCGTTTTTTTTTACCTATTAAGCGGGCGTAAAGTGTCAGTTTTCAGACGCGCGGGTAATAATATACTGAAAACGCCCGCTAAACCGAACAGCGGGCGTTTTTCAGTTTTTATCGCCCGCTGAATTATTTTTCTTTAATTTTTTTTTTCATTTTCATTATTTTTTATTATTTTTATTTTTTATTCATTTTTCATATATTTTTTTATTTTTATTCATTCTTTATTTTTTATTTATTTGTTATCTTCTTTTATTGTATTTTTTATTTTTTTCGAAGATGGATTAAAAATCTATTCAAAAGTCTGGTTTTTCCTCTAGTCGGCTTCGCCCCCCGAACCCCCCCTCGGACATTCAGCCCCCTATATTTCGAAATCCGATACTCTACATAACCTCACCTCACTTTCTCTCATAGATGCGTACTATACTAATTTTTTCTAAATTTGTTGATCGTTTTTCATACCGCCGAACGTTTCAGTTTTATCTCGATTGATATGGACGCAAAATCGATGAATGTGTCACAAAAATAGTAACAATGTACTATTATGATAGAGTTCGTTGAAAAAAAATTTGGAGACTTTAATTCTCTCCCAGAAAAAAAAATCATCGTACTGATTTCACTGAGTGTGTCGGCTAATACCTTCTATCAATCGTTAAATAATGAAAATCGTTTCAACATTGTCCCAACATTTTTCTAGCTCACGTTCCCCTCCGTGAGAATTTCTGTTGGGTAAAAATAAGTTCGATAAAACTTGAATTACGAGGGAAAAACGCAATCAGAGGTGTCTGAAAAACTCGTTGACAGAATGTTATTCGAAATATCAGCCCTCAACCCATTCTTCTTCGAATTTTCTGAAAATCATCTCGAAGAAGCAACTGACACTAACAAGAATCATCGCAATATCTATTCAAGATGTTTTTTTTTTAATTGCGTAAACTCTTCTCTGAAGTCGGGGGGCGGGGGGTTTAGTTAGATAATTAGGCCTGCGGTGATCTATCTACGTTCACATGCTGATAGCTTCATCCGACCTTTGGTATGAATCGCTGATGTATGGTCAACGGAGAAAGAGGTGGATGTCAGATATTATATAAGCCCACCAACTTTTAGGTATACCAACTTCAGTGAACTCGTGCACACAGCACGCGATCGTAAGAATATCTGGGCTAGACAAAAAATTCGACTTTGCAAGACACACGAGCGACAAAATAAATTGGAAAGGTAAGCTGTTTGATACATAAGCTAGACCGATCATTCTCGACGATGAGATATACAACTCATAATGGAATATCGTCAAGGTGCAAGCAAAATCACGCAGAGAAGAGATTTGTTGAAACGACTAACATCCGACGAACAAGAAAAATAGTTCGTGCATTTGAATCATGCCGCAAAGGTAGATCGCATATTTTGTCACTTCAAACTGATGTTCATTTCGCGACCTACGATCCTCGATTTGTTTTGAGTAAAACGGTAACGATTTAGTTCAAGAATTTATTTTTTTGCCTGTAGTTTGGGAAAGGGCATTGAATCTGGGATGAAGAAATTGGACTTCATTTTCTTCAAATTTTGTAGACTGAAAATGGTGTTGCTCTTTACACGAGGGTGAAGAGAAGAAGTGGACATTCGCTCCTGACGATGGAAATCTCATTCTTTTGTAGTGTAGTGGGGTTGAGAGTGGCATGATTTTCACTCTTTTATCACTCAAAATAATGAAGCGAACTCAGAATCTGAAGTATAATATCATAATTTCTTTCGAAGTGAAATGTTCCAGACCATTCTCGAATTTTTTTGCCAATGAAAGTGCAAAAAAAGAAGTTATGTCACGCATCGACATTCGTAGCTGGTGAAATAATCGTATGAGTGTACTCCGAAGGACACGTCAGGCTTGTTACGCTATTTGTGCTCGAAGCTAGGTCACAGTATGAAGAGGGTGCGATTAAACGATACGGCTTGCGTTTAATTTCGCTAATTATAATCGATCGAGGCATTGCCACAGGGGACTGAGAATAATGCACTCGATAAACGCCGAGGAGATTCAGAAATTTATGATACCGTCGACCGAAAAGTAAAGATGATTGGTAGACCAAGACTGCATCAACCTCGTACCAAGAAAACTCATCCCGAGAAATCAGAGGCTAATTTATCTCGTCAATGAATAATCTCAGACGAATTGTGGAGTATAATCAGGATGTACGCGAAAAAAATGTGCTGTCGAATTCACTATGCGAATGTGCTATTCATACACTGACTATTCACATAATTAATTCAACAGCGCATTGATTTCCGTTTTTTCCGTTATTGATAACAGAAATATTTGCGTTAGTACATTCAAATGACAGATATTTCCAAAATTCAACTCGAATAAAAGTTCATATCTATTATACTATGTCAAAGCCAGTCGGAAATTTCAAGAAACTCAAACAAATAACAGGTTACTTATATCAAGCGAATCAACGCTTCGCCGAGCAGAGTGAAACATGTTAAGGTCGTCCTTCGCCAATCCAACGGTATTCTGCAAAATGAATGATATTCTTTATACGAGAGATAACAAGATTCAACTCTGTTCAAGAGTCGGTACCCACCTCATTAAGCTGTTGAAAATGATGAGTTTGAGATTACAGAGCAATCGCAGGGAGTACATTGATGCCTGTCTGCCACGGGAAAATTCTGTGTCAGAACAATGTAGTACGTTGCCATACCTCCCAGCATCTGTAGTGTGATAATTTTCGCTCATTTAAGGTGCTTCCCTACGCAATTCCACCAGACCTGAAAACATTGGGAAAAAAGGTGTTATTAAACGGAATATCTCTGCCTGGGCACCGAAATCAATGAAACAAACTTCGTCGCGCAATTCTATGTACGATTTCGAACACGTAAGGCCAAAAAAATGTTTTTTTTACGCACAAATAGAGAAGATATCCATGTAAAACGTTTTCAAAGCCGTTTTACATGGATATCTTCTCTATTTTCGCGTAAAAAAAAATTCATTTTGGTCGTACCTCCGTGTTCGAAATCGTACATAGAATTGCGCGACGAAGTTTGTTTCATTGATTTCGGTGCCCAGGCAGAGATATTCCGTTCAATAACACCTTTTTTCCAATGTTTTCAGGTCTGGTGGAATTGCGTAGGGAAGCACCTTAAGACACGTTCTGTTTGATGTAAAGACATGAGTGGGAATCTGAGCAGGATACATAGAGTTCTAAAATCGTTTAGAATAGCAAAACCGAAAGGTACTCCACAAGCTAGTCGCAGGTCAATTGACCATGACTCTTCAAATGAATGTCAAAGTAACCAGAAGCCTTATGGTTGATGACCATAATCCAATATGTCATATTCACCGAAAGTAAGAGCGTGGGGTTCACTGAGAAGAACCCATAGGCCGTGAAATCGACGTCTTCATGCAGCAGCTGTTGGGAGAACACCTCGAGCTAAAAGTAAATCGAAGTTGAGATTGATTCCCGAAAAAGACCAGCAATATTTACCTTCGTCCTTATTTCTTGTCTTATCGCTGCATACAATAATCTGTGAACGATATGACCGGTTGCTTTGGCCTGAAACTCGTCAAATATTTATCAAAGTTGCTAAATGTGTATCGAGCAGCGAATGCCGTGATGATATCATTGGAGAAAACGTTTCATCACCTCGTTCTTGGTCCGTGCAACGCTGAAGGCCAGTGAAATAAGAGGATAAAAATACATAAAAGCTACAGAAATGGCGACGATATACACGCTACTGGAAAAACCCGCGCCCTGTATGCCCTGCACGAATAGATACAGTTGAATAAGGAGTGATCCGAAGGCAGAAGTAATGCAGAATAACATGGGCAACGAAAAGAAGTCTGCGGTGTCTTTGCAAACTTCAAAAAGTGTTGTTCTAACTTTGTAAAGTAAGTTTAGAGATAGTAGATGACTGCTGGAATGAGTTGCTGGGCCTACGATAGTTGCAAGTCCGTTCCGTACCAGTGCAGGATGAGACAGACAATTTCCAAACTCTCTGAATTCTAGCAAATGATTGTTCACCGTTCGTAGATCCCTGCCTGTCAGGCTTACGATAGTAAGATATTGAAGAACAAACCAGTAGATAACAATGATCGGTAGATAATATGAAAATTTAGGTCCCCAACTCAAGTCGGCATTGTCTACTGTAATTATATATAACACGGCAATCCATAGGCATGCGTTGAGAATCACGTGTATTAGGAAATAAGTTAGGGCCTGTGCGTCGAATCTCGGTTCTTTAGGACCAGAAAGTTGAAAATCAACCTCTAACAGACGATTCATGATGTGGGCAGCTTTTTTTTGTTCGAAACCCCATGAAATAATGATAACGGTGAGTGTGACATAGTGCAGAATGATTGCCCCGATCCGTACGACATCTATAAGCCGGATCTCAGCGCCGCTGGATAAACGTCTAAAAACTGCAAGCTGCTTTGCATAGATCACACACACTACCATACTTATAACTAAAAATAGAAGATTATAGGCCAATCCAGCCTTGGATAATTGAAAGATCTGGATTCGAGCGAAACGAGGATTGATTAGGGCCGAGTTTTTCTCACGAATCGAAAACGGAGCGAGCCCGATCATTTTCAGACCATAAACAGTCATTCTGACAATGAAGAACAACTTTTTTGACCGCACCGTGAGCACTTCCATCTTTACTACCGATCTAGGAAAATAGTTATTGAAAGTGGATATAATTCGACGTGACAGAACAACGAGGTAATCAACTGCGAAGTTGACAAAATTTCTAAAATAACAAGCGGGCTTTTGTTCATCCGGAAAAGCTTGTCGTCTGTTAGGACGGGTTTGCAGAACTAGGCATCTGCAGTTTCACCTACAACGTATGATCGACTGTAAATTAATAATCACCCATTGAATAATGAATTCAAAAGTGGGACTGTGTAGTCATCCTCGTATTCCGTGTCAAATTACTTGATTAGTCTGAGAGATAAACGTGTCGTGTGTTAGAGGCTCGAGTGGCATAAACTTTTTGGATCTCTGATCTATTCGATAGGACGATCGTTTTCTCCCGTATCAAACTCTGACTCGAAATGTCTACCCGATCCTGCTGAAAGAGGGTCCAATTTTCTCAAATATGTGTTCCTTTATGTTACGCATCGACATTCGTAGCTGGTGAAATAATCGCATGAATTCATCGCGAAGGACACGTCAGGCTTGTAACGCAATTTGTGCTCGAAGCTAGGTCACACTATGGAGAGGGTGCGATTGAACGATACAGCTTACGTTTAATTTCGCTAATTATAATCGATCGAGGCATTGCCACAGAGGACTGAGAATAATGCACTCGATAAACGCCGAGGAGTCACAGAAATTTATGATACCCTTGACCGAAAAGTGAAAATGATTGGTAGACGAAGACTGCATCAACCTCGTACCAAAAAAACTAATCTCGAGAAATCAGAGGCTAATTCATGTGGTCAATGAATAATCTCAGACGATTTTTGGAGCATAATCAAGATGTACACAAAAAAAAATGTGCTGTCGAATTTACTATGCGAATGTGCTATCCATACGCTGACCATTCGCGTAGTTAATTCAACAGCACATTCATTTCCGTTTTCTTCCTTTATTGATAACAGAAATATTTTCGTTAGTACATTGAAATTACAGGTATTTCCGAAATTCAACTCGAATAAAAGTTTATATTTATTATACTACGTCAAAGCCAGTGGGAAATTTCAAGAAACTCAAGCAAATAACAGGTTGGTTATATCAAGCGAATTGTGGCTTCACCGAGCAGAGTGAAACATGTTATGGCCGTCCTTCGCCAATCCAACGGTATTCTGCAAAATAAATGATATTCTATATACGAAAGATAACAAGAATAAGCTCTGTTCAAGACTCGGTACCCACCTCATTGGGCTGTTGAAAATGATGAGTTTGAGATCACAGAGCGATCGCAGGGAGTACATTGATGCTCGTCTGCCAAGGGAACATTCTGCATTATAACAATGTAGTACGTTGCCATACCTCCCAGCATCTGTAGTGTGATAATTTTCGCTTATTTAAGACACGTTCTGTTTGATGTGAAGACATGAGTGGGAATCTGAGTAGGGTACATAGAGTTTCAAAACCGTTCAGAATAGCAAAACCGAAAGGTACTCCACAAGCTAGTCGCAGGTTAATTGACCATGACTCTTCAAATAAATGTCAAAGTTACCAGAAGCCTTATGGTGCTTCCCTACGCGATTTCACCAGACCTGAAACCATCAGGAAAAAAGGTGTTGTTAAACGAAATATCTCTGCCTGGGCACCAAAATCAATGAAACAAATTTCGTCGCGGAATTCTATGTACGATTTCGAACACGTACGGCCAAAAAATGTTTTTCTTACGCCAAAATAGAGAAGATATCCACGTAAAACGGCTTTGAAAACGGTCGAGAACACCTTTTCTCCCAATGTTTTCAGGCCTTGTGGAATTGCGTACGGAAGCACCTTATGGTTGAAGACCATAATCCAATACGTCATATTCACCGAAAGTAGAAGCATCGGGTCCAATGAGAAGAACCCATAGGCCGTGAAATCGACGTCTTCATGCAGCAGCTGTTGGGAGAACACCTCGAGCTAAAAGTAAATCAAAGTTGAGATTGATTCGCAAAAAGGACCAGAAATATTTACCTTCGTCCTTATTTCTTGTCTCATCGCTGCATAAAATAATCTGTGAACGATATGTCCGGTTGCTTTGGCCTGAAACTCGTCAAATATTTATCAAAATTGCTAAATGTGTGTCGAGCAGCGGATGCTGTGATGGTATCATTGGAGAAAACGTTTTATTACCTCGTTCTTGGTCCGTGCAACGCTGAAGGATAGTGAAATAAGAGGATACAAATTCATGACAGCCACACAAACGGCGTCGATCATCACGCTACTGGCAGAACCGCGCTGTATGCCCTGCACAACTTGATACAGTTGATTAAGGAGTAATACGAAGGCAGAAGTAATGCAGAATAATATTGGCAACGAAAAGAAGTCTGCGGTGTCTTTGCAAACTTCAAAAAGTATCGTTCTAACATTGTGAAGTAAGTTTAGAGATAGTAGATGACTGCTGGAATGAGTTGCTGGGCCTACGATAGTTGTAATTCCGTTCCGTACCGGTGCAGGATGAGACAGACAATTTCCAAACTCTCTGAATTCTAGCAAATGATTGTTCACTGTTTGCAGATCCCTGCCTGTTTGGCTTACGATGGTAAAATATTGAAAAATAAACCAGTAAATAACAACGATCGGTAGAGTATGTGAAAATTTAATTCCGTAACTTACGGAATCATTGGCTATATGCACTAGATAAAACACGGTAATCCATACGCATGCGTTGAGAATCAGGTGTACCAGGAAATAAGTTAGGGCCTGTGCGTCGATTCCCGGTTTTTTGAGACCAGAAAGTTGAAAATCAACCTCTAACAAACAATTCATGATGTGGGCGGCTGTTTTTTGTTTGAAGCCCCATGAAATAATGATAACGGCGAATGCGATATAGTGCAGAACGGTTGCCCCGATCCATACGGCATCTATAAGCCGGATCTCAGCGCCACTGAATAAAGGTTCAAAGCCTGTAAACTGCTTTGCATAGATCACACACACTACCATACTTATAACTAAAAATAGAAGATTATAGGCCAATCCAGCCTTGGATGATTGAAACATCTGGATTCGAGTGAAACGAGGGTTGATTTGGGCCGAGTTTTTCTTACGAATCGAAAACGGAGCGAGCCCGATCATTTTCAGACCATAAACAGTCATTCTGACAATAAAGAACAACTTTTTTGACCGCACCGTGAGCACTTTCATCTTTACTACCGATCTAGGAAAGTAGCTATTGAAATTGGATATAATTCGACGTGAGAGAACAACGAGGTAATCAACTGCGAATTTGACAGAATTTATAAAATAAAAAGCGGGCTTTTATTCATCCGGAAAAGCTTGTCGTCTGTTAGGACGGGTTTGCAGAACTAGGCATTAGTTTCATCCATAATCTCTAATGGACTGTAAATTAATAATGACTCAATGAATAGCAAATCTAAAAGTGGGACCGTTGAGTCGTGCTCGTATTCCGTATCAAATTACTTGATCAGGTTGTGGAATAAACGTTGGCGTGTCAGAGGCTCAAGCTGCATGTGGTGTTTTGGATCTCTGCTCTATTAGATAGGACCATCGCTTTCTCCCGTATAAAACTCTGACCCGAATTCTTCACCCGATTCTGCGAAAGCAGGACCAATTTTTCCAAAAAATATTTCCAATTGTGCTACACATCGAAATTCGTAGCTCCTTAAATAATCGCATTAGTGTATCGCGCGGGACACGTCAGGACTGTGACGGTATCTGTGCTGGAAACGAGGTCGCAGTATGGAAAGGGTGCGATTATCGATGAACGATACGGTTTGCGTTTTATTTCGTTAGCTGTATAATCGATCGAAGCATTACCCTAGGGGACTGAAAATAATGCACTGGATAAACGCAGAGACGGACCGGAAATGATATTTATGACAGAGTTTTTTGAAAAAAAAATTGGAGACTTCAATTCTCTTCCAGAAAAAAAAATCATCGTACTGATTTCACCAAGTGTGTCAGCTGATACCTTCTATCAATCGTTAAATAATGAAAATCGTTTTAATATTGTCCCAACATTTTTCTAGCTCACGTTCCCCCCACCGTGAGAATTTCTGTTGGGTAAAAATCAGTTCGCTGAAAATTGAATTACGAGGGAAAAACGAAATCAGAGGTGTCCGAAAAACTCGTCGACAGAATGTTATTTGAAAAATCAGCTTTCAACCCATTCTTCTTCGAATTTTCTGAAAATCATTTCGAAGAAGCAGCTGACACTAACCAGAATCATCGCAATATCTATTCAAGATGTTTTTTCTTTAATTGCGTAAACTCTTCTCTGCAGTCGGGGGGATTTAGTTAGATGATTAGGCCTGCGGTGATTTATCTACGTATACATGCTGATAGCTTCATCCGACCTTTGGTATGAATCTCTGATGTATGGTCAACGGAGAAAGAGGTGGATGTCAGATATTATATAAGCCCACCAACTTTTAGGTGTACCATTCAGTGAACTCGTGCACGCAGCACGCGACCGTAAGAATATCTGGCCTAGAAAATAAATTCGACTTTGCAAGACAGACGATCTACAAAATAAATTGGAAAGGTAAGCTGTTTGATACATAAGCTAGACCGATCATTCTCGACGGTGAGATATACAACCTATAATGGAATATCGTTAAGGTGCAAGCAAAATCATACACATAGAGAAGGGATTTTTTGAAACAACTAACATTCGACGAACAAGAAAAATATTTCGCGCATTTGAATCAAGCCGCAAAAGTAGATCGAATATTTTGTCACTTCAAACTGATGTTCATTTCGCGACCTACGATCCTCGATTTTTTCTGAGTAAAACGGTAAGGATTTAGCTCAAGAATTCATTTTTCTGCCTGTAGTTTGGGAAAAGGTATTGAATCTAGGATGAAGAAATTGGACTTTGTTTTCTTCAAATTTTGTAGACTGAAAATGGTGTTGCTCTCCACGAGGGTAAAGAGAAGAAGTGAACATTCGCTCCTGACGATTGAAATCTCATTCTCTTGTAGTGTAGTGGGGTTGAGAGTGGCATGATTTTCACTGCTTTTATCACTCAAAATAATTGAGCGAACTATAGAATCTGAAGAATGATATTATAATTTCTTTCGAAATGAAATGTTTCAGACCATTCTCGAATTTTTTTGAAAATGAAAGTGCAAAGAAAAAAAAGGTCTATCATTAATTAAAGATCTTAATAGCCAGATATGTACGGGGATTATTTCTTTTTATTTTACAAGTAAACGACTCGCTCCTAGAGAAAGCGAGGTGTGAGCCTTGGGCTCCAGAATGCTGATGACTCTGTCATTTAAAGTTCTAGTGAGATCTGGTCTCATACGTTATGCGTGGCCGAAAAAGCGATGAATAGAGTGACGGAATGGTTCACACATAATGACTTACCCATGAATGAGAAAAAAAAAAGCGGTCCACGTAACTGTCACTCAATATTTAAGAGTGCTAACGGAATGGTAAGAGCACGTGTGATTATGTAAATCACGTATCTGCCTCTTGGCTTCAAACAATTGAACAGACTTTGTGATTGTAAAGATTCGGTCATGAAAGATCATGCTGTCTTAATGACATAAGCTACTCATGGCGCAGTGGCCTGGAATGGTGCACCGTGTGAAAACGTGAAAAATAAGATTCTGCAAGATGTTTTATGGAGATTCGCTAACAGTTCGAGAAAAAGTACTGTATCAGATTTGTGATGGGGCAAAAGAGAGTTCCAATTCTTGCGAAAAACGAACCAGTATTAAATCAGTAAATTCGCCAAAGGAATATAAAAAATTATGGAACGTAACGGGTATTACAACGCATAGAATTAGGGATCGGCAAAAAATTCCCTTCGAGACTGAAGAAAATAAAGCTACGATTTTTTCCAGACGTTTCGTAATTTCTTTGAAGTAGATTCTAGAGGTGAATCAGTAAAAATTTGCCAGTGTCCTTATTAAGGATGGCCCTAGACAAGGAAGATAATGAGCCCGAGTTTAGCACAGGGGAATAGATTTTATTGTCACATTATCATGAAAAAATTTCGTTTATTTATTCAGATGTGGAAGGGTGTCGTGTTGTGTACTCTGTGGCTGTCTGGGTTTGCCTTAGGTGACGCTAGAGAATGTAAGTCCATGAAACTGTGTCGACTCATCAGAATCAAGCATTGAGAAGGAATGATAACAGAATTTTCGTTTCAGTTAAAATAGTCTGCTATTTTGCGAGCTGGGCAAATTATCGAAGCGGGGACGGAGCGTACGAAACAGCAAATATAAATCCAACTCGATGCACCCACTTGGTCTATGCATTTGTTGGAATCACCGATGACGGTGACGTCGATATTTTAGATGAGCGGAACGAGCTTCCCGACAACGGTGGCAAAGATGGTTTTGGAAAATTTGTTGCCCTGCGAAAATTGAGTCCGGAAACGAAGTTCATGGTATCAATCGGTGGCTGGACCCAAGGATCCGTAAGGTACTCGAACGTCGTGGCAAACTCGTCGTTGCGGTCTAATTTCGTCAAAAACGTCGTTAATTTCACGCTTTGCTATAATTTCGACGGTTTCGACGTGGACTGGGAATACCCGAACCAACGTAACGGAACAGAAGCAGATGTGGAAAACTTCGTTCTTCTTCTAAAGGAACTTCGCACTGTCTTTGACGAGCATGATCTTATATTGAGCGCTGCCGTTGCAGCAGAAGAACCCTCTGCAAGCTTGTCCTATAATATTTCAGAGATTTCTAAATATCTGGATTTCATCAGTGTGATGACCTTCGACTTCCATGAGCCAGATGAATTGACCACTGGCCATAATGCGCCTCTCTATTCTGCGAGAAGAGAAATAACGAAACTTGAGAGAAGTTTCAACGTCGTGAGTTGGATCTTTTGATCATGATTTAGTAATTAAATATTTTTTTTCTGGCAAGAAGGAATGCATTAAGCACGATTGGTCTCAGGGATTGACTGCAAATAACATTTCTGCTTGATTATCAAAGATATTTCCATTTACTGATCAATGAAGACCATGTTATACGTAACCGAGAAATGCATGCCTTATTCTCGTGATTTCTGTCCTGTATAAAACTGCCAGCAAACTTTTTGCGCCGATTCAAATCATTCGGAATTTAATGAATTTAGAACGCATCGGTGAATTACTGGTTGGACCAAGGCACACCGCCGGAAAAACTAATCCTTAGCACAGCATTTTACGGGCGTACCTACACTTTGAATAATTCTACTGAAAAAAATCCTGGATCTTCGGTCACTGGGCCAGGTGAAGCTGGCGAATACACACAGGAGAGCGGGGTGCTGGCCTACTATGAGATTTGCGAACGTGTTGCGAATAAGTCCTGGACTTCTATTTGGGACGAGGAACAACGTGTGCCTTATGCCTACCTGGAAGATCAGTGGGTCAGTTATGACAATGTCGAGTAAGTATTCAAAAGAATTTTATAAATTCACGTGAGACAAGAACAGATATCAAATGTATCTTTAGAAGCCTTGCTAATCGGGGGAAAAGGCATTCACACTGTCATCTTTGATTTTTAAAATCGCAGAAGCATCACTGAGAAGACAAATTTCATAAAAGAACGGGGTCTCGGTGGAGCCATGATTTGGAGCATAGACATGGACGACTTTCGGGGCATTTGCGGAGAGACAAACCCTCTTTTGAACACGCTGAATGTCGAACTTCGCAGAAGAGATGCTGAAATTATGAATAGCTCTTAGAATAAATGAGTTGGCTTTTTCTGGTATAAAATTTTGTCAGTTAGAATCATTAGATTAGATATAATTCACTGACTATTTGTAATTTGATATAGTAATCATTGAAATTGTATTAACAATTAGCTAAACTTGAAATTATTGGTGCTGGCTTATGTTTTTTACCCTGTAGTAGCAGGATTTTGGGGTAGGTGGAATCAATTTTTATTTTTTGATATTGGATGTTGACAGAATGTCGAGAAATAAAGTGAATCAATATTTATGTAATAGAAATGACGTGTTACGTTCAGAATTTATTTAGAAATAAAGATAAGATAAATAAATTGTTATAGTCTCTTTCAGACAGAGTCACGAATTCGCTGGATACGATCATTGCAAGCCACGTTTCTGTAGTTATCATCGCTTTAACGATAAACCCAGTAACGCACGTTTTATAGAAAATAACTTCGAGACGTGGTGATAAACAGAAAAAAGTAACAACTTTATCAGGCATATATATATTTTCAAATATCACAAAATGTGTCTGTATCTATTCTATTATATACTATTTCACCATCGAAGGCAAACGTACTACATTTGAAAAAAAGAAAGAGATTTTCATTCCGGAGTAGAGATTCTCACTGTTCAGACGACAATTATCGTCCTTTCAATCACAGGAAGTTTCGTTTATTCATGCAGATATGCGGATGTCTGTCTTGTTGTGGACGCTATGGCTGACTGGAACTGCCTTAGGTCACGAATGTGAGTCCATAAAACTGGATCGATTTATTCGGATACAACAATACGGATAATTCTAAGTGACAAACGATTTCAGAGTGATTTTTTTTTTTTTTCATTGCAGTTAATATGGTCTGCTACTTTTCAAGCTGGGCAGTTTATCGAACTGGGGATGGCGAGTTCACAATAGCGGATATAGCTCCAACCCTGTGCACCCACTTGGTCTATGCGTTTGTTGGAATCACTGAAGACGGCGACGTCGATATTTTGGATAAGTGGGTCGACCTTCCCGACAACGGTGGCAAAGATGGCTTTGGAAAATTTGTTGCCCTGCGGAAGTTGAGTCCGGAAACGAAGTTCATGGTATCTATGGGTGGCTGGAACCAGGGTTCCGTTAGGTACTCGAATGTCATGGCGAACGCGTCATTGCGGTCTAATTTCGTCAAAAACGTCGTTAATTTCACGCTTTCCTATAATTTCGATGGTTTTGGCATGGACTGGGAATACCCGAACCAACGCAATGGCACAAAAGCGGATGTGGACAACTTTGTGCTTCTCCTGAAAGAACTTCGTGCCGTTTTTGACGAGCATGGTCTCATCTTAAGTGCAGCTGTAGCAGCAGCAGAAAGCTCTGCAAGCTTGTCTTACGATATCCCAGGGATTTCTAAATACCTGCATTTCATTAATTTGATGACATTCGACTTCCATGGATCGTGGGACTCGAGCACGGGTCATAATACACCTCTTTATCCAGCGAAGAGAGAAACAACGGAACTTGAACGGAGTCTTAACGTCGTGAGTAAGATTTTACAATTTCAATTATGCAAATCAATAACCCCGGTCCCTGGTAAGCCGGAATGCATTAGACATTATCTCTGCCTGCTTGATCGATTCGATAAGAAATAAATAATAAATTTTACTGATTTCGGAAATTACCGTTGCAAGCACAATAAAGTTCAAACATGTTTCCTACGAGTCTATAGCAAGCGTCAAGAGTCACGTTTCTAACATTTCCGGACGGTACAAAGTAAGTCGTACCTACATTTCACGATTTGATCAATTCAGTAGAAGCTTCTCTTTATGACTTTGATGTAGTTTTGCGGTTGACTCCAATACCTCGAAACTTTCTGAATTTAGAATGCGTCAGTGAGTTACTGGTTAGATCAAGGCGCACCACGAGAGAAAATCATCCTTAGTACAGCATTTTATGGGAAGAGCTTCACTCTGAATGATTCTGCTCAAAATGTGCCTGGATCACCGATCGTTGGGGCAGGCAAAGCTGGTGAATACTCGCAGGAAAGCGGGACGCTGTTCTACTATGAGATTTGCGAACGTATAGTGAATGAGTCTTGGACCAGTGTCTGGGACGAGGAACAGCGAGTACCTTATGCTTATCAGGGAGATCAGTGGGTCAGCTATGACAACGTCAGGTGAGTATTCAAAGTTAAAGTAAGTTAAAGTTCGGATGAGATTGAAGCTTATATAAAATGCAGTTTTCGAACACCATGCGCTATTTCGGTTGAAAAAAAGTTTTATACACCGTAATTCTTGTGCTTGCAGAAGCATCACTGAGAAGGCGAGTTATATAAAAAAATTGGGCCTCGGCGGAGCCATGATTTGGAGCATGGACCAAGACGACTTTCGGGGCATCTGTGGAAAACCAGGTCCTCTTTTGAAAGCCCTGAATGTCGCCCTCCGCGGAGATGCTCTAGATCTTAGAATGAATAAATTGACTTATTCTAGTATGAATTTGTATTTTCTGATATCATTAGGATAGACCGACGGTTTGTGATTTGATGTAATCATTGCAATTGTAATGAGCAAAAGGTAAAGCCTGATGGTTGTTATAACTAAGATACGATACAGATAATTTTCTTCAACAATAGAATAATTGGCTGTTTTAAAAGCTAGAAGATTCATTTTATTTTACATATTTATACATTTTTAGAAGAGTTTCCGTAACTTGGTTGCTTTCCAAGAATTGCATCCGATGCATCCGTTGGTTGGAAGATAGCTTCTGGGATGTGTCCGACCATGATGGAAAGTTTTTCATCGCGGTTAAATTTCGCTAAATACGTCTTCAACTTCACGTTTTTCCTTAAAGTTCAGTGTGGCTGATGTAGACTGGTAATTCCACCGGAGAAAGAATATCACCGGATGTGGGGACGCTACGTATTTTTATCATCAATTCACACAGGATGGAAACTAATATCAAATGTAGCGCTAAAAGTAGCGCTTATTCAAAAAAAAACAAAAAGTCGATATTCACGATAAATTTAATGAATTGATCTAATATAGGCTATGTATATATATTTTACGAGATATTTACCGTCACGCTATATATGATTAATTGATACTTTTTCATTCTTGTCCTCATCATTTTCCAGATTACAATCAACATTTCTCTTAGAAAGATGAGACTCGCATAAACGTCGCAAAAGTCATGCATAATTATATTGATCTAAATTTTCCTTTCTGTAGAATTTCCATAACGAAATCTGGCGAGGAATTAATTGCAAATGTTATAAGAAACGTGTAATTCGAAGGAAAACTTCATCGTCGACCGAGGAATTCATACAAAAAACCCAAATACCCAAATTTTTCACCATGTACATAACGGACTCACATCAATCAGCCCTGAATTCGAACCTGAATTGCCAGCTCCATATCACTATGGCTGTGTCATTATTTGTACTAATATGAGTAATGTGAGCATGCGAATCAATACATTATCAGTTTTATTTTTTTCTATCACTCATGAAAATTGATACACTGATAAAAAAATCTGATCATTGGTTGCTAAAGACTTGCTCGATGGAATGGCAAAAGTCGATTGAACGTGCGTCGAAGGCAATTCAAGCATTTTAGAATATATTGGGATTTCAATAAGGGTATTAGTTATTAAATATGATCACGATTCCGAATCGGTTTCGAAGCACCAATCTGTTCTTTGATAATTTTTATCGAATTCCAGAATTATCAATATTTTTTTTATAATCTTATATTAGTCGTCAGTATTTGGTGGTTTTATACAGTTATGTTCTACATCGGGAAAATTTATATACATACACGTAAAATAATGACACTATAGTTAATTTCCTCAATCCCTATCGTTGATACGTCTTACTGTTATGGGGAAGTGGAAGGAGGTGAACACCCTGGGTATATATATAACCGTGTCGACTTCCCGTGATGACATGTTCAGTGTGTCAGCGTATGTTATACGTGATCAGGATTGTCTGTCTGAAAAATCGAGTCTTTGTATAACTCAGCTGTAAATATCAGCTGAAAAATAAACTGAGAATGTGAGTAAACCCTCTTTTTCTTTTTTTTTAATCGCGCTTAATTATAGTTCAAAATAACTTTTCGGATCAGGGATTTAGAAAAACGCTAGGTGATCCTATTATTAAGGTCAGAAGGTCCGAGGTGCTATGTGATACAGATTTTTGTGGGAAAAATACCCACGAATATCCAGACTCGAAAAATACCCGAATTAAAATGTGTTTCACAAAGATTAGCGGCATAGTACTGCATATTGAAGTAATTATATGAATTTTAAGAAAAGTTTGTTCATTCGAGTGCATTATTCTATTTTCTTATCGAGATACGATATGCTGGTTTATATTTGAATTCTAGTACAGTAGTACCGCCCCAAAGCCTTGGAATTTTATGTGGCAATTATAAATTATAAAAAAAAAATTCCGACTTAAATGTGTTGGGCACGTATACCTATATACCACAGTTATATAGATAGACGCAAAACCCATTTCTATCAGCAATGTAGGTAAAGCTATACATATGTATTGGAAATCGTTGAGTTTGTGAGAAAAAAAACTGGAAAAACTAGTGAGAAGAACTTGGGTTTGCTTTTAGATCTTAGCTTCGTAGGTCACTGTCTTACTTAACGATCATTAGGTCAGATTCTTATACCAGGGCAGTGGACTGTGATTGAGTTTATTTTCTTTTGCTTTATTCTCTTCCTTACGTACCTATGAGAGACAGGTATAAAATTAGATTCTTTGTCAGCTGATTGTCGTAGTAAACAGTCACGAACGTTATCAGCCTATCCCTTTATATTTTATCAAGTAAAACAACGCAGTTGACTTGATCAAAATTTATATCAACATGCGATACAGTGATATTATTCATCGCTGTGTCGCATCAGTTATTATCGCTATCGCTTTGATCAACAAATGTGTATCCCTGGCGAAATGTCGCAAATTTTCTGATTCCATTGCGTTATAGATAACGATAGCATATACCAGACATGCCTTCGTGATCAAAGAAAGAAAGAAAAAATAAAAAAAATATATATCGTGCGTTTACAGATGCGGCTGTTTGTTCCATTCTGCACGCTGTGGCTGACATGGCTCACATTGGTAAAAGCCAATGATTGTAAGTCGAAGAAATTGTGTGTCGATTTATTACAACATGAATTATTTTACACGTGAAATATTAACACTGAATTTTCGTTGCAGATAAGGTAGTCTGTTATTTTGGAAGCTGGGCAGTTTATCGGCCTGGGAATGGAAAGATTCAAATATCTGACATAGATGCGAGTCTGTGCACCCACTTGATATACAGTTTCGTTGGCATCGATGAGAATGGCGGTATTCGGATTTTGGATGCATGGAACGACCTACCTGACAACGGAGGAAAAGCTGGCTTTCAACATTTCAATGAATTGCGAAAAAAAAGTCCAAACACAAAGACCCTCGTGGCAATCGGTGGCTGGAGCGAAGGTTCCATTAAGTTCTCGAATGTCATGGCAAACCCAGCATTGCGATCAAGATTCGTGCAAAATGTCGTTGACTTTACGCTTCGCTATGATTTCAACGGTTTTGACCTTGACTGGGAATATCCTGCCCAACGAGGAGGAAACCAGGCAGATGTACAAAACTACGTTCTTCTCGTGAAGGAACTTCGCACCGTATTCGACAAACATGGTCTTATATTGACCGCCGCAGTAGGTGCAGCTGAAAGCTCGGCAAGCTTGTCTTATGATATCCGTCAGATCTCGGAATACTTACATTTCATTAACGTCATGACATACGACTTCCATGGATCGTGGGAATCTACCACAGGCTACAACGCACCTCTCTATGCAGCTGCAAGGGAAACAACTGCGGCTGCTCGGGGTCTTAACGTCGTGAGTATGCCGATCAGTTGTAATTCATAACTCAGGTTAATTACATTTCTTGTTAACCATGGAGTAGGAATAAAAAGATTAACACCCAAGCGTCGCTTTGTTCAAAAGTTCATCACAGTTTCTCTTAATGCAACGATCAAACGAGTATACTATGAGTTTCAGTAATGTATTTCGTTACTTCCTGCGGTTTTATAATTGTTCTGAAATTCGTCAATTTAGGATGCAACGGTACGTTACTGGCTGAGACAAGGTGCACCAGCGAATAAGATAGTTCTTGGTGTAGGAACTTATGGAAGAAGCTTTACGCTGACGAACTCTGCACAAAACGTTCCTGGATCACCGGCCAGTGGAGCTGGTCGACAAGGCCCGTACACTAGGCAGGATGGGACGTTGGGGTACAACGAAATTTGTGAACTTCAATCGCAGGGTTGGACTACTGTTTGGGACGCAGAACAGCATGTGCCTTATGCTTATTCAGGCAATCAGTGGGTCGGCTTTGACAATGTCCAGTAAGTATGGCTCAAAGTCAAAGTACCATTGCGTGGTGCAGTAATCCGTAAAATATATGACAACGAAGACATCAATCGTTATGAAATACGTGATAGTCTTGTTCAAATGTCTATGACATCATGATCTTTCACTCCGTAGAAGCGTCACCGAGAAAGCAGAATTCGTGAAAGCTATGGGCCTAGGAGGAGCCATGATTTGGAGCATTGAGACTGACGACTTCCGGGGAACATGTGGGGAGAAATACCCTCTTCTGAATGCTCTGAATCGTGTTCTACGTGGAGGGGGTTCTAGTTCCATTCCTATACCAGCACCTCGGGAGCCTGCCAGAACCCCGGATAATTTGATTCCCGAATCTGCTCCACCGACAGATACTGGAATGACTGGGATGCTTGGAGACATGGGTGCTGTTGAAATGCCGAACGATGTATGTGGCAGATATGGCAGTCAGTACATCAGGGACTTGCAGAACTGTGCGAAATTCTATGTCTGCCAACAAATGAATTACAACGATTACAAAGCTATTCCCATTTTCTGTAGCCCGGGTACTTACTTCGATACTAATCTAAACATCTGCAATTGGGAGCAATTCGTAGTATGTTAACGTTCTAAAGATTTCAGTTTCATTTATATCTAAGCTCCGATTCCGGAGATTAATGTCATTGATCTTAAGTTTCGTATCCTAATTCCATATGCTGTATTCTTATTTGTTGATGACAAACGCTTGCCGAAAGCTCTGCGAGGACTGATATTTTCCACCACCTACGATCTGCACCTCTCCATTCCGGAAAATTTGTATTCTTTTTGAATTCCTCTCTGTGTTTTCTTGTAATTGTATTTCGTGTAATAAGTAAGCTTTCGCAGATTTGAAGTGGAAAATTATATTTATAGTTTATCTTCCGTTGATATGGCTCGTCCTTAGAAGGGCACGCTTCTACCTCATCAACGGACTGCGTCTCGGTCCACTTTTTATCGTTCCTTCTATATTTTTTCATCAGTTATATAATTGAGTTTTGTATAATTTCGATGAATTTATTATTTATTCTATTCATTCTATTTTAATAAATTTTCAACATTCATTATCCCTCTGTTTTTTTTTGTCGCTTTCTAGTTTCTTCCTGTCTGCTTGACGATTCCTGAGTGATTTCCCTCTCTGATTGAAAGTTTCCCTATATTCCTCCCAGCTTCATTATATGTACTATTTTAATATAATAGTTAATTCTTAATTTGATCCTCTTAATTTTTTATCAAATTAAAGAAAACTATTTGCTTCCTCATTATCCGATCCCACCAATCCCCTCGCTCTTGAATTTTGTTTTACTGTGCAAAAGTCACTCTTGAATTCATAACTCGACGCATAATGAATCGTACGAAAGTCTATTCGATGATTAGAATTTCGATACGCTGTCGGGTTCCGAATGAATGATGGATTTATTAGAGACAACGAATCACTGCATATTAACATGATCCCATATGGATTTAGGTATGACATTAATATCCATTGCACTGATAATAATTCACTGCATCAAAGTCATATTTTATCAACTCAAATTCGTAGGATATATTATTCAAAGCTTCTATATCAATCACTCTAATACCTGTACGTATCGACCTATAGAAAATCGTATTACAGATCCTATATTCTTACTGCATATTCTATGAGCGTTACTCGGCTTTCTGGGCCTAATATCAAATATCAAATATCAAATTGTTGAAGATTGAGACTAACTGAAACAGTTTCTATGAATAGTTTTACAATTTGCTATTTCAATTGGTATAAGAATTTGTTCGTTGTAGAATTTTTGTTGTTGAACGACGAGATACGTTTTCAATAAATCTAGTACAGCTTATTTATCTTAAGTCAGTTTAATCCGAAGATTATTATTGTCACACGGCAGTGGGTCTAATAAATTAACTACTTGGTTTAACGGGCTATCTGGGTGTCGGGAGTTTGAAGATCTTTGTTAGCTTTGAAAGATATTAAGGAAATTAGATGTTACAATTGCGTAATTTAGAATGCGAAAAACAGAAGCAAAGTCAGAATATGATTGATCTGAACATTATAATGTTGTGAATTGTTAATTTGATATTAGTTTTTCAACTTGCCTTATGACGTACGAATTTTTGAATAGACTTCATCCAGGGATTTAGCGATATTCCAAGAATGAATATACTTAATCCATGTTAATCTAGATTATTAACGTTTGAGTTCTGTTAATTCGAATTGAAACGACTCGCTCTACTCCATATGTATGTATGTATGTATGTATATCGTATATGTATACATTGTAGAAACATGATTATATTTGCGTATTATATTTATGACATGATAACGTATTTGTCATAATACACCCTACGTACCATGTACTGAGACTTATTTATTCTTGTCCTTATTATTTCTTAGAAGAAATTAGCATCACTACCGAAATGATAAGACTGTATCCAGGTCGTAAAAGTCATTCATAATCCTGTCGATATAAATTTTCATTCCCGCAATAGAATTTCCACAAGCTGTATTGCAGATATTCCAAGAAACGTGATATTCGAGGGAAAAAAACTTCATCATCTAACGAGAAACCGATTCAAATTCTTCAGATTATTCCGTCAGAATTTACCACCCTTGCTGCAGAAGATTTACATAGTCGCCAATAATTTCCTAGCCTTCAACTTGATACGTGGAAAATTGACGAATTTTTTTGCCACGTATGTTACACGACTCATATGAATGAGCATTGAGTTTCAACTAGCTAATATTCGAATGGTTGTTTCGAATTGGAAAAAGAAAATTAATTAAGAAGTAGAATTCTACTTGTTCCTCATAAAAAAGAATTGAGGCAGTTGCTTCGTTACTGACGGATATAAATTTTAAGAGGATATCACTTTTCAATACGTACGTTAACAAATGTAATAAAATTGTTACGTGACATTAAAATAAGTAAGATAGATGCTAATTCGATTTATCGTGGAAATGACATACGGGAATGAAAAGGTGTCTGACAATTATATATTACATGATATAGTTTATTATGAGATGAAGAGAGGTAACGATTAACAATAAGCCTCTGATAATATAATTATATTAGTCAATTTCCTTAATCCGTATCGTTGATACGTTTCGGTGTTATGGGGGAAGTGAAAAGAGATGGATACACTGGGTATATATAACAGTGTCGAGTTTGAGGATGTCAACTTCACTGTCTCATCGTATGTTATACTTGATCGGGATTTTCTGTATCTGGAAAATCGCGTTGCTCTGTAATATAAGTGAGCTGAAAATATCAGCTGAAAAATAATACTGAAAATGTAAGTAAAAGCACATTTTAATAAACGTATAAATTACATTTTTCAAATAGCGCTTGATTATCGTCTAGAATAACGCTTCGAATCAAGGATCTGGAAAATTCCAAATGACCCTAATAATTAGAATCAAAAATTTTATCTAAAAGGGTATTAATATTTTCGGTATATGTACAGAGAAAAATACCCACAGAAAACTGCAATGTGTTTTATTATAAGAGTACGGTCTCATCGGTTTTCCCCACTTCCAAACCAGATGAATGTCAATGAATTAGGCATGAGACGTATACAATAGGGTATTCTTTAATTTAGTCATTTTTGAATTTCGAAGCTTCCATGTGTATTCCATTGCGTATATCCCCAACACTGCACTTTATAGAAGAAATGTAGGTAAAGGCTACACATAGTTATGTATTGGAAATAGTTGAGTTTGTTAGAAAAACTGGGAAAACTAGTGAGAAGAACTTGGGTTTGCCTTTAGATCTTAGCTTCACAGGTCACTGTGTCAATTCACGACCATTAGGTCAGATTCTCATATAAGGGCAGTTGACTGATCGAGTTTATTCCTAATTCTTTCGGGATTCTAAATGATAGTTTTATCTTTGCCTCACAGATGCGAACGCATAAGCTAAATTTATTCCTTTGTCGGCTGATGATCGCCAGATTGAATAGTTCAGCATTTTATCTATCGGCTTATAACCGTAGTTTTTATCAACGTAGTCGTCTTGGTCAAAATTGATATCAATAAGCGATAGATAGAGTAATATTGTTCATCGCCACACGTCTAACACCTGATTCAAAAGACACTGTTGATTGATCACTAATCAGTTATCATCGCTATCTTCGATCAACAAGCGTACCGCCAGCGTAATGTCGCAAATTTCCTAATTTCAATGTATAGATTACGATAGTTCGAACGTCACACTTTACAGATCAATGAAGATGTGATTGATTTTTACAGATGCGGGTGTTAGTTGCTTTTTGCACATTGTGGCTGACATATCTCGCCTTGGTCAAAGCCGATGAATGTAAGTCCAAGAAACTGTGCTGATTTATTGCAATGTATAGATAGATAATGACACAGAAAATAATAACAGAAAAATTTTGGTTGCAGTTAAGGTAGTCTGTTACTATGGAAGCTGGGCAGTTTATCGAAATGGAAATGGAAAGATTCAAATATCGGACATAGATGCGAGCCTGTGCACCCACTTGATATACGCTTTCGTTGGCATTTCTGAAACCGGCGATATTAGCGTTTTGGATGAGTGGAACGAATTAGCTGACAACGGTGGTAAAGCTGGCTTCCAGCATTTCAATGCCTTACGGGAAAACAGTCCAGATACTAAAACCCTAGTGGCAATCGGTGGCTGGAACGAAGGTTCCATCAAGTACTCGAACGTCATGGCAAGTTCTACGTTGCGAACACAGTTCGTGAATAATGTCGTAGACTTTACACTTAAGTATGAATTCGATGGTTTTGATCTTGACTGGGAATATCCTTGCCAACGTGGAGGAAGTCAAGCAGATGTACAGAACTACGTTCTTCTTGTCAAGGAACTTCGCGCCGCCTTCGACAACCACGGTCTTATATTGTCTGCCGCAGTAGCGGCATCTGAAAGCTCTGCAAGCTTGTCTTATGATATACCACAGATTTCTGAATACTTGCATTTCGTTAATATAATGACTTACGACTTTCATGGATCGTGGGACACGACTGTAGGATTCAATGCACCTCTATATGCAGCAGCGAGGGAAACAACTGCCACTGAACGGTGTCTTAACATCGTGAGTATGCCTATTGGTACTCAAATTGGAAAGGCAAAGGTTATTCCGTACAGTTTTCTCATTATTCTCAAATTCTTCAATTTAGAACGCGACTGTACATTATTGGCTGAATCAAGGTGCTGCAGCGAATAAGCTAGTTCTTGGTGTAGGAGCATATGGAAGAAGCTTCACTCTGACAAATTCTGCACAAAATGTTCCTGGATCACCGGCAAGTGGGGCTGGTCAATCAGGCCCATACACTCAAGAAAGCGGGATGCTGGGGTACAACGAAATTTGTGAACTTCAATCGCAGGGCTGGACTACTGCTTGGGACGAGGAACAGCATGTGCCTTATGCTTATTCAGGCAATCAGTGGGTCGGCTTTGACAACGTCCAGTAAGTATGGCTCAAAGTCAAAGTACCATTGCGTGATGCAGTAATCCGTTAAATATATGACAACGAAGACATCAATCGTATTGAAATACGTGATAGTCTTGTTCAAATGTCTATGACATCATGATCTTTCACTCCGTAGAAGCGTCACCGAGAAAGCAGAATTCGTGAAAGCTATGGGCCTAGGAGGAGCCATGGTTTGGAGCATCGAGACTGACGACTTCCAGGGAATATGCGGGGAGAAATACCCTCTTTTGAATGCTCTGAATAATGTTCTACGTGACGGTGATTCTAGTTCCGTAGTTTCGACAACCAAGCCTTCGACGTCTACCGAAACTGCAGATAAGACGACTACACAGTTAACTTCGACGTCTACCGAAACTGCAGATAAGACGACTACACAGTTAACTTCGACGTCTACCGAAACTGCAGATAAGACGACTACACAGTTAACTTCGACGACAGTTACTGAAAATACTAAACCGGTAGATGTCGTAGATGGGGATGAAGAGTTGATTATAATTTGTAGCGGATCTAACGCTGGGTATGTAAGAGATCCGGAAAACTGCGGGAAATTTTGGGTCTGCGAAAAAATTAATGACAATGAATACAAAGCTACTGCCTTTTTGTGTGGCCATGGTCTATACTTCGATACTACTATTAACGTGTGTAATTACGCAGAATCCGTAGATTGTTAACTACACGATATATATATCCCTTCAAGTATTGTACCCAAATTTTACTTTAAGGATTTTTCTAGCTTTTATGAGCAATCATTAGTCAGTGATCACTCGATGTAATACAGATATGATGAAATCTACTAGCCGCTGAAGGAAACTGAATAATACTTAACGGGGAGGGAAAAATCAGTAGACACACAGTATATATTTTATGTAGAATATGTAGTTTAGTTGCAAAAGTTGAGAGCGTGTAAACGCTGTATTAAATAAAGATCGATCAAATAATAAATCACGGCCAACTATTTTTCATTTTCCTATCCATGTAAATGTGTATTTACTTCTTTTGGGATGATCCCACCGTATTTGAAAGAGGAAACAGCCTTTTCCCATCAAATAAGGAAGTGTTATGTAGAAAGATTCTTGACCGTTGATGAGTAGTAGAAAGGATAAGTAATCTCGGGTGTAGACTCATTAACTCCTAATTTATCATTATTAACTCCTAATTTAACTCATAAGATACACCATTGTAACATTTTTCTTGTGTAATATTCACAGTTTCTGATGATGGTCGGCCATGCACTGACCGAAACGTCAATAAATAATTATTTATCTACAAGACCGTCTACACCCGAGATTACTTATCCTTTCTACAAATAAGGAAGTTAAAAAAAAAAAAAATTGGGATGTGTGTAAGACAGAGAAATGCTATAGACGAGTGATACCCGTGTAGAAATTGTGCTGTGGTGCTGGCAGGGTCCTATAAGGCGTGCCATAGTGCAAATGAGGCCCAGGTTAGGCTAAGCTGTGGCAGCCTGTTAGGGACCCCGCTGGATGTTCCCGTTTTAGATACCGCGCCAGGCCGGGGGCTAGTCAGGCTGCCAAACTCGCACCCCATAATCTTTAGCAAACCGTAGCTCCTTCACCGTTGTCCCTAGAGTGAACTTTTACAGACGTTTCTTGTTCCTTATTTAATTATCTAGAAACGCATTTGTCGCATTTTTTTTTTCGATCCATTTTTTGATTTTTATTTTTTCGATTCTAGTTTTCGGTGAATTTTTAGGCTTAAGCACACCGTAGCTCCTTCATCGTTGTCCCTAGAGTCACCGGCGTATACTCCATTTTCACCCATATGTGATTTCTAGTCTCCAAAACCGACATCCTTCCTTCATTCCGTCCTTTTTGAATCTTCAGGATTTTTATATACGCTATTTGTAGGTAGTTAAAGCCCTGATTACCTAGGCTGGTCAGGGAACGTGAGAATAGGAAAAATTGTTCGATGGGGATCGGGGTAAAAACATTAATACCTTCGAAAAATGACAGGGCTATTCGTTCGGCTCTGCAACCTACCCTTTCTAGTCATTCACGAACCCCTGTTCGCCCTATACGAGCCAGATATAAAAGCTTCAATTCCAATTCCCGCGTCAAAGTCACATGCTCAATTACGCAACAGCGGGGAGTCACGTCAATTTCGTTATCGCAAAGCGAAATTAGGTATATAAATATAGGTGAATATCGCGTTGGAAGTTTTTCAGGATTTAAATTCGTATTTAATATACGTACCAATTATACAGAGTCATTCAGGATGTCATACATCTATTTATTCATTTAATTATTCATTCATCCATCCAACCATCTATCCATCTATCCATCTATCCATCTATCCATCTATCCATCTATCCATCTATCCATCTATCCATCTATCCATCTATCCATCTAGCCATCTATCCATCTATCCATCTATCCATCTATCCATCCATCCATCCATCCAGCCAGCCATCCATCTATCCATTTTTTCGATTCTAGTTTTCGGTGAATTTAAGCTTTAGAATTCTATAGCTCCTGCACCGTTGTCCCTAGAGTGAACTTTTAAGGACGTTTCATGTTCCTTATTCAATTATCTAGCCACGCATTTTTCGCATTTTTTTTTTCGATCCATTTTTTGATTTTCATTTTTTCGATTCTAGTTTTCGGTGAATTTTTAGGCTTTAGCACACCGTAGCTCCTTCATCGTTGTCCCTAGAGTCACCGGCGTATACTTCATTCTCACCCATATGTAATTTGTAGTCTCCAAAACCGACATCCTTCCTTCATTCCGTCCTTTTTGAATCTTCAGGATTTTTATATACGCTATTTGTAGGTAGTTAAAGCCCTGATTACCTAGGCTGGTCAGGGAACGTGAGAATAGGAAAAATTGTTCGATGGGGATCGGGGTAAAAACATTAATACCTTCGAAAAATGACAGGGCTATTCGTTCGGCTCTGCAACCTACCCTTTCTAGTCATTCACGAACCCCTGTTCGCCCTATACGAGCCAGATATAAAAGCTTCAATTCCAATACCCGCGTCAAAGTCACATGCTCAATTACGCAACAGCGGGGAGTCACGTCAATTTCGTTATCGCAAAGCGAAATTAGGTATATAAATATAGGTGAATATCGCGTTGGAAGTTTTTCAGGATTTAAATTCGTATTTAATATACGTACCAATGATACAGAGTCATTCAGGATGTCATACATCTATTTATTCATTTAATTATTCATTCATCCATCCAACCATCTATCCATCTATCCATCTATCCATCTATCCATCTATCCATCTATCCATCTATCCATCTATTCATCTATCCATCTATCCATCTAGCCATCTATCCATCTATCCATCTATCCATCTATCCATCCATCCATCCATCCAGCCAGCCATCCATCTATCCATTTTTTCGATTCTAGTTTTCGGTGAATTTTTAGGCTTTAGCACACCGTAGCTCCTTCATCGTAGTCCCTAGAGTCACCGGCGTATACTCCATTCTCACCCATATGTAATTTCTAGTCTCCAAAACCGACATCCTTCCTTCATTCCGTCCTTTTTGAATCTTCAGGATTTTTATATACGCTATTTGTAGGTAGTTAAAGCCCTGATTACCTAGGCTGGTCAGGGAACGTGAGAATAGGAAAAATTGTTCGATGGGGATCGGGGTAAAAACATTAATACCTTCGAAAAATGACAGGGCTATTCGTTCGGCTCTGCAACCTACCCTTTCTAGTCATTCACGAACCCCTGTTCGCCCTATACGAGCCAGATATAAAAGCTTCAATTCCAATACCCGCGTCAAAGTCACATGCTCAATTACGCAACAGCGGGGAGTCACGTCAATTTCGTTATCGCAAAGCGAAATTAGGTATATAAATATAGGTGAATATCGCGTTGGAAGTTTTTCAGGATTTAAATTCGTATTTAATATACGTACCAATTATACAGAGTCATTCAGGATGTCATACATCTATTTATTCATTTAATTATTCATTCATCCATCCAACCATCTATCCATCTATCCATCTATCCATCTATCCATCTATCCATCTATCCATCTATCCATCTATCCATCTATCCATCTAGCCATCTATCCATCTATCCATCTATCCATCTATCCATCCATCCATCCATCCAGCCAGCCATCCATCTATCCATTTTTTCGATTCTAGTTTTCGGTGAATTTAAGCTTTAGAATTCTATAGCTCCTGCACCGTTGTCCCTAGAGTGAACTTTTAAGGACGTTTCATGTTCCTTATTCAATTATCTAGCCACGCATTTTTCGCATTTTTTTTTTCGATCCATTTTTTGATTTTCATTTTTTCGATTCTAGTTTTCGGTGAATTTTTAGGCTTTAGCACACCGTAGCTCCTTCATCGTTGTCCCTAGAGTCACCGGCGTATACTTCATTCTCACCCATATGTAATTTGTAGTCTCCAAAACCGACATCCTTCCTTCATTCCGTCCTTTTTGAATCTTCAGGATTTTTATATACGCTATTTGTAGGTAGTTAAAGCCCTGATTACCTAGGCTGGTCAGGGAACGTGAGAATAGGAAAAATTGTTCGATGGGGATCGGGGTAAAAACATTAATACCTTCGAAAAATGACAGGGCTATTCGTTCGGCTCTGCAACCTACCCTTTCTAGTCATTCACGAACCCCTGTTCGCCCTATACGAGCCAGATATAAAAGCTTCAATTCCAATACCCGCGTCAAAGTCACATGCTCAATTACGCAACAGCGGGGAGTCACGTCAATTTCGTTATCGCAAAGCGAAATTAGGTATATAAATATAGGTGAATATCGCGTTGGAAGTTTTTCAGGATTTAAATTCGTATTTAATATACGTACCAATGATACAGAGTCATTCAGGATGTCATACATCTATTTATTCATTTAATTATTCATTCATCCATCCAACCATCTATCCATCTATCCATCTATCCATCTATCCATCTATCCATCTATCCATCTATCCATCTATCCATCTATCCATCTATCCATCTAGCCATCTATCCATCTATCCATCTATCCATCTATCCATCCATCCATCCATCCAGCCAGCCATCCATCTATCCATTTTTTCGATTCTAGTTTTCGGTGAATTTTTAGGCTTTAGCACACCGTAGCTCCTTCATCGTAGTCCCTAGAGTCACCGGCGTATACTCCATTCTCACCCATATGTAATTTCTAGTCTCCAAAACCGACATCCTTCCTTCATTCCGTCCTTTTTGAATCTTCAGGATTTTTATATACGCTATTTGTAGGTAGGTAAAGCCCTGATTACCTAGGCTGGTCAGGGAACGTGAGAATAGGAAAAATTGTTCGATGGGGATCGGGGTAAAAACATTAATACCTTCGAAAAATGACAGGGCTATTCGTTCGGCTCTGCAACCTACCCTTTCTAGTCATTCACGAACCCCTGTTCGCCCTATACGAGCCAGATATAAAAGCTTCAATTCCAATTCCCGCGTCAAAGTCACATGCTCAATTACGCAACAGCGGGGAGTCACGTCAATTTCGTTATCGCAAAGCGAAATTAGGTATATAAATATAGGTGAATATCGCGTTGGAAGTTTTTCAGGATTTAAATTCGTATTTAATATACGTACCAATTATACAGAGTCATTCAGGATGTCATACATCTATTTATTCATTTAATTATTCATTCATCCATCCAACCATCTATCCATCTATCCATCTATCCATCTATCCATCTATCCATCTATCCATCTATCCATCTATCCATCTATCCATCTAGCCATCTATCCATCTAGCCATCTATCCATCTATCCATCTATCCATCTATCCATCCATCCATCCATCCAGCCAGCCATCCATCTATCCATTTTTTCGATTCTAGTTTTCGGTGAATTTAAGCTTTAGAATTCTATAGCTCCTGCACCGTTGTCCCCAGAGTGAACTTTTAAGGACGTTTCATGTTCCTTATTCAATTATCTAGCCACGCATTTTTCGCATTTTTTTTTTCGATTCATTTTTTGATTTTCATTTTTTCGATTCTAGTTTTCGGTGAATTTCAGCTTTAGCACACCATAGCTCCTGCACCGTTGTCCCTAGAGTGAACTTTTAGGGACGTTTCATGTTCCTTATTCAATTATCTAGCCACGCATTTTTCGGATTTTTTTTTTCGATCCATTTTTCGATTTTCATTTTTTCGATTCTAGTTTTCGGTGAATTTTTAGGCTTTAGCACACCGTAGCTCCTTCATCGTTGTCCCTAGAGTCACCGACGTATACTTCATTCTCACCCATATGTAATTTGTAGTCTCCAAAACCGACATCCTTCCTTCATTCCGTCCTTTTTGAATCTTCAGGATTTTTATATACGCTATTTGTAGGTAGGTAAAGCCCTGATTACCTAGGCTGGTCAGGGACCGTGAGAATAGGAAAAATCGTTTGATGGGGATCGGGGTAAAAACATTAATACCTTCGAAAAATGACAGGGCTATTCGTTCGGCTCTGCAACCTACCCTTTCTAGTCATTCACGAACCCCTGTTCGCCCTATACGAGCCACATATAAAAGCTTCAATTCCAATTCCCGCGTCAAAGTCACATGCTCAATTACGCAACAGCGGGGAGTCACGTCAATTTCGTTATCGCAAAGCGAAATTAGGTATATAAATATAGGTGAATATCGCGTTGGAAGTTTTTCAGGATTTAAATTCGTATTTAATATACGTACCAATTATACAGAGTCATTCAGGATGTCATACATCTATTTATTCATTTAATTATTCATTCATCCATCCAACCATCTATCCATCTATCCATCTATCCATCTATCCATCTATCCATCTATCCATCTATCCATCTATCCATCTATCCATCTAGCCATCTATCCATCTATCCATCTATCCATCTATCCATCCATCCATCCATCCAGCCAGCCATCCATCTATCCATTTTTTCGATTCTAGTTTTCGGTGAATTTAAGCTTTAGAATTCTATAGCTCCTGCACCGTTGTCCCTAGAGTGAACTTTTAAGGACGTTTCATGTTCCTTATTCAATTATCTAGCCACGCATTTTTCGCATTTTTTTTTTCGATCCATTTTTTGATTTTCATTTTTTCGATTCTAGTTTTCGGTGAATTTTTAGGCTTTAGCACACCGTAGCTCCTTCATCGTTGTCCCTAGAGTCACCGGCGTATACTTCATTCTCACCCATATGTAATTTGTAGTCTCCAAAACCGACATCCTTCCTTCATTCCGTCCTTTTTGAATCTTCAGGATTTTTATATACGCTATTTGTAGGTAGGTAAAGCCCTGATTACCTAGGCTGGTCAGGGAACGTGAGAATAGGAAAAATTGTTTGATGGGGATCGGGGTAAAAACATTAATACCTTCGAAAAATGACAGGGCTATTCGTTCGGCTCTGCAACCTACCCTTTCTAGTCATTCACGAACCCCTGTTCGCCCTATACGAGCCAGATATAAAAGCTTCAATTCCAATTCCCGCGTCAAAGTCACATGCTCAATTACGCAACAGCGGGGAGTCACGTCAATTTCGTTATCGCAAAGCGAAATTAGGTATATAAATATAGGTGAATATCGCGTTGGAAGTTTTTCAGGATTTAAATTCGTATTTAATATACGTACCAATTATACAGAGTCATTCAGGATGTCATACATCTATTTATTCATTTAATTATTCATCCATCCATCCAACCATCTATCCATCTATCCGTCTATCCATCTATCCATCTATCCATCTATCCATCTATCCATCTATCCATCTATCCATCTATCCATCTATCCATCTATCCATCTATCCATCTATCCATCTATCCATCTATCCATCTATCCATCCATCCATCCATCCAGCCAGCCATCCATCTATCCATTTTTTCGATTCTAGTTTTCGGTGAATTTAAGCTTTAGCACACCATAGCTCCTGCACCGTTGTCCCTAGAGTGAACTTTTGAGGACGTTTCTTGTTCCTCATTCAATTATCTAGCCACGCATTTTTCGCATTTTTTTTTTCGATCCATTTTTTGATTTTCATTTTTTCGATTCTAGTTTTCGGTGAATTTCAGCTTTAGCACACCATAGCTCCTGCACCGTTGTCCCTAGAGTGAACTTTTAAGGACGTTTCTTGTTCCTTATTCAATTACCTAGCCACGCATTTTTCGCATTTTTTTTTTCGATTCATTTTTTGATTTTCATTTTTTCGATTCTAGTTTTCGGTGAATTTCAGCTTTAGCACACCATAGCTCCTGCACCGTTGTCCCTAGAGTGAACTTTTAAGGACGTTTCTTGTTCCTTATTCAATTATCTAGCCACGCATTTTTCGCATTTTTTTTTCGATCCATTTTTTGATTTTCATTTTTTCGATTCTAGTTTTCGGTGAATTTTCAGGCTTTAGCACACCGTAGCTCCTTCATCGTAGTCCCTAGAGTCACCGGCGTATACTCCATTCTCACCCATATGTAATTTCTAGTCTCCAAAACCGACATCCTTCCTTCATTCCGTCCTTTTTGAATCTTCAGGATTTTTATATACGCTATTTGTAGGTAGGTAAAGCCCTGATTACCTAGGCTGGTCAGGGAACGTGAGAATAGGAAAAATTGTTCGATGGGGATCGGGGTAAAAACATTAATACCTTCGAAAAATGACAGGGCTATTCGTTCGGCTCTGCAACCTACCCTTTCTAGTCATTCACGAACCCCTGTTCGCCCTATACGAGCCAGATATAAAAGCTTCAATTCCAATTCCCGCGTCAAAGTCACATGCTCAATTACGCAACAGCGGGGAGTCACGTCAATTTCGTTATCGCAAAGCGAAATTAGGTATATAAATATAGGTGAATATCGCGTTGGAAGTTTTTCAGGATTTAAATTCGTATTTCATATACGTACCAATTATACAGAGTCATTCAGAATGTCATACATCTATTTATTCATTTAATTATTCATCCATCCATCCAACCATCTATCCATCTATCCGTCTATCCATCTATCCATCTATCCATCTATCCATCTATCCATCTATCCATCTATCCATCTATCCATCTATCCATCTATCCATCTATCTATCTATCCATCCATCCATCCATCCAGCCAGCCATCCATCTATCCATTTTTTCGATTCTAGTTTTCGGTGAATTTAAGCTTTAGAATTCCATAGCTCCTGCACCGTTGTCCCTAGAGTGAACTTTCAAGGACGTTTCTTGTTCCTTATTCAATTATCTAGCCACGCATTTTTCGCATTTTTTTTTTCGATTCATTTTTTGATTTTCATTTTTTCGATTCTAGTTTTCGGTGAATTTCAGCTTTAGCACACCATAGCTCCTGCACCGTTGTCCCTAGAGTGAACTTTTAGGGACGTTTCATGTTCCTTATTCAATTATCTAGCCACGCATTTTTCGCATTTTTTTTTTCGATCCATTTTTCGATTTTCATTTTTTCGATTCTAGTTTTCGGTGAATTTTTAGGCTTTAGCACACCGTAGCTCCTTCATCGTTGTCCCTAGAGTCACCGGCGTATACTTCATTCTCACCCATATGTAATTTGTAGTCTCCAAAACCGACATCCTTCCTTCATTCCGTCCTTTTTGAATCTTCAGGATTTTTATATACGCTATTTGTAGGTAGGTAAAGCCCTGATTACCTAGGCTGGTCAGGGACCGTGAGAATAGAAAAAATCGTTCGATGGGGATCGGGGTAAAAACATTAATACCTTCGAAAAATGACAGGGCTATTCGTTCGGCTCTGCAACCTACCCTTTCTAGTGATTCACGAACCCCTGTTCGCCCTATACGAGCCAGATATAAAAGCTTCAATTCCAATTCCCGCGTCAAAGTCACATGCTCAATTACGCAACAGCGGGGAGTCACGTCAATTTCGTTATCGCAAAGCGAAATTAGGTATATAAATATAGGTGAATATCGCGTTGGAAGTTTTTCAGGATTTAAATCCGTATTTAATATACGTACCAAATATACAGAGTCATTCAGGATGTCATACATCTATTTATTCATTTAATTATTCATTCATCCATCCAACCATCTATCCATCTATCCATCTATCCATCTATCCATCTATCCATCTATCCATCTATCCATCTATCCATCTATCCATCTATCCATCTATCCATCTATCCATCTATCCATCTATCCATCTATCCATCTATCCATCTATCCATCTATCCATCTATCCATCTATCCATCTATCCATCTATCCATCCATCCATCCATCCAGCCAGCCATTCATCTATCCATTTTTTCGATTCTAGTTTTCGGTGAATTTAAGCTTTAGAATTCTATAGCTCCTGCACCGTTGTCCCTAGAGTGAACTTTTAAGGACGTTTCATGTTCCTTATTCGATTATCTAGCCACGCATTTTTCGCATTTTTTTTTTCGATCCATTTTTTGATTTTCATTTTTTCGATTCTAGTTTTCGGTGAATTTTTAGGCTTTAGCACACCGTAGCTCCTTCATCGTTGTCCCTAGAGTCACCGGCGTATACTTCATTCTCACCCATATGTAATTTGTAGTCTCCAAAACCGACATCCTTCCTTCATTCCGTCCTTTTTGAATCTTCAGGATTTTTATATACGCTATTTGTAGGTAGTTAAAGCCCTGATTACCTAGGCTGGTCAGGGAACGTGAGAATAGGAAAAATTGTTCGATGGGGATCGGGGTAAAAACATTAATACCTTCGAAAAATGACAGGGCTATTCGTTCGGCTCTGCAACCTACCCTTTCTAGTCATTCACGAACCCCTGTTCGCCCTATACGAGCCAGATATAAAAGCTTCAATTCCAATACCCGCGTCAAAGTCACATGCTCAATTACGCAACAGCGGGGAGTCACGTCAATTTCGTTATCGCAAAGCGAAATTAGGTATATAAATATAGGTGAATATCGCGTTGGAAGTTTTTCAGGATTTAAATTCGTATTTAATATACGTACCAATGATACAGAGTCATTCAGGATGTCATACATCTAATTATTCATTTAATTATTCATTCATCCATCCAACCATCTATCCATCTATCCATCTATCCATCTATCCATCTATCCATCTATCCATCTATCCATCTATCCATCTATCCATCTAGCCATCTATCCATCTATCCATCTATCCATCTATCCATCCATCCATCCATCCAGCCAGCCATCCATCTATCCATTTTTTCGATTCTAGTTTTCGGTGAATTTAAGCTTTAGAATTCTATAGCTCCTGCACCGTTGTCCCCAGAGTGAACTTTTAAGGACGTTTCATGTTCCTTATTCAATTATCTAGCCACGCATTTTTCGCATTTTTTTTTTCGATTCATTTTTTGATTTTCATTTTTTCGATTCTAGTTTTCGGTGAATTTCAGCTTTAGCACACCATAGCTCCTGCACCGTTGTCCCTAGAGTGAACTTTTAGGGACGTTTCATGTTCCTTATTCAATTATCTAGCCACGCATTTTTCGCATTTTTTTTTTCGATCCATTTTTCGATTTTCATTTTTTCGATTCTAGTTTTCGGTGAATTTTTAGGCTTTAGCACACCGTAGCTCCTTCATCGTTGTCCCTAGAGTCACCGGCGTATACTTCATTCTCACCCATATGTAATTTGTAGTCTCCAAAACCGACATCCTTCCTTCATTCCGTCCTTTTTGAATCTTCAGGATTTTTATATACGCTATTTGTAGGTAGGTAAAGCCCTGATTACCTAGGCTGGTCAGGGACCGTGAGAATAGGAAAAATCGTTTGATGGGGATCGGGGTAAAAACATTAATACCTTCGAAAAATGACAGGGCTATTCGTTCGGCTCTGCAACCTACCCTTTCTAGTCATTCACGAACCCCTGTTCGCCCTATACGAGCCACATATAAAAGCTTCAATTCCAATTCCCGCGTCAAAGTCACATGCTCAATTACGCAACAGCGGGGAGTCACGTCAATTTCGTTATCGCAAAGCGAAATTAGGTATATAAATATAGGTGAATATCGCGTTGGAAGTTTTTCAGGATTTAAATTCGTATTTAATATACGTACCAATTATACAGAGTCATTCAGGATGTCATACATCTATTTATTCATTTAATTATTCATTCATCCATCCAACCATCTATCCATCTATCCATCTATCCATCTATCCATCTATCCATCTATCCATCTATCCATCTATCCATCTATCCATCTAGCCATCTATCCATCTATCCATCTATCCATCTATCCATCCATCCATCCATCCAGCCAGCCATCCATCTATCCATTTTTTCGATTCTAGTTTTCGGTGAATTTAAGCTTTAGAATTCTATAGCTCCTGCACCGTTGTCCCTAGAGTGAACTTTTAAGGACGTTTCATGTTCCTTATTCAATTATCTAGCCACGCATTTTTCGCATTTTTTTTTTCGATCCATTTTTTGATTTTCATTTTTTCGATTCTAGTTTTCGGTGAATTTTTAGGCTTTAGCACACCGTAGCTCCTTCATCGTTGTCCCTAGAGTCACCGGCGTATACTTCATTCTCACCCATATGTAATTTGTAGTCTCCAAAACCGACATCCTTCCTTCATTCCGTCCTTTTTGAATCTTCAGGATTTTTATATACGCTATTTGTAGGTAGGTAAAGCCCTGATTACCTAGGCTGGTCAGGGAACGTGAGAATAGGAAAAATTGTTTGATGGGGATCGGGGTAAAAACATTAATACCTTCGAAAAATGACAGGGCTATTCGTTCGGCTCTGCAACCTACCCTTTCTAGTCATTCACGAACCCCTGTTCGCCCTATACGAGCCAGATATAAAAGCTTCAATTCCAATACCCGCGTCAAAGTCACATGCTCAATTACGCAACAGCGGGGAGTCACGTCAATTTCGTTATCGCAAAGCGAAATTAGGTATATAAATATAGGTGAATATCGCGTTGGAAGTTTTTCAGGATTTAAATTCGTATTTAATATACGTACCAATTATACAGAGTCATTCAGGATGTCATACATCTATTTATTCATTTAATTATTCATTCATCCATCCAACCATCTATCCATCTATCCATCTATCCATCTATCCATCTATCCATCTATCCATCTATCCATCTATCCATCTATCCATCTATCCATCTATCCATCTAGCCATCTATCCATCTATCCATCTATCCATCTATCCATCCATCCATCCATCCAGCCAGCCATCCATCTATCCATTTTTTCGATTCTAGTTTTCGGTGAATTTAAGCTTTAGAATTCTATAGCTCCTGCACCGTTGTCCCCAGAGTGAACTTTTAAGGACGTTTCATGTTCCTTATTCAATTATCTAGCCACGCATTTTTCGCATTTTTTTTTTCGATTCATTTTTTGATTTTCATTTTTTCGATTCTAGTTTTCGGTGAATTTCAGCTTTAGCACACCATAGCTCCTGCACCGTTGTCCCTAGAGTGAACTTTTAGGGACGTTTCATGTTCCTTATTCAATTATCTAGCCACGCATTTTTCGGATTTTTTTTTTCGATCCATTTTTCGATTTTCATTTTTTCGATTCTAGTTTTCGGTGAATTTTTAGGCTTTAGCACACCGTAGCTCCTTCATCGTTGTCCCTAGAGTCACCGGCGTATACTTCATTCTCACCCATATGTAATTTGTAGTCTCCAAAACCGACATCCTTCCTTCATTCCGTCCTTTTTGAATCTTCAGGATTTTTATATACGCTATTTGTAGGTAGGTAAAGCCCTGATTACCTAGGCTGGTCAGGGAACGTGAGAATAGGAAAAATTGTTCGATGGGGATCGGGGTAAAAACATTAATACCTTCGAAAAATGACAGGGCTATTCGTTCGGCTCTGCAACCTACCCTTTCTAGTCATTCACGAACCCCTGTTCGCCCTATACGAGCCAGATATAAAAGCTTCAATTCCAATTCCCGCGTCAAAGTCACATGCTCAATTACGCAACAGCGGGGAGTCACGTCAATTTCGTTATCGCAAAGCGAAATTAGGTATATAAATATAGGTGAATATCGCGTTGGAAGTTTTTCAGGATTTAAATTCGTATTTAATATACGTACCAATTATACAGAGTCATTCAGGATGTCATACATCTATTTATTCATTTAATTATTCATTCATCCATCCAACCATCTATCCATCTATCCATCCATCCATCTATCCATCTATCCATCTATCCATCTATCCATCTATCCATCTATCCATCTATCCATCTATCCATCTAGCCATCTATCCATCTATCCATCTATCCATCTATCCATCCATCCATCCATCCAGCCAGCCATCCATCTATCCATTTTTTCGATTCTAGTTTTCGGTGAATTTAAGCTTTAGAATTCTATAGCTCCTGCACCGTTGTCCCCAGAGTGAACTTTTAAGGACGTTTCATGTTCCTTATTCAATTATCTAGCCACGCATTTTTCGCATTTTTTTTTCGATTCATTTTTTGATTTTCATTTTTTCGATTCTAGTTTTCGGTGAATTTCAGCTTTAGCACACCATAGCTCCTGCACCGTTGTCCCTAGAGTGAACTTTTAGGGACGTTTCATGTTCCTTATTCAATTATCTAGCCACGCATTTTTCGGATTTTTTTTTTCGATCCATTTTTTGATTTTCATTTTTTCGATTCTAGTTTTCGGTGAATTTTTAGGCTTTAGCACACCGTAGCTCCTTCATCGTTGTCCCTAGAGTCACCGGCGTATACTTCATTCTCACCCATATGTAATTTGTAGTCTCCAAAACCGACATCCTTCCTTCATTCCGTCCTTTTTGAATCTTCAGGATTTTTATATACGCTATTTGTAGGTAGGTAAAGCCCTGATTACCTAGGCTGGTCAGGGAACGTGAGAATAGGAAAAATTGTTTGATGGGGATCGGGGTAAAAACATTAATACCTTCGAAAAATGACAGGGCTATTCGTTCGGCTCTGCAACCTACCCTTTCTAGTCATTCACGAACCCCTGTTCGCCCTATACGAGCCAGATATAAAAGCTTCAATTCCAATTCCCGCGTCAAAGTCACATGCTCAATTACGCAACAGCGGGGAGTCACGTCAATTTCGTTATCGCAAAGCGAAATTAGGTATATAAATATAGGTGAATATCGCGTTGGAAGTTTTTCAGGATTTAAATTCGTATTTAATATACGTACCAATTATACAGAGTCATTCAGGATGTCATACATCTATTTATTCATTTAATTATTCATCCATCCATCCAACCATCTATCCATCTATCCGTCTATCCATCTATCCATCTATCCATCTATCCATCTATCCATCTATCCATCTATCCATCTATCCATCTATCCATCTATCCATCTATCCATCTATCCATCTATCCATCTATCCATCTATCCATCTATCCATCTATCCATCCATCCATCCATCCAGCCAGCCATCCATCTATCCATTTTTTCGATTCTAGTTTTCGGTGAATTTAAGCTTTAGCACACCATAGCTCCTGCACCGTTGTCCCTAGAGTGAACTTTTGAGGACGTTTCTTGTTCCTCATTCAATTATCTAGCCACGCATTTTTCGCATTTTTTTTTTCGATCCATTTTTTGATTTTCATTTTTTCGATTCTAGTTTTCGGTGAATTTCAGCTTTAGCACACCATAGCTCCTGCACCGTTGTCCCTAGAGTGAACTTTTAAGGACGTTTCTTGTTCCTTATTCAATTACCTAGCCACGCATTTTTCGCATTTTTTTTTTCGATTCATTTTTTGATTTTCATTTTTTCGATTCTAGTTTTCGGTGAATTTCAGCTTTAGCACACCATAGCTCCTGCACCGTTGTCCCTAGAGTGAACTTTCAAGGACGTTTCTTGTTCCTTATTCAATTATCTAGCCACGCATTTTTCGCATTTTTTTTTCGATCCATTTTTTGATTTTCATTTTTTCGATTCTAGTTTTCGGTGAATTTTCAGGCTTTAGCACACCGTAGCTCCTTCATCGTAGTCCCTAGAGTCACCGGCGTATACTCCATTCTCACCCATATGTAATTTCTAGTCTCCAAAACCGACATCCTTCCTTCATTCCGTCCTTTTTGAATCTTCAGGATTTTTATATACGCTATTTGTAGGTAGGTAAAGCCCTGATTACCTAGGCTGGTCAGGGAACGTGAGAATAGGAAAAATTGTTCGATGGGGATCGGGGTAAAAACATTAATACCTTCGAAAAATGACAGGGCTATTCGTTCGGCTCTGCAACCTACCCTTTCTAGTCATTCACGAACCCCTGTTCGCCCTATACGAGCCAGATATAAAAGCTTCAATTCCAATTCCCGCGTCAAAGTCACATGCTCAATTACGCAACAGCGGGGAGTCACGTCAATTTCGTTATCGCAAAGCGAAATTAGGTATATAAATATAGGTGAATATCGCGTTGGAAGTTTTTCAGGATTTAAATTCGTATTTCATATACGTACCAATTATACAGAGTCATTCAGAATGTCATACATCTATTTATTCATTTAATTATTCATCCATCCATCCAACCATCTATCCATCTATCCGTCTATCCATCTATCCATCTATCCATCTATCCATCTATCCATCTATCCATCTATCCATCTATCCATCTATCCATCTATCCATCTATCTATCTATCCATCCATCCATCCATCCAGCCAGCCATCCATCTATCCATTTTTTCGATTCTAGTTTTCGGTGAATTTAAGCTTTAGAATTCCATAGCTCCTGCACCGTTGTCCCTAGAGTGAACTTTCAAGGACGTTTCTTGTTCCTTATTCAATTATCTAGCCACGCATTTTTCGCATTTTTTTTTTCGATTCATTTTTTGATTTTCATTTTTTCGATTCTAGTTTTCGGTGAATTTCAGCTTTAGCACACCATAGCTCCTGCACCGTTGTCCCTAGAGTGAACTTTTAGGGACGTTTCATGTTCCTTATTCAATTATCTAGCCACGCATTTTTCGCATTTTTTTTTTCGATCCATTTTTCGATTTTCATTTTTTCGATTCTAGTTTTCGGTGAATTTTTAGGCTTTAGCACACCGTAGCTCCTTCATCGTTGTCCCTAGAGTCACCGGCGTATACTTCATTCTCACCCATATGTAATTTGTAGTCTCCAAAACCGACATCCTTCCTTCATTCCGTCCTTTTTGAATCTTCAGGATTTTTATATACGCTATTTGTAGGTAGGTAAAGCCCTGATTACCTAGGCTGGTCAGGGACCGTGAGAATAGGAAAAATCGTTCGATGGGGATCGGGGTAAAAACATTAATACCTTCGAAAAATGACAGGGCTATTCGTTCGGCTCTGCAACCTACCCTTTCTAGTCATTCACGAACCCCTGTTCGCCCTATACGAGCCAGATATAAAAGCTTCAATTCCAATTCCCGCGTCAAAGTCACATGCTCAATTACGCAACAGCGGGGAGTCACGTCAATTTCGTTATCGCAAAGCGAAATTAGGTATATAAATATAGGTGAATATCGCGTTGGAAGTTTTTCAGGATTTAAATTCGTATTTCATATACGTACCAATTATACAGAGTCATTCAGGATGTCATACATCTATTTATTCATTTAATTATTCATCCATCCATCCAACCATCTATCCATCTATCCGTCTATCCATCTATCCATCTATCCATCTATCCATCTATCCATCTATCCATCTATCCATCCATCCATCAATCCAGCCAGCCATCCATCTATCCATTTTTTCGATTCTAGTTTTCGGTGAATTTAAGCTTTAGAATTCCATAGCTCCTGCACCGTTGTCCCTAGAGTGAACTTTTAAGGACGTTTCTTGTTCCTTATTCAATTATCTAGCCACGCATTTTTCGCATTTTTTTTTTCGATTCATTTTTTGATTTTCATTTTTTCGATTCTAGTTTTCGGTGAATTTCAGCTTTAGCACACCATAGTTCCTGCACCGTTGTCCCTAGAGTGAACTTTTAAGGACGTTTCTTGTTCCTTATTCAATTACCTAGCCACGCATTTTTCGCATTTTTTTTTTCGATTCATTTTTTGATTTTCATTTTTTCGATTCTAGTTTTCGGTGAATTTTTAGGCTTAAGCACACCGTAGCTCTTTCATCGTTGTCCCTAGAGTCACCGGCGTATACTCCATTTTCACCCATATGTGATTTCTAGTCTCCAAAACCGACATCCTTCCTTCATTCCGTCCTTTTTGAATCTTCAGGATTTTTATATACGCTATTTGTAGGTAGGTAAAGCCCTGATTACCTAGGCTGGTCAGGGACCGTGAGAATAGGAAAAATCGTTCGATGGGGATCGGGGTAAAAACATTAATACCTTCGAAAAATGACAGGGCTATTCGTTCGGCTCTGCAACCTACCCTTTCTAGTCATTCACGAACCCCTGTTCGCCCTATACGAGCCAGATATAAAAGCTTCAATTCCAATTCCCGCGTCAAAGTCACATGCTCAATTACGCAACAGCGGGGAGTCACGTCAATTTCGTTATCGCAAAGCGAAATTAGGTATATCAATATAGGTGAATATCGCGTTGGAAGTTTTTCAGGATTTAAATTCGTATTTCATATATGTACCAATTATACAGAGTCATTCAGGATGTCATACATCTATTTATTCATTTAATTATTCATCCATCCATCCAACCATCTATCCATCTATCCGTCTATCCATCGATCCATCTATCCATCTATCCATCTATCCATCTATCCATCTATCCATCTATCCATCTATCCATCTATCCATCTATCCATCTATCCATCTATCCATCTATCCATCCATCCATCAATCCAGCCAGCCATCCATCTATCCATTTTTTCGATTCTAGTTTTCGGTGAATTTAAGCTTTAGAATTCCATAGCTCCTGCACCGTTGTCCCTAGAGTGAACTTTTAAGGACGTTTCTTGTTCCTTATTCAATTATCTAGCCACGCATTTTTCGCATTTTTTTTTTCGATTCATTTTTTGATTTTCATTTTTTCGATTCTAGTTTTCGGTGAATTTTTAGGCTTTAGCACACCGTAGCTCCTTCATCGTTGTCCCTAGAGTCACCGGCGTATACTTCATTCTCACCCATATGTAATTTGTAGTCCCCAAAACCGACATCCTTCCTTCATTCCGTCCTTTTTGAATCTTCAGGATTTTTATATACGCTATTTGTAGGTAGGTGAAGCCCTGATTACCTAGGCTGGTCAGGGAACGTGAGAATAGGAAAAATTGTTCGATGGGGATCGGGGTAAAAACATTAATACCTTCGAAAAATGACAGGGCTATTCGTTCGGCTCTGCAACCTACCCTTTCTAGTCATTCACGAACCCCTGTTCGCCCTATACGAGCCAGATATAAAAGCTTCAATTCCAATTCCCGCGTCAAAGTCACATGCTCAATTACGCAACAGCGGGGAGTCACGTCAATTTCGTTATCGCAAAGCGAAATTAGGTATATAAATATAGGTGAATATCGCGTTGGAAGTTTTTCAGGATTTAAATTCGTATTTAATATACGTACCAATTATACAGAGTCATTCAGGATGTCATACATCTATTTATTCATTTAATTATTCATCCATCCATCCAACCATCTATCCATCTATCCGTCTATCCATCTATCCATCTATCCATCTATCCATCTATCCATCTATCCATCTATCCATCTATCCATCTATCCATCTATCCATCTATCCATCTATCCATCTATCCATCTATTCATCTATCCATCTATCCATCTATCCATCCATCCATCTATCCATCCATCCATCCAGCCAGCCATCCATCCATCAATTTTTTCGATTCTAGTTTTCGGTGAATTTAAGCTTTAGAATTCCATAGCTCCTGCACCGTTGTCCCTAGAGTGAACTTTTGAGGACGTTTCTTGTTCCTTATTCAATTATCTAGCAATGCATTTTTCGCATTTTTTTTTCCGATCCATTTTTCGATTTTTTTTTTTCGATCCTAGTTTTCGCCGAATTTAAGCTTTAGCAAACCGCAGCTTCTTCACCGTTCACCCCAGAGTAAACTTCTTATGACGTTTTTTGTTCCTCATCTAATTATCTAGATACGGAATTTTCGCATTTTTTTTTATCGACCTTGATTTTGATATCGAGGCACGCCAAAACAGGGCCACTTTAAGGCCCTGGGTAGCGATGCAAGTCTGGCAAGACACAAATCCGCCCGATATGGCCCATATTGATATTAGGGCATGCCACAGAAAATTTCTACGCGGGTAATGTGCGAGATAGAGTAAGAAGTGATTAGATTAGCTTAATTGGGTTTGTGGTGGTCCAGGACCACCCAACTTACTTCTACTCCTACTCAATGAAAGATGAAAAGATTGTTAGGTATAATAAAAATGTTATAGATTGTTATAAAAAAAATGCAGTAACCGTTTATTAAATAACTTAACAAAGTACACTAACACACGTATAAAGTACATTGAAAAATAATTAGAGTGTCCGAAGCCGTTTTTTTCAAGGCTTTCTACAAATATTTCATACTGTAGATATTCAATTCGTGTAAATGAGTGAAATATGCAATTGAGTAAAATAGAAAAACTGGTTTATAAGTTACAATCAGTTTCAGTTACGTTTTTTCTTCTTCGGAATTCAGGTATTCAAAATACAGAAACGTAACACCACATGCGTGCAGAAGACCAGCAAGACATTTGACTTTTGGTACCAGATGCACGTGGATCTTAAGTAGTTAACAGTCAACGAATTCGGGACTGGTGCATTCGTTAGTTTGCATGTCAAATATGAATCCGGATTGTTCACAGTAGAAACTTTGAGGTACAGCTAAACGTTCACTGCAATAGTAGAACTTCACGCAGTTGTACGGATCCCGGAAGTACCCATTAGACACGCATATTGGGTAGTATGGAAAATTCGGAACCTTCGGATACACGTTAGACCACAAATTAGATGCTGGATCCTGAGGAGGCACCATACCCTTTGAAAGTGCGCTCATTTTTTCTTCCTGAAGCAAGTTCAAGTTTTCCAACGAAGGCACAGTGCACGATATACTGACGATCAGGGTGAGCAGAGCAAAGCATGTAGTCTTCATTTTAATCTCTATTACGCTATTGCAGACGAATCGATCTTTTCACTTAAACGACTTGAATAAATTTGAAAAATATATATTTCGTTAGTAACAATTCAAAATTCTTCGACTTTTATGTAGAGACATAGAAACGTGTGATCAATGTGTACTGAATTTTTCCCAAGCACTCTTATATAGTATATGAATCCAGGAGTGGGAATATATCGTATATGTATATAAATGCATCAAATCATTAATTTATTCGCAATACCCATGATGTTATTTCCGTTTTCCGATACAAGCAATAAAATAAGAGACCCCTGAATATCTGAACTTTGGTTATTTACGTACTTCGCAATGGTTTAATCTTATTATTTTAGAAGTTTTGTAAGCCGTAGAGTTTTCGCAGAAATCAATTACTCGTTATCATACTATTCATTTGAATACAGGTTCGTCATTTTACATCAAAATATCGCTTATTGACATAATTCGCAATCCAATTATAATTTATTACTATAACCAGGATAAATTTTTTTCCTTTATTATTGATTTTCCTCAATAATTTTCTCGCTTAATGTTATCCGTATCTACACGGGTACATAGAATATAATGAAGTAACGAGTATAAAGCGATAACTCCAGGAAACATTAGGATCTTTCTTTTCACATCATCCCAGTTGTTAATAAACTTCAAACTTAATTGTGTTTCTAAAATTTTAGAAAAACGGCCCTGTTTTATTTCGCCAAAAACGTCCGTATTCTCACACGCTGATGTCAAATCATTTATTCACATGATAGAGACATTATCACTTGTTTACAAGGAAGGCTAAAAAATAATGCATCTCAAGGTGCCTTGTACGTCGGGTAGTCTTAACCAACAGTTTGATATTATAAAAGGAAAATTTCTATTAAAACCTTAATTGGTTTTTAATTATCATTAAATCACAACCTTACATTATTATTATTATTAAAGAAGTTCGTAAAAACTCAGCTTCTGTTTTATCCTCATACTTTAATTATTCGTAATTAGCTTACGCATACATGATCCCCCGCTTGTATATCTACAGTCAGGCTTATCCCAAGACCTAAGTACTCGTAACAGTGGTTTAATTAATTATTTCATCGGTCCAGCAGGCTATCTTTAGACTTGAAAGGCATCAAAAGAATTAAAAATTATATATGCGTAGTACGAAGCGAAGAATACAAGATCTTATACTCGAATGATCTACAGAATGAGCGATCTAATAATTGGCACCGTTTGCTAATTCGAAATGTTATTCTCGACGTGCCATAACACGGTTTGCGGATGTTTGAGTAGGATTTATACAAGGATTTAGCGATTTACAGATATGCTTGTATACTACACCTAATCCACGTTCATTTCAAAGCACGCTTTAGTTCTGCCAATTTGAATCAAGATTATTTGCGGAACTCGACACCGTATAGACATCGGATTATATGTATTTGCGCTATTATCCATTTATTACGTGATAACGTCTTTAACGACACGCAATCTGTATGATTTACTGGTACTCAGTTATTTTTTTCCATATTATTTCCCAAAGATAATTATCGATCTTGAAAAATAACAACCGTAATAATTTTCGAGGAAAACTTTTTGTGCGCAGAACGCGTGCAATTCATAGATAAGTTTGATTTTTTTTTTTCTTTTTTAGTCATCCGAATAGAATAAGTCCATTCAAGTTTATCAGATTATTTTATCAGAATTTAACTTGAACTTATGCTCTTGCTATCCAGACGAAATATGATGGAAGCTCTATGTATATCTTTGATAATAAATTCCTAATTAGTAATTCATCGGTTGTTGAATTTTTTTGCCATGTCAGGCAGCCCTGAATTTAAACTAGTGTATATTAGAACATCTATGACCAGCTCCATATCACTTCCTGCGTCATTATCTGTACTACTACTATATAAACGCGCGAATTATATTATCAGCTTATTCTAATACTTGTTAGAATTAATAAATAGATAAGAGTTCGTGTGATCTTTGGATGCCAAATGCTCATTAGATGAACGTTGAGAGACGCTATTATGAGATAATATTTATATCTTTATTGATTCGAGGACGAATAAAAAATTTATTCAATAACAGCTTATCCGTGATAATTATGAATAAACGGAAACGGATATCAAAAAAATTGTATAAGACTATTTGCTTTTATGGAACGATAGCCTACTCGGTGTAGCCAGGACAGGAAAAAGCTTCAATCTGACAAATTCTTCAAAAAACGTTCCTGAATCATAATGAAATCTGCGAAAGATTGGTTGTAATAAAGTTTCACATTTTCCTATCTATTTATGGGTATTTAGTTGTTCGAAATCGACCCCATGGAGTATTTAAAAAAAATAAGTAGCTTCTTTTCATTAAAAGATTACATCTGCGATTAGGATGTGTGTAAGACAGAGAAATGCTATAGACGAGTGATAATGTGTGAGATAGAGTAAGAAGCGATTAGATAAGCTTAATTGGGTTTGTGGTGGTCCCGGACCACCCAACTTACTTCTACTCTTACACAATGAAAGATGAAAAGATTGTTAGGTATAATAAAAATGGTATAGATTGTTATAAAAAAAAATGCAGTAACCGTTTATTAAATAACTTAACAAAGTACACTAACACACGTATAAAGTACATTGAAAAATAATTAGAGTGTCCGCAGCCGTTTTTTTCAAGGCTTTCTACAAATATTTTATACTGTAGATATTCAATTCGTGTAAATGAATGAAATATGCAATTGAGTAAAATAAAAAAACTGGTTTATAAGTTACAATCAGTTTCAGTTACGTTTTTTTTTTCTTCGGAATTCAGGTATTTAAAATACAAAAACGTAACACTAGATGCGTGCAGAAAACCAGCAAGACATTTGACTCTTGATATTGTTACCCTTGCTTGAACAGGATACCAGATGCACGAGGGTCTCTAGTACTTAGCAGACAACTAATTCGGGACTGGTACACCTATTCGTTCTCATGTCGAAAATGAATCCCATAGGTTGACAGTAGAAAGGATCAGACACGGCGTTACGGTCATTACAGTGATAGAATTTCCCGCAATTATACGGGTCCCGAAAGTACCCCTCAGCCGGGCATACAGGATGAAATGGGACAGTTGGTTCCTTGGGGAATACATGAAACGCTGGTTCCATAGGATGCATCATGTTCACTGGTCGTTCGCGTAATTCTTCGGCAGGACGAAAGCTCGGTTTACTTGTTGTATACACAGAGCTAGCTACGCTGACGAAGGCGAGCAGAGCAAAGAACGTCGTCTTCATTTTAATCTATATTATATGCAGCAATGCGTAAACGATTTTTCAAATTTTTACTAAAATATAAATTCGAAATATAAACTCAAATAATGCAACGATTTAATTCTAGCTTCGACTCACCAGTGGAAAGTAATTTTTTTTACGGATTCAGAAGATGCCAAAGTGATTTATTCTGATTATAGGTATATGTTGAAGGATGCGTTAATTATGAACTTGGGATTTAAAAAGGCACTGGTTTCAATCACCTATTATTGTATATTCAATTTTATACTTTTATACAGACACGAGGAATCATACGGTTGATGTGTACTCAATTTTTGCAAAACGTTAACTGCTTCTTCTCGATAAGAAACGCTCTTATATATCTTACAGATAATGAGGAGATACATAAGTGTGTCTGAAATAGTGTCAATTTTATTTGTAATACAAATAATATCATTTCTTTTTAACGCAAGAAGCTATAAACGGAGATACCCTCCGCTCTCCGCCCCTCAGCTACTGCCTAAAGTATACGCGATTCGATATTATCGTTTCAGAAGTTCCGTAAAAATTCAAGCTTTCGGATAAATTATCTACTGTGACTCTCGTCATCATACTAAATATGAAGATTCGTCATCTCGTTCAGCTAATAATCACTTGTTGATGTTTATTGCGAGATCACGCGCGCGCGCTGCGATTATTCTGATATGTAATTTTTTTCTAATATAAATTTCCATGAATTGAAATTATCTAAGCCATCGTATTTATTTTTGTTATTCATCTTCTAACGGTACCGACGAAAAATGCTTATTAAATCTAGCGATAATTCCAGTAAAATATTTCGTTGTTTTTATATCTCTGTTTCCAGGATTTGTTTTTACCGTAATACAAATGCTTAATCTTAGGTCAATACGCGACGCAATTACAAACTCATGTCATAAGTCGAAACGTTTATCGCTTATAGGAAAATTTTTCATCAGGCTCGTCGTCTCTCTCGCGTGTGATATACATATTAATTTTTATTTTCCAGCTTCGTCGAATTAATTAACGTTTAACATTCATTCTACTTTGCTTTATAAGATGCTACGCAATCAGCGATCACCCTTAGCTCAAGTTTGACCTTGAATATCAATTGAATATGATTTTTATTGCACCGTTGCTCTTTGATCATACAATTTTTGAATCAAGCCGCCGTTCTTTCGCTCTGATGCAAATCAAATGAAAGAATTGAACAACTTTCAAGATGAAAACTTCTTTCTCACATCTCTTTGCAATATTATAATCAAACTTATCGAATAATCGGATATCGGTGTCCGTGATTAAACGGAAATATTAGTTTTGGCAGAAAAGAATCAACGGAAATCATCTTTATCCGTAAATCAGTAAATTTCCATTACAGAGTAGATCATTCATCGAGCCTTTCGTATTTCGACAGGTCAACGGTTATCTATCTGTGAAAACATCCCAGCTTATAAATCCGATCGCTATAACGTCACTAGTTCGTCATTTCTTCGGCAAAGTAGTGCCGTATCTTCACAAACCGTTTTATTGTGAAAAATAAAGTCAGATATAGGACGCTGGGGAATAAAATCGCCGTAAACATCTCGGAACTATGTGTTAAACGGCTTGAATGATCGGTGATACGGAAATAAATAAAATATCAATACAATTTTGTAAAAAATAACGAAATTCTATTGTCAATCGGTTATTTTAGACAGTAGAAATTCATGCTGTAGATAATAAATCGGGAAATTGAGAAACGTATTTATATTTCTTTGACAATTTCTTTGGTATAGTCTTGTTGACCTTTGTTGGACTGACGTTTATGGTAGTTGTTGTCAGTTCAACTGGCCTTAGAGAGCCAAAAAAGTCTGTAACAGGAACGTTCTTAGGATCTCTTCTGAACAGATCCTTCCTCACACCAACTGTAGATATGCAGAATCGTTTTGGGCAGACTTTGAGCTGTGGAAAGAAAGCAAATCATACATGTTGATGTTATCATCTGTGTACTGGTTTCCCTGCATTTTTATACTCACAAATTCACTCAGAGTTTTAGAACTCGATGGTTCTACAGTTTCAAGAAAATCTAGTGCGTAATATGTGTAGCGGTCAATTATGTACACTCCAATCGCTGGATCCACGTGATGCTATGGAATGAGGAAAGAGGAGAGGTTTGTCAATAAAAAATACATTTACAGCTTATAGGGTTGATAATAGTGAGAATTATCTTTGGGATGAACAGTTTTTCGAAGTCTTTGATCCAGTAGAGGGAAAATGATGTGTAAAGAAATGAGGAAAAACTTTCAATATCAATATTTGTCAACGAAGAAGATATTTGAGGAAAAAAATGTCTGGTTTATAGTCATTTGCGATAAGAAAAGGCGTTTTAATTGTTCCCTCTGAGTTTTCACAGCCTGGATAATTGGTTTCTAGTTAAATGTTCATCCTGGGATAAATATTGATGGGTGATATGAACCTGGGGAAAGACTTATTGATTATTAGAAACAACCATAATTACCGACAAAGAGTCTTCGCCTACTAGACTAGAAGCAACTGCCAATATATTAGGAGAGTAGAATTTTTCGTACATAGAACTTGCTTGGCAAGTATCAACGACGAATAATATTTCATGATATCTTCTCTTTTGCCACATTTGTTCTAAGGCATCGCCAAGTTCCTGGCTTGTTATTTCTTCTGAATCTTGAAATTTCAGGAATCCATCACCTCCGTGTCCGGTGAGGTAAATTAAAATATTAGACCCCTCGTCAGTAAGGAGTTTTTTAGACCTAGGTGTTTCTGGCGGAAGTCTACCGGTCAATAATCTGACAAAATTTTCAACCGTAACTTCGTATCCTCTGTAATCTACCTCTACGTCATCTCCGTAAACGTTGATATGCTGTTTTGCATTGTTAAATACTGTAGCTGGTCTAGGATTACGTGGATTACAAGCCATGTCGTCTGCTATCATTAAGATTATTTGCGAATCTGGGATTCCAAGACGCTTAACGCTTCGGTATATGGAGAGAACGTTCGCTACATGACGATAGTTGAACCAAAATCTTGACGTGTCTACTAAGACTGCCCAATTATTTGAGTGGCCAGTTTCCGTCATCTGAAATCGTACGTTGTTTCTTTTTGTTCAACATTGTAGATTCTTTAAGCGTAAAACATAACCTAAAATACTTCAGAACGAAGAACGAGGAACTATTCATCAAAGATCGTGAAATTTCGCGAAAGATTTTAGACTAGTTGATGCTGAGCGATTCGTGAATGCTTCGTTTCTTTCGATTTCCGCGTTTGAATGTGAGATTATAGGTTATTCTTATGAAATTTCTAACCTATAATTTCTTATTTTTGAGTCTGAATTACTTACCTCGAGCGATAAAGCCGATAATATCAATGGAAATAAGGCAAGAATAATTCCCTGCCATCGCATAATGACTAAGTTTATTACGTTATAGATTTATAGTCTAATATTTCCACGATAATCCCAGAAAATTTGATATGATGTTTGTGTTCTATTAGATGTAAGGCTGGATTTTCATGGACAGCAAGTTGCTGCCGCTGCGCATGAAAATGAGTCCTGCAGCAGCAGCAAGTCACTGCTTGTCAAACGCCCGTGTATCCGCCAACGGTTCTCATTTCTGTTTATTCCAATTCTTGATATTTTAATGTTTAATAAGTTAATTCGGCGTTCGGGTATCATTTACCATAAGTCGTAAATGGAGAGAGAGAGAGAGAGGTATGATTTACCCGAAACGGCATCATAATTCTTATTTTATTTATCCTAGAAAGTAGATTGAAGCGATTAATTAAATATGTAGGGCAATTATTATTGAAACGAAGAAAAAAATGTATTATAAATCATTGCAAAAAGAAATTAAGTTGTGGGCTAATCTCGCATCTTTTACCAGATGCAGGAAAAAGGCACACGCCTTATTATACGCAACCCGCGGATCTTTTGTGCATTTTTAGTTCTATAGTTGCCTAACCGACGCGTCACCGGCGTAAAGTGACAGACGACAATGGCGTCCCCCACCCGCGCCTCACGAATATAAACCGCGGACGCTGCGCGCAAAGTTTAGTCTCCCGCGCGGCATCCTCGAGTGAACATCGGTTACACGTGTCGAGGAGATTTGCACCTAGGGAAGGCCGACATCAATGGAGGAACGTTGGACATGAGTGAGTTTGAATTATTTGGATCAATATTTTATGACGGCAATAAATAATCGACAATTTTCAAAGCTTGCCTCGCGATAGAGAAATATTTGAATAACGAGGATCAGAATTTAAAGGTTTGAAAATAAATACAAGGGTAGATTGCTGTAGGCCTAATTAGGCATCACATTTATTTTTTAAACGTGGAACATGATTCAATATTGGTGATGAATTACTCCAGAGTCTCAAGTACCAGTCATAACAATTGAAAGATTCATGCATGCACTAGTAATACTAGCTTATTGACATTCTTGATTCTGTTGGAAATAGTTAAAAGTTTATATCACATTTAAAGATGGTCCAGGCAGGCTTACAAAATCATTTATAAGAAATATATTATAATAAATTTCATACAGACGTATAATCACAATTAGAAATTCTTTGGTACTTGTACTTGGTTGAGAATGTTTGCTTGAAAAACACATAAACTTAATCTATCCAATATACCCTATGTTCATCTAGTTTTTATATTCACAGGCGCTGTTATAAGAGGGAAGGGGGTGTCAAAAATGACCAAAAAGAAACTTTACGTAATATTTGAACGCTCCCTAAGGCATTATTTCTGGTTCAATTCTATGTCGACTAGCTCGTCGAACATCGACCGCGCGCCACAGGGATCCCCGGAGCAGGCTGAACGGACACGCTGCAAGGCAGAATACCGAATGATTTGATTGGCTAATGATTTGATAGAGCACCATCGTGCGGTGCATGGAGCACACTACATGGTAAACTATCGGTAAGTTTCAGTGCTGATTTGACTTTACCATAAGCAACAAGATATTTGAATAATTCACATTTTTCTTATTTCCTATTGTTTTTTGCAACTATGTGAAATATTTATTTCTATCGTTTCGCGAACTTATTCAACTCACTACCCAATGAATGAAAGTGAATTGTAGCTGAAAGTATGTGTAACGCTAGTACCAAAAAGACTTTTCTTGTTTTTTCAACAGTCCTCAAAGACATTTAATTATAAATAGTTAATCGTGGTAGAATACATTTTGTTATTGATTAGAATTATTATTTACTGAAATACAGGATATTATTCAATTATTCACTGATTCTTATTATAAAACTTGTTTCGCGCTCTGCGGTACAAGTGCACTGCGCATACGTAGACGTATTTTGGGTTGCGGTCTTTCAGACTCCGCGATCACAACGATTTGAATATAATTCTGAGCTTTAAAATAAACTCTATAATCATATTCCTATCAGCATGATTGATCGATAGTTCAAGTTCCAAAATAAAATTGTCAGTAAAAAAAAAACGTATTATAGATCAATATGGCCACGATAATGTTACGTATTTAAGAGAGGCGGAGGGAGGGGTTGACTTACCGCCTGTTATAAGGGGGAAGAGGGTGTCAAAAATGACAAAAAAAAAAAACGTTACGTAATATTTGAACGCTCCCTTGGTTTAGAATGTTTACTTGAAAAACACATAAACTTCATTGATCCAATGTACCCTATGTTTATCTAGTTTTTATCTTTACAGGTGTTGTTCATCGAGGGAAACCAGTTCCTGCCTATCTTCAACAAAACCTCTTCAAAATTCATCAGGACAGGGGATTCACACCAGGGAGTGAAGCCGTCCAAGCACCGGGGGAATAATCGCAAGACAACTCTCCGAGGCGGAGTGTTAATAAAGTAGCAGAAGCAAAGGGTTCGTAATTACAGTACCTTTTGAATCAGTTTTGGTAAAATCTCGCATCTAGTCTAAGAATCGATTCCGTTTGAAACGTTGTACAGAAAACAAGCTGAGCTGGTTGTCACTAATTTTCAGCCAGCAGACTTTGTAACCCAGTTTATGTGTGATAAATAATGAAAAACCTAATCATAATATTTTCTACGATTAGTGACAACCACAAGCTTTTATATCACAGCATCTGCTGCCCGCTCTATGTAACATTAAAATCAACGTCCTACTCGAGACATGTCGGATACTAGTTTCAATATTCAACAATAACTTTCAAATCATTTTACAAATCGCTGTACAGATTATTCCAAATCAATTTAATTATAACAGCCATAAGCGGTAATATAATAACTCGTTTTTATAAAGCTCGTCATACTTGACCAGTTTATCCGGTCATATAATCGTACAAGGAAAAGACTTGTAATATTACATAATAGATGAAAATTCGTGATGATATATTATTAACAATATGTTATCTTGCATGTGGTATATTGTATCTAGCCCTCGGGTACTGACCCGAAGGTTTTGATGCTTTTTATTTGTTTAAACTCGTTGTATTTGGGATAGTTGGGATTACCCATTACCGTAAGAAATATTACCAATAACTATTCAGGTAACAGAGCATAATACATGCATATACGATATATATTTGTCAGGTATAATTCACTCTCTTGTAAAATTGTCCATAACTAATAGAGAGTAGAGACTATTCTCATTAGTATCTTTGAGAGAACAACTATATTTATAGAGTAATGGATTATTATACTATTAAAATTATCTGCTTCTAACATTGTACTTGGCATTCGGTAAAATATACCTTCGTACGTATATGTATGTATTATGGTCGGAACGATTAGTTTAGAGTATAATAATAGTTTTATTACAGCCTTGAATAGGTATTTTCATTAAAAATGTAATTAGTGACTCGCAACACTGCAAATATCCATGTAATAATAAGATCGTTTATGCAATAAACATGTATTATTATAGTAAATTCTTGATTATTATAGCACATTCTTGAATAAATATCTCTTGAAATTGTAAATCATCGATAGTTGAATCATTTTCCCTTGTCCTTTCCTTGCCTATAAGTCGAAAATCATGAAAATCGCACTATTAATTAATGAATATTATTGAATATTAATCCGCCTCACCATATGTAACCCGCATGCCATTCGTGTAAACGACAGGGTCCATGTTAATTTTTGTTGCCTATATTCAGGCGTATTGAACTGAGGAAGAAAAGCCAGAATTCTCGGAATTCAGCTCGAAAAAAAGGTATGAAAAACACTCTGTTAAGGAGTCGGATTTCTGGCAGTTGAGACTTTTTGAGAAATCGATTTTCTGGCAGTTGATACCTCAATTTTAGTCGCTTTATGATGAGGCCAGAAAATCGACCAATCAGGAGGCTGCATTTGCGAAAATTGAGCCTAAATTGGCTCAAGCAGCCTCCTGATTGGTCGATTTTCAAATTAAATTGAGTCACGGCGCTACATGGGCTAGCCATCAGGAAAAATTCTGGATTTCTGGCAGTTGATACCTTATTTTAGGAGTCGGATTTCTGGCAGTTGATACGTTTTTAAGGAGTCGGATTTCTGGCAGTTGGTACCTGAATGAGGTATCAACTGCCAGAAATCCGACTCCTAAAATAAGGTATCAACTGCCAGAAATCCAGAATTTTTCCTGATGGCTAGCCCATGTAGCGCCGTAACTCAATTTAATTTGAAAATCGACCAATCAGGAGGCTGCTTGAGCCAATTTAGGCTCAATTTTCGCAAATGCAGCCTCCTGATTGGTCGATTTTCTGGCCTCATCATAAAGCGACTAAAATTGAGGTATCAACTGCCAGAAAATCGATTTCTCAAAAAGTCTCAACTGCCAGAAATCCGACTCCTTAACAGAGTGTTTTTCATACCTTTTTTTCGAGCTGAATTCCGAGAATTCTGGCTTTTCTTCCTCAGTTCAATACGCCTGAATATAGGCAACAAAAATTAACATGGACCCTGTCGTTTACACGAATGGCATGCGGGTTACATATGGTGAGGCGGATTAATATTCAATAATATTCATTAATTAATAGTGCGATTTTCATGATTTTCGACTTATAGGCAAGGAAAGGACAAGGGAAAATGATTCAACTATCGATGATTTACAATTTCAAGAGATATTTATTCAAGAATGTGCTATAATAATCAAGAATTTACTATAATAATACATGTTTATTGCATAAACGATCTTATTATTACATGGATATTTGCAGTGTTGCGAGTCACTAATTACATTTTTAATGAAAATACCTATTCAAGGCTGTAATAAAACTATTATTATACTCTAAACTAATCGTTCCGACCATAATACATACATATACGTACGAAGGTATATTTTACCGAATGCCAAGTACAATGTTAGAAGCAGATAATTTTAATAGTATAATAATCCATTACTCTATAAATATAGTTGTTCTCTCAAAGATACTAATGAGAATAGTCTCTACTCTCTATTAGTTATGGACAATTTTACAAGAGAGTGAATTATACCTGACAAATATATATCGTATATGCATGTATTATGCTCTGTTACCTGAATAGTTATTGGTAATATTTCTTACGGTAATGGGTAATCCCAACTATCCCAAATACAACGAGTTTAAACAAATAAAAAGCATCAAAACCTTCGGGTCAGTACCCGAGGGCTAGATACAATATACCACATGCAAGATAACATATTGTTAATAATATATCATCACGAATTTTCATCTATTATGTAATATTACAAGTCTTTTCCTTGTACGATTATATGACCGGATAAACTGGTCAAGTATGACGAGCTTTATAAAAACGAGTTATTATATTACCGCTTATGGCTGTTATAATTAAATTGATTTGGAATAATCTGTACAGCGATTTGTAAAATGATTTGAAAGTTATTGTTGAATATTGAAACTAGTATCCGACATGTCTCGAGTAGGACGTTGATTTTAATGTTACATAGAGCGGGCAGCAGATGCTGTGATATAAAAGCTTGTGGTTGTCACTAATCGTAGAAAATATTATGATTAGGTTTTTCATTATTTATCACACATAAACTGGGTTACAAAGTCTGCTGGCTGAAAATTAGTGACAACCAGCTCAGCTTGTTTTCTGTACAACGTTTCAAACGGAATCGATTCTTAGACTAGATGCGAGATTTTACCAAAACTGATTCAAAAGGTACTGTAATTACGAACCCTTTGCTTCTGCTACTTTATTAACACTCCGCCTCGGAGAGTTGTCTTGCGATTATTCCCCCGGTGCTTGGACGGCTTCACTCCCTGGTGTGAATCCCCTGTCCTGATGAATTTTGAAGAGGTTTTGTTGAAGATAGGCAGGAACTGGTTTCCCTCGATGAACAACACCTGTAAAGATAAAAACTAGATAAACATAGGGTACATTGGATCAATGAAGTTTATGTGTTTTTCAAGTAAACATTCTAAACCAAGGGAGCGTTCAAATATTACGTAACGTTTTTTTTTTTTGTCATTTTTGACACCCTCTTCCCCCTTATAACAGGCGGTAAGTCAACCCCTCCCTCCGCCTCTCTTAAATACGTAACATTATCGTGGCCATATTGATCTATAATACGTTTTTTTTTTACTGACAATTTTATTTTGGAACTTGAACTATCGATCAATCATGCTGATAGGAATATGATTATAGAGTTTATTTTAAAGCTCAGAATTATATTCAAATCGTTGTGATCGCGGAGTCTGAAAGACCGCAACCCAAAATACGTCTACGTATGCGCAGTGCACTTGTACCGCAGAGCGCGAAACAAGTTTTATAATAAGAATCAGTGAATAATTGAATAATATCCTGTATTTCAGTAAATAATAATTCTAATCAATAACAAAATGTATTCTACCACGATTAACTATTTATAATTAAATGTCTTTGAGGACTGTTGAAAAAACAAGAAAAGTCTTTTTGGTACTAGCGTTACACATACTTTCAGCTACAATTCACTTTCATTCATTGGGTAGTGAGTTGAATAAGTTCGCGAAACGATAGAAATAAATATTTCACATAGTTGCAAAAAACAATAGGAAATAAGAAAAATGTGAATTATTCAAATATCTTGTTGCTTATGGTAAAGTCAAATCAGCACTGAAACTTACCGATAGTTTACCATGTAGTGTGCTCCATGCACCGCACGATGGTGCTCTATCAAATCATTAGCCAATCAAATCATTCGGTATTCTGCCTTGCAGCGTGTCCGTTCAGCCTGCTCCGGGGATCCCTGTGGCGCGCGGTCGATGTTCGACGAGCTAGTCGACATAGAATTGAACCAGAAATAATGCCTTAGGGAGCGTTCAAATATTACGTAAAGTTTCTTTTTGGTCATTTTTGACACCCCCTTCCCTCTTATAACAGCGCCTGTGAATATAAAAACTAGATGAACATAGGGTATATTGGATAGATTAAGTTTATGTGTTTTTCAAGCAAACATTCTCAACCAAGTACAAGTACCAAAGAATTTCTAATTGTGATTATACGTCTGTATGAAATTTATTATAATATATTTCTTATAAATGATTTTGTAAGCCTGCCTGGACCATCTTTAAATGTGATATAAACTTTTAACTATTTCCAACAGAATCAAGAATGTCAATAAGCTAGTATTACTAGTGCATGCATGAATCTTTCAATTGTTATGACTGGTACTTGAGACTCTGGAGTAATTCATCACCAATATTGAATCATGTTCCACGTTTAAAAAATAAATGTGATGCCTAATTAGGCCTACAGCAATCTACCCTTGTATTTATTTTCAAACCTTCAAATTCTGATCCTCGTTATTCAAATATTTCTCTACTACGAGGCAAGCTTTGAAAATTGTCGATTATTTATTGCCGTCGTAAAATATTGATCCAAATAATTCAAACTCACTCATGTCCAACGATCCTCCATTAATGTCAGCCTTCCCTAGGCGCAAATCTCCTCGACACGTGTTACCCATGTTCACTCGAGGATGCCGCGCGGGAGACTAAACTTTGCGCGCAGCGTCCGCGGTTTATATTCGGGAGGCACGGGTGGGGGACGCCATTGTCGTCTGTCTAAACTAAGAACTAGTAATGCACAAAAGATCCGCGGGTTGCGTATAATAAGGCGTGTGCCTTTTTCCTGCATCTGGTAAAAGATGCGAGATTAGCCCACAACTTAATTTCTTTTTGCAATGATTTACATTGAATTTTTTACTTCATTTCAATAATAATTGCTCTACTAATTTAATTAATCGCTTCAATCTACTTTCTAGGATAAATAACATAAGAATTATGATGGCGTTTCGGGTAAATGATACCTCTCTCTCTCTCTCTCTCCTTTTACGACTTATGGTAAATGATACCCGAACATGCATTCAATTTTCTCATAATTTTCTAGTAGAATTCGAATTCTTAACTAATACAATAAATATACGTTATTGATTCTTTAATCAATTTGAATGAACAGAATTGAAAAAAAATTCACTGTGATACGTATAATATGATGTAATTAATTTTATTTCACTGGAATGTATAAAAAGTATATACGGGTATAGAGATATCATAGGAATTATAAATAAATAAATGTATATACTACATAATAATTTCATCGACGTTATAATAATTTATTCAAACATTTATACACCTATAATGTTCCACAGTCTTTAAAGTATACATTATTTTATTTTTTGTTGAATCGATGAGTTTAATCTATCATTTTTTTTTCCTTTTATTATACCGAATAAAGTGTTTATAATAACTGTTATAGGTAGTTTTTGCAGACGATACTATATCGACTGGTATTAGTCAATCCACAGGTGTTTTTGCGTGCGTACTATACACATGCATTCTCGGAACAATGTAGTACGTTATTATAAAATTATCAAATTTCAGAATTTATAAATGAAATTAGAATATAATCGGATATAATATATAATAGTACTCGTTTCTTTTTTCTCCAATATATTCCACAACATAAAATAATTTAGTTTCAATAATATTGATAATAATAATAATAATAGTAAGAATAATAATAATAATGCAACATTCAATCGCATATCTTCTAAAAATTAAGCGTATGTTTTTGATAAATAATATAACATATAATTTAATCATTTTATTATTATAATATACTAATTTTACATACTATCTTAATATCTGCGTCAGATATTATAGATAGATAGATAGATAGGTAGATAGATATACATTATAGATATTACTCGAACAGAAAAAAAAAAAATCGGCGGGCGATATTATAATACAATATAATTGTTATAATAATGTTAGATCACGCTTTAGCTGGCGTGGCTGTGAATTATTAATATCATACTATAAGGTTCACGAAAAAAACAAATTTTATTTTTTACAATAAGTAAGAAGGAGCGAGAAACGATATCATTTTAGATTACAAGATAATTAGTTATACGCAGTTACCTATATACGTTATGAATAAGTGATAATTACTATTGCTTTGTAATAAATTTATGCAGTATTGTCTATTTAATAGTGCAAGAATGAGCCGTACCGTAATTTATAGTTGTATCGTTTCGTATTTGCTTTTATTTATTTTTTTTCATTTGCGTCTATATTGGTTTGACAATTTTTTTCAGAAGTGGTATATTACGTCTTAAATATCCGTATGATTGAATATTTGTTAAGTGAATTTAGGTGCACAATTTTGTGGATAAACGAATTTAGAGAAAAGAAAAAAAAAAACTAATTTTTAGATTTAATAATAAATAGAAACACTAAAACTTGGAATTGGAAGATCTTTGTTGGCTTTTGCTATACTCTTATTGTCTTCTTATAATACGTACGTTCCAAATATATAATTAACGACAAATTTTATTCAATTCTCTTACCTATTATAATAGATATGATATTTCGTCTTAACAATCTTGCAAATTCATATAATATAGGTATATTTGATCGATTATACGTTATATTGATAATAATAATTGGGATGATATAATAATATATATGGTAGACTGCATATTTTTAATTATTATAATGACAGTAAAAATAATCATGAATATACCTTAAGTTATATTAAACTAATATTAATTATACACAGAATAATAACATGATAATATAATAATAATAATAATGATAATAGTAATCATATTGATAAACATATGATAATAATAATAATAATAATAATAATAATAATAATAATGATAATAATAATAATATTTAATAAAATGAGAATGATAATTGATAATTTTTATATTAAATTTATGTATCGTATCGTACAGGAACTATGGACGTATCTAATCAATTATTTATTTATTGATATATCTATACGTTCTTTATCTAACCTAGTTTAATAATAAACTTCGTATAATTTAATTATTCGATTGATAATTAATTTTTGTTCACGTTTTACCTGCAGGTATATAAATACCGGTAGTATTCGTGGAAATGATTCATAGGACGCCTGCATAGAGGCAACTCTAATATCAAGCCATTAGGTTTTATTCCCATGTAGCCAATGGGCACGTAATATGCGAAATAAAACCTAATTGCATGACTTCTGAGTTGCTTGTATGCAGGCGTTTTCACTTCTCTATTAAGCGTTTCCACAAATAATCCCAGTATATGCATATTATGCGTATGTAGGTACGTACAGGTAAACCACGAACAAGTATTTATATATTCATACCTATAATATAATATAGTAAATATAGAGAGCGGGAAAAAATAATTTGACTATACACGCAGACATTGTTTATTTATTTTTTTTCTTTTTCTTGTTTCAACCGTATACGACGAGGCGCAGGGACATCCGGCAGAGAGTTAATTCCGTTTCCGTTTTTATTTTTTTATACATTACATAGAATTTAAGTGTTTTTTCTTTTAATTCAAAAAACGCGTGGTCTATTAAAGTTAAAAATAAAAAATGATATGAGAACCAGAGAACATAAACATGTGGTTTCATAGATTCTTAATATAGCTTGAGAGTCTAAAATTGGAGCTAAAAACTTTGCAGTAACGCATTCATACGGTTTATTTCCGCACCTGCTAAAGTAGAGTTTGAGATTTATGCATACACGGTTACTGGCGACTAAATCGCGGATAAACACATCGTAAATGAAATTTGCAGCCTGTTTACATGCGATTTAGTCTATACTACGTAGATCCTGAAATTCTAATTTAAATAACATGTTATCTCAAGCCGCGAGATATTCGGATGCCAAAAATTCTGCGTCCTTATTGTTTTTCACTTATTTTTGTTACTCACTGCCCGATTTACACAGAGTTGTAGCGAACTTAGAGCTTTCATTTCAGGGGATGAAGTGGTCTCCGTTGCTGCGTTTGTGAGATACAGATAATTCGAATAAGCGTACTAGCGCCTGCATTTCGGCAGCTGATTACACAGTAATGAACTGTGAGCTGTAAAGTTTCAGGCGCGCACATTCGCTGAAAGAGTGATTACGCTTCTCCAGTTGAATAATCACGGAAATCATTAATGGGCTGTGTTAATTAACTCTTCGGCATACTGTTGTTGTCCATCAGGGTCGTAGTCTAATAATTCTTGAACTGTAAATGAATTTTAACTCGCTTCAGCGGTCGTGTGCGCCTAAAATCCAACAGCTTACGGACCATGCCTGTATAGTTTAGTTGCATAAATACAGGCGTTGGCGTGACTTTTTTAATGGCTTGTATCTAACAAGGATTACTATTTCGAATGGCAGGGTAAGAAGCTAGACCCCTTCGAGCCATCCCCAAGAAATTAAAGTACTTAATTTTCAGCAACGTACCTTGTATGCATTAGCCTAAAATAATCTTTCAATTCTGTACTGCGTTGGGGAGGAAAAAAAAAAGTAGGAGAAAAAATTCAATGAACTATATTATAGATGGTTGAAAATAAATTAAGTACAACTCACTTGTATCAGCCGTTCTCCGCTCCTCGACGTATACGTATACATGTCATGTTAATTATATTATCGTCCGGCGGAAATAGGTAAACATGAGAAAAAGAGAAGAAGACTAAGAAGAAGACGAAGAAGAAGAAGAAGATGGAAAAGGGCAAACATAGATATTGTATAGTTGTGTAGAGGGACCTGTATAGCTTCTTTCTATAGTAAAATAATGTTAAATAAATACTATAAACTTACGCTGAATTACTCGTCTATCTAAATCGCTACATTTCAATAGTTGAATTGATTTAACGTCACTGTTTTAATGCGGCCTGACTCGCCGCGAGGGGTTCGTATCGGTATAACTAATATATGCGATCTCATAGATTATTGTTATCGTATATTAGCGGACACGCGGTTTTCTTTTTCTTCTAATAAAACAGCATCGGTCATACCCCTCATGCAGTTTTTAATGGCCGCTTTTTAGCGTCGTCACAGAAGTAACGGCCCTCGACGAGAAGCCGCGCTGTCCTTCGTCCTAGATACGTCTTCGGCAAGGTCTACGTCGTAGGCAAGCGACGTGCTGTTCCCATCTGAATTTTCGTAACAAAAAGAACGAAAATACTTAAAAATTGTTCAAAGAGGGTATTTTTTTTGGGCGGGTTGGGGGTGGAGGGTAGAAAGAAGACATTTTTGGTATTGGAATAATTCCAAGTTCAAACGATGATGTACGAATAGTCGTAAGAGCTGTTGTACCTAATATTACGTGAAAAATTTAAACGCGATTACGCATCACATATATCATGTGCGAAAGGCAGGGGAAATGAAGAGAAAAAGAGGGGACAGAGTATGGAATGTGTTTTCGTACTAAGAGCTTCAGCTCTCATCCCTCGGTGATTTGACACGTGCGCAATAAACTTTATTGTAAGAAGGTATTCATCATCACGACATCATCATCGTGTATATACCTACACAATACTATATATGGAGTCGAGGTGCAATATAACAATTCTTGATACCTCGCCGATACCAAAGGCTACCAAATCAGAGGTTGCCAATCGCTGATTAAATATATTATTGTTGTAATTAATTTTATTTTGCTGATAGTCATCGCTAATTAAGTATTTGTCACATTCATTAGCTTGTGAACTACGACATTAACTTTTTCAGAAATACCGAAAATAAATTTTGTATTCAAATTTTATGTAGTTTACGATTAAATGAATGCAATTAAAATTAATCACAATTGTACTGATTCCAGCCGCTTCATCCTAATTCTACAAATCTAACAACTTGTTTTCCGATATCCGACTAAATTTTAATCTCGAAAATGAATAATTTTCAATAACGTCAGATTTAAGTAGTAATATCATCATTTCCTTGCCTGCTTATATGTACATGTATGTATATATGTAATGGTTGTATATTTTTGAAACTATTCTTTCTAACGTTATTGATATTTTCTAGTACGATTACTAAACAGTGATTTTACATCGCGATTAAGGTATGTAGGTATGTAGTACCTAACTATATACCAGCAAATACACGTATATATATATATATATATATATATATGAATATATACGAATATATGTATGTATTTCTGGTTGAGAACCTGATAGGATATTGTTACGTCTAGGCTTACGTTCGCGTTCAGATACCCCGAGTATAAGGTACATAATGGTATATACCAAACTTGTATATAGGTATGTATATAGTACAAGCATTGAATGAATTCCGAAGACATATTACAGCAGGTGCTGGCACCGCGGTGTTCCTACAAATACCGGATACTCATGTTTTAAAGACATATTATAGGTGTATGTATATTACAGTCGTTTTATTTCTATGTATATACTCATATACCTTATATATGTATGAGGATCGAGTAAACCTGTAGTACAGGTGCTCATATGATATTTCTTTTTCTATTCTCTATTCTCTAATCAAAATCTGAGTAACTAATCCTAATCATTATTCTTAAATAATATATCATGCGAAGTGCCGATTTAAGAACAGTCCGAAACCCCCCCGTTTGAGAAATCTAAATTTACCTAGCTCTGCACTTTACCCAGGGCGAGAGTGCGCCCTGGTTCAGATTCTCTGGACCCAGATTAACCAACACTAACCTAGGATACTAAAACACTATATGTAATTTAAGGATGTGAGAGGTGGGTAGGTGCCAGTACCACTCTTCACGCTTTGATCTTTCATTAGGAATTCTATTAACGCGCCACGCTACTATATAGGTATATACGCGAAGTCTTACACGTCGATCTCAGAATTAAATGACTGATTGTCATTTACAGAAAACGATCATTTTACCAAAGAATCCGAATTTAATAACCGTGTCAGAGTTAATTGAGAAATGAGAAGGTAAAAAAAAAATAAATAAAAAAAATAAGAAAAAAGGACATTTATTTATTCGAAAGTTTCGTAAATAATATTATGATCGTATGTCACCGGTGTGATAAAATACGGTACGGTATTCGTACGTATTCTTAAAATTTATAAAATTAGCGATGTATTTTCGTTGAAAGCGTAGGTGGTAAAGAGAAATGCAAGGAGAGGAATTATATGTATAATGTATAAATGTATATATATATCTACAGGATATATTTTCGATTTTAGGAATGCCCGCAACAACTCTCTCTCTCTCTCCATAAGACTGAATTTCTTGGTATTTATTTTGCCAGGAATTAAGTCGACGTACGTAGGTAGGTAGTTAGGTATATGTATATTGTATATAATATGTACCCTCGTATAAGTTACCGCACTGCCACTGCCACCGCAAGTGGAATGGAATATGCGCGGATTGGCGCCTCGTAAATTTGTCAAGTTTGAAACAAACGTGTAAGTGTTATAGTTAGGCATAAGACTCGCACGCCAAAAGATTTTTGGTAACATAAATTTACTCGCAAACTAGCTTATAGAGAGAAAGTAAAAAGAAAAATAGCGAAGAAGAGGACGAAACCGTATTCAGTCGTCGTCGTCGTCGTTTCTTCGCGATCTCTCGATATGTAGCAAAAAAAAATGAAGAATATAAATTTTATAAATTCCATTATTTTTCAAAAAACAATTTCTTTACTCACCTACATATACTGCAGCGTCATAAACGTTGCAGGGACCAGGATGTAGCGTTTCGAGAACGAAACCGGTAACACAAGCGTCCTTTACGATGTGACACCAGCTTGGATAAGTTATATTGTTTGAGGCGCAGTACTGAGACGTAGTCGTTGCTGATGATGAGTTCCGGTCCCGTCTTCGGGGACATCGATAACTGCACGTAACACATCTTGGTCTTCCGGATCCCATTTCTGTCAGACAAGTCTGACCCTCGCGGCAACGAACGCTTGAGCAATCCGCAGCCTCTGAAAACGGAAAATGAAATGAAAAAAATTAATAAATGAAATATGATTTCTTGGAGCAGCGATTTTCTGGAATTCTTAGATGATTAAATTCTTCGTTGATGAAACAATCGATGACGTCGATTGTCGAAACGCCAAAGAAACTATTTTCGTAACGATTTTAGCTTCGTCGTTTAGACTGCAGTAAAAAAATCGGAAGTAACCGTTTAGATAGAACAAGGTCGAAGCCAAACACGTGCGGGTCAACGGACAGTCCCCTACTATATTTTGAAGGTCAGTAATTTAGGAAAGACTAGCCGGCTAGCCGGCCGACGACCGATTATTAGTATTAGCGTTGCATAATTTTGTCAGAGATCATTGCCACGTGTTGACTCGGGTCGAGGTTGCCCGTACGTATAGATAAGTACCTAGACAATGAGTGACGGTGATTTTGGCTCGTAATACTCGAACGATTTCGGGTTCAAAGAATCTTGAATGATGAAAATTTTATGAAAGAATAAATGTGTAGGTAGGTCGGGTTGATTTTTTTTTTTTTCTTTATAATTTCTTTTCTGTTTTTTTGTTCATTTATTTTCTACTCAAACCCAGAATGAAAATAAACGAACCGAATAACTCCGATAAATATTTACGCGGAAAACAAGAATCCCGATGGAAATGCGCATGCATTCAACCCGATCATACAATATGGTCTAAATCCATCCGCCCACTCTCCATAAACTCCGATTAATGTCGTAGTAAAGATCTGACTGAGTGTAAATTCTCGAGTACCGAGTCAAGTAGACCTAGAATAGCTGATATATTGCATACCTCTAAGCTCAAAACTCTCGAGAGGGAATTTATATACAAACAATATTTACTGTGGGAATAAAGCTTCTGGATTTAAAGAAAAAAAGGTATATATATATACATGGAATCGGTTAAACTTAGATCTACGAATGACCGTTAAATAATTTAAGCTCATTTCTGGATATGATTTAAAGATATATGAACGTAGGATATTTTGGAATTAAAACAGTTCATGAATTTTCGTATAAATTTTTGTATAAGCAAAATTACTTAACGCTTTTAACTCCGGTATTCGTTATATACAATATGTGTATAGTGATTTTTTGTCGGAATGTGTACATATTTGTTTAAGAATTGAGAGAAATAATAATTAAAAAGAGTGAGAAGAGCCTCTGAGTGGTGAGATATTTGCGTGTTGATCTTTGAATTTTTTTTTAAACTTCGACAATTCTCTTTACGACGCTGCATCTTTCCAAGCTTGAAGTTATATGGTCGTTGAAACGCTTCACTCGAGGCGATTGGCGTACCATGGAACCGTTGGCAGGACTCCCGTAAAGCGATATTTGCAGACCCTACAAAGGGAACTTTTCGCACCTTTATTATTTTTTTTTTTTTTCTCATAAGTGTTGAACCTGCGACACCTACCGATCACTCTGACCACTACATATTTACTTATTTGCTCCACAGACTGCAGGACGCAATGTGTGTCGTCCTCTTCTTCATCGCCTCATAGTCAGTCAGTCACTCCAAGTAACAGCTAAGTGGTTCGCCTCTTTTACTCTCTGGTTCATGAAATTCTTCTTCCTTTCTCTTCAGGCTAAAGAACGCGTCAAAGAAGTCACGTCAGTCCATACAACCGTCACAAAAGTCTTTGCCTTTGATTCCAGAACGTTATCCTCCATCATAATCATAATCATCACCATCATCATCATCATCATCATCATCATCATCATCATAATCGTGATGGAGTGCCCGCAGCCATTTCTTGATCATTTACTCGAACCGAGCTCAATACTAATCCCAATAGTCCTAGCTTCCTGCATATACCTGAGTTCTTCATGGTTCTCTTATCCCATCATATAACTCCCACTCCCTCTTACTATTCGATGAGAAAATACCTTCCAGTTGAATGCACGCGAGCCGATAAACCGATGGTTAAGTATTCGTTTCGGTAATTGCGTTTCCTCGATTGTTTCGAGCTAAGGTACCTGATCTAAGCTCTCTCGCTCCTCGAAGAAGAAGGTACTACTAGAATGCGAGGATCGGGAGTTTAAGAAGAGGTCTGTCCGAAGGTCTCTCACTTAAATCGCATAAATATATCGATAAATACGCTGCCCTCGTCCTGTTTACATTCGGAGCTTATACCACGTCATCAAGAACGTTGAGAAGAACGAAGAAAGGGCAAGCTAAGGACGAAGGAAGGGGATCCGGCACTTGGTAAAGGCATTCAACTCTACAGCAGCCTGGTGAGACTCACCGTAGTCAGTCTTGCAAAAAGACGATGCGGAGAAACGCTCGAGTCGGCAAGCCAACCAGCCAATGCAATGCTGCAGCTACAGGGAGGCACCAGCACCACCAGGCTCTTGGTACGCTACGGTTAGCGCAAAAGGATCACCTTGCATTTCTTCATGCCCTTACTTCGACCTTACCTTAGCTAGTCCCTTATGGTTGCCGGGCGGTTGGTACTACCTACCTACCAACCTACCTACTCTCTCTTTCTCTCTCTCTCTTTCTCTCTCTGAGCGAGGGCACCAAACCTTTACGTTCACTACTATACGAATATATACTTTAGTACATGTATAGCGAGTCACGAGCCCCGAGGGCCCAGGGCCCAGGGCCCAGGGCGCGTGACGCTCAACCTTGTTTACATCCAACCATCCGGGAGAACGGAGTTGATGACCCCGTCCAGCCGATACTTAACATGGATATAGATATATTGAGAAAGAGAGACTGATGTTCTTTCATAGTATATCACAAATCTAACCGCAAAGAGGGTGCAGATATGAATTTTTTCATAGTAACCCAGTTTTTTCGACGATTTTTATCAACCACTGGTCCGATCTTTACGTTTTTAGACTTCAAATGATCGGGAAACAATCCTTTATTGGATTAATGGACAGATAAGACAACGTCGATTAATAAAAGTACTTTTGCGATGTTGAAAAGCTCAATTTTTCAACCGGTGGAAGATTGTTGTACCTAGAAGGGTGGTAAAATTGGATTAGTGAAAAAATTCTCGCACTTGAGATGAAAAAATCGTCTTTTATATCAAGGAGCATTAAGAGAGAGAGAGAGAGAGAGTTTATTTTTGGTAGTGATTTGATGCGGGACCGTTGGGTTGCCTTGCGTCTTTAAGGATGGTAACCGCGTAGTTGGCGGTCGGTGCACCGAGAGACTTTGGAGTTTGGGGAACTCGGGGCTACGGGTCGCGTGGGCGACGCCACGCGTGGTCAACGACCCTGGGGGCAAGGACGTCGCAAGGACACGCAAGCTGGACCCCTGTTGTGCGGCGTCCTGTCAACTCTGGACTTTGGTACTTCGGGTGTCAATTCGTCAAATGCCATCTTTTGATTCCTCCATTCGTTTCGGATATAATATGACGTTTATGAGATACACACGTTATGTATAATTATGTATATAAATAATATGTCTACGCAAATACATATGGCGATAAAAAGACCAGCCAATGAACTAAGCAAACATATAATAATGAAGAAAAAAAAAATTCACGGTACCAATCTGCGGCTAATTAACAACAAGATGCGAATTGAAACGATTACTTCGAACTTCGAAGCACCTGCACTAATGCAATTAGGTATATACAAGATGATTTGAATTTAGAGTGCCAGATTTTGGTGGGTACAGATTCCCAGTGAAAATCTAAGACTAAATTTCCTTTAGCAAAAATTCGAGAATTGTATCCCAGTTACGGAAGATCTTAGTTGATCAATCGCAGAGCGTATAGATCGCATAGACTGGGTACCGCTCATCTTATGCTCATGGCCAGCCCTAGTCTGTGTCACGTATAAGTTCTGTGATCGGTAAACCAAGATCTACCATAATTCCGAAACTATTGGTTCCTCGAATTTTTAGTAAAGGAAATTTAGTCTTAGAATATCTCAAGGAATCTACCCTTAAAATATAGCCTTCTTAACCTGAATCATCCTGTATAGTATAAAGCCACGTTGCAGTGATATGCGAAACTTCTTTGGATTTTTATAGCTTTTCAACAGTGTCTATAAAAGAAGAAAAAGAAGAAGAAGCAAAAAAAAAATCGAATTGATCTCATTCGTTCGAAATATATGAGTATAAATGTATGTATGGTATAAACGTCCTTGTCGAGGCAGTTAAAGCAAGGCATTTATGTTTTTATACCACAGTTTCCCATCAGTATACTTTCTCCATGCGGTATGCGGCGTGCGTCGCATCGTCCTCGTCCTCGTCGTCTACGTCGTCGTCGTCGTCGTCGTCATCATCGTCGTTGTCGTCATTCTTGGATGGAATGAGCTTGCGGTAAAATAGAAACAATGTGTAACGGACTGTTAAAAGGCAACCAGAGTTACGCCTCTGGTATTCATGACAAGATCAGAGTTCCTCGTAACAAAGATGAGTCGGGGAAACAAGATGCCAATTTGCGCGGCTTAGATCCTCGTGATAATAGCATATTACGTGTATATATATATATACAGTATTATACAAACTACTAAGTAAGGTTGTTCAGAATCGAATCCTTTATGTTATAATATGTTGAAAGCATGATCGCCAATTCATGATCCCGTAATTGTTATATATGCATCTAAAATTAGGAATCAATCCTTTGATCCTTTTGAAATTTTTGAAAAAAATATATACTCTGAGACGCTTTTAGTTTTCTCAAAAATAAATATAAGGAAACTTGTTAGTCGATTTATATACAGAGAAAATAAAACCTATAAGACGATACCCTAATCGTGACTTGTGTCTTTACTGCATATGTAAGTCTTTTCAAACTCTGTTCACGATCGGTATGAGCTCATTACGAAGTGTAGATATAGGTATATATATATAAATAAATGTACCTACTACCACGGCATTCGTACCTACCATACAGTAATCGAATAGTTGAAATTATTATTCGAGGAAAGATACTCTTTATGAATGCCATACCTTTAGGACTTTACAACACCTGCCAAGATTCGGCGGATTGCAAACAGGCAACAATAAGGCTCATTCCAATGCAAAACGGCGTGGATATCTTCGTACGGTCGCTCCGAAGGGGGACGTTTGCAAGATTTTTTCTTTCTTTTTTATTTCACTCTTTTTATAACTCTTTTTTTTTTTTTCTTATATATATACGTATACTTGTATACTTCTTACGGGGCTTAACCACACGCTTACTATTATACTGATATTAGGACTTGGTCAGGTAAAGAACTTACGACGGGGGCGTATTACGGCACTTCATATACCCGATACCCCCGGCGCTCATCCATTTAGGATTCAACCATTGTCAGCTCTTTTATTGTGCAGTTAGATTCTATTTTTATTATCTCACAGTTATTCTTGGACATATTTCAACGCCTATTTTTAGATCGGGAAGAGAATTCGTTGATTCAAACTTGCCTCAATTTTCATTTGTTCAAAATCGATTGAGGAAACTCAATGATAATATTTTTGAAGGACTTCAATTATATATGATGCCTCAAGATTTCATTAGAATTTAGAAAATTTTGCTGGATTCAAAGATTTCATTTCGATAGATTCCAATGGGTACATTATGGGTATACATAATTTCAAAAGATTGCAAAAATTTTCAAAAAATTAATTCCCATACGTTCCGCATGAGACTTGAACAAATTTCAAAGGATTTCTCAAAAACTTGAAATGATTTTGACACAATTCCAAAGACATTTCGAATTTATTTAGAAAATATCGAGCATTATCCAAACGATTCAAATCACTTAAGAAATATTTGATAGATTTTCAAAATTTCATGTAAGGATACGTACGACGTATAGGAAATTTTGATAGTAGCCGCAGAAGGGTTTCTAAATAGGTATTGTATTGATTAGTTCGATTCAATGTAAGAAAATCGCGTTATAGCGAGGAATCACTCTGCAATAAATTTGAGTATTTTATATTATCCCCGATCTTTACCTTACGTATACTTATATATATATATATTCATTTATTTTTAACTCCTCTTCGAAGGATCAGTGCCTCAGCGTGCCCAGAGTGCTGGTATGTTATGCGTAATGACACCGTTCCTACACGGTCCCACAAGCCCGCTGTTACATACTACGGGGTCTTATAGCTGCTAGCAGACATACGAAGAGAGGCCCATAAGAAGGCCCACCCAGCCAAATAAATAACATAGAATCCGTGCTGTGGTTACAAGCTGAATATATATATATATGTATACATATATATAGCCACTGATATTAATTCCTCGCTACTGTATAGACGGGGACAGCTAGACCTCTTTCGATTCTGTACACTCATGACTTCGCCAGTCCCCTCCTCGACGATTTTATTTATCGCCTTTTACTTCGACCTCCATTCATTTTTTTATTTTTTTCATATGTTTATTACAATCAGCACCATTTTAGTCTAAACGTATGGATAGCTCAATCGCTATCCTGGGGAAAATAATTCTACGAATTTTTAGTTTGATTGAAACCAAAACATCGAATTCTTCTGATTTCAAAATCCTATCAATTATTTATGACGTCATGAAGTTATCGATTATATAGCAGATAAACTATTAGGCATGTCCATGAAAGATAATTTCAAAACCGTCTGAAAATCGTAATTTTCTGATTCTTTGGCGAAAACAAAAATCTAAGAAAATGGTAAAAGAAAAATGAAAAGTAAAATAAAAATGAGTGACTTACTTTTGCATCGGCCCTTATAAGCGACGGGAATGGCTCGTCCGGCTCTGCAAGCTGCTAGACGAAGGTGACAGGCGCTCTTGTAAGTGTTTCCGTCTGATCCGCAGACTGGCCGGTTTCCTGTTACCTGAAGTGCCTCCTGGAGTCCGATCCCTGGAAGGCCGTGATGTCCTTGTACCGACTGTGGACACCTGCGGGCGCACTTTACGCAGTGTGGACTCAGGTTCTGGTCCAAAAGACAGCTTCGACCCTGACCGCAACGCACCCCCGTGCACGAACCTGCCCGACACTTGACGCGTTATTTTCCTTGGTGGAGGTCGTTAATAAGTTTCGCGAATCGCGCCTCTCTCTCTCTCTCTCTTTTTCTCACCCCGAAAAAATGCGTTAATATCTTATATCATCAAAAATAAGTTTCAGAGCTGATTGATTTTCAGAAGCGATGTGCACAAAGTTCACAAAAATTTCAGGAGAAAAGTAAATCAAAATCAAAAATCAGAAATGTTTTTCTTTTTGGTCTCGGGGGTAAAAATTGATGTTTGAGATACTCACTTTGGCAATGACCGTTGTAGGCTACGGCTAGATCGTGACTTCCTTTTTTACAAGCTCGTTTTTTTAGCCTGCATAAACTTCGGTAGCTTCGTCTGTCGGTACCGCATACTGGGCCTCCGCCACCCCTAGGCGCTTTACATTCGGGATTGCAAACGCATCTTGGTCTCCCTCGACGTACAACACACTTCTTTCCTTCCTCGCAACGGACCTCCGCGCAGCTTTCTACAATCGTGCAGAAAAAGATTTAAAAAAAAAAATAAAAAATTGAAGATAATTTCGCGTCGAATAAACGGAAATTTAATACCGAGAGAATTTTGTTTTATTTTACAAATTTCAAGACCCACCTCGACAAGGTCTGCAAGGTACACCACCTCCAAGGACTCGCCAGAAGAACAGTGTGCCGCTGTCTAAATCCTCCTCGGAGTAGGCAGTCGCTGCTGCCGTATTTGAGGCGCAGCAATCTTGTCGCGAAATTCCCTGTGCTAATAATTCCGTACATCGACCATTACGGATCGAAGACCAGCATATGCCTCCTGGAATAATATGAGGAAGAAAAATAAAAAAAATAAATTCATCTATTAGTCATTGATTGATATATTCATCAGAATTCACGATTATTGCAGAAAATTTGTGAATACGGCATTCGATTTCTTTCAGTTTTGAAATACATACGTATCTTCTTTTTTTTTTTTTCTTACCATACCTAAACAAAAAGCTTCTCAAAATCGGTATTTGAATATCGAATTGAAATATATTCAGAAGAAAGGCCGTTTTTGCTGCTACCCTAGTACCGAATATCGTCGTATCCTGACGTTCGGATAAATAACAGTTACCGCTACTATTACTACAGCGGTGAGATAGTTATTGCGGGATAATAGGTATAGAGCAAAAAGGATGGTAAGAAAACGTAAGAATTGCATACCGTTACATATACGGAACCCAATGATTTAAAACAACTGTTAATATTCTCTATGTATAGATGTATAAATACATATTATTTATATGTATATGAGCGGATCCCACGTCACTTCACTCAAAAAAAAAAAAAAAAAAACCGTCAAGTCACGGATCTTTGCGCCATTCAAAAGATCTTTAGTACTGTGGAAAAAAAAAATACCACTTGAAGGATTTTGAAAATTTTTAAAAAATTGCGGAGTTAGAGCTATATGTGAATTTTTGTAAACCACTGTTGCACCGCTATGTTTGAAAATTCATATCTCCGAAAGTATTCATAGGAGCGGGCTGATCTTTGAATCATTTTGTTCGTGAAAGAATGCGCTTTTATATAAAAAAAAAAAATAAAACGACTTGTCACGGGTCGCCGCGCGGTCGATCTTTTGCAATATTTTGGTGTCTCTGAGAAGTGCAAATGTTTTTAGCGATGATTTGCTCGATGACACTTAGTAGGACACCTCCCGTGTAGAAATTGTGCTGTGGTGCTGGCAGGGTCCTAATAAGGCGTGCCATAGTGCAAATGAGGCCCAGGTTAGGCTAAGCTGTGGCAGCCTGTTAGGGACCCCGCTGAATGTTCCCGTTTTAGATACCAAGCCAGGCCGGGGGCTAGTCAGGCTGCCAAACTCGCACCCCATAAGCTTTAGCAAACCGTAGCTCCTTCACCGTTCACCCTAGAGTAAACTTCTCACGACGTTTTTTGTTCCTCATTCAATTATCTAGATACGGAATTTTCGCATTTTTTTTCTTTCGATCCTAGTTTTCGCACAATTTAAGCTTTAGCAAACTGTAGCTCCTTTACCGTTGTCCCTAGAGTAAACTGTTAACGACGTTTCTTGTTCCTCATTCAATTATCTAGATACGGAATTTTCGCATTTTCTTGTCATGAGTGTAAGTTGAGCGGTGCCCAGTCTATGCGACCTATACGCTTTGCGATTGGTGAACTGAGATCTCCCGTATCTTGGTAACTATTGGTCCCTTGAATTTTTTAGTAAAGGGAATTTAGTTTCAGATTTGCACGGGGAATCTATGCTGAAAATATGGCACGATCAATCTATGAATCACTCTGTATAAAGTCCGGTGTTGCCAATGATTGGCAAAAAAATACTTTAATGCCTCGTCAAGACTTTTGTCCGTACGAATTTTGTTCCCTCGTCATTGTCGCGAGGTTTATCGTTCACAGACGCTTCAGGAATTTTGCTTTCTCATTCCACGATCAGGATTGCAGCAGCAAAAGTAGCAGCAGCAGCAGCAGCAGCAGCAGCAGCAGTAGAATCAGAAGCGCGGGGTACTTGGCGAATGCCAATTTTATATCACACTGCCAGAGCCAGAGGCTAAGTAAGAGCAGGGAAAGAGGCCAGTCGAAAATAATTCTCCGCATTATTCGACAAGATAAAAATAAGTAAAAAAAACAAAACAGAAAAAAAAAAAAGAAAAAAGAAAACTGCGAGCTTATTTTATCAAATAAAATGATAAAATTGCTAATAGAATAGCGCAGCAAAGCCGGAATATGCATGTAATCTATTACTAGGCTGGAAAATCTATCTTGCCTATAATTATAACCAACGAGCGAAACGCGAGAGAACAGAGCGATTAGCAGTGTAGAAAAGTAGCACGAGGCTACCGCGCTACCACAGTCTATGTATATTATGTGATATAACTACGTGTAGGTATGTAATTGTAACAACGCTATTTAACTTAGGTAGGTACGTACTACCTATGTGGATGTAAATGTGGACACAGACTATAAACTGATGGATGCAGGAGAACGTTGGACACGGAACACGCTATCCGCCTTCGCCTTCGCCTCCTGGAGCTCGTTATGCAGAAATGTGCACCGTCTCAAAAACCGTGATAAGTGAAGGCTGTTGTTTCAGCTGATGGTTGGACGTAGATAGAATGTCGGAAGGGTGAATTTCCTCCTCTTCTAAAGTTTGGCAAAACCGTTTTCTCCCATTACTATTATAACTTTAAGGGGTCAGGTCAAAGTTCCGGAAGTCCAGACCCCCCGAAAGCCCAAGAATTTGGTCTATTTCTCAAGATGTAAAGACAAAAAATAGTTCATTCTAATCGGGACCCACTTAAATCGATAACTTCATAACGTCATAAATAATTGATAGGATTTTGAAAATTTTTTTTTGCCAAAAAGTGAATCTCAAGACGATCAATTCGACCGGTTATTGGTTTCGATACGATCAATACAACCCGAGTTATCAAACACTGAATGAATACATCCGTGAATTTTAAGTTTCGGAGATTTGGCTTTCCGGATCTTTAGCTTTCGAAATTTTGAACCTTCGGTCCTCTTCGTTTGTAAGTTTTTGAAATCGGACTATATAGACTATCGGGGAAAAACAATTTCTAAAAACTGTGAGTCGGTAGTATAGAAATTTGGAACTTTAACTTGGCTCTAACTTTAAAATAAATTAATTGGATTTCTTGCATCTATGAAGACAGCTGGTGCATGGCGCTCTACTCTTCGGACAAGATATCTGGGATTCTATTCTACGGTCAAGAGATTCACTGCGGTATTCGTATACCGTGCATGTGGATTCGTGGAAACGAGAGATACACACTTTACTAGTGCATCAGGTAAATCCCATATACCATACGCATCTAAAACTCGTATACAGTAGTGACGAACGTTTCGAAAAAGGACACGAACTTTCGTGTCGTCAACGTCAACGTCAACGTCAACGTCACCGTCAACGTCAATGTCAACGTCACTTATCAGACTTTACGGTTATTTTTCTCATAACGAAGACCCTGCACGATGCATATAATTTGTCTGTTATTAGAAAAGTAAATGAATCGAAAAAAAAGAAAAAAGGAAAAATGAAAAATGAAAAAAGGAATGAGAAATTTCCGCGGTCTGGAGGGAAAAGGGTGATTTAAAAGCGTAACCCTACCGCAACGGCAAAGGACCACGCTGCTAGCCAGCCGCAGTATTTTACAATTAGCTCCGGGTATAACGCGTCCTAACGAGTATATAATTAACACAATCGTTCCTTGGCAAAAAGCCGGACGGAATGTTACAGTCTAGTAGGCGCTTGGTACTCTAACGTGCAACTAGGTATACCAAACGAATAAAGTACGTTAGGTTATATGTATATAAAATGTACATAGCGATATATAAACCAATGGTGAAACGAGAGAGTTATACAACGAGAGATATACTCAGATACAATGAGATACAGGCTGATAGGTGCACCATACTCGACGTGCTCTAGCGAGCCTCTGCAGTGTCTCTCAAATGACTATTTTAAATTTTTGAATTTCAATCTGCATCATCCCTTAATTAATCATCACGAATTTCCTTTAGTCTATTTTTCCGTTTTTTCCTCCGATAGAACAATCGGAAAATAATAATTTTTAGCAAAAAAGGATACTGCCTCTTCCGCAGGTGAGAAAACTCGCGTCAAAAAAAAAAAACGACCATCTTCATTTATGCCTGACAGAGTTCAATCGCTCATATCTTTACGAACGAAATGATTAAATTACGGTATATATTAATTTTTATATATATATACATATTTTTTTTTTATGCAGATCTACACACAAGTTGGTCTTCTTATCTTGATGAAACAGTGCCTATAGGATAATATACATATACCGAAGAGATGATTTATCGTTTCCGTTTTTAGTTCGCTCTAGTATATAATTAAACATATAATAAGGCTGGGTAAAAGCTTGTAGATATTAGCTATGGTTTTAATTTATCTAAAGCTTATGAGGTACTGATAAAATACTGCAGGTTAAGAACCGCTGTCTACTGAGACGTGGATAGGTATATAGGTACGTGCAAACGACTAAGAGAATAGTCTGCATATTGCAGTAGTTCAGATTAGGCTTCCTTTACCTCCCTTAGGCCTTTGACTATTATTGAGTGAATTTCGTTCGAGGTTGAATCGTTTTTATGCTTTTAACTGAGTTTTTTACTCCCATAATGTAAGCTTTTCTATTTTTTTATTTATTTTCATTATGACGGAGGCGATTTTTTTTCTTTTCTCGACGATAGGTACATCGCTGATCCCGATCACGCTGTGCAGGATAAATTTAGTTATTTTTTTATTCATTTTTTTTTTTTTTTCCAGTAGGAGTTGTAACAAGCAATTGAGCGTCAAGTTGAAAGCATTTTGAGAAAATATTTAGATTAGAAATAGGCTGGAGATAGACGAAATACATTGTATGGCTATGGCTATGGCTATGCTGCTAAAAGCAACTCACAGACTAATGCGAGGTCAAAAACACGATCTCGAATATATAGGTATGTGTATATATACCAGCTTAGAATATGAAAATAAATTGAGACCAAGAAGAAGAGAAAACACACTAAGGGAAAGGTTTGGTTAATTTAAGCCAAGCATTTTTTTTCTTTTTTCTTTTTTTGAATTGAATGTAAAAATGTGATCAAGTTGATCCAAAATTTAGTCGATTTCACTAAATTGAGAAAAAATAAATAGAAATAAAATTAACAATCAGCAGTTTTTTTTACAATTATTTATTGTCTCTCTCTCAATTCGCTTTAACTGGCTCGTTTTACCCCTAGGTTAAGTTAGGGTAGGTTAAGTTAGGCTTTGGCCCAGTTTGACTCCCTGACTGTCGACGCTGTCTGGGGAGTTTGTTATTTACGGGGGTTGAAAAGGGAGGATGGGGTGCGCTCGGCCCACATCCCGCGTCTGACACGAACGTCCCTCGACCTAGTGCAACGTAGGTAGTTGTCTGGTTCCTCCACCCTCTTGCAGTCACCTTTAACCCCAACAGTGTAACGGTAATACCTAGGAAATAGACGACGACGTGAAACGATGATGACGTCACATCGATTAAAGATGTTTTTTTTTTTCCAAAAATCGTGCATGAGACACGTTTTTATCCATAGGGTCCATTATCCATATTCACTGCTTTATCCTGTTTGCTATGAATCTCAAGTTCGTAGAAAGGGTCCTAAATTTTGTTTCCCAGTCCATTTTCAAAATTCAATAAGATTTTGAAATCATTCGAATATCTCTCTATAAGTTGTTTAACTTTTCTCGATAGAATAAACCGACACACGTAGGTGTAATGCCGGTTTACGTATGGAGGAATGTATCCGTTCTGGTTAAACGAGTATGAGAAAACCGACTAACTTATTCTAGTCTTATCATAAATACAAGGATGATGTGAATTAGGTAAAAACTCATGAGTCTAGACTTCAGATCTCGTCGAGGCGACGTGTTGGAATGCTGTGGTTCCAGATGCAGCGGTTAAGATGGTGTTGATTATGGCACATACATATATATATACTATATATATATCTGTTTTCCCAGGTTCAACAACTGCCTTATAGCTGCAGTATCAGGTATATAAAGATTTTACTATCAAACTCTTCTTTCTTCTCTTATTTTTTTTTTTTTGCTTTCTAACTTTTATACCAATGTTTTTAATTCTCATTTATTCACCGTTATACAAACAGGTATATAATGATGTGATTACAATAATTTTAAATCTCCCAAGAAAGTGGGATGCTTCTAAGTTCTTCATCCTATCCAAACGTACATTCGTCCTGCACTTAGCTTTCGTACGTCTCTACAGATCCTAAAGGATATTAATATAGTTTTTATGGGACTAGTTGCTTAATGATTTTCAAAAATTTGTTTAGAACCGATATAATTCATGCAGAAATTTCGGGGGTTGTTATTGCAGCCGAGTTTTCCAGGGATGGTATGATGCACGAAATACCTTACATTGCATATTATCGATGTCTAATATAACATTGCATCGTATAGCCTTATGGCTAAAAGCCAAGATGTTATAGCCATTCAGAAATACGCTATAGTAATATCGTAATAAATATACAGACGTGACTTAACGTTCACGATTAATCTTACACGACTATAATTCACGACTATTTTGCGTCAAAACTTCAGATTCAAAACTTTATATACATTGCGGTAACCAGTTGCAGGAATTAAAATAACGCAGGCACATGGTTATACGAAACGGAAAGGTGGTTCTCCCTCTCGTTCTGTATCATGGAAGGAAAACGTGAATTGTATGAACTCTGTACACAGGATATAGGGTGTAAAATTTTCACCATTATTTCACTACCTTATATCCATGGGCTTCTCTGTATTCTTTTTTTTTCTTTACACACCTCAGTTTTTCATGTGATACTGATATTCAGTCACATATATTGGCGAAAATTATAAAATTTCGAGTTTTACGTTCTTGATTCCTTATATATACGATGATCGGACACCGTGTATAGTTTATAAATTGTGCACGGGCACGTTACTATGGGTATTTTTTAATGTAGAGTGCACGTTTGTTGGTTCTCATTGTATTGAATTGCGTATACACACGTTTCGGTTGTATGGCGTACCTACCTACCTCTATGCGTTGTTCGGTGGTTGTCGGGGTTAAATATGGTAGGAGGAAACCGGAAGGAACCTATCTTGATTTCAATTGTACAACGATTACTATGCTTTCCAGGAAATACGGCATTCTGCGTTAACCACCAACTGCAGCAGCGAGTCGCGTTATACATATACATATATATATACATACATATGAGTATATTATGATTTCATAAAATCCGGTATCAAGTTACCGCATATCTATAGATACCCGTGTTTATCATATACATATAGCATTATATTATATGTAAGTATTATCACGTACGATATTACGTCTTAAAATTATCCAACATTCTTTTCCCGTCAAGGATTTAATTTCCTTAAACAAATTCCCGCAAATAAGTATATATATATATATAGAGAGAGAGAGAGAGAGAGAGAGAGAGAGAAAGGGGAATGAGAAATAAGCGGAGAATGGGACGCGGTTTCCCAGTTAGAAAAATAAAAACTTGAAATTTCATTCTTGTTTGAATATTTTCATACTCGAAGCGTGAGATCAGTTATAATATGAAAACCGATCCTCGCCACGATCGTAATTGATCGTAATATGGTAACTGGTGATATAATCTTTCTGAGGTTAATCCCTTCGTTGACGATCGTTCGATATATATACAACTCTGTATAATACTGTAATCGAAACTTATAACTAGCGACTGATCGCATATAAGAGAGAAGTCGTGGTGGAGTTTCTAGGGTTACTTAATTGCGAACTAAGCAAGAGGTCTGCGGTTTTTAACGAAACCGGTCAACGGACTGACTCACTGACTGACTGACTCACGCAGATTTGGAAAAAAAAAAAAAAAATATATATATATATATATATAAAAATTCTCTCGATGTTTAGAGAAATATAAAATCGTCTTTTTTCTATAAGAAAAGAAAATCATAAGAAATTTTCAGTCAGACTTAAGACTTGATACCGAATTTGATGTGTTTGATAAAAAAAAGGAACAGGTATATTACAGGAAGCTGATAAAAATCGAGATGTAATCGTCTCCACGGGTTACAGACTGGGGCAATATTACCAGGATAGCATAAGGTTCGTTTGAAACCGAGATATGCGAAACTGGCCACCTGTGGCGCTCTTGAAATCACCCCACTTTTACTGGAAGTTGATCGTTTTTCGCTCCGACAATTTCAATCCTCTCTTTGAGCTGACAGAATTTTATCTTCCCGTAGAATTACATCATAGCTATAGAAAACGATCTTCGACGTCTTTGATTTCATTGAAGATTTGCCAAAAAAAAAAAAAGTGAAGGAAAAAAAAAAAAATTAATACAAAGAAATGTAAAGTTTTGGGACCTAGAAACGTTGAAAATAAGCAACTCCCTACCGGAAAAGACCCTCTTGGCGGGGGTCGTCGTGACGCAGGGGGTGCGGTGGTGCGCGTCTTGGTGTAATGGGAGAAGCGGTTTGCCGGTCACTGCACCGCGTCACCGGGCACGGAGAAGGATTGCGCGAGAGATTCGATGAGAGTGAGAGCGAGATAGAGAAAGAAGAGGGTGGGGGAAAAAGGAAAGAGGAAAAAGGAAAAAGGAAAAGGAGAGAAGAAGAGGAGAAAAGGAAAGGGAGAAGTACCGAGTTCTACAGAGAGTTACGAGTACAGAGAGAAAGAGAGAGAAAGAAAAGGTTAAAAAGAAACGAGAGAGGGAGAGCCGCCAGCAGCCAGACGTGCAGACGTAGCCCTTGGGCCCCAGAGGCACTAAGGAACTAAGGAGGGGGCTACATCGAGGCCCTCTACTCCCTACTTCTTCGGGCCCCACGATATAGCAGACACGCGGAGATGCGTAAAAATGTCTCTAACGAAGATGAAAATTGACCTCAAGATTATACCCATCTCGCTATATATAGATATGTAGAAAAAGAGAAAAAAAGAAATCTTGTCATAGAAAATTAGTCGATATAATCATTATAATCATGCGAGATTATGATCATCATAGTCACGCGAGATTAGAATAACGTCATGCACCTCTAGGTCCTTCTGACCGTAGTTTTCGATGTCCAAGATCTCCCAACCGTGATTTTACGGGTCCAGATCTTCTATACCTTAATTCAGCGTTTTTAGTCCCACCGCAGTGTAGTTTTTTTGGAAAAACCGAGGTCCAAAGAGGCGAGATTCTGGCTACGAAAAGCTCAGAAGCGAAGGCCTTGATTGTACCAATTAAAGATCGAGGAAAGAGATAAAGAACGAATTCGGAAGTTCAAAATTTGCGGATTTTGGTCCAAGTTTATTCCATAACGTTTGCATGTGTACACAGAACTTTGGAAAATGAATATTTGCACAAAATCTTGTATACCTAACTTGTATTACGGAAGAAAGTGAAAATTTATTTCCTACCATTTGCGGTAGTTCTCCTGTTACTCCGAACTTATTCTCTTCGTCTCACGTTTCAATTATTTCCGGTTGACTAATATTTTACGATCACTCGTCTTCGGGAATTAGGGTGAGGCGTTATTGCATGTATGTATAGTATATATATATATACATGTTTTGATACAGTGAGACGATTTATTAAACGCAGAGGCTAACATACTATGATTTTATTTTTTTTATTTTTTAATGACGGATAATTAAAGTACTTTTTGCTGTTTTTTTTGTTTTTTTTTTTGTTCTTATTGCGATACGGAAATTAGAATTTTTTTTTCTTATATTCACGTAACTACTGAAATAAAAATCACACGGAGAGACCACATGGCCGGCCACGCATTCGCCACTACTACTTCTTTTTTCGTATAACTATATCCACCGATTACATCTATACGCTACAACCGCGACGGGATGCGACGTTACAACCGATTATGAAATTTCAGCTGTGAGTTTTGCCACTTTTCTTACGACTGTCAAGTTTAAGAGAAGATAAAAAATGAAAGAACAAAAAAAAAAAGACAAATATGACAAAATAATTGGCAAGAAGATAATTACAACGTCTTAATTGTCGACGAGAAATATTTTCTCGCCGTTATAACGACTACGTTATTAGATTTTTTTTTTTTTTCGTTGTTTTTTTCTTCTATTTTCATACATTATAGGCACAGCTGTATAATTATAAATTTACGAACCTCTAAAAAGACCTCGTTATTATTTTTTTTATTTTTTGGCAAATTCGGTATTTGGATAAATTCTTAGCAAGCGGATCTAGTAGGGTGTGAAACACGGTGTTGAAATATACCAACGTCAGAAAATTGACACCGGATGCGGAAGTTCGCGACGCACCTATACCGGACTAAAAGGAATCTCAGATAATACGAACGATTTTAAATCACAACTTTTCGCAACTTTTATATAAATCAATTAAATAGAACATTTCACCAAAACCCAAAGCGAGATAATCAAATTTCTGTTTAATTATCAATATCCAATAACTGACCAAATTAATTACGATTTTGTTAATTTCACACATGATATACTGTGAATGTTAAATTAATGTTATAGATACTTATTTCGGCTACTTTCGGAAAATGAAACTTAAATTTTTTGTACAATAATGAAAGAAAAAAATCTATGTAATACTCGGCTGAGGGGGACGCGGACGGTTTTAATAAAACAAATAATAATTACCTATATAAGTCAGGTATGAAATTATTTCGATTTACGGTATACAACATTGTGGGTACATATTTTTTAATGATTTTTTATATTATTTTATAAATTAATCATTAAGTACGCGATAACGTTAATGAATACGAATATTCTTTCATTCGTTAATACCCCACAGTATTTCTATATATACAATATACATATATATAAATAAATAATTAACGATCGTTTATAGTCTGAAAGTTGTTCGCATTTTGAACCGCTCCAACGATAAAGAATCAAGGAATTATTATAATTACATGTATTACTATATACACTATATACATATAAATGGCTCATTAATTTTCCGACTAATTATAACATTGCAACAATATATGTATTACGTGTACATTGAGGGGGGGGAGTGAGGTGGTTCCTTACGTTTATCATTAACGAATTTTGATAATCCCGTAGACCAGGACTTCTCCAAATATATATACAAAAAAAATAAAAATAATAATAATACTAATAATAATTTATCCAAAATCCCAGGTTCCTATCTAAATTCCAATTACCGTCCCAAAGCTTTCGAATTTTCCCATTTGAATAAAACACGATTAGAATTGAGATAGGAACCTGGGATTTTGACTACATTTTTTTTTTTTTTTCTTCTTTTATATTTGGAAACGTTCTGAGACTAATGATAGTATTGAAATTCGTATATGATATGAATTAAGGAACACCTTAGTATAAAACGATCTATAGTTTCAACCCTTATTTATGAAAGATTATTTATATACACATATCTTTAATATATAAATAAATTCCAAATAAAATCGCAGTATAAAAGCAGTATATACATATATATATATAGTTTTAGTTCCGGGGTTAAAGTTAGTGACTTATTGTCTCCGCGAAAACGCGAGCAACGCGAGCTACGATCGCGGTATAGAGCAACGCGTCGGGTCGCGTCGCGTCGCGTCGCGCCGCACCGAGCACCTGGCTCATTGCTTGCAACCGCAATTTATTCAATGCTAATGTGAACTGCGTTCGATGCGAACGGGCAGGCGTGCGTGCGTCCGTCCGTCCGTCCGTCCATTCGTTCATCCGTCTGTCTGTCCGTTCGTCCGTCTGTCTGTCCGTCCGTTCGTTCGTTCGTTCGTTCGTCCGTCTGTCTGTACGTCTGTCTGTCTCTACATACGTACGTGCGTGCGTATACACACTCCACTGACCCTGCACTGCTGCACCCGCCGAACCGGACGAACGGACGGATGGCGATGGATGGATGGATGGACGGAAAAGAACATCATTCTCAATTTTCATTCTTTCGTTATTGCGTTGTAATTAGAGATATTGATACGAAACTCTTTCTCTCTCTCTCTCTCTTTCTTTGAAGTAGTCACATCGGACTATATGTATGTATATATAGCGTATTGCATTGGGGATTATCTGATTTTTCAGGATTATAAAATTCTTTACGCTGCAGAAGATTCTATTTTATTTTGTCTTGTTTCACTAGATTTTTAAAACGATTGACATTCTGTTCGAATAAAAAAAGAAGAAGAAGAAGAAGAAGAAGGAAAAAAAAGAGGACGATGATTTATCTCATATTACCTGTTGCTGATTTTGCGTGTAAAACTGCGGCGATAAGAAACAGTATAATCGTCAGGTTGAAGCGGGGTGTTGCGCGACCCCGTCGAATAGCCGTCATTTCAGGCGCCCCGCGCCAGTAATCCGACGGAACCAACACCCTTGGGGTAGTAGCCAGTCCTGCAGATGAAGATAACTCTTCGGTCTTTAATCTATACCTCCTCTTCGCGTAGTTCTCACTCCTTTGAAAGAGTTGTCCGTTGTGATTATCACATCTCATCTATGCCCTTTAAATTCAATATTACAATTCTTTTATGAGAAGAAGAAGAAGAAAAATAAGTAAATAAATAAAATGCATATATGCATTTAACTCAAAATTCATATTTGTATGAAAATGAAAATTGACATTTTTTTTTCAATTAGGGAAAATTTAAATAAAACTCTCGCCATATACTAATGCAGTGTGAAAACGATTGAAAATTCGCGTACCATTTGGATACCAGTAAATTCTTTGCGAAAAAATTGATACCAATTGATACCTATGCAAAAAAGTTCGCGAGAATTTTTTTTTTTTTTTTGTAAAAGCACTTAATTAAACTATTCAATCAGCGTTCGCGGTTTTTAGTAAAGACTGTCTTGTTTACGATAGATTGGCACACGACTATGCAAAATTTCCTTTATAGCCAAACGCCGATTGGTTAGTAGTTTTAAACTACTTTTTATAAGGAAACTAAGCTCTCGCGATTTTTTTTCTTTTTTTTTCTTTGCACGGGTAACTTTCGTCTTAATTTTTTGCAACGAATCAATTGGTATGCAAACGGTGACTAAATTTTCAAACACCCTGTACACATATGCTGCAGTATATGTATAATATCTATAAATTACGTAATAAGAGACTCGTAATATTATCGTTAAAAGATACGCATAACCGTGTGCTACCAACCACGGTGCTTCATTCGCACATGTATAAGCAAAAAAAAAAATCAAAAATCAAAAATCTGAAAAACCATAAAACAAAACGAGAAGAAAATATAATAAAAATTCGTAGAATCGGTATTACATGCGGTTAAATAATATAATTATCGTTAGTGCAAATCGAATTTGATTAATCTTTTTGCTATATATCTCTTTATATTATACATATATGGATGTATACATATTTATATAAATATATATATACATCGGTAGGATGTTGTACCTTCTTCTTAACACTGCTACAGCTGTACAAATCTTATAATTTTTATATAATATTATATTTATATACGCGATACGGAGAAATTATGCCGCTGCAGTTACGCGGGTATTCGTGGCACTCCGAAAATTTCTTGTCAGTTGTATTATTTTTTCTTATTTTCTTTTTTTTTTTGTTGTTGTCTTTATTATTCCCTTTTTCTTCCCCCCTCTTTCCCTCTCACTCTCTCTCTTTCTTTCTTTCTCTTTCTCTTATATATTACTCGTCTTATTTTTTTCTTGGTATTTTTATCTCCACTGTTTCTTCCTCTTTTACGATTCTCCCGTGTTTTTATTACGCCTTGTTTTTCATCCGATGAACATTTCTTATTTTTAGACCCGGAATTTCCGTTCAATAACAAAATTTACACTACATATCGCGTAATTATCATCTTTCTTTTTTTTTTTTTTTTTTTTATGTACACTGACGTTCCGTATACATATGTACAAGTTTAAATTTTCAAATTTCACCACCCCTCAAAGTTCTTTACCAACTTTTAGAAGAAAAAACAAACTAAAATTTCCCGATTTTTCTCATTCATCACCAATTTTTCATTTCAAAACTTTCGAACCTTTTTAACGAAACTTAATTTGTTTTATTTTTTTATTTTTTTGTTCTTAGTACATCAATTGTCACTTTATAATCAAAGTAATATAATAATTCTAAATAATCCGCACAGATTTTTCACAATATTCATTCAAATTTATCATTCAAATCATCTAAAATCATGAACATATAGCGTGAAAGAAAAATTTATTTAGCTTTCTTACTTTTTTTTTTTTTCTAAAACCGTAATATATTACATATTGTGAATACAACTTGTATTTATTTATTATTTTTTTTTTTTTTTTTTTATTATATACAATCACTAAAACTTGAAACCCGCGTTTTTTTTTCCTTGTAGTTATATGCAGTGGTATTCGTTGTTTCTCTCTTTCTTCGTCCTATAGTCCTTATCTCTTTTTCTTTTCCTTTTTTTTTTCTTCTTATTTTATTCCTCGCAGGATACGTATCCGCACTTTTCCTCACACAGTATAAAAATAATTTATTATCTTTCTCTTATCACCGAAATTAACAACGATGAAATAAGAACGGTTTAAAAAAATTCTTGGTAATAAAATTTCTCCAGTAGTCCGCGCTTTCAACTTCTCCGTCTACTTCCAACCGGCCCGATGTCAGTCAGAGTCGTCGCGCGGTCTTCTCGGAGTCTCTTAGCTGAACCGCGTGTCGTTTCGATGCGCGGGAGTGAACACCCGCTTCCAACAGGGGTTGGTGGGGGATTTCCAGAGGCTCAACGGGGACGGGAAATGCAAAACCTTAAACGGTCAAAAATTCGAGGGCCAAAATTTGACCCTCCATTTTTTCTTGTTTCTTCAAATTTTTATGGAGGAAAGTAGAATTGTAAAATTGATAAAAATTTAAGAAAACGGAATATAAAAATTATACATATATATATTTTAATATTATATATATATATATATTTATATATATCTACATCCCTACGAAATTTAAATTTTTTTTCATCCTCTCTTCTCCCCTTCTTCTATATATATATAGCAAAATCTTCTTGGACCCTTAACACGTTGACCAAAAGTCACGCGCGCGCGACCTCGCGATTAGAGGCGTGAAAATCGTCGTGTATATAAGCAATTTATTAGTAAGCCAGCGCGCACGAGGCCGCCCGATAGACTGAAGCGAACAGGCTCCCTGGCTGGCTGACTGGCTGACTGGCCGAGCCATAGCCACAGCCACAGCCACAGCCACAACCAAAGCCAGAGCCAGAGCCAAAGCCAGAGCCAGAGAGCCAGAGAGCCAGAGGCAGAGGTAGAAGTATAGAGGAAGGAAGGCAGAGGCAAGCAGCCAGGCTGGCGGAGCCGCAGCGTGCGGTGCTGTGCTGTGGCGTCTGGGACGTCCGTCCGCGCGGTACTTGGTGAGAGCAAAAGCGGCGAACGCTACGTTCGCCTCGGTACCCAGGTTCCCAGTTTCCACTATACCGCACGGCGGGTCACCACGGTGTTTTGGCTTCCAGGCACCGGCTGGCTAGCCGATATTAGAAAGGTTTTATACCTTTTTCGTTAATGTATAAGGGTCCGTTTTAAAAACGGCTAAAATTTTGTCAATTTCGAAATTCACCGTGTTTCCGGTACATTTTTATTTTATTTTTTGTTAATACTCATTTATTATTCCTACAAAGATTATTATTTACGAAACAATTATTCTTCAATTTTGTATTATTTACGTAGCAAATGAAGCCCGGAGTAAAGTGAAACCAGTAATCGTTGATAATGAGTTTTCTCGCTAATGGAAACGCGTTACGGATCACTTTTATTCATTCCAAAAAAAGTTTCGTAAGAAATTTTTGATCGACGGTCTCAAAAACGACGTTTTCTGTCATTGAAAAGACGCTTTTTAAACCGTCCTATAAGTTTCTATTCCAAAATTCATCTTCGGACTAAAAACTCCGTTGTGTATTGGCGGAAAAACGGTTTTTGGTTTTCTTCTTGTCCAAAGATGCGATACTGACATCGTTTAAAAAAACACTTTCATACATTTATAATGAAGATAAATGGTGAGATAATTTTCGTACGTAAAATCGAATCGCTGAGATGATTTAATAGAAATGAAAAAATCGAAAAAAAAGACAGTTTCAAAAATCAACCTTTTTTTTTTGTTTTTTTTTTTGTCGCCACTATTAATTACCTTTAAATATTATCGGTATACGGAACGATTTACCGGAACGGACACATACCGATAATACGAATAACGATAACGTGGAGTTTTTCCGATCAAAGAAGACGGGAAAATCGGGGGAGAAGGGCGGGAAATAATAAAAAAAAAATAATGAAATAACAAAAACTGCCCAATTGGACACCTTGGATAACACACGCGATTTATTTTCTTAATGAAATGATGAAAATCGCGAGATATATATATATATGGTGATGATAAAGCGAGAAGCTTGACGAGTGTTCGCGACCGGGCAGGATAGTACAATTGTAATACGTGGATGCACCATGGACTCACCTCTTTTATACCTACGGCGACGGCGTCAAAGCTTTACCAACTCTAGTTAGAACACGCCTACCTCCCCGTCGGCGCGTGACACTCGCGTTGTGGCCGCACGTCGTCGTCGGCCCCCGCGACCTATACGTTCGGGGGATGTTATATCCCCCGCGAAACCACCCTCTCCTCTTGGTTGCCCCTGTCCTTCCCCTTCTTCGTCCTGGTTGCCGTCCTGGTTCACCCCCCTGCCCTTCACCGTATACTTCGTAACAGCGGAGAGACGATCCGGAGGACGACGACGAGGAGGATCACCAGCTTTTTTACTTTTTCTTTTTTCTTTCAACCCCCTCCCGCACACCATATTTTTTCTTCAACCCCTACGATATACTCGTATCCCGCAATGCACCACGCACCACTTTTCTTCGGGACGATAATTTTTTCACGATCTACTAGAACCGCGAGAGTATGACGAAAACGACTGTGGACATTTCTTTTTTCGCAGGATTTAATGGATTGATTAATACTTCACGGTGTATGTGTTTTTTTTATTTTTTTTTAATTTTTTTTATTCCTTTTCATTGAAATTTTTCTACTATTTTATTTCTGGCTTCTTTGGTTTCTGGAGTTTCATAATACGTACGGTTTTTTTTTCTTTTAGTTTTCGATCTGTGATTGATTTTCATTCGTTGGGAATCCAACGATACCCTTAGATTCTACTTAAGGGTGGTTTAGGGAGCGAGAGAAAGAGAGACAAAAAAAAAATTGACTAATAAGCGATATACCTGAGAATTTTACGCGATAAATTTTACTACTGCTTCATCGATATTAAGCTTTTAATAAATTTAATTTTCCAGTTTTTTTAGGTAGCCAATAACTGCTGCAGTTACACGTAATTGAAGATCTGGAAATTGCATCTGTATTTGTTATAAATATTAATTATTGAATTATTTTATAGCGAAAAGAAGTGATGAAGTAAAATTTCCGAACGATTGAATGTCTGTCTTGAAATTTGTTTACGTTAATTTATTTCCTTCTGTCAAACCGTCCGAATCCCTAAGTATAATAAATTTATTTAATTTTTTTTTTTTTTTTTTTTTCCGTTTTATACACGAGGGAAATATTTGTCAAGTAACACTCACCACTATACTATAGGTACTCTGAAATAAAAAGAGTAAGAGAAAGAAAGAAAGAAGGGAAGAAAAAAAAAAAGGTGAGAGACTTTCCATTCAACGTTGTTGACACGAGGGGACCTTGCCCTACTAATGCCGGAAAGAGGAAAAGAATAAGTAAAGGGGAGGAAAGGAAAGGAAAGGAAAGGAAAGGAAAAAAAAAAAGAAAAGGAAAGAAAAGAAAGGGAAAGGAAAGAAAAGGCAAGGAAAACCGTCCGTATCACCGCGCCGCTGCTGACTTCTCTTAACTCTTTTTATATCACACGTATATACATACATAGGTATATAGATATATACGTTATATATTACATACCTATATATATATATATTTATCGTGCGTTAACCGTGCGTAGCTTTGGCCTCTCCCTCCGCTCGCGCGTAGTAAGTATTATAAGTAGTAGTAAACATGCTTGGTTCGCCGCGCGGGAAACCACTGACAATTCTTTTCAGCCCTATACACACGTATAAACGTATATATATATAAATATATGCGGGTATAAAAAACCGTAGAACGACAGTGTTACACTCGAGATTATCATCGAAGAAGAGGATGTATACATCCATGAATAGAAGAGCAAAAAAAGAAAAAGAAAATGAAAACGGAAGGAAAAGGTCGTAACCAATGTTCCAATTTTTTTGTTTTTCTTTTTCAAATCAAATCATACAAGATCAGAATTTCAAATATTCCCGCGCTTCCGTCACATCGGTCTTTTTTCTTTTAATCTTCATTCATTCGTCCTGTAAATATTGAATTTTTTTTTTCTTTTTTTTACTACTCTCTTTATTCGATATAAAATAATTTCAGACTCGTCTCGTTCTCGAAGATCGTGTGTACGATGCTTAAAACCATCGATAAGGTCGGTCATCGCTCTCAGACACGATCTACCGCGATGTATATCACCCGTCTGTGCAAGCTGGTTTCGGGACCAAATTATTCTATCGATTAAACGCGAGCGGTGACACCGATAAACTCTACCTATCTCATCCTTCCGCTAATTTAACCGAGATGTAGATGATTTTCAGTCCATAAATAATTATTGATAAACGGAAAAGCGATTACATTTTTTTTTATTCTTTTTTTTCGTTTCTTTTTGAATTCCGGTCTTTAAGAAGAAAATGAAACACGATTTTTGCACTTGGAATTTTCCAAACCTAGTTTCTCAGCGAAAACACATCCGATTATTGCGAAATTGATATCAGTGATAGAAGGGCATGACGTTCTCTGATTTCCAAAAAGCGAAAATGTTTCGTATGTTTTCATACATTTATCAAGTACAACGTCAGCAACAACGATTATTCGCTATAGAGAACTCTTGATAAAAAATATGTGAATTAAATTATCGTTTTTTTTTAATTTAAATCGAAGAGCGTCATGCCCTTCGTTCACTTGTTATCCATCGCTGATATCAATTTCGCAATAATCGTATATATTTTCGCTGAGAAACTGCAGGGTTTTGTAAAATTCCAAAAGTACAATAATCGTGTTTCATTTCCCCTTAAATTAAATAGTTCAAAATAATTATCTGAAATATATATAAAACGTAATGTATTTCGAGAAAGTATTTCTCCACACTGCGGAAGGACATTATCATTTATTTATCGTTCAATAAACGTCGAGACTGTTATAATTAATCGATTACTAACATCAGCTTCAGGTTTTGAGGAGCAAACTTTCACCGATCGCGGGTACATAAAGTATATATATATGTATATGAGTATGAAAATGTGAAAAAAAAAAAAAATAATAATATATCGGCATAGATTATTATAACGTCGACGATTATCGACAAGCGTTATTGTGACGGTTTTTATAAATACCAATTATACACCGATCAAGAAAAAAAAAAGGGGTACGCCGATAAATCTACTCGTCAATTTTTCATACTCGCATTATATATGTATTATATGCTATAATTTATACCTAATAAAAAAAAAAAAAAAAAAATCAGGGTTCAGAAAAATAATTGAATTGATGAATTCATTTTCCAACTCGATGAAAGGATTCTTGATTTTATTTAAATGAACATTATCATTATAAATTATTCGTAAATCTAATGATTCGAATGAGATTTGCGAAAGGTTGAAACGGTTCATGTATAGTTTAATTGACGTTACGTTGAATTGCGTTGGTTCAATAGATTCGAATCGTTACTTTGCTTATATATATATAACAGCCCACGTTGAAGAGAGTTGCGACTCCTTCCTGGTCGGAGTCAAAGTGAATGAAACAGCTCATTATTTGTAGATTTTTTTTTCTGAATCTAGCCGTATTCTAGGAATCAAATACCCCGTATAACGGAGAACGAGTCAGTAGTCCTGAGGTTTCAGCCTTAGTGCAACTAGTGAGTTTAGTCTGTAGATGGTCGGGCTGATCGAACTACTCGTTGAAGTAAAGTTGGTTCCGAGTTGGTTCGAGGCATTGGGTGTACCAGTCAGTCAATGGACATGATTCACTACAAGTTACAGTAGCTCGACGTAACTTGATCCAGTCTTAGCAATTCCTCGATTACTCTAAACTCGTTGGGAAAATAAAATAAAATAGTTTAAACTTACCGTGTAAAATCATACCTACGTCTAGAAGAATAAAAAGTAGAAATGTGGAAATACACACACACACACGCACGTTTCTATAAACGGAGATACTAAACGTCAATGGAAATTTCAGAAACGTTGAATCATCGATCTCTACTTCAGGACGTTTTTGCCATTAATTTACATCGAGCTTTACAAGGATCTGAAGACATTTAGTCTTATATCGATCTCTGTCTTTCGTCCAACACTTTCGGACTTCCTTTAACTACACGCATTATGTTTTAGTTTGAATAAAGCACGATGTATTAATTTCGTTCGAGGAAGAGAGAAACGATTTTGCAAAATAATCTGCCTTGAATACCGATTGAATAATAACCGCATTAGCTAGCATAAATTGTGCGATCAGGTATAGGTAGGTAGGTAGATATTTCTCAGAAGAAACTCGGACTCTCCGTGTTTGCAATTATCATTTCGCGATCTTACCTCATCGTACGATAATTACCTATACTGGCTCGTCGTATCGATGCTCGTGCAATTTTTCTTCAAGCTAATTCTAATTAGATGAAAATTATGTGTTGCAGGAAAAGAAATTTTTTTTAAAACCAACTTTTTGAAACAATTAATTTATTATATATATATATTATATATCATGAACATTTTAAGATATCAATTTTCTGTACGTATTATTGAACATTTATACAACGTTTGCGATAACCGGGCTCGTATGGCTAATTTACGACGACGTTTAATACTTCTATCCTTTTCTATTCTCTTCATTATTACGTAACACGATTTGGCTAGACACATGGATAAATTATAGCGGTGTAAAATAAAATTATATCCTCGTCGATGCCCGAGGACAAGCTGGTAGATACAGGACGTCGATAGGACGGATAAGTGGCTTTAGTGACCTTGAACTTGACCCATATAGACAGTCCGGTCTCGGATCTGTGGGCGGACACAGGTAGAGGAAAGGTATATATGTATACATTGGTGTAATTCTTGGTGTAGAAATATAAGAGGCACACCTGTGTTTACGTGTAGAAACTTAGAACGTAGACATACTTCGTTTTTTTTTTTTTCTTTTTTTCTTTTTTTCCTTTTTTTTATCTTTTTATTTTCACAGGATAATAAGTGCCGTACAAATTTACAAAAAGGAACTTGAGACGATTGATCAATAACCAATACTGTGAAATAAATTTCAAGTAATAAAACTTCATGTGCGAAGAGATACGTCGATATAAGTCACACGTGCTATTTCATCATTATTCAACATTCAACACTCGTCTCTTTATCCGAGAGTGAAATTAATCCACGTCTAGTCAGACACGTGCGACAATATTTTATTCTAGAGCTTTTAATTAACACATGGAAGTAGGATCCAACGTCGTTATCACAGGAAGTAACGATCGAATTTTGAATACAAAATAGAAATAGAAATAGAAATAGAAATTTCAGATTCGTAGTATATAGCCACTTCTAAAAAAAAAAAAAAAAAAAAATTGTTCACATGTACAGCAGTCTAGCACCTCGATTAACACATAAATGTACACGTATTTGTGGTTTATATCCTAATAAATGTGAAATCATTCGAGGAACTACATAATTGGCTTTAACTGATGATTTTTCTCTTGAATTTAAATTCGATATATTCATAGATCAGCATGCATAATGTCTGATTATATCACGTTGCGTAGGATGGTCTACTCCGAAAGGGTGACCCCCCCTTTACTCACGTTGATTCAATGCCGTGATTATTTCTCTGTTTCAGAATCCACTTACCTAGCAAACAAAAATTGATTGGAATTGATTGCTATTTGAGATGATTTCGGTATCGAAAATCGATCGCTGCATCGGTTCGAAAGGATCTGCGGAAAATACGGTGAAGAAGGATAAGAAGAAGGAGAAGAATGTTAACGGTCTTCATCAACTTTGGGTTTCAATATCTCAGCAACCACTTGACCGATTATGCCCAAATTTTGTGCACTAGGTCATGTGGACTGGGACCTATGGCCCTATAAATTTCGACGTAATGATTACAAGTATAAGAAGCTCCTTCGGATAAATGATTATCAGTTGGTGCTCGAAGGGTACTTGGCGGCAATTCGCTACCGCGAATCTCGATACGAAAGGGACGAAATCGGTCTGATTGCGACAAAAACAAGGCAGCTGACCGAAAGTGGCGGTAGTGATGGTGGTGGTGGTGGTGGTGATGGTGTGGCCGTATAGTTTTAGCCGAAGAGAATTGTCTGGACGTGATTTCTCATTCACCAAGAAATCATTTCCTCTCACAGTCAGCAGACTGGTTTTCGTTTTTCTGACCGTTATTATTACCTGTAGACAAATTGTCTATAAACCGTAGACTAGAAGACCTCAATTTCTTCGTACCCACTATAACACTTGCCCCATCGGTGTAATTTGTCTCTGGGATTGATATTTTTTCCTTGGAAACTTCCTCCGGCATTCTTCATATTATATTATATATATATATATATATATATATATATATATATATATCTCATAGCACCGATTCTCTCGTTTAAAAAGAAAAATAAATATCGTGTGTAACCATAATGTGAAGGTACATAAATTCGGTGGTAGATTCGTCACGAGCTCTTCATTCATTCAGCAAGGAGTTGAACCTGACCGCTCAATATGGTAGCCTGCTGCCAATCACGGTTTCGCAAAAACTAGCTAACAGCTACCTATGTATGTAGTATGGGTATATATGTATATGTAAGTTTACACATATATCGAGAACCGGCACCGATTTAGGCGGTGGTAACTGCAGCAGACTTAAAAGAAGAACTGCAGATATGGAGGTGCATCAAAGTTCGTTCTACCTGTAGAACGTCAGCTGGATTTCGGCAAAGGTTCGTCATACATACATCTGGTCAGAATAATTATTCTCCCTCTATCTCTACCTCACCATATGTGAAAAACTTGACTTCTCACCGGTCCTTGGGTGTCACTGAACCATCTTCAATACACTCCCACTGTAAATCTTTATATACTATATATAGGTGTATAATTATTTTTGATATAAAGGATAAAATAAGAGTCCAATAACGAAATGTTTAAAACCTTTTTTTTGCATCAGTTTCTCGTACTGTTGTTGAATTTGTATCATTGAATAGCTGTTTTTGGTAGATTTCAGAACGAAAGATAGAATCCTTTCGCTTATGGTGGTCATCTGGTTTATTTTTCCATCAAAGGTATAAGGTACGTACATACTCTACGTACTCGCGGTTGTTCCCATGAGAACAATTTAGCTTTAGAGATGAGATTTACTCGGTACACGTGTGCCACGTAAAGAATATCTTATATCTCGCGTAACAAGACAACGGAACTCTTTATAAGGCCCGAAGAAGAAGGTTTATATACCCAACCCGGCGCGGGCGCAACTGCAAGCTCTACTGCAGTAATAATGCAAACCCTGACGTATACTTTTATAGTGTGCGTGGCGCAAGTACTGCGATATTCATGTATATGACGAGGTATGTATACACATATATATATATACATATACGAAGGTTGGTCCATGGAAGTTGGAAGAGATCTTTGGTTCGAGACGCGAGATGAGACGACGACGAGAGGTAGGTACATACGTAGGTATACTGTAAATAACCATACATTTCTATATACCAACATCTTTTGCCTTTTTGCAGTTTATCACACGTGCAGATCTTTGCTTATCCAGATGAACTTGTACAGAGTCAGTGAAAATTGCTTAAATAATTAAGCAATTCAGAGGCTGATCTTATCGAGGACTTTCCAGACCTCTGCAACAGGACATTTATATACATACCTATATACTTACGCGACGATGAAACACGCGACTAAATTTCGCAAGAGTTTAAAACCGAGTCGTATTTCCAATTAGAAATGATCTGATCCTGTTCAGCATATGTAGTAAATATATTATATATTTTATTTTATAGACCTGAATGTATAGGAGCTGATTTTATTCTATTAAAGTTCTTAGGTATATATATATAGGTATACACTGTACTTAGCGAGTCGGATTACCGCTTTGAATATCTACATAAATAATTGCGATGAAGTTGTAACTGCAAAAGCCTCGAATCACGTTTTCCGTATAATTTCTTAATAATATGTTCAACATATTATTCCCTTGGGGGCATCAGATGCAGGATGAATATATGTATAGTTGATTTTATCCTAGAGCGTTAACATCACTCGATTAATAACGGTAGCCGTTGAATGAGAAATTGCAATAGTCTGTATATGAGGTGTGGAGATTTTATATTGCAATATATTTATTATCTTTTTTGGTGCGTGACATCGTTCAAGGATTACCGATTCAGGATTGCGTAAAATATTACGGAGGACGGTTACAAATTTCATTGGTATTTAAATACGGCGAAATTACGAAGGCTGTAGTGATGACGGTTGTCCAGTGGTCCGATGGAGGCCGCAGACTTCAGACTTCAGAATCTAGACTCCAGACTCCAGACTTAATTCTTAGTCTTCTTTTACTTTCCAGAGATGTTGGGTCATGCAAAATTGATTTTAAGCTAGCGTGACGCTTGATCAGATATACTCATTGTCCAGGATCATCTCGTATGCATAATTCATAGAAGTGAGATCGAAACGAAGTGCTTTTTTCACTCTTGTATCTTTCATTTGAGTTTTGTAACCCTCGAAATCATCACGATAAATGACACCAAAATTATGCCTCATCAAAGATCAGAATTTCACGTTATCTCAAGTATTTACATTTTTGTCATTTTTGGTATTCAACTTGTCATAAACAGACGAAGTATTCTTAAAAAGTCCTAATCAGCTCCAAAATAAAATTCTGCACACGAAGGAAAAAACCGTTACTGACGATGTGATTCCGAATTGTTTTGGAACAAGAGTAGTGCTCAAAACTCTGACAAGCTACAATCCCATTCCTGTAATGTCCACTCAAAAAAAAAAAAAATGGTTCACCCGAGTTTTAGTTCTCGGTTTAAGAAAGTTTGCAGATGCTTGTTGCATGATATATTAGATACATGTTTTAAAATTTTGCTAAGTCTAAGTACGCGTGACCTTTGAGTTGTAGGTAATATGGAATACGAGATAAGTTTTGAGTTTGTATAGAGTCTCGGTATGGTATTGGGAAAGTCGTAAAGCTGTGATCCTCCTCAACTTTGTTGTAAGGGTCGTAAATTCAAAGCAAGGACGGCACGTGTCCCGTGGACTCACAGCGCGTTGTTAGCTGTTGCGTGTTACGCACCGATTTCAAACGGCCCCGAAGTAGCCGGGGAGAAAAATTCGGACAACATTGTACCCAAATTGCAATTCCGGAGGTTGGACCAAGTAACGGCTCGATAATCACCGGGTGCTTGCTGTTTCACCATCATGATTTGCGGGCTTCGAATCTTAACTCGTCCATAGCATCCGCGGCTACTCGCAAACTGATCATCAAGTACCCATTATCCACCATGTACCCCGTCTGTCTGTCTTTTCTGCATACCGTACCTTATACCAACGGGATATTTTAAATCATCGGTTTCTCATTTTCTCGCTTTTTCTCTTCTTTATTCATCACCATTCGTTGTTCATCATCCATCATTCATCGTCTTATATACCAGACAAAGTTTGATCTAAAAAAAAATGTACTTATGTACAAGGATCAGACGTCCTGGATCAGAAATCTTATGACGATTCAATCGTATTAGGATGAATTAATACCCGGTGAATAATCGCACCCAGTTTTTTTTTTTTCTCAATTCACCTGCGATACCAGGATCGAGTATAGGCATGAGGGATGTCGACGACTCGTGTCTTAGCGTCGGCGTCGGCGTCAGCGGCGGAGAGCATTAGCAATGAGAGGCTGTGCCGTTGCAAAGGTGGTATGGTCGTTTTGTCGCGTCTGCCGGCAGTCTAGACCGAGGCTGGGAGCCCGTCCGGGAGGAACTTCACCTCCTCAGAGAGAAACCCACCTACCTTTAAGGCGGTGTGCTACAATGCGCCTTTGCAGAACGGGTTGATCTCTTATCCCCCAAAAATTTTCCATCTTCATCTTTCGCATTTACGACTTACGTCGTTTTTTTTTTTTTTTCAAACGGGACTAAATTATTCAACCAGGGTTTCTGATCTTTCATCAGGACTTTAATTAAGCTCGACGAATTTTCCTGAATCTATTTTGTTTTTTTTTCTTTCTTTTCCAATAATTTTTCAACTCTGACCGACGCTGACGCCATCAACTTCTCTGCAAAGTTCCTCGCGATTATTTTACAAGCTTTAATAATCATTTGATAATGAAATCGGCTATAGCCTGCAGTAAACTAGTTGCAGTATGAGAATCCTTCGGGCAGTTCGAGGCCGGCGTTATACCTGTCCTACCTCCAGTCTCGGCGTCCTGTCCTGCACCTTTCCAAGAAGCCGGCGTCGCAACTCTCGCCGCGTTTTTCGTCCTGAGTTCTTTAGTTGGCAGCGCCACTGAATCGCGTCTTCTTGGCGTTTCACTTTTCACATTTATCGTACATTGGTTCAAAGGCATATATCTAGTTGATGCAGACAGAAACCACAAACCCACTAAAAGTCAACATTTTCTTAGACTAGATTTGGATTTTTTGGAAGTCGTATAATTCCCGTGTTTCAAGAATTTGCGGAACGATTTAGCCCGGCTTTTCTTCTGATTCATTTAACGATAAACTGCACATCAAAAGGTAGCGGAGAGATAATGATCGCAGACACCTGTTGCACGTTTATTCATCGTTCGGATAAAGCCTTAAAAATTTCGAGTCAAAAGTGCGGAGTTTTTCCTTAGGAAAGATAATTCGTTGATAAAATCGAAAAATTCAACAAAAAAAAACTTTCCAAGTTCCGCTGCAGGGTTGAATATACGATCTGCGATCGCCGATTCCCTGATGGGTGAAAAAGGGGATGTAGGTACGGCCAGACGGACAGGGGTAGCGTAAAAAATGGCTAGTGGAAGTAGAACCCCCTTAGGGAAGTTGAAGATCTTGAATGGTAATGATTATAGCAAATAGCTGGGCTCGTAGTGCCCAGGCGCAGGGTGGATGACTGGGTGGCTAATAGCCACTCGTTGGAACCATTCAACCGCAAAATCCCGGGCACCCCCTTCGAGCAACCTTTGATCCCGCCACGCCGAGAGTCAACCCCTTAAAATCTTTATTGTTCAACCCTGAACCGCCCCGAGGATGTTACAATGGGGGTGCATCGGTGGCATCGATGTGTACACACTGCGTGGCTATAGGTATGTATACATACCAAGTTACAAAGTCCATCATACATCATGGACAACGGCGTGGGAACGCCATTACTCGATTTATTATTATTAGGAAAAACAATTTTCAGATCAGTTCCCATACAGATATTAATAAAAAATGTTTTGAGAACAAACGATATTCTTCTTATGACTTGATTGGATCCATCTGACATCTCAAAGAACTCCGATAAAGAAGCCATTTCATATAACGATGCATTGACTTCATCCTAACGTTCAAGCTAAAGACATATTTAAATTTGCCAGGTCAATACGAAGATTAAGCCCTTACCTTTCATTGCTTTGGGTTAGAGATCGTCTGACTTTAATAGCGCGAAAATTTTGCACTATAGTGACCAAAAGTTCTTTGAACCAAAGTTTAATCGACGTATTTAGGACGTAACAAAAATTTACATATAATTGTAAGAAAATTGATGGTGATGTTGGTCCGAAGCAAGGTGGAGTTTACGTTGGTTGAAGTAAGACAGGGAAGGAGGTTTCGGGTTTTAGTATGACCATCGTCGACCCCGGTTATGACGGATCGTCGCCCTGCAGTCCAACGTCAGATTTATTACGACAGTTTAAATCATACGCGCTTATTAATAGCGTAAAAAAAATTTTCCTTCTGCAGTCGTTTCATCGCCCGTGTTTTAGGGTCTTAAGCGAAAAATGACGAGGGTCTACATATCATGTCAAATAAGAAGTCCGAGTTAGCATTCATAAAACACAAATTATTTAATTCTATTCCAGATCTTCAATAATTTCTCTACAGACTCCGTCTGTATCTTCTTTTACAAATTTGTTCAATTTTATGATCAAAATTTTCAAACTGAATACGTTTTATTTTTATTTTTTTTTTCACTCATGCAGCTAGAAGGATGAAATTGAGGTTTTTTAATCCATGACTTCAGCATGTAAGTATACCTACTAGAAAATCCGCTAATACCACGGGGCTTTTAACAATCTATCATGTATATTGAAATGGGTAAAAGAAAAAAAAAAAGAGAGAGAGAAAAAACTGAAGAAAAAGCTGGGGTTCTGTAGAAGAGGGCTCCACGCTTTTCTACTCGTAGTATGCTGCAGCCCCTAGTGGCTAGCCCTGCATTAATCACCTAATGATTCTTGGCCGAGTGGCAAATTGACCACTAGCCACCAGTCCACTAGCCACATACATGAAGAACGTTGGAGGGTAGAAAACGTCCGTTCTGGAGAAAGAGAAAAATGAAAATAGAGCTAGAGACAGAGAGAGATAGATATAGCATATATGGTTCAACTATTGTATCCCGGAAGTGCTTTTTGAGGCTCTCCTTAGCCTTCGATGTTGCACTATAATCCTGAAAGCTATTTTATTTAGTTTTTTGTCAGATTCTTTTACCGTTAAACTATAAAAAAAAAAGTCATATATGGATCAATGCTGACGAAAATTGATGGATTGAATCAAGATTTAAATTTATTATTATATTTTATAATGATATACCTCAACGTTTCTCAAAAGTGTTCTTTCCTCTGTTTCTTTTATTTAATTTTAAAAAAGAAGCTGCTGTAGCTGTAGGGATGAAACGACGCATATAATAGAAATGCATAATCTCTTCCTCGAAAAATGACGTAGGATACCTACACTGGACCTTGTAATTCGATATTCTAAACCTCTTAGTTTCAAGATAGGTGTTCACTTCCTGTGATCTTCCAAGAAGTATGAAACTCGAAAAGCACAAGAGGTTGCAGTAGGGGTGTGTCTCTACAATTCCTTTCATGCCTCTTTTCTTTCCTAAGAACTTTACCTACATATATAACCATTTGAATAATAAAGAAAGAAAAAAGAAAAAAAAAATCACAACCAAAGCATAAAGTAAGGGAAAATTTCAAAAGAATAACCCTGCAGCTATTTTTTAAGGGTAAATAAATTTCGCGGGAAATTCAAATCTCTGATAGAAAAAGACTTTATTCATTAAGCTACATGTCTGATAGTGTTTTAACGGCATATTATACGTCATACATATGTATTATGTGTATAAAAGTTGAGGAATACATAGGCACAGCGATAAGCGAGGTCGTAGCGACGACGCTGGATGAGACCGAGGGATGGAGGGACGGGCGGGCAGCCGCATACACGTGGCGAACCGTCTAGACCGGCGTCAGACGTTGTACCGGGTTTGCCTCGTGAGCGTATCATTACGCGTACGTGCGACCGACCAACCAACCAACCAACCAACCAACCAACCAGCCAACCAACCGACCAACCGACCGACCAGCCAACCGACCGATCAACCGACCGACCGACCGACCGGGCTGACATAACCCCCGGCCGTCTAATTACGACGAACGACCAGGCGAGAACATTGTAGATATCCTCTGCAACTGCTATGCAACAACGGTTGAAACATCGCCACGTGATCGCGCTGTTCTTACTTACAGCTCAACGTCTCGTCACGCGTTTTTTTTTTTTTGTTTTTTTCTTATTCTCTTTTAGACGGTTGGCTTTTTCCTCGATCTTTAGATTCTAGTATATTATAGTTAGTTTTATCCTCGCATGAATGTCTGCATAAATTGCAAATGAGATACGTTCGTTTTTTAGTCGAAAATTGAATTGTAAAAATACACAAAATTATACAGATTATGATAATTCATCGTATAGAACAGAAATAAAATGCAATAGATTCAAGTTTAGGGTTGAAAATTAAAAACAGCGATCAGGACTTCTCAGTTTTTGGTATCAAAGACTCGAAAAATTGTTTTTTTACCTTTACAGAAATCCGTCCTTTTCGAATTCTTTATATCGTATAAAGACACATACTAATAAATCGTCCCGATTTTTCTTGTCAACTTTAGTACCTTTTCGTTGAAATCGTCAGAAAATTAAATTATGTAACATTTCGTTGAATAAAAGGCGATACATGAAACCGTTTTGTATTTTCTTGAAGTAGGGTCAACACTCGCTTTTTTTAATTATAGAACAGTTTAGTTTTAATTTTTTTATTTTTTTTTTTTCAGCTCGTTTAATGCCTCCATAATTTTACAGTCGTAGAACTGTAGATTCTCAGACATGAACGAGGCGAGAAATATTTTTATTGTTAAATATTTCTCACGAAAAGTAGCAGCTCATAATGCAAATTAAGTTCTCAGAATCTTTGCTCATTCATAAAATTATATTTATACATTTTTGAGGCGGATCCGACTTCCTCTTCAACGAATATCATTAAATTTTTAATTTTTTTTTCTTCCAACGGTTTAAAATTATGAAAATAAAAATGAAAGAATACAAGTTTGAAAAAGTTTTATAACTAAATTTATGAATTATCTACAATTTTTATAATCAACTATATCGTATACAGCTTATTTATGTCCTTATTAATGTTTTGTACACTGTGTGTAAAACCGCAGTGTCGTTTTTCAACTGAATTCTAATCATTCGAGGCCTTTCCGTTTCCTGTTTCAGCAACGTATTAACGTATAGCTATAATACAGAATGAAAATAGCACGTTCTAGATACACGGTGAAGCAAGCTACTTACTCAACTTGCCAGCCTACTTGTTCGCGTTGATTACACTCAATGTTACAAGCGTGTAAACTTGTCGTTAATAAATCGATCCCTGTATAAAGTATGAACAAACGTGTTTATTTTCTGTTCAAACTATGCAGCTAAGATCTTATAACTATAATTCTCTTTTCGCTTTAACACTTTTGCACAACTTGTTTCACAAGGCTAAGGTGTATAAGTAAGTAACACGTAGATAAATCGAGCATCGAATAACATCATGCAGAAAATTATCTAGGAATTATTTTCATTAGTAAAGGATTGTGCAGATGGTTTTAAGAATATCAGAAAATTATTTATACATACTATGGAAATAAACTTAAGACCACACAATATCGGTGTGATACAACAAGCATTTTGATCGTATTTCAAATATTGAGATTTAAAAAAGCTCATTGCTGTTTTTCAATTTGAAATCTCATTGAAATGGGGCCGATTTGGAATACTCACAGTTTTTAGAAATGATATTTCCCCGAAAGGCTACACAGCCACTTCAGTAAACTTTGGAACGAAGAAATACTAAAGGTTCAAAATTCCAAAAACTGAAGATTCAAACGGCCAAAACTCCGGAACTTAAATTCTAAATCGTCTCAAACGAATTCGGGATATTTACTGTTTGTAACTTGAAGAGATTTTCCTTCTGGGAAATGATGATAATGTCTCATTCACGTATAACAATAGGATTTATATACCTCGCTTTCGAGATCCTTTGCATAGTAAAAATAGGAGGAATAACAATTAACCGTTACAAGATTTTTGTCCTTCACCTGTTTTGCCTTTTTGTCATATCATCATGCATCGTTCAATAATATTTCTCTGAATCGACAATTTTCATTACTCGCTACTTTCACGGTATTGATATTAACATACACACATACTCGTACTTACCTTACCTTACCTTACCTTACCTTACCTTACCTTACCTTACCTTACCTTACCTTACCTTACCAACGTATACTACAAGTCTCGAGCGCACGTAGAACCCCAAGTTCAAACACCTCCGATTAAGCATGCATGCATATGCTATGGGTAAGCGATTGTTGTGGGCATTCCCAGCAGACAGTAGACTGGTTCCGAGACTCACAAGGCCATCTGGGTCCGCCACTATTCCATCGACGGGTACTCGTTACTCGTATTTCTTCTTCGAATTATACTTTGTAAAGTTAAGCCATATCGCGATTGACGCTCAATCCAATTTCAATTCTTTAATACAGACTTCGGAACGTTATAAGACAGTTATAATTTTTTTTTATTTTTTTTATTATCTTTCATACAAATCGAATCTATAAGACGTTCTATTTATTATTTATTAAATAATCCAGACATCCAGACCAAGATCCGCAATTTTTCTTCTTCCTATATCTCTTGTCATTCGAGAGAGATTTTTTTTTTTTTTCAGCGTACCTTACGCACGTAAGATTCTTGTGATTTTTAGTCTTATTACATTTCACGGGTAGACCAAAGCCAAGAAAACATATTAAAATCAAAAGAATTTAAACATTCGTCGTTTTTCACAAAACATCGAAAACGGCGAGCTTTTACCAAGAATGTTGAGTCAAAATAGACGCCGAATTACACTTCGCGGTATTACGTATCTAAACATCTGTGTAAGAAATTATCTAACATAACATATCTACGAGATTTTGCATACATTTTCATATTTTCATATTTTCCTGGAAAGTAAACAGGATATTTTACTGATATTATTTCATCCTTAGCTTCGGGGTAAACGAAACAAACTCCTGAACACATTTCTCGACATGTTATTCATCTCTCAGAAAATTGCAATGCAGTATTCTCAGCAACGTAGGTATATCTACATTCGAGAAGCTGCATAGCTCTGCTTGGTGCATTTCTCTTGCAGAATTCGCATCGATATTATAATATAATGGCGATGACGAAAGAAATGAGACACTGCACTGCAGATTATTGTTTGCTGCATGATGTTGCATTGTCTATCCTATCCGGAGAAAATTTTGTCTTTTTGCTACCTGGACGAGACATAACAAGCTAAGGCTGTTGATCATCAGGATCAGGAGGTGTCAGACAATGCAAACCCAGACGTGAGACGTGAGAGATAGCGAACACCACGATTTCCAACTAGCAAATATCTCTATCTTATCGCTAGGCAATTCCAATGTAGTATTGGTCATGGCTTTGAAATTTCAAACTGAAATTCATTGCAATTCGACAGAGACGTGCGTGCTATTCGACACATTGGGAGGTCGATGACGTCTCGGTTTTAAAATCCGTGTTTTTGTCTTTTCCCTTCTTTTCCTCATCGCCGCATGATTTAAAGCATCGGTGAATACGAGAATGGAAATTTTTCGCTATTGCGAATCAGCCTGACCTGTACATTTATTAATAACATCTCTGACCGCAAAACCTGCCGCAGAATGTCATTCGAAAAAAATTCACGTGCTTTGAATCATCACAATAAACAAAACACGCCAATTTTATATTAGTACGAAAATCGTAAGACTTTTCAAGAAATTTCATTCAACGAAGGATAAGAATCCTGCGACGCCTAACGTCCCTCAAAGTCTCGGGACGCCACAGGTGGACATAGAAAGGCTGCTGCTGCTGCTGCTGGTGCACCGGCGTGCGCACTTACGTCACGCACCAAGTGAAACCGTTGCGTGACTCACCCTCGCAGACTGATTATCCAGAATTACTTGTCTGATCTACTATTCGGTCCAGACTTTCTGTTCGTGTATTTACAGTTCGGAATCTGCACCTTTCGTAAAGATTGTACATAAGTATACAACATCTAAAGAACGGTCAATCACTTCTCAAGTGCCTTTAGTCGACTGCAGACATATTTCAGAGGCGAACTTAAAACCAGACGGATTTCACTTTAGCAGTATCTTCAGGAGTTGTTTAAAACCCATAGAAATCCTGAAAATAGACTTTCGTCAGTTCGTTTAAAAAATTTCTGCAATATTCTAAAACTTTCATCATATGCAACCCTCCGTTGGTTCGAAATGAAAATCGACATTTTCGAGTACTTTGGTCTTCCGATTTGGATAAGATTGAAATCCTGGGTTGAATTTATAATCCCTTAGCTATATTAATGCATAATTTACCCTCGGGGTTAATCGCAAGTATAAAATGTCAAGTTGAATCAATGTTTACCCTACCGAGTTAAGAATTTCCTTGTTTTTGCACGGGTATTTGGTATCGTTGTCGGAGGCCGGGTCGTCGCGCCGCCCGAGGGACGAGGCGTCGCGACGTGCTGCATAATTCCTCCCTATCCCTCCCCCCTCTCCTCTTCCTTCCCAGGCCGCAAGTTCCTCTGGGGGAATGATTTATGGCGGTAAGAGATATCTGCCGGAGAACCGCGTCACGATCTTGGCAAGGGCGTGTCGATCTCTTCTCGGTTCTGCAACGCAGAGGACTTAGTCGTAGAACTATATACGTACCAGCTAGGGTTACATACACATCCTTACATCCATACATCTCGTTCGAAGCTCGAAATCGTCAATCAACATTGCCCGAATTCCATTCGCCCATTCGTTATTTCATCCGGCTTATGACGTTGGCTAGATAATTCCGACAGAAAAGAATCACATTGGATGATATTATTGATAATTGGATCATCATAGTAGTAGGAATATGCCGGATGTAGGTATCTACCAAGAGGAGACACTGACCCCTTATAACCAGTAGGCCTCTCAATTCCCAAATGTACCAGCGAGGCTAGATTTAATATTAAATTGTCAATAGACCAGAGTAGTAATAGCCGAGAGACGAAAACAGACGGATCAACGGATGGATAGATGGACAGATGGATGGATGGATGGATGGATGGATTAGATCGTTCTCTCTACGCACGAAACAGTCATCTAATCTGGGTCAAGTGGTCCTTCCTGTTTTTTACAACCTTAAACGTACGCATCATGCGTCGGAGATATAAACCCTTACAAAGTTTTGTGGGACCAACTCTTTGAACTTCTTCTTCCCATGCATTTCTACTCTTTACTTATTAGCCAATTTTTTATCGAAGTAACGAACGAACCTTTCATATCACAGTCTTAAATTTCTAATAAACAAAAAAAAAAAACAGCCTATGGAATGTGATTACGTCTCTTGAAGTGAATAAGATTAAGTAATATGGCTGATTTTCCTATTGTCATCTAATCTAGTATTTAAATTGAATGAACGGTTATTCTAAGCAATAAAGAGAAAAAATATTTTATTCACCTCGGCTCATAAGTGTTGATAAATTATTGATAATTTGATGCAATTATTTATCGATTTGTTTTTTTTTTTTGTTTTTTTTTTTAAAGCGAGTTTAATCGCTAATTAAAATCAGATACCTGTGTAGTATTGCGGGTCATACGACTCTGCACTAGTTACAAAGGGTATAATAATTAATCATCAGTTTCAGTTGATAAACGTACCTATAGCTTTAAGTTTCAGGTTCGTTTCTGGTATTGTGAAGAGATTAGATAATTACCTCAGGTAACGATGCAAATGATTGTTTTATTGTTTGAACTGGATAAAGCCTATCCGGGATGCATCTTGCATCTCCGGTGTTACGGTATGAGGTAGGTAATGCCAGTTGTCTGCATCGAATACGCGGAGGCTCATTTCCGCGCTCGGAAACAGTACAATACAATTGAAAGGCGAAGAGCATCATAAATAAACCAACTAATTATTTCTAGCGTTCAATTTCCTGTTCACTTGCGATAGTATATATGTATGTATAAGCTCTGTGTGTGGAATGAGGTACCTGTACAAAATTGTATTAGTGGTACCGTGGTACCATACATTCTAGGTATACGCGCGTCATATACCTACGTATGTAGTTACGTATGTAATCGCACGCGAGCTTGTAGTCTGGGAATCGTTAATCACAGAGGCGTAAGCCAGAAATTATTGTTCAACCAAGTAATTTGACGCTAATTTCAATCCGCTAAAATTATTCAACACCTAATACATTTGAAAATGAAAAACGATGGAAGGGGGAAACTCGATTCATCATTTCATAATTATACTTATTCTCATCTACACGATAATAAATCAGGCAAAAATTAGAAGCCAGATTCACAATTTTTTTTATTTTTTCAACCGTCTTATACCGTTTTTGAAAATTTCTCCTAGTCTGAGGAAATTGTACGCAAATTTTTACTCAAAGAAGTCAATTCGCTAGTCGGCTTACGCCTTTGGGTAAGTATTTTTATATATATATATGTAGGGGTTTTCGTAGCCGTTTAATTATCGTACGCAATGTGGTGTAGTATAGATACTGATACTTATCGCTTTCCTACGCGGAGAATAATAACTAAAGAAATAAAATAACCAGGTTAACAGGATCCAGATTCTGTTCCTACGTATGGGAGGTACTTGTAGGTACCTTACATACATATAGGTATAGTTTAGTTCTATTTTCTCGTAGAACGAGGTGAACGGCACTGAGCACTAGCTATCGGTGCTTGTTTCCTTAAAAGGTAAAATTAGTCAAACAGCCGTTGACGCGTGTATTATATTATAATATATTAAATTATAACGCGACAAAAAGAAAAACAAAAATGGGTAAAAAATAGAATCCACTTCAGTAAAAAAATAAAAAAAAAAATCTATTATCGCAACGGAAAACAGCGATGAAAAATAATAATCCGTTCTCTCAGACCGTGTTTGGTTTGGCGGCAGCCAGACCGAGCCAAGGGACCCGAACGGGACGCTTAAGGTACCTGTATCAGACATCACCGTACGCATTTATTTGTCAGGGCCCCCTCCCTCCCCCGTCTGGGCCCCAACGATTTCTTGGGGCTGAGGCCCGAAATCAACGGACTTAACGTGGTCCAACCTAGTGCTAACAAATGGCCCTCATTTGTCCTCTGTCAGCAATTTTTTCGCCCCCTTTCTTTGCCATCGAGAGAGGAAACCGCGCGATGCAGTCTGACCTTGCTATAACGCGCACCTTTGCATACCGAAACTAAGATCGGTAAGTCGACGATCTCTGGATTATTTCGCGTCAAAATCGTGCGGCAAAAAATATAGATTTATTAGTTTTGGGTGAAAATCGCGTTACTCTAAACTAATGGGGTGAAATTTGAGTGAAAAAAAAAACCAAAGACATTCAAAACCGAACTAAAGCGCTTGATTGCGACAAGAGCTTTCGGTCATGAAGAAAAAAAAGGATGAAAAATTTGTAATTAGAAGATCGTTTATTATAGGTCAAAATTAGGGGCGCGTAGAATATAGGGGTGAATATGCAAGAGCCGAAATTTAACTAGTAGTAGGTAAAATCGATTTTCTACGACACTGCTGCGACCCAGTTACCCAGCTTTCGAGATTAGAAGAGCGAACCTAGAGCTGCAGGCTCTCCTAGCATAATTACTTACTGTTCTTGACTCTTTCTCTCTCTCTCGCTCTCTCTCTTGCTCTCTCTCGACACTTGTTAATTACCGTTTCATCTTTTCTCCGCTCTGGGGTACTCGACCTTTTGGTCCTCGACCTTTTGACGTAAAATTAGAAAATAATAGGAACAAATATTAGATTGCATCGTAGCCATAAGTTTTTTTTGCAGCAAAATATGATGAAAATTTGAATTATTATATCGTTTGGAATCTGTAAAAAAAAAAAATTATTATTATTTTATTTTTTATACTAGGATTCAGATAAATATACGCTTTTTATCCCCACGATTAAACGCGCTCTTCTCTCTCTCTCTTTCTCTCTTTTTTTTTTCGTTACGAAAGCTTGCGCATCCCGTGCGTAACCCGACGTCAGCGTCGCGGTATTACGCGATAAATGGGCCGAAGAAAGAATTGATATCTTGGGTCGAGCGAAAGGTTTAGCAACCGTTGGTCTGAGACGTCCATGCGCAAGGGGATATATATTTAACCCACATCCCCACGTAGAGGGTGGTGAAACCAAACGTTATTTAAATAAAGCCATAAAATCGGAACCGGGTTGAAGTTCAGAATTTTGAGACTCCCGAACGCTGAGAAATCCGAATTCGAATGCTTTAAAATTCGGAATTTTGAACTTCCGGTGTTCTTAGTTTAAAAGTTTTTGAAATCGGCTATCTAGACTATCGAAGAAATACTCGGTAGTATTAAAATTCCGAACTTTTACCAGGTCCCAAAAAAATCGATCCTTCGACGGTGTGTTTCCGAAAAAAATTTGACGTAGCTATAATATAATAGAAGCGTAATAAAAATCAAGAACAGTTTTTCGAAACAGAAAAATCAAATTCTGAGAGAAAAAAACGTTCAAATCTAGTCTCTTTTCTCAACATTTAACGATTCCGGTATCTCAAAGACGTTATCGTAAAATAGGTATGATTTTTTTTTTTTTTTTTCGTCGTGGCACCCTGTACGTATATGAAAGGGTCAAGAGGGTCGAGCGGGCCTAAAAAGGGCCGAGATATGTCGCTTGACTAATTTTCACTGGCATCCCTGCGATAAAAAAAACTGGCCTATACTCTTACCGAGTGTAAAAGCTAAAGGCGAAGAATCTCGGGGACAGGATCTCGCGATCATGGTCCTACCATGAGACACCGGTGAACCGGGCTAATAGCGTCGTTTCGCCCGCCAAAACTATTTCTTCGGATTTTATGAGGCTTATAAAAATGATATCACCCGACTGACTCAGCCTACTGCACACATTTCTCTCTCTATCTTTCTTTCTCTCTCTTAATCTCTATATATTTCTATCCCTTTTCTCTCAGCTTCTCTCCCCTTCGGCTTGAACACTTATCCGAATGCCAAAGACGGAGTGAGGACTGGTTCCTCCGAAAACTTCTTAACGGACGCGAATTCCTATTAGAAAGGATTTTATTTTATTTTTTTCTTCTCTCTCAAGCTTTCAAAATTAATTAAAAAATACGGAGAATACGCGAAGGTCGAGTAAAACGAAGATTCCAAAGATTTACAAACGTATTAATTTTCAAGAAATATAACAATGAATCAGATTTCCTCTTCGTGCAGAAATTTTTTTTTCTATTTTTCTTGATGATACAAAAGCGCGAAAAGAAAAAAAAAATAATCATAATAATCATCAAGCATATTTAGAAATCAATGAAAATATTGGAAAATTGAATGAAAACTATAAATGATGAGTTTTAGAACGGGAAATAAAGCTTGTGAATTTGAAAAAGCTGCCTTACTGTATTCAAATTCGATTTACAAATGAGGGAGTAAATTTTTGATTTAAAGATCCAATACCTGTGATATTTATTTTATTTCAAAAATCTTTTTTTTAAAAACATAACGAGTTTCTTTATGCAACGATTTGGCAAAGACTAGATGAAGGATCGGGTATTTAGGAATATATTTCGTGTCTCGACTGTTGGGGCTGATCGCGGTTTTTTGGAAATCCAAACTCTCTGAGTCTAGGGCAGCTAATTGTAAGCTGGGTTAATGAGAGTAAAAAATAAAGAGAGAGAAAGATAGAGAGAGTGGAACACGTGGTTTTTGCATACCTATACCAGTCGCAATAAACTAATTTCACAACTCTCGACTCTGCATGATCCTCGAGTCTCGAGTCTTGAGTCTTGAGTCTTGAGTCTTTCACGTTGAGCCCGAAGCGAATAGCGTATAGAAGTCTGCAGCAGCGAACTCTTTATTCGTGAAAAAAATATCATTGACTAAAATATTTGGCGAATTTTATTTTTTATTTTATATTATAATAGAAATTTTTCTTTTCCATGACTCATAAATAAATATATTTATAATTTATACAAAAAGCATGTATAAATGCGAGTGTACTGATCTCTGCGTAATACTATCACAGCTTTTACTCTCGTGTTGGTACATTGCGTATGTACACGTGTATATGCATACGTGTACTCGAGGATGATATATGAACCTCTACTCGCTGTGGAAAAAGCGTGTGTTATTATTGTATTTGTAACTGCTACACGATAAATTATAGTAATTTTCAGTCCAATTAATAACCTCCATAAATCGAGAGTTGATGCACCGTAGAGGTACGCCCAGCATCCCTCTTAATACTTTATCCTGTTCTCTTCTCTCTGAGCTTCACCCTACTATGTAACTTCTTGATTTTTAATACAACGTCTAATTGCTCCAAGATGCAACGTTCTTCGTTCTTACATACGGAGTTCAGATAAGAAGAACTATCTCTCTTACACATATGTACATCCATATATCTATATATCTATACAGTATATAGTATACTTCGAATATATTATCTCCTCCTGTATGTTTAATCATTTATATCTTAAATATCATCGTGTTCGTAGAAATTCTGAAAATAAATAAAAGAAATGGATGAACAAAATTGCAAATAAGATAAACCTGCAGTTGTTGCAAATATTAAATGAAAAGAATATGAAACGTACGAATTTGGTAAATAAATAAAAATTTCAAAAATTCTATCATTAAAACAATTTCATCTCACTTACCTTTGATTTCGATATTTCATCAATTGGTTCAATCATCAGATTTTCAAAATTTGTTTAAGGAATCGGTTGTCTTTTTTTTGTTCTTCTTCTTTTATCAGAATAATGAAGTATCGTCAATTTATTATTTATTTATTAACACATAATATATAGTACAGGTGTTTTAGATTTTTTTTTTTTACAGAAACTGATTGAGCTCAGATTAATTACAGACTTTAAGATTGATAATAATGATTAATTAATTTAATATCTTAGTTTGAGTGTATAAAATAAAATAAAATAGATAAATAAATAGAATTCCATTCTTGTAGAGTTTTTTTTCCTTTTTCTTTCTTTTGAATTTTACTTTTTGTATAACTTTTTTCTATACATAACGTATAGAAACTATAGCAAAACTATTTGTTTCCCTAAGTTTACTAGATCGCGATGTTACGTTCACGCTTGACTACGAAAGAATTATTTTCGTTTCCGGTATTTTCTATAGTATCTAGTATATATAATATATATATATATACAATACCGTAGTCTTTATAGAGTCTAAAAACAATGGTTAAAGGCATGAAGAAGAGAGAACCTTTTTCAAAAGGGATCGCGTGCCGGCGAACTGGTACCGTGACCGAGGCAAAGTTCTTTAAAGGAATGGTGTACCATTCAAGATACGTATTTATATATATCTCATAGGTATATATATAATATATATCCTATCATATGTAAGATTCAAAAAGAAAAGAAAAAAAGAAACTAACTAACACAAAAACGGAATTCTAATTCATCGTTTCATATTACGATTATAGAGAAATTGGCTAATCAGGATGAGATACTTTTGGGGTATCAATCTTGAATTCTAAGCCTGGCATCGGTCGTAGTAACAAAAATAATCGTGTGATGTGGTGATACTTTGAGTATGTAACTCCAGTTGTAGATATAAGTATTTGCAAAGGATCGTTTGATTATAAGAACATTTTTAGATATATGTAAATTGTTGTTAATTGTCAATTATGTTGGTCAGGTATTTCTTGGTAACGTTGCTGGGTCTTTTTCCAAAGGGCTTGTTTCTTCTCCGCACCTGGGTCGGCCTCTATAGCCGGAAGTCCAGCGCCAGATGCACCTAGACCCGCTTTATTGTGATTTGATACTAAAGGAACCTGAAATCAATCGACGTAAAGAAAAATTGAAATTAAAAATAAATAATCGAGAGAAGAGAATGAATTAAACTTTTTATTAGGGGTGGTTTTCGTTGCATTTGTTTAGTCAGATAATAAGACTGGAGAATGTTGATGTTATAGAAAATAGAAGAGTGGGAATAAAATCGACGATGTTAAACCAAATGATTAGATGATCTTAGAAAATAAGGGAAACGAAGAATTCTGAATTTTATGGGCATTATCGACATTTGGTAGCGCCAAGATTTCAAAGCGTTTGGTGTCGATTCAAAATTTCGAAAGTCCTAAAGTAAAAAGAAGGAAACAAAACAAAAAAAAAACACTTGTTTCATCGTGGGGCCAAATTTTAAGCCGATAGAAATGAAAGTCAACATTTTTGAGAATTTTTTGAAAGAATGAATGAATTTTTTGAGATTTTTTTAAAATATTCCCAAGTGAAAGACGTTTACGAGGGGGTGCTACTATATAAGACCTGAAAAAAATGTCAATTAAATCGGCAATTGGTCAGACTAAAACCTCGTCAAATTATCCCATTTACGTCCTAACGCAGCCACGTCTGACTTAGGAATCGTTGTATCAAAATCCGATCTATAATAATAAAAAGTTGGAAAAAAGTAATAGTGGACTGAGGTATATAGTCACCGACCGTGCCATGCGGAAAAAACCATTAGCATTTTGCCACCTCATGACACTTCGTCCGCCCGCGCTGTCCGTCTATGGATAGTCAAATGCAATATTATATGCGAAAGTATCTATACAGGGTGATTAAGAATTCGTGACGAATTTCTTGAAGGGTTAATCCTTGTCAAAATTGGGATCGAAAGTTCTTTAGTCATTTTTTCGAAAAATGATTTTTTTTCCTTTGAAGTTTTTTTTTTTTCTCTCTCTCTCTCTCAATGTTTGAGAGATTTCTTGGTGAAATTTTTTTATTTGGTGGAAGATGTTAAACAAAAAAAAAAATGTTTTATAGTTCGGAGGTAAAAAATAGCTCAATTCCTATTTTCACAAGGCTCAACCCCTGATGTGATTAGTGACGAAATTCGAATCACCCTGTATATGTATACGTATACGTATTAAATACGTGAGTATTCGCGATTACCCCGGCTACAGACAGACCCGGGAAGACCCCGCAGTCTTATTGTTTGGTTGTGAATAAATTCGCGTTCGCTTTCTGTTTAAACATACGCGGGGTGGGTGAGTCATTCGCGTTTAAGAATGCCAAGAAAGCTAACCCAAGGCAAAGAAACGAGCGCCAATACACGCTCGATGTAAAACGTCTCGCTGCCCTTTGGTCCGGTCCGTCGCATTGGCAAAGATATCTATGCAAATTCGGCTCTCAGACAACTTGTGATAAGTAGTTAGGTTCCTCAGGACTCTAGAGGACTCAGAGGACTCAAACAGAAATCAAAGGTCCCATCACTGTTTTACTGCACTGTCCCACATCCCCAGCTATGCCATTAACTTCTCTCTGACTATATCATTATTTACAATTTTACCTTATCAACGATTTTTTACATTCGATACTTTGTTTCGACAAGATTTTTTCTTCCCTTCACCATCGATTCTCTCTTTCTTTCTATATTTTTTACGTTTTTTTTTTTTTTCTTTTTGCAAGGAACTGAGATAACCAGGGAAACTTTTATATCCAAAGCGACTGAAAATACGAAGGGGTCGTTGAAACGGATATACCTATGTATAGTAAGAATACAAGCCTTGAGTCGTGGCGAAGGACACACGTGTGGGTTACGTAAGTTTGAGTAAAATTCTTCAAATTTCCAGACTAAAAAGAAATTCTGATTATTTGAAGAAGATGGCGAAAAGTTGACGGTATGGTTCTTTTTTTTTTTTCCTTCTTCTTCTCTCTATTCCTTTTTTTTTTTCTTTTTTTTTTTTTCCTCAGGCTTCCACGACCTCGAATTCTTCGTCGTTTATAAGTCGCTATTGCAGACGTGAGGTAGACTGGATTTAAAAGTTAAAAAGGTAAAAAAGGAAACTTGAGAAAATTTGATAATATTATGTTATAATAAAAGAAAAAAGAATTTTAAACACGCGAAAAAAAAAAAAAAAACCAAGACATATTCATCCGAGATGAAGTTACTTCGAATATATCTGTAACTAGGGATGTAGGTATCTGAGACAAGTGGTTGATGTGGTTCCGGGCACAAACTCGAACTCTTATCGCTAAAAGCTGAGGCCGTTTCAGTTTTTCGGTTGGCCGGTCATAGAAGTGATACTCTCCTGAATCCTAGCTCGTATTTGGGGCAAGTGTCTCCCCGTCTGGATGTAAATGAGGCCTCTACAACCCCCCTAGCGAACACCCCTTCTCGCAACGCTTCAGACACTTGACTTACTTGCTTGCTTGCTTGCCGCGGCGTCTCTCCCTGATGAAGCTTTGAGGGTATTGTAAAGTGATATCTCAAAGTCCTTTAATATTCATTCCGATTGAGTTACTATTTTTTCTTATTCTATATTTCATTTTTCAAGGATTTCATAGAATTTCAACGAATCTTTAGAAATTTCATCTAATTTCGAAGACTTTTAACAATTCAGATTTAATTTCAATTTTATGGATTTCATCAAATAGAATTTCTCTACCATTTCACAAATATTTCATTGAAATATCGAATATTTGGAAAAACCACAAGATCAAAGCTTCAGTTCAGGTTTTAAAAATTCTTAATTAATTTCATTGAGAAATTTGACAAATTTCGTACGGCTTTGATTGAAATTTCATATAATTCTTTTCAACTTTATGAATTTCGTAGATAACAAGATCAGCCAACCCTTCGTAACGAACACATGCATCGATAGAAATGAAATGCAAGGGTTTCTGTTCACTGGATTTAGGTAAATCTTTATAGAAAGATGGAAAGAGCGAGAAGGAATAAGATTTAGAATTTATCTATCCTACGTGAAGTTTGAATCGTTTTTTTTTTACACGAAATTCGTAAATTAGAAAATTGCCCGTAAGTCTAAAGCCCAAATCTCACGACCTATAAGTTTCCCTGCAGCTTTCCTCCGCCTAGCCTGCTTGCCTGGCTGGTTTTGTATACCTATAACATATACATCAAGGCACTTTTATTTCCTTGCGATATCTAAAATGCGCGAGAGTCGCGCATGTGTTTACTTTTGGAAGCGACTCGACCCTAAGTGTGTTTGTTAAACAGACGTGGACCTCTCGATGACTAAACCCCTCCGCGACTTGCGAGGCGTCGAGACGAGCGTCGTTGAGGGTTGGGAGCCTGTGCGTATATCTTTAGGACGGATGACTGAGCCATGGAGACGCTTTTAGAGCCACTTTCGGCGCGAATGAAATATCAGGGCTATTGGATTGCGAGACACACGGTACCCAATTAGGAATACTCGCTGATCGTATAACATCAGACATTATACTACAGGACGTATTAGAGTCTCGTGAGAAAATAATCACGAATTTAAACATCATGCATCGATTATAATGTTGGCTAAGAGCTTCATCATTCGTACCAATTTTTCCATTAAGTTTCGATCGAAAAATGATCTTGACTTATTTTAACGATTCCTCAAATTTTTGGATCTCGATTTCAGGATAATTTTTTCAAGTACTAATCGCACCCAATGAAAGTATCCTAGAATTACGAGAATATCATAGATTCCAAGGATTTCAAGGATTCCAAGAAATTCGATAATCTAGAGATTTTCGGATACTTCAAGAATTCCATAGATTCCGAGGGTTTCATAGATTTCAAGGTTTTAATGAATTTCAAGGATTTCAAGAATCATTAGAATTACAAGAATTTCGAGAGCTTCGAAAATTTCAAGAATTTCGTGGATTCGAGGGATTTCATAGATTCCGAGGATTTCGTGAGTTTCAAGAATTTGTACAAACTTCACGAATTTCATATACATTTCAAGGATTTCGAAGATTTCCAGGTATGGTGAAAGTAAAATCACTGTTTTCACATCTTATTTGGAATCTATTTGCCTCGTTAGAAAGTATTCCTTCGAAGGAAAATGTTCGAATGAAATTTTCCCACTTGAATGATCATTTCCTTATAAACCTATACATATAAAAATGATACGAATACTGGATGATAAATTCGCCATGTGGATGGCTCGAAGAAGTCAGTGTGGATATACATCCACGTGTCAGATTCTGCATTGCAGACTTAACGTATCTATACAGAGTATGAGTTTTGATTGGCAAGTGAATCGCGGGGTGCGACTTGCGAGTGTCGAGTATATGATGGGTTGAGACTTAAGAGTTGCGAGTAAGTTGCGGTCGGGCATAGTATAGGAAAGAAGAAGTCAACGCCCACGCAGTTCGCTTCCCTGATCACTCTGATGGTGATGCATCTGTCTAGACCACTTAATGCCGCTGTTATTGCCCGTGTGGCTTGTTGTAACCTTTCTTAATACCCGCTTCTCCTCAGCTCTCGCTCTTGCTCAGCAACTTCTTCTTCTTCTCCTCCTCTTATTCTTATTCTTATTCTTATTCTTATTCTTATTCTTATTCTTATTCTTATTCTTATTCTTATTCTTATTTCCCCTCCGCCCTCAAGTGCCAACTGCACCAGCTACTCGGGACTACTACTCCTTCAAAGGATTCTGCAGTAGGTACACCACCGTACGAGGGAAATACAGATTGCCAAAGATGTATAATACCAATACTTTGATACAAGTTCCACGGATCACGACTTAGTTTACGATGGTGTTTGACCAGATATACCAACACCTTCTTACACCCCGTTCACATATCTACATTTTGCTGCAAACACCCGAGCAGTTTACATTGACACTTACAGTATACACTGCTTATGATCGTAGCAGGTTTATTCGGATCATTGCAGCCCATACTTGGACCTGTGTACTGCGAAGACATGAACAGAGTTTCGTAATTATTTATTAAAACTTAAAAGTAGTGGGTGGATTTTCTGCACCGTTAAACTTTCGGACCTTTTCGATCAGCATCAATAATAATTCCCGAATATAAACGATGAAATTCATCATCGAGATTTACATTAAAATTTTATGAATTTCGTTTAAATTTCTCTTCGATTTTCATCAGATTTCATCGAATATTCGAAAAATCTTACAAAATTCCGAAGACTTTATGCGAAATTTCACAAGCTGTTCATTTATTGAATTGAGATTTATCTAGGATTAAGATTAAATTTAGAGGATCTAATAGAATAGAATTTTCAAGCTTTGATTTAAATTCCATAAATTTCTCACACAGATTCCTTTTTAACTTAATGAATTTAGTTTCGTAATTATTTATAAGACCTTAAATTAGTGGGTTAATTTTACCGTTAAACTTTCGACCTCTTAGATCAGGATCAATAATCGCCTAAATACCAACGGTGTAAATTTCATTATTTAGTTTTAATTAACTTATAGAGTCCGATCGATTCTATAAATGGATATTTTAAACCGTATATAGGTGTGTGTATAAATCAGAGTGTCTAGACTTAGCGAATCTTTAATTACACGGTATAAACATATAATCGGTTGAATTAGAATTCGGATTTAATTATTCGACAGTGATAAACGCCCGTTTAAAATCACCAGTATAATGTTTAATCAAACAGTATAGTGAGTCATTTAAAATTGTGTATATAATATATATTCCTATGTGTATATAAGGTCGGACGAAAAAGACAATTAAAGCCAAAAAATTTGACTCGACGACCTTTTCTGCAAACTTTAATTCCTTTTATTTCTTCTTTTTTTCTTCTTCTTTTTTTTATCGCGAATGTGGAACTCTCGAGTCGGCCTAAATTTTCTGCCCGTTAAAAACGATCGTATTCAAATTTGTTTTATACATCATTAAGAGGTGAGGACTCGTCCGTCTAGACTCTCCTCGATGTAATATTAAATTGTGTCGGATCGTTCGGTCGGTTAGCGTCTGCGGAACTAGAGAATTTAATTAGTCAATTAATAAACGGCTAAGGTGAGAAAATTTCAAGCCAGATAAATGCGTATCGGGTTAGGTGACGTCGAGGATATCTCGCGTCGAGACGGCTAGACATGCTCAAGGCAATACGTACGCGTTCTGAAGCAATAGCTGATTAACGGATTGACTATAGCCTCAAGCAACTCGTACATTGTGAATATCTAGGTAACTACCTACATTGCGCAGAGTATAATAAATATATACGGGGTGTTCTTAGCCAAAATCTATAAATGAAAATTACATTTAATTATATAGCTCTCCAATTACTTCCTCTTCGCTCCTATTTCGTCTCTTTCTTATTCATTTTCTTTTTTTTTTTGCTTTTTTTGCACGCGATATTGATGAAGCGTCGAGCTTTTTTTCCTCGAAGTTAACGAAAAACTAAAAAAAAGTTTCATCGTTCTTTTGAACGGTTGAAATAAATTGATAATTAGATAGTCATAATTGATTGTAATTGATAATAATTGGCTTTAATAAAGAGCTTGTATTCTCGATTATAATTGGTTGTCACGTAGCTGCGGATATTGTATATATGATTTAAACGAATTACACGCCACTTCGAGGCGGAACGATTGACCGGGAACTAACAGTGACTTCGCAAATTGCATGCAAATTAACCCTATATATCTTATACCCTAGACATATGTGGTGAGACTCCTACTCTCGCGCCCACATAAATCGTTGAACGATCCAATTTTCTCGTAATATTTACGTAATCATTTAGTTGGGTCTCTGTGTGTATATATATATATAGATTTAATATAATATGCAAAATTCATTTAAATTGATAGTTTATTAGTTTGGATACTTTTCGATAAACTAAACTACGAGATAGGTATAGGTACACCCGTATATTCGAAACTATACAGATGTACAACCTACGCTATTGGAAATTTAGTTTCGACCTCCGAATGCCCTAGACAGATTGTACCAGTTTCTAAAGTTCATATTCTACTCGGTATCCCGAAGTCTGGGAAGTTCGGTAACACGTAGAGCGTAAAGCTACCAGCTATGTTAACCAAAGCAAACGAAACTCGACGGGAAAGAATACTAGATAAGCTTTTCAATTGACATTAGTAATTGGGGTAAAATATTCACAAGAATGGGTCGAAAAGAGAATGAAAAAATGAAAAAAAAAAACGCTTAAATTAAAAGTTCTATTCCTTTTTGACCTCATCTCTCGTTTTCAACCCCAAAGAATGACAATAAACTTTTTACTCTCGAGAGGTTGAAAGAAAATCTATTGATTAGTCTAATTAATCTCAATAAATTTGATGTTGTTAGAAATTTTTTGGACGCATTTGTAAATAGGTATTGTTAAATAGTGGCTAGAAGTTTCGTTGTAAAAGTAAACCGACCTCAAAGAGCCTGGAGCATAGCACTGCAACCGCAGGACTTAAGTCGTCCGAGTCGGTTTTAGCTATATATACAGTTTATCCCCAGTATACGCGATTCCCCTTAGCCATCAGCAGCGACGATCTGCGCCGTTGTAGCCAACGGCGGGCGGGTGTTTGCTCGGCATTAATTAGCGTTTCGTCGTCTAGACTCTATGGACGGTATAACCTAGACTATGCAGTACCGGGAATATACCAAGTGCATACTCCCTATACCATACCACCTTGTCTAATACAGAGTATAACCCGCATCTAGGCGAAACTAGGTAGATTGCATGCAACCCGATGGCAGGCAGACTGTGCTTGTGCAGTCTGCACCCGCGGTTGTGGCTATGGGTATGGCTATGGCTATGGGTATGGTATGGCATGGATGTATATATGTACATGTACACATAGTTGCAACGTTGCATTATAATCCTGTGATGGATGTCCCTGGCCAAAACCCCGCGCGCCAAACCACCGCCACCGTCAACCCCGGCTGTTTGCACAGACGAGAACCGTCTGGCCGTGATAGCTAAGGATGTTAGACCGTTCGGACGGTCGACGAACTTTACGAACTTTCTACGGAGCCGGGTTGGAGTTTGAAATTTTTTAAATTCCGATTTTTACATTTTTACAAACGAAGAATATCGGAGGTTCAAAATTCCGGAAGACCAAAAGGGTTCCGGAACTTGAAATCCACGCATGTACTTATTCAGGGTTTAATAACTCGGACTGTATTGATCGTATCGAAATCAATTTTTGGAGAAAAAAAAAAAGTTTCAAAATCTTATCAATTATTTAGATAAAATGGGTTTCGATTAAAATTAACTATTTTTTTTTTTTATCTTCACATCCTGGGAAATAGATCGAGATTTTTTCTTGCGAGTCTTTGGCTCGCGGGGGGTCTGAGATTCCGGAGTTTTAATTTTCTAAAATTCAACATTTCTGGAAGTTCTGAACCGTCTCTAACAAATTCGGAACTTCAAGTCACGACCCCGGAGTGATGAAGTTCAAAATGATCAAAAAGAGTTCTTAATCCTGCAGAATCAAGAGAAGGTCCGTTTCGGGAGCGAAAGATTTCACGAAGACTTAGAATTTATGAATTAATTGCATTTTACAGGTCGATAGATTTCGTTAAAATGTTGATACGTCTTCAACGTTACTTCTTCGTCAAATTTCTATCAATAGTTTTTCGTAATCTATGATCATTACTATATGGCAATTTCTTTGATTTAAAAAAAAAAAAAAAAAAAAAACGAGGCATGATATCAAACAGAGAATTCGCGATATGCTGCAGACAAAGAAATAGACTCGAATTTTGAAATGATTATAAATTTATTTTTTTATTTTTTTTTATCTAAAACTTGAAGATGAGATACTTCGTCGTGAGTTCATATATATAGAAACGATTCTGATTTTGCCGACTTTCGAGAATATCCTTGACGCGATATTAAAAAAAATTAATGAGATTGAACGTTCAGATTTTACTATAAGAGTGAACGACCTCAAGACACACTTTGATCTAGTTTAACTCTTACCAATTTTTTTATTTTTTTCAACACTATCTAAATCACGCGACTAGACTAGTTATGGAATTGCAAAAAAAAAAAAAAAAAAATCCAAACCACCTATTTTATTTTTTTTTATTTTTTCCTCTCTTTTCTGTCTACGACCCTAATAATATAGAAGATTTACATCAGCGAAAAGATATTATATACACTAGTATCATTATTATTTGAGTTGCTAAAGCGTACTTACGGTATATCAACTCGCGTTGCATGTTACATATATATATATATATATATATATATATATATATATACCTATAGATATATATCTCCATATTGTATATAAGCAGTAAAAATGATAATCATACGATATAATATATGGTATTATACGGACATGGTAAATTAGCGAAGTTTGTGGTGTGCGAGGTAGGTATAAGGTAGGTAGATACACATTGCAAGTAACAGCCTTCTCTTGACGAAATGAAAGGTAGGTAGGTAGGTAGGTAGGTGGATATATCCTACATAAGAAGCTCGTACAACGAAAGCAAATACTTACGTTATGCGCGAGTGAGAGCTTGGGGGAGGGGGGGGGGGGGGGGGGGGGGGGCAGGGGCAATATTCACTCAAAGAGAGAATGAGAGAGAGAGGGAGAGAAAAAGAGAGACCAGTTGGCCGCTAGACTACGTCCAGACGTGAAATGACCGGATGTGCGTTACTTCGTGAATTTTATTAGCACACCGTATTTCATTATACGTGAAGAGTTCCAAGACCCGGTACCTTCCTTAGATTTTACAAAAATTTACCCTTTAAAAAAAAAATAAAAAAAAAATAAAAAAAAAAACATGTACCTATCTAAAAAAAATTCACTAAGTGACTCAAAGTTGAGAAAATTGTCCCATTTAAGGATCAAAGATCCTGTCTGATCCTTTGACTCTCTAAAGCTCGGTCCTTCTGCAGCTTGCAGCAATTAAGCTTCTCAGTGGGGTGCCTGATGCGTTTTAATTAACTGATCGATGTGTCCGTCTATATAGTATATACATATGTATATTTGTATATATGTGGGTGTAGTACGCAGTACATATACATATGGATATATATATGAATTGGTTATATATATATATATAGGTAATACATAGAGGATAGTAGAGTTTGCTGCAGGAGGTTAGAGTCTGTAGTCTGCAGCTAGAGAGTCTAGACCGATCGACCAGTTCCCGGAGTCGACCCCTTTGTAGAAGCAGGGGCCTTTACCTGCAGCAGTGATGCACTCTCTAGATTTCTACCCGTCTTTTCTGAGGTTCATATCTATACATTATACGATATTATATTATAACATGTCTTCATGTATACGCATTACCATCGCATAGACTCACTTCACATACATATATATAGATATATATATATATACCCATAACTATACCGCCGTCTTGTACGTTGTGTAGGATAGGTAAGTATAATGGGATATGCGATATGCGATATGCGAGTAGCAACCTAGCGCGAGATCCTGCAGAAGAAAAGCGATTTTTCCCAACCAACAAAAGCAATCAATCTTCGTCAACCTCCACGTCTTCTTCTTCTTCTTCTTCTCCTTCTTCTTCTTCCTCTTCTTCCTCTTCTTCCTCTTCTTCGTATTCTTTCATCCACACAGAGTGTCAAAACTAAAGTGCTCGCTCGTATACACTCTTGGAACTATTACTCTGCTATATAGCTATAAGCACTATGCCTTTGGGAATAATGGAATAAGAATTTATCATAGCTGAAATTTCAGTCATTTCATTTTTGGAACAAAATTTCATCAACTTTCAACGATGCGAGCAATTCTTCGTCGTTGGAAAACTGCTCTAATGACTTTTTCTCTCTTTCTCTCTCTTTCTTTCTTTCGAAGACTAATTATTTCCAGAATTTTCGCAAACCGATAATCATCGATTTGATTATCCAGTTTTCTTTTTCCCCCCAGACGAATTTCAAGATTACATGGAGATTCTGGAGATAATCCTGTGGGGGTGTACCTCGTCTCGTCATCGACGTTGTAAATCTGCTTCCTGATATTTCCAGATTTTTTGAAAATCGAGAATCATCGAATCAAAATTGTTCAGTCTTTTTTGTTCATACAGATGTCGAAATTCCATGAAAATTTCTTAGATAATCTCTGTCTCTATATAGATCGGAATCAATCCTTTGAGATATAAGTCGAAGGGTAGTGTATACCTTGTCTTGGTGGCTTACCCCATTGTCTAAATTTCAATGTCTCTCTGAAATCCGCTTTGGATTTATTTGTGAGATCGTTGTGCCACCGCGTTCGTAGTAGTTCCCAGCAATTCCCACCTGTTGCCTTTCGCCCTGTCTACACCTCGGGCTGATCTAGGCGATCAAACTAGTTGCGACTGTCTGAGATTATTTTTATCCTCAGACGTAATTTTCCTCCTCCTCCACCTCATTTTTTTTTCTTTTAATTTAATTTTATTCATTAAAAATATCGATTTTTTAAAGACGATGCCCGTACCCCTACACGTAGCCGACGAACGAGCGAGTTTACTAATTAATTGTACAACGGATACAGCAAATTAAAAATATAGTATAATAATTCTATATGACCCTAAAAAATCAGGTACCCATCTCGTCGGTAAAGAAGGACCAAAGGATCGGTTTAATATCTTCAAATTTATCGGTTGTTTCTTAATATTTTTCAACTCCCTCGACAGCTTTATCGAAGCTATAAAGGTAAAACTGTTGGAATATCTTCATTTTTATTTTTTATTTTATATATATTAAATATTATAATCGTTCGATGGAATAATGACCTTCGTGAACGTATCGCATCAACGTCATTATATCGCAGTGTTTAACCGCACATACATCTATGTGAATTAAAAATTAGACCAGTAATTAAAAATTATACATATCTTTGCGGTAATATACCTATATGGCTATAAGACATCGGTACAAATACTCACAAAAGCCAACGTTGATACAATGTACGAGATACATACAACGTTTTTGATATCGGGTAGACAGTTCGGTGTAAATTTGATACTGTAGAATCAGGTTTGCGGCTGGTGATGCATGCATGCATCGAACGCGGTCAGCATCTTCGGCTACAGCAATTGTCAGTTTGCGTTTATCGCAGACCGAAATGAAAGAGGTACGAACAACGCAATGAAATGAAACGTAACGTAACGTAACGTAACGTAACGTAATGTAATATAAAGTAACTTAACGTAACGTAGTGCTGGACGGCATGGCGCACCTACCTCACAGCGATATTTCAATTGGACGCATAATATCCATTTATTATTTACTTTGACAGCGTAAATGGCAGCTTAGCCGTAAATCAAAACCCGATTAATTAGAAACTTGGTATGACCATCGACGTGTGTATATATCTACGTGGGCGAAACCGCAAGGTCTAGAAGCCGGTACGGTACATCTATTGACCGTTTATCATATACGACTATTACCTCAGCTCGTTAGGTCTGTTTTAATATAAGAAATATCGGCTTCTGTATAGTTAAACGTTTATTTAATCATTAGTCAGGTACTTATATATCAATTGATGTTCATTATTTTATAATCTATATATTAGTTTTCAGAATATATGGGTGAATGTAGACCAGTGAGGATTGATAGACCGCAAAGTCCTTTCTATCGCACATTGATGACGAAATTGAGAAAAAAAATAAAAAAACAGAAATTGATCGGTTCTAACGTTTTGAACTAAAATCCGCAGCGTTTTGCTAATTCAAAATTCAAGTCCTGGGAAAATTAACGTGACAGAGTTAATCTTCGTTTTTTAAATTTTGTCCTTGGTATCGGGAAGAGCGGAAACCATATGCAACACTTTTTTTTGCTTTATTGATTATAATATGATGACCCATGTACTTATATCATCATAAATAATCATTTTTTGATGAAAAATAGAAACCTAGTCTTTACGATATAGTATAAAATAAAAAAATTATAAATGAACTCATTTTTTATCAATTTTATTTCTAATTGGCGATTTATTGTTCTACATCCGGCTTCTATATTCCTAATTAGGTATTCAAAAAATCGCAGATTGATGAACAATCTCGTAGTAAGTCAGGAGAGAAAATTTAGATAATTGTCATATTTGATTTCTTTTTTTTTTTATAGAAAATAAGAGAAACGAAGAAATTTTTCATTTTGGAATAGCGAGACGGTAAGAAATAATATTAGGAAATTTTTTTTTAGACTGTAAATAAAGTTGGAGATCTTTGATCCTGGATTTTGAATTTGAATTTGAAATTTACGGGTTCTTTGAGGTATAGTGATATTTTAACGGCTTCGTTTTAGTTTCGGCGCGTTCCAAGTGACCTAAATCTGAAGACAATAACGTCTGGCCAGTTCTAAGAAATACGAAAGGTAAAAACAAGAGAAATAAAAGGAAAAAACGAAAAAGAGAGAGGAGAGAGAGAGAGAGAAAGAGACGGTAAAAAAAAGCAAAAAACACATTGAAAAAGAACGAAAAAAGGGATCAGGATCCCCAAGTATTACATAATACCGACGCGGCCTTGCATTCCGTTGTCTTCCCGCAGTCGCTCCGGGCGATGGTCAGCATCGGCGACCCTCGCCTGGTTCACTTCCGCTATATATATTTCGTCCGGGGTTCTTAAACTTTGGCGAAACGAATATATAATATGAGAAAAGAAGAAGGAAAGAAAGAACGAAAGAAGAACATAGAAAAAGTTGAGTGTAAATATATGTAGGAAAATTCGTTATAGGTGTGGTTGGAAGGCTAGGTAAAGTAAATACAGAGTAATACGTGTCGTCAACTTGTTTATTAAACGTCTTGAATCCTACTGCCTTGCTCACTACTTTTGGCTCTTCTTCTTCTCTCACATACATACACACACTTATACAATTGCTTCACCCACACTCATTCCGCATACCTACACTCGGCCATCCTAGTTCATCATCTGACCTCAGATGCATTCATAGATACAATGATACAGTCTTTCGACTTGTCAAATTACTTATACATTACAACAATCAAAATCTCATTAATTATAAGCAGCTTACGCTAAAACAATATGTACTTAATCTATAACATCATCGGGATTGTCGCTATCGCGCGCTTCCTCGTCACTCACTACGTCGGTATACTGCGTCCACGGCTTTAAGTATTCGGCGGTCGTAATTGTTTCACGCGGACCTTCGTGCTCGCCTAGTTTCGTCACCGCGTACCGATCGTGTGGCAGTATCCGGTCAACGCGATATGGTCCTAAAAACTTAATAGCTAACTTTAACCCTGGCTTCATCTGAGTTCGCTTAATCGCCACGATATCGTCAATATTATAGAGTCTGGCCTCTTTTCGCTTTCGGCGTGACTGTCTGCGGTTTTCCTCCTGGATCTTCTGGATACTTCTCTTGGCCTGTTGCCTGGTTTCGTCGCGGTTTTCGCGGAACATTTCAGCCTCTTCTTGCTCGAGCATTTCCCGAATTTCCGGACTCTCCTTGGCTCGCATGTGTATACCGAACATCAATTCAAAGGGAGATGCGTTTGTGCTGCGGCTTGGCGTTGCGTTTAGATATTTCTGCGCTGTTTCTAAATGCTTGTGCCACTCGTCTGGCTTCGGCGCTGTTAGCTTGGTTAGTAGAGGAATCAGTGTGCGATTGATTCGTTCGATTTGTCCATTGGCTCGAGGTACTCCCGTGGTGATCAGGCCGTGCTGGATGCCCTCCTCCTGACAATACTCCTTGAAATCCTGGGAGGTGAATGCAGATCCCCGGTCTGAGACAATCTTACGCGGATTTCCAAAGATAACCGCCTGCTTCGTCAGTCGATCAATTACTTCGGCTGCATTGGTCGTCCGTGTTGCGTACAGCCATACGAATTTAGTGAAGGCATCGATGACAGCAAAAATACAAGTATAGCGCTTCTTCGTTGAAGGTAAGGGCCCGAGATGATCGATATGGTAAACGTCAAGTGGAACGTCTCCCTTATCCACCATGTGCAGGAACCCCTCTCGTTTTCCTTGTTTTTTCTCGGCCAGGATGCAATCAATACAATTTCGAATGACCTTCTCAATCTTCGTCTTAGCATCTCGGAACCAGTAATCTCTCTTTAAAAGCGACTCGGTCTTAGTGGTGGCGAAGTGACCCCTCTCATGCGCCATTCGGATAACCTGGTGTTGCATGGCTTTTGGAAGGACAACGCGTAAGTGCCCATCGTCACCCTGCTTGTACAGAATACCGTTTCCGATAATGAATCCGTCACCCTGGTTGTTCTCGGCTGCTTCCAAAATTCTCCGTACATCGGCGTCTTCCCTTTGCGCTCTTCTGATTTGCGCGAGGAGACCTTTCTCGTCTTCATCCACCAGTAAAACTGAAGGAAGAGGATTCCGGCTGAGAGCGTCGACGTGCTGCATCGCTTTCCCAGGACGATGCTCAATGGAATATTGAAACTCTTCTAGTAGGAGGGCCCATCTAGCTACGCGGACACAAAGATCTTTCTTGTTTAACGTCATTACGAATGCCTGACAATCGGTTACTATTTTGAACGAAATACCTAAAAGGTACACACGGAATTTACGCATTGCTTTGATAACTGCCAAGACCTCTAACTCGTAGCTTGTATACCGCGACTCGGCGGGTGTTGTTTTCCCACTGGCATAATATACAGGGTGCAAATATCCGTCGTCGCTGTCGCGCTGTAGAAGAATCGCCCCATACCCATCTTTGCAAGCATCGGTATGCAATTCCGTTTCTGCATTCGGATCATACAGCTTCAATAAAGGCTTACTCGCTAAGACGGCCTTGAGCCTTTCGCACGCTAGCTTCTCTTCTGGCCCTAAACAGAATTCTACATCTGATTTCAACAAATTTGTCAGAGGACGCGCGATCTTTGCATAACCCGGGACAAACTTTCGAAAATAACCTGTGAGCCCGAGGAAGCTTTGCACTTGCTTTACATTGGTCGGGATAGCAAATTTAGATACTGCTTTCGTTTTCGCTTCTGAAGGGCGCACGCCTCCCTTTTCGATAGTATGACCTAAATATTCTACGCTCTGCTGCAAGAAACAGGACTTTTCCCAGTTAATAATAAGCCCGTTCCGACTCGCCACGTCCAATACGCTTTTGAGGTTTTCAATACCATCTGCGTAATCAACTGACGGTATTATTAAATCATCCATGTAGGTGAGTACCACTTTTTCCACGATCAACTTATTGAAAACGGCGTTAGTGAAACGCTGAAAAACCGAAGGTGAATTACAGAGCCCGAAGGGCGCCCTCAAAAATTCGTATTGGCCGTCCGGTACAACGAAGGACGTATATTTCCGACTGTCTTTCGCGACCTCTACATGGAAAAATCCATTTTTTAAGTCCAATGTCGTGAACAGCCGTGCTCCTTGCAGCCGATCCAGTTGATCTTCGATTAAGGGTAATGGATAACGGTCTTTAACAATTTTCTTATTAATCTGCCTATAATCTACACACAGTCGCATCGTTCCATTCTTTTTTTTTACTAGGACTATCGGGCTGGCATATTCAGACAAGGATGGCTGAATTATACCATCCCGAAGCCAGTCGCTAATCTGTTCGTTCACATTCACTCGTTCAGATGCAGAAAGTCGTCTTGGGCGTTGGTAAACAGGTATTTCGTCTTTAACAATTAAATGCATTCGTATGTTGACATCGCAGGATTTATTCGGCGTATAATTCTCTACCATACTAAACACCGCACGCCTGTGATGTTCGTCGCTCAAGTGCGTCACATCGACTTTATTTACCTCTAGTACATCACCTATTGTCAACAAGTCGATTAAACAGGTGTTCGCCGGCGAGCTACTCGCAGACTGCTTTACCGTGATTTTACCTTCTCTCATAGTAACTTCTACGGAATTCAAAAAATCTGAGCCAATCAAAAGATTATGTTGCATAAGACTATCTGCAATAACGTGCACTACAATCGGGTATGAGTTCCCGTCAACTGTCATCGTCTCATGAAAACGCCCTAATGTTCTATTACTTACAGAACCGACACCACGGAATTCTATTTCTTCTTTCTCTAATTTCGGTGCACCTATCTTTACATATTGCTCTGCGCGCATAAGACATATATCACTACCGGTATCAATTAAAGCGACTATGCCATGGCCAGCTATATTAACAGTCTTACAGCATTTACTACGAGTCGCTGGCGTGGCTACACAAAAATCGTTACTCACAGAGTTTGCTTCTTTCGGGGTCGCATTTGGTTTTGCACAGTTAGCAGCAATATGTCCAAATTCATTGCAACGGAAGCATTTTAGGCCACGAGATTTCGTGGGACACCTCGCGCTAACATGCCCTTGCTGGCCACAGCCAAAACAACGAAGTGATCCGCCTCTTCCTCCTTCGTTCCTCCGCGGTGGCTGGGTCCGATCTGGTATTCTTCCAGCGCCAGTAGCTGCTGCAGGCTGACGCAGCGTGACCTTCTCGAAGGCTTGCAGGATTGCAGTCGTCGTTGCAAAGTTTTGCATCCTCGCCTGGTTCCTCAAGACGGCATCCGGAATACCATCGATCATATAGTCTATGATCTCGTCATCGTCGATCGGCACACGATTAGCTAGAATGATTTTATCGTGATGATAATCATTAAAGGTCTCGTTGTGCTTCCATGATCTCTCCTCAAACTGTTTACGTGCCATCACTTTCCTTTGTCTATGCGCAAACATGGTTCTCATCTTCACCAAGAGCTCATCGGTAGGTATTTGTATATGCTCGGCTTTAGAGTGAAACCACTCTACTGCCCGGCCCTTTAAACGAGAAGCAATGAGCACCCTTGACACCTGGTCGTCCAGATCATAACTTTGGCGAAGCAGCAACACCTGTCTCTCCCAACGATCGAATGTTTCTCCATTACCTTCAAACACAGGCAAAAGGTCGGCAATGGCATTGATGTTTACCTTGGGCGCTTGATTTCGAATAGCCGGTACGTTACGCTCTTCTCCGGCGTGACGGCGCAAAAATTCAATTTCGCGTCGTGCAATCGCTAACTCCCGTTCAGCAAGGTCTTTTTCTCGTCGTCGTAAGTCTAATTCTTTATGGAGATCAGCGTCGTTACTAGTTCCAGACATCGGCAACCCGTTGGTATTTTCCGCGCTTAATCGTCCGGAGCTATCGCTAGGCGAATTTTGCACCACGCGTAGCCATGCGCCCGTCGGGTCGACCGCCATCATCCTCGCGATCAACTCCGCTTTCGTGCCAGAGGTGTTTTCTTGCAGAGCCCTCAACTTATCTTTTAGTTCGATTACAGTAAATTCGTTCGGGTCCTTGGTCACATAGCCCGTCAATGCATGTGCCATCTTATCGTCGTTAACTTAACGTCTTTACGTCTTCAAACACGTCTTTACTCGCTTTCGTCTTCGTCGTTTTCACAAACACTTCGTCTTAGTTCAGGTACACTTGGTCCCTCGTCATTTACACTATACTTTTCGCGTCATTTTTCGTCTTTTACTTCCAACCCTATCCCGGTTGAGCCCCCAATTTGTAGGAAAATTCGTTATAGGTGTGGTTGGAAGGCTAGGTAAAGTAAATACAGAGTAATACGTGTCGTCAACTTGTTTATTAAACGTCTTGAATCCTACTGCCTTGCTCACTACTTTTGGCTCTTCTTCTTCTCTCACATACATACACACACTTATACAATTGCTTCACCCACACTCATTCCGCATACCTACATATATATGCCATATACAGGGTGATTCAGGTTTAACAGGCCATATTTTTAAGGTAGATTCCTTGGGAAATTCTAAGACTAAGTTTTCTTTACCAAAAATTTGAGAGCCCAATAGTTTCCGAGTTACGTAAGATCTTAGTTTACCGATCACAGAACTCATAGATGACACAGACTGGGCCGGCGATGATCATGAGTGTAAATTGAGCGGCACCCAGTCCATGCGACCTGACCTATACGCTCCGCGATTGGTAAACTAAGATCTTCCATATCTCGGAAATTATTAGTCCCTCGAATTTACGATAAAGGAAAATTAGTTTCAGATTTTCATGGGGAACTATAAAATAAGAGGTAAAATATCTCGTTTCATGTATATATACTTCGAATTCAGATTGTTGATATACCGGTGATAATTTTAGATTGAAAACGCCAGCCCAATTATAGTAAATCGCGTTTTGAGCTTTTCCAGTATTTTCACCGCTTTCACGGTTAGTTATAATAGTGGTAATGGTTCGTAAATCGTCGCTCTGTTATAGCTATGGAGGTACTGATCAGCCGTGACTGTTGACGTAAAAACGATCGGTAACTCTTATTGAAACGAGAAAGATAAATAAAATCCTGTCCAAGAGATAGAAAGAGAGTGAGAGAGAGTGGAGAAATAAGAAAACGAAAAAAAAAGATGAAGAAGATGGTGCAGGAAAAAAATGAAAAGAAAAAATTGAAGTTTACGAGCTAATAATACGACGACGTAAACCCTACAGCTTTCATTTGCTACACTGTAAAAAATAAAACGGTGTAAGTCCGCGCGGTGTACGTTGTTGCGTTTTTCGATGTTAAATTCAACTACGAATACGGCGTTAAAATAACATCGTCAACGGTGTAGTTTATCAAATTGTTCATTTATCTTTTTTAAATCATTCGTTACAGTATGAAAAACTTCATAGTTATGATAAGAATGATTATTATATTCTTCATAAACATTTAATTTTATAAATAATAAAATATATTCATGTGATTTGTTCAGTTTTATAATTTTAAAATTTGTTTTTTTACACCGTTTTAACAGCGTTTTTTTTTTTCTTTTCTTTTTCGTTTTTTTTTTATTTTACAGTCGATGGTTGTAAAACGGCGTGGATATATTACTGTACATTTTATATACATGGATATCATGGATCTTAGACACCCTTATTTTTGTATAGGTATGAGTGCGCGGAACTAGAGTTGGAAATCCGTGTAAATCGTAAAAGGACTCCTTCCCGTAAAATGGTAAAATGTTAAGCTGTTAAAACGGGTAAAGCTAGTAGAGAGAAATCCATAAAACTAGACAGTTGCACCCTCTGCACATACCTACGATAATACTTTTCCACCTCGTCTAGTTGATACGACGTCGTCTTCTAATCTCCATAACTATCAGAAAAAAAAAAAGAAAAAAATCCACACGATCTATCGAAGACGACGTTTCTATTTGAGACAGTCTTTTTTATTTTTTTGCAAACCAATATGCTATTTTTTTGCAAACAAAAAAAAAAAACAAAAGGATAAAAATGGATGAATTTGGTACGAAGATTCGCTGTTGTTAGGCTTTTTTTCTGTTACAATTCAATTTTGTTCTTGAAAGTGTGATAAAGTTTGAGGAAAAGCTGAAGCGTTTAATGCAGAAGCAGAAGCAGAAGCAGCAGCAGCAGCAGCAGCAGTAGAAGCACTTAAATTGATCAAATTCCCGGTTCAGTTTATTTGCCGATGTTTTGTTGGAGAACCTTTCTGCTGCACGTAGACAGCGACCACGTTACGATTTTGCAATTTATTTATTTCCTGGTTTACAATCACCGCTATACATTTTACAACGTACAATGTAACTTTATGGGGAAACAGGTGCAGCGACTTGCAAACTCTTCGATGTTACCGTTAACTCAACGCAATGCAATGCGATGCAATCCAATGCAATTCAATGCAATGCAACCCAATGTTACGTGAAACTCCTAAAACATTTCCTTTACGATATGGGTCACGTCTGCAAATTCGAACGATATCCTCAATCGCGAAATTTTATTGTTTTTCAATATTTTTCAGATGGGAGCAATTTTTGGATTTTTTTTTTTTATTATTTTTAATATAACGACAAACAAACACAGATTTTTGATTTTTTTTTTCCACTCTTTTCATATATTTTAAACAGCGAAGTTTCACATCGGCCACGAAGAGGTATTATATATGATAAAGAAGAGGCCTCTCGATCGTGTGACGAGTCAAGTTTACGAGTGCAACTCTCTTGTGCAAAGTATAAACTCACATTAGCCTGAGGCTAGAGATATGCAGTTTACTACGTGCCTAGATACGTATTTACGCGTCACCTCACCGCACGAATGTCGGCACGCAATTTTCCCCCTTCGATAGAATTCATACCGAGTAAATAAGTATACGTATCATGTAGGTAGGTGTAACTAAACGCAGTTATACAGGACGTATCAAAATCGCCGATATTCTTCTGCCCCAGTTTCTATTCTTTGACTAAAATTAAGACGATTTTGTCTCACCTGAAACATCGAGAGTCTTATAGTTTTCAAATAAGAGACAGTTCAAAATTGACCAATCGGATGTGTAGCTTGAGCTAAGAGAGGGAAAGGACGCTCGACGCTGACTGGCTAGAGCGACCGTTACTTTAGTCTAGGACCGAGCCGTGATTGGTGGATTTAGAACAGTTCTAATTCAAAAACTATAAGCCTCTCGAAATTTTCGCTCATACAAAATCGTTTCAGTTTTTCGCAAAGAATACACCCTCCGCAAGAGAAGTGTGTACGATTGTATAGCGCCTTTATAATTCTGTTTTAAATGTGTGAGACTAAGTAAATACTTGTTTGTATATTTATAAATAAACATAAGTTCGTCACCTCGGCTCTAGCCCACGCGAGTCTCTTTAATTACGTTAATTAGTTGAAAGTGAGCATAGATACGAGCTGCTGCAGAAGCAAAGTGCGTAAAATGTGATACTTATTCTTACAGTATAGCTGGGACCTGGGATCAACGTTGAAGATATAAGTTAATTAATTATTTAATCACATCGCTTGGTCGAAGGGTTTATTAGCTTGAACTCGTTGATTAATCTCTGGTTACTTCTCGTTCCTATATATATACGATACGTAACGTAACGTAACGTAAAGTAACTCGGAAATGAATCTTTACAACGCAGCCGCAGCTTAGTATATAATTTATGTACTTATATACTGACATCTTTATTTTTTATATTTACTTTACTTATTTCTTGGTAAGAGATATCAAGTGCACTAATTTCTGTCTCTTATACCGCCTTTCCTGTAGTGATTTTATTCATCATTAATTCTCCTGCAGTACTAACACTACTGTCGTATACTAGTAGCGGGCTACCTAGACTACAGGAATCCAGCAATCTGGCATTTATCTATCTCCTCGTAAAGTGCGGGTAATTTAAATACACGGTAAGAAGTATGCAGTACCTACCTACATGTCGTTTAGTTTCCGTGCCCGCAGGAGCACGGTTCATCTGAAACTTGTACAGGGTGATCCAGGTTCAGCGGGTTATATTTTTTTCGGGTAGATTTACCGTGAAAATCTAAGAATAATTTTCCTCTACCGAAAACACGAGGGACTAATAGTTTCCGAGATACGAAAGATCTCAGTCGACCAATCGCAGAGCGTTTAGATCGCATGGACTAGGCGCCGCTCAACTTACACTCATGATCATGACCGGCCTAGTCTGTGCGTCAACTATGAGTTCTGTGATCGGTAAACTAAGATCTTTTGTAGCTCGGAAACTATTGATCCCTCAAATTTTTGATAAAGGAAATTTAGTCTTAGAATTTCGTGAGTAATCTACCTTTAAAATATAACCCGCTAAGTCTGTATCACCCTGTATACTTGATTCGCGATCAAAGAATCGGAGAGGAAAGAGCGCTCGCGAGATTATTACATAGGCGATACATAATATTTATACAAAATAGTAAACTGTCGAGTTTTGCCAGGTCTGCACACCGGCAGAAACATACGGCTAAAGAAATACTTACTAAGAAAACGGAATGAAAATAAAAAATAAAAAGAAAAAAAATTATCGGCAGTTTTACAGCTGGGTATATATGTATACAGCGGAACGACCATCAGGCGATTACGTCTTCCGTTCGAAGAGAAGCCCTCCGGGTTTTCCTATACTTTTTTTCCCTATTTTATTTCAATTTTTGTTTTTGTCTTTGGTTTTTGTTTCTATTTTGCTCACTACGCATCTGTCTATTGCAAATAGCTAGGTACGAGCCTGACGAGCAGGAAAATAGCCATATGGTTAGTAAATAGATACCCACTTATGCAGAAAATGATTCGCTACATTTTATCTAATTTCAAGTATACCTATAGCCTAGGCAGGTGTATATCTATAGATATACTACTGGTTATGAAATTTCTAGAAAATATTGATGGTGGTTGATTTTTCGATTTTTCTATTTGAGTTCTTTTGCAAGGGTTGAAAAAGAGAGGTGAATTAATTTACGAGTGAAAAAATAAAATAAAATACCGCAAAATTATTATCTCTTCGATCTGATGATGAGTTTAGTTGAATTATAATAGCCGCGTGTCTATAGAGATGAACGTATAGGAATATATTATGTATATCCGTGTTTTTGGAAAAAAAAAAATGTATACCTATGTAAAATACAACATAGCGAACGGACAGACAGACCAAACAAATTTAGCAAAAGCAAATGAACAGTACGCGTGGCGTGTGGGACGGTTCACTATACGGTACGGCGCGGCGTGGGAGCAATAGGGCATGTGATGCGTCTAGACAAAATAATGATTTGAATTTCAATACATTTGCATTCGTTATTACAGCTCACGCGGTCTGGACTGTTTATATAACGCGGATAACACGGGCAAATCTCGTTTTTTTTGTTAATTTTTTTTATCGTTTTTTTTTTTGTATGGATCTGTGTTTCTCATTTTTCCTCATTTTTTTACGATATTTTATTCGCTGCTATACATAGGTTGAATTTTTTTTTCATTTTTTTCATTTTTTTTTCAACTCGTTTTTATTTCCTTTTTATTTCCAACGTTTTTTTTTTATCTTTTTCTCCATAGCCGGTTTTCGCTGTAACACGCGATGAGACTGGGTTGATTGAAGTTCCGGATTTCAAAAGTCTCGAAAGTTAAAAATTCCGAAATTGAATATCATCGACTCACAGTTTTTACATATACGGTATTTCCCCGAAAGTCTAAAAAAAAAAAAAATAAGTTTCAAAATCCTATCAATTATTTATGACGTCGCAAAGTTATCGATTTAAGTAGATACAGTGGGTTTCCGTGAAGAGGATCTCGATTATATAGAATGAACTATTTTTTGTCTTCACAGCCTGAGAAATAGACCGAAATTTTCGGATTTTTGGATTTCCGGAATTCTAAGGTTCCTACTCCCACGCGATATGATATTCACGTATTATTATATAAAATTACACAGTCCTTTAGAAAATTTTAGTTTTGCTCGAATAATGATTTAATAGAAACCAAAAAATGAAAAAAAAAAATACAAAATAAAAAAAATATGCGAAACTATGAAATTTCAAACGACCGGAAGCCCGTAGCGTTCTTCCTTTCACGATCGACTAGCCGCCTTCCTCATTACGAACTCTTTTTACTTATAATAGAATTTTAGCTGGGCTAGAATTGTAGGCTTGCCATCTGTCCTCGCGTTTTATATATATATCTATATAATATGTACAATAAATTATATAAAAAGTAGGTGTTTTTTTTTTTTCTTTTTTCTTTATCGATATATAAAACGAGTTCTGTTTCAATTTTGAAGAAGGACGTCTAGTTTTCTTCATTCCGCAGAAAAAAACAAAAAAAAAAAAGGGATAGAAGATAGTGTATAAAAAAGAAAAAAAATAGGAATAGTTATATTATAATTGTTTCTTTCCAAGAGGGACTATAAGAAATCTATATTACATGGAATTCTGTACATCTGCCTAATAATTCTACGAAAAAGGGGAAAAAGGCGGTAATCCTAGGAAATATTAAACCTGGGTATACGTATTATACACATACATATACAGATGTATATATATATATATATATAATATGTGTATAGCAAAAGCTAGTATATAAAGCAAAAGGAAATAATATACGTAGAAGATGAGGAGGTAAAGAAAAGAATATGCGACAAAGAACGGACACGGGGAAACGAAGAAATAACGTGCGAATTCCGTGGCGGTTGGGTAGAGGTGTACCTTTCTCTCTATATACCTATTTCGAATAAAAAACCGGACAAATTACTCCGAGACTCGAAGGACTCAGAGGACTCAGACGGAGACACTTAAATCATTATTCTCTGCCACTATGGTGCATCCTGAATCCTGATTCCAGGCATAGACGATCCATGATTATAGGCATTTGCTACCTATTATAAACGACCGACCCGGATTTTCCGAGCTAACTAGCTAGCTTATAGCCGCGTATAATAGGAAAGATATTTCTTATGTATATAGAAATCCAAATAAACGCAATAATCTCTCCATACAGTCGCTAAGGTAAAGAATTGAACTATTTTATTTTTTACTAAAAAAACTAACGGATCCATTGGTTTGAAATTTTCATCAGATTTAAGTCGGTTCAATACTTATTGATTGGATTTTTTTTATCAAAATCCGTTGAACCGTTCTAGAGATATCATTGATTAAAAAAGAAAAAAAAAATGTTCGTTTTCATTTCAAGTCAAAAGTTGTAAAAAAAATTCATATTTAATAAAATTGAATATTTTTTTCGTTAAAATTATGTGGAATACGTAGGTTTATATTGTGATTGTCATAAAAACGAATGATAATTGAAATTCGACGAAAACGAACTTCCCAAAATATTACTGACGATTTCAAGTCATAAAATAAAAATTCGATGATCTTTGCACGTTTTTCACATATTTTTAGAATTTATATCCACAATCGTTGAACTATTTGATGAAAAAGATGATTATCCTTCTTTCAGAATTCTTCCTTTTCATTCAAATTCTGTTTTTTATTTTTTTTATATTTATTCAACGGATTAAGGATGAGAGTATTTTTGTTTTCTAATAAATGAGAATTGGTATCTAATTAAACATTCGATTTTAATTGCCAATATAAACGAATAATCGTCAATTAATCAATTATTCAATTTATATTATACATGTGAATGAAGAATTAGGTGAATGAATACAAAAAGGAAAATGCGATAGTAAAAGAGAGAGACAAAAGCGTATAGAGATACAAATCACCCACCATCAATATGATGGCCCCTTTAATCCCTTTAGTCTGAAATAACACAATCAATTCATGCTAATCAATATTCAATCAGATAACAACACAGAAACACTCACAGGCTCGGTTCTTCCGTCACCATCTTTTCCAAGCGATTGACCCTCCGACCAACCCATCTTTGATAACAGTTTAAAACCCTTGTTGTCCTTCGCTATAAATCTGAAATAAAAAGAAAAGAAAAATGAAGAATAGAAATAGAAAAAGAAATTTTCACAATCCTAAATAAAATCTCAATAATCATTTTCTTTGATTAAATATCGTGTTTCTATCTATCATACAATCAATTTCATTCGTATCATTACCTTAAGTATAATAAACGCTAAATTGATCAAGAAATGAGGAAAAATTAACAAATTTAACATAATTAAACGATTTTTCTTTATATTCATGATGAATGAATGAATTAACAAAATTTATTCAACTTACGTATCGACAGAACTCTGCTGGGTTTTAGCGTGAGGATTGAGAGATCCAACGAAGAATCTTCTAGCTTGAGCGCGATCTTGATACCCTGGCGCAAGTTGACTAGATGTAGTATTGTTGGTTTTTTCCACTCCAAATTTGTGCTTCAGTCTTCTAAGCTCTGATTTATGTTGATCTTTTTTCGTGCTTATAATTTCTTCGGAGTTAACGGTCTGCTGAAGAAGCCCTGGCTCGCAATGACCGCAAGTTTCATGCCCGTTGTGGATATGGCAAAGCAGCTTTGTGCCTCCAACTTGGATTATGGAACCATGCACTATCTCAAAGGGCTCAGATTCCTGTTTGGCTACTGATAATCTCTTGCCGTTCAAAAGAGTTCCGTTTCTAGATCCAAGGTCGATTATCTCGTACTGTTTCTTAGCTTCGTCATACTGGAATCTCGCGTGTTGCTGGAGAAAAACCAAAGAGATTTTTTGTTAAAAGGCAAATTTTCTTATTAAAAACAGTTTCAGATTCATTTATGGCCATTTTTATGGCAGGAAAAAAACAACGAGCTTCAATTTACCTTGCTGATGTTTATATCTTGTATAAGAACCGAGTGATCTCCTTCCCTGCCCATAGAACCCCCCGTATAAGCAACGAGGAATAAAGAGCCAGGTTTCAACTTCGGCAGACTCGTCTCCTTAACGATTATTCTTATGCAAGGTGGGTAGGCCTTCGCTAGTTCTGGAACAAACAGTTTGAAGAATTGAATAAGCCTGATTTAAAATGAACAATTTGTAGAAAATATGATGAAAAGTTTTCATTCAATGGAATAAAGAAATCGTGGAGCAAAAATTGAGTCTCAGATATTCAGATATGGGAAGTAGAGAAGTTTTTTTACAGGTAATTATAAAAATTCTGTGAATTTCTTCCACCTTTTTAATTTTTTTGAACTGAAATAACAAGGATTTTATCGCGAAAAATAATAATAAATAAACCTTGTTCGACTTCGTTTTCGCTTTCGTTACTAGAGGACAATTCGGAGGTAACGTCCTGGCTGCTTAAGCTGTTATCACTGGCGGAGCATTCGCCTTCTTCGTGATCGTCATCCCACGATTCGCTCCCTCTAGTCACCACCAATTTTCGCTTTTTCATCGTATCCTACAAGAGAGACATGTGTGGGTATTAAAGGCGTAGGATATTTACCTAAAACGTGCGCTCTATTTCGTTCAATTGATATTTTTGAAACGCCAGCTATTAACCCATGTATCGCATCCGAAACCTGAAACAAAATATGAAGAAATAGAATTCTGCCATCAAATGTTCGTGTGAATCAAATCAAATCAGCCTTCTTTATTCCCATGCAGTTTTTCTCATTCGCTTCATCAGAACTCACCTTATTTGCCTTCCTGGCTTTTCGTTTCTCCTTTTTCTCAGTTTTCTGACTTTCAAGAGCCGCTTCACTCGGGACCGGAGCCTGGCTATGAAATTTATACGATTTACTCGTTTCATCGTAGTAGTAATAGGTTCCTGAGTTTCCATCATAGTAAAGACCTTGTTCCTAAAATAATCCAATTCAATAATTCATTATCTTAATTATGAACGAATTCTGTTACAAAGAAACGCTGGTATATTACCGCGTCGTAATAATATCCAGTATTATAATCATAATACAGTCCTGATGTTTCTTCATAGACAAAACCAGTCTGTTGTAACGCGGATTCGGCTGCTTTAGTAACCTGCTCTACGATGTTTTCCGTACTTTCAGATTGAGCTGTGTTCCAGTCTTGACCGGGGATGGAATTATTCTCGATATCTATAGACTCAGTCTGAGTTGCGGAGTCGATATGTAATTTTTCTGGATTTTCGAGTATATCTTTTTTCTGAAAATAAATTTTTGATGCAAAGTTGATGTAAAATATTTTGAAGAAAATATAAAATAGAATTGAGAAAATTTTCTTACGCGTCCATTCAGCTTGTTGCGCAGTTTGTTTATCTTTTTTCTCTGCCATCTTATGTGATCTTTAAGTTTTTGTATAAATTCCAATACTTGAGGAAGATTTTTCAACACCTCATCGAAGTCCTCATCTAATTCGTATTCAACTTCACCACCGCAGTCACTGACTATGGAAACTTCCATTCTTTGTGATTCAAAGTAGTCACTTTAGGTTAGGTTTAATGAAAATTTTGTGTTTACAACATCGTTGACTTTGTTTATAAATTAGCTAAATCACGTTTAGCTACAATTCAGTAAAGCTATCGTATCAGATATCACAAAATACATTTTGACAAACGTTTATAGACTCGATAGAATATCAATATTCATTTAATTCGACTGATAAAATAAGACGAAGGAACCTAACCTATAATATAAAAAAAAATTTAAGACGAAGAATCGACATCTAAACACGAACCTTAACTCAAATTACTATTTTTGTGATCGGAATATATTCTCGGATGATATTTTATGATTACGAATAATCAAATAATATTCAAAATTGTTATAAGTTACGAGAAAAACTAAAACGGTGATTATTATCTTCATATGTTACATACACTTCCTATATATACTCTCTCTCTCTCTTTTCCTTTAGAGGCTTATCGCTCAACACTTCCTATACCATGACAACTTTGACGATATACGTCCATAGATTACACGCCTATCTAGATATTCATATCGCGCTTTTATGAAGCTGAGAATCCCGTAGTTTACCCGGGGATTTCCCTAAATGAATCGACAAATATCTTATGAAACTTGGCAGACATGTATTGATATTGTACTTTGTCAATTTTATGACAACATAAGCTTTAAAAAGGTGATGATAGTTCCCAATCTGCATTAAAACGAACAGATTTATCTGAAATAAGAAAATGATTTGAAAAAAAGAAACAAAAACGAACGCAGTATCAGTGACGTCACGTATTTCGTATGAACGACATTTCGGAACTAACTTCATAGCAAAGACACCTCCCAGTGCCCCAGCATCATGGCGGCACTTATAGGTTGGAAAATCGTTGCTAAATGACATTTCTGAATGAAAAATAGTGTTTGAATAAAGTTTGAATTCCGTTTCTTTATTCAGAGTATAATCGTTAATAGTGAGTTGTAAATAAATCTATAAATTGCAATATAATTTTGCGGTTACTATCACATACGTGACATAGTTATGTTGATCGCCTGACAGTTCTTACCGAAAATAAAGAAAGAAAGAGAGAAAAAAAGAAAGAATAATAATAATAATATTTCAAGGTGTCACTACCGACGTTTTTATTTGTTTACAAAAAAGAAACAACTAAAACGTTTCATTATTATAATAATATAAACAGTTATAGGAAATGAGACAATGATGCCGATAAAGGATAATCAGGATGTGGCCTGTTTTCTTGTCACAAAACACTCATGGAAGGGAAAGTGAGTATAACAATTGAATAAATTTGATGGTTAGAACACCACACTTCTGTCATGTAATAATACAACGATATAAAAATTCCTTTATATTTTCGTTTCTAAAATTGAAACAAATTACATTACAATGAGTTTCTACTGTTGATATCTTATCGTTATTAAATGACAACTGATTAACAATGTACGGAAATTTCTTAGATACAAGCGTGTTTTCTCTATCGGATCAATGGGAATCACAACATACAATCCTAGCAATTTGGAAGTTACCAATAAGTGGGCTTACGCAGATTTCATCAGCCTACAACCGACCAATAAAAACCAGGCCGGATTATACGAGTTCAGTATAACTATGCGTAAAGAAAGGAAGGTTGAGTCTATGAGATTCAGTTCAGAACACAGGACCCAGCTTTTAACAGAGGCTTTAAAATTCCGAAATCAATTCGCTGAAAAACCAAAAGAGATTTTGGTAATATTATACTTTACTCACTCGTTTATCAACCATTACTCTGCTCATGTTACAATGATAACATAAATCTATCACTTTTTATACCATATGCTCTTTTAGTATCACACAAAACTCTGCGATATGCTATTTGTTATCTATCTTCAGAGGAGGATCTATTTTAATAAAATTGAAACTTGTAAACAACTGGTTAAACAGTTATTTATACATTTATATATTTATATATTTTTATATTTATTCCGCAGAGATATCAAGCCTACAAACACCATTGGTCTGATACGAGATTGCCAGTAGTTCTTGAAGTGACGCCGTTTAGTCTTGACCAATTGGATCCGGCGACAAATATGTTATTGGCAAGTTACTGTTACAAGGATTTCGAGGGTCTTGCAACGATGAAAGATTACCCAGGTGGTTTTGTGATAGTATGCGGAGGTTTTGGTAGACTTCATTTATTCGCATCTCAAAAGATAGAAGAGATTAAAAAAAAGATGTTAGATTCTGCGTTGAGTAATTTAGGCATAAGTATTAAAGTATTGAAAGAACAAATCATACTCGACGATTTCGTATCTCAAAGGTTGGGAAAGTTTAGCGGCGACGAACACATTACAAGTGTGTCTGAATTTACTGTACACAAAATTTCATCCAGGCATCCAGATCCGCAAAGAAGAACCTTGTGCCTCTCCGATACTTGCCTTGTAGAAAGAGACCCTCAAACTTATAGCATATGCACTCTCAGACCATTGTCCGACATATTTACTCTGGTTAGAGACAATACAAACCCGCAATTGTTTACAATACAATATTTAAACGGTCAAATGCGGAGTTATACAACAACTGACAGAGATTCTCTCCTAGCTTCTTTACTCGACGGAGTTAGAGCCTCTGGGAATCGAGACGTTCATGTTAAAATGTTCCCTATTTCTAGAGGCAAGAGATTAGGCCCTTTTAATTTGCCAGTTGACGAAGAGGTCGAGACTTCGCATGTTAAATTCTTGCAGCAACCACCTGGGAACAAAAGTTTCTCTGAAATATTGGAGAGATTTAATGCTAACGCTCCCTATAACGGATTGCATTACTCCACTTCACAAGACGTAAGTGTGAGTTTGTTGCTCGCCTTTTGTTCCCTAGAGTTTAGATGTTTATTGAAGACTAACGACTCTTGTGACGTCCCTTGGCATGCCTTAAAGCTGTGCAGTTCACTCGAGTGGTTCAATGGGTAGTATTTTCAAAGAATTTTTGTTTGCAATCCAATCGTTGTATTTCTTATTCAGGATTGTAGAACGCTTGATTGGACTGTAACAGCGTTACAACTGCAAGTCTACAGGGTTACAAATGACTATTTGCAGGGTCTTTTCACGGAGAATAAAGACAAAGTTATTCTTGGAGCCCTGAATGCCTTAGTGAGCAAGGAATTGGAGAACAACAGTGAAGTCGAGGCGCAATTTCACGCTTTGAGAAGACTAGTCGCAAGCAAAGTTGGATTTACAGCGTTCACCAGTTTACCAGGATTCAGAGAAGCCATTGGTAACAAAGTCGTCAGAGCTTTAAAACGCCAAGATCCTGGAGTCACCCAAGCCGCCATGGACTGTATTTGCGCTCTAATGCAGCCCATGCATGAGGATTGCGACTTGAGACAAGAACAATTGAATAAAAGCAGTCTACTTAGCAGTAACAAATTTCTTGAAAGTCTATTAGATATGTGGATCAGTCACGTCGTAAGTATTTCTTTTTTTTTCTATATTATAAAAATATCATCGGATATTACGAGCAACTCTAATAATTATAGTTCAACTATCAAAAATTACAACCAAATCGAACTTTCAGGCCGATATCAATGTTGTATAATTGTTAGAGCTGTACATGTGTATTTTCACTCATTCTGTAGCATATTTTGAGTCCCTTGCTAAGATTCAAGTCTCTGTTACCTTTGAGATCGACAATAATTGGTTTCGAACCCCTCGCCATAGAGATAAACCTTTTTATGATTTTTTGAAACGACCAAATTCAGCCCGAAGCGTAATTAAACACTTTTAGGATCAGATCGCTGGTTCCACATCGCTACCTATTATTTCTAAACATTTTAGAATCACGGTACAGGAGCTCTAGTTGTTTCTGCTATGTTGGATTTCCTAACATTCGCGCTCTGTGTACCATACAGCGAAACAACAGACGGCAAACACTTTGATAATTTGCTGGAAATGGTCGCCGCAAGAGGCAGATCTTTGTTCCGACTATTCCAACATCCCTCGTTAGCCGTCGTCAAAGGTGCAGGCCTTGTTATGCGGGCTATAATCGAGGAGGGGGTACCAGAAATAGCTGCTAAAATGCAGGAGCTTGCATTAGCCGAGGGTGCTTTACCCAGACATTTATTAAACAGTTTATTCACTCTGGGTAGCGACGGCAGACTATTAACTCACAGACAATTGTGTCGGCATTTAGTCGGCTTGTGGGTCACTGGGCATCCCACCGCTATGGGATTACTGAAAAGAATTATGGTAAATAAAAACGTTTTAGGGAATTTCGCTTCTTTTTTCTATTCAAGAAGCATGATAACGTTTTAAAGCGACTTCATTTTTTGATGCATTTTAGCCGGTCGGTTTATTGAACTACTTAGACTCTGAGGAGGTGGTACCAGACTCCTTCTTAGAAGAAGAAAGACTAAACAATCGTGATAATTTGAAAATTGCCATAGACCATGCTTCTAAGAACAAAAAAAGCCCGCAATGGATAGCTATAGAGCGGCAAATGCGAGTTGTTGAAAAACACTTGGAAAATGCCCTCCAGCATTGGGGTGCTAGAGTGGGAATAGAACGGCGTGAAAAAATAAAGGAGAGACCAATAGTGCTGAGAAAACGTAGGGAGAGAATAAAATCGGAAGCAAATTGGAAGCTTTTTTATTACAAGTTTAATCAGAATCATGCATTGCCGAATTTGATATGGAACCACAAGACTAGAGAGGAACTTCGCACTGCATTGGAAAATGAAATCCGTGCCTTCAGCTCTGACAAAGACTTGTCTGGCGGTACTTTGATCGCTTGGAATCATAGGGAGTTTGAAGTACAGTATCAGTCTTTGTCAGACGAAGTTAAAATCGGTGATTACTATCTACGACTGTTGCTGGAGAAAGAAGACAGCCCTGATAGTCCGATAAGAAAGTCGTAAGTTTATTCTGGGACTTGTCTCTGTTCTTGAAGCAGTTGGGGTATTTTCACCAACGAACCTGAATAACAAATTGTTTTCCTTTAGGTACGAGTTTTTCAACGACTTATACCACAGATTTTTGTTAACAACAAAAATTGAAATGAAGTGCCTTTGCCTGCAAGCAATGACGATAGTATACGGTCGATATTACGAAGATATAGGTCCGTTTTCAGACACCAAATATATTGTCGGTATGCTTGAGAGGTGTTCTGATATTATGGAACGTGATCGTTTAGTTATGTTTATAAACAAGTTGATACTGCATAGAAGAAACGTGAAAGACATAATGGATCAGAACGGAGTTAGAACGCTGGTAGATCTATTGACGTTAGCCCACCTGCACACATCGCGAGCTGTTGTTCCAACGCAGACAAATGTTATAGAGGCGGGACCAGACCAGGAGAGAATAATGGAAAAAGAGTGGTACTACAACGACGGAGATCAGAGGAAAGGTCCGATTTGTATAAACGAACTGAAGAAGTTGTACGCCGCTAACAAAGTCTCGAACAAAACTAAGGTCTGGGCACAGGGGTTGGACGGATGGCGAATGATAATGCAAGTTCCCCAGCTGAAATGGACTCTAGTCGCCAAAGGCAGTCCAGTTATAAACGAAAGCGAATTGGCTACGCTCATTCTAAACATCCTGATAAAAATGTGCGAGTATTTTCCAAGCCGAGATGCAGACAATGCAGTTATCAGGCCACTCCCAAGGGTCAAAAGACTGCTTTCTGATCCCCAGTGCTTGCCGCACGTTGTTCAACTGCTCCTAACTTTCGACCCTGTTCTAGTCGAGAGAGTATCGACTCTGCTCTGTGAAGTTATGAAGGACAATCCAGATATGTCCAAGATTTATCTTACGGGCATCTTCTTCTTTATATTAATGTACACCGGGTCCAATGTTCTTCCTGTCGCTAGATTCCTGCAGCTAACTCATACAAAGCAAGCATTTAGGGGCGACGAAGTAAGTAGAGTACGAAAAACCGGTTTTTAAATCCTTGGAGATCGACGAATCGTTATATCAGCTTGTTTGCTTACACAGAATACGACCTCGGATATTATGCAGCGCAGCATACTGGGACAGCTTCTACCTGACGCTATGGTAAGCTACCTTGAGAATCACGGGGCTGAAAAATTCGCGCAAATATTCCTGGGAGATTTTGATACACCCGAGGCTATATGGAATGCAGAAATGCGGAGGATGTTGATTGAAAAAGTTGCTGCGCATATAGCAGACTTCTCACCTAGACTACGCAGTCATACTTTGGCTAGATATCAGTATATACCTATTCCTGCCATTAGATATCCACAACTTGAGAATGAACTTTTCTGCCAAATATTTTATCTCAGACATTTGTGCGATACTAACAAATTTCCACAGTGGCCAATACCGGAGCCTGTGAGTATAGAAATGATCTGACTTTGAATTGAGAATATTTCGCGTTTTTGATCAACGTCTATTCTTTGCAGGTAAAACTATTGAAAGATGTTTTAGACGCGTGGAAAAAAGAGGTGGAAAAAAAACCGCCTTTAATGACAGTAGACGATGCTTATAAGGTGCTCGGATTAGTCGGTGGAAAACAACACAACGAAGCCACTGTTAGAAAGTCTTATTATAAACTGGCGCAGATGTACCATCCGGATAAAAATCCTGACGGAAGAGTGTGTATTGCATACACTAATAATCGTTTTTGGAAATATTTGGAACTCATTTTCTTACTCAGTCTTTGTCTATTTTCAGGATAAATTCGAGGCTGTTAATCAAGCATACGAATTCCTCTGTAGTCGAAGCTGCTGGACTTCGGATGGACCAGATCCAGACAATATAGTTCTAATTTTAAGAACTCAGAGTATATTATTCCATCGATACGAAGAGGAGCTACAGCCTTATAAATACGCCGGTTATCCTCAGTTGATAAAAACAATAAAGCTTGAGACTGATGACGAGCAGCTATTCTCTAAGTCTGCTCCCCTACTTGCTGCGGCTAGCGAACTTGCCTATCACACAGTTCATTGCTCCGCTTTAAACGCTGAAGAATTGAGGCGAGAAGGCGGCCTAGAAGTTTTACTAGAAGCTTACACAAGATGCGTTTCAGTATTGAACAACTCAAGCAAGCCTAACGAAGTCGCTGTACAAGTTTGCACACATATTACAAAGTGCTTCGCTGTAGCTGGATTGTTCAGAGGATGTAGAGACAAAATGGTCGAGTTACCACAGCTGGTCAAAGATCTTTGCAGACTTTTATACTTCAAGGTAGCATTTAATAACATAGAATCACTGGACCGCTCAAAGTATATTGCAACATATTAACAAGTTACTTTTTATTTCAGCATTTAACAAAGCTTTGCTCAGTAGCAACGGAGTGTATTTCATCTTTAGCCACAGACAGTGTATTGCAAATGCAGCTTCACCAATCTGGAGCGCTTTGGCATTTGCTTCTTTTCATGTTCAACTATGATTACACATTGGAAGAAGGTGGCGTTGAGAGAAATCAGGATGAAAATCGTCAGGAGGTTGCAAACAACTTAGCTAAACTTGCCGTTAAGGCTTGCGCAAGGCTGGGTGGTTACATGACCGGAGATAATGAGACGCCTGTTAATCCAGTTACTGTTGCTGCACTGGAAAGTTCCTTGACCCCATACCTCGCACGACAACTCAGCAAAGACAAACCCGAAGAAATTCTAAAGATTCTAAACTCTAATTGCTCGAATCCTTATCTTATATGGGACAACGGAACTAGAGCAGAGCTAAACGAGTACTTGGAATCTAAACGACAAGAGAAACTGGGCGGTAATGGAGACTTGGAACACGATTTCAATCAGCTGAAATACACAGCGCATGGCAATGAGTTGATAATCGGCGAAATATTCGTTAAAATTTACAACGAACAACCGACATTCCCTATCGAGGTGAGATCCGGTGTTCTCAGGCTATTCAACACCAGTAAATGTACGAAAACATCTAATTCTTTTACATTTCCAGAATCCAAAAGGCTTCACGATAGACCTCCTCGACTTTCTTTCAAAGTCCGCAGCATACCTGGCCTCCCTGGGCAGTGTTGCCTTGTCCAAGAAGGATCAGGAAAAATTGAGGCACATTGTGATGTCCCTCGAGGCTCTAAAAAATGTGATAAAGAACAATCCCGGTGTAGAAATGCAGTGCATCGGCCACTTCAAGCTACTATTCGGTCTTCTGAGCTGTAGCAGTTTAAAACCAGTCCAAAAAGGGGCCTTGGAAGTCATAAATAACGTGACCAAAAATCAGGAGTGTGTTAACGACATTGCCGCAAACGAAGTCGTTGTGCATTTACTATTGTGTTTACACAGCTTGACCGAATGCCAACTTCTCACTTTGGAAACATTGTACGCATTGATGAGTACGACTAAGATAGTCAAGGATGCCTTGGCTAAAGGTACACATCGATAACCAGATGTTATTAGTTTCCTTGCGAGGAATGATGATTTATTATTTCCAAACTCTTGTTGATTCCAGGTGCTGTGATATACGTTCTCGATTTATTCTGCAACTCTAACAACACTCAAATACGAGAATCTGCAGCTGATCTCCTGGCCAAAATGTCATCCGACAAATTAGCAGGGCCTAAAGTGAAGCTCGATTTGTCCAAATTCTTGCCACGATTATTTAGCGAAGCTATTCGCGACGCTCCTAAACAATGCGTTCACATGTTTGAATCGAGACACGAAAATCCTGAGCTTATTTGGGACGATGATGCTAAGGCCAGGGTTTCTAGGATGGTTTCAGAGCTTAAAGAAGAGTAATCAGACCTCAAGTTACAATCAATTCTTTCCATAACTCATTAACTCCTTCTATAACACAACTTATTATCACTTTTAGCCACTACGCAGCTCAGAGACTAAATCCTAACACACCTTTGAAGTTACCTGAGCTACAGACTAACATAGACATCGCAACGAACGAGCCAGTTGTAGCCGGTGTATATCTGAGACTCTTTATCGCCAGTCCTACTTGGGCACTAAGAAAGCCCAAAGAATTTTTAAGCGAATTAATGGACACAACTTTGACGCTTATGTCTAAGGAGAAAACTGATGTGGGTAGCCGATGAAATGTTTCGTTTCGGGTTTATCGACTAGCAACTTAATCATTTCGATCTGTTTATATTAGATGGATTTGTTGGAACTAGCCGCCCAAGCTTTGGTCTGTTTGTTACAAGCCCAGCCATCGTTGGCCGACCAGATACCATCTCTCGGTCACATACCAAGATTATGTCGACAGATGTCTGTGCCGAACAGTCAACCGGCTGTATACAAAGCTGCCATATTAATATTGCATCAGTTGGCTGCCAGCGAGGTAGAATAATAAGATTAGTGTCGGTCGATGCTGATAGAATATCTCAAAGATGAACAATTTTGAAAATATAATTAGCTTAGTCGAGAATTATCATTTCTATGAATGATACGATAAATAGTGTTTGTTATAAATATTTCAGATATGCATAACATCGATTTGTCAGACAGAGTGCATAAGTCCTTTAAAGTGCGCGATGCAGTCGAGGAGAGACATGATAGCGATAGCTTGCGAGGCTTTAAACAGATTATTTTCAACTAATGAGGACAGATTGGTGAAGCAGGTGCTTGGCTAAATTTCATCTTTGAAATTTGATTCTTTTTTTCTGCATCGAACATTTATTTGTATTCTTAGCTTTATTTTATTACCACAGGCCTTGGAAGCACAGATGGTACCCTATCTCCTTACGCTTCTTGAGGGTAGATTAGACTCGATTGATAATCCTGGCACTACTAAGGCCCAAATTGTTAAAGCATTGAAAGCAATGAGCAGGAGTTTATTATTGGGTGAAAAAGTGATCGCTATATTGGAGAAATCCCCCGTTTGGGCAGAGTACAAAGACCAGATGCACGATCTATTTATTTCGAACACACCCACCGCAGGCTACCTGACTGGTGAGTAAAATAATCCTTTTGTAACACGAGAATCGTACTTTGCGCACTAGTGCGGAAAACAGGCACTTTGCAAGCGCAATATAAGTACGAAAAGTCGAATTTCACGCACCGCGTTTTAGAAAAATGTTTTTTTTATATTTCAAATTCAGATCATCTTCATATCTAATGAATTTGATTACAGCTGGGGTTCCGGTGTCTGCTGGGTACCTCACTGCAGGACCGAGTACTACTCTTCCTACCGGACCACCGCCAGTTGACAAAGAAGATAATGTGATTAATAGAAATGATAACATTTGATACAGATATCAGAAGATTTGATACGTTCAAAAACAATAGCTGGTTTATTGTTGGCGATCGAATTGTTTATCATAATTTATGAAGGTAATTGACCACTTTAAATACGACTTAATTGGTAATATCATCATGGTATATATATAAGAGATTAAGAGAGATCTTATTGTATGAATAACGAGTCTTTTTATATACCGTATTCGCTATGAAATAAGATTATTCCGTTGATTTATTATTTAACGGTTCAAGTATTCTTCTGTATCTACTATTTTTTTTTTTTTTTTCTCGTCGTATCTTATAAAAACTTCGCGCTAACACATTACATATGTCTGTAAATGAAAAATGAAGAAAAAAAAAAGAACTATATTTCATTGTACTTAGCAATATATTCGGTATTCATAAATCTACGATATTCAAATACTAAGGGGATAAAAGGCTGCAGTTTAAACCTTTATGTTGTGTTTGATGAGTGGATTAGTTCCTACGTAAAAGTAAAAAAAAAAAAAAAAAATTCTATCGCATTAGCCAATGGGTTTTTTTTTTTTTTTCCATTGGAACTAAATCTATCCTCTAAAATTATTATCGCTTGAATGTGCAATTGATAAATGTGTCATATGAAGAAGGAAGGAAGAAAAAAATGAGGGCGTATTATTTTACTGTATAATGAAATGAATTATAATATATGATAAATTTGCGAGGGGAGGAAGATCTTCTTAAACGATGTTACGACTGTGAGAGATAGGTAATACAGAGAAACAGACATTCCGTTGGAAATTATAGAACAAACGCAGCTTCGTTTAATAAGAGAAGAAGAATTGCTGTTGATAGTCTTGATTTTTTATGGCTTTATTTGATAAATTATCTAAACCAGTTATTATACATTATAAGGTACATATGTTTATCGCGAATATGAAATATAAGATCATTTCCAACCAGAAAGGTTGCCAGTTTCAGAGTTTATGTGTTATCAATTGACTATAATATAGCAGAGAACAAATCTGTTGGATTATCTTCTTTGTTTTTTTTTTTTTTTAATTTTTTTTTGTTTTCTTACATATCCTCTCTCCACCAATGCCATTTTTTTCAAAGTAAATTTTCCATATTGCAATTATTAATAACAATATTGTTTACCTATGTATATTGATAACGAAACGAAATTCTATAAATTTACAATTTACGTTAAGATAAAGAATAGTACATAGTAGTATATATTTGATTATTTTATAAGTGGCCTATTATAGAAATTAGTCCACGCACTACTGTACTATTTGTAATATTATATATAAATAATTATATTAATTAATTAATTAATTAAATAATTAACTAACTATATTAATAATAAGTAATTGATTATCAACGCCTTATATAATTCCTTTTCATATATTTAGCAAGGGATTTTTGTTTATTCGTTCATTGTTTTTTTTTTTGTTTATCTCATTTTTTTTCTATTTTTTTCTTAGACTTAACGCAAGAAAATGTATATATTAAATCAAAGATTATTGTATGTATAAAAACAAAAAAATAAGAAAAATATTCAAAATATACAATTTTGCACATGACATAAAATTTACTGTGTTCATCATAATTATTCTATTATAAAATTGAACAGTTTACTTTGCATACGTAACGTCGTTTCATATTTACTGTACGGCAACAAATTTGAAATATACGTATATGAAAATGTGCTTATTCAATAGCAAAGGAAGAAGAAAAAAAGGTAAGACATAAAACGGGTTGCCTGTATTTAGGCGTACCATTTGGATATCATCTAAGTCACGATTTGAGTATGCCAAATTATTCCAAATCAATTTAATTATAAAAGCTATAAGCGGTAATATAATAACTCGTTTTTATAAAGCTCGCCATACTTGACCAGTTCATTCGGTCATATTATGATCGTGCTAAGGAAAAGACTTGTAATATTACATAATAGATAAAAGTTCGTGATATATTATTAACAATATGTTCTCTCGCATGTATTATATTGTATCTAGCCCTTGGGTACTGACCCGAAGGTCTTGATGCTTTTTATTTGTTTAAACTCGTTGTATTTGGGATACAAAAGTTGTAGGGATTGGGATAGTTGGGATTACCCATTACCGTACGAAATATTCCCAATAACTTTTCAGGTAACAGCTAGCATAATGCATGCATATACGATATATATTTGTCAAGTATAATTCACTCTTTTGTAAAATTGTCCATAATGAATAGAGAGTAGACTATTCCCATTAGTATCTTTGAGAGAACAACTATATTTATAGAGTAATGAATCATTCTACTATTAAAATTATCTGCTTCTAACATTGTACTTGGCATTCTGTAAAATAAAAATAATAAATAATAATAATAATAATAAACCATGGGGAAAATAATGTCTCTGTTCTCTATTCGTACAGTGGTCTAGAAAATAAATGTAAACAGCTCGCTGTTCTCAACGAGGCCGATGTTACAATTATCTGCTTCAAACATTGTACTTGGCATTCTGTAAAATATACCTTCGTACGTATATGTATGTATTATCGTCGCAACGATTAGTTCAGAGTATAATAATAGTTTTATTATAGCCCAATTATAGTTCTAGCTAATTCCCAAACTGGGAAAGTGTCAAATATCTAGTTTCCAGTGATATTCGTAATATATTATACGTATTACGATCACATCTACAATTTTTCCAATCAAATATTCAGTGTTGCGGAAATTGTAATGAAATTTTTCTCAATTACTCGTTACTTTCGTAATGTGTCATTGGATTTTCATCTGATTACACATCACTTTGGTAATGACTTGATTCAATTACACATCACCAAAGTAATGTGTAATTGAATCAAGTTCATTACCTTTAAATAACTTTATAATTACTCTTACTCTATAATTACTTCAAATTACTTCACTTTATAATTACTTTTACTAATTAAATCGAGTTCAATCACACATTACCAAAGTATTGGGTAATTGAATAAGTAATTTCATTAAAAATGTAATCAGTGACTCGCAACACTGCAAATATCGATGTAATAATAAGATTGTTCATGTAATAAACATGTATTATTATAGTAAATTGGCGCATTCTTGGATAAATATCTCTTGAAATGGTAAATCATCGATTGTTGAATCATTCTCCCCTGTCCTTTCCTTGCCTATAAGTCAAAAATCATGAAAATCGCATGATTTCATAAAGCACCGAACTATTTTTGCAATAAATATTAATCTGCCTTACCTTATGCAACCCGCATGCCATTTGTGTAAACGACAGGGCCCATGTTAATTTTTGTTGCATATTTGGTGTTTTCCGATTGCCTATATTCAGGCGTATTGTAGTAATTCAGAAAAAAGGTCGAAAAAAAGCTTCTGGCAGTTGATACCTTATTTAAGGAGTCGGATTTCTGGCAGTTGGTACTTTTTTAAGGAGTCCGATTTCTGGCAGTTGGTACCTGAATGAGGTATCAACTGCCGGAAAAAAGTATCAACTGCCAGAAATCCCCCTCCTTAAAAAGGTATCAACTGCCAGAAATCCGACTCCTAAAATAAGGTAAATTTCAATAACGATATACTTATGAATTTCGGTACCTACTGAAGCAGTGGAAAATTGTGACAATTAATATTTGTTGAAAGAACAATAAATTTCGTGCATACAATGCAATTTGCAGTATTTTCTGGCTATGCTTCTTGACAGAAATCACCCCCTGTAACGGGAAATTGATTCGATCATTTTTGGGCTGCTTGCAAAATTTTTATTTTGACAAGAATGAAGATTTCGAAAATCCAATAAGATTCATTGTTCGAAACCGTATTCTGAACATGTAAAGTAATCGGCAACTCGAAATCTTCAAAGTTGGAGGACGGGATGAATTTTTGATATCTCCAACGGAAATAAAAACAAATTTAGCCGAATTATAAATGGCTGAGTCAAAAGGGTGCCGCTTTGTCATGGAATACCTACGTATATTGACTCGAAGTTGAAGGAGCCTTGAAAGGATGTACACAGATTCTATGATACTTATATAATATTTGTATTTTGCAGCTACTCAACCAGTGCGAAATTATGGCAATCAACATATCCTTCGAGACCGAGAAATTTGGTAAAATGGAATCTGCATTAGAACTCGAAAGGAGGACTGAGGCTAAGGAAACAAGGAATGAAAAACGACAGAGACGGCAGCGTACAGCTATAAAAATTGAAGAGGCAAAAAATGACGAAGAGAAATTCGGCGAGATTCTAGATTGTTGTAAACAGTTATTATCTACAGCTGTGGATAAGGGTGACGACTTTTTTGAACTACTTGATCCACTGATATCGGATACTCAATGTGATCTACATTCCGTACTCCTACTCAACATATTACATAAGTGCTATAATAATAATAATGAGTTTAGTTGTTATGGGATCGACGCGTTAGATGAGAGGGATCAGAAAATACTATCATAAATGCAGTTCTATTCAGTGACTTGCGAAAGAACTGGGCCTCGGTGATGTGAAATATTCAAGGGTTGTACGATCCTCGGTGGAACAAGGAGGCGACCGATCTTCTGTTCTTATAGAACGAACAAGAAAAGAGATTCCCCTACTTGTAGATCACGTGTGCTTGTCCAATTATTCACGCGAATATAAGCGTCTGAAAAACTTAGATTTCAGTACTAAACTTGACGAACATGAGGTTTTTGGATTCAGTGAGAAAAAAGATATTTTGGAAATCTTGGGAAGATTCACTGTATGTTGAAGTGTGTAATTTTCTTTGAATATTTCAATCATGATGAGCCGTGGAACTCGTGTGTCATAATGGAATATTGGATATTTTAGCTGATAAGTCATGACATTTCTATTCGATTATCCGCAATGCCGTGTTCTCAGAGTGAACTTTGCATTGCATTTTTTTTTTTGAAGAGAAAAGAATTCATATATGAAATACAATTATTACAAATATTGTTTGGCATGAGAATGTATTTTTCGTTGGCAATACTTGCATCAGTGTACTTGCCGACAGGCAGTGGCGTAGCGTGGGCTCCTGCCGCCCGGGGCAGATGCCAAATTTGCCGCCCCCTTCCCCTATATTGAGAGAAAATATAACTTTCAAAATTAAAAAAAAACAAAGATATTTCGATATAAATGACGATAGGTGATAATTTATCCAATCCTTTATTGAAAAGAAATAATGTGTGGTATGATAATTACAATGCATTAAATTGTCTACCATTAAGTGCAAATTGTCTACTCCTTAATTGTAATGCACTATGAACTTAATACATCAAATTTTTTTAGGTATACACAGAAATTATTTGTGCCGATCTCTGAATAAAACAACACAGACAGAAAGACATAACTAGACTATAGAAAGAACGAGATGATCATACTTATCTACAGATAGGAAATTCTCCCCATCAACGAAAAAATTAAAAGAAATGTATTCACTGTTGGTTGAGACCACGAAATTATTTATCAGCCAGATTAATACGAAAAACAAAGTCTGACAATTTTCTTATATGACAATCAGTCTGTATCCATCCTATTATATATATCTATGTGGTCAAATTTTTATTAAATGAATTTTTTTCGGACTTTGCCGCCCCTAGCAAAGCGCCGCCCGGGGCGGGTGCCCCCCCTGCCCCCCCCCCACGCTACGCCACTGCCGACAGGTTTTTACACTGCGGGGGTGATTTTATGGGGATTTATTAATTTACTTCTTATTCTTGTAGTACGAGGTGGGTTTTATTGTAGCAAATATGAGAATCATAAGTTCGTAAATTGTAATTGATTCTTAAGAATAAATATTAAATATGAATTGGTCGAGAATCTTTATTTGCTTCCTGGCATAGGATTTATCATAAAATAAATCGATCGATTATAATTAGCGAAATTGAACGCAAGCCGTATAGTTTATCTGTAATCGCACTCTTTTGATACTGCGACCTAGCTTTCAGCAGAGATATATACCGTCACAAGCCTGAAGTGTACATCGCGACGAAATCATGCGATTATTTCACCAGCTACGAATTTCAATGCGTAACACGATTGAAAATATTTTAGGGAAGAATTGGTCACGCCTCAGCAAGATGGGGTGAAGATTTCGGGTCGGAGTTTTATATCAGAAAAAATGATGGTCATATCGAATACAGCAGATATCAAAAAAACGGCGTGCAGCTCGAGCCTCTGACATGCGACACGTTCATTCCGCAGCAAGATTAATTGATTTGATACGGAATACGAGCACCACTCAACAGTCCCACTTTGGATTTGATATTCATTGGGTCATTATTGATTTACAGTCGATTAAAGATTATGGATGAAACTGATGCCTAGTTCTGCAAACCCGTCCTAACAGACGACAAGCTTTTCCGGATGAACAAAAGCTCGCTTGTTATTTTAGAAATTCTGCCAAATTCGCAGTTGATTACCTCGTTGTTCTCTGACGTCGAATTATATCCGCTTTCAATAACTATTTTCCTAGATCGGTAGTAAAGATGGAAGTGCTCACGGTGCGGTCGAAAAAGTTGTTCTTCATTGTCAGAATGACTGTTTATGGTCTGAAAATGATCGGGCTCGCTCCGTTTTCGATTCGTAAGAAAAACTCGGCCCAAATCAATCCTCGTTTCGCTCGAATCCAGATCTTTCAATTATCCAAGGCTGGATTGGCCTATAATCTTTCATTTTTAGTTATAAGTATGGGAGTGTGTGTGTACTATGGAAAGCAGCATCACGTCTTTATACGTTTATTCAGAGGCGATGAGATCGAATTTAGACATGTCGTACGGATCGGGACAATCGTTCTGCACTGTACCGCATTCGCCGTTATCATTATTTCATGGGGTTTCAAACAAAAAAAAGCTGCTCACATCATGAATCGTCTGTTAGAGGTTGATTTTCAACTTTCTGGTCTCAAAAAACCGGAATTCGACGCACAGGCCCTAACTTATTTTCTAATACACGTGATTCTCAACGCATGCCTATGGATTGCCATATTTTATCTAATTACACTAGACGATCAATACTCAAGTTACGGATGTAGATTTTCATATTATCTACCGATCATTGTTATTTACTGGTTTATTCTTCAATATTTCACCATCGTAAGCCAAACAGGCAGGGATCTGCAAACGGTGAACAATCATTTGCTGGAATTCAGAGAGTTTGGAAATTGTCTGTCTCATCCTGCACTGGTACGGAACGGACTTACAACTATCGTAGGTCCAGCAACTCGTTACAGCAGTCATCTACCATCTCTAAACTTACTTTACAATGTTAGAACGACACTTTTCGAAGTTTGCAAAGACACCGCAGACTTCTTCTCGTTGCCAATATTATTCTGCATTACTTGTGCCTTCGTATCACTCCTTGATCAATTGCATCGGGTCGTGCGGAAGACACAGCCGGGTTTTATAAATTCTAGCGTGGTTCTCAGAGGCGTTTCTGTGGCTGTCATGTATTCTTATCCTCTTATGTCACTGGCTTTCAGCGTTGCGCGGACCAAGAATGAGGTGATAAATTGTTTTCTCCAATGATATAATCACAGCATTCGCTGCTCGATACACATTTAGCAATTTTAATAAATATTTGACGAGTTTCAGGCCAAAGCAACCGGACATATCGTTCACAGACTATTGTATGCAGCGATAAGACAAGAAATAAGGACGAAGGTGAATATTGCTGGTCTTTTTCGCGAATCAATCTCAACTTCTATCCACTTTTAGCTGGAGGTGTTCTCCCAACAGCTGCTGCATGAAGACGTCAACTTCACGGCCTATGGGTTCTTCTCAGTGGACCCGACGCTTCTACTTTCGGTGAATATGACATATTGGATTATGGTCATCAACCATAAGGCTTCTGGTTACTTTGACATTTATTTGAAGTCATGGTCAATCGACCTGCGACTAGCTTGTGGCGTACTTTTTGGGTTTGCTATTCTAAACGGTTTTAAAACTCTATGTACCCTACTCAGATTCCCACTTATGTCTTTACATCAAACAGAACGTGTCTTAAATAAGAGAAAATTATCACACTACAGATGCTGGGAGGTATGGCAACGTACTACATTGTTCTATCGCAGAGTGTTCCCGTGGCAGACAAGCATCAATGTACTCCCTGCGATTGCTCTATAATCTCAAACTCATCATTTTTAACAGCCCAATGAGGTGGGTACAGAGTCTTGAACAGAGCTTAGTCTTGTTATCTTTCGTATAAAGAATATCATTCATTTTGCAGAATACCGTTGAATTGGCGAAGGGCGACCATAACATGTTTCACTCTGCTCGGAAAAGTCTTCATTCGCTTGACATAACGAACCTGTTATTTGCTCGAATTTCTTAAAATTTCCAACTGGCTTCAACATAGTACAATAGATATGAACTTTTTTCGAGTTGAATTTTGGAAATATCTGTCATTTTAATGTACTAACGCAAATACTTCTGTTATCAATAAAGAAAAAAACGGAAATCCATGTGCTGTTGAATCAACTATGTGAATTATCAGTGTAAGGATAGCACATTCGCATAGTAAATTCAACAGCACATTTTTCTCGTCTACATCTTGATGATGCTCCAAAAATCGTCTGAGATTATTCATTGACCACATGAATTAGCCTCTGATTTCTCGAGATTAGTTTTCTTGGTACGAGGTTGATGCAGTCTTCGTCTACCAATCATTTTCACTTTTCGGTCGAGGATATCATAAATTTCTGTGACTCCTCGGCGTTTATCGAGTGCATTTTTCTCAGTCCCCTGTGGCAATGCCTCGATCGATTATAATTAGCGAAATTAAACGCAAGCCGTATCGTTTAATCGCATCCTCTCCATAGTGTGACCTAGCTTCGCGCACAAATAGCGTAACAAGCCTGACGTGTCCTTCGCGATACACTCATGCGATTATTTCACCAGCTACGGATGTCGATGCGTAACATTAAGGAACACATATTTGGGAAAATTTAACCGTCTTTCAGCAGGATCAGGTAGACATTTCGAGTCAGAGTTTGATACGGGAGAAAACGATCGTCCTATCGAATAGATCATAGATCCAAGAACCACGTGCCTCTCGGGGCTCTGACACGCGACACGCTTATCTCGCAGACTAATCAAGTAATTTGATACGGAATACGAGGATGACTACACAGTCCCAATTTTGAATTCATTATTTAATGGGTGAATAATAATTCACAGTCGATTATACGTTGTAGGTGAAACTGCAGATACCTTCTTCTGCAAGCTTGTCCTACGAGGCGACAAGTTCGTCCGGATGAATCAAAGCCCCTTTATTATTCGCGTGCCAGAAGATTTGCGAAAATTGCGGGTCATTACAACGTCATTTCCTCACTTTGAATGACATTCGCTTTCAATAACTATTTTCCTGAATCGGTAACAAACATGAGAGTGCTTACGGTGCGATTGAAAAAGTTGTTTTTTATCGTCAGAATGACTGTTCATAGTCTGAAAATTATCGGGCTCGCCCTATTTTCGATTCGTGAGAAAATCTCGGCCCAAATAAAATCTCGCTTCGATCGAATCCAGGCCTTTCGATCATCCAAGGCTGGATTGGCCTATACTCTTACATTTTCAGTTATAAGTATGGTAGTGTGTGTGAACTATGCAAAGCAGTTTCGAGTCTTTGGACGTGTATCCAGTGGCGCTGAGATCCGGCTTACAAGACAAGAAATAAGGACGAAGGTGAATACTGCTGGTCTTTTTTGCGAATCAATCTCAACTTCTATTTACTCTTAGCTCGAGGTGTTCTCCCAACAGCTGCTGCACGAAGACGTCGATTTCACAGCGTATGGGTTGTTCTCGTTAGACTCTACGCTTTTACTTTCGGTGAATATGACATGTTGAATGATGGTCATTAACCATGAGGGTTCTGGTTACTTTGACATTTATTTTAAGAGACATGGTCAATCGACCTGGAACTAGCGTGTGAAGTACTCTTCAGTTTTGCCGTTTCAATCGGTTTTGGAACTCTACGTACCTTCCTACAATTTAATGAACGAGCATTCTTGCGGTGGCTTTTTCGGGACTTTCAGTTTCTGTATTTTGACACATTTGATCTTTTTGTGTTGACATATTGACCTAAGGAATTTTGCTCTATCGAGATAACGGCTGTTCGAAAGTCTGATGACACGGTTAATCGTAGAGAAACGTTGGTGAGTCGTTTTTTGTTGCCCTATCACTAATTTAGATACGCAGTCTTTTTCTATTCCTATTTAGATAAGATAAAGCAACAAGAAAATACTATGAAAAGTTTTCTCTACGATCGACTGTTTCGAAGCTACGGCCTGCCAAAATTCAAAAATGCAGATGCAAAAATCTGGAGGGTCATTAAGTCATTTATCATACCGAAGATGAATGACTTTTTCTTAATTCGGGATAGCGAACGTACGGTTCATTGGCCGAGTGAAATTATTCGGTTTATAGTTCTGGAATTACTCCAGAGCCGAATGGTATGTATCATCTGCTTGCGTTTTAAATTGCGTCACACATTGCGAAAGCAATATTTATCACTAGACATTAGGCAACAAATCATATTTTTAGGAGGGAGTACGAATCTGTGTCGAAAGAATGATAAAAAATAATGGCCAATTGCTCTGCAACTGATTCGAAACTTGGATATCGTCTTGTGCATATTACGCAAATCTTTTCATTCCTCTCTATCACTGATTGATTGTAAGTATGATTTAAAAATTCATCTTACTAAGTAATTTATTGAGAAAAATAGTTGTCCAATTTACGACCTGAAAAATTGACGTGTGGGTAATTCCACCTCAAATCGGCCGAGAAATGACCTCATATTTTTTGAATCGCTTGGTACTTTTTTCACTTCAAATCAACGTCAAAAAAAGTCGACTAGTATTCTTTCGTTGGTCTAACAAAATTTTTTTACGCTCGTTATGAATTATCGCATTTTACTGTAAAAGTGGTGCGTGGGCGGCTTTGAGAATTAATATCTCGGGTCTCCTTCATCGTAAAGAGATGTTCCAAAACGCGTTCAAAAGGCGACGAAAGACCCTTTTTGATAAAAATTTTTAACTTTTCAAAAAATATAGTTTTGTGGTTTTTATAAGCAATCAAAATGTTTGTCGATTTTTTTCGCAATCTGGGGCCATTTTTTGAATTCTAAAAAAAATACGATCTCATTCCTCATTCAATTCTGAAGATGGCAAATTTTTTAACTAGCGTAAAATGTTTTTTGGACCAACAAGAAAATACGGGTCTATTATTTTGACGGAGAATTCACGTAAAAAAAGTTTAAATCGATTCAAAAAATACGAGGCCAAAGATACCTAAAATTGGCCGAATTGAGGTGGAATTGCCCATGTACTTTTTGAAATGGAAAAATTTGAGGTGATTACAAATTAGAGCCGGTCGGAAACAGGCTGAGCATTTATAATCATCATTATTGAGAAATCCATATCGTGGACAACCAGTGAAAGAAAAATCTGAAAAAAAAAAAAAAATGCTAAGGGATCATTGCATTCCAATGAATGTAAGAAACACATGATAACCAAGAGTTTCAAGGGTAAGAACGTTGGAGGGTTGACATGGCTTGCCCTACGGTCAACGCGACTCAAAGTGGCTGTTTAAACTTCTATAACAATATAGGGGAAGGTGGGGCTAAATGGCCGGATGGGGCTAAATTGGCCACCAAGAAAGAATTGACTTGCTCGCATTTTCGCCTCAAGGGGGATCGTATACAAGACGCCATGCAACGCGATTCCGCTGAAAAAATCACCACCTGAAACGGGAAATTGATTCGATCATTTTTGGGCTGTTCACAAAATGTTTATTTTAACAATAATGAAGATATCGAAAATCCGATAAGATTCATTATTCGAAACCGTATTCTGAACATGTAAAGTAATCGGCATCTCGAAATCTTCGAAGTTGGAGTACGGGATGAATTTTTGATATCTCCAACGGAAATAAAAACAAATTAGCCGAATTATAAATGGCTGAGTCAAAAGGGTGCCGCTTTGTCATGGAATACCTACGTATATTGACTCGAAGTTGAAGGAGCCTTGAAAGGATGTACACAGATTCTATGATACTTATATAATATTTGTATTTTGCAGCTACTCAACCAGTGCGAAATTATGGCAATCAACATATCCTTCGAGACCAAGAAATTTGGTAAAATGGAATCTGCATTAGAACTCGAAAGAAGGACTGAGGCTAAGGAAACAAGGAATGAAAAACGACAGAGACGGCCGCGTACAGCTAAAATTGAAGAGGCAAAAAATTACGAAGAGAGATTCGGCAAGATTCTAGATTGTTGTAAACAGTTATTATCTATAGCTATGGATAAGGGTGACGACTACTTTGAACTACTTGATCCACTGATATCGGATACTCAATGTCATCTACATTCCATACTCATACTCAACATATTACATAAGTGCTATAATAATAATAATAATGAGTTTAGTTGTTATGGGATTGATGCGTTAGATGAAAGGGATCAGAAAATACTATCATATGCAGTTCTATTCAGTCTATCGAAAGTTGAGTACAGAGATGATCTTGGTTTCGTACTTCATCAAGTTTCAATCAATCACTACTACGGTTCAATACTTCCTTCTAGGAATAGAGAAATGTATTGCATTGAACAAGCGAGAAAAATATTCAATTCATATTCCGTAGATTATATAAGAAGTGTTGCAGGTGATAAAACTAAAATGATATTGAATGAATGTATAGCTGCTTCCCCACATTTGAATCTCGCGTTGTTACCTTGTTACGCCAGTACTTTGGCAGTAATTGATTATATCGAAGGGCGGAAATGACCAATTATTTTGACGATTGTAAGTGTGAACGCGCAACTTACAGGTGAAACTACCAAATATAATATGAATAGTAATGAGGTTCGTTTTTATGAGTTTCGAGAAAACGAAAAGAAATTTTTTCATAAAAAAGAGTTAAGTGACTATGAAAAGAAAATACCAACAATTGTCTTCAGTTGTTATAACATTAGTACCAATGGCACGAAAGGACTTCGGGTGGATATTGATGATGTCAAAGATCTATTGATGTTATCTTCTGCGATTCATATTCAGCTACCAAAAAATAGTAATTTCCCGGCCGCTTATAAAGATGGAGAAGAGTACGCAAGAAAAATGCACGAAATTAATGCAGATGTTTTAATCGAGTATGAAAAACATCACCAACTTGCGAAAGAACGGGGCCTAGGTGATGTAAAATATTCAAGGGTTGTACGATCCTCGGCAGCACAAGGAGGAGATCAATCCTCTTTTCTAATAGAACGAACAACAAAAGAGATTTCCCTACTTGTAGATCACGTGTACTTATCGAATTATTCACGTGATAATCAGCTTCTAAAGAATTTAGATTTCAGTACTGTACTTGATCAACATGAGGTTTTTGAATTCAGTAAGCGAAAAGAGATTTTGGAAGTTTCAGGAATATTTACTGCATATCAAAGTGTGTGACTTTCTTTGATTGCTTTATCCTTGCTATTATATGTTCAGTTATATCTTTCCTATTAAAAATCTTGTAACCCACGGGATCATTGCTTCCTATAATGAAAATAATTTTCTGTAACTTATATGTGTGTTTTGTTTATAATCATGTCATCATGTTTCTTTATAAATGAATCGAATTTTCCTTCCGCCCCATCATTCGTATGTACGTATAGACTCATTTATTCTATCACCCTGCAGTTAATTATTACTAATTTTTTTTTTTTTTTTCTATCAAATTTCTCTACTGCTATATACGAATATTATATACTAGTATTTCATTCGCTGCATAAGAATTAGAAACCAATATCTTCGTGATGACAAAACAGTACGTAGTACATTAATACATTTATACCCATTGTGCAGTATCATACAAAAACATATTCCATACTATTATAGAATCTGATAAGATGATTCGTGAATATATCTTCTTAAGAAAGTAGGTATATTATATATATATATATAGTGTATAGTAAGCGTCATCGAAGATGGGACGAGTTAAAAGAGTTTAACATTGAAATCGTTTCATTTGCATACGGTTGATTTATCGCTAGGATCACTATAATCGTCCTTCGTATTATCAGGGCGTAAGATGAAGCAAAATGCTACGGACTTAATCCATCCAGGTTCCCGAAGAGTTTAAATAAAATTATTATGCGTACTGATCAGCTCACTCTATCTTGGTTTACATATACATAAAGGCGCAGGCATATATATATATACTCTTTACATTTATAATAGTGTATAAAGGATATATATATGTAACATATACCTATATACCATCTGCAGCATATCGTAAAACATATACATTTACGTATATGTATAGAAGAACTTTCACGATATACTCATTTTATACCCTTACAAGTGTAAAACGATCGGCACGACGGACGATTCTTCGTTTTTCTCTTTTATCCAAAGCCATAGCTCCTTTTCGCGAGGCGCCATCGATTGCCGATTTGTACTTTGTAAGTCGTCCATTAATGTCAGAAGAACTAATATATCTTAAGGCTATTACGAAGCCCGTTTTGAATAAATTTACAAAATACACGCTAAATCGTATATCGAACGTAGTATACGATGATTGTAATAATTCTCTTTTATCGCGAGACGACGCTTGTCCTGAAATCTGTATCTTGTTTTTTTTCATTTTTTTTATTTATTTTTTTTGTAATAATTATCCGCAGATTGCGTGCGGGTATATTGTTATCGATTTTTTGAATACGTCGTTAAACAGAAATGACCTGTAAATATGATAATAATGGTTGTCACATCGCCGGATGTACTTCTAGTTAAAGACTATTTGACGAAACTAATGTTATAAGTTTAAACCGTTTTGTCGTGGTGCAGTCGACGGTTTGTCTAACGCAAATATACCTATGGGAGGTAGGTATATGTACAAAAGCGTCGGTTTTGAGGATTGCGGCTTTTGACACGATGCTATGCTTGATCGGTATATTTGGCTAAGAAAAGTGCAGACTGTGCCCAGAATGCAGCAAGAAACCAACCATCGTGCGAGGAAGGAAATAGAGGAAATATATTCGTTTACACATGAAAGAATTACAAGCTCGAGAATATATATATAAACTAAGGAAAAAAAATCACGCTCTTCAAAAGGCAGGATTTAAGGAGTCAAAATAACGCCTTTACCCAATGTCAAAGAAAGCCGACGACTAAACTTCGGGTATATCATGTTTTCGTGTTTTCAAATCACGAAGTCTTGAGTTTCTCATTTGGATATCAATTTTTTTTTTTTTTTTTGAAAAGCTCGGTTTTTTTTAAATGAACGAACTTAATTTTCTCATTCTCGTTTAAGACTTTTCCTTCATGTCGATTAGAACCTTGGGTATTTTAATTTCAACGATTTCTACGGGGTTGAAATCCCGTAGAATTTCACTCAGAAAGTGAATCTATATAACCATATACACCTGTTCAAGTATTCAACCGTATTTCAGTATTGCGATCTTGAGAGGCTTGCAATATTCTCGAGTCATTGTACCTAGTGCGTTAAAGGACCTGCAATATGTACTCAAATGCGTTTAAAGACTTACAATGAGCTGAGTGATTCTTCGAAACGAAATCACTTATGGCTTATGGTTCCGGAACAAGTATAGAAGTAATCAATCTGCGAATAGAAATTTTTGAAATCATATGCAAGAAATCTTCGGTATAGATTAATGACTTTTCAGAGGCTTAATAAACTGCAGGACTTCAACGATTTCGTTTCTTCTGATCCATAAGTCACGAAGAGAGAATGAAATGGCAAAATTGTGAGATTGTATGAACGATCTATATTTGGAAAGCTCAAAAGCTTGGGGAAAAGTTTATTCCAGTTTCCAAATTTGAAACGAAAGTTACAAGATTTCCTGAATTCGATCGAATTGAATGAAAAAATCGTTTGGGTATGACAGCCGAGTACATCTTGCAAATTTCTGACCTTGTATGAAAAAATGATATAATTTTTTGCGGAAGGGATGTCAAATAGATGGAATTGCAGAGACTGGATTTACGTTTTGGGGTCAGGAGAGACTGGTGAGATTTTTCCAAAACTTGGATCAACTCAATCCCTTGTTCTTCGTCCTTTTGGTTTCTGGTTTGAGAAACTTTGACGGAATATCTACCATGTGAAGTCCATCGTGACTTATAGTGTACCAACCACTAGTTGGTTGACGCATATAAATAAAGGTGAGTCTTAAGTCGTAACAGCTGATGTAGGTTGAAGAGAGAAAACGAAAAAGAGAAAAATAGAGAGAGAGAGAGAGAGAGAGTGAAGGGGCAAAATGAGCCTGCATCTTCCGTCTTTCATCTTCCATCTTCTATCTTCCATCTTCCATCTTCCATCTCTACCAGTTCGAATGGTGTATTCGAAGCAGCAACACCTTGGCCACGGTTTACGTTCATACGGTTTACACTGCAGTGCCTGCGGTATTCCTGCACGCGTTTATCGACAGCCTCGAAGAGGATCCCCACGTGTTATTCCCGCGTAAAACTTACCGCGCTTCAGCTTCAGTACCACGCGCAGAGTGCTTGACAAACAGCCGCATCTCTTCTGGTTAATGTCAATCGGTTTTAAACACTCATTTAAATCACTTTTTAAAGTATCCACGTTTATACATACACACATCATCATCAACACTTCCGTATTAACACACTATAAGTAGTCTAAACCATACACGAACTTAAAAATTTCAAAATTAGTGAAGTGCAACGATTTAGTTAATTATCAACACCTGGTATCGATTCCTTGCATCAATTTTGACTCATTATTTGCACAGGAATTAGCAAACTAGGTAAATACCTACAAGGATACAACAACAACAAAAATTACTGAAAATTGAATAATTCTATTGGACATTAAATCGTGATCAAAAAACATTATAGAACAGATATTATTATTTTTTTTTTTTCTCGTAGATCAACGATCTAATTGACGTATAAATATATCTACGTGTTTCTTGATTTATTATTACTGTGTGCAGCTGAGCTGATCTCGAGAGAAATCATTAACGTCAAAGGTGAGGTTTTATTGGACTATTAATTTGAAATTAGTGATACAGTTGAAATTGGTACTTTTATTATTATTATTATTATTATCATGGTGTTTTATGTAACGGAATGTTTTCGGTGGTACATACCACGATAGTTCGTGTAGTATCTTCCTGCAGCTATCGACACGATCATCTGCGTCTCATCGATATTCGTCATGCCGTACCCGTCCGATTTTACAGACGATCGATTTGTATGCCTTCTCGAGGCCTTCGCAAAGCCTCGCATAAAGTTTTACAAAAACGAAAAGAAAAAAAAAAGAAAGTTAATTGAGCGGATAGAATGAGAAGTGACGAGCAACGTTCGGGGCTGGGTTAAAAAGTTCCGAATTTCGAAAGTCTTGCACAGTGAAAATTCCGAATTTGAATATCACCAATTCAGAGTTTTTTAGAAAGGGTATTTTTCCCCCAAAGTACTGAAATTTTTGTACTTTGGGGTCTGGACTTTCGGAGTTCTGAGACGTCTGCGTTTCAACTTTACAGAACTCTAATGTTCTAAACTTTAACGATTCCGAGGATAGATGGAATAAAAAAATAATAAATATCTATGTATATATATCAGACAGAATATATAATAGAATCAGATAGGTATTTGATCTCTTTTCATTTTAATTGCTTTAAACTCGTAAAAGAAATTCGTTAGGAAATAATAAGTCGCAAGGCGCACACTGGATCTGTGCAGCAATCGTGGGCGTCGTTGCAAGTCTTCGGTTTGTTATAACTAAGCGATAAAACTGAGTCAAACCCTTTTGCAGTTAACGAGAGTGGAATACTTTACTTTGCCCTTCCGTCTTTATACGTTACCATTTTTAATTGGCCAACAACGTCGTGTCACGCAATTGAAAACGATTCAGATATCTAGGATCGATAGAACTACCTATAGTTAGTTCGTTAAATCCTTTATTTCCCCATCGTATAAAATTTCGAAAATGTTGAAAATTCGTTTCTCTAATCTCATCCATTTTTTTTTTTTTTAATTTTTTTCTCTTATCAAATGGTACGTCTTTCGTTATATACTTCTCGACGGACTGACGTATAACAGATACGTACTCATGTAGTCGGATATATAAGAGCCCAGTTAAATTGAAAGAGTAAAAGATGATTCTTCTCTCCTGGTATGCAAATCGAGCGACGACCGACCGTGTAAGTAGTCAGGAACGAAGGATCGAGGGTTTTGCATATTATCGCGTTGATCGGTGCTGAGCTATAAGGTGCGTGCGTTTAAAACTTCGAATGGTTTTAGATAGAGGAAAATGACATCCTCAAACACTGTCTTTTTTATTAATAGAACGACACTTATTTTTATTTTTTTTACAATTTATTTTTTTTTATTTCATTCCTTATCCATTAATTTTAACTGCAGGATTTTCGGCTTCTACGCTTGTAGTCGTCGTATCGTCTGTAACAATTCTTCTCGTTTTCATCTTTTTTGCCCTTTTAAACTTGTCTCCAATAACGAGCCCGGGCTTATCGCCCTATACGTTTGATGTAAGAATGAAAAAAGAAAGAAAAAAAATAATAATAATAAGAAAAAGATGGTAATTGAGAGAATAAAGTAATGCAGGAATGAGCGAATGGGATCGAAAGTTGGCAAAAGTGTTGTAGTCGGTCTTGTTGACCGTGAGAAAATGAGTCGTGTTAAAGATTTGGCGAGGCACGTTAATCTTTTATATCCGAAACTCCGGTCCAGTAAGAAATAAATAAATTCTTAAATCGCAAACCCCGTATTTTTCTGCCCACGCGAATATATGCCTACGCGAGAAGGTCGAATACCGCGTAGTATATAGGCACACCGCTATCAATGATTTAGGATTTTCGAACCAACCTTTTCACATATCTTTACGCGATAGTCCCGAACATATTATAAGTTTTATACAACTTTATACTATAAACACGATATAAAGTCACCTAGCCGTACCATATTTTTTTTTTTAAAGGATAAGAGCTTTGAAATATATTACATCGCGAAAAAAGTATATCGCCTTCTCATTTTTGTCATTTTTTGCAAAAAAATTCGGAGTTAAGAGAATCTGCAAAAAGCGGTTGAAGCGGTTTGTCTCTCCTACAAGTTCGTCACTCGTTGAGAAAATTAACTCTAATTATTTATCCGAGTTAATTCGGTATTAGCTAATTCGTAAATATTAACTCCGTAAGAATATCCTTCGTATCTTATATATATACAATGCCTAATTATTATTGTCATATATAGGTAAATTTCTCCAGCTTGGAGAATTTCCTGGAGTCGGTTTAGGACCCTATTCTCACATATAAGCAACGAAGAAATGAAATTTAATTAACTGTCGACGCGTCTTGGTGATAAATCTTAATACTGTAATGTACAGACGTAGGTATATGTATATTGTATATATGTATGCTGCTATTTTCCACGAACTATTATAATAAACGTTATTACAAACCGCGCAAGTGCAAATTGCAATTATATTAATATTACAGCTATCAAATTAGCGAAAAGTTATTTATATCAAAGTATGAAATTTATTATAGTAGCGTAAAGGTGAAGCGAATCTTGACCATATGGTAATAACACGTGTTTAAAGGGTACCTGCATATTCATTCTAAACCACATGCCAAACAGGAGAGTCGATTATATATAGTAGATATCCGAAATAAAGAAGTGCGGTTTAAAAAAAGGAAGAGTTTTTCACATCTTCTTTTTTGCCCGCGATGTTAGGGGCGAAAAAGAAGGAGAAGACGAAGAAGTGGAGGCGCAGCTTTCGCCGGATACCTAAATAAAGAAAAGAGAAAAGAAAATTCATATGTAAGAAGGTAGATAGAGGAGATTGAGAGGAAATGAAATACGTTAAACCCCGAAGCTCGGTCATGTCTTAATTTCACAACCCGTAATTACACAGCAAACCGGAATTATTAATTTCTACTATAAACGGGTGCCTATTAATTACGCTTAAGGCTTAATTAAAAAATTGGACGTGCGGCAATTAACGTTTTGTCTTATACTCTCGTCCACTCGATCCTTACTCTTACTCTACACCATCCTGGCCATATCCAAGGTGGGAAACTATCGAGTCGTCGATTTCGTTGGCGGAATAATAAAGCCCGATTATTATTATTAATTATCCGGAAAAATTAATTAGGCAATAGTCGTGGATTCCCACGATAAAATAGCGCTCAAAGTATCGAAAATTAATTGATTAGTTTCGCGGTTTATATCGAAGAGACAAGAAAAACAAAAAATGGCTTCAATTTTTTGATTCCTTGAGTTTCGTTTTATTTATTTTTTTCTCTTGGATGACCGTCTGCGACTTTAAGATCGTTTATTACCGCATTTACCTACCTGGACTAGGACGACATAAAACGATCATATGTTTTATTACTGGCAGCTAAATTGGCCTCAACGCCTTAGCTGTTACAAGAATAAAGTATAATTGGTGAAAATTGATAATCTCAAACTCTGATACGAATCTATCGTCTTAAATCTTCGATCGAAATCGCGAGGACCACACCCTTAACAATAAATCGAAGCAAATTATCATCGATTTATCTCCCGATATATCGCATCTTATACTGCAATATAAATTTCATTTTGCCGCGAGGATATTCCGCCTTTTTTCCGTGGAAAGAAGAAAAATAATAATAATAATAATAATATCTAAAATCGAAACACGATTCATCAATTTTTGTTTTTTTTTTTGTATAAGGAAGATAAAAAAAATAATGGGAATGGTATTCGCGGTTTTGTTGATTTGATTGAATATCTGCGAGAAATTCACCGCATAAGGTTTAGCTGATATGCGATACGTCGAATAAAACCACCTGTTGCGTGCTAACTGGACCAAATCGTACGTGTGGGTAATAAATATTGGAGTTATATCCGTATAACGACGATTTATTATTTCGCGAGTGTATTACGGCATCGCGGTTTTCGCTTTATATCAGATTTATCCTTTTTCATATACCCATATACCTATCCCTATCCCTATCCTACGTATGCGATGCAGTACACTTTTCAAGCTCAAACTATTCACTGAGAGAGAAATTTATAAGAAGGAGGAAATTTTGGAAGACTACGTTTATTGAAGAGATATTTTTAGACGCACATCGCCAATCTGAAAATCCTTCGAAGTAAGGCCCCAAAAAGAAGAACAAAAAAAAAAATATATCCTTGCGAAAGGATAGCGCTAAAAACGCATTTCATGAAGTAGCTGAACGAGTTATAAGTTTTCTTATTTAAATAACGCAGTGAAGAAATAATTGTTTTCTTTTTTTTTTGAATTGGTATTACTCAGCAGGGTTTCATGGTATATAATTTCGCAAGGTGTGATTAAATAGAAACTTGAATTATCTATAAAAAATGTCCTCAGAACCAAGTCTGTAAATTCAACTGTATACAAGTTATAAGTGTTGAAAGTTACCTAACTTTAATTTCAACTATACGTTTTTCGTAGGAAATAAAATTTCGTTTTAGTCTTATTCTAAAAGATCTTCAGGTGAAAAGCAAGAAGGAAAAAATAAATAAAAAAACAGAAAATCAATATAGGTACATCGTATAAATAATTTCATAAGTTCTGTATGGCATATTTTATTGAAATATTATGTCATTAGATCTAAAGTTGGGAATGAAGATTCTCTACCGTAGATCGAAAAAAAAAATGAATAGATAAATAAAAAAGAAAAAACAGGGAGAATATTTTTGGCGGTTCTCATCGATAATTTCATTTCGATCTAATAATAAATAATATAGTCCCTGTTATTATATGTATAGGATGATATCAACGGTACTAATAGAATTTACAATCGCGTTGACCACCCCGACTATATCCTAGACTTACGTTATATAGCTGATCTGATCATTAGGCCTATAGGCTGTTAAAATATTTCTAAAGTCAAGATCGTGTTACAATTAATTCACGCTTCGTTTCACCCGTGACCCATCATCGCGCACGTGTACGTATATATATATATATCTACCGTACCTATATAGGAGATAATTTGGAAAAGAAAAAAAATTCTGTCGTGGGCCGAAGACGAAACCCTCCCATTAGCCTGCCTCGTTTTAAGATCGACGAGTCTGCTCCTTACGAACATATATTGAACAGTGATCGATTTCACTCTGCATTTGATAAACATCATGTATTAAAGTAAATTATATTCAATTAAAAATAAATATATAAAAAATACTTATTGACGAGATTACAAAACAGTTAATTAAGAAAAAAAAGAAAAAAAAAATCCGCGATCAAGTTTCTAAATCTAATAGAATTTTTAATTCAATACTACATAGATGAAAATTCTATTATATTTATGAATTAAAAACCCATAAGACAATATCCATCTAGATTAAAAATTAATGATTATCCATCATTAACCAAAATTATAAAAAATAAATTTCAAAATATCGACCGAGTTCGTGTAACTGATGAGCATTGACCCACACCTTTTTCTTCCTTGATCTTCGGTCGGTATTTGAATCTGGCTTATAGTTAGTAGCAGTTGAGCGGAGCAAGAAGTCTGTGTATTGCTATTTGAATTGGGGGGAATCCCCGGTTTGAGTGAAGGTATCTGTTCCGGCATCGAGTAGCGTCGGTATTGCAGGCTTCTGAATTTAATGTTGCGGTCATAGGGGTAGAATAGTGGCATGAGACAGTAATTAATTTAAATTTACAGTAAATTAGTTGGTACCTGATACGAGTTAGAAATTGAACAGCAATCCTCTGAAGGCTTTTATACATATAGTATTTCGAAAGCTGCTCAAATTTACGTTAGTCAACGAGCTTTGTAAGCGAAAATGAAATTTTCGTATACTACAGAGTAGAAGGGAGGAAGAGAAATATAGGATTTTGCTAAAATTCAGTTTTGCATTAATCGAATTTTACATGGCTTCACCAGGGCTATTATAACCACCTATACGAACCCCATACTACCCCATCACGTATACTAAACTTCAATATATAATTTCTAATGCTTCTCACCTGTTACATATAATATACGAGTGAATATTCACTCGCTTTTAGAACTGCACGACGATAATTTAGTTATAGATAAATAGGTTTAGCTCCATACGCACCTGCGGAAAAACCGATAATCCAAATTGATAATTCGCAGCAAAAAAAGAAAGAAAGAAAGAGAGAGAGAGAGAGAGAAAAAAAAAACGTGTATATCAGAATCGAAAATAAGTTTTCAATGAAAAAAAAAAAATATATAATCATATAATCATTATTAATAAATAATCATTCTCGGCTACTGTCGCCATCTGGATTCCGTAGTTTGTATACCGCTGTTGCGTATAGCTGCGTTACGTATACCCGCACACAATAAGAGGTCCTACTGTTACCAACGAGAACGGATCCACGTGCTTTTTGATATTTTTTTTAAATCGTTCTAATGTTGGTTTTAACTTTAATATATTTGATTTTGAATATATTTATTGATTATTTTATAAATAAAATAATAAAGAGAAACAATGTTTAGTAGATTTTCTTATTTACCATTACCTATTATTTTATTGTTTCACAATATACGTAATACCGGATATGGTGAGTCATTCCGCGGAACGGAAGTTAAGGTGTGTTTCTACGTTAGAAAATTTATCGAGCCTTTTCTCTAAAGACAATTATTACGTCATTCGTTTGTTATCAAAATAAGAAATTCGATGACATCCGGTTACTTCGATTTCCTTTCGTGTGTATATAGGTATAATAAACATACAATTAGCGAAAAGTTTTCTTAATTTTGTCGATTAATGATATTCGAATAAATTAGTGCTTCAAACCTGTAATTTCTACAAAATCGCACGGTATATTAATTGTTTCAAACAAATATTCATTCGATTCAGATGAGAAGAAGAAAAAAATAATTCGAATAAAGCAAACATTTGTTTGACTGGATGGCATGTATAATAATACAAGAATTTGTTTGAATGAAATAAAATTTGCTCAGAATTTACGCAGGGGAGGATCGTCGCGTAAGATTTGAAAGAAAAAAGAAATGAAAGAGAAACGAAAAAAGAAAATAAAACCGTTTGAAATCGGTATCATTCGCATTTATATTTGTATGTATATATATTTATGTATATATATCTATATACTGCGGGAAAATCGACTATCACCAACTCGAAATAATTTTCTAACGAATTCTACGCGTAGGTAGGTAGGTAGGTAGGTAGGTAGGGTATAGGGTAGAAAATTTCGGAGCTATTTCGAAGTTCTGCACGTCCCGTTGGCGGATCTCTGAATCCTCAGCTTCTCCAACAACCAACCCATCCCTTTTACATTATTCCACCTAGCGCCACCTAGTAGCCCTGAACCATCCTACGTAATATAAGCATCCTTCTATACCTAACCTATCTTTTATTTCTTCCCCTGTCTCTCTCTCTCTTTCTCTCATTCTCTCATTCTCTTATTCTCTTATTCTATCTCATTCTATTTCGCCCTCGCAGAGGGACGGAAATGGTTCCCAGTATCAGCTGAGATCTCGTGATGCGCGCGCTGCTTATTAATTATTGTAGACCGCGTGTGCTTGCGGACCTCAGTGGTACACAGTGTACGTAATAATTTTCTCTCTTTTCTCTTTTTTTCCTTTCTTTTTGTTCATAAAACTTCAGAAGTTTATAACCAGCATCCTGTATATATATAATATATATAGATTTGCTAAATTTTTGCACCCCCTTAAATTTCTGCGCCACAGAAGAAATCGGAAATCGAAATTTTTCATATGAAAAAACAACGAAAGTCTCGAAAAACTTTAACGAAAAAAATTGCGAATTTCTACAAATTTTTGTAACAAAAAACTATGAAATATATTTCCCAAATTTTCAAATAATTCCCAAAAATTCTTAGGGGTAGATGTTCTCCACTATCAAGAGTATCGGGTATAAGTATAAACCGGTGATATTAAAATCGTAGTGTCGTTTTCATCTTCGGGAGATAAGTCAAACGAACGATCTTCAACCCCCACTATGACCTTGCGTATTACTTCATCCTTCGAGGACAAAGGGATCCTGAGATTTCCCAAAGGCGTTGTACTCCTAGACGGTCGCGAAGTATAAGAGAGCGTCTCTTGCAGAGGAGTTCCGTCTCTCGATCCTGAAGGGATTTTCTGAACCCTGTATAAAGTTTCGAAAAAACAAAAAACAAAAATCGAAAACTCTATGATTTACCGTTTTTTTTTTTAACACATTGTATATTTTTGAAATCTGCATACGCGCGCATACCCATATAGGTATATATAAAACGTATCTGGGGGCTTCCTCATGGGCATGGATGTACCTATATATGTATATGTATATCATGACGAGATGGGAAATATAATGCGAAAAGAGAAAGAAGGATAAAGTAAAGGGAGAGATGGGGACGGAGATATAGAACACGGGGCAGGCGAGTATAATTAAACAACGTTGCTGAACTTTTGCGTTAATTGGTGAGACACGGTGAGAGCCGTATGTCTGCAAGACAGGAAGGAAGCCAAGTTATAGAGAAAAATCTTGATCGCGCTAACACCGACCTATCTTACATACGTAGGTATAATACTGCAGTGATTGTGCAGATGCGGTCTAGTGGACGCGACTTATTATATTATACTAATATCTATGCAAATTAATACGTAATTAACGGTATATCAGTGAATTCCGGTAATATTAACGCATTCAAGAAAAGAGATAGAAAGAGAGAGAGAGAAGAAATATTGAGATGAAGAGAATTGGCAATTTTTTACCAAACTTTTTTATCAATTTCCAAATTTCTAGATATAGGTAATAAAAATTAATACCCCTCGTTTAATTTTTTGCCCTTTTACATCCTACCTAGTATCGTTGCACCGTATATATGCGAATAGAACACAGTCGTCGACCACCTGCTTCCACATACGGTGCGTTATACATATACTACGTCAGACGTTATCAAACTAACGCGAACCAGCAGCCAGCAACCAGCAACCAGATACTAGCAGCGAACAGCTAGAAACACACACACACACACTCACGTATATATATATATGTGGGAAACTATAGTAGGAAGAGGCAGGGTGACGAGGGCTGCTCAACGCACGTGGCGCTTCAAGATCGACAAACACGAACACGAACACGCACACGGGTCACTGTCTCGTTGAAGAGGGGACCCAGCCAGATAAACACGTTGTACATGCACAGATGGATACATATACATACATAGATACATAAATATATAGATAGAAACAAATAGACGATAAGTAACGTGTATATACAGTTATATACCCAGATAGCACAAAGACGTCTTAAAGACATCCATAGGACGTCCGATATTTTTTGAGACATCTTAGGAGCGTGTCTTTCAGATGTCTCTCAGACGTCTAAAAGTCGTCTGATGCGTCGAATTTAGACGTCTCAACGTCGTCTCACGAAGGGCGTCTTAATTTCGTCTGAATGATGACCGCTTGAAACAATTCTATATGCACTCCACATGCCCAAATTGAGTTTGGAGGAATTTGGATGCGGAGAGAATTTTCAACCATATAATTATTGATTAAAATCAGACCCCATTCTAGTAAAATCAGAATTCACCATTCATTTGAAAATCGATATCAAACAATGTAAACACGTGCCGGCCTGCTTGACGAATCTAACCTCAATCTGGCATTATGCAGTTGCAGTGACCGGCACATACATATAATTCGAGTTTGTAAAAATATTCAACGGATAATAATAGATATTATATTTACGTTTGACTACAGCTATTTATTGGAGTCTTAGATGAAGCAAATTCTTCTATGTCCTGAATAAATGATAGTCTCACTTGGCAGTATGGCAGTACACGAAACTATGCAGAGGATTGTAATATACGCGGACCACACGGAAATGCGCGCGAAAATATATGTGCCTCGCACGACGGTGCTGCTATCTGCGATTTCACGTATATTGTGGCTTACATCAAGACGTCGGATGAAAAAATCTCATTCAAGACGGCTTTCCGACCATCGTTATTGAGACGTCTCAAATACGACGTCTTAAGGTCGTCTTGCGGGGTATATCTCAAGACGTCTTGAAAAGGACGTCATGAGGACGTCCATCGGACACATGTGCTATCTGGGTATGCTCTAACGGATACTGTACGAGTATGTAGACTCGGGTAGTCCTTAATTTGGTCCATTTTGTATTTTAATGCTCCCATGCGCAAGGACGAAAATTTTATTCATCGCAATTTGAAGATGAGGAAATTTTTTATTTTTTTTTTGGTGGCGCTGTAGCTTCGAAAATTATATCGTTTCAAATCTGTCGTATTTTTATGTAATACCTACTACTTATACAGGTGAGACGTGTAACAAGTTTGAAATTTTTCGGAGTCATACTGCAATAGGGAGAAAAAAAAATTAACCGTGAAATATCACGAATCGTGTTTTTCCTGAAATGGGGAAATCCGTACTCAAAATTGAGATAGAAACTTGCGGTTTAGGCTACATATTTTTTTTTTTTTTTTTTGTATGTATTTAGAGACGTCATGGGATTATTGAAATTTGAAAATAAATCCATACAGGCTTGTAGGGGATTTCGGTTTGGTATATAGGTATTATATAGAGACACGCGCCAGATATGGACGAACGTATATCCGCAATAATTATATACCTTCGTATATTTTCAACATAATACATGCATAGGTATATGTATAAATATATGTAAAGACAGACTAGCCACAAGCTAGTCCCAGCTACCACACAACTCGCCGAAGCTAAGCTAGAGACACACATTCGAGCTTCCTGGTGCGTGACTAAACTTCGTCTATGAATCACCGCGCGAGTACTGGCGAGCGCATATTTCGCATTTTAATTCTAATTTTGCGTTACAACTTTACTCGTAAATTAACCCTTCGTATGCTTTACTCTCGCACCTTGCGTTTCGCGCAATTTCTAGCTCTGTACAGCCTCAATTTCCGTCTCTTCTTCGCCCACGTTTATCTATTCGTATTTATGTATTGCACAGCTATATAGATGATTTTTTTTCTTTTTTTATCTTCTATGTGCTTCAGGTCATATATAAATACGTTATATTATATATTTATATATATTCTCGGTATATAGAATGAAATTGACCCGCATAGATATAATATACGCCAGACGACGACGACGACGACCATGGCTCGTTGTTAGTCAGAGTATATTTAAAATATTTCTAATCTACATAAAGTTATATGCCAGAATACTTACATTTATTTGCATATATACATCGTATGTGATGCAGCTAGTATGATTTTCAGTTGAGATTAGATTTTATATAAAAATTCTATACACACCTGGATAAAATAAATTTATATCTATACAGTTTTTATAAATAACCATTCGTTTATATAGGTACTACCACAATTATCTATTATATCGTTTGAATAAATAAATAAATAAATAAATGGACAAAATCGTATGAAATTTATTCATTCGTTAATAAAATTGAAGTACTACTAATTTATTACGTTTTTGTGTTAAATAAATTTCATAATTCTCATTACTTCCTCATTCGGTTTAATATTTTCCACAATATGATGTTAACACCTGTTAAAAACACCCTTGAGGAATATAATAAATAATTACCATATGTATCGTATGTGGGTATTTAACGTTTATACATATATACCAACGTACGTACACGTAGGTAATGAATTTTCAACAATTACAAACACGGCTATATAACATATCGTAATCATTATTTAAATCTACGTATACGTATATGTGATCGTATAGGTATATGTTACCGTTCAAACGTACCTAGTTTTATACATAAAAAAATCATTTCTTACGGGGAAGTTGGGAGGGATTAATTATAATTAATGTCCCATTCCTCAATATCTCACCAACGTCTTATATAATTTACAGAATTTACACCCCATACACTATCTACCGCGTATCGTTCTATTCCTGAATCTGTTAGACTGAAACGAAAACGTCGATTTTTGTCAAATTTTGTTTAAACTTCTGAACCCAAAAATTGTGTTTTTTTTTTTAATTTTTTAAATTATTTTCTATTCATTTAACAAACAGCAAAAGTCCTTTGGACCTGGTGCAGTCTGGCAGCTAACTACACGAATGCTACATGCTTCATAGCAACGGTACCAGTATTATAGTTCTAGCTGTAGCTGCAGCATCCATTAGAGTCGACTAGGTAAAAAAAGAGAGCCATTCGCTCGATACTCAATGACCGTTGAAATAACGTGTTTGGGACTCGGCTGGGGGATTACGCGGAATTTGCATATAACATTACGTTAACCGGCGCTGCAGAACTGGACATGGGTCCGTTTTAGTACTTGTGGTGTTAGAGGCGATGTGATGCGAGACTAGGCAATTTTTTAAAAATAATATCCCCTTCATATGATTGTATATGCTGTCTTATAGATACGAATATGTTTATTTCCTATAAAAAAATACATTTTTTTTCAAACCAAAAGCCTAATTATTCCTCAACGAAATACTAAGGGTAGATATTCCGCATCTCGCGTTGGGAATTGGCGTCATGGTACTGACCTCCCCGAAGGCGATGCGGAGGAGAGAGGTGGAGGGTGTCTCTATGTAGATGGGGTGAAAAAGTATTTTTTTTATTTTTTTTATTCTTTGTTTTTTTATTTTCCCTACCCATCGACCTACCTTCCCACCTAACACCATAACCAACATCATCGCGCGTCGACTCAACTCTACGGGACTCAACGCGACGCGACACGACGCGACGCGAAAGTGTGAATTTGCAAATGCGTTCGCGAGAGGGTGTCAATGGCACGCGCCGCCATAACCCATAACCGTTAAGACCTTCTAAACCCTGCAGGATGCCAGAGGAAAGAGAAGAGACGGGGGAGAATGAAAGACTCGTTTCTACTGGGGTGTCTTTGGGGGATGAGGTATGAGGGATGAGAAATAAGGGATGAAAAAAAAAAGAAAAGAATGAAGATTATGACTGACGAATTCATCGCTAATTGTCATTTATTCAATAAACGCATATGAAAATTAACTTCTTTCGTATATATTTGTATTATATATATATATCGGGTAAAGGGGAGTCTACAGGTGTGTTCAACGATATATACGGGTCACAGGATGTAACTCGGGTCGGGTAAAACGAGACGAAAGATACTAGACAAAGAGGAAACGAGAAGAAAGAGGAAGGCGGAGGTAAAGCTGGAGGTAGAGGTGGAGGTGGAGGTGGAGTGGGTTTCGAAGGGATGACAGGGACCGGAAACAGCTGTCTTTCTCCACCGGGAAACGGCCCACCTGGCTTACCGCGGACAGACCAAGTTCCTTTGTCCACCTTACCACCTACGAAGTATACCTATATACCTGGGAGGCATATATTTATATACCATTTCATATCTATGTATCGACGATACACAAGGTATACAGGTGTAGATATATGTTAATATATATTTTAATATGGATATTAATTATTACGTCAATCGTTTGACTAAAAGCATCAAAATTATACATATAGGTATATATGTAATATATACTCAGATATAATGAATATGACATAATATAGTGACCGAGTATATATATATCTACAGATATTGACGAATACTTACTTCAGTTTTATTCGAATGACGAAAAATTCTGATTCCTGTGATATAAATATGCGATTTCAACGAAGAGATCCGATGTCACCGATTTTTTTTTTCATTTTTGGATTATCGTATATTTTCAGAATCAGCAATACCTGTGTGTCTGTATTTATACAGGCTATTTCTGTCACGCGATGTACATTCGCAGATGTGCCAACAACGGAATATACATATATATACACCTATTACACCTACGTGTTTGTGGAAGATATGCTGTGATGTAATCAGAGGTATATAAACCGAATTCAATATATTTACTCTAGAGATGAATTAAAGATTCTGTAAAAAAAGAAGAAAAAAAAAGGAAGAAATTATTCTATCAATTTTGGGAATTCGGGTACCGACTTTGGTTTCAAATATTATAAAAATTATTAAATTTCAGGTGAAATGAGAAATCTGAAAATTATGTAATTCGAGAATAACTGATATTTCGATATAGAAATCATTTTTTCTTTTTTCTTTACTATGCTTTTTGACACACATACAATATACTATAGGAAAGATAGTATATAATGAGACTTCAGAACCCGGAAAATACTTCGAATTAGTTTCTTTAGATTTTCTACTTGTGTTTATTGAGATACTTCGAACCAAACATTTATCACCGAATGTTAAAGTCAGAGAAACTTGAAAAGCTCGTATATAGGAGACGAGAATAACCACATATATGTATATATATGGACTATATAATACGTCATAGGTATACAAAAGTTTACAATTCTGTAAATGTGTGTTATAACGTATCCAAAAAAAAATAAAAAAAATTAATGAAAAGTGGTAAATTTTTTGTATTATTTCGTTTTTGACAAAATGAGAATTTAATTGAGTAAAGTTGGAGTCTAGATGCTAAAAGAATTTCAGTTTTTTTAATTAAAGTATTATAAGTATTAAGCGTATATATATATATATACGTGATATGCGAAATGATAACTATTTCGCTACTAAACTATACGTTTGTACTTTCGTTATCGTATAACATATCGCGTGTCTAATGGCATAAAGTTGTAGTCACCAAAAAAAATGCGATTTTTTTGTTTTTTTCATTACATAAGGTCGTAAAATATTTTCTTTATGTTCCAAATTTGGTATAAAAATAATGAAAACGTATAAATAATTCAAAATTATAAGATTTTTGAAAATCTGAAAGCAAAAAATCGTACGTGGGAGGATAATATACCTTCTGCTTTTATACTTTTCCATATTTTTTTTTTCTTTTTTAATTCCAACGTTTTTTGTAAAATATCATTTAAAATTTATCCCTCCCAAAATAAATCGGAGAATAAAATTCAACGATATTATATTTTGATCTGAAAAATCTTACGCTATTAGACACGCGATATATGTTTTAAAAAAGTATTTCTATCAACGTATGTTACGAGTAGGTGTAAAAAATGAAAAAAAAAAGAAAAAAACCGTAATAACGTACACCTACCCTCAACCGCGAATATATATAGATGAAAACTTGGTCAATCGAATCTGAACGAAAGTGAAATAAAAAGTGTGCTAATGTCGATCGAGTGGATGGAAAAAAAAAAAAAACTCGACAAACTCACTATCTCTATTTATCTTTCTCTTTTTCACTCTTTTCCTATCTCTTTCTCTCTCTCTCTATCTCTCTCTTTCCAGGCTGCGCGATCAGTTAAGGTAGAGGTCCGTTGCTCCTGTGCTATGTTATACCCCCTTCACCCCCTTCGTAAACGGGACGGTTCGTTCGTGCACACGTACGTGCATATATATATATATATATCTACCTACCTACCGATATATATATATATATATGTATACACATATACATATACATATACATATATATATCTAAATAACAGAAAAATATATGCATTGCGTATAGATCTACTTGTTGCGTCGCGACGCGGCGACCCGTTGAACCGCGGTACCCCGCGATATACGCAGGTAGCTTACACTCCACCTTATTGTATGTATACATATGCGCACAGATATATACCTGAATCACAGGTCGTATAATTGTCAAGATATATTCTCACGTACGTCATTGGCAGAAAAAAAAAAAATTGGCGGATTATCTCTAGTTATTTTTTTTTCGTTTTTTTTCGTTTTGTTTCTTTCCTTTTTTTCTTTTATCGACGATTTTCTACCACCGATAATTAAACCTGTATAATATAATGTCTCGCAGGCTTGTATAGTATAAATTCTCGCAAAATTTCGCATTCTCGATAATCTTCGTTATATGATGCATACATATATAGGTATATATACACACGTTATAGGAGGCCTATTTTATTACCCGTATGACCCAAAATAAAATTTTTTATACTACGTCAAGCGCAAGAAAGTCGGACACTTTATGTATATCTATATATTAAGTTCCTTGGATTGAGTTCGTTGCAGGATTTGTTCATCGAACAAAACTTTCCAAAAGATCAATCGAATCGATTTTTACCCCAAATCTCATACAATGAATAAATAATATTTTAGTATCGTGAATAATTTTTCGAGTCATTTATAGTAAAGGGTGGAATTTTCATGTAAAATTGTTAACATATCTATTTCTTCCCGTTCGCAAAATTTAGATACGAGATTTTCTTTCTTTTTTCGAAATTTGAAACGAAATTTAAAAATCAAACACACGATTGGTAGAAATTTTTTCAAATTTCACAACTGCGCGGTGGTCAGATCGCGATTTCACCAAAATTTACCGCAGAATCGCGTTTTGCTATATTATAATAGGCAAAATATTTCGTTACACGTGTTTCTCGATTACAACTATATTATATTGTTCGAAGAAAGGAAAAAAAATAAAATAAAATAACAGTTTCGTGTGTACGAATTATTTCTGCGTTTATGAGGGTGATGCAGTTTATCGTTTTTCATCAGCTTTTCTTTTTTAACTTCTTTTTCTGAGTTTTTTTATTTTTTTTTTTTCCTTCATTCTTTTTTATTTCTTTCTTTCTTTCTTTCTTTCTTTCCCTCCCGACCTCCCCCTCCCACCCTCCCCTCTATTTTTCTTCATTTTATCGCACAGTACCGTTGATTGATTTTTCTCATTGATCGGGCTTCGAGTTCTCTGGAGCGTGAGTTAAGCCACTGGACAACGGACATCGGACAACGGCATACTAGACACAGGCGGCGCATTGTCTCACTGACTGCTCAACCGTAGCTTACGAAGCCTCCGTACACACTCTCCCGGTACAGTGCGGTGATACTACGGGGCTTCGCCCGCCTACCTTCATTATAAAAAAAAGAAAAAAAAAAAACACATATACATTTGTTCAAAAATATTCAATAATTGTGAAGAAACAGAAAAATAATATATATATATATTTAAATCATTATTTTCTAATTCCGAAATCAGATTTTTTCAAACTTAATCATTTACGATTAATTTTCTTTTTACTCCATTCTATATAGTAAGACGCGTGTACATACACGTATACATATAATATATATATATAACTTCAATTTATCGTATTAGATAAATACTCACAATGTGTGCCGACCGGAAAAGGCTATAGGTATAAGGTATACGTCTTCCAAGGAACGGCACGGTTTTCCCGGTCCGATACGATGCGCGTATAGGTATATCGTGACAGAAATGTAAATTAGTTATAGAATAGAGAAGAAAAAAAAAAAAAAAACGGTAAAAATTGATGAACAAAGAAAAGGAAGAAGAAGAAGAAGAAAAAAAAAGAGTCCGAATCACAGTTGTTTGGTTGAAATAATATTGTTTCCAAATTTTCTTTTTTTTTTTTTTTATAAAATTTTGTCTACGGGGATTTGAATGCCGATTTATACATACATTTATTTATATACCTATATTATATATTACCTATGTATCTGTATCTAGGTATACCTAGATATATACATATACCTATATATATTATTCTTCGGTAGCGTCGAACTTGCGCGGTGGTCGCGAAGTGTTGGAGACGTTAGGATGGCTGGCACGCGCAGTTACTGCCACGAGTCGGAATAATTTATCGTAATGTTCGCCGTAGGTAGAGTCGCGCGAACCGTTGCCGGGCGCATCCTCAATCCCAGTAAGGCCAAGGTCTAAAAATAAGTGAGGCCTGAAACGACACCTCGCAATATTACGAGCCCGCAGGATTACAGGACTAACCGCGAAGCCAATAACTGTCCAACATCCCGCAGAAATATTCTTTTCTGTTTTTTCTCTTTTTTTTTTAAATGTTTTTCTGTTTTTTTATTTATTTTATTTTTCATTTTTACGCATATCTTAATACGTAGACATCTAGCTGTAAAATACGTAGAAAACTATACCTTTTCAAAAAGAAAGAAAGAAAAAAATAAAAATTATTAACTTATTTAGAAATTAATAACGAAAAACATCTTCTTTCGCTTCCCTCAGCACTTATAGTAGTTATTCACGTCTCGCTCCTCCTTCGTCGTATCACTCCTGCATTAATGACACTTCGAATTAGCTTAACAGAAGCATCCGTTAGCCAAGTAGTTCTCCGTCCGAGACTCTGCTGTAGTAGTACAAAGGTCAAAACTTTATCGATGTAGTCTTCAGGCCTAAAGTTTTTTGGTACAGCAAGATTCAGTTCTTCGATACGTTATTAATGAAATTTCGTTTTTTTTTTAAATTTAAATTTATGCACAAAATCAATCATAGGATTATTATCGTATCGTGCCAAATCGAATTTTCACTCGATATCTACGATAAAACAAATATTCGTAATTAAGGTAAATCAAAGGAACGTAACTTCTCTTTCTTCAAGAACCGAAATCTAATTAACAAAAAACAAAATAAAACATGAAAAAAGAAACGAGAAATTGTTAATCTGAAATGCGTAAGGTTTAGCACTAGAAATTATTCGCGATTCTTCTGTCTTTGTGGGTATAGTAGTAGAAACAGTACTGGTCCGGCGCGGTCGTACGTAGAGTAGTAGCGTTATTAGTTTCTGCCTGACTACGAACGAGTTCTTCTACTGACCCCAGTGAATCACGATGCCAAATCGAACTTTCATTCGATATTTATGACAAAACTAATGAATACTATCAAACAAGTACCCGGTAATAATTGAGATAAATCAAAGGACCTTAGCTTCCCTTCCTTCAAGGACCAGAATCCCATGAAAAATAAAAAAACACATGGAAGTAGGAACGAGAAATAGTTAATTCGAGATGTATAAGATTCAGCACCGACGATTCTTCGCGATTCTTCTGGCTTTGCGGGGATAGTAGTAGAAACAGTGTTGGTCCGGCGCGGTAGTACGTAGAGTAGTAGTAGCGTTATTAGTTTCTGCCTGACTACGAACGAGTTCTTCTACTAACCCCAGTGAGTCACGATGCCAAATCGAACCTTCATTCAATATTTATGACAAAACTAATGAATACTATCAAACAAGTACCCGGTAATAATTGAGATAAATCAAAGGACCTTAGCTTCCCTTCCTTCAAGGACCAGAATCCCATGAAAAATAAAAAAACACATGGAAATAGGAACGAGAAATAGTTAATTCGAGATGTATAAGATTCAGCACCGACGATTCTTCGCGATTCTTCTGCCTTTGCGGGGATAGTAGTAGAAACAGTCTTGGTCCGGCGCGGTAGTACGTAGAGTAGTAGTAGCGTTATTAGTTTCTGCCTGACTACGAACGAGTTCTTCTACTAACCCCAGTGAGTCACGATGCCAAATCGAACCTTTAGTCGATATTTATGACAAAACTAATGAATACTATCAAACAAGTACCCGGTAATAATTGAGATAAATCAAAGGACCTTAGCTTCCCTTCCTTCAAGGACCAGAATCCCATGAAAAATAAAAGAACACAGGAAAATAGAAACGAGAAATTGTTAATTCGAGATGTATAAGGTTCAGCACCGATGATTCTTCGCGATTCTTCTGCCTTTGCGGGTATAGTAGTAGAAACAGTCTTGGTCCGGCGCGGTCGTACGTTCGAGTAGTAGTGGCGTTATTAGTCTCTGCCTGACTACGAAGGAGTTCCTCTACTGGTCTTATACTTTAGTCAGTACTTGCACAGCACAGCCTCGTTGATCCGGATTCTTGTCGTAGCGCTTCTTCTTTCGTATCAAAACTATGAGAAGAGCTCTTACTTGCCGCGCGCGGAGTAAATAGCTATTAATCCATTATAATAGGAAGGAATTATGACTAGACACACCTTTTAATCAGAATTCAGAGCTGCTGGTGCGTGACTGCGACATTTTGTCACCGTAGTTTGATATTGCCAGTTATACAGGGTGGTCCATTTTAATTTACGCAGCCGAATATCTCGAAAACTAACAATTATAAAAGAAAAAGTTTCATACAAAACTTAAAGGGTTTCGAGGGGGAAAGATAATGTTGATATGTGTTGACTTGTGGACTTCGCCAATTCCGAGATTTCGCAAGTAACTTCCGATTTTAGATAGGGAACACATGTTTTGGTTGGGGGCAGCTGATAGCGAGATCAAAGACTCATTCAAATACGGAAGCAAAAAAAAATTGGAAAAAAAAAAATTTGCAAAAAAAATTGGAAAAAAAAATTTCGCGAATTTTTTTTTTTTGCAAAAGATCGTTTTTTGTCTCTAGCTTTCAAACACATTCATTGTTTATCACTCCTGAGTCCGAAATAAGCTGTGTGTTATTGATCTACGAATTTTTTTTACTAATCTGGTACATTCAAACTTTCCAATTTCAAAATTGGCGAGAAATATTTTAAGCTAGAGTGATAAACAATTAACGTGTTCGAAGGCTAGGGACAAGTAAACAATCTTTTGAAAGAAAAAATTCGCGAAAATTTTTTTTCCATTTGTTTTGCAAATTTTTTTTTTTTTCTAATTTTTTTTTGCTTCCGTATTTGAATGAGTCTTTGATCTCGCTATCAGCTGCCCCCAACCAAAACATGTGTTCCCTATCTAAAATCGGAAGTTACTTGCGAAATCTCGGAATTGGCGAAGTCCACAAGTCAACACATATCAACATTATCTTTCCCCCTCGAAACCCTTTAAGTTTTGTATGAAACTTTTTCTTGTATAACTGTTAGTTTTCGAGATATTCGCCTGCGTAAATTAAAATGGACCACCCTGTATACCACCGCCCTCAACTACACTATCTAAACTACTACGAAAATTGCTCTAAATTAGTCTAAACCGGGCCAATTGACGGGTTTAACGTTTTAATAGTAAACCGTGCTAACCGGAAGGATGTGGCAATTAACATCGAGTCTCTCGCTTCCTTTCTTCCTCTAGCTGTTTTAACGCGGCTAATATCGTTTCATTGAATTATTATCGCTTCAATTATCATTGTCTTTTTTTTTTTACTTTTTTCTTTTTTCTTTTTTCTTTTTCTATTATTTCAACTTCTAAGACAATAAACAGACCCGTGTCACAAAACTCCTGTTATATTATCAATGCGATTATTACAAGCTGCGTAGTTGATTAAATTGCCGGGGGGGGGGGATAATGTATCGGAATTTATCGGTGCTTCTGGATAATCGTTGCAGTTTTATTATATACCTAAGCTAATATCTCTCCTCGATATCTGACAGATTATACTAAGGAATAATTATTATTATTAAATAAAGTCTAAATTCGTCCGGAGTTTAATCGAACCAATAATTCAATTTAATCGTAAAACTGTTTATCGAAAAATATGGGCTAGAAATAAGAATAAAATAAGCTCTATGATCATTAGATTGTTATAGAAATTTGGTTTTAAATGATTTTATTCGATTTTATAATAGAAACGGAAGTCAATTTTGACAGCCTCTTGCGTATATCATTTATAAAAATGTGAAATGATTTCCCGCGATTATCGATGAAACATGTACGAAAATGAAGAAAAAAAGGAATGAAAATGAGGCATAAGGATGGGAGATCACGAAACGGAATATAGAACCGGCTCTGTTTTGCATGTCGCAGTTCCTTATTTTTTTTTGTTCTTTTTTTATTAAAATCCTTACTTTTTACTTTTATGTTGTTTTTTTGTTTTTTCTTCCTACTTCTTCAACGCGATTACGCAAACCGAACGTTACATAATCAGGGAAAGTATGCAGGCCACCGTTTCCTACCTTCGACTTCATATATACTAATACTATATATCAAGTCTTTCTTACCTTTAGACTATATTATTCTATACATCGTTGTATATTTTCTTTTTCTTTTTTTTTTTTCTCTCTCTTTACATATAATTGATTCTTTTAATAATTATGTTAAATCGTATTACAATTAAGTGAAAAAATAAAAAAAATAAATGAAATAAAAATAAAAATAATAATACATACGAGAATACAAGGGATACAAGGGATTAATTATCAATGAAAATATTATATCTCTACATATACGGAATTCGCATAGGATTAATACTGTACTATGCGAATTTTTTTATGAGTAACAAAAACGCGGCTGATTGTCACAGAGTAACGCCAATAATCTCCGATTTATTGTAGTAAATATATCTAAACCAATATTTTTTTTCGATGATTATAATTGGCCAGTTTTACAACGAACGATCGAATCGCAGATTTGATAATTTTGATACTTATGAATAAATTGTTATAAAAATGATCGTTAATGATGGAAAAACAGGGCGATCTTTGACCGTCCTTGAACGTGAAGAACGCGAATATTATACATCGAAGAATAAAATCCATGAAACCGGTCGCGGACTTACCGTTACCGTCAACTTTTGTAGGTAGAATTTTCGTTCCTCTCTCTCTCGATATCGTCGAGCGTCGAAAATTGCACGGGGTAAAATCGATGTCTGAGCCTTCGGGGCACAGACCCAAGTAATCAGCCCCCCTTTTTCCCCATCCCCCAACGAGTTTCAACCATACCAGCTCTAGTCGACCCTCGCTCGATTTTCCTTCTCCTTGCTGGTATCCTTCTTCTCTCTATGTAATATATGGATGTATATCTATAGTACAGGGATCTGGAACCCTGTATGCCATGTCGTGACTTCATAGTAGTCGAGTGAAGGAAGGATTCGATTTATATCAATCTAGAATTAGCAGGAATTTGAATATTAACCGGATGTAGAGATCTGAGGATTCAATTTTTCATCAATTATATATCAAACTTTATTTTTATTTTATAAATTTTCTTCCTCAAGATTAAAGAAAAAGAATAAGAAGAAGAAGAAGAAAAAGAAGAAGAAGTCAGAATTTACCACTATAGGTCTCGACCGGAAGAAGACCCAGGAACCCGTGGGAATTAAAGAACCGTTAGTCGCGGCGCGAACTTGACGAGCCTCTCTGATCTTCCTGATTTTTCTCTTTCCTCTTTCCTCATTCCTCATTCTTCATTCTTCATTCCTGGCCCGTTTCGTCTTTGAGCATGGTTTTTCTTTTTTTTTTTTTTTCTCTCTGGTCCCTTAAGACTGCGGCAAAAGCAGGCTTTCGAAAAGTTTTCCCAAAAGAAGAACAAGAAGAAGAACAAGAAAAAAAAAAAGAAGTAAAACCCCTAGCCATACCCATTCTTGCCATTCTTCTAATTTCTGTTCTTCTTCTTCTTCTTCTTCTTCTTCTTCTACTTCTTTTTCTTCTTTTTTTGTTTCTCGCACAATATTTTTACCTAAAACCCAAAAACTTGCGTTCGTAGTAGTAGAATAAAAAAAAGTAGAAAAGTAGGAAATATTTTTGCATGATACGGTGAAAATATAGATATAACCATATACATACATACATATACCATATATCGAACACGATGTAAGATTTGTAAGTAAAAATTTATACATATGTATGAGAAAAAAGTAAAAGAAAAAAAAAATGGGAAAAACAAGTGAATAAAAAAATTTGCGCGTGTACCTGTAGGTACATAGTATATATATATATATATATATATACATGGTATAGCTATATATGTATACGGGAAGTATTCTACGAGGGAGAGACCAGCGGGTCAATAGTTTATCAGCAACGAGGGAGAATTATCGATCCCGTAGTCGGTACTGGGATGAGAATTAATGTGGCCATAGCTGAGCTGGCAGGGAATCATTTGTCCTTGGTAGGAACGTAGTCGCCTCTGGGGCTGTAAAGAACTTACCTTCCGCCCCCGCGTTCGCCCTCGTCGTGGCCATCGCCTCAACCTCCACCTCCACCTCTACGAGCTTCCACCACCGCCTCCACCTCTTCCAACGTCATACAGGAGATACGAAACGAGTTCCATACGAATCCTTATACCCAGACATATATACGAAATAGGTAGAAGAAAACGGGGAAAGGCAAGATAAGGAGAAGAAAAAAAAAAGAAAGAAAGAAAGAAAGAAAGAGAAAGAATTGAAAGGAAAGGAAACGAATGATTATTTTCAGATCATGACAATTGAGTAAATAAGTAATTCCCTTCAATTTGACAGAATTCAAGTAACGTACTAGTACCTACACACACACACACATTATATACCTGACGTTGAATCACTGTCACCGACGTCAGGAAATAAGTATTGAACTTTGCTCGTAAATAGTACAACAAACCGCGTTTCTTTTTTTGCTTATTTTATTTTTCTATAGGTATAGGGTACTTTTTACAACTTCTGCACTTGTACCAACAGCCCCCACCATATTATCGTTGTGACTGGTGTAATGACGTATATTTTCCTAAAGTATGGGGTTCACGCTTTTACTATACGCACGTTGGTGCTACAATTGTCGAGTAATTGTTACTTACACGACAATATCACTTTTATACACACATATATATATTTATATACATTATACGTATAGTAGTGTCCAACTATCGCGAACGTTCATCTCAGAAATGTTCACCTTATCATCAGTCTTTCGTATCAATGCATATTTTTTTTTTCTTTTCCTATTTCCTAAAATAATTTCAAACGGTTCGTTAAATCGACAATTATAATTAGTTTTCAGTTAGTTAAATTCAAATATTATTATACACATACATATGTATATTTATACATAACTATATACATATATAGATACTCGTTTTACATATCGCGGCAAAGTTCTGCGTATATATATGTAGAAGGTATACCTATAACTACTTGCCTGCAAGTCCTGGGCACTCGCTGTTCTTGACCTGGTTCATGCGATTACAATTTTAACTTCTATTACGAAAGCTCCTTGTGGTCGAAAGTCACGCGACCTTATGGTACCTGTACAACTAACTAACTAGTTGAAATTCATTTTGGAGTAAAAAAAAAAAAAAATTTATTCAATAATCAGTTTCGTTCGCAATTGAGTAGATTGTAACACACCTCGTTTCGCAATTTTTTATTTTTCAAAATTTCAATGCGTTACTTCGAGAAGATGAAATTTGATGATTTATCACTTATCGATTCGCTTCTTATTTTCCTATGTATATTCCGAGTCAAAAAGCTCACGCGAACGACGATCACCACCATCTTCGTCACGCGTGTATAGGTAGTTTCTTTTCTTTTCTTTTTTTTTTTCTGCAAATTGTTGGTGTTCAAAATTTTGCGACAAGATAACCGGGCGAACAACTCAGGTAATTGTCGGTGGTTAAGGTGTAAAAATAAAAACATTCACCCAAAGCGAATGGTAGGTGGTTGCACGCGATTTTGCACAACGCTGGGTAGCTACCTAGTTCGCGTGTATCTGTATCGTCTGACGACTGCAGAGTGTCCGATAGAGAAAATGTAAAATTTTCATCAGTTAATTCCTTGGTGAGAATCTCGGCGACGAAAATTCGTCGTAAAACGTTTGAGGAAATAATTTCATCCCTCAATTTAAACACAAGTTAAATTTTGGAACGCGGTAGGTAGGTAGGTAGGTAGGTAGGTACGCGACGTACTCCGGCTTTGGAAATGTTCAAACTAGTTTGACGTACGTTTTAAACATTTTCCTGGCTTCCCGAAGGAAGGTAGGGGCGCCAGGGAGTCAGGGGATGCCTTTGAAACCGGGATCTAATTGTAAGTCAGCCTGCCGCGTGATTAAACGTCGCTTGTTTGACGCACGTTCTATGCAGGCACCCATGCCACCTGGATCTGTTCATGGTCAACCTGTAATCACCGTTCACCCTGCCGTTAACATAATAACTGTTATCGAATTGAATTTAGATTTCTGATCAAACCGACGCAACGTAACGCGGTTCGGTATCTCATCTACCGCGTCACTTCAGCGATAGAAGAACAACAAAAAAAAAAAAGAACAAAAAAATCATCACAAAATGAAAATTCACGAGATTGCAAATTTTTTGAAAAATTTATCCGACGGAATTTATTTATATTCAACTGATGAGTTATTCTGACCCACATTTTAGGGCTGAATCATTGACAAACATTTTTTTTGTGTCGCGAAATGGCCAAAATTTTCTTTTTTGTTTCTTTTTCTTTTTCTTCGGTAACATTGCGATATAAAAAAAATCATCTATCGATTTTTATACCGTCGTTTCAAGTACTGGAATAAAAACCTGGTCTGAAATCTATTGAAAGCCAATCAGTTGGAAAAAGTTGTCTCGGTTTTTGGTCCCGTAGCTCGACGATATCTTTCTTCAGTTCTCTAAATGGGATTCATTTTTCTTCTATCGATATTATTCAGGTCTTATAAGCCTGTCGAATTCGGACGAACATTATTCTTCGATTTACATAGTTTAATGTAATAAAGTGTCGTCCTTTTTTTTTTTTCTGTTACTTTCTTTTTTTTTTTTTTATTATTATTGAAAGTACCGTATATTAGTTAAATGATAATAATAATAATACATGACAGGGTTACTATTACCGACGGTTAGCCGGAAGTCACGGTGAACAGGTTTGATCCGTGAGTTCATTCGTCCGTGGAATAAGATCTGCCCGTAAGACTTCGACTTGAGTCCAAAAAATTATACCTCTCGTAGAGAATATACTTGTCTGATCACATAGTATGTGGGACAAAAATTTGAAAAAAATAAAATAAATAATAAAGAGAGAAAGAAAAAAGATGGCGAAAATACAAACGATTTTGTAATATCAATCATCATCCATTATTATTAATTTATATAACGTAACAGTAAGAAGAAGAAGAATGATTCACATGTTCTATTTAAACCGAAACCAATACCAACCGTCGCGGTCGTATTTGGTCAAAGTAGGTAAAGTATGGATGTAAAAAGTCGCGGATCGCTGCACCAAAGTGGTGACGTCACGCTCTGAATCTCGTCGTGGTAAATAGGACCAATTTCATTCTCTGGAATGAATTTTTATCAACAATATTAATTTTTTTTTAGTCACTTTAAAATCAATGAACGCACATGTAGCGTGAATTCTATTACAGATTTACGTATGTGCCGCAAACTTTGTATAATTATTACATATGAGAATGATGTGAATACATGATAACTTTGTCACCCTTAAATATTTAAACAGACGATTTTTTTTTCTCTTTTTTTTTTCTTTTTTTTTTCTACTCCCCTCGACAATCGCGCGAGGGACTTTCGCCCTTACATTAGATCTGGGCTTCCCTTGCAGCTCCTCTCAAGGAACCACAGAGTTCGAATCAACCGTTGACGTGACGATCCTTGAAATATTCAGAGCACGAGGCGTCAGCTGGAATTCATAGCGATTTCACTTCCACTCTTCTTCCCTGTATCAATGTATATGTGTAATATACCTGCATCCTCGTCCATGTTTCTCCTTAAGGACTTTCTCCCTGGCGAGAGAGAAATTTGTCTAACAAGAAAAGAAAAATTCTTAAATCTCAGTAAAAGAAAATGATTTCGTTTTTCTTTTTTTTTTTCGTACAAAAATTCCCAAAATTTCTATTCTTTGGAACACAAAACTTGCCCCAGTCCCCCCTCCCCGCCCCCCCCTAGTCTAGTTTCGTTTTGTACGGAAATGAGGATCTGGCGTGACGACTTCGTGAAGTGTATCGTATTCACTTTGATCGTGAAAATAGTGGCAGGTAGGTAGGCGGGTAGACAAGGTGGTGTTGGGGGTTGGGGGTATTCACCAAGGGAAGTTTAGACGGTGGAAACTCGATCGGATTGAGTAGGTAGGTACCTGAGGTTGGTTAGAACCAGGCGTCTAATACGAGCGAAAGAGAATTTGTATTCGGCCACCCCTTGAGCTGGGAGTAGTATATACCCTTGGTTTTCTATATATGCATTATCCGAAATTCTCTAAGCCGATATCTCCGAACTTTGACCCTTACAGTAAAGTATATCAAAGGCTCGTCTAATTGTAAGCTTGGAAAGCTCGGGCTGGCCACCCCCCAAACCGCAATAATCGAGATTCAGTACCTAATGCCAATCAGTCAAATTCTCAAAGATCAAATTTCAATCCAAATGCTACCGAGGGACTAGAAATCGCCTTTAAATTAACACAATGTTAAAATTTCGTATGTCTGATCGCATGTTTTTACCGGGCTTAGCAGATCCGTAGAAATCATCGCGTGCAGACGGCAATCGTATATAGTCGGGCACCGGGCCACCTCTACAGGAAATTATCGACTCTGTATTTATCGTCTGGAATGAAAAATTAACAGTAATTTGCAAGCGTATATACCTGCCTACCAGTATCTAGTATCTAATTACCGCAAAATCGTATAGAAGAATAAAAAAGTTCCGAAACTTTTTATACAATAGGATATATATTCATTCGATTGATTCTGTTAATCTCTGATCACCTAACTAAATGGGTTTATAGTTTGTGGAATATTGTGGTTTTTTTTTTTTTTCCATTCAATCGCGGATAAATAAAAGTACCTTTACAAAAATGTCGAAACTGTATATATTATATAGTTACAGGGTAGTTTGAATTTCATATGGAATATATATGTAGAAAAAATGAATCGAGTCTTGCGTTCTCTCTGAAGGGAATATAACAAAATCAATCGGCGTGTTGATTGGCCACTATTTCCGAAAGGTAGTAGTAGTTAGTTAGTTAGAGGTAGAAGTGTGTGTGCAGTATATATTTGTGAAAAAAAAAAAACGAAAAACGAAAGAAAAAAAAAAAATTGAAAATTGGAAATTTTCTACCAGAGTTTTTAACACGTTTATATGAGGTAAACCGCGCGAGCCGGACGATAAACGCCGTTAACAGAGGCACTCGAATTTATTCATCTTAACTGGACGAGATTTGTTTTGAATGGGAAATAAATGAAGTGCCATTCTGTGTCCGTGACACAAAAAAAGTTTCGCTCAAGTACCGTGTGCGAAAAATAAATTGTTTTTTTTTTTTTCTTTCGTTTTGTATTTAAATATATCTATACTACATGTAACGTAGCTATATATTGTACAAACGTATAAGTGTGTCGGAAGAATGGCTTCACAGCGATGAATTCGAAGAAGGAAAGAGAAAAGACAAAAAGAAAAGAGAACAAAAAAAAAATCGTAGATTCATTTTCAGTCCTCAATGAAAGCGCGTGTATATTCTCGCGAGTACACCTACGTGCATACATGGATATTATATCTATATTAAGGAAGTGTGTGCGAATGCGAACGGGAAGAGAAAAGGAAGTTAAATGATGAGGGATGCGGGGTTTCACGCTGTACGTGTGATGGGGGACGAAGAAAAACAAAAAAACAATAAAAAAAAATAAATAACAAAAAACGAGAAAACGAGAAAACAAAAAATACAAAAAGAGAAAAGAAAAAACCGAACATTTTTTAATTAATAAAACTGGTTCAACTCAATTAGCAAGCGTACACCTGTTGTCGGAAGCTGGGAGATCGTGTATATGGTCTCTTTTTGTCTGCTTTTAAAGCGATAGATTTCTGTCGAGCCAAAAATATTGACGGATTAATTTTCATCATAGTTAGGTGAAAATAAAATAGTAGAATGTTGAACCCCTGAATTTGAGAATTACGTATGTAATTATTATTTTCATTATATTCATTAGGCGACTAATTAGATTAATAATTATCGTTCGATTTTGATATAGCTGATTTAGTATAGGAGCTTTTGGACTACTATCTATTATTCTGAAGAGAAAAGTAGAATAGAAAGAAATAAGAATAATGAAAATAATAATTAATGGATAAATAAAAATTGGAGAAATATTATTGCGGAGAAAAAGAGAGAGTGAGAGAGAAAAAAATAAAATTAAAGTTTGATATCGAGATATATCCGAGAGTTTGTCAAAGTCCAATTAATGACTCGGTGGAGCTTTTCTGTAGCAGCCCTCGGCAGATTTTCGATGAAAAAAGAAAAAAAAAAAAAAAATTAACATCGTGGCCGCGAGCCCCATTGCCAAGCAATCTCCATGCATAATATTCAATCAAGTTGTGTCTATAGGCACTTTGCACGCCGGAATAATTTTGCTAATTAAATATACGCGACATCTATCAAAAAAGGCGGGTTATAGAGGTTACCCATATAGATATCAGTTTCTAATTATTAGAAAAGAAAACCCATATAGATACATAAAAATGTAGTTCTAAACATCTTCAACTTTCTATTTTAGCCCTAAGCTAAAGGGGGTAGCTTACGGTTATTATTAAAAGTTCAACGTTCATAAAGTTCAAAGTTGAAGTTATAAACCGTTAAAGTATTCATCGAATTCGATCTTATTCTTCGCTCGGTTTTTCAGCCCTTGTGATGCAGCTCTTTCCTATCTTGTAGTTTTGTAAAGAACGTACGATGAGTTTGAAACCCTTATACCGCGATAAATTTATTAATAATTCTTCTTTCTTATTCCTTTTTCACAGCCGAAAAGCGAGAGCAGTTTTCAACCCCCTGCGGAAATATATATGATTTGATTATAAATTCGAAATGCGATAATGCAAGTTGGCCAAAGTTTAGATTAACCCGAAATTTTTTTAAAGTCTAAAGTGAAGGGGATGAAACGATTTTCTCCATTCTGAAAATAAAGAAAGAAAGAAAGATAGAAAGAAAGAAAGTAAAGAAACCGAGCGAATAATTTTTACTGTCGATTTCTGATTATTCGCGGTGGTGAGAATTCAAAAAATAAAAAATCAAGACCCAATGAAAAATAAATTCAAGATTTGTGAAAATCCCTGTTGTACTTGTAATCCCACTTCGCCTCGAGATTCAATTAAATTACTCATGCATCTACCGAGTATCGAGCTCGGGTTACGTGCGTTACTAATCAATTCGAAAAATCTAATTATCCAAATGGACTTTCCGACCCCGGCGACACCCCCGTCCCTCCTTTTCCTACCTTTGATTATTGGGAATTTCTGAATTGCGGTACCGAGGTCGACTACCACCTTGTCTGAAATAAGACCTCGTAGAAGTCGTAACGCTGCTTCTTCGTTCGAAAATAACTTCAAAAAAAAAAAAAAAAAAATTAAGAAGAATGAAAAAATATGCTTCCTGGGTATTTTTCTTTCCCCCTAAATTTATCTCGCGTTTTCTAATTCCCACTTTTGAAGAATCGGAAAATACCTCATAAGGCAAAACCAATAAACGATGCACGGAGAAATTTGGTAAACTCATCCCCTCCGTACGTTTTTAGAGCCTGGCGCTTCGAGGGCGCTATATGGGTGATTGATGGCCTTTGCACCCTTGCCCAGGGCTGCACCAGGGGGTTCTGACACGCACCGTATCTACCACGGACTCTTGGGACTACCGGGACTTTGGGGATTTCGGCGTCGTTACCTACATCCAGATCCAACCCCTAAACGCTCGCCTTATCCTTATACCTGCGTGCGCACGAGCGCGTATTTTCATGGCATATCAGCCCGTTATATAACTCGAGCGATAATTTTCTTAATCGAGTGTTAAAAAATGGGTTCACTTTACTTTTTACCTCTTTTATTCGAAAAAAAAAAAAATTTATCACGCGATGAAAGAATGTATAAGAAAAATCAACAAAAAAATAGCAATAAATAGAAAAATCGCTCCGAGAAGTACCTTGAATTATTTCCGATGAAAATATACCCGAAATTCGTATCAATCGGAGTGATAATTGACCCAAACGTTTTTTTTTTTTTTTTTCAAATTTCTATACAGTCTTTCGGATCGCAGTTTGAAAACGGCTTAACAATAATACGCCTGAGTCTATATATCCATGGAAGCTGGTATAGAATGGTTAAAATCGATGCGATAGTTCTCGCCGAGCCGGCGACTCGCTCGTGGCAAACCTTGACTAGCTAGAGCGAGAGAGAATCTAATGATGCGATAGATCTATCGATATTTTTTTTTTTCTTCCTCTTATTTTTTTTTTTTTTTTCTACGTGGATTAGCATAAATACCTGTAGCTTTATTTTTAAAAGAGGTAAACTATGAAATGTTGTTTTTCAGGTTTTTGTCGTCAGACTCACAAACACAGTATAAATAAATTGATGATCAATATACTAGATACATCCTAGGCGTCGATATATCCGATGCTAGACAGGCTTTTGAAACTGAGAAATTATCATCACATCATTTTCAGTATATTTCTAAGTTTTTCCAAAAATATTATATTACAACTACCGTATATTTCGAGCAAACAATTCTAATCGCACTTGTGGTATAAATAATTTATTAATAATCGTCACTATACCTAATTAGTAGATTCAATGTTAATTATTACATACATAGTATGTATGTATATGTACAAACTATGTGCGTAAGAACTTGAGCTAATTATTTTCGGCATAGCCTCGATCAGAACAGCTGTTGAGAAAATAAATATCTCACATATGTATATAATATAAGTGATAAACGAGTTATTAAATTTTCAACCTTTTTTTAATTAATTAAAGAAATAGGTAGATCGAATTTTTTTTTGAATCTTTGATCTTTCGGGGGTTCAGATTTCAGGAATTTTTATATTCTAACTAAGCTCAAACGTTAAACAGAATTTTAAATTCTGTTTCTTTTATTTATTTATTTTTTTTTGTTTTTATACCGAAAATGTAAAAATTTCATTGATGCATACGTGAATAACTGGCTTGTGGTTGAAGCCAGAGATGAAATTCATTGTTCATACGTTAATCTGTACCTATAATAGTTCCAGTTTGTTACATTGATAAAAATTCGATCGGATTTATTATACCTTTCGATTAAATAGCTCAATCGTTCACCAATACATTAATTAGTCCCGTTTTTCACGTTACGTACCTATATATATAAATTCTGCGATTAATTTTTAGGAAAGAAACAAATACTTATCGTGAAATTAATGAACCTTTTCTTTTTTCTCTTGAAAAGTATAAAAATATTTTCAAGAATTTATTTATTAATTAAGAATTGAAAGTATATGTTCGTTATAAATTCGTATAATATATATTATTACCAAGTCATACTAACCGTGACGAGTCGGTTTCATGGATTTCTATCGCAAATCGAAGTCGATATCTATACTATTGGGTAAGCCACCCCGCGAAGCTTTCTCTAGAGTCTAGAAAAAGGCTCAACAGGTTTCAAGCCAATCAAGTTTCATGTGACGAGTATTAACGTCGTTTAGACCGGTAAAGTCGTAAATACGGCCTGTTTCGAACGAAGGTGAAGCACTTGTTGGCATCGTGCGTTCAGTTTGCCATTGAAGGGGTGTGATTTACACAATTGCCAATTCTACCGTCCTATTCCTTCTCGTCGATCGTCTATGTAATCCAAACCGAATCTTTCACAAAACCTACGATTTTTTCTACACGAAACTAGCTAGAAAAAAAATCATATCAGCTGTCTTCTAATATAAATTGTCAAATTTTATCACGGATCAAAAAAGGAGCCGAAAAATAACAAAGAAAAAAGTTAAGGGTTGATTTTTTGGGAACTATATTTTCGTTATTTCAGAATAAAGGGTAGTTTTTCGAATTTGAATTGAATAAAAAAGAAACAAAAATCGAAGAAAATCGAAGAAAGTTTTTTTTTTAGTAAAAAAAAAAAATACGTGGACGTATAATAATATGCAAAAATAGATACGTAGAACACGTGTACTTTAAGGCTTGCGTAAAAGCACGCGTGCATATGGGTTTGGCGGTGCGTGGGCGAAGTTAGATACATCTATATAGGTATAGAATTTGTGCGAGCGGCTGCACGAGGTTCGTTATGAATGGACCACGTCAGTTGACGTTAATCTGGCACTTCATCTCTGTCGCCTCCCGCCTCCTGCCTCCCGCCGCCTACGATCCTCCGTGCTCTACCGACGCCGACGCCGCCGCCGCCACCGCCACCACCGCCACCGCCCGTCCACGCGCGCTCATCCTCCGTACCATAGCCCGCATCCCGTTCCCCCATCTACCCATCACACCCCAACCCAAACCCCCATCCCTCATCCCCCAACGCCACCACCCTTAACCAATTGTTTCATCGAAAAAATAAAGTGGGGCGTCGAAAAAAAGTTTAAAACTCCCTGCTGCACTTTCGCATAAAGTATATAGGTATATATATATACATATCTATGCGTGCTGATAGAGCTGAAGTTAAATGCCTCATGGTACCACTGCTGCTGCTGCTACTGCTGGTTTATGTTTATAGTATATAGTATATTTCTTTTGCATATTATAGGTCATGCATGCATAAATTTATCGCAATTTAAATCGGCCTGTTCTAGTACTACAACTACTTCGTATCAGTAATCCTGTACTGCACCACCTTACATACATACATACATATATATTTTATATACCTGTGTCATGTGCATGTGGGTCATTCAGTAGACTAATTAAATACCTATACCTAGTTATACCAGCAATTTAGAAGTTCGCGTAGGTACAGGTAGAAAATCGAGATATACCGAAGGTCCCGATAACTATAGGAGCAAAGATTGCAGTCACAAGGAGATAAGTTATCCTTTAAGAAAAAATAAAAACGAGTATTTATTACTTCATGAAAATCGTAAGGTTTTCTTACTGTGTAAAATTTGCGAAAATTAAACGTATCAGGAAATGAGAACCCACGCAGGAAGTACCCAACTCTTGTCTTAAAGTCAAGTGACCATTGAAACCAGGCTTAAACAAGGATTCGACCAGGGTTAAACAGGAGCAGACCCTTAAGCCCACTACTTCGGTATGTTTCTGTAACCAATTTACGATATTAGATCGTCAATGACGTCCTAGACTCGTCCTCATTCAAAATTTTCAAAAAAAATTTGGTCGTTTTTTTTTTTCCTTCAACTTTTGTACTTCGATCTTCTACACGATTTATGATACATCAAATTTCAAGAAATTCATGTTCAAGTATCCGGATCTATACATCGATAAAATTTTTCATTAATATTTATAATAAACGATTAACATCTCGTTGCACGAGCTGCGCCGAATTATGCCTATACTCGACGAGAGCGAATCGATATCAACTCGAACAGTCCTGCGCCTACAACCAACGTACAGGTGTGTGCAGTGGTAGGTTTTCGCGACACACGCATATATATATATGTATATATAGCTATCTGCTAGTAGGTTCATATATATAAATATTATATCTATGTATGTATCTATTTTAGTCTGCAGTTGAAATGAAAGTAATAAAAACTATGATGAATTCGAGCCGAAAAATTTTTGGGTATATATTCAAAATTTTGAATTCTTTTTTGTTTTTTTGTTTTTTTACCCAATCAAGAGATCCTTGGATCTCTCTGTAAACTTTGATTAAAAAGTATCCTTTTTTTTTTTTTGTTGTTCTTTCCAAACGAATGTAACAGGAATTTATTTTGGTAAATGATTATTTTTACATCATTGAAACGAAGATTAATTATTATCGTAGCAAAAACTTAGCATAGTTCGTTTAGAATGAGTGAAAAAAAACTAAATAAATTTTATATCTACTGATGCGAATAATGGAAATACCCTCAAAACTTACATTTTTCTCAAACTTGAATGAGAAATATCCTTTTTTTTTTTTTTGCAAATTATTATTCTTATGTCATTGAAACGACGATGATGAATTATTTTGGTGAAAAACTCGGCGTCTTATAGCTAGTTCGTTTGTAATGAGTGAAAAACTAAATAAATTTTATCTCCTGAAGTGAATAATGAAAAGAGAGAGAGAGAGAGAAAGAAAAAGAGAGCCGGAAGTCGAGCCTCTGTGATGTATAATTCGTCTAATTTATCTTACTTTTGGATTGTTAATGTGACTTCTGGGACAGTCTTGAGGGTCCAGAGACACCCCTGCAGTGACGAAAGAAAATATAGTCCGTGAATTTTAAGGGGTCAACTTTAAGGTCCAGGACTATTCGTTGCGTCACTGGACACCAGGAGTTTCTTACTATTATATCTACCTGCTGGTCCAGCAAGGGAAGCTTTCACCCTAGACAAGGCTCTTTCCTCGCCTGAGTTTAATATCGCAGTATTCCCTTTATTTCGAGGAGGGTGCACAACGTCAGATCCCCTTTAATCCAAATAAACCATACGTACGAGTAACGGTATAAAAAATGTCCTACGTCCTATTTCAGGGGCTAATTTAACCCTAATATATCTTTAGAAATTATATTAATTTTTTGTCAATATAAACGGGATACTAGCTACGATTCAACGCGTTTAAAACCTCGCGGAATAGTCGCGTAAAAATGCTATTTAAAATGAAATGTTCGGTACGAAATTGGACGAAAGTTTCTACGGCTACGATGTTTGTCCTAGAAGCTGTATAAGTTATGTCAAAGTTGGTAAATTTCAACGTTAAATATCTCGGTTATAGTTTACCTAAAATAGATTATTTTTCTCTGAAAAGATTGAAAAACTCTATACCGTTGTGCCACAGTTTTAATAACCGGAAATAAGACGGGTTTAAAAATGGTAGAAAATTTTATCTCCACAAGTATCGTTCAGAATATTTGACGACCCTGGCCTGTCGAGGGTTGGCAAGGCTTGGCGAGGCTTGGCGAGGGTTTCTACTGCCAGGAGGCCGCGGAGGGGATGACTGGGGTAGCCGGGGTGGCTGGAGACGCGGGGGCGCCCAGCCCAGGACGTCCTGTGACGCATTCAATTGAAAATCTCAAGGCACCCTCCTGTACCGTGCCTCAGGATAACGTATACCCCGTTCGCGATTACTGCAGAATGCTTCCACCCCGTTGTACTCAGGTATGTACGTGCCTGTAAGGAGTTTATGCGTTCTAGGTAAACCTAGATAAAAAAAATAGTTCCACTGAATTAGGTAGATTATTATTTGTCTTAGAACAAACTACACGTTTTTTTTTTTTTAATTCGCGAAGAGAGAATTAAGTTAACTTTTGGCAAAACTTTACAGACAATTCGCATCAGGAGATCTAGATAGAAAATGATTTTTCTATTTCTGTGCTTCGCTGCAGCCTGTTTCTAGTTTCTTGAATTTTTATATCTTCGACATAGACAAACCTGCGTATGCAATAATTTCTATTTCCCAATTTTTCTGCAAATAGGCAAATATCGTAACAGAGAATAAATAAGTAGGTACGAAGCTGAATTTGCTATACATAGATTTTAGTATTTAAAATCTTGTTTCATATTATGTGTAAATCGCATAGACAAGTTACACAGCTATATTTACTACAACCTTGTGCAAATTGTACCACCGCAATTTCAAACTATATTTTCTATGATTTATAATGACTGGAAATATTCATGTATAATTAACACCTGGTATGTTGCTAATAATTATAAGTAGAGAAATCAGAACTGGTTCTTGAATAAGTTATTTCTTGATATTGCGAAAGAAATGAAAACAGATAATGATTGATTAATTAATATACACTTCCCTCTATGCAAAATATACATGTAGTATGCAGTGTATGCATACCTATATGGTTGTTACAATTTTTCACATAATATCAAATATTGATCAATTTGTTATTTATGCTAACGTACAGATTTTCTTGTTCACCTGTAACCGTCGTTTAAAATATTATATAAATTAATTGAAACGTATTAATCAGAAATTTTTATCATTTTCAATATGATTATCAAGCGTATATTCAAACTCTGTAAAGAGAATGTGAATATGCATACCTATAATAATCCGCTTACTTTTTTCTTTTTCTGTTATCTCGGTAATATCAAACGAATGTAAATTATTTTTTCTATACCTACGTAATAACCGTAGAGGTAGTTTTGAATTTTTATTATTATCCTAGATACGTAATTGACAATTTTTTATTTTTTATAAAATATAAGTAATTATTGTTGATTCATTAAATTAATAATACACGCAATATAGTCGGAGGAAGTCGTCGGATACAACCGGTACCTAACTCGTTTGCAATAATTATTGCGTTGCTGTCTAGGTCGTCGAGGGGGTTGAAAGGGAGGATAAAGGATAAAGAGAGAGAGAGAGAGAGGGAAGAAGGCCCCCAAAACGAAAGCAGCTTACGAGCTTAAGGATCCTTAAGGAGGACAGGACACAGGCGTCTACGGTTACACAGGGCATCGTAGATGTTCTATCCTCGTCGGATACATAGGTTGAAGTTTCTACTTGCTCTCTTATTTATAACGATGCCTCGAGTAATTCGATCATATTTCCTTGATAAGGGATTGGCTCTGTACTCTATGCCGTAGGTAGGTGTGCCTACGATAGCTTCGAGTAACACGCGTGTATATCAAAACATCCAAGAGACTCTAATTTGTCTTTTTTTCACCTTTAATAAAAACAGATTCAATCAAACGATCTGTAATAAAAAAATCTGCTAAAGCTAAATTTCTCAAAATTCTATCCGCGAACGAGATAGAAAAGTACAAAATCAAGAACTTGAAATTTGTGACACGGAGAGCATTTCGAAATTTCAATATTTGAAATAGAATCAAAATTCTCCTAGCATCAAAAATATTGAGGTTTTTGAATCGGAATCTTTTCTGTCTCATTTCTAGATCTAATTAAAAGATTTTCAAAATTCAGAAGCTTTTATTCCCATTTTAGAAATTATTTTGCTATTTTGGTGAATTTTTTTTTTTTTAATAATTCATAAACTTATAAATTTATTGGGGAAAGAAGAAAAAAAAAGGAATTGTAGCTTTTTTCAAAGACGTTTGAATCGGGTGTTATCTATAGATAGAATTCTATCTGCAATGTAACCTCGCGCTGCAGGTGGAAGGTAGAATAAAAAATGGCCAGTCGATATTTGGAAATAAATTGCGAAGGGTGAGCAATTTTATTTCAATCGCCGTGGCGGGACATCCCGCTGGCCCAGTACACCCTCCGCACCCTCACCATATCCTGGCATATACATGGCCCGTCCCGTTTTGGCCTGCTGGGAATTCGACGAAATTCAACGGAATTCAACGCAAGCTTTACCACCACAGGGTTGCTCGCCCTATACAGGATGAATTTTGAACAATTTTATCAAAATTATACCATACCTGCTTATGTGCGTTTATTGATTATCACAAAATTAGACGAAGCTGTGAGAGAAAAACGTTTGTTTCATTTTTTTTTTTTTTAATTACAATGATAGGATTTAAACTTTTTTTTCGATATTTTCGAAATTCGAATACCCTGAGCTTTTGAACATTTCCGAAGAGTTCGAAATCGTCTCAAAAACGAATTGGGAATCTTAAACGTTAGGAAGTTTCAAAATTCGATCATTTAGTCCCACGCGTCGTATACCCTCTTTAGGGGTATGTCCTGCGTACTGTAACACTTTGACTCACGCAACCCTTATAGTCTACATTGCGGGGTAAACCCCTTCCGAAAACCACCCTGTGCCTCCGCACCCACTGCAGAAACACCCTGCAGGAACTCACAGGCAGGGTAGAGAGCGCGTTGAGGAGGGTGAAATAGCACGCCATTCAACCAGGATGGCTCGACGGCACGGAGCTCCGCGTCTATATATGTATATGTATATTCCTATGTACCTACCAAAGGCATATACATATGCATAAATGTATAGGTATAGATATATATGTATGTATATGTATTAAATGTATATATCTAGCGAATACTCGGGATATAACCCTGAATATATGCTGTCGCACCTGACGCAGCACCTGACGTGACGTTCGTAGAGCCAAACTAGGAGACGTATTTATTACGACAGTTTAGGCAGTAGTTTAACGTAATTAAGAGATGCGACGCGTGCGTTGTTTTACCTTTGCTTTATGGCTCTTGCTTATAGTTTCTGTTTACGATATGGAAGTGCGAATTTGAATTAAGTCCATTTCGATGAGTTCCTAAAACTACCCCTGCCGCGTTTCCTCCTTTTCGAGTATTCATCGTGGGGTCAGGTTTGAGTTTCCAGTTTCAAAATTTCCTAAAAATTTATCAGGTCTTCTCCGATTGAAAGTTTTTCAAATCGGCTATGTAAGACTTTCGGGAAGACACCGTTCGAAATTTCAACCCTTCCCGTGTTCATCAGTTTTTCCCTTCATCCCCCGAATTTTCTTTTGGTATAAAATATAACCGCGAAATGCGTATATAGAAAAATTTTCCGGTATGAGTAACAAAAAATGATCGAAATCTTTTTTATTTCCGATATTGAATAGTCGGGTGGTCCTCTATCTCTATGGTCCGTTCGATCGACCACCAAATGGGAAATTCTTGTATCGAGGGGAAACCCACGGTACGCAATTGTTGGTATAGTATATGTAACACGACAGCGTCGCGTGTTTGCAAACTACACGTTCTCTCTGCCTACGGCGGTACACCGTGTGCATTGCCTGTTATGAAACAACCGGAGGTCTAGATGCCCGAAAACTATACGTATAATGTATGGAGGGTATGAATTGGGTAATATATCAACCGTACGAAGTATGGAATACATATTTGAGCAAGTGAATTAATTATCATACAGTGTGTATTAGGGTATATGCCAAAACATATCGCTATTCCTTTTTGCTTTTTTCTATTTTTTTTCGCAAACTTATATTCCACCCCTAAAAATCATCACGGTTATACGTTAAATGATTAAAAATTACACGACGTGGACTTTAATTACAACGTCGTTCTATTGAGAGTTTCGTTATTGCTTGATATTTCATTCTAGAGATTTTTGATATGGAAATTTTAGGAAAAAATTAAGAAAAAATGAAAATTTCGATACCTGTATTGACTGTGTGTGTGTGTGTTAGTTGGTGATATATCTGTACCTATACCGTATGGTATAGTTGACGGTTTATTGTTAGTAGGAAGACTTTTATACCCGAAGACATCTGCACGCGGTTTTTACCACCTGTTAACACTTTTCGTCCCGTTCCGGGTTTCGCCCTCGTTTTCCCTCTACTGCAGGTCTCACTTTAGCTCTCGCTCTTTCTCTCTCTTTCTCTTTCTCTTCCTCTTATTTTCTGCCACGATCGATTCTCTCTCATTTAGGATTCTCACATAGAAACAATAGTTTCCCTTAATTCGGGAGGGAAGAATCAAAATTGACATAGAAATTTTCTAATATAATATTTATAACGAAAGAATATACATTTTTTTTTTTTTTTTTTATAAAATTGTATATTCCAAATCTGTTATCATACTTAAATGAAAAAAGAGAGTCCTTCTATTTTTTCTTTTTCTTTTTTTGTTGTATTTATGTATTTGTGTTTTTTTTTATTTCATAATTTTATAAAAATTATAACGAAAAATAAAAAGAATTGACAAATTCTTGACGATGAAATGTGATCCAGAAAAATATATCAAATGTATTTGATCAAAGCCTGACAAATCCACAGCGACAATTAAAGATTTATTATTCCATTTGGTTATACAATCAAATACAGACGCATTTTTATATTTAATCTCGGATCAGGACCAGACATCTGGAAAGAATGATTTTTTTTGTTTTCTCTCAATTTCTGAAAGTATATGAATGATCGTGAAAATGAAGAAAAACGAATTTTCTCATTTATGGATAAAAACGTAAAATCGTAATTCGATTTATCTAAATCTAATAATCGACATATCGCGATATGTTGATCTCTGGATATTTTGATGAAAAAAAAATAAATAAAAGTACCCATAATTATTAGACTGTGTCAAAATAACTTTTTTTTTTTTTTTTTCGATTAAACATATCTACAAAATTTCTTCAATCTGAAAAAGAAATTCTCCTAAAGTTTGAGCTCAATATCTCTAAAATTGAGCTTGCGCAAAGGGGGGTCCCCTTTCCCATCTAAAATACATGTGAAATTTTTTTTTTTTCTTAGTTTTAGAATAACTACATGAATAAATTTTTTTTTTAAATTTTGTTACACATTATCTTATAGGAAATTTAATTCTCTACAAAATTGTTCCCATGCATTTTTTCTCTAAACTCAACATAAACAAAGTTATAAATATAATAATTAAAATTAATTTCTGTATTGTTGTAAACTTTGTTCAATTATTTATGTTGAAATAATGTTAAATTTATGAATTTTGGATAAGTAATAGAGTAAATTGATTAATTAATTGATAATTTAAAATAATAAAATTTTTTCCGTTATTAATTTATTAATTTTTTTTTGCCTCCTGTTCAGCGCTATGTAACTTTGTTTATGTTGAGTTTAGAGAAAAAATGCATAGGAACAATTTTGTAGAGAATTAAATTTCTTATAAGATAATGTGTAACAAAATTTAAAAAAAAAATTTATTCATGTAGTTATTCTAAAACTAAGAAAGAAAAATTTTTTCACATGTATTTTAGATGGGAAAGGGGACCCCCCTTTGCGCAAGCTCAATTTTAGAGATATTGAGCTCAAACTTTAGGAGAATTTCTTTTTCAGATTGAAGAAATTTTGTAGATATGTTTAATCGAAAAAAAAAAAAAAAAGTTATTTTGACACAGTCTAATAATTATACATATATGCCTTTTTGGTTTTTAGAAGAATGAATTTTGTTATCGAATTTTCATGTTTTCGAAGTGATAAGCAAACTTTGGTTTTCAGCATGCGAAAAAGACACAATTATGTATGCATGCATTTTTGGTACCGGAGACACAAGATCTTGACTGATTTTTGCACGAAAGTAATCTCCACGTGTGTATATAGATTATAGGTACACATACCCAGAAGTCTGCATAGCCTGAAAGTCGAGTCGTTTGGTATTAACCCTGAGGGTAGTGATCGCGGTATGTATTTAGTATAATTTCTTCTGATGCGGTTGAAATTTTAGGTGGAACGTGGATTTTAATTTTCAACCCCATGATTAGCTCTCTTTCTCTTCGTGGTCCGGCCGGATGATTACCGGCACGATCGCATTCTTCTCAAGTATATATTACATGTCTATATACCTATACATATAAATATAATACCCACCTAGTTTGAGACGAGTAAATAACAGGGGTATACGAGGTATACATAATACCTATACCTATTTACATACAAATATATACCGATATATGTTTATTTTTTTATTTTTTCTGTTCAGATCGAAAAATAACGAAAATTCCGAATTGTTTGAAGAAAAGAATAAATACTAAAATATAAAACATATTTTGCAAAGTTTTTGCAATGCACGGATGACAGAATCATGAAAAATTGCAATAAAATATTTTCACGCGCTAATTAAACGCAGTGGCCTATACCTGTACTCGCTTTATAATAGCGGTAGAGAAACTCTGGAGAAAATTAACATTTCCAATGCGTGCTGTTGCACCCACCATGCAGCTTGCCCACCTGTGTCCGAAAACCGATTTCCAGGCATAATCTACGAGGGTTGTGGAAAGGGGTGGGATGGGGGTTTGGGGATTCGAACTGACCAAAAGGGATGGGATGCATTCGACAATGGTCGACCTACCTCACTCCCACTTCCACCCTTCCACCTTTCCACCTTTTCCACCCTTCTACCCTTCCCTCCCCTCTCGCTCTCCAGTCTACATACAATGCGTTCTGTGGATTCAACGATCCGCGATCTACGGGTGAGGGGGAAAGGGAAGGGTTTTGCACGCGAGAGAACGTTTCGCCGTGTCGAATACCCTGCGTACCCCTCTACTTTTCCCTCCCAATTTACCCCCTGGTAACCCTCCAAACCCCCTGCATAGGTATATAGGTATATCCCTCTTGCCCCGCGACAGGGGGTAACCAACAGGTCGATACTTCGCGTCGCGATATATCGATGACTAGTCGATATATGCGTAGGTATATACCTATTCGATACACATAGGTGGATGTAGGTATATGTTTATATACCTGTACTGTAGAATTTCGAAAACCGCCTGCCTGCCTGACTCTACGCATATCATATATATTATATCGGGTATTTAATGCGAAAAAGATAAAAATATATACATACGTGTTATTATATATATATATATTTTTTTTTTTTAATCATTTAAGGAAATGGAACACCGTCTTCATTGTCTTATCCATGTATTAAAAATTTTGAATTTATACTTGTTCTGTTGTTCACTTTCGCCTTCGCACTCGAAACATAATATCGTTGCGTAAATCGCGTGTCTATTTGAAAGATTTACTACGGGTTCACGGATGTTTTCAGTAGATTTGACGATGCAGGGGGTTTGCCTTGATCCCAGTCAATCCTCGCCACAGTTTTGTGGATATCGAAGATCGGTTTACCCGCCTGCACAAAATTCCGAACAAGCCTTATGTCGGTTTTATTGTATTAGTTTCGCTAAATGGTATCTGGATACTTTTTATCGGTCATAATTTGTTTTAAATTTTATTTGTTTATTAAATTATATATACTTTATTTTATAACGAGGGATATAAAAGTACGTGGAGCGACTTTAGCGTGGATAAAATATTATACCAAATCCTTTCGCATAATCTTTTGAAATCGTAACTCTGTTCGCCGATTTCACGTAAATGTAGAAAGGGAGGAAAAGTTTTTCGTGGGCCGGCACGCGGTGCTGTACGACTTGGCGTGGCGTGGCGTAGCGTAGCACACAGCCCGCGATTCTGCAAGCGCGAGACGCGAGGCACCGCGACGCCGTTCCTTGGGGAACGATTCGAGACAAAACTGGCAAAGTTCCGGATAAAACCTACTTTTGGGACCAGCTATTTCTTACGAGAAGGACAAACTTTACGCGAGTCAAACGTCTCGCGGCTGATCATTCCGGAGTAAAAAAAAACTGAGCAATGAAACGATAAAAATTTGACTTATAGGATCTTCAAGCGTTTTCTGGGTCGCAGTCTCCGCACCCCCAAATAGAAAAACAAAAAGTCTCTCGATGTGGAACTAAAAGTAAGAAAATTCGCTTATAGAGTATATTTACAATATACAGAGTAATTCAGGTTGAATAGACCGTATATTTTAAGGGTAGATTCCTGGTGAAATTCTGAGCATAAATTTCCTTTACCAAAAATTCGAGAGTCCAATAGTTTCCGAGTTACCGAAGATCTTGGTTTACCGATCACAAAACTGTTAGTTGACACAGACTAGGCTGGCCATGAGTGTAGATTGAGCGGCGCCCAGTCTGTGATCTTTGCGATCTGCGATTGGTAAACTGAGATGGGTGGGGGTCGAAAAACCGAAAGACCAAAATTCATAACGACCGAAATTCCGAAAATCGGAATCCCGAATACCATTTTCACCGAACAGTCAATTAATCCTAATTCACATATTCCGAAAGACCATAATTCCGAAGTGTGTTTTCACAATTCTTGAAAATATGCGAAGCACGGTAATACCAAAAAACCTTCTTCCGAATTTCAAAATCTCGAACGTAGTGAAATGCAGATTGTATCAAAACAGAAAGTTCAAAAACCCGAAAATCAGACTTCCGAACAGCCGTTACCTCGATGAAGCAAAGTTCCGAAAATCAATACATCCGATACTAAAAGATCAGATGTGTCAAAATACCGAAACTCAAAATTCCGAAAAATTAAAATCCCGAAAGTGGTGCCCTCTTACCGGCCAGAACTGACACGCCGCATTCTCATACAATTTTCGGGATTTTGCACCTTCGAGTATTTGATCATTCGGTATTTTGATGCATCGCTTCTTCGGTCATTCTGTAATTTCATTTCGGTACTTAATTTTTATAAATTCTGACTCATCTGAAAATGTGTGACTTGCTTTTTCGAATATTCGGTATTTTTTATCATTCGGGTTTTTGGTCGTTCGAAAGTTCGCCCATTCTCATTTTTATTTATCTGATAGGTTCACCTTCGACATTTTCTCATTCTACATTTTTTTATTTCGGATTTATGGACCCTCCGTATGATGCTCATTCGGATTATTGGTTTTCGGAACTTTGAAATTTCGGAATTACGGTCGTTATGAATTTTAGTCTTTCGGTTTTTCGACCCCCACCCAACTGAGATCTTCCGTAGCCCGGAAACTATGGGTCCCTCGAATTTTCGGTAAAGAAAATTTAGTCTTAGAATTTCACAGGGAATAATCTACCCTTAAAATATGGCATATTAATCCTGAATCATCCTTTATAGGTATCAGGATTCAGGATTTATTTTTATTCCCTATTCATTCCCACAGTCTAATTTATATTGTTTCCTTTTTCATTTGTTTTTTTATTTTGCTTTTTTTCAATATTTAGAATACACTAGCAGCGCTCCCTCCGGAGCAATTTTTGTTACTAGTTTTGTTGGAAAACATACGATGTAACATAAAATAAATTTCAAATAGTCCGATACGCTCTCTAACACCAGGATTTTCGATATTTACTACTCCTGATCCTGGGCGAGGATTTAAAAAAGAATTCAGATTCACCTGTCGTGATTTAGGAGACACGTATACCTACTATATATACATTCCTCGATATATATATTTCCTCGAAAAAATGTTAAAATTAAAATAAAAAAATTTTATGAAAGCACAAAGCTCTATGCAACGTCACGCACGGTTCTTTTTTTTCATCACGACAATCCGACTGGCACTTTACAAGTTATTAAGACGTGGAACATATTATATACATGTATATATATATAAATAAATATGTATATGCCTACGTAATAAATATATATATATATATATACGTATAGCAACATCTATATACTACACATCTATTCTACCAGACGTATCTCGTGAGGGCAGGCGAGGTTCTGGCGAGAGCCGTCTGTCTGTCGGTTCATCCGTCCGTCCGTCCGTCCGTCCATTCGCCTGTCTGCTCCGCCTGTATCTCCTCCGACCATTTCTGGTCTTACAATGCCCCAGGATCTGACCCAGCCTCCTCGTGTCATGTCTACGCCAGTGGTAATCAATGCGATATTCTTATGCCCCTCAAATTTTTGATTAAAAAAAACGGTTTCCAATTCTACGAGAGTCAACTATAGAACTTTGAAACTTGAAACTGATTTTTAAAACGAATCAATATGAAGCTTTAAACTACTCGAAAAATTGGCAGCTTTTAAGGCAGCAGATGATGCAGGTTTCACATTTCCTAATAATTTTTTTTTTTTTTAGAATGATTTGATGATCGGAAGAAGCTGCTGCCTCGCCAAAAAAGGCGAAATAAAATCTTGGCTACCATTTCGGATTTTAGGATTAGAGATTTGTAAAACTGATTTAAAAAAACTGTATTTTCATTTCTGTATGTAGAAAGTCAGAGTCGAAAATGAATTCATATATTCTTAACATGAGAAATTCCAAGGCTAAGAATTTCGACAAAGTTTAGACGTTCGAAATTCTGAAACGAGAACTGGTAGGGATTTGAAAAGCTTATTTTACCCCAGCACATTGATACCGAGTTCACGATTTTCTATCAAAACTTGTACCAAGTCAACCTATAGTCGTTCGTTTATACCTATTTTTTTGGAAAATGTTTCGAAGCTTATTTGTGCTTGGCATGAAAACGTGTCGCAAAAATTTATTTCAGAATTTTCTATTTTTATTACAAAAGCCGCAAGGTCATAGCCTGGAGAACAAATCTAAGATAGAAAAACTGATGATGAAAAGTAATGAATGCTCTTACCAATCTTTAATGCAAATCAAAGTATTATGCACTTCGAATATGATCAAACGAAATTTTTTATTCCGAAAAGTAATCCTTCCAGATAATCATAATAATGGAAAAGATACGTTGGAGAAGGGTGCATTGATAAGGCGCGGAGTTCATCGGGGTGTTCGCACCAGGGTGGTACATCGACGTGGCCTTTGACCGTCTCGGGCATTACCCACCCCTGACATTCCCCCTTTAATAATAATAGGTACGTTCCATAGGTTGCATGTGCAATTTTCCACGTTCCGTGATCTATGTGTGTTCGTGTGTATATGTGTGCGTGTATAGTTTCGTTGTAATTTTCCATTTCCCAGACCCTATAACCCCTGAAATTCATGGCTCGGTCCATGTCGCTCCTTCTTACCCCCTCGACACTCGTTCTCCTCGTTTCATACTGGCCTCGATCCCCCTGTACCCACGTATAGTCGATGGTTCATTTCATTAGTGCTCTACGGTGCAGTAGAATAGGGAATATTCTTTTCCCCGCGTAGCACCAGTCTGAAATTGATTCCAGAGGAATTTTCAGGTTCCCACAATTTTCTACCGTCGCGTAGCTCGGGACTCTTTGGATTCTCATTTTCATCGTTGCCTTACACGCTACGCTACGCTACGCTTCTGATCAATACTTACCCTCTATCTATTTTTTCTCTTTACTCAAAATTGGCCAACGTATGACGTAACACAGTCAGATTATATAACATCGAACTTGAACTAACTGTAGTTCAAATTAAAGGTGAAATTCTTCAGGATCTACCCGGTTCCTGGACTCGGATAGCAGTTCGTGGAGGTCGGCTTCAACCTCGTCTCCTATGAGAGAACGGATCTTGAATTCTCCCAGGATTCCATTCTGCTCACGTCCTTTATAAGGGCCTGCTGCCTTGGCCCTCCCTCGCACACCACCTTCCTGGTCTCACAACCCCTAGGCACTTCGACAGTGGTTCTCAGGAATAGCTATTCCAAATTGTCTCCAGGATTTCTAGCGCTCTTCTCTTTTACTCCACCCTTCGCCGTTGCACGTTTAGAGAAGAGGGTAGCTGAGCGAGAGAGAGTCTAAGATCCTATTGTCAAGGTTCGATTCTTGAGGAACTGTTTTCCGTTTTTTTCATTTCTTTAAATTATTGTTTTTCCTTATTCTTTTGTTCGTTTCTTTTTTTTTTTCAGAGAATATTATCCCTCGGAATCATCACTTCTTTTTTTTTTTTTTTTTAAGCCAAACGCTTTTTAAGCCCATTTCCTTCCTTTCTTCGTGGTCCCTGGGGTGGTACCCCATCCGTTTTGCACTTTCCCCGAAAGCCGTGGTAATAACAATAGCGATAACTCCGAAAGGTCCGTCAGGGTCATCGCGGTACTTCTGTTCCTACGACTCGGTTTTTCGTTCGAAAAAAATTCCAGACATTTATTTCTGCCATTTTTTGACCATTTTTTTTTTTTTTTTTGAGAGAAAAACAAAAAATTAACAAGACGTTGACATCTACGATTGAACCTACATGCTGTCTTCAAGTATTTCTTCAATTTTTTTTCTTTTCACATTCACCCTGTCTGAATGATGCCCTTTTTTTGTACACGAGATTCGACGAAGGAGGGTAAAGCTTTGACCATGGTACTTTTTTTTTTTCATTTTAAAAGGTAAGCACCCAACGCCTGTCAATTTGGATAGACGTTTCCTCTTCTCTTCACTTCACTTCTCTTTTCTCTTTTCTTCTCTTCACCGATGCTCTCTGCCGAAGTATTTTTCCTTGCCCAAACCATGGCAGGCTCCCGTCAATCAGGACGAGATCTTTGGGTCTAAAATTATAGGGTGGATGCTGGGCTCCCTTTAAAATTGCACCACACTTTTCTCTACGAAACTTTGAATTGGTTGAAAATTGATCTTCTGTACCTACATACACGGACGTGATCCTTTTTTTTCATTTTTTATTTTTTCACTCCTTTTATCCTCCTCGTCCCATTCTTCTTCATCTTCTTCTTCTTCTTCTTCTTCTTCTTAGTCGTTTTCGGTGAGCCAGTTCCTTTTGTCCAAGGATCACCGCGACGGTAATCAAACGATCGTATGGTTCGAGGAAACTAGCCTCAATTTACTGTATCTTTAACCTAAATGACCACCTTCACGCTTACTTCTAGGTATCCTTGCAGTACCTAATCCGTATACAAAATAAAAAGAATCCTAACGCGTCTATCATCACTAGAATTGCATAAAGGTGAAAATCCTAAAGGAGATATGCGCATCTCTGATCCGAAGCGAGGCTACGAAAAAATAAAAAATAAAATCTATCAGTAGACCAACATGCGTAAAGTTTTGGCGACTAATTTACTCGGAACTTTATACCCAAAGTCAATTCGTTTGACCCAATAAAAATGCGAACAAAGTCTCGTACGGAATACGTGGTATTATATGAAACAGACTTTGAAGAAATCGTGGGGAAGGGGGGAAGGGTGTAGAAAATTTGCATGAAATGTTCTTGCGAAAAAAAGTATCGCTGTTCATTCAGGATTTATTTTCCAGGAAATTCGATATGATTGTTGAAATTTTTGAGCAAAATTTACCTAGTAGATATTTTTGGTTAGTATCTTATAGGATTTTGTGGAAAAAGTGAATTAAGATAGAAGCGGAAAGCAATGAGGGTAGGAAATCTTTATAAAAATGGCAATAGCTCTCTTGGCAGACGTTGCCCATTCTTTGCGAAGATGCCGGCGTGTACGATTCGGAGGAAGTAAGCTCCGGACCACGTCTGGCTTAAAATATTAGCCGTCTTTTTCTTTCCGCCTCTTATAAACCGGGGAAGGGTTGCAACAGCTATATATTATATTTCCCAGAATAGCCTATATATTCGGGGAACCATCCTCGTCTCCCTATCGCTTCTCGTACTGTCTCTCTCCCACAGGAGAATATATTACCTATCTACTTCGCTATTCCTCTCTTTCACCCTTATACCTAAAACCTAAACCTTTCTCACTCTTCATGCCATGCCATGCTATGCCATGCCAGAGCTTTTGCCGTTCAACGTAACCTACCCCGTGCTATACCGGAATACAACGCGGGCGTTGCGTCTTTGAAAGTACACTCCAGGGATGTCCTCCACCCTCGTAGTAGTGTGCGACTACTACGATGTTCCTGGGATGCGTGGGACCATCCACTTCGGAATCTCTGGCAGTTTAATCGTCGTCGAATATATATATCGACGTATTACGGTTTATAGAGGGAAAAGATTTTTCTTTTTTTTTTGTTCCCCCCCCCCCCATATGGCAAAGCGCAGGATTGTATAAACAAAATTTGACAAATTTATATTACTGCAGGATTCTTTGATCAATAAGATTTTCGGAAAAAACAAGTCTTTTCACGATCTTTAAACTTACAATTTATAAGCAAATAGTATTTTACTTTCCCCTTTCACATTTTGGGAATATAAATTCTACTGCGAAACACTCGATATGCGAAATAACTCTGAGTCGAATTTCCTGGTTTTTTCTTAACCCATTTTTATAGTTCGAGTCCTTTTTAACTCACAATTGTTTCTTTCACCTACCGGTACGATTCGAAAATATATTTTACTGATCAATTTTTTTCACAGCTTATTACATACTTTTATATTATATTGAGACAAAAAAAAATCGAGATTATCACAGATTTTATGGACTTTGCCAAAAAGTAGTTGTCGCAGGATGCAGGGGTGGTTTTCATTGGTAAAATCAATTAATCTATGTTGTAGGTGAAGTTCCATAGGATCTTAAATAATTTTCTAATTACGTCTCAAAATATTAGTAATAAGGTGTGAAAAAAAAAAAAAAAACTGAGTAGGTATAAAATTTTTTCGAAACGTGGCAGTGGTATGAAGAAAGAAAAATTAAATATAAAATATCACCGTTGACAAAATTTCGCATCTTTCTCATATCAAATTATCGCCTTTTCTATATTTGCTCAAGTCGTTTGCAAATATCTAAGCAATTTTCAATAATTTTACTTGGTTGAGTGCCGCTGGTGCACTTTGCTTGAACGTGCGGGTGGTTCGAAGAGCAGCACGCGGCCTCTCTCTCTCTCTCTCTCTCTCTCAGTTCTCTCCCTCTATTCGTTTCTCTCTTTTTCTCTATCTCTCTTTGCAGACTCTCCCTTTAACAACGATTCGGATTCAGGTGTTACTTTCGGGTCTCGTTGAAAACCCTGCAGTGTTGTACCTAACGGATAACCAAAACCAGAGAAAAAAATAAAAAAAAAATGAAAGAAAATAAAAAATAAAAATAAAAAAATGGAGAGAAGAAATTTATCTATGTAAAGATAACTGTACAAGTTCGCTTCGAATTTTGCGCTCCAGATAAGAACCGTACCTACCTACCTACCTACCTACAGCGATAATCCCTCCGAACTCAGAACTTCGTATCTATGGTAGAGAGAAAGAGAATAAAAGAGGTAAAATAACAGCGTTCATAATTAACCAGATGAAAATTAACTATAAAACCCGTACGAATACGAAAAAACTGTAAAAATTGGAATATGATATTTCGAGTAAACTTCTAACGGCGTGAGGTCGTATGTGCCAAAACGCAACCTTATAGCGATTTTTTTATTTCTCATACGTTCGCGCGAAAAATGGGAAAATATATTGAGAAATGGAATTGGAATTGAAGAATTGACGGATTAATAGTAAAAGATGGATACGTCCTTTTCGTACTAATTTCATGCAGAAAAATCACGTCAACTTTGCCAATTAGTTTTTTTTTTTTTTTTTTACTCCCAATTTCAATTACGTTTTGAGTATTTTTTATAGCGAAGAGACAAAAAAAAAATTGTCTAACTCTCTTACCATTAACAAATGTGATAGCAAAATGTAAAAATTAGTGCTAGAAAGGCGTATCAACCTAACATGCGATCTTCACTAACCAAATGGGGAAAAGAAAAATTAAAAAAACCTTAAAGGTGAAAGCTCGTATTCGCCTGACACACGATCTTCCAATTTTAGATATTTTCTCGTCTGATTTCGAAGTATTGATGTGTTCTGAGTATTTTTATAGCGAATACAGCATAATGGAAGAATTACACGTCCTTTTACCACCAAAATCACCTTTTTCACGCATATACGATCTTATACCACGTTTGACAATAGTACTTTTCGATACAAGTGCATAAAGGCGGCAATGCCGCACACCGAGTGTGAAGGCGTAGGACGAGCCCGACGTCGAGTCGGAGGCGAGCCGGAGGCGAGCCGAAGACGAGACTTCGGGCTCGTGCTATGGGCCTCCACACGAGTGGCATTGCCGTCTTTAGCACGTGTGTCGAACACTATTTTTTGCAACACCTACATCGAGAGTTCTGGTTTATGCCGTCTATAGGCATCGAAAAAGTCTTTCGCGCACTGGTACGCTTTTAAACACAGTGCGAGAAAACTTTCTCGCACTAGTGTTTAAAAGACATTTTAAGTGCCTATAGACGGTGCATAAAACAGGACTTTCGATGTAGGTGTTGCAAAAACGATATTTGGATACTGACTCGAAAAAGTGTGACTTAAGGGCGCAACGATATGACATTAATGTGTTAAATGTAATTTGCAATGTCGAGAATCAAGTGTAAGAATTTGTCGCAGTCCAGCTCTGCAGGGGTTGGAAAAAAAAAAAAAAAAAGTTAAGAAAAGAAACAGGGTAAGAAAAAACGAAAGGGAACAAAAATGAGAAGTAGTTGGTACGGAGAGCTGAGTATGCGAGCCAAGTTTTTATGTGCAAACCCTCATAGAAATCTGTAAGAATTTTAAAGGAATTTCGAATATTTCATAGTTTTTCGTAGAAAAAAAGTTCTAGACTTTCGTAGTCTCTTTTGTTTTTTTCTTTTAGAGAAATTCTTTATTTTCAAAATCATTGACTCACACAAAAACTTTTACAAAGGGTATTTCCCCCAAAGTCTATATAACCGATTACAAAAACTTCGAAACGAAGAACACCGGTGGTTAAAAAATTCCCAAAACTAAAAATCCGAAGGGCCAAATCTCCGGAACTTGAAATTCTCGTATGGAAAAAAAAAAAAAGAAAAGTTTCAAAATCGTATCAATTATTTATGAGATGATTAAGTTATCGATTTAGGTAGATAAAACTTGTTTTCAGTAAAGAGGGTATCGATTAAAATGAGATATTTTTTGTCTTCGTATCCTAAGAAATGGACCAAGATTTTCGGATTCTCAGACTTTCGTAATTTTTAAATTTTCAACCCCAAATACGTTTCTGAAAATTCGAAATCGCCTCAAACGATTTTATAGAACGTTGAAAATTCGATATAAAAAAAAAAAAAAGTTCGTATTTCTTAAATAATTCGTGAAAATTTGTAGAACCATTTTCACCAAGGATATATACCTATATGTACATCTAAATCTACTATGTGTTTAATTCTATGCTCTGTGCAGGAATATATATACGATACTATATATATCGCACGCACTATATAACTGTATAGTGTATATAATATGTGTGCATGCATACATGTACATATACCTATACACGTTCACATCTACCTACCTATCCTACCTTTCTACCTACCTACCTACCTACCTACCTACCTACGTCGCGTGGCCCGTAGATTACGCGGGGCGCCAGCGGGGCTGGGGGTGGGATGACTGATGAGGCTCCGGGGGTCTCCTACCCTCGTCCTCAACCCCTCTGACGTTCCAGCCCTCGCCCTCGACTTCGCCCTCGGGTAGAAGGTAGAGGATAGAGGGTTGGTTGCCCGGGACTGCGCTTTCTCCGTCGTATACTATACTACCTACTTGGACTGTGGTACTCCCATACTTCTAGTATACGTATAGGTACTAGATAAAGTTACTACGTACCTTTCATAGTATGGGTTTATTTCATATACCCGTACGCATTATCGAAATATGAAATTATTGAGTGAGAATAAAATTTAACTAATTTATAGGTAATATATTATATCTTCAAATGTACGAATCGTTTATTCGTCAAAAAGCTCAAAGTCCCTCGGTCCAAATTTAGTGGAAAACTTAGTAAGAAGTAATTAAGTATGTTTTCCTCGATCATTTCCGCCGTAAAATCATTTTTTCAAATTTATATACGGACTTGAATCGAACCGTTTCAAGTTTTTATTTTTATTTTATTTATTTTTTGTTCTTTTTATCCAGTTTTTGTTGTGCCATCGGCATTATGGTATAGGAAACTGGTTTTGTTAATGAAAACTTTCCATCTAGTATACCCATACCTTGGTGGTGTATATATCCATCTATACACCATTTCAAAGGATGCTCGCGGCGTTTTGGTTACGTTAAAGTGAGCCAGCGAATTCTCGCTTGGAAACGATCATACAACGATTTATCAGGATTGGTATTGGGGCGTAAGTGGTAATCGGTGGTAGAAAAAAAGAAAAAAAAAAGAAAAAACAAGGCATGATAATAAATATTCTATGGTAAATACTGTAGGATATTTTTATTTTTAAAGTGATCTGAATCGTATTCCGTCAAACTGACCAACCCGGTTTGCGACGACTCGAACCAACTACCCTTGCAGTATGAATTTGGTCACTCTGTCACGCGACGGTTCATGCGGCGTAAGGTATCGTCACCTTGTTGGTAGAAAAATAATTGATCGTTCACACGAATAGCGGGTTTCGGTTAATCCGGTTTTAGGTATTACCAGCAAAGATCACAGAAATGAGGGAAAAAATTTGTGAACGGAAATAAGAACGTGCAATACGAGGAATCCGATCATCTCCAGCGATAAATTCAGTCAACGTTTACCAAAAAAAAAAAAATGGGTTGAAATAAGAAAAATCTCTTATCCACAAATGAAATTTATCGATTATCATCGAATTGACCCGAAATTTGAAGACGTATGGGACTTGTATTTTTTCGGTTTCCCTTTTTCGAAATATCCTTGTATTATTATGCCGGAATTAACCGGTCATTTCTGTTTTGAATTTATTGTAACTGAACTCTGGCTGGTATTCCGATTCGGCGAATTTCGTTTCACTGTTTAGTTTCGGTTCGGCAGTTGAATTAGGGATGTTTTCACGCCTGCATGAAGAGCATTTCGAACGAACAGATATTTCAGCCTGTAGTAGTATTAGCAAGCTATACTGTCCTGTAGAGAGGTGTACTAGGAATATGGAGTTTTGGTTTAACTGAGAATCGAGAGCTTCTCTTTCTACCTCTTTCCATCCCCTGCAACGACCACCCCCCTCAACTCCCCCGCATAAAATTGTATAATTTGATTTAAATTTTAAATTGCATTATCCGGGCGCGCGCGGCGCCCTTCGAGATGAAACCCCGCGACGTTACACCCGCTGAAACTTTCCTTTAGCGAAATTCGAATTGAATTGAATACGAACCGACCTGCTGCTGCTGCTGCTGCTGCTGCTGCATGAAAGACTCAACTATAGCTGTATTGAATGCAATTGTATAATTACAGGATTTTCGAACTAAAAATTTGTGTCTTTTCGTTTTCACCCCATTCCCATATTCCTAGAACCTCCTTTTTCTGAAAACTACTTCAATCGACTTATCGTTTTTCCATTTGAATAACACGAAAACGATCGACTGTCTTTATTTTATTTATTTTTTTCTTCTCACAATCTCACATTACTTCGCGATAAAAGCGAAATCGTAGAGATATTTTAAAAGATTGAAATACCAATTTTAAAACAATTTTTCGATATTTTTTTTTTCTTCTTTCTCTGTCTATAAATTTGATTTTGATTTTAATTCGAAGTAAATTCATTGAAAAATATTCGAAAATTTATACTGTAATACATCACGCTTAGTTTTTTTTATTTATTTTTTTCTCTAACTTTATGCAATTTCATCCCTTAGAATAATATAACTTTAATTTTCAATCCGATTTCTGTTTTTCAGTTTCGATAACGCAGCTTCATCTCGTTTCTGGTGAAAGACTCTGTTATTTTTGGTAAGAAAATTATAGATAAGTATATTAATTTTCTTCTTTAACACAAATATGTCAATTTTTTTTTTCTCTCCCCATGATCAGATTTTCGCTATGGCTGATTGATGCGGATAACATTATTGTCAAATATTCTCCACGTATTATACGTTCTCCATCTACGACAATTATTATTTCTATCACATTCCTTCCTCCATATACGATAATTCCAGTGATATTATCGTAATGAAGTTTAACGAAGTGCTGAATGCACGCGACGAGTCTAGCTGCACCGTATATATACCTATATACCTAAAGTCAGAGTTAATATGACCGCTATGACAATATAGTTTAGCAAAATGAAACTTTCTAATTGTCAAATAGAAACGAGCAACAAATTTCTACTAATTTATGTAAATACCAATATATGAAAAATATGCATATCCAACCAGGTGCTTTTGTGCCGTCTAGACGCATACTGTTACGTACATCCGTACATAAATACCTAAATGTCTATAATTATTTAGTTTATCATGAAAACCCACAACTGTACTAATTTCTTTGATTAATAACAGAGAACCTCTCCATGTCTACTGGCTTTAATATTCCATCAAAGCTACGTCCACATAGAATTAAAAAAAAAAAGAGTAAAAAATTATTGAAAAATTGTTTCAATCGTTATTTATATCCAAGGCTATGGATGAGGATTTATTGTGAAACAAGAATCAGCTCATCTTAGTACTGCAGAAATGTATAATCAGTACTGCAATTACACAATTGCAGACTATGAAGTGTTACTCATGCACATAAACCCTTGTTTCGCGTCATGTCTATATAGGTACGTAAGGGTAGCTATAAATATATATCATACCTGTATTACGTATCTATCTAATACATACATATATCGATCGCTGACCTAAGTAAGCGTCTTTCAAGCCAACACCTACCTATACGCGAGTATTGGAGTAAGTAAGTAAGTAAGTAAGTAAGTATAAGCAGGTGTGTGATATACGCGATGGGTGATTTAAGCTGGTAGAAAAAATCGTCGAGACTTTAGAATCAAGTGTAAAGAACGACCAAGCAGATTAGTTTTTCGAGATGAAAGATCAGTGAGTAAAAAATGTGGTGAAATAGATTTTTCTTCTCTGCTTTAATATCTGATAATCCTCGATGTAGGATGAGATTGCCTTTTCTAAAAACTGTGGATCGGTGATGTTCAGATTCAAATTCGGAATTTCGGTATTATAGCTGGACCAAGTTTCGCGTTTCGTTTCGTTTCGTTTCGTTTCGTTTCGTTTTCCAGGCACTATACTCCATCCCTTTCATTTTCCCTTTCCCTTTCCCTTTCCGTTTTCCCATCCCCATTCGCAAAGTCTTGCAAGTTACAGCCCCGTAACGTTACAACTCCCTGGCGTAGAGGCATCAATCTTATCGGGGATTCCCCACCGCCTATGGGCTATGGCACGCTCCCTACAGCACACCAAGTCCTGAGAGTGCCTACGCGATCCGCGAAGGGCGATCCGCGATCGCTATTTGTCACAGAAAGGACGTCTCGGATTGCCTCTGCGACTTGCCTGCGTGGCATTTGCATCGTTTATTAGTGTTTCGTGTAGAGTATATGGCTACATATATACATACATATATACACCCACATCATACACGCGTCTGGAAAATCGATTTCAGATTCAGAGTAGAAACGCTTTCTCTTTCATATAGTTACACATATCCATATTATAGAAAAAATTTTACTGTAGGTATATGAAGAAAAATCATTTTCACTTTCGAACATATGGCATATATGGTGTCTCTAAGAATTGGGAAAAACGATTTAAAAATATATGGATTAAATCAAAGACGGTCAGGGATCAGAAGTTAGCCAAATTGAACTGGAATATCTCATACATAGGTATATAGGTTTTTTATTGCACCGTAGAGGAAAGAGAGAGGAGGTAGATGTACGGTCGTGCAATGATAGCGCTAAATCAAGGCTGGTATATGTGCATACCACATATACCTATGTATAGGTATATTCATAGATATACGCGATAGATATAGTTGATAAAAAAAAAAAGAAAAAAAAATTGTCAAAGGGCCATGAGCGTGAAAGAGAATATTGATAAAGCGTAAAACGCGAGCGTACGTACAAAGGTTGTGTAATATTTAATCTACATGTCTGTATCTTTCTGTTTGACGTAAACACAATGCCTATATATATATATATATTATATACCTATTTACTTCTTTTTCATATAATTTTTCAGTTTGTTTTAGAATTGAAATAGGAACCTGGAATTTTGACTAAGTTTTTTAATTTTTATGTATTTGGAGACTTACTGGGCACACGGATGCATTAAAATTCAAAAAATGATGAAATCAAAGACTACCCTAATACGTATAGCTATATACCAACCCTGTATAGAATTGAAAAAAAATTCACGATATCGTATAACTTTTTTTTACAATTGTATATTACAGTTTTTCGCAATGCTTGTATAACAGCTATAATATGTTACCGCGAACAGTTCACCGCGGGGGGATGAGATATACGGTGTGACCTGTAATGTCAAATGTAATTGAAAGAATGCAAGACAAAACGCGTTGTACGTATGTACTACTACAGCTACTCCTATAGTGGACTAACGTAACATGTGACTTAGTTAAATATAGGCCGTGACTCAACCGCGTCTAATATACTATATATACTATATATACTATATAATACATATTATATTCTTTATATATATAATAATCTATATACATATATGTGCGCGTGTGTGCGTTATACGAGTAATATAACATCTGTATATAGTTCCGTACCGTCTCCAGCGGGATTATAAAAAAAAATATATAAATATACATAAATATATATATATATATATATATATATATATATATATATATATATACATATATACCCACATAGACATGGTTGCATGCGGGATATATCTCACGGCGTTGTGAGCGTGACGTAATCGGTCAACCCGCGACATAGCGGCGCGCCATTCCTCTCCTATATACATATCGTACACATAGCTATATAGGTATATATATACATAAAACTACGAGATAAATATATATATATATAAAAATATATGTATATTTCTTCTTTTTTCATTATATTTTATACATGCTGACGTATATATATACATATGTGTGTGTGGAATGCTGGGTGCCTCAAGAAATAAAGGCTCGAGCTTGGTTCTGTACTATTTTCTTTCTTTAGGTGATCGAGGAAGTAAGAGTATGTAAATCGTATCTGAAGGTGGGAGAAAAGTTTTCAATTTTTCAATTTTTCAATTTTTTTTATTATTTTTCTTTATTTTTTTCACAATGAAATCTGTGCGGGGGATGAGAATAAGTATCGATCTGTATTTGGAGCGTATACAATTATTGGTCAGTAAAAAAAAATTAAAATTTTTATTTTATTTTCTCCATTGAATCGAACGAGATATATGGCAATTTTTACGCCCATATCATTTGGAGGATGTGAAAGTCTGTTAAATTTCAGAATTTTTTTTCATTCACCTCATTTCGAAATCATTCGACGAATTTGAATGAAAATATTTATAAAATTGTTGAAATTTATTCTAAGATTGAAATGCGATAATAATTTTTGTCGAAAGTTCGTAATTCTAATTCTAAAAAAGAGAAGAAAATAAAAAATAAAAAATAAAAAAAACGATTTTCAGAATTTTCCGCAAAACTTTTCATTCCAACGATGTAATTCATTTTCATTTTCTTTTTTTTTTTTTGTTTTTCGAGCCCCTTTCGTTGTCAGCGTAGTCCAGTTAGTTCGTTTTAAAGAATTAAGTCCATCCTTTCACCCCGAATTCCCCTGTGTACTAGGGGTACCTTTCGGGGCTTGAAGGGAAAGAGGGAAAACCCGGGTACGACGGGCGAGAGAAAACCAAGGGACTTCTAGCCGGTCGTCTGAACGTCACGTTTTGCTGGTCCAAGAAAGAAGGTGGAGGAGAGTAAAAGAGAGCGAGAGAGATGAAAGAAGAGAAATAGAGAAAAAGAGAAAAAAAAAAAAAGAGGAAAAGAGAAAAGGAGAAAAAGATAGAAGAATGGGGTGAATGGGGGGATCGGCGCACCGTCTCGCGGTAGATAGAGCCATCAACTACCCTCGGGGTGTGTCGAGGCACGGAGCCTGAGGGTAGACGCTAGAGTCACGTCCAAGAAGCATCCCCGCCGACCCCCGATGGGACGGACGGTTATGGGGAGCGAGAAATAAAGAGTTAAGATTTTTCTCTCGGTGTTTTTTTTTTTTTCTTTTTTTTTCTTCTTCCTCGTTTTTTTTTTGTTCTCTCTTTTTCTTCTTCTTTTTTTTCTTTTCCTTTTTGTTTTTCCTCCTTTTTTCTTCCATCTTCCCTCTTTATTCTTTTTCCTTTTCTCTTTTATACGTTCTACCAGGGTTTTCTCTTTGTTTTTATCGAAACACTGTTCCTCTACATCACAGCAAAGTATAGCATAGCATAGCATAGCACAGCACAGCACAGCCTCGGTCATGCTTCCGTTCTCATTTCCTGCAACGTAATCAGTGCAGAAGAATTATAATTAACGACGTATACCATAATTATAATGTACACTTGTAATAAGGATACAATTATTAAATCTGTTTCGAAGATCTATTTGTTACATCCATATACCCCGCATTTAACACCCCGAATCATCATTCGGATCAATTCATATACCAAATTTTTGCCATTTCTATATGAAGTACCGAATTTTTGAGTCTACAAAGAGGGTCGCGATCAGAATGAACTTTACATCTTGAAAAACAATAAAAACGCATCAGCTTTTTAAACTTTCGGAGTTTAAATATTCCAAATAAATTCGTAATTTTAACCGTTCGGAACTGAAACCCAGCAGCAGCACAGTTTGGTCAACGACGTTCGATCTGTTCCATTTCTCGGGTCGTTTAAATAAAGTCTAACACAATGGTAAAACGATGGAAGAATAGATAGACTGCGATGCCCAATTAGCGATTGATTTCGGCCTCGAAACCGGCCGTTAGTATGTGTATAATCTACGTGTGCATAACGTACCAGTTATACGTTTCATCGGTACTGGTCAACCGTGTGGTCTGTTCTATACGTGATGTCCGCAAACTGGAACTACCGAACAAAACTGGCTCTAGGATATGCATACAAACGTATGTTTATTTCTACCATGAATATATGTGAAAATAAATAGAAAATAATAAAATAAAACTGGAGGAAGTTGTTATGCACATACCCTGCAGGTATACTTCGATACGTAGAAAGTGTTTTACCCCACGATAAATGATTTATCATGATAACGATATGATAAAAAATCGATGACGAAAAATATCGATTTTTTTTTCATATCTTAGTTTAATTTTAAGAAATGATATAGAGGATTCTAGTGGGTAAAAAAATGATATATAGGTATATTATTTACGGGGTGAACACATCCCTCTTCTTGGTGAATATGACGTGTAAAAATGAAGTTAATGTAACCGCCGACAGTTTACGTGCGGCTTCGTATACAGCAGTACATACGTAGGTATACGACGGGATATGCGAAGGGCTTTTTAGTGTTTCCCCAGTTAAATGTTTTCAATGAATCTCATCCCCCTTTTTCCTCTCTCAGTTTCGCTGTTCCAGTTCTGATTTCTCACTTTTTTCCACAATTCTGATACGGGTTTTTTTTTTTTTTTTTTTCATACATTTTCGCTATTCACGATGCGTGTACTACATCTGGGTCTCTCCATGTCCCTCATGGATACAATGCGGAAAGTGAACACTCTTCGTTTTTTTTTTTTTTTTTGAGCTTCGTGGATTTTCCTAAATCAAAATTCAACGATCGCTAAATCGAACGAAGAAAAATATCGAATTCAAAAAACGTCAAATAATCACCGTGTCGTATTTTAATTACGAAAAGTTACGAAAAAAATTCCGAAATGGTCAAGTAATTAGTAAGAAAGAAAGAACAAAAAAAAAAAGGTTTGAAGAAATTAAAACCATAGATAAACTAGTAATTAAGTTGTAGTTTTTGCTATAGGAATTGATGCTACGCTCTTCGTTGGCATAACTGAAATTTATTCCCATAAGAAAAGAACGTACGCATGCAATGTGGTGAGGCACTCGTCTCGTGAACAGAACGTTAACCCTTTAACCGTTTTGGCCTGCACTGGGTCAAGTAATACTCTCTTGACCGACTCTCCCTTTCGTTTTATTTCTATCCTCAATAGAAGCTGGTATAGTACTAACTTCTGATGTATACTATATACGCGGGTGACGGGTTGTCGGTTACTTTATAATATACTTTATCCGAGTAACGCGTGTATATTAAAAAATACTAGGAATGACGTAGTTGACCCATCAAACGAACGAAATTGACCAACACCCCGTGACCCAACTCTATATACTCATTACTAAGCTCTTGCTCGTTGTGCCCCTTCACTCCCAAAATAAAAAAAAAAAAAAAAACGTATCAAATTGAAAAGCTTTTGCGTCCTGAAATTCTGCGTGTTGTAGGACTAGGACTCAGTAGTCGAAGAAAGACACTGTCTGAGTTATTCAAAGGGATCTACGATGTGCCAACGTCTTACAAAGCGATTGAACACCCCGTGCAGACCCAAACTTCGTACACTCGTACTTAGTCTTGCTCATGTTTGAGAGAACTCCCCCAAAAAAGTTTCAAATTGAAATGGGGGGAGTGGGAAACTCTTCTTCTTATTTTCCCACCAACAAATCGCACCCCGATCTCTTGTACCTCGGGGGTGTATCTGTTCTTCGGACTTGAAGAGAGAAATGTCGCCTGACCACCCCCGACTGTTTTACGTTCTGAAATTCTGCGTGTTACAGAACTGGGACTCACTAGTCGAAGGGAGACATTGTCTGAGTTATTCAAAGGGATTCACCCTGTCCCAGAGTGTTTCAGGCCGTCCTGGTGTGCCGTCCCTCTCCAAGGACTAGGGACATTAACAAAAGAACCCACCCCGTTCGTCCGCTGAGCTTGCATCTATTATTAAACGTCAAGCTTGAATATTCTATTAGCCACCTTACGGACGGTATTATCGAAGCGTACCTTGCTCTGCATATATATCTATACGTATTTTCACGTATTTAGTTGCCATTTTACATGCCTACTATTTCCTTGATAGTTCCTTCGATGGGGTGGCTAGATTCAGACGACAATTTTTACTATGAGAAAGCGTGAATCGAATAAAAAACAAAAAGCTACGCGAATCTTGGAAAATTATATCCACAAATTAGATATAAAAGTTTAAGCTAATGAATTTGAAAGTTTGTGACGCGAGGAGCTTTTTGAAAGCTCAATATTTGAAATAGAATCGAAAACGCCCCTTGCATCACAGATAATTGAGGTTTTCAATTCAAACTTTACTCGTATATTTCTAGGTCAAATTTTAAGAGATTTTCATGGGTTTTATCAACCCAGAAGCTTTATTCCCATCGTAGAAATTATTTTGATTAAATTGTCTTGGACAGGGTCAGTTGTTTTTAAAACGAGGTAAAACGTTCGCAGCCAGAAATTGACCACAGAAAAAACTTTTTTTTTCCATCATAAATATAAGTGAAAAACCAATCGATTCAAGAAAACACTTGTTTCCTATGCAAATGAAACGAAGCCATAAAAGTCAGAATTGTTACATGGATAGAACTACCCCCTGTTCATTCACTCGGCACAGATTTTGGGGCATTTATTATATAGAGTTCACTGCAGTCTATATATACTATTGTAATAGAGATTTTTGGCTTCCAATAACAGATTACCAGATCATTGAGTGGATAAGCATAAGCATAAGCATAAGCATAACTACTAACTGGTACTAAGCACTAGGGATTTGTTCCGTGTATATCAAGAACGGAGAACAATTTCTACGTTGGGAATAAAGCTAAAGCTGAAATTGAAAAAAAAAAAAAAACATTCTGGTTCTCTTCGAATAAAGTCTTCAAATCAGTCAAAAAAGTTTGAATCGAAAAACTCAATATCCATGATGCAAGTAGCATTTTGATTATTGAGCTTTCAAAAAGCTCCTTGCGTTATAAACTTTCAAATTCAACGGTTTAAACGTTTTTTTTTTTTTTTCCCTTAAATCAGTTCGTACTTTTTCATCATAGTAAAAATGATTCTACAGTATTGATCAATATTTCATACGAATATGAAACAACTATGAGATACATTAATATTCGTTTACATATTGCGAATGAGAAAAATTGCGGGTTTTCATGAAACAAATTTTCCTTTATTGCTTTTGTTTTTTTTTTTGTTGTAGGTTTAAGGAATGAACTAAGTTGAATTAATTAATGAAAAATTTTCTCAACCTTTATCGATATGTGAGAGCGTGTAGAGCGGAGAGGGCATAGCCCTTTACGTTTGTGCGCCCATTTCTACCCTCCGACTTGCGACACGAAGGGAAAATAACGAAATAATCTTCCACCTCGAAGCAGAACTCCGTGACACGTGCTCGTGTTCTTTTTACAAAAGAAACGGGGGTAAAAAAAAAAAAAAAAAGGAAAAGAAAAAGAATAATAAAAAAAAAAACAAAAAAAGGAAAGGTTTCGACTCCCTGCTTTATTAATAATAAAAAACGAAGCTCTCGAGCTTAATTCCCGGCGGGTAAGAACTTCCTGATAATTGTTTACACCGTATATATATATATATATATATATATGTATATACTCATATACTTGTATACTGTATGATGCGAATATGCATATACATATATACATTACCCAAGAGTTTTTTTTTAGCACTGCGTAAGGTACGCCGTGAGATATCTACACACGTCTCACATATACACAGTATATATGAGAATATATATACATATTTTTTTTTTTTTTTTTACGAATGACAGATAACGAAGACGAAGAGTGGAAGCGTGACATGTCTACCGGAAAAAGCTACTCCCGGGAATCAATCAGCGATATACATTAGAAAATTGCAAATTACAAACAACGTAGGTTTCTACGAGGGTTGTAGAAAAATACGGAAACAGCAGTGAGGGAATTTCTCATATACTATCTAAAAGATAAAAGTTCTGCGGTACAGTATAACACGCTGTATATGGGAGCGTATAGATACAACTTTTGAAAAACGTGGATTATTTATTTAAAAAATTTTTTTTTACATTTATTTATTAAACTATGGTAATAGATATAAGCAGGTACAGATAGTCATTAATTTTTATCACAAATTTAGCTTAGGATACGTGACGTAGATAGGTAACTGGCTTTTCTTCATTTTCTTTCCATAAGTGAAAAAGAGGATGGGGTTGCGTTTGCGGATTGTTAAAAGTTGGAACTGAATCAGTCATGCGTGTTCAAGCAACAGTCAACTCGAAACTATACTGTCTCCTGGCTTGTTTGCTGAGCGAAACTCTAATTATATATGGGACATTTCCCGTCACTTTAGTAGCAAAAAAGAAAAAGAAAGAAAAGCTCCCCACAAAATTACAACAAATCTATATGATACGAACGAGTTCACGGGATTTCAAATTTTTTTTCACATCTTCTCGGGGACGGAAGTCACGGAAGTTGGATTTTGTCACAAATGAAACGATTTTGAGTCGGTTTTTGTGATGTTCTTCCTTTTTTTTCTTATCCTTTTCCCTTTCTGTCTTGTTTTTTTTTTTGGGTATATAGCCATATATGTATATGAGATCACGATTAATTTTCTCGGAAAAGTAAACTTTGTATTCTCGGAGTTGCCCTCGGCGAGAACAATTATCATCCGCTTACAGTGAACGCGAACAAGTGGAAAAAGAGAAAAAAAAAAAAAAACACAAAAAAATGAAAGAAAACACACAAAAAAAAATATATATAGAAAGAAAACACTGAAAGAAAGAAAAGAAAAAAAACAATAGAAGAAACAGGAAAACAGGAAAACAGGAGAAAAGAGAATAATTAAAATTGGTAATGAATCGGAGAGGAAAAGCCCACGTTGCCTCGAGCCAATCGAGGAAACAGAAATTGGCAACCTGTACAAGAAATCAATTTGTGGATCAACCCCGAAATTAAAACCACCACGATTCGAAGAAATAATAATTAAATATATGTATATATGTAGGTATATAGGTATATATCTTAAGCCGTGATTACTCTCGTTCCAAAGACTATATTCGTAATCAAAATTCGTGCGAATTGACCATTTTTTTAATTTTTTAAATTTTTATATTATTGTAATACCTGCGAGTGGTTTAGAATTGAACATTGTTTTCGAATTTTTTTTCGGTTAAATTACTTGCTTTTGGGTTAAAAATAAACGAAAATTTGGAATTTTTTAAAGCAAAGTAACAAAAGCTACCCAATATTCAATATTATATCGCGTATCGCGTATTGAAAGAAAAAATAAGAGAATTTTTAATCGTGGTGTGAGCGAGGTCTATTATATATATATATATTGCCAAAAATAAATTAAGACTACGTAACTTTTGTCAATCGACGTCACGACGGTATGACGTCAGGACAAAGCCTTGGGGTGACGAACGGATCAACAGGGCCGGGTTTAAGTTTCAAATTTCGAAAGTCTGGAATGGTAAGAATTCAGAATTTCAATATTATACCGATTTACAGTTTTTAGAAACGGGATTTTCCCCCAAAGTCTATACAGCCGATTACCAAAACTTCGACACGAAGTAAATCGTAGGTTCGAAATTCGGAAAACTAAAAATCCTAAAAGGCGAAACCTCCGAAACTTGAAATGTCTAGAGATTTATTTTTTTGGGAAAAAAAGAAAGTTTCAAAATCCCAGCAATTATTTATAACGTCATGAAGTTATCTAGATCAAAATGAACAATTTTTTTTCTGTCCCCACATCCTGAAAAGTATACAAAAATTTTCTAAAAATTCTAAATCAGAATGTTGAATAAACTGTAAGAAAAAACGAGTGAGAGACTAAGATAAAGGAGAAAAGAAAATTCTTTTTTTATTCTCTTTTCTATCATGAGAGAAGAAAAAAGAAAAAAAAAATATACTTTCGTTTTTCTTCATCGGTTCGTTATATACTTGAAGGTGGTAGAAAATTTGAAACGAGTCTCTTTTCCTTTGTGACATTTAATAGAAGTTCGTTCGAGGGCCGTTCTTTCCCATTACCTACTATATAAAGGAGTAAAAACTTCAGTTGGTCGATTCGGACTCCGTTATTATCAAGGAAAAACCGTATTTGGACAATCCTAGCCGGGTGTCACAGCCAGTTCTCTTAGGTATATAGAAATGAACGAAAAAAAAAAAAAAGAAAAAAAAAGGGGGGTAGAAACGTAAAGGATAAAGTCTAAGGGGTAGAAAAATACCCACGTTACTCTAAACTCGAGGCTTATACTATATATTCGAAATGTTTTCAGTCTTCAGAATTTCAGATATTGTAAAGGATCAAACTTCGTACTAAATTCTCTAACGGTTTACCATTGACTTAAAAATATAACATTATATTATTATAAAACCTTAAATTAGTACCTAAGCTCTTCAAATATCTTCGTTGTTCCGGAATTTAAAGAAACGATAGAGAATAAGCACATTAATTTTTACACGTAACGTCGAACTCCGTTAGATCTGAACTTGAAGAAAAAATAAAAAAAAAAAAAAATTCAAAAACAGGATCAAAATTTGTACTAGAAGTTTATTTCCGTAGCTAATTGAAAATTTTCGGTTTAATTAAACTGGAGAAAGTTTAAGATCGTCGAGACGATGAATTGGCGAAAAAATTAGTAAAATTATACCAAAGAGGTACGAATCTGATGGTCACAGTAAATCGTGTGACCGGGTATGACGGACGTCACTCGTTCATAGCGAATGCCATACTTTCTAGTTGCGTAATAGATCGTGTAAGCGACTAAACAACCTCCTATTATCAATTTGAAGGACGAACAAAAGAGAATTTAAATACTAGGCGATTTCGAATGGGTTGAACGTATAAAAAAGGCTGAGTTCAAATTCGGAATTTGAATATCGTAGATTGACAGTTTTTTGAAAGACCATTTCCCCGGAAGTCTACATAGCTGATTTGAAAAAAACTTCGAAACAAGGAACATCAAGGTTCAAAATCCCGAAGGCCTCACCTCCGAAATTTGAAATTCTTGCATGTATTCATTCAGTGTTTAATAACTCGGATTGTATTGATCGTATCGAAACTAATAAGCGGTCAAATTAATCGTCTTGAGATTAACTTTCCGAAAAAACATGGTTTCAAAATCCAAGTATTCAATCCCCCGTTTTAATACTAGGGCGAAAGTGTTAGGTGACAATCGCACTCGTTTGAGAATCATCTTTCGCACGTGTGTATCGGTCTTCGTATTCCAACACAACGCGGGTCAAGTTGAATTCTATGCAGTGCGGAAAATCGAGCTTTACGCACAGCGTGTTGAAAAGCGGTTTTCCGTACAGCGAAACCTTTTCTTTTTGTCTTCAAATCCTGAGAAATAGACAAAAATTTGTAAACTTGAACGTTACACAAAATTCTGAAACTTAATCGCAATTCTGACCAGACTAAGTATGAAACGCGTATAAATAAGATGAAAAATCTAGTATTGCAGTAGATTCGATAGCGTTCCCAAGTCCTGGGTCCCTTAATTTCACGATATCCGCTTTAACGGAATAGATGTTGGTACGTTCCCTTTAATATACACAACATAAAAAGTTTCACGACGAATAAAGCGACGGAGAAAGATCGATCGAATTTGTATTGTCCATACCGTTAACTTCCTGACTAAAACAGCGTCGTTATTAATAGTTAATAATTACCGTGTACAATTTCGTCTATTTCCGTTATCTCAATGTATCAATTTCCCAAAACTAGAAATAATTTTATTTCATTTTTTAGCCCAATTTTGAAACTTTTTCCTGAACCTTGTTGGCCAATAGTTTAACGGGTCTGGCAGAGTGTGAGTAGGACGAGAGATAGACGGAGAGAGCGAACCAGGCAGAGACGATGGCTCCAACCTCTGGTGGTTTTGATATTGTCCACGTGTCGCCGTGTTTCAAAGTTAATAACATTTTTATTATTATATAATAAATGAAATTTTATCTCTACGATTTTAGATAACATTAATTCGCTTCTATACAGAGATAAATAATTATTTTTATATAAATAAGAAAAATAATAGAAAAATCTGAAATTTTGACATATGGTCAATAGCTTAACATCCTACCCGGGACTCGTTTATTTTTGCATTTTAAGGCATTGAAGAAAAGAAAATGTTAAAAAATAGTAAAAAGCGAACGGGACCGGCGTGGGGCGGCCGACGGCTACGGGGATAACGGAGGTAGGTGGAGGGAGGGGAGGGGGAGAAGATGCACAAAAACGGACCGAAGAACGTACAGAGAAGCAAAAAGGGTACCTATATACTCTATACCCAACCTAGCACAGACCGGCACAGCCAAGCCCCAGCTCGGAGGCCCGCCCGGCCCGCGTTCTATATACTTCACGACTGGCTATGTATACATATATCATATATATATATATATATATATATGTATCAATACACGTGTGTGTGTGTCTGTGTGTGTATGTATATATTTTATACACACATAGGTGTGTATGCATTATATGCACAGAACGCACGAGAGAGATAGAGAGAGAGAAGGGTACCAGTTCTGTAAAAGAAGAAGTTCAAGAAGAGGAAGAAGCGTTAGAATTTGCGAGAGATGGGAATTTATTAATAACAATGAATTGCGAGAGAAATATGAAAAAGTACGATTGTGGTTGTGTGTGGAAATCGTTGGGGTTTTTTTTTTTCTTTTTTTTTTTTTCTACTGCAGGAATCTATTAGTCATTTTTGTATCGATATAGTTAATAATGAACGAACGATTGACCATCACGTTTCATTTTCGTTTATTTTTTTTGTTATTATTTTTCTTGGTTTTAGTCATAATTTTTGATATGCGAAAGTTACGAAGAAGGGTCTTTTTTTTCTATCACCTTTTTTTCAGACACTTATAACTTTATAGCTTCTGAAAATATTTTGAATTTATTTTAGAAAAGGATGTGATATAGATTTTTGTGACTGAAACATGACTTCGAAAATTTGGAGAAAAAAATCGATTATGTATTTTTGGATGAAATAGTAAATGTCATGGTCAATCGTTTATTAGGTTCGCGTGGGATACCCCATAAATATATTATATTAAAACACGTAACACATGATTAAGTTAAAAGACAAGAAAAAAAAAAAAAAAACATAAAAATAATTGAAAAAAAAATAATAAAAATGATGAATCTTTGAAACAAATTTATTGCATCTTGCGAGGGTATAAATCATCTCGAATATCGTTATTATAGGTATACAGGAGATTCAGTTTTAATTAGAATTATTAATGTATGAAATTTATTTATACTATGTCTATTTTTTTTTTTCTTTTTTCCTCTTTTCCAATTTAGTTATCTCATACTCGTTCCTCTATTTATAAATATATCTCGTTTCTAATGTCAAAAAAGGGATAAAAAAACAAATAATCAAAACCAAAAAGGCCTATAATTATACACATGCCTTTTTGGTTTTTAGAAAAATGATTTTGTTTTTTTTTTCTTCTAATTTTATCACTTTTTATGCTATTTTCATGTTTTCAAAGCCACAGGCAAACTTTGAAAAACCTACAATATCCTTTTTTGGTTTTCCTTTTTTCTATACTATTATGAAGGAAAAACTCGGTGCCTTAAGAAAACCTCTTTAGAAATACACTTTTTACTTTCATTCTCCAACCCTTGTTTAAATTTTCTTCAAATTGAATACAAATAGGAAGAATGATGAAAAGTATATTTATTTGCTTGAAATTAAGTCAAAATCGATTTACTCCTTCGTTAAACGCAACGTGAAAATAGAAAAACTCGAAATCTTCCCAAAAGTTTTACAGTTTGCTATTCAACATATCAGGGAATAAAAAACGAATCCATCATATGTGATCAATCTACAGTTAATTAGGGTTGTGCGAGGGTTGATTAATATTCACTGCAGCACATCTGTAAGTGTCATTGCGGATCAGTGAGAGAGTTGTTTTTTTTTTTTTTTTGCTTTCCATTTTTTTGGTTTCAACGCGAATCCTCTCCACGTCGAAAATACTTTGAGCAAATAAAATCGAAAAAGGACATTTATCAATATCCAGAAACAACATAAATCGAGAAATCAAAATAATTCTCATGTTTCTACGAAAAAGGGTAATTTTGAAAATTGCGTAATATTAAATGTGAAATAAGTCGCGATATCGGGAAGATGAATTTTCCTTCAGAATACGAAACTACTCGGAGTGATCCTGAAGCACGTGCTGCTGCACTGGTCGGTACGTATACCCAGGTTATAGCAAAGATTCCGAAGAGTTCCATCTGCAGACTTGCGGTTTCGCGTTATACCAACGCATATAGACCTAAAAAGCATAAAGTAGGTACTACCTGATTGAAACCATGTACTATATTATCCTTTTTTACTCCGTCTATTATAAATTCTGAAAATTCTTTGTACCAACCACCGAGAGCAACAGAGCCTTTTAAATCGTCTCAAGGGAGTTTCCCACGATTTTTCCACTCACAGAAGAGCTCTATAGAATCTAGCTGCAGTTTACTAGCATCTCAGATTCTCTAGAGAACTACTAAAGTCCGGGACTTCCCCTTCAACCACGACGTCGACCGCGGGCTAGCCATCATCCGCGACACATCGGTCCAGCACTCGAGATTTCGCGGAATAATTCGCGGCTATGTTGAGAATAACGGCATCTTATTTTACCAAACAGTCTGTATTGAGGAAAAAAAAAATTCTCATCATCAAAATGCACGTGCGAATGAACTTTCTCTGTATCTATATAAAAAATTTCGCCTTATTGACTTTTCGCACCACGTCCCGTATTCTTGGCAATAAAAAAAATGAGGAAGCGATTGAGGAAAGGACAATTAGACAGACAAGACACTTGCTGCACTTACTACTTATTCCTGGATTAATTGTACCGCATGAGAATAATAGAGAAGCGTTAGTTATGTGTTGGTATAAATTTATGCAGATCACGTATAAACCTCGGATTTACTTCGACAGTCTTATGTATCTAGGTGCAGTGAGTAGAAAGATTGCGCCTTCCTTTTCATCCCTTTCTTTCTTCCTTCCTTCCTTCCTTCTATATCCACCAGCAAGAAACCAGATTTCACTCTTGGTGGTGGTACGACTTTGACACTTGACAGTTGAATTGGCTTCGGACTTGAGAGAGAGGCTCGGGTTCCGTTGGAATGTTACCAGATTATCGCTAAAAATTCAAGTGCTGAGGGGAATGGGAGAAATTCAAGTGGTCTCTCACACGGACCTATGTGTCTTGGTACTAGTACCTACATATTTGGTACCGGCAGTGAAATATATTCAAACTAAAAATCCACGACTTGGAGACTCCTGGTTCTTTCAGACAAGATTTGTAATTATTTTTTTTCTATTTTATTCTACTCGTTTCACATATGATATCTACATATGAGGTCGAGTCCACTAAAGAAAAAGTCGTTATCCTTGCAGGTCACAGGTCGCATCGTTTATCAAAACTTTTTAGAGATTTTGAGGAAATGTTTCAAAATTATGACAGCCTACTTTTATTTTTCTTCGTATCCTGAGAAATAGATCGAAATTTTTGGATCCTTGGGCTTTCGGGGGATCCGGACTTTCGGTACTTTCAACTATTCAACTCGAACGTTTCTGAAAATTCGGAACTTCAACCCAGCCCCAATCTTTAAATTCTGAATTTTCGAGTGAAGGAGTTTTTATTTTATTTTATTTTTTCTAATATTTAGAAACGGTAATCGTGATGCATACGTTTTTTTTGTTGTTTTTTTGCCAAAGAACGGGTTAAGGTCCACATTGAATACAATATACCCTATCTAAGCCTAGCGTCGCGACGCCTGTTAGATCCGTACTAAAATTTTCGGATCCGGTCGCGTGTTCGCGGGGCAAAGTATTCAGGGATTATTTTACGACATGGAATCGAGCCAAATCTCTCCGACATATAGGAGGAACTGGTATACAGCTATACCCAACAAGAAAAGGAAGAAAACGGAAGAAGCTGAAACAAGAGTAGAAAAAGAAAAAGAAAAAGGAGAGAAAAAAAACAAAAAACAAACTAAAGAAACGAAACGAAACAAAGGAAAGTAAAAAGAATAGGTATACCAACCCACGTATACCTATATCTACCTTTCCTTCAGGATTATCGAAAATATCTCTTCTCTTCGTGCGCAGGGGATGAAAAAAAATTGATAAAAAAAAAAAAAAGGACGAAATAATGAAAAACGCATGGGTACAATTACTTAGAATAATCGCTATATAAAAAATAAGGATAGATGATGATTTTTGATAATTTCATTGATATTCAGTGACCCACCGAATGTCTCAAGTTCAAACTCGAGCTTTTATGTCATTCTAACTGACAGATCACGTCAGAGTCGATGTATCGCTTCGATACATCGATAGAATCAAATATCGATAGTTGACGAGGGCGTGAGGGTGATTGCCTTTCCCTGTATCCCGCCTCACCTCGTATCCTCGTATCCTCGCATCCTCGGATCTCGTATCCCGCATCCCGTATCCCAGGGAGTGACACGGTGCGTCCCGTTCCTCGTTTGTTTCTGTTCCCATCGTTTTTAACGCTTTTAAAGCTTTATCTTTTTTTTTTTTTTAGCCTTTTATTTATGCCGGTTTTTGTTCTCCAGCCTTTTCATCCTCAACCGTTATATTTGCTTTACAACCTACCCCAACCCCCGCGTATCACTATAGATATAGGGTATAGACGTACGTACGTCATCCGATTTATTAGGACGAGCTAGAGAAGATATTATTCCACCCTTCAACCCGGTTATCAAATTTCTTAGATCAATTTTTCTTCTTTTACTTTTCACACGAATGCATCTATACCTATACCTTCACCTATATATATAGAAGATTTCGAAACAATTTTATCCCACGATTTATATTTCTCATTTCTTTCTCACATTCCTAATATCAACCCTTCGCCTAAAATTAAGTTATTTTGAAAAGCACTAGTGCATTTGCGATGCGCACATGCGCTAGCTACTATTTTCTCCACTATTCGGAAATAGGGTACCTTACGCACGCTACAGAGGCCTCGAAAATCAAACTTTCGTAATACCATAAACGAAATACATATTTTGAATATTTTTGATTCCCTTGGTTTGAATAAACTAAAATTTTGTCTGACAAAGCTTCTCGGAGTATACTGACCGAGAACAAGTCGTTAAAATATGGTCAAGGGTCTCGTGGGTCATAATGAAACCGTTATTTTGTCTATTTTTAATGAAATAGTGAAATACAGAATAGATTTCGACGGTTTAATGATCGTTTTATTGTGCCTGAAAAGCTACTCGTACCCCGCTGACTGTCAGGTAGACACGTAGGAAATTTTACCAAACCCCTGCATCAGTTTCTGGTTGCGTAGTATCGGGCAGCTGAACACGCGGCAGGGATTTGTCAAATCAGGAATTAATAATTCCTGGCTATCGACCATTTGTTTGGTTTGCAATACGGAACACCGTCTGTCAACTGAGAATGCCTCGTTCAGAACGGGTTCCGCTATAGTTCTATCATCTGAATCCATACCCACCTACGATTATCAGCTAAACGACGATTTACACTTCTATAACTTAGCTGGGATTTAAATAAATCGCGTAACCCGTTCATCCCTTGATTCAGAATTTCTTTTCCTTTTTTTCATATTTTTTTTTTTTTCAAAAACTGGAATAACCGCGTTGCTGATTATTTCCAAATTTTACTGCAGTTTATTAGACATAGAAAAATAAAATCTAATTACGGTAAATTCTGACCGTTTCCAAGGGTCACCGTATATATATAGTTACTAGTGAACAATAGATTTGACCATGGTAGTGATTTCCCGATTTTATTGGTTTACAGTTACGGTTTCTCTATACAGGGTGATTCATAATTAATTATTTCATATATATTTTTTTCTTCATAGTATTTGAAATCGCATTAAGCTGCAAGACTGATTTTATATTTTGCTAATCCGTATGGGGGTCTGTCATGGTGACTTTTCTGGTTATACTATAGCCACCAGACAGTGTTCAATTATTGGAATTATAATTAGATAAATAGATGCATACGAATTCGGGTACATCACACATTCGAAAATTCGATTATTACTAATTCGCACCTGAATTAGCGGAGATTCTTATTAATTATAAGTTTTGAAATCGTAGTAACGAAAAATTTGAAGAAAAATGAAAAATTAGCCCCGTTGAATCCAAAATTCTTGACCTTCTATCTTAGGGAGAAAAAAAAAATAAAAAATGCGAATGAGGTAAGGCAATCGCATCGATGACCGCAATGCGATAAGTCGAAATATAAAGGGGATCGTTCTTTTCCCTATAAACAGCGGTTTTAAACTTCCCGTTGAAAATCTGGGTGAAAAATGTTTTATATACGTATTAGTGCGTTAGAGTTGGCCGAGTAAAAGCTTACATCGGGTAGAGGCACATGCGTTGGCTGGGCGTATTCGCCGATGTTTATTTTATTACGTAATCTAGGGTAATAAACTTTACTTGGGTTTATTTATCCCCGGCCAATATTTGTTTGCAATGTAAACGCTCCAGGAGCGACGCTATAGTCACCATATTCGATGGGCCCCACGCCCGGTAATGTTTCGAGTCAAGCCGATGTAACGTAATTCCATGAGTATAAGGATGAAAGGTTCCTGATTAGCAAAAAAAAAAAAAACAAATACACGAAATAAAAAGGCAAAAAAATTAAACTTTCCGAAAATGCATAAAGAAACCCCCCCCCCCCCCCCCCCCCCCCCCAAACGAATGCACGGAATATATATCTTCAAATCCAGCTCGATAATCCTCCTGATAAAGCTAGTAACAAATCACCGATATATACAGAATCGGTATAAGCCCCTTGCGTAGTTCTATATCTTAACATATCGTACCAGTGTGTGGTGTATGGAGGTAAACTAGACTTTTTTCTTCATCTTCTTCTTTTTATAGACGAAAAATTATTCCTGTGTTTTTGTGGCCAGAGTATAATCCCGTTGGATTTTCTCCGTATTTACGATATTCAGGGATGTTTGCAGGATACGCTGTAAAAAATTTTTTGGACTCGGTGTGGTGTAAATGGTTCGGTGTAAATATTTTTAACACGGACGGTGTAAAAATTGCACTCAGTTCAAATTTTACACTACACTCAGTGCAATTTTTACACCGTCCGTGTTAAAAATATTTACACCGAACCATTTACACCACACCGAGTCCAAAAAATTTTTTACAGTGTAGATGTGCAGAACGAGGCAATGAAGATGTTCATATTTATATATACGCAGGTATATCTGGTGATATATTTATCATGTTTTAATTTTTCTTGATCTTTAAACAGTAGCTAGTCAGTTGGTGTTCAAAATCAAACTTGAAGGAGTCTTCTGTGAAGTCTGAATTATTAAGCGAGAAAATAAATTTTTTCAAAATTTAAACCGACCACGTGCTTTTGACTGCAGGTGTATGTCATTCATTAAAAGTATTGTAGGTGGGCATTTAGGTAACCTCGATAAGTTGGGGTGTGGATTATACCGTATAGCTATCTATAGATGACTCACGCGGGCTGGAAATCCTCGAAATATCTATTTACGTAGGTGCAGGCGAGGCGAGGGGCTCTCGGAACAAACCGACCTAGAAGATACGTCGGAAACGGAAACTGGACTAGTAAGTGTAAATAAAAGCATCCGGAAAGAAAGATCTGCACCTGGACAGGTGAATTATACCCAAATAGAAGGGAAATCGATGTATACATCAAGAAATTTGAATTATATCTGAGTCAGAATTTTTTTTCAGATTTTATGGAATTTTGTTTTCCAATTATTTCTCAAAATACGAATAACGAGGATTGAATCGTTGAAGAATCGTTTTTGTGTTTCTTTGAATTTTAGCTAATTGCTTAATATATAGTACCTAGGCGACAAATGATTGAGTAAAACGCTCGTGCATACAGGTAGAAGAGAATATGGTTTTTTTTTTTTTTTTCTTCTCTGTGTAGTCAGTAGGAAAAGATTTTTTTATGAATAATAATGTAAAGTGAAAATGGCTCCTTGATCATGTTGAGTGTCGTACTTATATATACACATATATGTAATACATAGGTATGTAGTTATAATCGTCAAATGGCTAGCGTAAGTCTTTCCGCGATGCGTTTTTGCCCACTTTCCATATACGTAAACCAAAAGCTATACGAGTACAACGAGAATCCTCAAAGCGTCAAAAACTGTTGATCAAAGTAAAGCAGGATTTTAAACACGAGAAAAGCTCACCACCGATTAAATAGTGTTTCAGTTTGTAGTTTTCCGCGAAAAAGAAAATTTCGCGAAATAGCTATTCCTCTTTCGACGCTATTTTTCGCATCCTTTGTGCCTTTTGAAAAATGGCTTTCGCTCATTTTAACGAATCTTCTGGTTTCTACTAAACATCCGAAAAACAGATCGGAATGAAAATGCAAAGATCGTAAAATTCGTAGGATTTTATTTTCGAATAACGAGTATGAAAAATTTCCATATCTCGTTTGAACCGAAGTTTTGGATTCTACGCGATAGAAAATTGACTTTTAATTTTTTAGCGACGATCCTAATACAAGTCGTTCACATCCTTGATAGTCATTTCAATAATTAGACGAGTTTGTAAGCTGATGAAAAAAAATCCTTCAATTTATATCTTATTAATTCTCGACTGGCTATAGGTGTTTTAAAAAAAAAAAAAAAAAAATATTTAAAAAACCGATCGCTCTTTATACCTTGCAAATCGTTTTCCCTTCGTACATCAACGTCCCTTTTGCTATACAGAGACGAGGACGTAGCTAAAAAAAGAAAAAAAAAAGTAGAAAAAAAAAGAAATTGAATTTCCGTAGTTAATTTTTGTCGACACGACATACACTACGCGATCGATATCTACTAGGAGTATATATATATACGTATGAATATAGAGGTTCGTTCACGCTTGTGGTATGTACCACCATCCACCCACACACACACATACATATACCTACCTACCCTGGTTGGATTTTAATGCCTAATGCTGGGGATAAAATTCCATTAATGGGAAACATCCATACCAGTTCTATCTCACTCTCATTCTCATATACTATATATATATAGTATCTGTATACCTTTACCTATGTATTTACCTGCTGCAGACCGTCACCCGCGCGTTATAGTCGCCGACAGGAGTATCACGTATCACAAATTCGTGTAGTATACCAATACCCTTGCGTGTATCATTCAGGTCTCATTTTTCGTTTCTATATTATGCTTCTATATTCGTGGAAAAAGATTTGAAAAAAATAAATAAATAAAAAATATATATGTGTCCAGCTATGGCAAAATGAATGAATGAATAATAATAATAATAAAATTCACCTGTATACGTGCTTATTCTCAATTCCAGAAAACCACTTCCTGTCCAAATATATATATTTCTGAGATAAGAGTTATAAGAAGAAGTGCCGATAATTGGGATAAAGATAAGGACTCAAATATCGGCCAAGGCTTGGTACTATATAGTAGCTTGTTTGAAATTACGCAGACTAAACACCGCGGACCCGCGTGTACATTTTTTTTTCGATCCTCCAGCTTGGTTTGGCTCGACGGGGGCTGAAGCACTCTCAACAAACAGCACGGCTCGCTCGTTAACAAATATTTTTTCTCCCGCTAGCAGCTATATAGCATGTGTGTGTGTGTATATATATATGTGTGTGTGTCTAATAGGTATATAGCTATAGGAGCCAGGGTTGTTTTTTTATTAAGAGTAGAAATTTTCGAACCCAAACCAAAACCAAAACCCAGACCCAGACCCAAACGCACATGCTCTTCGTCAAATAACAAATTCACATCATTTATACCACGTCTACCTTATGTATAGACTAGATAGCGCATATATTCAAAGATATGAAGGGGCTTCTGCAGCGCATTAGAAAAAAAAAACAAAAAAAAAGAGAAAAATTTGTAGAAAAGAGGAAATAGCGTAAAGAAGAGAAGCGAGAGAGAGAGATAGAGATAGAGGCTGGACAGGTCGACCAAAGAACTTGGATAGCCATGTGTCGTTAAGCCTCTACCGGACTTTGCAGGATTCCCGTCTGCACGACCGGGATAGTGGGATAAAGGCTCGTATAAGACAGCGTCCTGTCTGCGCGCCATTTTACCATTTTATCGGCTGCTTTATTGGGTGCTTAGACGGGCGGACGTGGTTCTCAAGAAATTCTGGACGTTCGTTTATCCCCGGTCCCGTATGCACTGGAGAACTATCCTCACTATGAGAACCTTTTCACTAGGTTTGCTCCACTTCCGTGTCTCAAATATATGACTACGTACACACCTATACGGATTCCGGGAACATGGACTAAAAAGAAAAAGGACGAATGAGAAATAGTGAAAATCGTATTTTCCTTCACCCCTAAAACATTTCTTCAACACGTTGTGCGTAAAGTTCGATTTTCCGCACGCCTCGTCTGCATGAAATACGACTCAACGCCCGTTATGGTGAAAAACAAAGTCCGATACACGTGCGAAAAATGATTCATTTTTTATTTTTTTTTACTTTTTTTAGGCTTAATAATTTCCTCACGGTTCTTTATAATGACTGGTGAGAAAAATTGTTGAAACTGTTTCATATCTCGCGTAGTTCTGTGTATAATATAGTTGATCCACAAGGGGGTGCAGGATGAGTTCGTTGGGCTGCTTGTGCTTCTGCCTCGTGCAAGATAACTGCCAATACGTTTTGTTTGTTTTGCATTAGTTCTCTTTTCCTCATCCCACGGCTACCCGTTCCCCATTCCCCCATCCCTGTTTCACATTCCCCATTCCTCCGATCCTCCCTAGCCAATTCTCGCATCGTACCTACTCTCCTTTGCCTCCTGGGTTCCCTCTAAGCCCCAGCACACGGCTCTTTGCTCGTTTTATAAAAGATATGCAGTGTAGGAGGTGAAGATTTTAAAAATATTAAAATATTCGAATAACGAAAAAAGAAAAATAAGTAAAACGAGCAAAATTTTCACTTAGTTTTCTTAAATTCGACCAAATTTTGTTTAATTTATACAAAATTCGAACGTTTCCGAGACTGGGAAGGACTATCACCGTGATTTGAGTATCCTTGGAACTTTTTCGGGTCCGGAAAGGCAGAATCGAGAGAAAAGGATTTAGGGGTCGTAAAAATCCTGGGTAAGATTAAACTGCAGAGTCCTGCAGATACTTTTAATCTGTGAGCTGCTTGATAGCTAGCAGCGATAATGAGGGGTGGTATAAAAAGGCATGAATTTAAGTATGGCAAAGCTCGAGTAAGGGTACGTAGGGTAGTTCTATGTCTTCTGCAGGACGTCAAGAGGTATAGGTAGGTGGTTACGTACGTACCTTTTGCCCAGATAGGATAGTTTTAATATTGCGGATATAAGGGGCTCGGCGACGCCGTCATCTCGACGCGAGATGGCCGCTCTAAACCTGCGGGAGGGTGGCGTCCAATATTCCTCGAGTTTTCCCTCCCGCCATGTTTCTCTTCCTCTTACTCGAGCTTTTGCCAAGTATTGCCAGAGATTTCTGAACTCGGCCTTCTCAAAACGGTGTCAACTAACGATATATAAAGACGTGTGCAGGGCTGGGTAAAAATTACGAATTTGAATATTGGCGATTCGAAGTTTTGGGAAATGGCATTTCCCCGAAAGTCTATAGAGCCGATTTCAAAAACTGTCAAACGCAGAACACCATAGGTTCAAAATTCCGAAAACCAAATACCCGAAAGGCCTAACCTCCGAAACTTAAAATTCACGCATGTAATCATTCAGGGTTGAATAACTCGGGTTGTATTGATCGTATCGAAACCAATAAGTGGTCAAATTAAACGTCTTGAGATTAACTTTTTGGAAAACAGAGTTTTAAAATCGCATCGATTCTTTATGACACCAAGAAGTTATCGATTTGAATGAACTATTTTCTTTCTTCACATCCTGAGAAAGAGACCGACATTTCCAGATCCTTGGGCGCTTCGAGGATCTCAGATTTTGGATTAGTATTTAAGTTTCCAACTCGAACGTTTCTGAAAATTCGAAATCATCCTAAACGAAGGCGGAATGTATTTCACACGTGTAAATCTACGATATATGGACAAAATATAATTTTTTTTTTGTCATGGATACCGATTCTATTTTCATTCGAGAATAAATGATTTCTTGGATTTCACACGTGCGAATACCGAATAGAAGTTGTTAGTTACGTAAGTCGAGGAACAGTAGAAGGCACGATGACGATGCTGGCAACAATTATTGCCAATGTCATTGAGATTGAAGCAACATCCTACCACGCCTTACAACCACATTGTATATTTATTTAATTATATTCATTATTCGTTATTTCTGTCAAGGTATAACTATTGTAAATTTCATTTTGTACATCATACATCTATTTGGACATGTACTTATCTTTTATTCATATTCATAGACACACAAAAGTCGACATCAACGACGTAGACTTAATTTAAAAGAAACAAAAAAAGGCACCCTGCACAAATCCGTATTACCTGTAATCCACAAATGATCGAAAAAAAATGTTCATCTAATATGAAATTGAAGATTTTTAATGCAGGGAATTTTTCGAAAGCTCAATATTCGAAATATAATCAAACATGGAGTTTTTTTGTTTTTTTTGTTATATTGAAAACTCTTCCGGCTCATTTGTAGATCGAATTTCTCGAAATTCAATTAGATTTGATGTAGTATAAATTATTTAATTATTATTTTATTTTTTTATTTTTATTTGTGACAAAAATTAAATATACAACGGAGTTAAAAAAATCTGCACAAACTACCTGCAGAACTAAATATATAGGTATATATGTATGATTCATCTAGGTATATACCTTATAGTAGACAGAAGAATCTTTTGTTTGAAATATTAATGAGTATGAATAAATAAATAAGTAAGGAATCACTGCGTGAAATTTCCAGAGACCATTAATTCTTAGTGAATACCAGTTGTTTTTGCTGCAAGTATATATCCTCTCCTGCATAATGTAGAGTGTGTACGTAGGATAGGTGTATATACATAGATATAGGGTATATATAAATATATATATATATATGTATTTTATATAGATAGATATATTTTTTACTTACGGCAATAGCCCTGTATATCTGCTACTCCCACGACGACGTTGAAAAGATGCGAAATTCTAAAGGTTCGCTCTCTCTGCAGAGTCCCGAAGTGCATAGGTAGGTGTATTTTTACAACGAGAGAAGAGAGAAGAGTGAGAGAGAGAGAGTAGGTAATATATAGAAATATAGGGTTGAAATAGGGAAAGTAGGAAAGAGACAGAGATATAAAAAGAGAGACTTGAACGAGTATAATACAAGAGCTGCTCTGGCTCTTAAAAGAGGTAGCAATTGAAATTTTAAGTCTAGGCTGCTTTTGCTGCGCACTTTTTCATGGCTTATTTTTCCGAGATGAAGGCACTTTCCTGAAACTCATTCCTATCTAGGTTCAATTTGCTTTTTTCAGTTTTTATTCACGGTTTTTTTTTTTTTCTCTTCGTTTTTTCATTCTTTGCTCTGAACACATGGCGAACTACTAATACCATACATATATATACATATGGTGTAGGTACACGTAGATCTTCTTTGAATGCCACATGCATCGTAGACCGGGCAGGTACTTATAACACACGTGGAAAAGTTACTTTATAAAATTCTCCATCAGAACCTGTATCCTGGCCCATCTTTTACTCGGTTTCTATTTTATACCTTAAACATATAATAAACCTAGGTACTCCAATCTCCATTCAGTATCAGATGCGTTATCGTGTTCAAAGGAAGTACAAGTACCTTCTTCAATTTCCTTACAATTCTCTTTTGTTTTGTTTTTTTTTCTTTAATTTTCTTTTATTTCCTCTTTTTTCCTCAACGCTTTATCTTTCTAATGAGAATTAGTAATTCTAGTATTGTTTATAATTGATAAAAAATAATGAAAATAATAATAATCCTATGCGGCCTCGTATGAAATATTCCAAAAACCGACCCACCTACCCTACGGTTATTTAAAATCGTGTCAAATAGAAGCCCTAAGCCTTGTCCAAAACTCGCGACTACGAACGATAGCCGTTTCACATTGCTGCATGGTACGGAAACTTCGAGAAACTGTTTTAGTAGAAAGGTTTAAATTAATACGGTCCTAAAGTTTGATTAGGGTTTCGTAGGGCTTTTACCTACCACCGAACATTTCGTATACCTCTGCATCACACCGAGCTTTTCTCTCGGTAGGCAATTTCCTTGAAAAAGTATCATTAAAATCATAAATTAGAAACACGGTCATTCTTACGGGGAATAATTTTCGTACATCAGTCCCGATCCTATAAGAGCTTTCCTTACTCTATGTGAAGATAAAAAAAAAGAAAGAACTCCAAAAATTTCAGTCAAATTCGTCTTTCTGATAAGAACAACGATCATTTTTACTACAAATTTTCGGACTTTCAAACCATAGCACATAACTTCGTTCAAAGTCATTTCTTTCGGCGAATGATACCACCGCGTCTTTGGCACCTTACCAAATCCTGTAGGAACCACAGGGAACCAGAGGGAACCGCGAAGCCGTGAATATTATTCCGGAATGGTAATTTGGAACGATTCCAGATTATTCCCAACGCTCCGGTAATTAATAACAATATTAGTTGCCTCCGTATTAACATGCGCTTCATAGGTGATATGAAAAAACGAATGAAAATTATAGAATTACCAAAAAAAGAAAGAAAAAAAACGAACGATCGGTAGGTACTAGGTATAGTATCGATTGATCGGTTGATTTATCGCTCTCTGAACTTCAAATTTATACAATCAATCGCATTGTACATATCATTGCTTTTCAAACGAAACTGCATCAGGGGTAGTCATTAATGATTTTCAGTGACAAGCTTAAATAATTTTTGGCTCATCAGAATTTCGGATCTTTAAATTCTATGAGGGTGAATTAATTTTTTACAAATTTATGGTATACAGTAAATTTTGACGATTTCTAAAACCGATTTAAAAGCTTTATGCTCGTTTTCTATCTGATTGTAAACGGCCTAGGTTGGAGACCACTGGAAGTTATTTTTTTTTTCTTTTTTTTTTTGCAAATGTTTGATTGGTTTCATAAACGTCAAAGTGGCACGACGGTGTTGATATATGTTCTGGGTCTCGACGACTAACCTTCGTTTACCCAAGTGTATGAATGTATGTATTTGTTTATGCACATGCATGCACACAATTTACTCATACGATTAAATGAATGAGGTATAGTGGTACGCGAAGTGTATAAAAGAATGCAATTCTCGAGTTGTAGATAACTGTAAATCATTTTTTCCACTTACCTATTCGTCAACATTAATATAGTACGAAGTTTATTCGGACACGATGCAATATGTTCGACCCCAGTGAATTTATCGTATTTCTTTTTTGCAAAAAGAGCTTTTTTCAATAATTTTTAAAGAATCAAAAATAAAACCGAGAGTTTCGCTACCCGAATCAAAAAAGAAAGAAAAGTAAAAAAAGAATGACTCTATCAGTTTTGTTTCGTCTATCATTCGTCATCAAGTTTTTTAACATTTTATTTCGGTAATTTGCTGCAAGTTGAATAAAAGCTGGATGACGGTAAAAAACAAAAAAATTCCGGTACAGCCGTTATAGATGAAAGCGAATTTTACGACGAAACAATGAATCGTTCGTGAATAGTTTATCCTTATCCGCTTTCAGCCTGCAGAATCGTAAGCGGTGGCCTTGCAAGCTCGAGAATTTCCAATGAGTTTTAATTTTTTATTTTATTCGTTTTCGTTTCCTTTTTAGTTGTATTTGTATTTTATTTTTTTTTTTTTTCTTTCTTTCTTTTTCTTCTTCTTTCTTTTTGTTACAAAACCCGTAAACCTGGCTTAAAGTATATATAGAAATATGCGAAAACACGTATGTATGTAGATACACACATGTATATCTTGATAGAGGTAAAACGGAAATCGCGTGAGATGACTCTTGATTAATTTTTCGCCCGGAAATTGTGTATCCTTCTACTGTCAGGGCTCCTTCAAACGTGTTTTGCGATCTTTACAGTACAAAGAGTTGAGATATTTCAATTCGTTAACGAGTTTTTTTTTTTTTTTGTCTTTATATAATTATCACAAACAACTATACAATATCAAATGTTAATTTAAAAAAAAAATGGTCCTGCACGAACGAAATCAACGTTCTAACGGAAGTTGAACATGTTTGAAAATTTGGCTGGCGAATCAGAATGAAATTTTTCGGAATGAATTGAGTCTTTTGACTTACGAAGAATAGCTGCTTTCAATATTTCTGACCGGAAGTATCAATTGAATTTGTACAAAATATCTGAAAATAAAAAAGGGGGTTGAAATGAAACGGATTCTATTCCACATCACATGACGTTGTAAAACTGATAAAAAAAAATGTATTTATCGCAAACAGGAAGTCTGAAAATTATCAGTCTCCCTGAATAAGTTCTCCTGAATAGATATTACTGAAATGATTTTCTTTGTAACGATTTTGAAATTTATGGTCCAGCCATATGACCGACTCCGAACATCCCTGATCTCGATTTTTCATAATTTCGAAAGAATGTAAGATGTATAAATCGTTTGATCATCATAGTAAAGATGTTGAGTGCAGGTGTATAAGCAGATCTCCTTACGTCCCTTCTTAGAGCTAAAAATTGACGAGACTATGGTAGGTACTGTGGACCCAGGGCTGCTCCTCCAATTCGTTTTTACCTTCTCATCTTTGTGTATATCCTTTGTTTACTATAAGAGAGACCTGTACCACTGGCTCTTCTTTCACAGCTTCTGTCTTCTCACCTCTCGCTTCTTACTTCTTACTTCTCTCGCCTTTTGCCTTTCGCTCGTCTTCATCGCACCCCTGCTGTTGTCTGCTCTAAAAAGTTTTTCTCGCCCAGCCCAGCTTAGCTTAGCTCAGCCCAGCCACCCGCCTGTCTGTCTGTCTGTCTTGTCTTGTCTTGTCTTGTCTTGTCCGTCTGTCTGTCCGTCTCCCTGGGCAGCCTGCCATCCGAGAACCGTGGGGAGGGTATATTATATACCAACACCTTTTTCTTAACGTACATCTACGTCCTTACCTACGTAGTTACGTACTTACGTAGGAACGTAAACCACCGCGTAAGCTTCCCGCATGACACTCAAGACAGGAATTAAAGGAATTTCTAACAAAGTTTTGCAAAGGCTCGTGTTGGTATAGAACGAGTTACGGAGTTTGCCGTAATGTGAATGCCTTATACCTACGCAACTTCATTTCTATGCTTTAGATAATTAAAAATTAATATACGTTCATTAAAATTAACGTAGAAGGATAAAATCGTGCCAAATTCAAATATATCGGAATAAAATTACGAAAGCTGAAGATCCGAGAGGCCTAACCTAAAAAATTTGAAATTCACGTATGTAATCATTCAGCGTTTAATAACTCGGGCTGTATCGATCGTATCGAAACCATTGAGCAGTCAAATTAATCATCTTGAGATTGACTATTCGAAAAAAGAAGTTTCAAAATCCTATAGATTATCTATGACGTCATGAAGTCATCGATTTAGGTAGATAAAATGGATTTCGACTAGTATGAACAATGTTTTTGCATTCAAGATATCTTGAGGAATAGAACGAAATTTTTGAATCTCTGGGCTTCCGGGGTTTAAGTTTTCTGAACTTCAACGATTCATGGGAATATTATTTTGGAAAAATTTCATGTTTGATGGGGAATAAAAATACGTGTATAATGTAAGAGCGTATGTCAGACTGTGTATATGTGTTCTTGTATGCGTGTGCGTGTGTGAGACGGTGCGTAAAGATAGCCGGATTCTCGGCGAGCTGTCGTCCGTAGATAATCCGGCATGCACTGCTCTTTCGGGCGAGTCGAGGCGAGGCGAGGCAAACCTCTGTCGGGTTTAGGTTCGACGGAACCTCACGGCTCACATTGCGAGGATGGACTATGGCGAGGAGAGACGTAAAGGAAGAGTGTCAGGGAGGGTAGGACGGAGGAAGGGAGGGAGAGAGGGATGCAGTCTTTTTGTTTCTTCTATAACAACCAGGGAACCGCCTGCGTCATACCGTTATACGTACTTCGTCCGGTACATCGCGAGCGTTTTATACATATACCTTTTTTTTTTTTTTTTTATTTTTTTTTTCAGTAAGTACTAGGTATAATGTATAGGTATATACATAAAGGTACATAACAGTCTCAAACGCGGTGCGTTTTGCGCGTTGGCAGATATCAGAGATGGAAGAAAAAAAAAGTTTGATAACAAACGAAGAAAAACAATTCGAAATTCGAACAAATATTTTCGAGAAAATTGGAAAATGAGAGACAAATTTGTTCATTTTTTATTTATTTTTTTTTTCTTGTCTTATTTCTTGATTAATCAGAGAGAAAAAGGATACCAAAGATCTTTGGGGGTTGAGAGGGTGGGGAATTATAGAATAGGTACCTTGAAAACGTATAGCCTCCGTACCGCGAACCGAACCAAACCGAACCATCTCCTAGTGCGGTGGTAGGTTCAAGGTCGAAGGTCGCAAGTCCCAGGCTTTCTCATTTGTCAGACGAAATTACTCTAGAGGGATTCTCCGTCCCTTTCATCCCCCGAATCGCATCATTCCTCTCTCTCTATTTCTCCCTCAATCTATCTCTCTCTATTATATATATATCCTTCTCTGATCTCTCTCTCTCTCTCTCTCTGAGCTGTAGCTGTAACCGGTGTAGTATAGGCGCAGGTGCAGGACGGGTCGAGGCCTTATTGCGCTCGCTAGAACTTGAGGATCGAGGGAACTTCCTTGGCTGGTTATACATACATATATATTCAATTCTATCAAAAAGTATCGAATAAAAGAATAAAATGAAACGAAAAAGAAAAAAAAAAATGAAAAAAATGTAAGTGAAAGAAATTAACTTCATTCATTTTTGTCATTTACTAGAATATCAGCGCGCTTCGCGCGCTCTTTGAATTACTTATTATAATGATGGCTATAGCAAATATATATGGAATATAGTGTCTTTCTTTATTTCCAGAGCTATAGTAAACTTGCTTGACACTTGTAGCTCTTGTTATTTTTCAATCTGCCAAGTGTAAGAAATCTTTATTCGTTACTTTTATTTCAAGGCTTCATCTGCATTTGTAATAATTTCAGGTATTTTTATTTTCAATAATTTTCAGTACTATCTGTACTTGTATACACTTTCTCATCTAAAGTGTTGTTTAAATTATTAAAATTATTTTAATCGCCGTGTCGAAACTCGGAAAACCGCGCGAGACAAACGAAACGGATGTCGCCTGCGGACTGCTTCAAGTCGCGCGACAGGATAAAATCTTACGAACAAAAGTCTTACGCACGAAATCAGCAAAAGCAATCGAAAAACTCGAAAAGTATCGAAAAACGATATTTTTACATCTCTTTTTTATTATAGGATAAACTTCCTTTTCGTTTTTTTTTTTTTTCTCATTTTATTAATAAACAGAACGTTATCATCCTTCCTCTCTCATATCTTACTTCATGCTTTATACGTACACGTAGATGTCTACTAGAGGTAAAGGAGAGAAAGGAGAGAGAGAGAGAGAGTGAGAGACGAAATGGTTGACGGAGGGGAGCACGTGAGGCTAAGCCCTCCTCTGGCGCGAAATTAAACTTGGGGGATTAAAGTTTCGAATTCCTGACTGCAGTTGAATGATGGCCGGGTCCCTAGGGAGTCTACGGATAGCCGGCGCCCTTTCCCGCCTTCTTCGTATACCTACCTATTCTACGCAACCAATTTTTATCCATGTACCATCGCGCGTCAAACAAGTTCCTATAAAGTGCTTCGAATAGTTTGGATTATATATAGAAATGCCATAGATACCATCGTTTTTTTTTTTCTTTTTTCTTTTTTATTGAATTAACCACGACGTTACTCTATACGATCTTCGACGAGCAGTGAAAAACCCAGGGTTTTTTTTGTTTTCTCTCTTCTCTTCTATATAGCTTTCTGAAAATTTCCATAACTATAAATATATGGAACACACATATATGCATGACGCAACGGACAAACGAGCTGAAAACGGCACGACATGGTATGGCATGGCATGGCATGGTATGGCAGGGGTATGAGGCTCGCGCCAGAAGCCAGGACCGTTGGAGGAACACGGTAGACCCACCAGCAGGCATTGGTCGCGGGGCACATACGAAGGGCTTCTTTATCGTCGGTAATATCTTCTGTCCGGAATGATAAATTCGTACCGCGGTGGTTATCTCTCGAGGGGATCAACCCGGTGAGGTAGATACGGGGGAGGGGGGGAGGAGGGGGAAAGGGGATGGAGGAAGAATACCGGACTCATATTATTTACCCGACCGTTTTCTCCTACAACGGCACACGCCTCGCCATCATACACCATGCCGACTCATAAGAATAACGATGAACTTCAAAAATTTCGTCATTTCATTTTTTTCGGATATGATAAAAATTCACTTTACATCGTCTTGAAAATTAAAACCGTAAGGTAATTTCCCCGGAAGTCGAAGAACACCCAAGGTTCGAAAAGAACCGGAAGGCCTAATCTCCAAAAATTGAAATTCACGCATTTATGCATACAGTGTTTGATAACTCGGACTTTATTCATCGTACCGAAACCAATAACTAGTCAAATTAATCGTCTTGAGATTTACTATTTGGAGAACAAAATTTCAGAATCCTAGCGATTATATCTACGACATCATGAAGTTGTCGATTTAAGTGGACATCCGTAAAGAGAGTCTCGATCAGAATGAGCTATTTTTTGTCTTCGCATCCTGAGAAATAAAGCAAAATTTTTATATATCGTAGTTTTAGTGGTGTTCTGAACTTCAACCCCTTGGTATGCATCTATATACCGAATCCAGAACCTGTGGGAGTTTCAGAACAGTTCACAGAAATATTAATCAACGACTCTGACTTTGACTGTCAAAATCTCACGTTACTTGGTTTACTTGGTAACCGGGGTCAGGTCAGGTTGAAGTGGAATACGAACCGACAACATTTGGTAAACTGGCAGTCGACCAGCCGGGCAGACTCCCTTGAGTAAGGGAGACAGCGCACAGAGTAAACCGAGACACAACATACATTCAAATGTAAAGAGAGAGAGAGAGAAAGAGAGAGGGAAAAGGGGGGGAAAAGGGACAGTGTGTGTTTATCTACCTATATAGTATATGAACTACATACATCTATATATATCCAACACACACTCTGCTGGTGTTGGGTTTGGTCGACGAGCCAAGAGGAAGGTGATGGTGAAGGGTGAAGTGCGAGGGGAAACCCTTGGCCCTCAGCCCTAGCTCGTTCGCTCTAGACTTTGGGTTGGCTGGTTTGGGCACCCTTCCTTACTGATGTGAGACCCATAGTGCGATAGGAAAGTAGAATGAGATGGAGAGAAACAGCTGAAACGTGAAGGAGAGAGAAATATATGGAGGGTTAGGGGTCAGAGGGCGCATATGTGTCATGTGTTATTGTCCTCCTGGCACCAGGGCGCAACCCGTACTCCCTCGACTGCATGGAAAAGAGAAAACCGAGGTACAACCTTGCGATGGGGAAAAAGGAACCGCCTGTACTGTGTGCAGGAATACCTACTGAAACTCTGCTTTACTTCTTCGTCTTCTTTTTATTATTATTCTTTTTCTCTTTGCTGTATATAGGTATGTCGCGTTTTAGCGGAAAGGGAGAGAGAGAGAGAGAGAGAGTGTGAGTGGGAGGGATTAAAGGTTAAAATCCGATTTCCAATCTTTTTAGTTTATCTTCTCGATTTCGTTTTTTGACTCTCCACGCCAGCTCGCAACTCACCCCCTCCGTCTCAAAGTTAAAACTCTCTTTAATGTCTCGCGCATCTTACCTCCCCGTGGACATCTACCTTCAAGGCAGCTCGCAAACTTTTAACGATGATTTTTATGAACTTTTGTTTTGTTCGTTATAAAAATTGTACCTACCTACCTACCAACCTACCTACCTACCTACCTACCTCGTACTCGTACTCGTACTCTTTCAGGTTCCTCTCTCTTACTCTCTCCTCGCCAGTGCGCCCAGGACTGGAGCCAACTTCCAGGATCCAGGTTCCAAGTTCCAAAGCTTTGGACCCCGAGGGGACCGCAAAGTTATCATTGTTTATCAGAATTTCCCTCGACTCTGTAACTCGGAGGAATTCCTTCTCCAGGGTCCCTTCTATCCCCTCATCTCTCTTCGAAACCCTACGTCTGTCCTTATTCTTTCGCGACCTTCGAATATACATCAAGTCTACTAGTCGCTTAAAGATTCACCTTTAATTTTTTTCGCCTGCAATTCTATTCCTTGAGAAAATTTTTCGTCTCTGATTGTTCAGGAATCGAACCTTCATTATTAGATTAATGAATAATTTTTTACTCTGGAAATATTAAGGGATGAATTTTATTTCGCAAATGTCCTCTTTCATCAGGTTTGTATAAACGATCATCTAATAATGAATGAAATTCATTTCAAATTTCGTTTATTATAATCAAAAAGGTAGAAAACTTTCGTCCGGTTTGTCGTGAGCTCTCGAAGTACCTCGTGAATATAAATTCGCTAAGCAGATAACAATTGCGTCTGTAAAGTGCGGCTACTAACCGTGAGAAAGGTCAGTCGACAAGAAGTCGAACTGTCACTGTACGTGTGCACGATATGTAAATAATAGTATTCGTCGAGCTGATAAAACCCCAGAATACTCGTTCGTGCATTACTTTATTTCCTGTCCTTAATTTAATCAACGAAAAGTGTGAAAAGCAAAAAAAGAAATGATGTCAGTTAATGAAAAGCAAAAAAGACATCTCTCATCAGTATGCATTTGTATAGTTTTCTCCGAGTCTGTTTGTTTTATCGAAAAGTTTTGCTAAGAAAAAAGATGCTACTCATCAAGTGCTGAAACTTTGTCTCAAGGAAGTTTTACGTGGAGTTAACGGATCCGTAGATAATTGAGAAGAAGAAGAAGAAAGAAAAAAAAGAAAGAAAAGACCAAAAAACAATGACCTAAGCGTGAAAATTGTATGCAAAGAAACAAAAAATAAAAAAAATAGTAGTGGGGCATCAGCCCGGACGATGAGAGTCCCCTGAGGCCCCCTCGAAGAATAGACCTGCAGAAACCTGGACGAGCAATGTTCGGACTATGGGACGTGGTACGGGGCCAGAATGGGCTTCTTGCGATTGCGGATGAAGCAACACCAAAGACCAAAGACCAAAGACCAAAGACGAAGACGCGGTGTGGTAGGTTCGGCTAAAACTTGGGCCGGGTTAGGCGGCTTCTACAGAAGTAGAGTCTCAAGTAGAGTCTGTTTAGAATTCCTCCCTCAGGGACTGGAGGAGTCCTACTCTCCCTCCACACTCCCCCCCCCCCCCTCCCTCTTCTCAAGCCCCCCCTCTGTTCAGAAGAAAAAAGACCGGGAAACGAGAAAGAGAAAGAGAGAGAGACCATGGTCTAACGGGTGGACGGATTCGAAATGATATTTTTAGGACGTTGAATCTAGACACACGATTCTAATGAATTTCTAATTTTTTTTCTCAGCTTTTATAAGCATTTCGGAAACAGGATCACCGAGGATTAAGAGAGAAAAAAAAAATGATTCCCCACTGGCTGAAAGATTCTTTCATCAAACTTTCGTCCTTTTGACATTCTGCAAAAGCCACGAGGATATTTTTGGACCGTTTTTGAGTTCCGGAGTCAACAAATGGAATGCGAAAGCTCCACGATACGATTGGTGGTAATGTTTTTTTTTTTTTAGCAAAAACGAACATGCCATGTTGGTTTTTTTCTTTTTGGACATCCTGTAGAACGTCGTGGAACAGAGAGGGGCCAGGCGGAGTCCGTAGTCCGGAGACCGTAGTCGGAGGGACAGGATACGATGATGAGGGTCCGAAACATGGGCCTGCCACCGCGCCGCAGCGTTGCCAAACCTATTTTCTTTCTTTCATTATTATTTCCTTTCTCCTCTTTTAGATATCCTGAAATTTTCTAAGGGACCCAAAACCCAAACCTAAACCGAAACCGAAACCGAAACCGAGCCCAAATTTAAACCTGGAGGAGTCTCTTAGTTCGAATTCTACCAGGGATTCTCGCAGACTTTTAAACGACTGACCCGAATCTCAAATACTAAAATCGTTCGTCCAACTACGACTCGTCTATCTTATGGTCAAAAGAAATGCACCTTATAGAATCTAGCGACCTCCAGCTCAAGGCAAGACTCACCTGTTTCTTAAACCTCGCATCAGTTTCTATCGCATTAGCATAAGAGGTGAAGAATTTCACTAGCAAGCTACGCGGTTAATCGAAATGATTTTAGAAAACTAAAAATATATTACGAAATCGTACATCGTTCGATCCTAATATATTTTTGATCATTAGGTTTCATAAAACGTTCAACAGAGTCGCCTTCGAGAAAACGACCCAAACGAGAATTAAACTTCAACACCCAATAACTTCGCTCCGCGTATTTATACGAAAATACAATTTCAGTACATTTTTTCTTCGGCTAGGAATAAAATTTGGATGAGAAGTTATTCCGCTTTCGAAAAAAATAAAATTCGAACAATTTCCCTCGTGATAACATAACGAATGAACGAAAAAACGAATTCTATAATTCTTTGAACCTAATGCTGTAATGTGTGTTGAAAAGTTTGTCAAATCGGGTTTGAAAAGGACTTGGTAATTCGATACGAGGTTCAGACTAAGGCAGCATCGGTTGTCTCGCCGAACAGCTCGCGTTTCGAATCACAGAGAGTACATGAAGCAAAGTTCGCAGGAATTCTTTATGGTGTCCAATACGGGCCTGTGGACATATGGTCGAAAAAAATGTGCTAGTCACGTTTCAGAAGACTCTGTAGTCGATATATAGAGAGATGAGAGGCTGGCTAAAACTAATTGGATTTCAATTTTGGCGAGAGAGAAAAAAAGAAAGAAATATGGGACTGAATTATTTCCACCTTCCTTAAATCGAGCAAGGGATGGAAACTCGACTACGAAAAAGTAAGAAGACCACGAAAGGTGCCGTGGACTCCGGCGAGTCCTAGATAACCGTGGCTAGAATTGGGGTATAAGTATATCTCGGATCTACGGGGTTGATTAAACTACCCCATAAGCTATAACGCTATAATATGAAGTTTTGAACGAAATTTCGTGTGTGTGGGAGCGTCGAAATCCTCCTGCGTTTGTAATCTGTACCTACAGGTGCTACCAATACCAAGACGTGCTGAAGACGTTCATGGGATTTTATACGCCTGTGTATACCGTGCAGATATGCGGGTATAAAGTCTGGAGTGAACCAACCCCATCATTTCGTGCTCGGTGGCACGCATCTATACCGAAGATCTGAAACGCAAGAGGGAAGCTTTTTTTTCCACGTTATTCTAAACGAACAAGACGTATATCCTTGTACCGGGAGCCCTCAGGCGTTTTGGTAACGCTAGAAGCGTACTGTGTGATTCAAATACGAAAAACGTAAGACCTTCTAACAAACACAGAGTCCTCTTTGCCTCAAGATTCTCTTCAGTAGTTCTTCAAACTCGTGCTCTAAGTTATTTCGAAAAAAAATTGTCCTGTATGCTTAGGACGATTAATAAGGCGAAAAATATACTTATCGGATTAATCCTGGCTCCAAAAATCATAAGAAATAATTAAGGATTCATTTTTTGGATAGACTCTGGTATATGAACTATAAAAATTCGAGACTTTTGTTCAAAAATTTGTGGGTTTTCATATTTTTACGTTCATCGTATATGAGCTGTTAAAGTTTCATATCTCACAAGCCACATTTCCGGGAAAGAAAATAACCTCCAGTATTATTCATACTCTTTTTTTATTTTTTAATTTATTATCCTGGTTAAAGTATGAAATCGTGTTTAAGATATACCTTATATTATTATCTATAGATAATTTTCAGACCGCAGATATAACGGCGTATAAATAACGTTTGGAAATTTAATTAGGAATAAGATATTGGTCACCATATAAAAATGACTCGAATTTACCATGACGAATATATTTTTATAAATTTTTAGACTTTGAATGATCGCTGGATAAGAGCCGATCGACAATTTGTATGGAAAACCATATGATGCATGAATCTAAAGTTCTTATTAATCGCAGCTTGATTCATTTTTCTTGTTGTGATGAAAATTTCTGTGAAATTTGTCAATCTTTATGATTTTTTACGCAGGATATTTCCTCGATTCGCATGAATCGTAGTCTTATAGTCATTCGATATTTCTCGGTAAGAAAAAACCATGTCCGTGTAATGCAGGCTGCACAGAGACCGGTATAATACTCTAGCTGTAAAAAAAAAAAGAAAAAAAAAAGTGGAGGAGATACTAAGAAAGGATAAAGTAAGAAGAAAAAGCGGCAAAAAAATGACGCACGCAACAACGGTAACGTAAAAAGCTCCCGTTGAAACACATGCCGGATAAAGGGGCCTTGATAAGGGGCCATAGACCTTTCGTGGCCCCTCAAATATACCCGGTGTCTCTTTCATTATTATTTTACAGACAAATTTTTATCCCATTGATGAAATTCCGCTTTTGCTTTCGACTTTTCCAAGAGATATAGAAAAATTCAAAATTCGCTAATGATTATGTAATATGTGCTGAATTCAGGCACTAAAGACTTGTATATATCTGTTATACAGTGCAGATATGGAAGACGATCGGTAAATTGTATAAAGAGGAAGCGAATTCATGAAGGTGAGTCTCGGTCCTCCTCCTTCATTCTGCTTTCGCATTCTCGCATAATATATTTTTAGCCGTGTGAGTAGGTTATACAGGGTGGTCCATTTTAATTTACGCAGGCGAATATCTCGAAAACTAACAGTTATAAAAGAAAAAGTTTCATACAAAACTTGAAGGGTTTTGAGGGGGAAAGATAATGCTGATATGTGTTGACTTGTGGACTTCGCCAATTCCGAGATTTCGCAAGTAACTTCGGATTTTAGATAGGGAACACATGTTTTGGTTGGGGGCAGCTGATAGCGAGATCAAAGACTCATTCGAATACGGAAGCAAAAAAAATTAGAAAAAAAAAAAAAATTTGCAAAAAAAATTGGAAACAAAAATTTCGCGAATTTTTTTTTTTTGCAAAAGATTGTTTTTTGTCTCTAGCTTTCAAACACATTCATTGTTTATCACTCTTGAGTCCGAAATAAGCTGTGTGTTATTGATCTACGAATTTTTTTTACTAATCTGGTACATTCAAACTTTCCAATTTCAAAATTGGCGAGAAATATTTTAAGCTAGAGTGATAAACAATTAATGTGTTCGAAGGCTAGGGACAAGAAAACAATCTTTTGAAAGAAAAAATTCGCGAAATTTTTTTTTTTCCATTTGTTTTGCAAATTTTTTTTTTTTCTAATTTTTTTTGCTTCCGTATTTGAATGAGTCTTTGATCTCGCTATCAGCTGCCCCCAACCAAAACATGTGTTCCCTATCTAAAATCCGAAGTTACTTGCGAAATCTCGGAATTGGCGAAGTCCACAAGTCAACACATATCAGCATTATCTTTCCCCCTCGAAACCCTTCAAGTTTTGTATGAAACTTTTTCTTATATAACTGTTAGTTTTTGAGATATTCGCCTGCGTAAATTAAAATGGACCACCCTGTATATTGAATTTTGTATATCGAACAGCGAAGACCGCCAACGTAGCTGAATTATTTATAATATTAAACGCGTGTATGGAAGCGTGGCTCGCGTTCGATAGCCGGACGCCATATTTCTCGAATAATTTCATATACCAAAGCACATTGCTATCTGTTATGTCTCTTCGGTCATACGCCTACGAATTAAAGTACTATAGCCATATAGAAAGCGAATTAATTACAGAAGGATAGATTTTTATCTCAAATTTTCAGAGTCCAAAGGATCCAGAAATTTTGGTCTATTTCTCAGGATGGAAAGACAAAAAATAGCTCATTCTGATCAAAAACCCATTTTATCTACTTAAATCGATAACTTTATGACGTTATAAATAATTGATATAGGATTTTGGAACTTTCGGAATTTTTTAACTCCGGTGTTCTTCGATTCAAAGTTTTTGAAATCGGCTATACCATTTCGAAAATCGTATTTTCTTATCAAAGATCATGGGACTTATGGGACAATTGAGTAGATTTTCTACATTGTTGAAATATTTCTGCACCGCTCGATCGCGTTCCTTCGCGTAATTACTACCGACTACTTTGAATAATCCCATGTTTCTGCCAACCGCATTCACTTGTCCTTTGATCTGCTGCAGCCAATGCTATCATTTGCCCAAAAAAAATACCAAATTAATGGATTTTTTTATAAAAACGAACTCCGAATACGGTCTTGACTTCGTGGAAACAGAAATCGCATATCTATGTATACAAATGTTCAATTTTTTTTACCCCTTTTGCCAATTCTTGAGGCAGCAAATTTTTTCGGAAATCAATTGCCGGAGGGATCACAGTTTGAAATTACCTATAATAACGCGCACTGCTATGAGCTTTTATCATTTGAAAAATAGTTGAATTTCAACATTTCATGTTCTAATTAGATCGAGCTTTTTCTTTTTCAGTTTTGGATCCCGTGATCAACAATTTGGCAATTTTTTAAAGATCTATTCTCTCACTTTTCTCTACCTTGTTTGAATTTCGTCAAAAGTACGAAGACCTCCAAGGTCCCTTTCCTTTATTTCCTTGGATTCCCTTCGTTTTATGCTGCTTCCTTAATTTCTGCACGGCGCTATCGCAACCCCGAAATACCTCCGCCTCTGGCAGATCTATATGTATATCTATAGATATATATATATATGTGCATGTATAATACATATATACATACAAAGAATGGAAGAAGGGAGACGCGAGGGATAATAAGTACCAGGGCTACGTGGTATGGAGAGATAGAGAACCAGGAGAGGAAGAGAAGGCGGGTTAGGGTGCCGCAGGGAAAGCGGGACCCCGATAGAGCGGGACGATCGATCTCAGGGCATTCCTGACTCTCCCACCCTCTTTGACGCCATCACGCGAGTCATACATGTTTCATAGGTTTACCCCTAAAATTTCGATTAAAAATACTTAAAAGATTGGCAAATTTAATCAGCTCATTTATGAAGAGATTTTAGAGAAATGGCAAAAATCGCGATCGATGTATCTGATCGTTTATTCTCGGTTTCTCGAACTTTTCTCCCAGAATGATCGATGAGAAATCGATGGGATTGAATTTTTCTTTTTTCTTTTTTTTCTGTTCATCTGTTTCCTTGGATCTGAGGAATGATAAGACAACGAGATTTTCGCTGTTCGCCTTTAGTCATCTTGGTAGCAAAATTTTCTAACAAAATTGAATGACCGTTGCGAGTAAGAAACGATGAGTATAAAGACGAAGAGCATCGTTGGCCACGTGACCTCGCGACTGCCAAGAATTCCTTACGAAATTCGGTTAAATTTAAGCCTTCCAAAAATACGCTCTATTGCTTGAATAATAATTCGAACACGTTTTAGAACTCGGTTCGATTACCAACAGCTACATATCACAAAGCTGTGTATCCTTTTAAACATGGAACGAAAACACGTGCTATTATAGGTGATAAAATTTATTCACATATATGGATATCAGAATGAAAAAAAAAAAGTTGAAAAAAGATTTTTGAAACGGAGAAGGAAATTTTATTTCGAAAGCATATAATATAATGGCTAATTATACGACGATCTTGACTTATGTTAGAGATAATTCGCTGAGGCTATCTCGTGTTCTAACCGTATTTTCACCGGCATAGAAATCCGCCCTGATTCCCTGATGATTCTGCGCCGGTTCCGATGAGTGCACGGATATAATTGGCATCCTTATTAACCCGATGCAGTCAGTACCGAGATCTGCACGCCGTGCAAATTCATCAGTGTTTACTCTGCAGCAGTAGCTCCGTGTTGTATCCTACTCCAAGAATAACAGCTGAGAATTAGAATCAGAATCAGAATCAGAATCAGAATCAGAATCGAATGTCAAAGCATGAGAGTCTATTGTGAGACGATCTCAAAGTTGGAATCGTTTAATTTCTTATATAATCTCATATGGAATCGCATATCTGAGGTTTCAAGTCCAGAAAAATAGGAATTTAATTTTCTGCAAGCTTTTTGGATTTTTAGGTGAATACTAATTTCATATAGTATCCCACGAGATAGCTATATGGAACGTATGTCATAATCAACCCTTAAAATTTGATACAATTTCATGCATCCTTTGATAATTTTTTTTTTTCACTATAGGATTGGATGGTTTTTTGAGAAAAGATGAGATAGAAAAATGATGAATAGAATTATCTAATGATTACATAAAAAAAATATATATATATATCTATGTATCTATGTAACTGAGTGAGTATGTAATACACTTGGATGTGTTTCATTTGAAAAAATATGATGTGTATATGTGTGTTTACGTATATATAATATACACCTACATACATATATGTATCTATTATATTCTTACTCAATACGCGTCTACTAAATATATACTTATACGCATATATATATATAGCTATGTATGTACAGCTAGAGAGCGCAGCGGCTCGAAGAGCTGAACCAACATTTGCTATGTTGAGAGCTTTAGGCTAGAGGCTCTGGGTCTCCCTCGAGTCTACTGCAGGGTCCACCAGGTCCACAGAGTCGTATTCAAGCAGGGATTCGGTTCCCAACATCGTCGTCATCTTTCGCGATGGTATAAACTACCCTACGATATAAATTTCGTCATGGAATTTCGATCCTTAAGAGTAAATTGTATTTACCTATTGAAAGTACATACAGAGAGAGCGAGAGGGAGAGAAAGAGAAACTCACATCATCATCGATCTCAGTCTGATTTGAGAATAGGATTCTCATGTAGTACATTCGTCCAAAAGAGAGAAAAATTGAGAATCGAAACTAACGGCTAAGAATGAAAGAACAAAAATAAATCCTGTCATTCGTTAGAAAATTAAATTATTAGAAAAAAAACAGGAAAAATGAAAACGACACGCGACGACTATTGGAAGTGTAACACTGATCGATAAAGGAACTTTAAAAGTACCTCAACAAACTAATAAACTAGGTATACTAGATACGATATCAAAATATATGCGCGATAAAATTTGAATAAATACATATGTTTGTTAAAAACTAATGTAAAGTTTGTAAAATGTAGTATTGTACTAGTGAATTACCTGCATAATAGGTTGTAGAGGGTAGTAAACGAGTATACCGGAGAGAAACATGTGTGGGTAATATACTATGACGTTACCGTAACGTCAACCCTCTCATCTCCGTCGATTCCGTCGACAAACGTAGTAGGTAGGTAGGTAGGTAGGTAGGTAGGTATGTAGTACCTAGAAAGTAAGCGTCTATACGGTAGGAAAATAATAGAGAAAAAGAGTATAAAAAAAAAGGAAAAGAGGAAGAGAGGAGATTTGGGTCGGTGAACGCCGGTGCAGGGGATGAGCTTGACGTGTGAAGCTTGTACCTACTAATTCATTCCACGATCACTTGTTGATGCCGTAGCAAAAAGGGTCTCTCCTCTCTTCCCTTCTTCTATCTTTTTCTCTCTCTCTTATAGCTGGATGCTGGTGGTACTACTGTCTACTACATACTGCACACTGCACATGAGGAAAAAAACTACGTTTTACACTAGCGCATCGCTCTTCTCGTTCGCTAACTGCAGGCGATGTAATCATACCCGGGGTAGCCAGATATATAGGTACATCGTTTAAAACCAATAGCTAACTGCACTTGTTGTCAGACGTCTCGTTTATAAATTTCTATAGTCACAAATTAGAGAAGATTATAGAATTTTATACCGTTTATCAAATCCTCATTTATATAGGTATAATCGGATATTCATCGTCCATTTATCATCTTCTCAGGATTGACCATTCGTTCAATTTCCGAACGGTCAGAATTACCAATTTCGAAAATTTTCGTCTATTTTTTAGGATCTGAAGACGAGAAATAGTTCATTCTGATCAAGACCCATTTTCAATGACTTCAATCGATAACTTGATGATGTCAGTTTTGGATAAAATACATTTCCCAAAAAGTGTTAGTCGGTGATATTGAATTTTGGAATTTCTACCCTTCGGGAGATTATTATAAACTCTTTTCTATTAATTGTTAAATAAAAACTGAATCGAGCTCGTTATTTCCTACCTAGAAATATATAAATTGTAAAAATATCCCACAAACGTTTCAGGAAATTAAAAGAAAACAATCTAAAACAATCAGCTAGGGATACTTACAGCCTTTGGGCTTTAGGGTGGAGAAAAAAGATACCCGGATAGTCAGGATCGAAGAACCTACCCTTCGAATTCTTACTCATAGCTTTTATTCGCGATAAAAATTCGCAGCGTAATGAACGTTTTCAAAAACCAACGAAATTTCACTCTATGTATTTAGAAATGAATAAAATAAGGATTTAAGGATCAAAGGGTGGATTTCCATCGTTTTTTTTTTTTTCATCTGAACATACGATGTTACGCTATTCAAGGATGGGCTTTAACGTCAACGATAAATGATAATGAAATGTTAACCAAGATTCGTGAGCTGACAGATGCCTTGTTGCGTTAAAGTGAAACGTTGGTAATGGTCACCTCGTTTCATGTGTGACCACTGCATATGAGTATTACGAGTTCATACAACGCGTGCTTTTCTACGTACTCATACTCATATAAGAGTATATATAAAACATGTGTTTTTTTTTGTATATAATTTACCCTTTAGATGCCCATATGTATTCCTCAATTCTATATACTCTTCTATATTTGCCCGTCGCGTTTCGTTCCAATTAACAACGGGCCTTTGGTCGATATTGCAAAATTATTATGCAGCGGCGTTATTTCGATCAAACAGAACTCGGCATATATATATATATAGATATACGGGGCAGGAAGAACAACGAGAGCTAAAAAAAAAATCAAAAATTGAAAATATGGAAGGGTGGTTTTCTCCCTCCTTTTCTCATTACTTAATATCACAATTTTTTTTTTTTTCCCTCTATATTTTTCCTACTATTTATTCTTAGCCGTTTTTTCTTCCTCACTCACAAGTTCGCTCGCAACTTGTCCGATATAAATGTGGATTGTGCGAGATTAAGGAAACATCCTGGCGCCTAACGCCTTGCAGAGAAAAAGAAGTGAAAAAAGAAACAAAAAAAAAACACAAAACGAATACCTCTTACATACATAGATATATATATATAGGTATATAATACTAACAGCAGGCAGGCAGGGTGGATGTAGAAGGGGTGCCCCCCCTTCTTTGCCAGGTCTGGTTAAAATTCTCTGTGAAAAATCGGACTGGTGGGTGAAGGTTTGGGTAGACTGTGAGGGTGGCTACCAACCCTTCGGGCAGGACGAATAATTATACGCAGGCAGTAGGGGTGAAATATTCCCGCGCAAAAAAAAAGCTCTGGGGTTCCGAGAAGCGCGCTACCTCCGAGCGTAACTCTTCCAGTTTCCGGATTAGAATTCCAGGGGGCTTAATCTAGATTTGTTACTCTTTTTAATCTATAAATCTATGCGGCGAGAGATGTTCACCGATTTTATACATTGCTTTTCAAAACACAAGATTGAAGAGCCAAAAATTCTTCCCGGAAACAAGACGCTGGATATCTAATACGGGGTTTCAGTTTCACCGCGAAATTTGAATTTTTCAAAAATACTTTCGACACGTTGTCTTACGAACGACAAAGAGATAGATTCCAGTTCCCAGGTTCACGACTTTGAGAGTAAAGATCTCTTCGTTTTTGACCGTCTCGTCGATAATAATATCGTCAAATTTGAAGCTGCGTATGTTAAAACGAGAAAAAGGTTTTCCTATGGAACTGCGAGGGGTTCGAACAATCCCGTAAATAAAAAAATGAACGAAAAAATAATTGATTTGAGTTGTGTTTTTTAATTTTGAAAAAATCGACTGTTATTTGTCGAATTCTTGGGGGATTGATGGACAATAATAATTGAAAAAAGCAACAGAAAAAAAAAAACAATTTAAAAACGGAATCGCGTGGTGGTTACATGCGAACCTCGACGTATTATCCCTCGGGATTTATAACTTTGCATTCTTGACTTTGGGGTTTGAGAATTTTCATCGAAGAATAAACGAAAGCGGGGCGGGTAAGGGGGCTAAAAATTCCACCGTCTTTAACAAGATTCCTTGGTGAAATGCCTCGGGCAACGTAGCGCGGATTCCTGACGTTTCCGAAATACGCGACAGAGGAGGCTATAGCCTGCCTTGTGCCTTGTGCCTTGCCTTGTGCCTTGTGCCTTGCCTGCTTACACGAACCATCGCGACGACTCGACTCAGGCCGACCCCGCAGGGTGCGGAATTCACCGCGGGGAACGAAACGCAACCTCTCCTCTCTAGACTACGGAGCCAACGAAGCCCCAGTATCGATCTAGACCTCGACTCGAGCGAAAAGTACTCCAACGTTACGTCACTCTGCAACCAGAATGTTAAACGTAAATTCGCACTATGTGGATTTGCAATAATTTGTAAATAATTTAAAAAAAAAAAAAAGGAGTTTAAAGAGAGAAAAAAAAAATTAAAAAATGAGAAGACTAAAATATAAAATTAACGATTTTCTTTCTTTTTTTTTTTTTGGTAATTATGTGCACACGATACGTATATTCACATATCATGTGTCGCTGTATATAGGCACATATATACACACACACATGTATGTACATGTCGGTTTTGGGACGCTGAGGGGTGGGGAAGGAAGACTTCTTCTTCTTCTTCTTCTTCTTCTTCTTCTCTCGCAGGGGCCCGACCTGAAGCAATACGGGTGGCGGCCCGTTTCATGTCCCATGGGATCCTGGCACCGCCGAACCGTATACCTGAATTCAGGCCCCACCCCCGCTGCCCCGCTACACCGCTGCTCTACCTTCTGCGAGCTGCTCCCAAAGGCCCCTCTGACAGTTGACAAGTTGCTCTTGGATTTTAGTCCGCCTCTCTGTCATTCTCTCTCTTTCTCTCTTTCTCTCTTACTCTCTTACTCTCTTGCTCGTTTCCCAGCTATCTTGAGCTCGTTCTCCTTTGCTATGGAAGAAAACAAGCCTTGGCGAGGAACGAGGAGAGGAGAACGTCTTAAGACGCTTTCACGCTAAAATCACAACTGATCACTATTTCTTTACTTCACTAAAAAAATTATTCAAACATTTTTCTGAAATTTACAACCCTCATTGTCTCAGTTCATAAGACCCTATAGGTTTTTTTTTTTCGTTTTCACAAAAATCTCCATCACTCGATCAGGTCTTTCGTTCAGAACAACAAATATCCTGAGAAATGGACAGAAATTTGTTTTTTTTTTTCCACTTTTTCTTGGACCTTTTTTTCAAAAATTTTGTCATATTTTCATACATCTTACATCGTACGCCCTTGAGTATTGCGGGATCAAACGACCCAAGTCGATATCCAGCTGTGCAACTCACGGCTGAGATCCGAGGCCCTACCAAGAGGACGAGACCGGAGCCGGTCTTCTTACTCCTCTTATGCTGGTCAGCATACACCTACCTACCTACCTACCTATCTACCTTTATACGTATGAGATGTGTATGCTGCAACGGGCATGAGCCATTCCCAACGACTTTGATCTGCCATTAGTTAAGAGAACCGAAGACGAATGGGTCTCGCTCGACGACACGTTAGCGGCCCGTTATCGGGCTTGTCAACGGGTCAGCAAGGCCTTGACGACCAAGGAGCATTAAATATCCTTTACTTCACGAGCCGTGCTTTTATCCTGTTATAGATTCGCCGTATTTCGCGATGAAACACCTAAAAATGATGTTTCTTCTTCTTTTTTTTTATTTTATTTTATTTTTTTTATTATTGCAGATTTTTGGCCCACGATTTTTTTCCTGACAAGATAAGACCGAGGTCGCTTGTTGCTGCTAGATCCTCGAATATCTGACATAAGAGAACTAAAATTCTTTCAGTTCGTACGGGACGACCCTCTTCTCGCGTCTGTAGATACGACGTCTTGCGATTTCTTCTTTTATGTATTTTGCGACAAGGCATCTCTCAATTCTAGTTGGATCTCTGCCAGATCCTTCTTCTTTCCCTTTCCACACCCACGAGTTTTCATACTTTCGTTAAAAATATATATATATATATATCATATACACACATCTATATACTATTGGTACCTATATATAATATTGTTTAGGAAAGGCACAGCTGACTAGTATCATTGTAAAAATAAATTCAAAACTAATATGTAAGACAGAGTTTTTTTGGTTTTTCTTTTTTTTACCTCTCCAAAGAGAAATTTGGAAGATAACGAAAGTCCAACTATTTCGAAATTTCGGGAAAAAGTTCAAAATTTTTTAAACTAGGTCAAAGAAAGCACCGATTTTGGGTAAAAAAAAACAAAAGAAAACGGAAAAATTTGATCCGAACAAGAACTTCGTGAAGTTCTATAAGTTCTTCTTCTTCTTCTTCTTCTTATTTTATCTTCGGGGATTGGATTGTGTGGGTGTCCTGACGGTTAATTCTGGGGCAAAAATTTGAAAGGTGAAAAAAGGGGAGGAGCGCGATTACGAGGGAGAATATAGAGCCGATCACCTTATGGACCGAAGTTCGGAGGGTTCCAAGGTCTTGAGTACAAGGAGACCCAGGTAGACGACGTCGACGTCGAACAGACACGGGTCTTTGTGTCCGCGTACGTATAACGGAGGAAGGAGCAAGCCCCTCGGCGGTATCCTATGGAACATCCTTTGAGAAAGAAGGAAAGTATAAGAGAGCGAGAGAGAGAGAGAGAGAGAAAAAAAAAATGAAAAAAAAATGTAAAAAAATAAAAAAAATAAACGAACACCAAAAGACGCCTCACGGATTCCTTTTCGACGACCACCACCGCCTCCGGGGCAATCAGGGTCCCCCGGGCCTAACCGGGGATAACCTGAGCCCCAAAAAGGACCTCGTATAGATACAGGTGGGAATAGGTATAGAGGGAGGATCGAGGATCGAGGATCTTCGCTTTCTTCATATTCTCTTCTTGGAAAAAAAGAAAAAAAGAATTCAGTCTGATATTCCGTTCGAATGGTTTTAAAAACTTTTACTACTTACCGATCCGAGACTACGGAAAATTATTTTCCGACTGCACATTCAGACTGATTTTGAAAATATTCCCTTATTTTCAACGCTTTACATAATTTTTTCTTTATTTTTATTTTTCCAAAGAAGAAAAAAATGTATTCGAAAGGCTGTGATTTGAATTTGGAATTTGAATTGGAATAAACGGTTGAAAAAAGTTCATAAACAATTCTTCGAGTGTTTTAATCGATAAATAAAACTAAAAACTGAGTTAAAAGATGAAATAGTTTTATTTAAGTTCGACATGAAATGCCCTATATAAACCCCTTCAAGGCGGTTTTGTACAGCAGTTGTGGTTTCTTGGAAACAAGGCCCAATCTTGGTGAGTATGAGGTAAAAAGGAGGTTCATCTTCAGCCCGGTTGTAGTATATACCTATATAACATACGCATAGGTGTGTGTATACCTAGCTACACGCGTATCTGTGTGTGTGTGTGTGCGTGTGAGAGAGCTGCACGCGATAACCTGGAGTCTGGACCACCACCGCCTTCAGGGAGATCTTCATTTGGCCTGGCGTAGCGCTGCATCTCGGCGTAGGAGTAGAGTAACAAAAATGAGCCAGTAATTCTGACGAGGCTCCTCAGCTCCAGCCACAGCCTCCCTTTCCATCTCTCGCTCGTTCTCTTTCGTCTTTCTCTCTCTCGGTGTCTTTTTCTCTATTTCTCTCTCTCTATCTTTCTCTCTGCCTATAATTATATGGCGGCTGTGTGCGCCTGGTCCCTGCAGGACACACACGAAGCTTAACCGAAGTCGAGGCTTCGCGAGCTTTGCGGGGTCTTAAATCGGTAGATGATTTGGTAAACCGAAAAAAAAAAGCTTACAGGAAAAATAAGTCTGAATACAAAGATAGAATAGACGAAAAATTCATTAGACTATAAGGCCAGGGTGAAGTTCCGAATTTGAATATTACCGACTCACGGTTTTTGGAATTAGTATTTTCCCGAAAGTTTATACAGCAGATTTGAAGAAACTTTCAAACGAAGAACACCGGAGCTTTAAAATTCCGAAAGCTATAAAGCCCCGAATTTTGAAATTTACGCATGTATTCATTCAGTGTTCAATAACTTGGGTTGTATTGATCGCATCAGAACCAATAAGTAGTCAAATTAATCGTCTTGAGATTTACTTTTCGGAAAAAAAAAAAGTTTCAAAATCATATCAATTATTTATGAAACCATGGAAAAGTTATCGATTCAAGTAGATAAAATTGTTTGTTTTTTTTTTTGGGCCTTGGGAATTCCAATGTTCAAAAATTTGATAGTTTCCAAAAATGTTAAATCTTTTTTTTCAAACTCCTGCCTGTCAGGGACCAAGCGAGTTTAAATTCTGAAAAGCTCTATCCAGCTTTTCGTGGAATAATTTTTTTTTTTTGTTCCTTTTGTTTGGATTTAATCACGATTCTGTTTTTCACCCATTTGTGAAATTAAAAAAATACGTAGGTATATATATGTTTATATACATATACGTATATCTATGTAAAAGCGAAATATCGCTTTGGGGTTTGTTGCGCTTTGAAAAGCAACTCCAGGCTTTAGCCAGCTTGAGGCGAGAGTTGAAGAGCGGACCAGCTATCACCGGGTTCTCCTGGCTACTGAAGAAGCTCGCGAGAGATGTCCTGCCATTATCATCCCGGTAATAGCACGGTACCGGTAGTATCCGAGGAGAGGAGAGTTCGTGCTTCATTACGCCGGGGTGCCACCGTTGAGAAGATTGCCGAGACACGCGCGTCCACGCGCAGACTCACCCGTATTCATCTTCTTCAATTTTGATACAGGGGCGTTACTTGCGGGTGCAATAGGTCAACTCATGCCATAAATTATCAATAAAAATCACCATACAGGCGTGTATAATACGGCTATCAAAATTCGCGTATGACAATTTTACTTTACTTTTTTTATTTCCTTAAATTTTTATTCTAAAATTTTTCCAAAACCCATCAACTGTTCGATACTTTATATTAATTTTATGCAACACTCGATCTATAAAATCGTCACAAATTTCTGTCAAAATATCGAGTAAATTTCATTCTAATCGCCGATTCTTTCGATTCGTTTTGCTAAATTATATGCGAATAGTTTATAGACGTTTCTGACAAAAGCTGCGATCTCGTATATTGGTAGATATTCACCGATAATAGGTAATATAATTTAATATACCTATAGAAAGAGTGAAATTTTTTTTTTTTTGGTTCAAAACTCTGGCATTATATATGTAACACTTGAAACGGAAGTAACATATTCTATAGAAATATCAGGTTCACGTCCGAATAGAGTCACTGTTAAATTATCTCTATTCTCGGACACAAATTGTCATAAAATTGATTTCAATTGAAATTTCAATTGAGTTTCAAATTGCGATCATACAGAATTCAGATTTCCTTCCTTTAAAATCTAATCCGGATATTCTATGAAAAATGTTTCATTGAATTTCTTTGATTACCATTATTTTTGTAAAAAATTACGTATAAATCAATAAATCGAAGCATTTCGACACGTTTTTAAATCACCCTGTATAAAATACATTAGAGGAGAAGGAGGAAGAGGAGGAGGAGGAGGAGGAGGTAGTACATACCTGTAATACAAACACTTCGTGTATACATCTACGTGGAGTTCCGAGGCCTGCACACAATCGTAAAAATTATGCGTGGCGATCCTCGAGGGTAAAAGCAGGAGAGAGATAGTATCGTTTTAGCCGCAAGCACGGAACGCTGAGCCACTACGGCAACAACCAGCTGCCTGATAGCCGTTATACAGAGTACAGAGTACAGAGTAGAGATAAAGTGAGAAAGAAATAATATGAGAAAGATGAAAATAGGAAAAGAGGAAAATAATGAGAGAGAAAGAGTTTTAAAGCTACTTGACCTGCAGCGAGGCCATTGCAGCTGAAGACGTGCCTACTGCAGTTCGCAATATTTTTTTAACGGCTGTAATCGATCGACGATAATATGCATACATATATATATATATATATAAATAAATAAATGGAATTTTACGGGTTGAACTTCCGAATCTTGGAATTCGAATTCGGTATCGTTTCAGACGATTTTGCAATTTTTATTTCCGATAATTGCCTGAACTTTGATTCGATAATTCTAAAACGTATTTGAAATTGTCTAACGTTCGTTAAAATATTAAATATAAATACCTACATCGAGTACGAGAATTCAAAAAGATTCAGAACTCATAGATATACAAAACGTACAGAAGAATCGGAATCTGGAAATATCAAAATCTCGAAAAATCGTACATTGTGCAAAAAGTGCGGAAAGTTGGTGATTCCCGCACTAGTGTGCAGTTCGCTTTGCTCGGGCGACAATCACACGAGGGCGGAGATCACCAGTGCGCACTTGTTGCACATATTATTTTTCTGAATAACGTGCGCAAAGTTCGACTACGAGATATAGCCGTAGAAAATTGTGTCGTTTCTCCAATTTTTTGTTTCTTTTTCCATTCAGTACAAAATTGTGATGAAGGTAATCTAGAATTTGTTTCATTTCGCAAAATCGAATGTCAAAATGATTGCATATTTGGTTTATGGTATTCGTGAAATTTAGCAAAATATTTTGTTCATTTATCCTTAGATGAAGAAAATAATTTGTTTAGTTTGAAATACATTTATGTTTTAATCAATCGATTCGATTTATTTTATACGGCTAACGATTGATTAGTTCAAACAAATATTCATTTCATTTAAAATGAAATGAATAAACAAAGAATTACTTCGAATAAAACAAACATTTGTTTAACTGTGGTACGGCAACGAAAGAATTTTTTTGAATGAATGTATGAAGCAAACTTTTATACGATCGTTGCCTGAGTTTCTAACATTTGAAATTTTTGTTCTTTTGTTATCCGAAATATCGGTCATTTCGTATTCGAGGATTTTCGGTAATCAATTTTGACTCATGTGATGATTATGAAAAATTAATAATTTTGACGACATGTTCGGTTCAGGATTTGATTTACAAAGGGCAACTGTATCCAGGTTCTTATACCTATAAGGGTAAATTTTTTTCTATTATTGTCGGAAAGACATCTGCGTCCCAAAGCTAGTAGTCTAGCCTTTATTATATTGGCTGATTGGTAGGATTGGAAGGATCGGTTAGGGCATTGTGAAAAACTTTCGTATAAAGACGTTATACCTGGGAAAATGTATTTTTTGAATTTTCGGAAAGGTATATATACGTAGCTATGTATTATAGGTAAAGGAAATTGTACGGCGGGACCTTTAACAAGCCACCCTTAAAATTGAGCCTACAATAATACCATCTTTTCCACCTTTTTGCACACGATTTTACGACCGCTTATAGTCTGGTCAATAAAACTGACTAATAAGCCTTTTGTCAGATACAATTTAACCGTATTTGAATAGCTCTACATACCTATACCCATCTTCCTATAGTGATTCACTTCACTGCAGGATCAACGTGACGTTCGGTTCTAAAGCTCAAATTATATTTCACAAGAATTAAAAACCCCCTAATTGTTATACCGTTAAATGAATTTTATGGACTAAACTAGTGACTAGATAAACGTATCGCACTATTACCACTGCGAAAATAATTCCACAAATTACGAAAGCCTCAAATTTTTTGATGAAATATTTCAAATTCCTGAAAATTTCGTATGGAAATTTTTACCAGGGAATTTTTTTTGGGGTGGATTCGATTAACTCTTACAATCAGAATCTAATGAATTTCTGATAACCTGAATCACGATATTTTTGGCTTCAGAATTGAACAGACTGAAAAATCTGTCCTGTAGAAATCGAAGAAATTTTTTATTTAGTTTTTTTTTTCTATCAGCAAAGTGAATACGGATTTCCGATGGTAGGTGTATTTTATTATTGAATAAAACCTTGAGCTATACTACCTGTAATGGATTCATGTATGATTTTTCGTGAAGTACTTATTTTATCGTATAGAGTTGATTTATGGGTATTGCTTCTTTGGTATCAAATCGGCATCGAGAACATTTGCTGTATGCCATATCGTGCACCGCCGCCAGAGTCGACTTCAAGGCGGGACACTTTATCGGAGAACGCATGATTCGCATATCATGGTAAAACGAGACGTAAACGAATCTCTCTCTGCAACTCTTCTATGGATTTTAAACCATTTCCTACGTTTATTTGCCATTCCTACATTCCGAACCAGCAACCGCATTTATGTAATAAAAAAAATAAAAAAAAAAACGATTCATGTATCTATATCTCCCTGCGCACATGAAAGGCTGGGTAAAAAATCCGGACTTGAATATTTCATGAAAAGGGTAATCCCCAATTATCGTCTCAGGATTTACTTTTTTGAAGAAAAATAAGTTTCAAAATCCTATCAATATCGAAGTTATCGATTCCAGTAGATGAAACGAGTTTTTGTCTTTACTGAAAGTTTTGGGATCTTTGATTTTCGGAATTTCAACCCGGCAACGTTTATAGAAAATTAGAAGTTTTGTGTATTATTTGAACCTTTCCTTTACCTACTTCGACCCGGGTCAGTCCGAGTTATTCAGGTATAAAAGAAATACGAGGGAGGGTTATCGTACCTGTTCGCGCGAATGGCCTGCAGAACAACCCCACGTTGCACAGTGTCACCCTATGTCACGTCTGAGCGTCGTGGAAGGTCCTTTTGTCCCTATAGGAATCGCACAATGCCTGCTGAGAATAATCCTTACCCCTAGCTGAATCTGGGGTGGAGTTATACCTTTGTGTTCATACATCTACAGGTATAACACTGCGCCTATATACCTAGATATAGTTAGTTGTACATAGATTTGTACGGGCATATACCTGCGACACAATGCGATTCTCTAACATACAGAGAAACCCGACGTGGTATGAGGTGCCTACGTATAGGGGGAAGAATTTTTCACCCAAAATTTCTTACCATACCCTAAAATTTATTTTATTTGAAATTTGAGGACGGTTATACTAGACGACAGTCTTTTTTCCCACCGGTATTTCTTCAGGCAAAAATCACTTCGAGGAATCAACATTTTTGTATTATAATGTATGAATCGAGTTCTACCCCCGTGCCTTGGAGTTTAGGGTCAATAAGAATCGTAAATTTTTCTTCGAATTTATCATAAAAGATTAAAATATATATATATATAGCGTTCTGTTTTTCCTGATCTCGTTGATCGGAAAAACGAGGAAAATGACATACTAATTGGTCTTTGAAATTAAGGGCTTTCAGGGTAATATTAGAATTTTCGCAAAACAATTTCGTTTCTTTGAAAAAGAATAAAGCCGATAAAGAAAAAAAATAAAATAAAAAACTGCAGGGCTAACGTTGTACGAGGTATAGATATCCAGAGAAGAAAATCTCCGAGAGTTTCGACAACAGCTAAAGTAAAACCGAGAAAGAAATACACAGAGTGAAAATACGAGTCTTGTATTAAGAATCAGGGTAGAGTTTCTTCTTAGACGTCGCGCGAGGCTCTCTTCTTGGCCTCGAGCCAGAACAACGGTCTAGCGAGTAAAAAGACCCGATGAAAATTAAGGAAAAAGGAAGAAAAATAAAGACAAAAAGAAGTAAATATAAATAAAAAAAAGACAAAAAGACACAAAAAAAATTCTTCGAAATTAGGTGAGCAAAAAGTGACGACGAAGCGAGACGAAGTTACGTGTTTCCGTTCTCAGAGAACCCCAAGCTGCTGCTGTTGCTGCTGCTGCTACTGCAGCATAACGTCGACAAATTAATGACCACGATATTGTAATAACTGAAACGAAATTATTGCATGACTGTATTTTTTTTTTTTTTTTTTTATTTGCATTTTTTATTTACGATTTTCTTCTTAATAATTCATCGGGTTTTTCTTCGACAAATAAGGATTTTTGATATTCAAGGATCATGCGTATATATAGTTATATATAGCTGAAAATAATTATGATAGATGCATATATTAGGGTGCGGTCCTCGATTCAGTCATTTTCGAATTTCGATGCTTCCATGGATCAGAAGGTTTCCAAATATATGAAAAAAAAATTTTTTATTCAAAATTCCAGGTTGCTATTTGAATTCTAAGTACTGCCCTAAAGCTTTCGAACTTTCGCGTTTGAATAATTCACGATTTTTAGTACTTCGTGGTTATTTTTTACTTCCTATCGCATTATCACTTCTCTGAATCTGAAACTCCTTACACTTCTTACCTATAGTAGTATTTATCCGTGAAAAATTAACAGATTTTTAAAGGACAAAATTTCATTCATCACAATTTCGAGATTGGGAAATTTATGTTCTTACTAACGCTGTAGCTTCGTAAATTATATCGTTAAAAATCTATCGAATTTCCATAAGATACCAAATACTACAAATAAGAAGGGTACCAAGTTTCAGATTTTTCGGAGCTATGCTTTAATAGGGGTAAAAAAAAAATTAACCGCGATATGTCACAAATCGTGTTTTATTAGAATCGAAAAAATCTAAAGCTTTTTGAACGGTACTTAAAATTGATATAAAAACGTGAGGTTTGGCTAAAAAAAATTTTTCACATATTTGGAAACGTCCTGGTTCATAGAAGCATTGAAATTCAAAAATGATCAAATTACAGAGCACCCTAAAGTATATAATATATATGTATATATGTACACAGAAATAATAAAAGGCCGGGTTGTTTAAAAAACGTAACATATTCTATATTTAACAAACATCTTTCGTTTATATCTACAACTTTTTTTTTTTTCTCATTTCATTTCATTTCATTTCATTTCATTTCATTGTTTAATATTGCGTGTGTTTTTTTTTTTTTTTCATCATTTTGTTATTTAATATATATAATATATCCGTAAACGTATCGTACCTTGAGTATTTACAATGCAAATTACAATGCGACGCGAACGGAGTGATCAGCAGGTCGAATTCTTACATTAATTAACTAATTAATTAATTAATTAATTAATTAATCAATTAATTTATATTTTTTATTTATTTATATATTTATTCATTTATTTATTTATTTATTTAACCAATTCATTAACGGACCATTTCCGCAATAAGAAATAAAGAAAATTAAAATAATAATAACAATCAATCAATCCATCCATCCATCCATCCCGAAAAAAAAAAAAAAAGGTTTGACAAAATATTATTCGGATTTATACAGCATGTTAATATCGCGTGGAATGGTCTGTCACGTTAATTGTATTAATTATACTATTATTTTTATTATACTACCTCGGTAATCTCAATATTATATATATATATATATATTATATATATATATATATTTATACGGATACAGTCAATCCTGAAATAATATTCAAAAGTATACGAAGAATCCAGTAAGTTAGTTAAAGTTTTGAATTGATTTTGATTTTTTTTTTTTTTTTTCATTCTTCTTTTTTGCTTTTGTTAATGATAATTAGGTGGTATATTCCGTATTTCTGAAATATAGGTATTCGTGTTTTCTGTATTAATAATATAGATGCGTAGGTATAGTGATAAGGTTTACAGTTATTTAGATAATTATGAGAGTTTAGGTACAGGTAATAATCCTTTCATGTAATATATTAGTTTATCTATTGTTATATTCAACGGTAATATCATTTACGTATTATTATTATCGATTGTTGGCCGCTCTAAGTCACTCGGACGATTAGCAGATAAAGAAATGACAAAATTTTACGATTAAATGGAATTTTTTATTTTTTGAATATTTTAAACAGAACAAAGAGAAGCAAAAATGAATTTTTTTTTTTTTTTGCACAAATACGAATACTGGGACACAAAAAAAAAGGGAAAAAATTGACAAAAATTGAATCAAAAATCAAGAAAATCATTCTACAATCGTCCGCGAGACAGAGGGGGTTGAAACAGATCCACCAACATTATAAATGAAAACTGGTTGCTGCGTAGTTATTACTTAAAGCTAACATTTGGCATTTTCTTATCATTTTCTTTATGAACTATTTTTATATGAGATTTTCTAGTCGGACAAGATTAATTAATCTGTAGAATGTAGGACCACACGATACACACGTACGTCTTCATTGATCATTCGATAGATTTATAGAATTTGGATAATTTCTAACGGAAGTTAAAAATAAATTTGGATTCATCTTCAAATTTTGTTTCTTTTTAAATTTTTTCAGTCCTGATAGAATGGATGATGAAAAATAAGAAATATAAATACGATTCAGGGATGAAAGAGAGTTTTTATAAAAAAAACTTTAATAGATTATTAATCAACTGCTACAACCTGACAATATCATAATGCAGGATATTAATGGTAATGTTTCGTGTGGTACGTATATGCTACAGTAACATATGTATAAATAAGGGAATACGGTGTAGCCTAAAGGGAGAAGAAGAGATTTTAAAAAAGGATTATGAAAAAGCGAACTTTTCCGAAAGTTCGATATCGCGCATAACGGTGATGAAAAAAGTTTTTAAAAAACTGTAAAACATTGATAATAATATAGCGAAAATATGATATTATATAATATTGCAAGAAAAATTTGAATTTTTTAATCATTGATTTAATTAATACTGAAAACTGTGTGTTGAAATTTTTCTTTTTTAAATTTTAGGTAAAAATCTTGACGCGCGATATCGTAAAGTGGCGAAATTAAGTCACGAACCTTTTTTAAAAAATCTATTTCTTTATTTATATTTCTTTATTTTTTATTTATTTTTTTTCTGTATTTTTGGAATCCCCTGCTCACGCGTATTGGTGACTTGACTTGACTGACTAAGGACGTACGGGGCAAAGAAGGATTTGTACGGCAGAACTGACACCTTTAGGGCTTAGGGCTTAAAGTCTACTTTCCTTCCCTACCACCGTTAAAGTCCGGCTCGAATTCGACGCGCTAAAAAAAAGCACTCCGTTCAAGAGAAATTATCTGGTTTTTTTTTTTTTTTCTTTCTTTCCTTCTTCATTTATATAAAAAATCTATAACAATGAACAATGAAATTATAACCTAGCTACAATGGTTTATTTTTACTTTTTCTTATATGTTTTCGGTTTTATTTATTTTATTTTTTTTTTTTTTTTTCCTTTTCTTTTTTTTTCTCTTTACTTATGTTACTTAGATTTTCGGTGCAATTTTGTCGCGTTGCAACGGTTTCTTTTTTTTTTTTTCTGTTTATTTAATTTTTTTTTTTTTTTTCTCATTCTCAGGCGGCGTTTATAATATACATTATTATTATTATTTTATTCTATTTATCATAGCGTGTATATGCTTATACTATATATATATATGTATATATATACTATATATAATATATATATATATACGTAGTAGGACAAGGTGTTATACAGGTTTGCGTTTTATTTTTCTTTCTTTCTTTTTAATCTGCGTGCATATTTCGCTCTTACTATACACAATATGTATCGATATACATACAGAGATGTTCTGTGGAAAGTGGTCAGTCTAATGGCGGCACAATTATTTCTTTTCGCGAATGACAACGCTGCCGCTCGATCACAGACAATCGATCTACTGATATTTTATATGTCTGTGACTGATAATAGACGACGTAGCGGTAGCTGTCACGTCGTAGGTTAAAATGAACTGTCATATTACAATATTGTGTAATTAAATTGTAATATCGTTCATAATACGACGGTATACGATACTATTTCATAAATAAGTAGTACTGAATTGTTAAATTAATTACAGATGTCGATTTCTGTTTATTTATAACATTAGGTTATAAATAACTGTCTTGGTGAAATTTACGCATCTCGGAATAATAAAGTTAATTAGGCAATAGCATACGAAATTGATTCTTTATGAATTCATTTCAGGTGTGAATTTCTGTTTATTTGCTACACTATTTACATCCGTGAATTTCTTCGATGACTGACTGACCCGTTGCATCTCTTCGACAAGTAGGGTTACGAACAAAGCGATGTGAATATCATTCAACGAGCAATATTCGCCTTGATTCAGTGAAAGTGTTCCATCCTACGAGGCATCTTTGCTGAATAAAACAATACTCTACATGTCTTCTCAGCCTAATAAGTACGAAAATAGTCCTGCGTGAGTGATGTGTTAGTCCATCAATGCGTGTCCAAGTTTCATCGAGTAATAAATTAATTGAAATTATTGTTCTTATTGTAAATCTATTTAATTGTGTATTTGATTGCTGTGTAGAATAAAGCAAAAATTCATGACTACTTATTCATGAAATAGATAACTGTTGTATTAGGAACGATATCACAATTCAATTACACAATATTGTATATTATATTGCTCGATGAATGATTTCCACATCGCTATGTTCGTAACCCTCCTTGTCCAAGGGATGCAGCGGATCAGTCAGTCACCGACGAAATGCACGGTTGTAAATAATGTAGCAAATAAACAGAAATCCACACCTGCAATGAATTCATAAAGAATCAATTTCGTATGCTATTGCCTAATTAACTTTATCACTCTGAGATGCGTAAATTTCACCAAGATAGTTATTTATAACCTAATGTTATAAATAAATAGAAATTGATATCTGTAATTAATTTAACAATTCAGTACTACTTATTTATGAAATAGTATCGTATACCGTCGTATTATGAACGATATTACAATTTAATTACACAATATTGTAATATGACAGTTCATTTTAACCTACGACGTGACAGCTACCGCTACGTCGTCTATTATCAGTCACAGACATATAAAATATCAGTAGATCGATTGTCTGTGATCGAGCGGCAGCGTTGTCATTCGCGAAAAAAAATAATTGTGCCGCCATTAGACTGACCACTTTCCACAGAACATCTCTGTATATATAGATATATTTATCTCAATATAAATCGTCGCTTCACAATTTTCAAAAAAAAAACAAAAAAAAATGAATTTTTAATTTTTTTTTTTCGAATATAATAATTATCAAAATTACTTCTCAAACAATTTATCCTATAATTCCTTCTTCTTCTTTTTTTTTTTTCATCTTATTTTTTCAATAAAAAAATTCTATGTACCTATACCACAATAAAAAACAACGAAAAAAATAAAATAAAACTTCGAAAGGCATCTTTCGGAGTTTTCTTTTCTTTTTTTTTTTTTACTCAATTTTAGCGACGACTTATTCGAAATAATAATCTATATAAACGTTTACATATATGTATATATTATTATCATTCTATTATTTGTGTGTGGACTTGGTTTTGTAATATGTAACTGTGTATATGTATGTATTGTATGCATATAGGTGGAAAATATTGCTGATGCGAATTATATATTATATAGGTTTATATATATAAATATATATATATATATAATGATCGTGGGAATCCGTATATAACGTATATCGTATTATATATTTGGTAGTTTCTGCCGCAAGTCTCTACATACCGTATACATATATATATATGTATATATTTAAACGTATAAGATATATAAAGACTTACAGGTAAAATTCGATTACTTCAATAAACGTTTCATCATATTAGTTTTCCTGTACAATAATAATAATAATAATAATAATAATCATAATGATAATAATAATAATAATAATAATAATAATAATAATAATAATTATCGAAAACTAACTAAATAATATATTTACAAACAGAAACTTAAAAAAAGTCTTATAATCCAACTTTTTAGATAGATATATATATATATATATATTTATACATATATATATATATATGTACCTACATATCAGGGTTCAGGAATCAGGGGGTTTAGGGATGGGAAATAGGGGGAGGGGAGGGATGTGGCGTGGACGTGATACAAAACTAATTAGTTTATTAGGAGGTACATTCATTTAATAATAATAATAACTCACTTTACGTCTTTTTATTTTAATATACAATTACGTCGCTTTAAATGTCTGGCGAATGGGGGGGAAGGAGAGGAAAGTGTTAGAGGAAAAAGGGGGTACACAGGAGGGAAAGGAAACAGAAAACCAGGGTACAACTACGAATAGTACCTATCCTGGAGTTATAGAGCACCAGCATCAAACAGTACCACAATCATCACCAACGTCGAAATTATGTGTGTGTGTGTGTGTGTGTGTGTTTGTATATGTATATATATATGTAGTTTTCATACATGTATACAAACTATGGAGTAAAATTTAATTATCACTCTCATCCCCGTACCGCAATTGCTACAGCTACTGCTGCAGGTACGAATCTCGACTGATTGTTGAGGCCTGAGGTTTCGCAAATATATATACGAATAAAGTATACCTATATATACAGTTACTATGAATTGCAGCAACGTGTTGCGGACGTTTTAATATATTATTTTATAAGAAAATAATATATTCAAGTTTTTCTTTATTTCGTGCCAGGACTCTGTTTTTTCTTTTTTTTGATCTTTGAAATGAGAATTAATACTTGCTAGGAAAAGATAACTTCCGGTTAAAATGACGAAAATAAAGCTTCGGATCTTATATGCTATTGTATGTTAGAATATACCGAGAATATTCTGTGAGACTACACGATCCCCTTCCTACAGCAAAACCAACACAGGTGCTCACCGTGTGCGTGAGTCTCGTTCGGGAGGGGATGCAATGCTACTGGCACCTCATTCCGTCCTAAACTAGCCTCACGCACGCGGTGTGCTTGTGTTGGTTTTGCCATAGGAAGGGGATCGCGTAGTCTCACCGAATATTCACGGTATATACCTTCACAGGTTGTACACACGTGTCTATGTATAATCGTCATCAAGGGTCAAGGGAAGAGGTCGAGTATCGTCGGGTATGGTCGGGTTTAGTCGTAGTTTGATACAGTAGTAAAACGGCGCTTAAATCCTACTTCTGGCTAACAAGATGCATCCGGAGATGTCGGCTCGCTAGCGCAGCATCCGTTCCTAATGATAATTTTGATAATAACACGGTTTGATGTAGGTAAGCATAGTGCTTATATTTATCGTATATTTATAACAAAGTTTTTGGTATACGAATATATGCAGGAAAAAATATGAAACTAAAAAAAAAGACATTGAACGAAAAAGAATCAAAATTTCAATCGAATCGAAGTGTTTTTTTTTTTTTTCTGTTCTTTTCTTTTCAATTTCTATAAATTTCTATAAACTTAAACAAAACTCAAGACTTTGAGGACCGGATATGAGGAGCTGCTTGCTTGTACTCAGGCAACGCGGCGCCGTCTACTACTTCTTAGAACTTAGATAGCAGTTATCAACCTTGTAGCCATGATGGCCGACCTGCCAAGCCTAAACTCTCAGGTATCGTGACGAAATGTGTATATAGGTACGAGCAGCGTGTACTCGTCTGTATAATATTGTCACGCTAGCTTTTCTGTGAGATATATATATATATATGTATATATAAAATGTTTGTATTATATAGATATTAGGTATAGATTAGGTACTGTATATGTATTCTTTTACACCGAGTGTTTAGTTTCGTTAGAAACGGTCTTTTTACTTTGTTCTTTTTCTCCTTTTCTTATTTTTCAAGTGTTTACGAGTATCACTAAACGCGTCTCTGTACCAGTCGAAGAAATTTCGAATATATATGTATTTGTTAAACCTGAGTGTACGTAGTGCTATATGCTACCTATATATACGTATACTGCATCAGTAGGTACACCTACTGCAATGTACAGATCCTAATTATAGCTGCATAGGTAATTGCAACAACTACTCTCTCAGACACAATCGGCACCGCAACACGGTGGGAAGAGAATACACGAACAATTATCATCGTCAGTAGGTAGGTAGGTAGGCATAGAGCTTAGTGAAAATTAATTCTAGTATATAACAATAAATTAATCTTTATACGATGTTTAATTAAGATCGGTTAAATTAGAGAACTTAAACGTGGCCGGTTTGTATTATGACAAACAAATTAATATCGCGCAACCCCTCTATACGATTTATAAGAAAATTCATTATAATACGTATATATACTTTGAGCTATTTAAACACGATTCGAACGGTTTATATTATCACTTCGTTATATATATATATACAATATTGAAAAATCGTTTCTCATTGATAATCAAAAAAATACTTTAATTTGTAGGATATTTTCTAGTATGGAAATAAAGCTTCTGATTTTCGAATGACCAAGCTAATATTTTGAAATTAGATCTAGACTAACCAGCCGGAAAAGTTTGAATCGAAAAACTCAATATCTGTATTGGAATTGGAGCATTTTGATCATACTCCAAATATTAGGGTTTCAAAAAATTTGAAATTCCTTAGTTTAAACTTTTCTTTATCATTTGTGGATTTAATTTCAAGGGTTGATTCACGTAGGTTGTTTTTTTTTTTTCCTATCAGTTCTTACTTTTTTGTTTTTCAAAAATTATTTCACAGTTTATATTTGTAAAAAAAGAATTTCTTATCCTTCGCGCAGCATTTATTCGATATTCAACAAGTAGCAACGACATTTTTTCATACAAATATGAAAATGACCAATTGCGTTAGGCTTAACATTCTTTTTTTTTTTTTTTGAATAGATCCTAAAATTTTCTGGTTAAAGAAGAGAATGAGAGAGAGAGAGAGAGACAGATAATAAAAAGAGATTAAGAAAATCCTGCGAGAGGCTAGAAATATAATTTTTTTCCTTCTTCTTTTTTAGTGGTTTTTTTTCTTTTTTTCTCTATTTTTTAGTACAGTGAATCTGGGTAGAAGTATATGGCGTGGTATAAGCTCCGCGACGCGGTATGATACGCGAATGTTGTGGACGTACGGGATCGACACCGTCGCTACCGCACCGCACCGCACCGCACCGCACACCGCGCCGCGTAGTGCCGTGGCCGCTTTCACCGCAGGTTACTTTTGCCGTCTTAAAGAAATAAATATTTTACGACAGAAGTTTGTCGGTAAAGGTGCCGTCGACGACCCTTGGGGTCAAAGTTTGGCGACGCCCGGTAGTTGAAGTGGTGGTACAGGTCGAGTGCCGACGGCCGATGGCCTCCCTTCGTGACTCAACTGTTTTCACCCTGTCGTAAAGTTATAAAATCCAAAAGTTCATTTTTTTCTCTCTCTCTCTCGTCTTTTTTCTTTTTCTCTTCTTTTTCTATCCCTCTTCATCTTTTTTTTTTTCTTTTTTCTTTTATTTCTATTTTTTTTTGTTCCCTTCTCTCAATACGCGGGGGAAACGTCGCGGTATCTAGGCCACGGGCGACTATTTCTATCTTTTTCTATCTTTCGCACTCTCTTTTTCTCTCCAATTCACACAGAATGAAATATTAAGTATATGCCTATACAGATACGACTAAAAAGATTCGGTTTATTAAACCACGTGAAGAAACTTTATATATAATACAATATATATATTTTTTTTTATACCTTTTCGCATTTTTGACGTTCGAACTTTTCATTTTTATTTTTTTTTTAAAGTTGAGTTTAATTTTTTGGTTAAATACCAGAAAGTAAGTCGTATGAATTATTTTTTATTCTAATACCAAGACAACAACAAGAAAACAAAATTTACGTTAAACTAAGAATAAAAAGAAATTTTTTTCTTTTAAAACACGTCTTTTATGGTAATGGAACAAAATTTTATTTTCTGAATCGATACGTAAAATGACTTTGTCGAATTATTTGAACCTCGCGTTTATACGAAAAACTTGTCTTTCTTACTTGAATTACGTCGGAAAATGAAGAAACATGAAAAAGTAAAATTATAAAGTATTAAAACTCAACGTTTTTAATCACTGGTCTCAAGAATAATCGGGAAAATGACGATCGTGATAATTTTTGATACACGATGGATGTCCCAAAGTTCAAGAAAAAATGTGTGTAATTTTTGAAAAATCTAACCAACTGACGTTCACACTTTCCCAACAAGAGTCTAAAAGTTTATTTTCAGTCCCTAAGACATTTTTACCCTATGCTGCAAGGATGTATATATACTGACTTTTTTCGTCAACCAATGACCGAAAGAAGGTATAGCTAATGATGTAAAATATGGTAAACTTAAAGTTTTCTATATGAGCGTGGATTCAAATGATCGGAAACTTTACATTTTTCCCTTGAGTTTCTAAAAACTGAGTGAAAAGTCAGCAAGCCGCATAAAAGTCTTCTAGCCAGAGTCATAGACACTTGGCAAGGTCTAGTAGGGTCTGGCTTTGGTCTGGCCTCGGATGGGGTGGCCAGACAATGAGTAACGGGGCTACAGGGGTCCTGCATGGAATCTAGGGAACACACCCTTACTTGGCACCCTCCCTGCGTCTCCAATCGATTACAATAGCACCTAGCAGGCTACGGAGGGCGACTCCCTTGGCCTGAACGTCGGCCCCTAGTACAGGGTTCCCTTCTATCTCACCCTAACCGAAATTCTATCCACCCCCGCGGTGCCCGGTCGCGTGAACCTGACCAAGGCTATTAATTTGGCTATTTTTTTCAAAGCTTTTTTTCTCTCCAATTTATTTTTCAGGTAAAAAAAAAGAAAAATAAAAATCCCTCAACTCCTAACCCCAAGTTTTTGAGAAATCGTATTTTCTACGAGTGTCTGATCCGGTTTTGTCGGAGCCGATTTAAAATAGAGAAAATTTCAATCCAACATCGCGCTTTCGAGATGAACGGAGGCACGTTGAATTTCCAGAACAGAATAGGGAGCGGGTTTTTTTTTTTTTTTTTTTCCCCCTTGTATAAAAACGAAAGGCGAGGCTACGGCAAAACTTTTTATAACTAAGAAACTTGGAAAACAAGACCCAGTGTCTTATACAATAGCGTCAGAACGAGTGGTGCGAGTTTTTCTTCTTTATATCATCCGGATAATATAACGCTTCGATGAATAAGGTTTATTATTTATTAAATAAATTAAAAATGAAATGAAATTTTGTCTATTTTCAAAATGCAACCCTATCCCGCAACACACGTAACTGTAAAACAAAAAAAAAAAAAACAACAATCTGCCCGAGAAATATCGACGATAATAATAAGCAGCTTTTATTTTCATTAATTGTAAGCTTCAAATAAGCTTCCTGTAACAAAAAATAAAGCGTTTTTCCGTATCCTCAATTTATATACGCTTCTTTAACAATTATTACCAATTAGGGGGTTGGCTTCACCTATATACACGAGTTCAGACAAACATTTAGTCAAATATTCGTATAATTTTCCTCTACCCAATGTGTTCGTATAGTATGAAGTAGAAAATAAAAATTATAAAAATTGTCAATAAACATCAACATCAAAGATATCACGTTTACAATATATGTTGACTCTGAAACTTTGGATTGATTCGCATATATATATATATAAAACGTACGTTCGTACTTTTTTTGTTTTTTGTTTTTGATAATAACAAACGTAATGTCGTACCTATAATGTTTCTTTAGACAATAATAATAATAATAATAATAGAAGAAAATATATTTATCCGTTATAATGAATCGTACGAGCTGTTTTCTTTATCACATTCTGACGTAGAAATAATCATTAGCGCAGTTATTTGAAAAGAGGGAATGATCGTTCTGTCTATATTATAGTCTATAGCTTTGTTTTATTCACTTTGGTGTATAACTTATACTTTAAGAACCGCGATCTACGTAGGAAATAATAATTCGTTATTACGGATGAAATAAGCCTGTATTTCCAGTTTTATTCGCGCTTTATAACTCGTTGTGAGTTTCGGGTTTTTCGGAGGCCCAAAATGCCGGAGGGGATCGAGCTAGGTACCCATCTCTGTGTATAAATGTGCGTGTATGCGTGTGTATTATACGTTATACACGGTACGCGGTTGATATTCAGGTTCTCCGAAGTTTAGAGGCTGTTGCAAGCCCTTCTTTGGCCCGGTTCCCTTCGGCTTGACTCGGAAAGTCGCGTCCCTATAGTATACCTTGTACCGTATGTACAGTCGGTTATAAAAATCTCGAAATCCTTCTAACTTACTTCAATCAAAATGTTGAAATTCTTTTCTAAAAAAACCGGCAAATTTTTGATCCACTCAATCAAAATCAAGAGACCTTATATTATACCGTGACAATTTGAAGATGCGGAACGCCACGGATACCAACCCAAAAACTCGTTAGCAGCAGTTTGGTAACTTACTAGATTTTCCCTCGTAAGATCACTGAAAATCTAGTAATGTCCAGTAAAAATCTAGTGATTTTACTAGAAACATCTAGTGAGTTACTAAACTGTTGCACATGAGTTTTAGATTGGTATCCGTGGCGTTTCGCATCCTCAAATTGTCACGGTATAGATCGAGGCGAATTATATGCATAGTGTTTTTCTCTCAATTCCATAAATACGAAGGGGGAAGAAAAAATCAATTATACAAACACAAGGCTCCATATCCTGGTATAAAAATTGAAAAAAAAAAAAAAAAAAACAGTCCGATCATTCGAATTTACCTAATTCTTGGCTATACCTGAGAATGTACACAAACGTATAGTGGATAAAAAATATTTGCAAAGCAAAAGCATATTCGTAGCTCGCTATAATACAACGTCATACATACAGCGATAGTACTAATATTATACGCGATAAAAATCTATCGTTATATTCTCATATTCGTTGATTTATTACCTTATTTACCTGCATTCAAATATACATAACTATTACTTTGTCAAGATATTTCTTTCTCTTTACTCTCGCGTTTTGGTATATACCTATGTACAAAAATGTCTATACATCAATTTTTCTTTTCATTTCATTTATACACCTGTCCTATATACTATTATATATGTACTTTATTTATTTATTTATCTATGTGATATCTATTTAATTATTCAATCGTATACTCGTTGTTCAATTTTTCGTTTTTGTTTGTTTGTTTAGTATCTTCGAATTTTTACGCTTAAAAAAAAAAAGTATAACAGGGTTTTGAAATTCCTGCTTGTGAATGATAAACCGAGAATTATGATAACCCTAAGTACGGTTATTATATAGATACGACGAATTTCATGAGTCTAAGTAAGACGTTGGGGTTTACCGAGAAACTGTGAATTTGTATCAAAACAAAACAACGAGAAAGAGAAAGAGAAAGAGAAAGAGAAAAAGCATAGAAGTCCTGGCAGACAGACTTTAGAGAAATATTTCACTCGGATTAAGGCCTATTGTGCTTGTAGGTATTGTATACTGTCTTCGATATTCGAACCCGATTCCAGGGTATATGGTATGAGAAAGGTAAGAAAAGGAAAGGCACCGTTGATCCGTTACGGTTCACCCCTTTTCCCCTAATTCTTAACCGTTTCCTTTCATTCGTATATGAATTTTGGAGAGAAGAAAAAAAAAAATATATATATATTTTATACCTAAGTATATAGAATGACGAATCAGCCTTTTACTATTCTTCTACATTCTCTGGCTTATTTTTCACTCGTGTTTGTATTAGTTCCAAAAATTCGTCAACTCGTTAGTTTTACCTATTATGAATAATTTTCATTGGAACAGCTCTGAGAACAAGAGCGATACGGGGGTTTGTTACTTATAAAAAAGCACCGTTCCTAAGATATAAAAGCACATGTGTGTGTGAGACTCGCGTTGTCTTGTTTTGGTTTTTATTTCTTTTATTTTCATTCATTTTTTCTATGCTTGTTTTTTCGTTTTTTTGCTTTTATTTCTCTTGCTTTGTTTTCTTTCTTTCGAACTTTCGTACACTAGCTAAGATTTTCAGTTGGTGATGTTAGTGGTAACTGTTAACAGAATTGGTGGGTAGGATGCAGTTGGAGAAGATACAGCTTCGAATAAGGTGTTTTAGCTCGTATTGCCAAGATGGCAAAACGGCTTAAAACGTAGGTGGTATGTATATACATGTATATATATACATATGTATAACAGAGTCGAATCGATTTCACAATATCGTTCTTCCTCCTACGCCTTCAAGAGCCTTGCCTTGCTTGCTAACGCTATGCGTATTTTTTCACGTAGGTTGTATTTCACTGCAGGTGTGTTAAAAACCGGCACACATATATTATACGTTTGCAACGTATCTATATATATATATATGTATTTACCCTACGCATTCGTTCAAACCATAATACGTATGTATCCATCGATGTAGATAAATAATATATATATATTGTGAATATGTATTCATATAGGATTCATCTGTGTGTTGGAGATCTACGACGTAACACCGCCTCGACTATCTATACCTATGACGTATCGCATGTATATATGCATGTACATAATATGTACTATTGTAAATCTATATATATATATATATATATACATACACACATATGTATATATATATTTATACAGATATGAACACAGGCTTATGTTCACTCGCAGCTCTCCGTCACAAGAGACACACACATTATGCGTTTAATTCGAGGCAAAATTCCTCAAGTTCTTGTTACTTGCACTTGAAGTATATTATAATTGCTTGTTTGTTTGTTTTTCTTTTTCTTTTCTGTATCGGTATTATTGTATTCGGTTAATGATTAAGGAAAATAGTCAAGTTGCGTGTTGTAGTGATAAGTAGTTGTATTATATGATGCGATGTGTTGGTACTTTGCGGAAGAAGCTATATGCATAAAGAGTCGAAAAGTTTTATGCTCGTTTTGATTCAGGGGTGAATTTTCTAGCTTTAGCAGTAACGAATCGAGACGCGATATTGTTGTTGTTGTTGTGTTTTTGTTGTTTTTGTTGTTGTTAACAGTAATAATAATGATTATGATAATAGGTAATTGATTAATAATAAAAATAGTAATAGTAATAATCACGAGGCGAGTCGAAGAAGCTGTTTCAACGAATTAATATGTTAAATAAATGTTCTTTTTAGACACTAGTGTTCTTTTGGGAATGCCATCACCGCAGATGCCATAGTCCAAGGTTTAATATACTTAGCTGAGGCAATTCCATAATCCTTTCTAATCCGGTTTTAGTTATCCTCGTGCAACCGTACAAATCTATACATTTCAGATGTTTCATACTGTCTGCAATGGTAGTCAGTCCTTTGTCCGTTAGCCTGCTGCACTGACCAACATTAAGGGTTTCAAGTTCGTGTAGGGTTTTTGCTATCTTGCATATACCCTCGTCGCTGACCTGACACGCGGAAAGTGACAACGACCTAAGGTTAAATAAACCCTGTGATACATGCACCAATGCCTGATCCCCTATTTTGTCACAAAACGAAACGTCCAGGGATGAGATTCTGCTGCTACCTTCAGCTAGGTAAGCCATACCGATGTCGGTTATATTGTCGCACGATCTGAGGTTCAATTCTCTCAAACTTGGCATTTTTGCTAGGTGTTTAAGACCCGAATCCGTTATCGATACACAGAATGATAAGTTTATAGATTTGAGGGTTGTAAGACCGACAGAAACGTGCCTCAAAGCTTCGTCACTTAGCCTTTGGCAGTCCTGAAGACCGAGATGTTCAAGGGCGAGGTTTCCGTCGGCAGTGTCTCGGTTCAGACCAGCAAGATGTGCAATTCCTTGGTCCATAACATGCCAGCAGCTCCTCAGGTCCAATTTTTTAAGTTTCTTTAGTCCCCACGCGATCAGGAGCAGCCCGGTGTTGGTCACGTTGCAGCATCCCCCGAGCTCAAGGACTTCGAGGTTTTTTAGGTACTGGGCGATCCTGCCCAACGATGTATCGGTCACTTGTTTACATAGCGACAAATTCAGCTCCGTTAACGACGGTAGTTCCTGGATCATTGCGTGAGCGAGACCCACGTCGGTCACGTTGTAGCAACCTGACAAATTCAAAGACTCGAGGTTTGGCACTCCTTGAACTACGTCCCTCAACGATCTCCTTAACGATAGCACCTGGACTCGTTTAACACCCCTTCTAACAAGACTTGCAAAAAGAGCTGGCGACGATTTCCTCAAATGTAATCTCGCCTCAACACCTCTCCACACGGATCTATGGTAAGCAGCGTCTCTCCATGCCGCACAAACCTGGGCAGCTCTTCCCTTGTCTCTTACATCTAGATAGCTAAATATCAACGCCAGTATCTCGGGGTAGAGACTAGACACGTGGGTACTGGCTGCAGACGTTCCTCTAGGCACTGGAGGTAGTTGCCTAGTTATACCCTGATGGTTTATAGTAAGATTCGTTGCCCCCGTACCATAATGGGGTGGGTTTGACGGAGTATGTTGTATCGTCTGGCTATGTGGAGTTGGTAATGCCAGATGGGGTTGGTGAAGAGGGTAATACTGAGGCCTATGTAAAACTGTCGACCCTCGAAGCGGCGGCAGAGCCGGTAGTTCCGTCAGCAACAGCTGACCCTCCTCCATTTTCGTCGTTCACTGACAATGAGCGGACGGCGAATGAGCTCGATGGTGGTTTCCGGCGAGCTCGTGCATAATAGCCGGGTTTATTATTAGCTACGAGGATTCACCAGGTCATCGTAATCATCGACGATGATAATAATAATAATAAGGACTGTATTTTATCATCAGTTTGTTTTGTTTTTCTTTTCTTTTCCTCTCTATATCTCTATAAGAACTTTTGATCACTCTATATGGTATACGATCACTTATACCGGTACCATCATAACACACGATACATTTTCTGTTATACGCGGTTTATATTATACCGGTTGATATCCCTTTGGGTTGAAAATTTTCTTCTCATTCGTATTTCCCAACGTTTGTTTTTTTTTTTTTTTCACGACAACTCGCTCAATGCAACACGACGTATTTATATCCACTTTCCTTGTCTGCCGGATCGGTATGCAGGGGTAATAATCGACGAAAACGTATTACTCAACGGAACCTAACACACTGCACAAGAATATGGGATATCTTGGTTTAGGAACCGTACGAACAAGCACACGTCGAACCACCGAACAGAAAAACCAATGATTATAATAAAATCGCACTTTTTAATTATGGAAAAAAATATATCTTTCCTGCACCTTTCGTACTCGTAGTTATCAACATTAACTTGAAACCTGCACCTCGTATAATAATAATAATAATTATAGAACGTTGAATGAGAAACTTTTCTATACGAATTAACTATTTCTCACTACTTAGATATATATATTATATATATATACATACATATACATATAATATGTATGTATATAAATATATATACATATTTTTTTTTTTTTGATTTATTTATACAACGCACTATATGTATATATATGTTGTAAAAATGTCGTCAGGTGAATAAACGCGACCGTACCAAAACTGACCGAACCACTACTACACACATATACAGGATAAAGAACTCGCGATTACGTTTTGTCGAGTGCGAGGTCACTCGTCGTAACAATTTGCGAAGAGCGACATGGCACCGAAGTTAACGGGTGCGCTTCCAGTCGCGTACTGCGGTCCTACCGTCCCTCATTCGAACTTGGCGGTGAGCGCAGCGCGCGGATGCGCGACGCATATCCAGATGGCGTTAAAAACAGTTTCTCCTAGGGGTTAGAGAGGAAAGAGGTTAGGTATGTGGGCGGGGCCAGCGACATGTCGGCTATGAATTTCATTGGTTGATACAGAAGGACGCAGGGTCACATGACCTGGTCGGTGGATATCGATTCGGGGTGCGCTGCGGCGGCATTTTTAAGTTTTCGCTCGTAGAGGCGGGACCAGGCACTATGCGCCCCTCCGTTCCTAGCAGCCGTTCGCTCCCGAAGTCGATCGTGCCTCGATAACGTCGATTGATTTTTTATTTTTCACCTTTTATTTTATTCCCTCTCTTTCTATCTCTCTCTTCCTCTCTCTCTCTGTCTCTATCTATTTATCTATTCCCCTCCAACCCCCTCCTTCGCCCCTTCTCTCTCACTCTAGCATTTTCTCTCTTTTTACTCGGTATATACGGTGAAATCGGTGAACGAGAAACTTTGTTGCGTAGGTTGGGAAAATTTTCCCTCCTACCACCGTTATACTGTCAACTTTCGAGTATCCGTTAAGGGGAGGGGGAAAAGGGTTTTTTTTTCGGTACTTCATCCCCCCCACCCCCCCTGCCCCCCCCGTTCCAAAGACATCGGATTGCTAAATTATTTATAATTCACAACAGTGGTTGTGTATAGGACCGTTGCAGGCTCGGACACAGAGACATATTATACTATGCGCGTCTGCACCGGCGCACAGGTACGATATTAGACTCTAGGATAGCACAGGGTCCAACAAACTCGTTTACCGTTCGGATAAGATTCCGTAGATTCGTTATTGGAAACTTATAATATAATCAGACGAAAGAAAAAACAAAAGAAATTTTAGGTAACTTTTTTTCACTATATGTTTATAATATGAAACAATTTTTGGTATGCGATATACAATAATATATAAACAATATTGTCATGAAATTGCAATCGTACATATATTATAGTATATAGTATATATATATATATATATGTAAGTGAGGTTATAACGCGCCACGTGTGCACCTGCAGCGCCAACAGCAGCAGTAGTAGTAGTAGTACCAGCAGCAGCAGCAGCAGCCTTTAGGGTGAAGCATTGAAAAGTTTTCTACCTGAAAAGAACTGGGGGTGCCCGTTGTTGTAGCGAAGTTGATGACCTGTAGCGGGTGCAGTGTGCAACAACAATAAAGTACCTACATACCTGCATCAGAGCGCACACTTGTACAGCTTCTTTTTTTTTTTCCTTTTTTTTCTCTCTTTTTTTTTTATTTTTTTATACTGCACGTAACAGGGGATATGCAGCCATGCGTGAAGTCTGCATGTACGCAGGTATTCCACCTGCTAGCTTTATGCCGCTACCAGGTGGTTTGTGATTGTCAGGTTTTGCGATGCGGTTGCCCAATATTGTTGATAATCTTATATCGAATTTGGTATGCACTATGCAGCCGGCTAACGCGAACGCGCGCGCTCTACGCCCGAGAATTAGTAGTTAAGATCGTCATGGTCAGACACACGCCTGTAGACAGATCTTCCGTCCTGATTATCTCCGCAACCGTTATAATGGTAGAAAAATGTTTCATACAAAAATTATGGGTCTTGTCAAGCTGCGTCTTTTATATTCTGAAATTTTTTTTCGTACGATTGATAGTTTTCGAGATAATCATGAAATTTTAACTAATCCCAGAAAATTCTTGCCAAACGAAATCCCAATTTATTACATTTAATTTAGTAATATCGTCATGCTCTGAAATTGAGATTAGATGACACATTCTAATAACTACAGTTCTTTCAAAATATCCACGGTATTTGAGAAAACATTTTCTACTATTCACAATCAGTTAAACTCGCGGTAACTTCGTGTTTCCGGACCCATGTTCACGCGTAATCTCTTGAACAAAGATTGACATTATGATATTACATATCTGTGGTATAGATACTGAAAATCCATTTCGGTCACCCTGTACACAGATAACCACTGCACATACGCATTTGCGACTATATATGATATAAATAAATATAAATTTTTATTTCTTAGGCTGGTTATATTCGCTCCCGGTGCGCAAACACGTACGTTTACTATATGAGACATTTTTTAAATGAAATTATACCTGTGCAGCTGTGCATATACAAGTAAATTCTTGATCAAAGATCGAGAGACAAATTGATAAAAAAAAAAAAAAACAAGCTTGCACAGCTTTCCACGTGCCTGCACAATTATAATTGAATTAAAATTATATAATCAGAAATAAAATGGAGCTCGGAAATCCGGCTATGCGACCACAAGTTTCGTTATCATTCTGGGCTGCGTTAGTTACATATAGATAGAGACTGGTTTATCTCGTGTGACGCCCCCGCGATGCTTTTTCAATCCTTACAAAACCAGCGTGAAGTATAGAAAACACGTACATCTCATCTTTGATCGAAAAATTTAATGGATTATAATTTTCTTGGGCTGAAAAACGTCGACAGATTTAAAACCAAGGGTTAAAAAATTTACGCTGAATTTAATTATAAGACAAAAGAAAGAGAGAATAAATTTTCTTTGAATTTTTATCAATTATCATGATACTTCAGTTACTATCTATAAGTCTTGCGTATATAAGGAGGTTCAATTTTATCAACTAAGACAGCCGCAATTATTGCGATAATCTAAGTAGAGAATTCTTAGTTCGTTTGGCAATTTCTACGTCTGCAGATTGCTCCGGAAACTGTTAACCGCCTTCGTCGGTACCATTTAATCTCATTATCATCATTCGAGTACTGAAATTGATCTAACTGAACTGGAAATCACGTTAAGAACGACGTCGCAGGAAGAAACCCAATCGGAAGGTAGGAAGAAAAAAGGTGAGAAATCGACTAAGGGTTGACGAATAAAACTCACAACGACATCTGCCACTTCAAAACAATTGTATAAATCGATATAACTTTCTGACTTACCAGCCTGGGCTGCATTATAGCTCCCTATATCCATAGTATCCACAGTTGTTACATTCATTCAGTTATTCTACTTGTTCCGATGTTGTACAAGTTCCCTTCTTTATCGACGATGTGTATAAGCTCTGTCGGTAATGTTCTGTGGGTAACAATTGGGGGTTGAAATATTCTGTGAGCTTGAAAACCAGCAAAGCCCTAAATCCATTCAGAGGAATTCGTGAAGGACGATGCATGAACAGTCTATCTACAATTTTCACGACTTAGTTAACTGATTTTGGAGATAAATCATGAGGATTGGTGACCCAGATGCAACAAGTCATCTTCAAATTATGGGAATCATTTACTGTTTTTTGAGATTTGATGATAATTGTGCTGACTTATGAGTGAAAGAAATACGAAATATATTTCTTTGAACAGCGATAACAGATTACTTTTTCTTCTTTTAATCAGCTCCTAGAATCTATAATCCTGATTTCTGTAAAGACTAAAGTCCGTAGGGTGAATAGAAATTTTTTTTTTTTTTCAAAGATGATGACAATGTCGAAAATTTAATAGGATAGGAAGTCGCGGTTACCTAATCCTGTTTAAAAATCAGTTTGTAAGTTGACTGTACGTTTCACGGTACTGGATGTATACGAACTGATGAACACGAAGGGGGCACCTGGTCCTAAACACGGTCCTCACAATGCGTGATGATAGGAGCTATTGTAGGAGCCCCGGTAGGTCCCGGAATGCCCCCAGAAGGCCTGAGAAGGCCTCGTAGTAAGGACCCCCGAAGACCCCCGGAGGCTGTATGCTCGAGCTATAGGCCTAATATAATTCAAATTACACAGGAAACAGCAGCCGTCTGGGGACCACCCTTGGCCACCCTGCGGCTACCCTACATCGTCACGCCACCATCATCACCCCACGATGTTCAAATGGATCAGAAAAATTACTTTTCAATTACATAATACATCCGTTAATTGATTTTCGCATTTTCCTATGTCTGTTTTTTCAGTTTTTTTTTTTTTTTTTCGAAATGTTAGCCACTTCCGTTCTCCAGGTTAATTGTTTACATAATGGGATGCAAAAATATAGTGTTTTTTGATTTTTTTTTGTTTGTTTCATTTCCTTTTTCTTGTGCAGAATTATATAAAGTAAGGGAGAACTACCTCTCCCTAAGTAGTAACGATATACTTGATGGGACTGTACGAGGTGGTAGTTCTCTCGCAGTCTTCCAAGCGGACTGACAGGTGCAAGTTTTTTTGTTCAGGCTTTAAAAATGGGACGTACTTCGTTGGACCTATACACATGGCCCTAAACACTAAAGGCGTTTTGATACTGCGGTGTTTACTAAGATACTATATGTTATAACACTTGAACAAAAAATAAAAAATAAAAAAATTACCATTTAGTTGCGAGACCCGCGGGTTGAAGTTCCGAATTTGTTTGAGACGATTTCGAATTCTTATAAACGTCGAAAGTTTCGAATATCAAGATTCCGAAAGTCCAGAACCCTAACAATTTCGATATATTTCTCAGGATGTGAAGACAAAAAATAGTCACACTCTGATGATTTTATCTACTTCAATCGATAACTTCATAATTGATAGGATTTTGAAACTTTTTTTCCGAATAGTATATCTCAAGACGATTAATTTGACCACTCATTGGTTTCAATACGATCAATACAGCCCGAGTTATCAAACACTGAATGACTACATGCGTGAATTTCAAGTTTTTGATGTTTGGCCTTTCGGATCTTTAGCTTTCGGAATTTCAAACTTCCGGTGTTCTTCGTTTGAAAGTTTTTTAAATCAGCTATGTAGATTTTAGTGGAAAATACAATTTCCAAACACTGTGATTCGGTAATGATTCGAATTGTAAACTATGTTTTTTTTTTTTCAAAATTCTTTAATAAGAAAAAAAAAGTTTCTCATTCGAGGGTTAATATAGGTATACCTTGGTGAAGCGTGTTTTAGTTAAACTAGTGAAAGGGTCCGGGTCAGGGATGAGGAAAGGGTCGGGTTGGACCGTCTGTCTGCGGTTACACTCAAGAATTTAGGGTAAAAATATTTTCTATTCGTTAAGAAAACGGCGTGAGCCAAAAAGCTGCTGCTACTACGGCGCTGTTCAACGGTTTAGGACACAACCGACCGGCTTGCTTCTCTAAGAGGCCCGAAAATAGAGCGGAGAAGAATTTCTACTACGGTTTATTAGGGCTCTCTGGATGCTGAGGACGCGACGTGACGCTCTTACCACGGTGCGTATACACCGTGTTATGGAAATTGCCTTCCTGTCCTAACTGCTACCACTTTGTCAACGCACGGAAAAAGAAACTCGCGCCTAATTAAAGAAAAAAAGAAAAAAATAACTGATGAACAAACAGAATTAATTAAAATTATTCAAAAAACTGATTCATTTCCCATTATTATTTCTATTCTTGCTATATGAAGAATTTCGTAATTTCGAAAAACATGGAAGAGAAAAAAATCGGTATCGATTTTTGACGACGTATAGTTTCATTTTACAGCCGAAACGATATCAAGGTAAATAAGATATTTATCGTAACAAAAAGAGCACGCGAGGGATGATATAGACGGGATGACAGTCTTTTACCGCGTCTGACAATGAGAGACTCTTTAGAACCCTCGATGGACTACGATTGGCCAGAATAGAAGGGGAGATTAGTAAATTTCCTCTCCGATTGGTCGACGCTTCCTGTAATACGTCATCGTTACCAGACGCGTGGGTGGAGACGCGCTCCCGAATCCGACCCTCGGTTAGTAGCGGTATTCGTATATTAACTGTATCTGGACCGGTGGAAACATCTCCTCTATTTTGGCGATCTAAAAATAAGAAAAATTAAAAAAAAAAAAAAAAACAACCCCAACAACCGGGGTGAAATGGGTACCTAAAAAAAATGGCTAATTATATCGCAATTCGAGAGACGAATTATTTTTTTTCCCTTCAATCTTTTGGTATACGATTTTGCCCCGCTCTCCCCTCTGCATACGGATAAGGTGTAACTCTTTTTCCCTTGTTCACTGTTTCCTCCAGCTGCGGCTTCTGTGTTCTTGATCGCAGACTAACTGGAAGGCAAAGAGTAAAGTAGCTCTAGGGAAAAGAGAAGGACCGAGCTGTAGCGTTCCCCAAAAGCCGTTGCTCGCAAAAAACCAGTCCGGTGTTAGATGACGAGGCTATCTAAAGATCTAAGTGGGGTGCTCTGGACCAAAACGATCGCTACTGATCTCGCCGCCCTCTCTTGCCCTTTCCTATACGTCTGTCTATTCAAAAAGATGATCTTTCACAGACCTTATAGCTGCGGGTATAACATTCACCGCGATAAACCCTACGGCCATATATTATATTACATATACTATATATATGCATTAATTTATCTGCCATAAGGAACTACACAGTAAGACCGTTACAAAACGTTTATTGTACAAACTGGAGTACCTACAAAATTTTGTCAAAAAAATGTCAATATCGAAGTACGAAAAATTGATTTTCCGGTTCTTATTAGTAAGAAAAAGTAGTCGAGGAAAGATCTTTTTTTTTTTCTTTTTACAGGTAGTCGGTTTTGCCCCTTAAGTTCGCCATTTTTCTAATTAGTAAAGCCGTTTTAAACCGCACGAGGGAAATACCTAATTGTCTTGAACTAAAACCATGACTGGGGTTAATACAGGCGGGTGGTTAGCCTGCAAGTGCGAGCGATCATCCGGCCGCACGCCAATCGGCTATACGACGCGACGCGGACGTAGAGGACGAAGAATATACGGGGAGGAGTACGGGGCGACGGGGTCCCCGAACGGGTCCGTGTACCACGTTGGATTCTGCGGCACTCTCGCTCGGCACGCCGAATGGGCCGGTCTTGTCTATCCGCGCGCGCGGGAAAATTATTTGTGAAAATTTTCTTATTCAAAAATTAAACGTCGAGGGTACGTAGCGTAGCGTTACGCGAGCACCGAGTGGTTTCGTCGATATTAAAGTTAGCTAATAAGAAAAAAATAAAAATAAAGGGGATCAAAAAAAATTCTTATCTCACCCCGCAGATCGCTGAAAATATTAATATATGAGAAATTTAAAGGAACCTCTTCACGCCTTGCAGTATTCAAGATAAAATGTTGTAACTGAATTTTTTCATCCCTTATCGAAAAATGATTATCAATTTTAACGTCAACCCGCGCTGCTGCAGATTGTGCATTGATCTGTAAGCCCAGAATTGAGGAAAAAAAATTGTATTTCGGAAATAAACCGATATGCGAATTGTCTGATTCTCGATTATTCCGACTGGGAAAAAAAGCTCCGCGTTAATCAAGACGCTACTGACTCTATAACTGAGTGATCCTTGCGTCTTCGTCGCGAGCTGAAGACCGGATAAAACTTTTATGTCTGCGTTTGACTTTAGAAATTTAAAAAAATTTCAATTAATACTATGAAATTAACACAGAGATTATTTAGAGTATTTTTTGTAATTTCGTCGACTCAAAAGTGCTGCGATTTTTTTTTATTTTTTTTATTTCGTTTCATTTTTTTTTTAAACTCCTCGGCTAAGACCGGGAAGTGAATTATTTCACGAATGTTATAACAAGTGTAGTGAAGACAGTGAGTCGCGTAATTTGAACACATATTTCGCGTAATTATAATCAAAAAAAAAATGTTCATTACCCACCGATAATAAATGAGAGTCTTCCAGATTTTATCGATATAAAAGAAAAGAAAGAAAGAAAAAAAAAAAGAAAAAGAAATTAATAAATAAAATAGTGATGATAACGGAGAACGGATTGACAGTTTAATAGTAAGTATATATCCGTCGCAGGGAAGGTGTTGGAATTTAATATTTCAAAATTTCTCTATGTAATGATAATCGTTTTTTTTTTTTCTTAATGCGGTTGGGTAGTTAAAATAAAAAAAAAGGCATAATCATTATGGGGGTAATAAAAGATAGCCGATTTTAAGAGATAATATAACAAATGAATAATAAAAATATCAGACAGGTAAGGGTATATAATAAGAGAACCATTATCAACTTTTTCCCAATTAAAAATCGACCGTCGTGGGTTAAATTAGTGCATCCGGATGTTAATAAGATGCCCTCACGAGAGCGTCATAAAACATATGAGTTACGACTGAACCAAAGCTGAACGTTCACGCAGGCATAAGCCTCCTTGTCCATCCTTAACGCAGAGGATAACTTTACTTCTTATTATTTTCTACCTCCTCTCTTTAACCCTTCTCTCAACCCTTCGTACACGTATTTCCCGCAATTTCTTCTTACCTAAGTGTAATATACTCACGTATGTCTCTTACGTATCACATCTACCTGTCCTAAAGTCTTAAGTACGTTTACCACCCTGCATATCGCTCCTTAAGGAACATAATGCCAACGCAGCTTCATTAACGCACGATATTATGACTTGGCGAAAAATTACAAACGAGGCACGTCCTTCGGGGATCCAATTTTTCACCATTTTTATTTCAAGCAACTTTTGTTATGCAACTTTTTGACATTTGGTCATTTTTTTTTCGTTCCTCATTCGACGAAACGCGATAATCAGCGAAGAGATCGAAGGAACCTGAAATACTGTAGGCATTTTTATTCTGTGTACCCCTTTTTTTTTCTTTTCTTTCTGTATCACCTTCTGGTTTTCATTCACGATATAATATGTAAAGAAACGTTGTACTACATAAGTTTCACGTTGCCATTTCCCCCTTATACAACATTATAATAACTCTTTTTCATAGTAGGCTTTAAGAAAGAAAAAAAAAAAACCATTTCTGTATCAGAAACTAATATATTTAATAGAAAACCCGTATTCGATCCTGATCGCGTGGGGTAACGGCTCGCGATCTATTCACGATTACTTCTAGCCAAGTAAAGAGCTGCGATCGTGAACGAATACGATCTATAGATCAATGATAAATGCGCAGATATATTCCGTTCATACAGCAAATATATGTAATACGATGTTTTTTTTCTTTCTTATTCTTTATTTTTCTTCTTATTTTTCATCGTATATAAGTTCGAATCATGTGATTAATAATCCTGTTCTACATTATGCATACATTAGTTTGGAAAAAAAAAATATAAAAATAAAAATAAAAATATATCTTTAATTAATTATCCACTCCGCGACTCATTCGAACCGTATTATTAATACGCGATGGCTTTTCGTGCGATGTAAAGAAGAGAGAGAGAGAGAGAGAGAGATAAGGACGAAAAGGAAATTCTAAAAATTAAATATGATTCATTGATTTTACAATTACGTCGATGGAAATGAACTGCAAAACATTGCAGATACTCCAATCATTTTTTATTTAATTTTTTTTTGGTTCTTTTTACATCCTCTTTCTTTGTCTGTTGAGTATTTTTATATACGAAGCGAATAATTGGTCGTTTAGAGTTCGCTCGATTCCTTTTCTCTCTTACTCGTAGAATCCTGCAGCTCTTCTTCCTCCTTGAGTATCTTATTCTTCTTCTTCCGCGTTCGCATCAACCACCGTATACACAGACGCGAAACACACTATGTTTTACTCGCGTAATTATGGAGAACCAAAAAGGAACAAATCGAGTACAGAAGGTGAGAAAGACGATTCTTTCTGCTACCGCTTTAGCTCCCTAATACCCACGTTGTACTAAGCGACAGAACCAAGCCGTTAACGACAGCTAATGATCACCGGTAGCTGGAGGAAAGATATATTTTTTTTTTTCAAACACACTTTTTTAGCAACAAGTTAAAAGGAACGAGGTAACGCAATAAGATGAAAAAAAAGAGTAGAGAGAGATTTGCCAACTTTTGTATTTATCGTTGTTAACGATCGTTTCCTGGTCCCCTTTTTACAGTAAATTGATATAAACTTGGAGAAAGGACGTTTATAACCGCGTGTGAATTTTTTATTTATTTTTTCAAATAGTTATAAAATATCGAAGAAGTCAGAATTTTTTTTCATTCACTGATTCAGCTAGTGCTTATAAAGAAGGGAGAAAATTCGTACTCGAGGTAGGTAGATAGGTAGGTAGGTAGAATAGGTGGGTATATAAGATACAAATAACAGTCCGCGAACAATCTGGACAATCCAAGGATCGGGATACCCGTAGCTGTTGTCCAGTCGCATATTTCTATCACGTAAATACGATAGTTTACGATGGCATAAACTCGGATTACCCCCAGAATAGAAAAAGAAGAGTCATATATACATATGTCTCATGTCTCATATGTCGTGTGTTCAGAGGTAGAAAGAGAGTCCTACGTCCTCAGCAGGGCGTGTCGGCAAGCTATTACTAAGTGCCAGAATCGGGTACTTTGGAAGCGAATTTGAAATCGATTCAATGCACATTTAGACGGATTTAAAGAGCGCAAATGATTATCAATTTCAATCACCTTGAATTATTTTTTTTTTTTTTTATCCCCCCCGTACGAACCGGTCTGATAAAATAGTCGTTTAATTGAAAAAGGATTTACATATATATTCATTCAATCTTTATACAGTATTTTATCCTTGAAAATTTATACACATTTACAGATTGTGGTATAGGATGCAGGTCGTATTCTGAAACGGTGTTGTCAGTTTGTGAGCACATAAAACACTTTTTTGAAACGCGGTGCGCAAAATTCGACATTTCTTACCTATTCCGCGTGTGCAAAGTGCTTCTTTCTCGCACTAGTGTGCGTCTAGTAATTACTTTGCTCACTAGTGCGAGAAATCTACTATTTTCCCTCGAAATTTGAATAAGTTTTTCTTCGGTGGGATAAAATCTGGGAAATTCAAAGTCCACGAAATCTGAAATAATTCTGTATTATTATTAATTTAAAAAAAATTAAATTAGCACAGTAATTAGCTGTGAAAATATTGAGTAAGTAGAATCTATCGGTATACATTTAAATATAGTTTCGGAATAGATGCGAAGGCCAGGACTAAGGTTACGGGAAATTCGTTGTTTGGTTCAGTCACTTTCCTTCTTTTTATTTCCTATCTCGGTTATATGGTCGAGGTTCAGAAACTCGTTATGCTTGTTCCTAGGTACCCGAGGCTTTTGAGCGTAGGGCCAGATCAAATATTGACAAACAATTATAAACTTAACGCCCATTTGAACCGTTAACTTGGCGCCAACGGTGTACACCTCTCCTTCATGCGGCTATTTATCCTTTTTCCATATACATACAGTATACACACACACACACACAATTTAAACGGTTTCAAATAATCATTTTCTCATATCACAGGTAACTACGATGATTATGCCGTGGAAAAACTGGATCCTTGTACTCTTCGGGGTCTCCCTTACTTCAGCAGCATCCACGACACCAGGAACATGGATGTGAGTACTTAGCATCATGCTTATTAACAATTATCTCTCATTTGTCAAAATAATGATTAAACAAACAGGGTGGTTTTTGAAAATGAGAAAGAAAATCTAAGAAATTTGAAAATTTCGTCATATAGGGTGTCTCGAAATTCGCGCACCAGAAGCATACCGGCGGATTCCTTGCGAAATATTAAGACGAAAGTTACCTATACAAAAAAGTCCGCGGGGACTTAGTTCTTCCGTAAAAAGGACTTAATAACGAACCAATTAGCGTTCGTCGATAGGAAAGACTGTCTAAAATCCACAAGAATCCGCATCGCCTTACTAGGGAGAATAAGACAATAATGTGTGGTGTTCCCCGCTCCGCCCGCCGCGCTTGAAGCCACCGTGAGCGATTGACATCAGACAGTCGGTTCACGCAATGAAAATTCCAAAGTGCGGATTCTTGTGGATTTTAGACAGTCTTTGCTATCGACGAACGCTAATTGGTTCGTTATTAAGTCCTTTTTACGGAAGAACTAAGTCCCCGCGGACTTTTTTGTATGGGTAACTTTCGTCTTAATATTTCGCAAGGAATCCGCCGGTATGCTTCTGGTGCGCGAATTTCGAGACACCCTGTATATATAGATATATATGTGTTTTGTGTATTACCAAATCGTATATATATATTTTTTTTAATACTTTTTCCCCGCTGTGAATGAAAGGCATTAATAGTGTTCATAAAAAATATTCTTAAAATTTTTTCTCCCCGTAAAGCGGCACACGTAATTCCAGAAGAGTTTTAATTCAACCGTGAAACTAACGTAGCAGCTAAAGTAGCCAGTAGGTAAATTTCTTTTTAGCGTTTTAGCCCACGCATCTTTCGATCTTGCTGTGCTACAGCAAGGACAACGACGTGTCGTGGTATACGCAACGCGGTTGAGCCAAGGCAAGGCGAGGCAAGGCGAAGCGAACCATAAGGCGTTTAGAATTTCTACGTAGGTAAAAATCTTAGGCCCCCCCTTCTCGTCCGGCGTAGGTTTTTCCACGATAAAACTGAGTTTATTGCTTTTCAAAGTGTTTGTTAACAGATCCTTCAGCTCCGTCTCGTATAGTCTCTTATAAGATATTTCAACCGTGTGAATGGATATGGGGGGAGGGGGAGGGAAAAGAAAATTTAACACTTCAATTTACTGCAATTACTATAAAATGATGAAAGAATTCTTTAACATCGTATATATCGTATGATTTTCATCAATTCCTTTCACCGAATGAAAATTTATTATGAAAATTAAAGAATTTTAACGGGGTTAAGAATAATCGCGTTCGATTTATTATAATACATATAACGAAGAGAACTACAGCTCTCTCTCTTTCTCTCTCTCTCTCTCTGTTCATAAGGATAAAAATTCTACCGCTAGTTTCTCCAAAGTACAGATCTTATCTAGAGCTGTTACACGCTCGGGTAGTATTACGCTCGCATCAGTCGCGTTTCACGACACCGTGGGAATGGTAACGATCCTGCAGGAAGAAAGGAAGGAAGGAAGGAAAGGAAAGGAAAGGAATAAGGGCGCTGACAATAAGCTCCTGCAGGCATAATATAGAACTAGTTGCGAGTATCAGTGGTTGAAAATTTTCGGTACCAAAAATCATCGATAAAAATGTTCATTTTTAATGGGGATGAGAATATACATCTATGCCAAGACTCAAGTGTATAAAGGAGATTGATAGGTGTCAGAAAATCAGTCTGTGTGTCTATCGAGGGATTCTCATCTCTCTAAACTTTAGCCAGAATTTAAAAACGTCAACGAACAAACGATTCAAGGCTTCTTAGTTCCGAGTGCTCTGCGAGTACTCCTGCAGGCTATATCTCACTCCTTACGCTTCCTCACACAACACGTTAACACATATATATACACATCCCATCTCTCTATGGACCCATTAATTTTTCTCTCGTCGAGATAACTACTCCTCTCCTTATGCTTGCCTCCTTCGTTTTCTCGGTTGCTTCCTTGCTTTAATACACTGCAGCATGATACTAACTCCTGTTCTTATATACCTACTACTGCAGTGCACTAGAGCTATTGCTTGTATATATATATATATACTATATAATACACCTACTACCTATGCTTGCAGTTACCGTTCTCGAATGCACATACACTGATCTCTAGGGAAAGATCTCTTCTATATTAGTTAGTTGACATGGCAAATGTACGAAACTAGTTTTTACCTTAGATCAAAAATGAACAACGAGAGAACGAGTAGCCGAGGCTTGATAAATACTAGTTCAAGCCTATAGCTTATCAACTTCTGATTATTGCCATTTCCTTGATTGCTAATCACTCTATTTACCATTTACCTTTATCATTTGATTCTAAATTACTTGTAATATTATCTGAATCACATGTATAATGATGAGAAAATTATAAGAAATTATATTTATAATTTGATGAAATTTGAAATTGAAAATAGAAAATGAAACGACCAAAGGATCTTTCTATAGGCGGTTTAAAATATCTTACGCAAGAATAGGTTTGGGTAATAAGTGAGAGAAATGAGTTAGGGGTTTGAAAATGTCCGATACTATCAACAATGGGATTATGGGATAAGCCGCGTATCCAGGCATCGAGCTCTCTCTCATTCTCTTTCGGTTCTTCGGACACGGGGGTCAGCGAAATCAGAGACAGATCGGTGGGGTAATTGAAAAAGCAGGATTAATGTATTCGTGAGCACGTTTCTGAGGTTATAAATTTGATACGTCAGTTACTCCTCTTATGTACGGGGATGTTGTAACAAAGACTCGTAATAAATTAGATAAGGGTAGTAAAACTGGGATTTTCTCTTTTTTTTTTTTCATTATTATTTTCTATTAGCAATTTTAGTCGCAGATAAGATATGACGAATATAAAGCCGCACAATAAAACCTGCGTCCTTTTTTTTTTTTTTTTACCCAAAATTTCATGACCGGATGTTGAAGTGAAATTCCTAAAGATCAGAATGCGGACAGCTAAAAACTCCGAGAGTCCAGAAAATTAAAAAACAAAAATAGTTCCTTTTATTCGGAGGTTTTGGGCTTCCGGATATTTGGCTTCCGGAATTTTTAACATCCGGTGTCCTTCGATGAAAAAATTTTTCAAATCGGCTGGGTAGAGTATCGGAGAAATACTTTTACTGAAAACTGTAATAATCCAGAATTTTCAACTCGGCTATGAAATTTCTGATGCTAGTTCGAAAAATGAAGAAATCTGAAAACAAAATTTTAGATATAACGACACGTCGTGTCGTTTCGTTGAAAACATAAACGAATATCATAAATAAAAAAAAGACGCGTGTATAGATATTGTGCGTCTTCGCAGGTATTATATACCTCGATCTTGGCTAATTCCCTTGTACAGGTCTATAATCTATTCCTACATACATCTACGAGCTAATTTTACATGACTTGGTTACTCCGTTGCTCTACAGGGGTTCGGCGTCTTGCGGCGTCCTCAGCCTCCATCGTTCCGCGACTATATATTATATTTATTACAACGATACGATCGGTCGTTGCTATAAAATCCTTTATTATACGTATATGGGTACACTGTAGCTTGTTGTTGAAAGGTGACAAATTTCAGTAGTTTTTTTTTTCTTTTTCTTTTTCTTTTTCTTACTTGTTTTTGTGTCTCTATGTGTGTGTGTAAGAATTAAAGCTCTTCCGATATCAACTACATACGTATACGTAATAGGATTTACTTTTATCAACCAATAGTTGCGTTCGAAAGAAAATTATTAGCAAAAAAATTGACGCTTTTCGGGATTTTTGCAATAAAATTATCGATTCTGGCAATTCTGATGAAATCCATATACAAATATAACGTAACGTAACGTCATCATATAATACATCTTCTCCATGACTCCATGCACCATATAGTTTGGCAGTGGAACGAAATGAATATATTGTATACGACCCCCGAACCAAACTAAATTTGCCGAATCGCAGGGAGGATAATGCGGCCACAAGGAAAGATTTAAACGTTGATCTGCGCGGGGAGTGAAAAAAAAGATGCGAGAAGCAGAGCTACGATGTATAAATTCGTGTATATATATATATATATATATAGAGGTATATACTTACACACACACACATGTATACAGGGAAAAAAAAATTATACGCGCGGTATATATTGTCCTGAAGTTTTTGGTCGTAGGTCGAAAATCGTGAGAACGAAATTTGAGCTGGAGTAGGCGGTCGTTTAGTTAAGCTTGCGCACCCTTCGAACCCTCAGGATCCTCCCTTGCGTGACCAATCCTTGAATTACCGCCCTGCTTCCATTTTGTCTATCCAGACTATTCCCTGGTCCCTTTTATTTTCTCATCAAACTCCAGCGAGGTCCTTTAATTTCTGGAAATATCATCTGATAGGATATTCATGAAAGAAGGGGTTGATCATGATATTTTGTAAATTAGAAAGATCTGGACTTCCTAGATTCAAGTCTTTCCTTAGAATCGAATTTTTTTATCCGTACCAAGGAGGTCCTTGATATAATCATTTCAGAATTTCAATATCCCCATGGACAAGGACGTCTCCAGGTATGTACAAAAAAAAATTTAGTCGAAACCCCGGGTTCCTATCGTAATTCACCCCAAGGCCTGTGAATTTTTAAATTTGAATGAAACAAGATTTATTCGAATATGACCAAATTAAGAAACCCTAATCGGATCCTTAGCCCCTAATCTCTACGCTATGAAGATCTAATTAAATATGTCCGATATATCTGTGATACAAGATGGGATCACGACCCGGAGATCATGCGAAAGAATAAAGGTAAAGCGTGCGAGTTACAGTTATGGAATCTTCACAGTCCACCGGTCAACTAGGAAGCATTTTTCTGTCGCGCCAAGCCAGGTGAGATTCGATCTTCGGATGAAGATATCGGCTGCCCCATGAGCAGCCTCCGATCCTCGAGTTCCTCTCTTGCAGGTTCTTTCATCATTTTTTTTTTTTTTTCTTCTTTTATTTCACCGTATTCAGTCACGATACTCCAATCAAAGTGAAATTACGAATTCTGATAATTGCGAGATTCAGGAATTGAACTTAAATTATTATCACAGTCACGGATTATTTTAGGGATTTTTTATTCGATGCAACGGATTTTTGAAAGCTGTACACCTGATTATTATTAAACAATTGTGAGAGGATTGAATGTATGGGATTCTGGTTTGAGAAGAATTCACAAAAAAGAGCATAATCTGTAATTTTTAAAAACGTTCAAGTTCAAGTTCGAGTTCAAAACTCTCAAAGTTCAAAGATCCAAAAATTTCTGTTTATTTCTCAGAACGTCGAGACACGATGTCATGAATAATTGATAGGATTTTGAAACTCATTTTTTTCTTTTCCAAAAAGTAAATCTCAATACGATCAATACAGCCCGAGTTATTAAATACTGAATGAATATACATGCGTGAATTTCAAATTTCGGAGGTTTGGCTTTTCGGATCTTTATAGTTATCGGAATTTCGAATCTTTGGTGTTCTTCATTTGAAAGTTTTTGAAATTGGCTATTAAGACTATCGGAGTAAAACGCCTTGAAAAAAAAAAACAAAAAAAACTGTGATTCGGTAATATAAAAATCCGCAATCTCACTCTATTCACTCTCGCAAAAACGTTGAAGATCATAAGCAAGAACATTTTCACATATATATACCTTAAAGCGATAAGTTGCATCTTGTAAAGTGAACGAAAGTGAGGTAGGCGTGTAGCCGCACTGTACTTTACTGAATCGCTTACTATCGTATCGGATTATGTAAAGCAGTGAAATAAACGGATGTAACCCATCGTTTATACAAACTATAAACTGTAAATAAAGACCCCGTTGGTAGACCCAATGACGATGTAATTCATCGTGGAATACAATATCATTATTCAGGATTCATTTCGTCATTAAAAAATATTTAGCGCATAATAGAAAACCGAGAAGAAAGAAGAACAAAAAAAAAAACAAACAAAACAGGCAAAAACTACCCTTATGCTTCTTCGGCAGCTTTAGCTCTTCTGTCTTTTTTTTTTTTTTCTTCCTTTTTACGTCAAAAGCGGATGAAGTTCCGGGCTCGTGCCATGGCACACCGGCCCGAGTATAGAGACAGCCGGTGCAGGATGAGCATCCCACGCAAAAGCGCATATGAATGTTATTGCACTCTATTAGGAGACAGGGCATTACTTTTGGGATGGTATGGCGCGCGGTGTGGCGCGTCGCCTCTATGGCGTGGGTTGTCAGGCCAAAATATTACCCACTGCATGGGTACTTTATTGTTTTAGTAGAATTACCGAGACCGGTAACTTATCGTGGCTGGTATATTAGCGGCTTTGGTTTTAAACCGACTCGACGAAGAGTTCGTATGCAGGTTCCTCCGAGGATTTCTTATTCCTCATTACTCGATCATTCATGAAATTTATTTTACCTTAAGTATATTCGACTCTCTTTCCTGCATGAGCTCTTCGAAATCAGTCGTACATACATACAGCCATATCGTTCCGTTCCATTTCAAATCCAACAAATGTCCATGGCGTACATATCCCATATATCGCTCCATCATCTCGGATGACTGGATCACGAGAACTGGTCATTGCATCTCTCGCTTCTCCCTTTAGATTTCGACCCTTCTTCGTCTTCTCTCCACGTTCATTCGGTGAATTTAAATAATCGCCGGAACAAATCGCCCCCGCGTCTGTAGGGCTGGGGAAGTTTCTACTCTCGATTGGGGTGGGTGCAGGCTTTCGTATCTGTGGTACATCCGTGCACCATAGATGAACCAGAGAATCCCACTGCAGGGGGGAAAGACCGAGAAAAATATTGAAAATTAGAGAGAGAGTTCACTTCACGGTTCAGAGACTCGACTGCATGGACGAGTACAAGTTATCGTCATCTACCTCCGAGGATAGAGGACCGAAGTTACAGGCCCGATATTTTCGTGGGAAACCCACGCACAATGGACAACAAATTAGGAAAGAAATACAGGGAATGGAACGAACCGAGAATGCGTTATTTTCATAAATTAACTGAGCGAGTCTCTTCCCTGGACATTCGATTATCCATGAAGCATCCGAAAATCAACCCCTCAGCAATTTTCAAATCGCTATTTTTCAATCGCGAAATAAATAGCCGGTTTTCGGGGGCAAGGGGGGAAGCGGGGTGGGTAGGATAAAATAAACCGGTAGCTGCAGTAAAAGTTGCGAGAAATCGGCAGCCAGTTCCAGGGAACATTAAATTAAAACTGATTACCCTGAAAGGATTGCAGCGGGGAAGTAAATTAAAGCGAGTACCTATAACAACGCGTATGGGAGCGAGGGGGGGGGCCTACCCTTGGTAATCAATTAACCTCTGGAGAGGTTGGCTTGAGTTTTATTACCGAATATATCGCGTTTGTATTACTAGTGAAACGTTTTAAGGAGGCTCTTCAAACCGCGATACGATCTCTCCTGATTTTACTTTGATTTTAACCAACGACTCGACTGTCTTGTCTGTCTGACTACCCGATGCACAAAAGAACGCTTAGACTATACGTAAAAGGAATCGCGCAGGACATTTTTGGTACGGAATTAATACCACGGCTATTCCGCGCGTCTCTGATTTAATCAGGGATTTTGACTATGGGACCAGGTAGCAGTATAAACGATCATAAAACTCGGGGGGATAAAATTTAGGGTCGTCCTTAAAGCGCGCGAAAAATTTTAACTGCGACAAAGTTCGTCCTGGTATTCTCGGTTTATATATTCGGATATTGTTGTTCCCGGGCAGGAAATACGATCAGAATCGGAATAATTTGATCAAACTTTGTCTACTCGGTATCCGGAATAGGGAGCGGTGGATAGCGATATCGAAACTGGATTCTGAACTGACGTTAGAGGTATATCGGGAGTCCCAACGTACGATGCGATTGCTCGAGGGTATGTTATGAGGTATAATCTATAATGTATACCTACCGCGCGCAACCACGATATCGTACTGCCCTCCGGTGGTCCTGATCCTCACAGAGTTCGTCCTCGGGACTAATTTTCAACCTATCTATTCCAGGCGAGATAACGCCACCGGTTTTAACTCTCAAAGAACTTAATTCAAAGTGGAAATCCCGTTTCCATGATCGGTATGAGAAAGTTGTTTTTTCAAAACCGCAGATTATTTCCGATCGCGTTTTGGACAGAAAAGAAAATGAATTGGAATTTTCTAACTTTAAGGGATGCAGGAAAGGACGAGTCTTTTATTTTTTAAGGCGATACTTTAGGCTGCGATTACCGATCGTTCTAACAATATCGAGTAGTATAGGAAAGCGAAGTATATATACGACCTCAAGGTATAAAAGTATAATATTCGCAGGTTCATAAATTCGGTGCGGTTGCATATCCAATCACTGTAAATGATTTATACCTTGTTCGAGCGCCCCCTGGTGCACCCACATCGGTATGTACTTACACGTATACAATTATACCCGCGAATACTAAGGCGGCAAGTCTCTTTCATAAACAAAACGATTTTACTTATATATATATATTCATATAATGTACCGGTTATTCGTATATGGCTGATTCTCAAGAAAAATCGAAATTAGCTTTATCGAGTTGATAAATTTTTTTAAACTCATTATCGAATTTTTTTTCGCTCGATCCTTAGTTTATGTCTTGTTTGATAAAAATATTATAGTGGTCCCCAACTTTTTTGAGTTTGAATTAAATATAAAGATAAAAAAAAAAAAAAAAAAATTCTCGACATTATAGACTTTCAGCGTACTGAAACCAATCAAACGAACATTTAAATATCTTATACTTATTAGAAAATACATCATTCCCTCACAGGAATCATTCCCTTAGCAAAAAATTTTATGAGGGAATGATGATGAGGGAATGACGAAATGACACAAAATTGCCACAAGCTTATAAACATAACTATATTTTCTTACGAACTGTGAACAGTACTTTATTACTACCGGAAACATATACAAATATGCTATAATTATTCAATAAAAAGTGCTTACCTTTTTATTACATTACATGAGGGAATGACATCTAAAAATGTAATATTTAAAAAACTCGCTGTCAAATTCGTTTTAACAAAACATCTTTTCTTCAACAGTCCGCTATTGTGTATGTTGTCAAGGTCAATTTTGCCATGTACAAAAAAAATTGCAGTGGAGCTTGATAGGCCTTTAAATTTTGCTCCAATCACACTGTTTCAAAACGGTGAGGGAATGATCGATTTTTCACGGACAAATGTTGAATTATATCTAAAAATATTTCCAATTGCATTTTTTAAACTATAAACTCATGTAGGTACAGTCAATACTATCCTATATGAGTAAAAAATAAGATAACAAACAATAAGTGAGGAATTCTACGATTTAAGTTGATGGTTCTCTTCGAATTTAGTAGTTGGGACATAGTGAGGGAATGATTTTCAGGCTACTTTCTTGGATATATCTTTTTTGTTTATCATATAAAAAATAAATTTGTTTTATAAATTTGTACATCTAGTACAGTAGTTTTATTAATAAAAAAGACTTTTCGTAATTGACGATCCTGGTTTGTAAAAATCATTAAGGACATCAATTTCGATTTTTTTCGAGAATCAGCCATATACTTATATATATAGGCGTATATTTACTACTAACAACGATTATCGGTATATATACACAGCGATCGACTATCGCAATGATAGACATTTTCGTACTACAATTTTCACCCGCTATAATCTGCGGTACTAGAAACGATTTTTATCATTCTGCATCGTAATGTTTATTGAATTGTCAAATTGATCGATTTTCATTTGAAAAACACCATAAAATAGATTTCTCATGGGGAGATTCAGATTTTTAAATTTTAACTATCATTAACGTCAGTCCTGCGACAGGCGAGTAAGCTTTGACCTCTGTATCGCAGCGGGAGGGTTGGGGTGGTTATTTTCATTTTTTCTTTCTTCCTTTTTTTTTCTTTTGCAAATTTCTTTTTTCATCTTTTCATCGCAGCGATTTCAATGTCGCTATTTTTCTTCCTTCGCGCCACAGGGCCACAATTTTTATGGTCTTGAAGTAGCGTTGACGAATTTTGACCACCCTGACTTTAACTGTTCTGTCTTTAACCGGTTTTAACTGTTATAGTCTCTGTCGAAATGGATTTTTACCAATTTTAGAAACTTGGCTTAAAACCTAAACTTAGAGGATGACAACTCCACCTTGACGTTCAATTTTATCGCTGTTTAACAAAACTCTATCAATTAGTTACCTCGTCAACTTTCTCTCTCTCTCTTTCTCTCTAGGAAGTTGAATTTTTTTCTTCGTCAAAATAGGTTTCAAAAAGTACTTTCCAATTTTTGTTTTTTTTTCTTTTCAAACATCGATTCAAAACTTATTAACAGACAACTTGACCAATAGTGTAAATATTAAGGGTTTTATTTCAAAATACTTTGGCTCTAATTTGAAGAGATTGACGTCGTTTTTTTTTGTTTTTTTTTTACAAATTCTGAAACTTCATTTTCGTGATAGAAATCATCTTGCGATTATTGTCAAATAATCTGTAGATACGAAAACGATTTTTTAACGTTATTAAAAATTCGAAATTTCACTCGCACTTGGTTTAGCGAATAGTGTGGCCAGTCTAACAGTAGTTTGGTTAACCCCGATCGTGTAACCACCCTCGGTCTGTGTCGCGTGAATCACGTTCGGACGCTCGCACGTCATACGCTGCGTTAAACACGTTGAACCGTTATTTCAACGCCAATTAAGCCTATCGATCGGTTCGGAAGCGTCATTTGTTTTACCGATACTTTACTCCCAAAAAAAAAAAAAAAAACTCACACAGAATACGAGAAGAAGGATGAAGATGATGAGGTGAAGGAGAAGCACATGCACATGCACTCCGCTTATTTCTTTATTTTAAACAAATTTAACGATTTTCTTATATAGGAATATAATAAATCTGTTGGGAATTGTTCAAATTCAAGTTCTGGCATATCGAGGATTAATAGGATTACCATTTACCCCGCTTTCGAAAGTTGTGAATATAACGTTGAAACAGATAATGATCTTCGATCGTGCGGTATTCTGTTTCGTTAGATCGGGATTCCGCTTTTCGAAAGGTCTTGCAAATCATACGCGGGGTGGTGTATATGCCATAAATTATTATACTTATCGTGTTGGATGTATAATAGTAGTCCGTGACTCGAAGTCCGTATAACAGAAAATCGCGCGGGCTTCTAGTGAAAGTACAATTGCATTTATCCGCACGTGCCAACAACATGTATGTATACGTGCAGATCCTACTTCTTGCCACTCGCTGCGGCAGTTCTTTGTTGTATTACGTAATCGTAAATTCGTCACGATATATTCAATACTTTTTTGAATTTACCTACTGAATCTCATCCGATTTTCTCGTACCTATATGTAATCAGACCAAAACAACAAGATATAAGACTCCAAGAATCGTCGTGCGTCATTATTTCTTATCGTTGTTGATTCATAAATAAACCTTCAAGACAGGTACTACACAAATCCATCAAGGCCATCTGAGATTCATATTAATAGAATCTATATACAGGGTGGGTTTTTTTTTTTCAAAGTATTTACAAGCTAAAAACATTTTATTTTGCTATTTAAAAAAATTATGACCAAATTTTTGGGATCTAGGCATATCGCGCTTTCACGAAAACGCACGGTATATGGATGTTATTCCGATTTAATTGAAGTTATTCTTAGTATCTGCTCTTCACTTGATAAAAATCTTACCGCGAATTCCCTCTCGGCTCATTATCACATTGATCTAATTTTTTTTTTTTATCTGAAGACTATCGACGATAAAACCAACAAATCTTACCGATTATCGAGACTCGAGGTACTCGACTTCTACATGGGAAGTTAATGAAATCAGGATTCAACATTTTGATCCTGTATTGCAATAAATAAATGAAGTCATCGCTCTGATTTCTTCGTTTTGTTTTTTTTTTAATTTTAATTGAATTTGTTTGACTTAGAGAGAAGGAGGTATATGTTGAAAACACCTGTGGTTCACTTTCACGTTTGTTATAGTGAATTCATCCTGTCTTTTCTCGTGTCTTTATCCTTTAACTTTACTGCAGGAGATCGTAGAGCGTAGGTTCACATAATATCCTTAATAAGTTCGGGGAAAATCATGCGGGGAGTAAATAGTGTCGTAACAATGTTAACACCATTGGGCATCGCCACCCGATCCACCTCATCCTTAGAGCAATCTTCAGAGATCCTTACCTACGCTGCCAACCGGTTTACTCGTACCCATACCGCTGAGATCTCGTCGAGGTCCCCTTCTTTACTTCTGCATCGTTGCATCGTAGTCGCATGGTACGAGGGACGAAGAAGGTCTGCGAGGACAGGAATCTGGAGTAAAATGTATCTTCGTGTCTCCTTTATGCGGTTTAGTTTATTTGTTCATTCTACGTAGTGCGACCCTGCCACGCGACACCGTAGCTCGACAAGATTAACTCCTTTTTATTTTCTAGAAAAGGAGAATTTGTCAGGCAACTCTTTTTTACACATCTCTTCTACCAGATAAACTTACCTCGAAAAGTCTGACTTTCTTAATACTATTATCAACATTATTAGAAGCAGCCCTCGCCGTTGTATCATAAATCTGATTGCCAAGAGCGAGTGCTTCGATTACCTGGAAATCAAACCAGGCAAAGTTTAAAAAATGTTTAAATCACTTAAAACTAAACATATACCCAGGCGATAAAATCGGTTCAATATTTATCTGAGTAAGTGTTGTTGAGTATATTGAGCTACTCCGTCATCGCCGGAAATAAATGTTCAGTTTTACTTCATTCGCAAAGAATTACCGAACTTTTGGCACCTAGCTTTCGAGCTTCTTCTCTTCCGTTTTTATGATTTATCTAGTCTTTTAAATCCTGCTCGATGCCGGAAATGAATTTGATCGATACGAATCGTCTGTATTATTAATCCACCAACAAAATCCTCCCAAATGAGGTACTTTTAAAAACGAGTTCCGGTCATCCGGATTCTGAGATCGTCCTGTCGCTTTACTACCTCCTGGAAAACGCGGGAAAACTATCCTCAGAGTCATAGCGACGTTGACGCCATCGGGCATTACCATCCAATTCACCTAAGCTCAGCCTGAGAGCAATCTAAGAGATCCTATCCTTCGCATCCAACCGGTTACCTCGTACCATCTAAAGCAGCATATTCTCTTCTTCTGCGCACCGCACTTCCCCGTCAAAAAAAGCAAGGATTAGAATCTGGAGTGAAGCTTGGTGTTCCCTTCGTGGCAAAGTTTTATTCGCTAATTTCTCATGCCGAACCTGCCAAGCGATCGTAGTATCGCTTTAGAATGAATAGGAGATGAGCCAAAGGTTAAAGAACGATTGAAACTCAGAGGATTATTTTCTGCCGTTTTTATTCTGTAACGAATTGTACATATAGTATTGTGTTCTTGAAACGCAAAGTCATTAACAATTTCATATTATAATGTGTTCAGGAGAGATCGGTTTCGCATGTTGATCTAATGATCGTCAATTACAAAAAGGCTTATCGTCGCCCGAATGAATTGACACGAAAATTAATCGGCTGGCCAATTTTACTAGTGAATTGTAAGGTGACGTTTTTTGATCCTGGTCCACCGCTGATGAGTCTAGGAAACGCTCCGAGTGTTTTGTTGAAAGATTGATCAATCGCTGATATAAACGTGAGTGTGTAGCTTGCATTGATCTTCAGGGTTTGGGTAGTGATTTTATTTGGAATTGCTGCTTTGTATACTGGATGTTGTGTCAAAAGCCAATCACCATTCTGTCGATTACCAATATACAAGTTATTTCCAATGTAGGTAACGTTAGCCGGACCACGCCACTGTGTAACTCTTGGTATAAGGCTGGCGGAAAAACCAACAGCCATGACAAAGCCCACGAGAATGAAACACTTGTTGAACATTTTTTTTTTTTTATTACTTCTTAAATCTGCACTGCGATATATTATTAATGTCGAGTTGTTGTCGCTCGAATGACTATGCACTGATTTTATTCTGACAACGCGGCTTCACTACGATTCATTATATTCCTACCAGTTCAAGAATCTTATCTCTAACAATATGACCGCGTTTTATCAACCTGCATTATCTTGTCATATCATAGATGATGATTCTGACTATAGAGAAAATTCTCACAACGTTGGGGAATTGTTTTTCTAAAAAATGATCTCGTTCCATAAATTTTCTGTGCAATTCAAATGTTTATCGATTATCATATTTTATTCCCAAATATCTAATGTGGCGATCAGTTGATGCTTCCGGCACTTTACATTGTTTCTTGATGACTTAAATTGCGGTGATTTGTAATCAAGCACTTGAGTACTCGTGAAGATAAGCACTTGAGCAAATCATAGGCTTCTACACTCAGACATCTATATCTACAGATATCATTGCACTCGAGTACGCAATAGCAGTGATTACATTGGTCACGGGTTTTACCTATAGTATGTGATCATTTTTTTTTTACTATTGATAGTGATTACCACACCTTAGAGAGCTGATGAATTTTTCCAGTATGTTTATAATGGAGAATTGTCGTGTGGTCGTATGCTAATACGACCCACCGTCGATGCTGCCTATTCAAATTGATACAATAATAGCAAGAATTAATTAGCACTATCTTGTACGTCATTTGATATAACGATTCTACTATCAATGAATTCGTAGAAGTCTCAAGAGGGAGGGAGGCAATGAGATTATAGACGTTGGTATGTCAAGTGATTTCTGGTAATCAATGAGAGTACAGAATAAATAGTAATCGATATTTTTCTTCCTGTTTTTACAATCCGAATCGATTCAGAGAGAAAGTTATAATTAAAGTTCTACCTGAAAGTGAAATGTGGATAAAGGTTTTCGTCAAATGATTGGTTTCGAAAGTTTTTATCATCATTAGGAACTCGCTGCTGATTGTGTAATAGTATACTTGGTCTCTTCGAATTATATCGACAATAATAAGTAATTAAGCATTGATTGAATTCTCACAATTTAATTAGAAGTAGCCAGCACCGTGGTCTCTTAAATCTTATTGACAAAATCGAGTGCTTCGATTACCTAGAAATCACGTATCGAATTATTATTGATCGTGATAAAGTCAAATCATGGAAAGACCAAGAAATGTTGAAATCACTTAAAATTAAACATAACCAGGTGATAAAATCGGTTCGATATTTATCTGAATAAGTGTTGTTGAGTTGATTGAGCTACTCCGTCATCGCCGGAAATGAATATTCAGTTTTACTTCTTTCACAAAGAATTACCGAACTTTTGGCACCTTTCGAGTTTCTTCTCTTCCGTTTTCATGATCTTATAGATACGATTCGTCTGTGTTATGAAAAACACCAACAAAACTTGTTCCAGTTGATATGCTTCTCCAAAAAAATGATCAACCGCTCAAATACTCATCAACAATTCAAGACAACTGTTTTTCAAATCATTAAAACGATGTGCAGGTCATGATAAAAAATAAATAAAAATAAAGAAAGAAATCGAGGCGTTTATCGTGTACGGTTATCGATTCAATGAAATCTGTAGATTACGTATTATATCGATAAGATTCAGACTAGTATAAAATCTGATGGCTAGTGAGCTCAGTACTATCTCATCATCGAATCAGCTCAGAGCCAAACTGTGATATTAGATATTTTCCTGAAGTACTAAATTTCTAAAAATGTTGAAAAATTGTTCAATTCTCGTCGCCTTGATCCTGGCTGTGGCTGTGACTGCCAATGTCATACCAAGAGCCATTGAAGAACGTGCTGCAGCCAACGTTACTTACGTCGGAAACAATTTGTACATTGGAAAGAGATCCGGAAATGACTGGCTCTCGAGGACGGATTCAGTGTACCAGGCTGCTGTTGCATCAAAGAGGGTTACAAAGACCCTGAACATCGTTACTTACTTCAATCTCACATATGTGGCAGCGATTGATCAAGCAAATAGCACAGCTCGTGGAGCTTATCCAACTCTTATCAGCGGTGGACCAGGACAGAGAAACACGACGTTGCTTTTTACCAGCAAAGTTGGACAGCCGGTGAACTTCACAGTGAGCACATACGTGCGATATTAATAACTATTTGTAGAACCGCATATGTCTGTTTTTTTTCCTGTTAATAAAAACGAACAATCTTTACTGCATTTACCCGATTCTTTCGATTTCTCTTATCGCTTGATTAAATTGTCGAAAATTAAGTCCAATAATTTAAGAGCCCTAACTATTAAAGCCAGAATTATGTCCATGGTATGTAAGGATCGAGTGTGGTAAGGAATCGCCGTAAATGGTCCGAGATACGCACACAATACGCATTCCTCGTACCATGAACGGCGAAACAATCGTAGGATTAAAAACCTGCACGGGAATTGGCTGTGCTGAAAATATATCTCGTTGAAAATTATTGCGTTTTTTGTCGCAATGCGAAAATAAGATTTTGAATCCTCACGCAATTGCGAATTTCCTTCGATCAGTGAGTCTCTCTTTCATCGTAGCTGCTTGTGGGGATTATCGCGTCGCTTTGTCGTCTCCTTAGAAAAACAGAAGGAAAACTTACCGAGGACTCAAGAGCATAGTAACAATGTTAACACCACCGGGCATTACCACCCGATCCACCTTAGCCTCTGAGAGCAATCTCTGAGATCCTTACCTACGCGGTTAACCGGTTTCCTCATGCTGCCAAGAACCGACGTCCCCGCTTCTTTCTCTTCATGCTTGCTCTTGCAGGTCCACCGAAAGCGAACTCCAGGATGGGAATCTGGAGTAATACGTCCTCTGTCCAGATTATTTATTCCATGAGATTATCGGACGAATTTGCGAGCTACTCGTTTTCCACAAAAAGCAACCGACCCATGATTTTTTTTAGGTCAGGTGGCTTTCTGGTAGATTTAATTATTACACATGTTTAAAAAATTTGGGTATGGTTCTGGTTATTAAGATCATAAATATGTCTACTGCAATGGGTATATTCAAGGACCGAGTGTGGTAAGAAATTACCGTAAATGGTCGAGGAGTATGGGGTCGGTATAAGTCTGTGATACGCACACAATACACATTCCTCGTACCATGAACGGCGAAACACTCGTAGAATTAAAAAGTATAAGCTGCGGTTAGCTCGGCTGCGAATGACCGGAGGCAAAATACGATGCGGTGCGGTGCGGTAGATTCATCGTGTTGTATTAAACGTACTGTGATTCTCGACGATCAGCGTCCCTCTCAACATATGTGACAACGACCGACGTCAGTCCGAAAGAAACGCAGTGTCATAATGCGTCGAGCAGTCTTAAGATTCTTTCGATTAGAAAAATAATAGGACTCACCAATTACAATTTAAATAAGGGATAATCGGAATGATGTAATCATTAGATGCTAGTTACTGTATTTTTGATCATTTCAGAAACCCTTGTAGTCATTGAAAATACTGTCGCAAGTATATCAAGAATCAAGAGTCAAATTTTCTTTCCTACAGAAGCGATGGTTTTCGAAATGGACATTTTTCAAACAACAATCTGCTACGTTTTTGACTATTTTTGCAATTTACTTTCGAATCGAAGTTTTCGGAAATCAATACACGAAATTACTGCAACCTACGATCGTTTTTCGTATGAGTTATGACCTAATCGCATAAGGGTAGGTCATATTCTGTTATATTTAATTTCTTAATTGATGAAACCTGACATTTTATTTTTCGTCCTGTTCCGGTTATTCCTTTCACTCATTGGACTAGGTATCATATTATAATTATAATTGAACGATAACTGCAGTAAAATTGACGAGATATTACTACTGATTTCTTATATCATTACTCCAAATCTGAACGAAATAATCTGACCTTCTTTTTGCAAGCGCAAATTGTTATTTGATAGAAATACGAATGGGAAAAATCAAAGGACTATATAATATTCAACATTTATATTTATTTCATTTAATTTCACAAATAGGCTGAACAGCCAGGATATCAATACATAAAAGAAAAAGCGTTCGATTTATAGTGTTAGTACCTCGATCAAGCTATTGTGTGTAGCCTGCGCTTATCTTTTTGCAAAGACATCAACCAAGGAAAAAATTTCTTTGCCAGGTGCGCTGGTGAACAGAATGGTGGCAGTTTTGCCGCCTGGACCACCGCTGACAAGGCTTGGAACAGATCCGGAGGATTGGTTAGCAGCCCTGTCGTAGGCATGGATGTAAGTGAGTTCGTAGTGCGCGAAGATCTCCAAAGTCTTCGTAACCACGGTATCTTCCACTGCGTCAGCCCAGACGCCAAATTGGGTCAGTTGATAATCGAGGGGATCCCGCTCTCCAATGAATAGATCATTGCCTTCGTATCTGATCGGGAAGCTTTCCTGATACTTGACGGCTCTGGGTATAACATTGGCGGTAACAGCCAAGACCAAGGCCAGGGTCACGAAAATCGAAAACTTGTTGAACATCTTTCAGGCGTTTATGAAAGAACTGAGTCTAATGTTAATGACGATGTGTTTTACTCAAACAAGAAGGTTACTGTATTGTAATGACGGAGTTGAAATGCTGCTTTATATAGGTACATCAAGGAAAAGATTTCATCATTTTATTTCCAATTGCAAATCATTGCTGATAATACACATGGAGCAAAGTCGAACTTGATTCCATGAAAAGAAGGGGGGGATCACGAAGAGGTATGATGATCTCGAATCAGATAGAAGATAAGGATTGAAGTACCGTGGAAAAGTCTAGAGATCACTTCTTGTCGATTAGACAGTAATTTCGGTGTATATCTCAATGCATAAATGTCAATATAAAGTATTATAACTATATTTATTATTAATCATTAAATGAGTGTTTCAATATGAAGGCATGATGAATTTTTTGAACTTGTTACCCCGATTTGTTGTATACTTACAATTGAACATGAAGATATTGATGTATCGGTGTATCCACTCGACCATGTAATAACCTTATAGTATAAATGATTCAAAAGGAATTTGCTGGCTGTAAGATAGGATATATGATTTTTTCGGTCGTTGTCTGCAATTATCACACCTTGGTAAGTCGATAAATCTCTGTGAAGTGTTCGTAATTGTGCATTGTGAGTTGAGTATGCTAATTCCAGTTACGATCTACGTTGCTTATTCGCTTCGATACAAATGGTCGGTTAAATGTCACGTGTGATTCAATATTACGATGAGAATGAATTTATTAATGTCTTAGACGGTGGGCAGTAGTGAGAACCGTTCCACCTGGTCAATCGTGACCTTAAATTATTATTGAATAAGAAAGTGATGATTAATAATATTAGCTTAGGCTTACGGATGCAAAGAATAAGCCGCGACATATGCGCGAAGGGATGATTCTTGCGAATTTTACCACGATCATCAAACCTTCGCTGGGGGTTGCAGAAAAAGATTCAGACCCTGACGATTGAATCTGAATCTCTACGATAAACGTTATTGGATTTTTTTGGGAAATCATTAACCCATTTGGATAAAATCCGAGATGGTTTTGTTGGCGCGGAATACCCCATGTAGCAAATACGTAACTATATGTAGAAAATATCGCGACTTTTTTGGTCTGTCGTTCCGTAATAACATTGCCTATACAGTATACCGCGCGATATAACAGATAAAAAAAAAAAAAATTGTGCCGTCAAAGAGAATGCTCACCGTCTTATACAGCGGTGCTTTGACGTTGAGGATAAGCAAAACGGTACCCTGCAGACTATGAAGGAAATGCGAGAGAGCGAGGGCACTGCAAGGAAGTGCTGCAGCTTCACCGGAAGACATTAAACAGATTTGACGAACGTTTTTATGCGTTGAAGTATATTTCGGCTACGTATAGGTATTTGTAAGTATATGTAGTGATAGAAGTGTGATGACTAAGCGGAAGAAGAGCTTTCCTAGTTTACCGAAAATGTTAAATCAATGGATTTCATTAATTATTCATTACTTTGCCGGATTATTGGATTTTATTGAGAATCCAATGTCGTCTATTAGCTGTTTTTTTAAAATCCCTGTAAGTCGGTTTTTGCATTTTCAAGTAAAACCGTTAATTTAAGTGACGAGAAACCTGTCGTTGAATAAGTTGTTTAAATCACCACTTCTACTGACTTTTTAGCGTAGTTTTAATAACAGGATTATAAAGATTGAGATTATCATCTTCCGGAAGCTGAATATCATCTCTGTATAAAGATCAGAGAGTAGGGTTTAAATCCTCATACGTGACTAGAGGGATGGAACGTTTAACGTGTATCCATTAATAATTTTTGATTAGGTATTTACAATATTAATGATCTGTTCAACTAGTGGAATTCAAGTCATTAGTTATGCAGGAGATAAACGTATTCATTAAAGTGAGAAACGGTGGTTAAACAATTAACCAAACCATCATTGCTGGTATAAAAGTCAAGAGAGTAGGTGTAGTAAATGAATACAAACATTTCACAGTCTTGGAATATTACGAAACTACAGATATTCAATCTCACGTCGTAAATCCTGTTTTCGGGATTCGGACTTCTTCACAAATGCCTGAAATCAGGACGATTTTTTAAATTTCCCAGAAATCGTTATTATTCATCGGCTTTTAATGACCCGGGTGGATCGTAGAGAAAACGGTACAAGTTCGCATTTGCCAATATGCAAACTTTTGACATAAGTTCTGTTTTTCTCTAAAAAAAAAAAAATAGTTACCCGCTCTTTCATCGCAAAAATTGCCTTTTTAATACACACGACGTCATACCTGGCTAATTTATAATAATTGGAATACTAGCCCAGTGAATTATTCGTACTTTACGACACAGAACAGACGAAACCGGTCGATATGCGCCAGTGAAGCACCTGGTGCAACGGGTGCAGCGGATGCAGGGTATCCTCTGTAATTATAGCACGATTATTTTACCGCGTCATTACTTTGAATTACTCTTCTTCGGGGCAATATATTCCGTTGCTGCGATGATCTGATAATCAGATATACCTATACGTGGGTGGCAATTTTCGGCTCGAATTTCACATATCAAAAACCATTTCCTGATTTCGTATCTTATCTCTTTCCCAGTATTACATGTGACGTATGTAGCTACCCTTCTCTCTTCTAGATTTTTTATTTTTTTTTACAATTTTATTCACCGGTAGCGAATCAAAGCCGCAAATCGTGCCGCACCTGCTTGTCCATCGAAACACAGAGAGAGAGATAATAAGAGAGAAAAAGGAATAAGGAAAAGGAGAGAAGGGAATGGATAGTGGAAAGAGGAGATACGTTGAATGCACTCGTTAAATGGGCGGCACCTTACCCTTCCGGATAGCAGACTGCCGTCAGTTGGCACGCAATATTATCGCGCGTCCGAGATCAAATCGGAGAGATAATTAAGCGCTTGGTGAAAATTACTGGACGTCCTAACAGTGGCGTAGCTTCCTCCAGGTATCAGAGTATCGAACACGTGATAGAGAGGGTATTGCTTTTCTCGTATTTTATTCTATCCAGTTACATAAATCCTGTAGGAACGTCCGTTCCAGAGATGAGGGGGGTTGAAATTTTTTTTTTTTTTTTCAAAACCATTCCAGCTAGAGGTAGGTTAAGGATTTTTCTCGAAGATATTAACCTAGGCTGGTGCAGGTAGTAAGGCACTGGGTATGTGTGGGTGATCTCCTAATTCCAGGGCGTCTAATTTGGGTGAAATATCGGGGGCTTCGACGCGAAGGAAGATCGACAAAGATCGGTATCTAAAGTGTGTAATTATCCAGTCGGCTTTTCGGGCCTCCGTAAAATCGGCATCGCCTTCTGACTATAAGACGGCACCGTATACCCCATGCGGGATATAAAAGGTGTTGAAATTCATTTCATTTGGAATTAAAACTAAAAAAATTTAATAAAATACTCAGCATTAGGATTATCTTTGAAATAGAATGATTATTCTTATCATTTTATTATTCGAAAATTTCGTAGTATCATATCGCAGATGAGGATAGGATAAGATTATATATATTTAATGATGCCGTAATGTCGATCATAATTACCGATTTGATTTATTTATAATACTATACGTTAAGCCCATGTATCAATATAATGTTATAACATATCTAACGACTCTATGTTATCTCCGAATGATTTATTCATCGATAGGCTTCGGGGTGTATGATGAATGTATGTAAATTTATACGTCTTTAGTCGGTTTGAAGATTGCCATTTATCCTCTTACCTAAACTCATGTAGGTCACTTTAAACCCATTCAATCAATTCCATAGTCGAAATAGAAATCCTGGTCAGATCTTCTCAAATCAGAATTCCGTATCATCCTTCGTTTTCGCGGACTGAACTATGCAAATTCTATTTGGAACCCCGTAGGTCAGCGAAAAAATCAGTTCAATGATTGATCTCTTTATGGACTTAGCATTCATCCCTTATTCCTTTCACTCATTGGACTATTATTGAAAATAATTGAACGATAACTGCAGTAAAATTGACGAGATATTACTACTGATTTCTTCTATCACCATTCCAAATTTTAACGAAATGACCTGAACTTCTTTTTGCAAGCGCAAATTGTTATTTGATAGAAATACGAATGGGAAAAATCAAAGGACTATATAATATTCAACATTTATATTTATTTCATTTAATTTAACAAATAGGCTGATCAGCCAGGATATCAATACATAAAAGAAAAAGCGTTCGATTTATAGTGTTAGTACCTCGATCAAGCTATTGTGTAGCTCGCGCTTATCTTTTTCCAAATACATCAACCAAGGAAAAAATTTCTTTGCCAGGTGCGCTGGTGAACAGAATGGTGGCAGTTTTGCCGCCTGGACCACCGCTGACAAGGCTTGGAACAGATCCGGAGGATTGGTTAGCAGCCCTGTCGTAGGCATGGATGTAAGTGAGTTCGTAGTGCGCGAAGATCTCCAAAGTCTTCGTAACCACGGTATCTTCCACTGCGTCAGCCCAGACGCCAAATTGGGTCAGTTGATAATCGAGGGGATCCCGCTCTCCAATGAATAGATCATTGCCTTCGTATTTGATCGGGAAGCTTTCCTGATCCTTGACGGCTCTGGGTATAACATTGGCGGTAACAGCCAAGGCCAAGGCCAGGATCACGAAAATCGAAAACTTGTTGAACATCTTTCAGGCGTTTATGAAAGAACTGAGTCTAATGTTAATGACGATGTGTTTTACTCAAACAAGAAGGTTACTGTATTGTAATGACGGAGTTGAAATGCTGCTTTATATACCTAGGTACATCAAGGAAAAGATTTTATCAATTTATTTCGTAATTTATTCCGAAAATCGTTGCTGATAATACACATGGAGCAAAGTCGAACTTGATTCTATGAAAAAAAGGGGGGATCATGAAGAGGTATGATGATCTCGAATCAGATAGGAGATAAAGATTGAAGTACCCTTGAAGGAAAAGTCCAGAGATCACTTCTTGTCGATTAGACAGTGATTTCGGTGTACCTATATCTCAATGCATAAATGTCAATATAAAGTATTATAACTATATTTATTATTAATCATTGAATGAGTATTTCAATATGAAGGCATGATGAATTTTTTGAACTTGTTGCCCCGATTTGTTGTATACTTACAATTGAACAATGTCGATCATAATTACCGATTTGATTTATTTATAATACATACTACGTTAAGCCCATGTATTAATATAATGTTATAACATATCTAACGACTCTATGTTATCTCCGAATGATTTATCCATCGATAGGCTTCGGGGTGTATGATGAATGTATGTAAATTTATACGTCTTTAGTCGGTTTAAAGATTGCCATTTATCCTCTTTCCTAAACTCCTGTAGTTCACTTTAAACCCATTCAATCAATTCCATAATCGAAATAGAAATCCTGGTCAGATCCTTTCAAATCTGAATTCCGTATTATCCTTCGTTTTCGCAGACTGGACTATTCAAATTCTATTTGGAATCCCGAAGGTCTGCGAAAAAATCAGTTCAATGATTGATCTCTCTTTGGTCTTAGCATTCATCCCCCAATCGGTTCAAAAAACGTTTCATTAAAGATTGAGGAGTTATAGGTCGAAACCAAAATCACGAAATCTTTCTAAATTCTAGGATCTAGAGGTCTGAACTAAAATCTAAAAAGTCTAGTTTGCGCCTAAACTTTCCCAAAACGGACATAACACTGTCACTTTTAACTGCCAATTTAGTTAGAACTTTGGAAACTAAACTAGAATTTCTAATCCGACTTGGGATTAGGTATGCTTTCTCATAACCAGAGTTTGAATTATTACAAAGGCGATTATGAATGCCTAAATTTTAATGCAAAAAAAAATAAAAAAATAAAAAGGTGGTTTTCGAATTCATTAAATCCATTTATTGATCTCATGTAAAAACTTGACGAAATTTTTAGGTATGGTCCTGAACTTGCGATGGATATCTGGCCTGCATGTATATCAAATTCATTTTTACACGTATCGAGTATGTTATAATCTAATAACGTATAGTGACTATTTAACACGAATTTGGTGCACGTAGCAAGATCCGATGATTATTTTCACCCGTTGTCTGTAATTACCACACCTTTGCAGCTCAATAAATCATCACTATATAACATTTATAATATAGCATTGTCGGATGATATGCTAATACCATTTACAATCGACGGTATACTCATTCGCTTTGGTAGGTGCATAAAAGGTCCTTTGATTTTTTTTATTTTTATTTTTTCATCTGTACGATTCAATATCACGATAAGTTCGCACAGCAGAGAAAGGATTCATGGAATTCTTTTGGAATGATATTAAACATGAAAGTGACAATCGTTATAAAATTTGCTTTGCAAAGATTGATGGTGTCGTAAGTAAAATTATCAATACCAAGGACCACCCTAGTGTATATATGTATATTGCCATCTTGAAAATTCACTCTTGATCCCGTTTGAACTTTCGTGTTCAAAGGCATTTCTAATACCTGACACATTATAACGGTATTGGCGAATCAATATTATACCTATGAGCGTGTATAGAAATATTTAAAAGTTATATTATCCGTGAGCGAGTAACGTAGCTAATGGGTGGCCGTGTCAGAAGAACAGTAAAATAAAAAGTTTTAAAGTGTAGTTTAGCTCAGCTTTGTTGCCTAATCGTTCGCCTAAAGAGGCGTTAACAAAGCCTTTGTCGCGCCGACTAACCTGAACTATTTTCTATTAACTTTCGTAACCGAACGTCGCACTGATCTACACCTTTAAATAACCCAACGTTTCATTAATCGTCCTGCGTTCCTGAAAGAGTTTAACACTTAAATACCACTGGAGGTTGAAAAAATTAAAGAAAAATCATCGAATTTCAATGATTTTATAAATTTTCAGTACGAGGTTTGCACTTGGGCAGAGATCTCAGATATCATCGAGATAACCAAATGAGTTTTCAAAATTTTCATTATATTTTCGATATGGTTGTCATCGAAATGATTAGATTTAATCAGGTCAGGTTCTAAATCCTGTTGGTTTGAACTTTCAATAAGATCTGCAATCCACAGCAAAGATTTGATGATTTTCATGGTAAAATTCGCGGATATTATACCTCCATGAATATGTCATGGTTTATTCTCATTTACGACGATGATATTAATCATCCCTTTCTTAGACAATAATATAAGGTCAGGATTGACGATGTTGAACGGTCTCCACTACTACCTACTTTCCAAGACATAAATAAATCCATTTTCACTTTACATCGTAATATTAAATCGCACTGAGCATTTGAACAAACGTTTATATACCGTAGCGAATGAACAGCGTCAATTGTTATGGGGAATTGGCATAAACACCTGACAATACTCCATCATGAACACCATAGAGTGATTTATCGACATCTAGAAAGTGCGATAATTACATACGACGACCATAAAAGTCATCTCATCTGGCACGCAGCGGATTCGTGATAGTTTTTGCGATTTCTCACGGTGTGGATTAAGAAACGTTTGAAATTAGACAGATTTTCAGATTACCTTGATCACATTTTTGATATTAAATCGAAAAAATAAAAAAAATACTTGGTCCTAAATTGGGGAAACTTTTTTCTGTATGAGTGAAAAAGGGAAGCGCGTTCATTTTCGCCTCGGTGTAAAAAAACGGTACAAAAACCGATGTGAGAGAGAAGAGATCCGATCGATATAGCCGATAACTGATAACTATATGCAATAGATTTGTAACAAACGACATAAGGAATAAATTTGATAAATTAATGAAAGTATAAAGTACTCGAGCTTGATGGCTATTGAATGTATGTAAAAGTTATTGAAGCAACTCTTGACACCGAAAAAATAGTAGGTTCCTTTCTATAGCGTTAAAAAAAAAAATAAAAAAAAAACAAAAAAAAAACGCGCTGATAGGTGTCGAAATAATTAACAACTTCGGTCCATTTCGAGCTACGTATATAGAAGCGTAAGATAGGATCTTAGACTAAAATAAATTGCAGCTAATCGAGGATAGACCTCCATTCTTTACTGTATTTTAACTCGACCTGTCAATAACTCTGGGTAATTAAATGAACAGGAATTTCGAGTGTAATATTTAAAATGGTAAAAGTTTAAAAACGTCCTACTTTCACTGAGCCACAAATCAACATGCGGAATGGATACTAAAATCCCTTTTTCTAAAAAAAAAATCTACGCTTTGTTATTTACATTTTGAAATCTAGTTTTCAAACCGCGGATTCCTATTCCATCAATTAATTTCCTCCGTTTTTTAACTTCCAGAAATATCGGCCTTCAAGGAATCCGACAACTAGAAGCTATGAGAACTACAGAGGTTTACGAAGTCGGAGCTTCCCCGTTGTGCGCAAACTTGAATGGCCTTTCCCTGGGTCAGGGGAGACTTTGCCAACTCCACCAGGATCACATGGCCGGTGTAGCACGAGGCGCTAAAGCTGGGATCTCCGAGTGTCAGCATCAGTTTCGCGACAGAAGATGGAACTGTTCAACGGTTGAAGACGGGACGGTCTTTGGTCCAGTCCTAGGAATCGGTAATTTTATCGCTTTTTGATTTTTCAGTGATCGATAAATTCACGGAATTTTTTTCCCCGGTTTTTTAATTCGATTATAAGTATATAAGTCGATGAAGTCGTATCTTGAGGAAGAAGAGGAATTCCGTCCTGTTACGTTGTAACGTATAGGTATTCCATCTGCGGTCTGATAGCTCGAGCCGCAGAAGCTTGAGATCAGCTCTTAGCACGCGTAGATCGTCCTCGATACTTTCTAATCCTGATTCCTGAGCTCAAGGCGATCGGTCGGTCTGACTAGACTGCGCGAGTCCCTTTTGTACAAAAGGTTTGCTCACTACGACGACGACTACGACGACGAGACGCGAGACTACGAGGACCGTGATCATATGCGGTAAGATCAAAGGAAACGAGAGAACGCGCGCGCGTCGCGATACTTACCGCTATGCCTGGCATTGTCTTGTCTCCTGTAGTCGTGTCCGATCTTTTACTCTTCTCTTCCTCATCCTTTCACTGATATTCTCTCGCTCTATCTTCATCCTTTATCCTTTACCTTTAGCTTTACGTTTGACTCGAAACCTATGGTCGACGCCCGCTGTGCGTTCACCTTCGGTACGATGAAGAAGAAGAAGAAGAAGACGAAGAAAACGAAGAAGACGAAGGAGAAGAGGAAGGAGAAGATCGGGTCTAGTCTTCCGCCGTTCTCTCACGCCGCTAGAGTAAAATTAAAGACAAATCTCTTCCGAGCGGAAACGTTTACTCTATGAAGTAGTAGTAGTTGCGTGTCTTATTATCTTACCGACACGACACGACATCCTGCCGTGCTTTTGATTCATTGTTAGCCATTGTAGAGTATAAGATGTGCCCATGTTATGTACCACTTTTATAAAATTGCTTTCCATATCATAGTATGTGTTACTACCTCTGGACCATCGCATATAGTATATCGCTTCTCTTCATCTACAACCAATATACTTTATATTTTTGGCTCAAGTTCATATAATCATGCGGTTAATCATGAAGTTAGATCTCATGAAGTTAGATCTCAGTCCGTACAGCACAGAATCAAAAATCTGTGTCTGTATTGGATAATATGATTTTTAAATTCAACTTATTCTAGTCGATATATTTGACGATTATCTGAGAATAAACTATGAGACAATATTCACGTCTCGATTCACCCTTATAGTCTAGCAGCGAGAATATTATATTGCATATTCATGCAGCAGCAGCAGCAGCAGGGGTAGTTACTGCATTTACTTGACGTAGGGCTGAACTGGGCTGGCAGTGACAATTGAACCGTTATTAATAGCCTCTGGTCTTACGACGTTCTCTTTGTCCTGGGGTAAGCTGCGATTAATTGGATCGTTCTACGCAGTTAGGGAAAGAAATCCCTCACCAACTCTATGTACTGTCTATAGGTATTGTTATATATAAAAATACAAAGAAAGAAAAATATATAATATCCACTGAAAATATTTCAGCGAATTGTACGATAAGAATTGATCGAATATAATCGGTTTAATTGTTCCGAAATTTTACATCGATGTGTAGAATATTCTATAAAAAATTTCTTTATCAACTACGGCGATAACTTATTCTTCGATCTATGTTATGAGACGAGGTCCATAAAATTTTAGATAATTCTGAATCATGTTTCAAAAATACTTGTTATCAGGTGTGAAAAGACCAAGTCAATAGAATATTTTTTTTACAGCGTGTCAGTTGAACCAAAAAAAAAAAAAATAATGTCGATTAGTCACTGTGTCAACCCACATAAAATAAATATAGCAAAGGAGTGATAAGATAGAAGGAGAATTGTATTTTTCTATAGAAATTTGATCATGAATTTAATCAATCTAGACGTGAGAAAAAATGGATATAAAAATAACGATTGATATATTAAATCGATCGATGTATAATTATATACCCTATACGTATTTTATACTATATTATACTTTCAGCGAGTAGAGAAACCGCATTCGTTCACGCCATAGCTGCTGCAGGAGTCGTATATTCTGTAAGCCGAGCTTGCAGAGATGGCCAGCTGTCGTCCTGTGGATGTTCGAGGAGTGGTCGTCCCAGGGATCTTAATCGGGAATGGATATGGGGCGGCTGTGGCGACAATCTCGAGTACGGCTACAAGTGAGTATCCATTCTATTTCAGTTTAATACAGCAGCCGACCCCATATGCACAAATCCATATGCACTTTATCTACTTACGATTTTACTTTTTAACATACATAAAAACGATTATTTATTAATTTTATATTCTTTCTTGTATTTTTTTACTATTCAACTTCTTCTTCTTCTTCTTTCCCTTTGATACAACATCGTTCATCTACCTCGTCGTCCTCTTCTTCGTACTCTTTCTGAAACTTTGCCCTTCCTTCCTCTGAATGCCATCGAGGTTGAAATTTATTATCAATTCCCACCTGGGTACTTTTATGATTGCCCTTTCGAGATGTTTAAGTGCCGTTTTGGTAACACCCACGGTTCTAATATCTGTACCTCAACGATGAAATTTATACTTTAACGGTATTATATACTCCGAAAGGGACTGTGATCTCGGAATTTTACGCACCGCACTATCTCGTCAACGAGATTAACTGTGGAGATGATATCCATAAGGTAATAAGAAGAGATTTCTTTTTTTCACAGAAAAAAGAAAAAATATAAAAAATACAACGTCGTCTTCCATCTAAACGCATAAAATAAGCCAATTTTCATTTCGTTCGTTGAATATATACCGGCTGTATAAGTATATATGTAGTATTTTTTTCTTTCTTTCTTTCTTTCTTTTTCGTCAAGGAAGAAGGAAATGAAAGGAAAGTAAAAGGAGGATAAGAATGAAGCGATCTGGGATCGAAAGGCTCTAAGTAATGGTATATATATACATATATATATATATATGTACAATAAGTGTATAGGAATTCCTCGTTCCCCAAGACCCCGACTTGTCGCACGTAAGGGGGATTAAAGTCGCAATAGAAGTCAGTCTCGTTAGACTCGCACGGTTGAGCAGGGGATACGCTAGGCAAAGTCAAAAAGGCCAAAATTCGTCACGGGTTAAATCTGCCCCTGGCATAGCACAAGGCTAAACCGTACGCATTACTTATGGGAATAGGCATATCCACATCCACATCCATATCCATATCCATATCCATATCCATATCCATATCCCCGTTATTGCATGAGGCTATAAGGTCTTTTGTTCACACGATTTGTTTCAGACCTTGATTCTCCCTTTCTATACAAATATAATATATATATTCATACACTGATGTGTATGATATTAATTCCATGGAATAAATAATCGCAATTATGACTTTGTTCAATAAAGTTATTAATTTTATTTCATTTCTTTATAATTCAAATTGTTTTTCATTATTAAAAAAGACGATTAATCGATTACGAGACGGGATTGAGTTAGTTTAGGATAATTTATGTAGTTTATCCTTAAATTATTATATTTTTTTCTAGATGCATTCTATATATACATATATATATGCTGCAATATATGGGTCTATGATAATTGATACCTACTAGCATGCGGTCAAATTAAAGCCTGCATGCCACAATAAAAAGTAAATAAATAACCCAATCGTCGATGTCATGGTATACAAATGCCTTGGTTGACCCCGTGAAATTCTATCCCTCGTTGACATCTTCATCTGTAAGGCCTAGTGAGCTCACGATCAGCCGCAGCCTTCTTGCATTTTGCTTTGCTTTGCTTTGCTTTGCTTTGCCTCGCCTTGTCTTATGCCTTTGCTTTGTGACATGCGTTCTTAGAGTTCCTAAGCTCCATTCTTTCAAGACTCTCATCGTCGACTATGATATTAATCTTATGGTATTGATAAGACTAACGATTCGGCGCCATATTTACTGCGACTTGATTATCTGTCAAGTATATAATCCATGCGAGAAGAAGAAATAAAAAATTCAAGAACGGAATGGAAGAACATTTTTTGCGAAATGAAATTTATAGGATTTTGCATTCAGATGATGGGCACGAAATATTGTCATATCTCCATATATTCAAACGTTTCCTTCTACATTATGATAGAAATTTTAATTTTTTACTGACAACTTGAAATTGTTCACTGTTCAAATAAATTAGTTGATATACGTGTTAGAAACGTTGATATATGAGCATGAAAAATTCAGAGCCATCGTTTCTGACGTTTCTATGATCTAATTTAATCAATTTGTTTGTCAGACTTATTGCTTTCCTAGTTTTATCAAACCGATAGACGATTGCATTGAGAATAGCTCATTGATAAGTGTTGAAAATAAATGAAAATAAGTAAATGAATCAGCTGCATAACTAGTTTTTACTGTTAGCTTGAAATTTCATTGTTCAATGCTACTTTTTTTTTTTTTGGGGGTTGATGACAAAAATTGGGCGAAATTTGAACCTTGCTGTTGTCAAATAAACGTGACGCTATATTACAGCAAAAGCACACGGGTCATCGAAACGATTCATCTCTTCACCCTACAGCTAGACGACAACTCGTGCCAACAGATATAAAGCGAATATTACACTTATCTATCACTGACAGATCCTGTAGAGATTTATTAAACCTGTGTCGCATAATCGCTGTTCCCTTCACCCTCAGGCTTGACACCCTTGAAACTCCCTTTCCTCTTCCCTCTTCCCTTTTCTATTTTCCCTTTTTCCCTTTTCCCCAAACCCCATATCTCGATTCTTTATACTATGGCGTAACTTTGCGTGAACTTTTCTTTCTCTCTTTCCTTTCTTCATTTTTGTGCCAAATAAAAAAGGCAAATTTCTTCTAATAAAAAAAAAATCATCGAATCTTGTATTACGTTTCAGATTTACTCAAGGATTTGTCGACGTTAGAGAGCGAGAACGAAGCTACAAAAGAGGTAGCAGAGAGCAAGGAAGAAGCCTCATGAATCTTCACAATAACGAAGCTGGACGTAGGGTGAGTGTCACTAATTATAATTGATTTTGATAGAAATTAAATAATTACGAAAAGGTTTACCTAATCAATTAATTACGAGTCGTTGATTAATTAGGTCAACTCGTATAGTTATACCCAATCGAAAATCACTTAGCTTTTCATTTCTTCAAACGATCTGGACATCGGCGAAATCGAAAAACCCGAAATCTTCAGCCCTTCGAGTCGTCGTTTCTCTTCATTCGATTGTACATTTATGGCTCTGTTTTTAAAGCTATGGGAATCGACTCATCAAATTAAATCCACAAATTAGTGACTCGATGAGTTTTTTTTTTTAAGTACAATCAAAACGTTCCAATTTCATCACAGATATTGAGATCTTCGATTCATGACTTTTTTTAGATGTAATTTACGTAGTTTTTTTCCGAATTCAAAAGCTCAATTCCCATAGCAGAAATTATTTAGCAATTTTAATGAAATCGTAACTTCTGTGCAAAACGACTGTGTTCATTCATTGAGAACGTGATATTCGCATGGCAAATTGCTGCAACGTTGCCCTCTATGGGATTAGGGTTATCTTAGAATTCTTGAGTGCATAAGACTATAACTAGATCGGATTACATATAATATATATATAATATATACTTGTTAGGTTGGTCGCCGCCGGTTGTTTCTAAAACATAGAATGATAAAAAGAAAATAAGATGAAACCTCGCGGGACATGATATATCAATGAAAAAGAAACCGTTGATCGGCGCTACTTTGAACACCCCCATACCTTATCTGACCGCAATATATATCTGACGTAATATTGGTTTCGCAGAAATCAGTTGTTTGATATTCGCTGGTCAAAATACACTAGAGTTAATCTTATCGCTCTTATTTTTCTTCTTTGCTTTGTCGTATAGCCTGCCGCTTCTCGATCCTCAAATTTCGAGTCCTTGGGATTGAGCTAATTTTAGATTTTTATACGTCAATCTTAATCGGTCTCGGATCGACCACAAAGTTCGAAAAAAAAAAAAAAATAATTATTTCCCAGTCTCTTCCACTTCCAAAATTTTGTAACGATCCAAAAATCATTATCAAATTCCAAATTTCCCATGGACTAATTCGGCTGTAGGATTTTTCCGTATCTTCGCTTTATATAGGAATACTCGTGTTCACCTGCGAAGAGATTTTTTGATTTTTTTTTTCAATCAGTTTGCACAATATGCTGTACTAAGTAGATATAACAATTCGGTTTTGTGCTTTTCACAAACTCAGACAATCACTCGTGACCGTAGCTGATCTTTTCACTTTGAAACTCACGAAACCGACGTCATCAATCGCTTTTGTCTGCCAGAACTCAGAGAGGTAAAATTCCTCGGGATTCTAAGGGAGTGCGTGGGTGGTGCAGCTCGGTTTATCCGTATTATTCAACCTGTACATATACCGACAATATACCACGTACATACATCGTATCTCTACCTATACAGTCAAATACTACAGTCTAGAGTTAGCCCATTGAATTTCAATCGATATTTCGTAATCGTAAATTAGAATTATCATAACCATATATACATATGCATGTATACAAATATATGTATAATATATCCTCCGTTGACCTAAGTACGTATATATATTATATATACTTACCTGTTATATAAATTTTAAGAAAAAAATGGAATATTAAAACTTGAAAGAATTAATAATCTCTGCATTGTTCCGAGTCACGAAAGCTTTGCCAATTATGGGATTCGGATTTAAACACTGGTTTAACACACGTCCCTTAATGCAGAGTAGAGCTAAAGTAATTACCGAAGGATAAGCCGGGTGTAATAAATATTACGATGTAATTTATAAATATTATTAATATGAAGAGAGTCATATGCAATGAATTGTCTCGTTTGAATCATCCCTCTATACAGCTGGGGTTGCGATTCGCGTGATTCGTGTGATTTGGTTGATTCGTTGGTACCGTTGCTGGTAACGAATAGTAAATATATTGGCTTCAATTTGCATGTAAATTTGGTTACATTTGCATAATCAGATATCCTCCGCTTGCGTTGATAATGGTCCGGTGGACGCGTGGCACACGTGGGTGTCGTGCAGCGCCTTGTCGTCGCTGGTAGAAACAGGGCGATTCGAGGGCACGAATATAGGGGGACTAAAAGGGAGACAGTAAAACGAGAGAGAAAACCTTATCCTATACCGTTGGATAAAACCAATTATTGGGCCCGGCCAATTTGAGCGATTAATGGATGGGGTTACGTCATTTCGTTGTCTACCATGCTTTCACGTTCAATCTAGATACGTCTATAAAAGGGATATAGGTATGATATACAGATTACCCGTTCGTCTATTCCCTTATCTATACACAATACATATAATAGGTAATAGCCATTACGTTTATGGAGAGCAGAAAACTTCTAAATTCATCCATAACTCGTCCATAAGATATCCATAAGTACACGAGACGTCCATAAGCAAACTTTGGAAGTTTTATATTGTAATCCAGAGAGCGAAAAAACCTCTGAAGACGTCAATAACTCGTCCATAAGACATCGGGAGTCCATAGGACGTTCATAAACTATCCATAAGATATTCACAAGTCCATATGACGTCCATAAGATATCCATAAGATCATGAGACGTCCGTAAAGATCTTTAAGAGTATTTTGTTGTAATCCAGACAGCAAAGGACTTCGGAAAACATCCATAACTCGTCCATAAGATATCCATAAGTACACGAGACGTCCATAAGCAAACTTTGGAAGTTTTATATTGTAATCCAGAGAGCGAAAAAACCTCTAAAGACGTCAATAACTCGTCCATCAGATATCGGGAGTCCATAGGACGTTCATAAACTATCCATAAGACATTCACAAGTCCATATGACATCCATAAGATATCCATAAGATCATGAGACGTCCGTAAAAAATCTTTAGGAGTATTTTGTTGTAATCCGGACAGCAAAGGACTTCGGAAAACATCCATAGCTCGTCTATAAGAGATCCATAGGTCCATAGGACGTCCATAAGATATCCATAAAATCATAAAACTTCCATAAACTTCATCTTTCGGAGTTATTTGTTATAATCTAGACCACAAAAACATCGAAAGACATCCATAAGACCATAGGACATCCATAAGATATCCACGATCAATCAGTTCTACACTTTCGAGAATCTGTTTCAGTGATCAGAGCTTATGAAACTTTTTACAGAGTCTTTGAAAGTGGTTTAAAAAAATGTTAAGAAAATATTTAGATCAAAGTCTATATTTCCATCAGGGATTGTCTTATAATTTGTGCAGATTTCTTTTTTCTTTTCTCGATCGTTGATTGAAAAATGTCGATACGTGCGTGATTATAGTGTTTATAATTAATACCAATACTCGGAGTTTGTCACGTTAGCTAAATATTTAAAAGGTGTTGAATTAATCGTGAGATCCGACTGGTTGACGGACTGCGATTGCGTGTTTCTCAATGGTCACAACGTTCCAGGCTGTATTATATACCCTGACCAGCAGTTGAAGTTGGTACATGTAACGATGTATTTATGTATCTCCCTATGGGAAAGAATAAGAGGAATGGTCGAATGTCCGACTTCTCGATACGCGTGCTTTCTCGCAGTGGCATGAGAGATTTTATCGGTTTTAGTCTCGTTCGATTCATCGATCCATCGGTTTCGTCCCAATTAAAAGAGCCACGATTATCATGACTTGTTATAGTTACGCGTCAATACACTTACGGTGACTTTAATATAATTGCATCTAACAGAAGACGTGGTCTTATTGTGTCCCAATCAAAGATAGGAAATAAATTTCACAATACATCATTCATTGGTAAAAATCGATGTATGTTTTTTAATCCCCAAAATAGAATTTATTGACTGATTAGTTTATTGATACATCGATGATCGGGCCTGCGGCGACAAGAAAACTAAAAAAGAAAAATTGGGGAATTATTTTATTAAGATTTTAACAATCTTAAAAAGACGTATATTCCGATATCCAAACACGCGCAAGCCTTAAGGATTTTCTCCTGCTATTGCGTGAGCAATGATTTATCGTCCTTCAACACTGTCCATTCATAACTATAAACACTATTTTCAATGTGAATAGGCTAGCTTTTTTTCTTTTGGTGTTAAATCGTTTTTAAAAAATAATATTTAGGATCTAAATCATAGATTATATGAATCGATTGAGAATTTCTATTATCAAAAAAAAAAAAAAAAAGCTTAAGTTTTTCTTTTATTTAACAGCAGAACGTCAATCGCGATTGAATGAATTAAAAAAAAAAAAAAAATCTCTGGTGGTCTTATATATATCAGAGGTGAAATTCTTCGATTAAAATTAAATGAAAATTTCTCTTCCTCTCGTTACAGGCAGTCGTGAAGAAGTCAAAGGTGACTTGCAAGTGCCACGGTGTCTCTGGAAGCTGTAGTCTCATAACTTGTTGGCAGCAACTTGCCTCCTTTCGAGAAGTTGGTAAGTATATAATATAATATGAATGTACCTGTACCGTATATGATTTTTTTATTTCGATTAAATTTCTTCCCTTCGATTAGTCAATTCATTCAATGATTTAGACGAGGTGTTTTAACTCACTATCGTAGTTTTCATTCAAATACTAAACCCCAATCCGACATTAAATGCCTAAAACTAGACACCGGCGAGTATAATATATACCTAAGGTACCTATATAGGCGTTGAATTAATACAACAAGAAAATCGGAAGATATAAAGGCTGAGAAAAAGATCCGATAAAATAAAAACCTCGGCAGAGAAATGAGGAGAGAATAAAAAAGAAAAAGAAAAAGAAAAAGGAAAAGGAAAAAGAGTAAAGAACCATAAGACTTCGTCGTTCTGTTCCATAGCATTCCACAATTATTTCTAAAACTCCGTACCTATATACCCTGGTGTGGCGGCACCCCCTCGTATCAAGCTTAAACCAGCCAAGGGGGATAGATCGTGAAAAATCTTCACCATTTCATAAACATTGCCTTGTGGTATAGTTGATTAAGAATTCAAGTCGCGGACAAGAAGTGTCCGTTCTAATCTAAACAAGCCTTTTAATTACCTATATACCTACCTATCTAAAACCCGCGAGCAACGGGGATCGTATACGGACACAGATAACTCTAAGCATAGGGTTCGTAAGTACAAACATAGATAGTTATAGAAATTTTTGTGTTTGTATTATTTACGTGTGTATTACTTACGAAGCCAGCTATATACCCATATACCTACTTTATAAAGTATATATATATATATATATATATATTTAACCTATCGTATTGTGGTTTTATGAGACGTCCAACTGATACCTAAGACGGGAATTTTCAGGAGGCCGAGTATTACTATTCGTTCAGTTAATTAGACGCTAAATCAATTGTGCAACGAATAAATATATAGAGATATTCATTCCATAGATACATACGTACATAAGGGTCGTTGACTCTAAAAATCAAATATCATTTCCAGGTCATATCCGCGATCTAAACATCCGGTAAAAATAATTAACGATCAATTATATATTATATATAATATATATTATATTTTATTTTATTTCCTGATTATATACCGTTCATGTCATGCATCTTGTAGTACTTATAACGTCGTATGAGGATCGGTAAATAAAAAGTGATATACCTACCCTCTAACTTGCCTAAAAAATGAAAATATATAGTCATGTATGTAATAGATGTATTATATATGCGAGTAAAGGTATAATGGGTAGGTAGGCGGTCTGCGACAACCATATTCGACGAAAGTACATTTATAATAATTATCGAGACATGTGCGACCGAGAGAGTTTCGTATTTTCTACAAGACGCATCGTTATATGATTTCCATTGGTTTTGCGGGGGCGAATGGAGGTGTTTTCAATGTCAAAGGTCGCAAGTCAACCCGCGACCATATCTCTTCTCTTACCTCTTTAATCTTGATATTTCTCGATGACACTTTACCATATGCAATACCTGTATCTATACGTATACGTATATGTATACAAGTCTTGTTTCGCTAAATGATTATCAACGATATATTATTAGGTGCTACAAATTTATGTACACCTTTATACCTTGATGCAGTGTGGAAGCGATAGTTGAATGTCCGAGTGCCGGGGTTCCGGAACATCCAACTATCTCATACCTGTATTTGAGAAAGGCAGGTGTACCGGACACAGGCATGTCCTAGTGCGCTGGAGAGTGGAGAGACAGATACACGCGTCTATCTTAAATGTATACATGGATGTATGTAATATATGGGTATAGGGTGTCCCGGTTTTTAATCGACACAAAATAATATGTAATATTGATATTGAACTGTACTACGGGTACAACAAAAAAAAACGAAAAAAATTGTTCAACGATAACTTAGAATTGGTGGATTATTGGTCAGAGGTATTTGACGAGCACTTAATATCATTGAAATGTTAATGAATTTTTTTAATCGTTGTACATAAAATCTCGCAAGTTTTTCGAACTGGATTACCGATGATTTTTGTTCAGATTACAAGCGGAGATTGAGTTCATACTCAGATTATATTCGAAAGCAAAATCGTGACAAAACTATACGTGATATCAAAATGCGGGATTTTCTCAATGGCTGTAACGTTCTCTGTCATGAAGTTAGGATGAAAAACTTGCGTGCAATATTCGTATAGGAATAATAACCTGTGATATTGATACGGTAAACAACCCTTGTGACAATTATTCATGAAGTTTTGTCGGATGAATTTAAAACAACGTATTTCGTCAAAATTGGTAAAAGATTTTTCAAAAGTTCTTCCTTAAACTTGAAGAAGGTAATGCTTTTCTCCGACATCGTGAATTATAGTAGAAACGGTCGTATTATACCGAGGAGTTTCAAGGATTTCCTTGATTAGATTTCATCGAAATTATAATCGCGTAACTACGCGTAGTTCAAAAGTCATACTATACAATAATATAAAAATTATGTTTAAAAAATCCTTGTTTTCAAAGCAATTAAAATTGGACACCTTATGTATGAGATCTGGGCGCGTCATAAATCCTTATTTGAACCGTTGTCTCTGAAAGCAACGCTAATTTCGTTAATTTTGTTGATTTTACTTTAATCTCCGTACCAATCTACCAAATCTTAGAAATCCTATGAATACTAAGTCGACACGGACTGTATAGCATCAGCAGCGTTTAGTCCTTATCTCGACTTTCCTTTCTCGAAGAATATACTTAACCAGGTAATTCTTTTGTATTGGACGGCGTGTGAGGTCCCAACTCTCATTCCCGCTTCTCCCTGCACCCTGCAGTGTCTCCTGGACTTATAGCATCCCAGAAATGTTCGGTTTCTCCATTAATGCGTAACGGAAATAGTCAACTTTTCTTGATTTAAAAGAAAAAATAAAAATTAATCGCGTTCCTACAGGATGGAAAACGAAACCCTGCGTAACACAACATATACGCTTTTTCAGAGACATAAGTCGAGATTATTTCACTTTTATGGACATAAGCTTACATAGAATTAAGGTACAGGTCCCATCGTTCATTTAAACTTTTAGAAATTTGGAAAGAAGATTCGAAAATTATGTCATTCCGGGACAGTAGACTAATAATACATAGAAATAAGGTCAATGTTCTGTCGCTGTGAGCACGTAACACACTTTTCGTAAATTCTTGTACTCAAAAAGGACTTTTTCTTCAAATCTACGCACAAAGCGAAGTCCATAAAATCGCAAATTAATTTGAAAATACCGAGTCGATAGAATATCCCAAGTTTTATTACTCGGACTTTAAGTGCAGATGAAAAATTTTGAAAAAGATTGAGGAAGGACTATGCAGGAAAATATGCCGATGGAACTAAGAGACCAGAAACCTCCATTAGCAACGACATGTCGCATTCCTTTTAAAGGGATTTCGAATTCCAAAAATTCTCGAGACATCAATACCGAAGAACGTCGGGGTGGCCAGCTGCACTCTAAATTTTATAAAATAGTAAAGAACTAGTAGAGTTAATAACAATTTTTGCATTTATCGTCTCAACGATATGAATTTTGGATGCAATAAGTACATTTCGAAATGCTAAGTTGAAAAAAAACGAAAAAAAAAATTCAAACTTGCTGACATATTAAGCGAAAGAAAGAATGAAAGGAAGGAAGAATTGAGGACACAATGAGGTGCGTCCCATACCATGTTTATTTCGTTTGCCAAGTTGTTATTCAAATTTGAATGATGCACCTCGAGACGACAGAGACCTGACTGGATGACCTGAGCAAGCTAAACTATACGTATAGAGATCTTCTTCGTATCTCTAATTTTTCCCTCTATATCCTCCATGTCCGTTATAGGGTGAGTTAGTGGTATATGCATGGGTATACCATATCCAGACTATAAGTATAGCTATAACAGGAGAAGGGAAGAAGAACAACGATTACCTATACCAGACTCTCGCGTCCTACGCTAAAGAATGATCAAATTACCAACGATTAGCATAAGTGGTCGGTGCAGCGGTTTAATTCGAGTGATGCTGTAGAGCGCGAAGATGGATAAGGGCGAGAAATAATTGCAGATTACCAAAATCGCGCGTAACAATTACATTATCATAATTCTCTTATATATATATAGATATATATATATATATATACCCATATGTATATCCACGGAGACGTAAAACGTCACGTATGGAACGGCGACATTATGCAGTTCCACAACTCGCATATATATAGATATACGGGTATATGTAGAACCCTAACGTCCGTATGTCTCTTCACTCGTGGTATACACTGCAGCAGTGATTCGTCGGACACGTAATAGGTACTACAAACGCCGTACCAGTCGACGGGACAATGCTAAAGGTGTAATTTGACGAATAGCTAGCTTTGCCTTATGCTGTATAGCCACAAACACAAACATAAGCACAAACACAAACACAAACACAAGCACCATATGTTCTTGCGCCTTCTGACTCACGGGAAATTGTCTTCTTCCTTAGACTTCCGCGACTTCTGCACCATTGCAAGATCGTAACTGGGATTTAATGGAAATACCTTTTTCTCGTATTCTAAACCCTTCCGCATCGTCTATACGGACACTTGAACAAATTTTCTTTCATTTGAAGCAATTTTTTTTTTGCTTATCTTATTTCATTTCAATTAGATGAATATTTTTTTTTCAGAACGATAATATTTGCTTAGAATTAAAAAAAACATATTATTTGATGCATTCAAAGACATAAAAGTTTGATTAAGAATATTTGGATCAATGCTAAAAAATCGAATTGAAAGAAAACTAGATTATGAAATCATTTTATTTCGCGTGCGATGAAACATATTTTTTATCCAACATGATCAAATTTTTCTATTTAATATAAAATAAAATATTTTTATTATTATATTTACAGGTGATTATCTATTGGACAAATACGACGGTGCGACAGAAGTGAGAGTTAACAGACGAGGTCGTCTATCAATTAGAGATCCGCGGTACACCCTACCAACGGCTAATGATCTGGTTTATCTTGAAGACTCGCCAAATTATTGTTTGAGAAATTTGACGATGGGATCTCTGGGTGAGAATCTATTCAGAATAATTTCTAATCTTTTGAAGTTTTGCTAAAAAAGGAAAAAAAAAAAAACACTTTTTTTGTAATTTTTTTTTATACAGGTACTCAGGGAAGAGTTTGTAACAGAACGTCAGCCGGTATGGACGGATGTAATCTTTTGTGTTGCGGAAGGGGTTACAACACTCAAAAAACAACTGTTAAGGAAAGGTGCGAGTGCAAGTTTCACTGGTGTTGCTTCGTCGAGTGTAAGACATGCGTGAAAAGCGTCGACGTACACACGTGCAAATAGCCTGAACTATATATCAGATATTAATTATAACGTTTATACGTTTCATTTTTGAAAGAAAAAACACAAACGAAAAGTAAGAAAAAATTAAACTAAAATAAAATAAAATAGAAAATTAGTATTATTATTATTTTTTCTTCTATTTTTTGATTTCTACAAAAGTTATTATTTATTATACATATATATATATACTATATTCTTGCCAAGTACAAGCGGTACACGAAACACGTTACGTAACTATATAAATATTATATACATTATATTACACTATAGTATATACATATATATATATATATACGAAATCTCAGCACAGTATTTAATCTAGACTTTATACCTGTATTTCCAATCTCTTTCTTGTTTTGTCAATTTTTTTTTTTTTTTTTCCTTTTTTCTTTATATAGTAGACAGTAGATTTATTACGAGGATGTTTCTCAATCGAAAAATACGTAACGTTTACTTTAGAGGTGTGAAATAATTATTTCAATCGTTGAAATAAAATATCGTGTCTTATACCTATGTACGGCTAGACACTGAATGAATCTTTTATTCTCTTTCTTTTTCATCAATACACGTATATATAGATGCGAGAGAAAATTAAATTAATTATTGCTTATCCATTCGACTATTTGAGAATAAAAAAAAAAAAAAAATTAATTATACATATATATATAGGTATAGGTATCATATTTCACCGCGTATATATATAAGATAAGCATAATACCCTGCAGTATCTCAGGGTTGAGAAACATTTTTTTTTTTATAATAGGTAGGATTATTTAAATCAACATCGAAGATAATATTTATTATTTAGAAAAATAGATTTTAACGCTATAATACAGCGCGAAGTAAGGATGATATAATGATCTGGCCATTAATTTCATAGTAGAACGTTTATATATTATAAAGAATGATTCAGAATTCGTGACGAATCTCTCGAGGGGTTCCTCAGCCATTTGTCCGAAAAAGGATTTTTTTTACAAGCCCCCTTTTTTTTTATATCATTTGTCAATTTTAAAGAATCCCAAATGATCCCAATGAGTTCTTTTGTATTTCAATATTACAGAGATTTCTCGATAAAAGATTCTTATTTTTTGGAAGATGTTTAAAAAAAACGTGTTATAGTTCGGAGGAAAAAATTCATTCTTCCGGAAAAATGGCTGAGGAACTTTTGATCCCAATTTCGACAAGGATTAACCCCTTAAGAGATTCGTCACGAATTCTGAATCACCCTTATACATAGATACAGCTGAAACATTCACTCTATCGATTGGTAAATAGAACTTGAACAGGGTTTCAAAATTTTATATACATTTAAGTAATTGTGACAAAATGTATTGATTAAAAAACAACATTTGAATTTAATATTAATATTAATTTAATTAATTTAAATTTTTACATTACTTATATATATATATTATTAAGTCGATACTTATAATAATTAGAAGACATTTTTTTATACAATAATTATTATGATAGATTGTGGTATTATTATAATAAATTTTAAGTGTAAATAATTCTTCGACTAGATATAATATTAGACTATAATAATTATTGAATTAACGTGAGGTTTGAGTTTCTATATTCTGTAAGATATATGTATACATTAATATTATTATTTTTTGTTTAATTCTAAAATGAGGAACAAAAAATTCCGACCGTTTTTACGATAGAACAATAATGTAATATGCAAAATCAATTTAAAAGGAAGTCTTTTTTTATTTTTTATTTTTTTTTATTTTTCTATAGTTCGTGGGTAATAAAGACGCGAAATAAAGAGAAGAAAAAAAGTAAAATACGAGAATACTCATTGTACGGTCCATCTCAATCTTTGATATTCATTCACGCCTCCAGTATTTTAGTTTTTAATTAGAACCACTCAACGCGGATTTCGAAATATTTCTAGTGGAACTTTATTGTTTAGCTCTTTTATCATATCCGTTGTTCATTTTCTTCTTTCAGATTTTATTATTATAGGTAGCTGTAGTATACGTAACAGATGGCAGACGCATAAAACGTAGGCGAGTTTATATATACATATATATATACATATACTTCAGTATTGTGTGGCTTTTAGTGTTGAAATAAAACAAAACTTAAAAAAAAAAGAAAAATTAAAAAAAAAAAAAAAAGGAACAAAACGGGGATATTACGGCGCAGATACTTATACGTGTTTGTGTGTAAATGCATATTCCATATATATATGTATATACAACACGTGTTCATATATGTATAATTATCATAATGAAATAGTTTTTTTTTTTTTTTTATCTACACATTAAACTATTTTAATATTTTCTTTTCTTACATACATGCGATTCTATAATACTATCAATCGATCGGAAGGCAATTTTTGAACACTAAAAGCAATTGGCAGCTAATTATATTAAGAGTGTAATAATAGCAATTATGTATAATCATATACTACTACAAAAATGGTATTATTAAAAATAATTATATTCATAATTCTTAGATATCACATGTGTGCTTTTATATTCAATGTTATATAATCGGTCGTACTGTTTCATCGTATTTATTAATCCCCAACTTAAATTTATACATTAAATACATAATAATAATAATAATAATAATAATAATAATATTGCAATCTGTATAAAATGCATTATTTCGTAAGAAGATGTTTCAAAGTTACTACAAATCAAATCCCCACGATCCTTGTCCCCGTATTCTGAATTAACAATGCAAAACTTTATATGTCTCTGATTTATTTGAATTCAAATTTTTGCCTCGCTATGTTCAGATATCAAACTGAAAGATAGCGCCATCTATAAAACAGTTAAAATATGTCGGTATTGTAGTTCTCCTATCTCGTATCCGACTCTATCAATCATCTGATATTGTATTCAACATTCTGTAGGTAAAAACGAACAGTTCTAATGGTCTTAAATGTTTACGCCGCTAGATGTAGCGATTATTCCAAGTTTATTTCGCATGAGTTTGGGGGTATATGGGTCGTGTTGTTAAGGAAGTGAAAATGTTCAGTTCAGTTCAGTTCAGTTCAGTATAATGTTCAGTCATGTTGGATAATGACTGGTCGTTAGATATTCGTTGTTTAGTTTCTTAGTGACGTGATAAATAAAATTATCAGTGTTTTATATTCATATATCGTTACAATCGTCCGTGACGGAGGGGGAGGTATATGTTATATCTCCAAATAACATTAGTTTTATCGCACGTGTGATGAGCAGCAGCGTATGTAACGATGTGGCTCCTGGGAGCGGCTCCCTCTTTGATATAATCAATAACTTTGCCTGTGACTTGACCAGTTTCGTTTATTCCACCTTAGGTATAACCTCAAATATAAATCATTCAAATATCGACGAAGATACATCGTCCAACCAAAATAATAATCATCATCATCATCATCATCAAACTATTATCGAATTTTACGAAGAATTTTCCGCCTGGCTTGCCTTCGACGAATTTCAACTTCAACTATTCAAAGTATTCGCTTTCTTACTAGTCAGCAACGTCGCTCTAATTTACGTTGCTTGGCACGTTTACGGAGCTCGGATATCAGATCGGTTCATGAAACCAGGTAAGAAATAAATTATCAAATAGAAATATGGGGACGAAAATTTCGTTTCGCTAATATCACCTGAAACGAACCTTAAATAAATAAATAAATAAAAATAATATATCATATCAAAATTCTTATATCGTTGTACTATTACAATTGTAATAATTTAAGAATTATTGTTTCAATTGTTACCCTCGAGATGTCTCTGTCATTCGTGAATGCGAAGCCACGAGATGAATTTTCTTTAGAAATATGAGAACGTGTCTCGCGACTAGCGGCTATATAGTAGTATACACGTCAATATCGTGTTACAAATATGTTGTAATTAGAGTCATACTGCGTACGTATATACATTATTATGTAATATTCATATGCAATTGGTAAACTAATAGATATACCTAAGACTGAACACATTGTTGGGTGTAAATATAACATCTAGTCAAGGTTACGCACTGATGAATCATATAATCAATAGCTTATATTGTTAGATAGAATTAGAATAAGGCAATAAGATCACCTAGGCGGGTATAAAACTATAGAAAAAATATGATTATTCTTGGACTTATTAGTCTTAGGATTAGGAATATTTCGAAATTAGGAAAAAAATTTCGTATTTTGACCATAAATTTACTGAATTTTATTCCCTACTCGAACACAATGAAGCTGCTGCGTCGTTGAAGAAAGTCAATCGCTATAGTTATATTACACAGCGTTTAAAAACTCTTTTTCGTATGTCGATGATAAGGCATCGTGTTATTGGCTTTAGGCGCAGCTGAAATTGATAATATAAGTAACGATAATCTATTTGTTTTGATCAATGCACTTACGACGACCTTGAAACGCAACTGGATATTTAACGTGAGTACGAGTCTGTAAAACGAGAGTAACGAGTAGAAGTAAAGGTTGACGCACACAAAGATGGATTTATCACAAAGAGCGTAAATATCATTCGAGATTTCATCACATTACGCGTATCATACGGTATTTCGTAAATTTTACAAACTGCACTGTCGATACCTGCATACATACTCATGGCTGTAGTATTCGTTTCATTTAAGCTTTTCTCAGGTATATGTAAGTATTTATACAATTTGAGTCACTTTATGGGTGAAATCTTCGTGGGATACGGAATTTCCTTTTAGTGTAGATCCACCCATATACCTATGTATACATAGTGATACGTATATAGGATTTGGAAATTCGTCATTTACATTTTTGACGATTTGACCGCAGTCAAAACTGTGAGACATTTCTCATAATTATATCCATACTTATACCTATTCCCTTACTTACATGTTTTGTCTATCAGTCGGTAAGGTAGGCGACCTGATAAAAAATTAGCGAGAAATACTATGTAACTCTATGCGTAATTGAATAAACTGTTTTTTTTTTTTCTCTCAAATTTGGTTGTATAAAATTTATAAGAGTGTGAAATTTATTTTCCTCCTTCAACTTTACTAGATATTTAATACATCGGATGTGTGTAAAATGCTTTTTTATTTACAGCCACATCTGCCGCGGTTGAGGAACTTAAGAAAAGTGTATCTCGTCTGAAACTCCCGAAGGAACATTCCCCGCGTGTTTAAAAAACAGCCCAACTTATCCCTGCAGTTGGAAAGTAAAACATAAAAATTTACAAATATGGCGGACAAAATCAAGGCTTTTTTTCAAAAGTCGAAATCCAATGCCAAGTTCAAGATGGCTGGAAAAGGATATAAGTTAGTAATTCTTATATCATGGAATAAAAGCTCATCAACATTTACGATTATTTATTATTATGACAATAAAACGTTGCAGATTAACCGAATCGTCAAGCTCCTCAAAATCGAACTCTAATGATACAGTGAAGCCAGTGAAACGGGCGGAACCGACTTCAGAAGCCATAATTGCCGGTCAGGCTGCTCTGGCAAGATTGGAATCGAAAAAGCCTGATCCTATGAAATTCAATACGTGAGTATAAGTCGGCTTTTTTTTTTTTTTTTTCCATTTTAAGTCTTTGGCTGAACTTATTTCTTCGTCTTTCAGCTCCCACGCGGCGATACAGGCTCAAGTGAAGCGAGAATTAGAGGCTGAAAGAAGAGCGGCTGCAGCTGAGAGTGAAGTTTGTGAAAAAGCGTTTTCGAAAGATCGAAAAGTCCCGCAAGAAGTAGAGGCAAATCCTTTGCTCGCTGTTCGCGGTGTTTATTTTCGATGCCCAATTATTTCTGACGAAATTTTAACCCGCGATGAGTGGAAGAACAGAATTCGACAATTTCTATACGATCAGCTTAATCACGAAGAACCTGGACTCACTGCATGCCTTATCATTCATAGCTGCAATACTGGGAAAGAAAAGATCGACTTGTGCGTCGAAACGATATGCAAATACCTTGAAAACATTGTCAATAATCCTGAGGAGGAAAAGTACCGGAAAATCAGAATGTCTAATAGGGTCTTTCAGGTGATGAGATAAAACGAAGATAAATAAGTAAAAGTTTGATAGAAACTTCAAATTTAGTCTTATAATGCTTACTCTCAGTATTTATTCGAGATCGCAAACTCGGACATGATCGTGAAGCGAGATAATGAATGAGAAAGAATTTAATTACAACAGTGAAAGATATGAATGTCTTTTTTTTTCGCTGATTTCTTTTAGTGCAAACAGTTTTTTCTAATAATGAGAATTATTCTTCTTTGATATTTAGGATAAAGTGAAACCGATTGAAGGTGCCTTGCAGTTGCTTGAGGCAGCTGGGTTTGAGCTGACGAAATTAAATCATCAAGAACAAGAGGAAGACTTTTTGGTCTGGAGTCCGGACAAGTCTTCAATTGATCAGCTCGGAATGCTTGCGGATGCTTTGAGGACTGCGGAACCCGTCCGGGTCGAACTTGATAGGAATTTGCAGGTTTTATTACCTAGCCAGGCAGCTAAGAGAAACGAACTACCTCCGGTATTTTTTACTATGACTGCGGAAGAGATTAAAAAAGAAGCGCAGCTCAGGTAGAGAAAACTGTATTTTTCGGACTTGTGGAATTACAAATAAATCTGAGGAAATGTGCTTCAAGATTCTTAGAATTATTTGAAATCTTTTAAGTGTATTTCAAATCGTATGAAATCTCGATAATAACAATCTCTTCATTTCAGATCTGAAACAGTAGCAAAGAGTCAGATTCTCCGTACAAAGGCGATGCGAGAGAAGGAGGAACTGCGTGAGATGAAAAAGTACCGTTACGCTTTGATCAGAGTACGTTTCCCAGATGGGATACTGCTTCAAGGAACGTTCGCCGTATACGAGAGGATTGAAAGCATCTTAGAATTCATTAAGGAGAATTTAGTTACTGATGAAATTCCGTTCATTGTATCAACACCATTGGGCAACCGTATCGAAGAAGAAGATTACGAGAAGACGTTGATTGATTTGAGGCTTGTTCCAGCATCAATTTTGAATTTCAGTTGGGACACAGAGAGTAACACAAAAGGACCCACGGAATATCTCAAAGAAGATATTACGTGTCTGATACAGTCGCTCTAAGCTCTTGCGTCTGTATTCAGAAACGTTCTCTGTCCCTTCTCACTTCACAAAGATAAATGAAACACTCTAGGTCGGATGGCTCATCGTCGCTAGCTTTGAAAGTGTAGAAATTGTCCGAAACTAACAAAGTAGATAATAGTGAAACGGGTGAGATTAATGTTGGCGTAAATGAGATAGGCGATCATTAAGGGCACATGAATACCTCGAACTATGATTTTCAGAACAAAGTTGGTAGAGATGAAGCGTTTTTCGCAATTTTTTTAAACTAGCTTCTGATTATCGAAGTAAGAAGCCACTATCTCTTTTCAAACGAGTTTGAGGTGTGGGTAAGCCGTTGATCGTTGCATAGACGGACTGAAGATAGGCATATTTGCTACTAAGGTTGTATAGAAAACGGTTACGGGCGTTATTTTTAATATTCTATAAGTTTAAAAGAAGAAAAAGTGAAGACCAAAGTATCCGCTGACATCCTAAATCGAAAAATAAAAGCTGTAAATTTTCTCAAACTTTTGTTATTTCCAAACAGCGTATTGTATCTTTCTTATCTCATTCTGAGTGATCAAATATTTATATTAACTATGTATATGTATACCATCGACTATAACACGGAACAAGCTTCTTGTAAATGTAAATTATACATAAATTATGTGAAAATAAATTTCCTCTATTATTTTATTCTATCAACCACCATGTATTTTTCCATACTATTTTATCATTACAAGAATAAGATGATGATTTGTATAATATTTTCATTAAAATCGAGCCTAGAATATCATCAAATATATTTTACTTCGATTATTCGCCCACTTTTGAGTAACGAAAACTAAGTATGTCATTCGATATTAAAATAATTCGTGAAGCTTTTCGCCTTATTATCTGCAACCCGCAGTACTACAGGACTAACAACACTCGATGATAGCGCTGTCGGTGATTATTTGAGGAACTGATAAAAGCCGCAAGAAAGCAGATGGTGCTCGATGGGTATTTGTTGTATCATTATTTAATCTCTAAATAATGTAAATGAAGTATTAAATTTCCCGAAGGCTCGGTTCTCAATTGACGACGTTTCTTATCAACGATATACGTATTGTTGAACAAAATAAATAATAAGAGAGCATAGTATTGTAGCCGAGTCGAAAACAAAACTGGGATTTTTGTGTCTGTCGATTATAGTCGGTTGGCAGACCTGATTAGAAATGGTCTGCGTCGTGTGTCAAAACATATGACGATTAGATTGAAGATTTGGTAAAAGCCTATTATAATCGGTGACATTAATTGAAACGATATAGTGTATAATTATAAATGATAGGCTTTAACTAAAAACAACAAAGCACAAAGTTCATCGATGGTGTGACCAAACTCGTGCGATAATAAAATCTGGCTGGCAGCTGCAAGGTACGAAAGAAATTCTCACATACATACCACCTTTCGGATTATAAACTGACGTGAATTAACTCCGTTTTATTATACGGCTTATCATATTTTGGAAAGAATATTATTTACTACGATATAAATAGCCGGACATCTTTTTTTATCGAGATTATCAATTCGGGACTATCACACCTCCGTACTATCGACACATGTCTCATGCGTATAGGTATATCCTAGTAGCATACTCGCAACTGTCGCGTGCCGTTAACGAATCACTATGCAATGTGAAAAATTTCGATACGTGAACAGCTACCATTCGATATTCTATTTAATAACGCAATAATACTAACTAGATTAATTTATATCACTATCTCACATTGGATCGGATATAATCACGGGTCGACAGTGGAGTGGATAACGGAAGGAATGAGTAGGCGACAATTGAATGAAACCGCAAAGTCACTGATAATAAATTAACGATTAATTTATTTATCGTAAGAGATAATTACGTAACTATAGATAGTTTATACTCATCTATTACAGTATCGCAGTACCTATTAACTAACGCGAATTTCTTTTCAACTGTAATCCTACTTTTTATTACATTGATATGGTAGACTTTGTGTCTGTGATGCAGTCGCGGAGTGCAAATGATTTCTTACTGTGATATATTCAGAGATTCATAGATTGATTGTAGAAAATTCATAGTCCGAGGACGACTGGGTTTCTTTTTTAACCGTACATCCATCCAGTTATTTTACCAGTATTAATATTAAGACGATATCGTCAGGTGAATATATACAGATTGTTTTATCCTTATATGTTTTTTTTTCCACTACTTAATGTTGCAGGAGCCCGAGGCCAGCCGGAGCTCGTACCGCGATCGGAAATGTTATACCGGACGAAAAAAGTTCCGGAAACAAACCGAGGCGGTTCGAGATTAGTAGTTATTAAAAAGTCGAAATAATACGACGAGGATAATAATTACAATCGAGATAAACGAAGAAGAAATATATATTCTAGTATTGAGATATACGATTTCAACATATTCAAAATTATACCTAAATCATTTAGTTGAATTTTTGAAAATGCCAGAAATCGACGCCGCACCTACCCCTACGCCGACGCCGACGTCACCGGAACCGGAACTAACGGACGGCGTTGTAACTCCTTCGTCTTCGTCTTCGTCCTCGTCTACTACTCCGTCGCCTTCTACTACCGCGCCGATACCGCAACCATCTCAGGCTGTTAATCCTGGTAATAATTTAAACGGTATTATCGGCGCGGATAACAACCACGGACTTGCTGCTGCCATTGGCCCGTTGAATAATAACAACATGAATAGAACTAGAAACAACAATAACCAGAATCCACTATTCAATGTGCGAGACAGACTATTTCATGCACTTTTTATTAAGGCGGCTTTGGCTTATGCCAGGGCTTTTCCAAGACCGATTCGAAGATTTATCGAGTTTATTGTACTCCTCAAGGTAATTATTATCCATACTATATTATTGGTTTTTAAGATATCAGGTATTCGACGAAATAGCTTAGCGCGTTCAATCGCGCTTTAGATCGATTGATTTCTTTTCTTTTTTTCGGCTATTTTGATCAGTCAGTTCATCAAAAAATTGATAAAAACGGTTCGATCGACTGGATTACATTAAAGTATGTACAGAAATGAATTTCGGATGATCGAGATGATCGGTGAACCCTGAAATTATCGTCATTTCATATCAGCTACTCTAACGATCTTTTTCATCTCTGAGTTTCATCCTTTTAACAGTTCAATGATACGATCATCAATAAGGTCTTCATTAGTTCGTACTTCATTGACATTTTCGCAAAAGTTGGTCGGCGGTATCGTGGTTTTTTTTTTAACCGTTTCCGAAGACGTTAGTAATTCGATTCCCAATTAGAATCGTGTTGCATATCAACCTCCAACAAAGGCGCCTCTTTAAGGCTGTCCTAAACCCTCGTTGAGTAACTCCGAATCGATTGCAGCGCTGCGTTACGGTAGCGAAGCGAATCTTCGGTCAATACGTTTGTAAAACCAACAGCGTAGGACGATGCTGATTTTCTCTGACCCTTTTTGCCGCCACAGTTTCGTTAGAATTTCAATCGGCTACGCGATTCGTGATCCGGGTGACATGAGAGACAGATTCGTCGAGCTAATAGTTCGCCTTTTCATAGAGGTCGCTAATCGCGCTTGTAAAATCAAATTCTCGAGCAAAAGTCTGGCTAATTTTTCAAATTCGTTTGTAAATAAATGACGAGAAAGTTTCTTTCATTTCTTTCGTTTGTTTATATTAATTATTCGCAAATTAAGAGAAAAACTGCGTCAATTTAAAAATGAAAGAATAACTCTTCAGTTTCTTTTATCACGATAACAAAATTGTAATGAAATTTTTTTTAACTGGCGATATTAGACGGTTTCAACTTGTTGACTTTCGACATTTCAGGCAATAATGTCATTCTTCGTCTTGGCTTACATCCACATAGTGTTTTCTCGAGCACCAACCAGTTGTTTGGAACACATACGAGACGATTGGCCTCGAGACGGTATTCTCAGAGTTGAGATCCTCAGGAGTGGTGCCGAGGATTACAGCATAGAAAAGAGTTATGCAAAGGAGGAGAAGCTGAGGCAAGAGAAAGTCGACGACCTCGCTAGTGTTTTAGGAATTTTAGCTAGGGATGGGTGAGTCTATAGAAAAAATTCATATTGTTAAACAAGGAGAATCACTTGCTGCATAAAAATACATAAATAACGAGAAACTTTCATTAATCATAATTTGGCACAGGTTTTTGAATATCGAACCATCGGCCGTTGAGGAGGGCGATCGTTCTGACCCAGAGACTGAGGGCGGAAACGAGGCCCAGAATTTTACTAGAACTGAAGAAAATGTCGATATCGCAAGTTCCACGGTTTCATCAGACATACAAAGCCCGAATTTGAGCACCACGAATGCTACCATAAGTCCACCGTTGTCCACAAAGCTGTGGGATGGTCCGAACACGGAGACACTAGAGGTAAAGAAACACGATCATTATGAAAATTGCATATTTTGAGGCTGCTCGAAGCTCTGGACGATCTGTTTCGTAATTCTCGTATAGATCAGCGAGCAAGAAATGGAGAAACAAGAATCTAGAATTTTTTTCGTCATCTGGTTACGAAAAAATATTAATACTCGGAGATTTTTGCGCTAGAATTTAATCCGAGAAACGCGACTAGCGACCTCTACGAAAAGGGGAACTATCAGCTCAGCAAATCTGTCGCTGATGTCGCCTTACGCCTAGATCACAAATCGCATGGCCGATTTAAATTCTAACGAATGTTTAGGGGTGAAAAAGATCGGAGAAAATCAGAATCGTGCCTACGCCATTGGTTTTGTATTGGTCAAAGGTCCGCTTCGCTACCGTGACGTAGCGCTTCAATCGATTCGGGGTTTATTGAATCAGGGTTTTGAACAGCCTTAAAGATGCGCCCTTGCCCGATGTTGATATGCAACAGGATTTTAATTGAGAATCGAATTTCAGACGGTGTCGGAAACGGTTGAAAAAACAACGACACCACCGACTAATTCCTACGAAAATGTTACCGAGGAACAAACCAACGAAGATGCAAATGGTGATCATATCATTCAACCGTTGAAAGGACAAGTCTCTGAAGTGGAGAAGATTGTCAGAGCAGGTGAATAGAAATTCTATAATTGTTAGGTCTAAAAAAAGAAAAAGAAAAAGACAGAGAGATCAGAATCTTTCATTGTATTAGTATAAAATTCATATTTATTCTTCATTACGATTAAACAACAACTTTTATCTTTCTGATTTCTGAATTCTTGTTTCAGTCGATTCAGATTAACACTCTTCTATTTTACTGACAAATTATATGAGAAGTAATGGTAGATATAGTAAACGTTGAATAGTTTAAACTGATCGTTAATTCGATCCTAGTTTTTCCAGAGGACGAATACATAGTGGAATACTCGTTGGAATATGGTTTTCTGAGATTATCACCAGCCGCTAGACAGAGGCTAAACATCCCGGTGAAAATCGTCACTCTAGATCCATCTAACGAAAAATGTTTCGGTGATGCATTCTCCCGCCTTATTCTCGACGAGTTTTTAGGATACGATGATCTGCTTATGGCCAGTATCAAAACCTTGGCTGAACACGAAGATAACAAAGGTTACTTGAGGTGCGTTACTTTACTATTCATCATTTTTTTTTACTTAAAATTATCACTTAAACATCTGCCTATAGTCAATCTCTCGTATTACCGACGGAGTCAAACTATTTACTAATTTTTTTGCGTCTATCCTCTTTACCGACAAATCTATGTACACATCTGCAGATTATAACTTGTTCTTAAGGCAATGAATGCTTTCCCTAACTTGGTAAAAAAGGTGGCTAAATTTTACGCCGGTAAATAGACAAATATTTGAAATAAATAATAACTTTTAGATCAATCATGAAAATAGATGTGCAAAGGATATCTAATCAACAATAATATTTATTATATTCACAGTTTTATTCACTTAGACCGTAATTTGTCGTTTTTTATCGCATATTTCAACTGCAGATTCATCAAATCATGAATTAGTCTAGAAAGTTTTTTTTTTGCAATACTTTTAGCACAATAATTGACTTCGGAAGTTGTTCAAAAATTGAAATTTTGACAAAAAGAAAACAAAATTTGGTCGAAAACGATAAAAATAGATTGAAAAATAAACTTTGATCATTTCTTAATGATTGAGTTTGAAATAAATTAGATTCTACGATTTTACGTCTGTTGATCAGATCGATGAAAGAGTTTCATCTTTTCAAAGATTCAAAATTTGTATTTAAAAATCCGAGAAATTAAAAGAACCTTGTTTTTTATCTTCAAATATTCATAATGGAACTAAGTGACCCATAAAATTTGAATTACTTTTGAGAAACTTTTATATAAGTTTAAAGTTTAAAGTTGAACTCATTAAAATAAGTGAGTAAGTTAAGTTAAGTTAAGTTGAGTTAAGTTAAATTAAGTTAAAAGTTTGAAAGTTAATAACGTTTGCTGGGAGTAACTGAAGTCGAGTTATACTATATATGAGCAACTAATTGCAGTGTTTTTCTGCAACTAGTTTAACTATAGATAGAATATGATGATTCTGAACCCGAAAGGAAATGAAATATGTTCTTGCATTTCTAGGTAAAACTGAATATGCTATTATTCTATTACATGATAAGAATATTAAGTATGCAGTTTAATTCTTTTCTCATGGAAAAGATCTATTCTATTTCATTCATTCATTCCAACTGGACATTCATGTCCTCAAAATCAAAGACAAAAAAGTTTAATAGTTGATATAATTGACTAAAGAAATTAAAGTCTTTTTAGTTACTTTCGATTCAAAATTAAACAAACAAAAAAAAAATTTCTATATGACTATTAGACTTGATTTATTATTAGTAAATGTTCTGTTAACGACTTCAAACTATATTCTAAACGTCTGCCCTGTCTTGATACATTCTTCTTTTTTTTATATTTTGCGAAATGTAAAGCATGATTTATTAATTCATTAATTTTCTATTGATTACAGAAACGTTGTAACCGGTGAACACTATCGTTTCGTGAGCATGTGGATGGCCAGGACGTCTTATCTAGCAGCTTTCTTCATCATGCTTGTATTTGTGAGTAGATAATTTTATGAATATCAATTTTCACTATTCCTCACATTGCAGAAAGAAAAAATCAAAAATTCATAATAATGATAATTTGCTGTCGATCAATTTACTTATGACAAATTTTACAGTGAAATATAATAATCGCGTTTCCTCCCATCCCTTTTTAACCTACCCCCTAAAAATAGGGGAAGTTATGATAATCACCTCGAGAACAAAAAATTGAGTTTTCACTATATCGCCGCGTTTTGAAATCTAGAGAATCATCTCCGACCATTTTTGGATCGATATGGTCAACTTTTTGTTCAACGATATCTTGATAACGAATGAACAGATTTTAACCCTCGTTGGATCAATCGATGCCGTTTTACGTATCTCAGAACTGATCAGATCTCAAATTTGATCAGTGCATTAGTTTTTGAGTTATTGAAAAAATAAAATTTCGTACTTGTTTTTCTTTTTCAATCAATGATATCTCGGTGAACGGATCAACGGATTTTCATCAATTTTTTTTGTTCAATCGATCAGATTTGATCCAACGTTATTCCAAGAGAGATTTGGGATGAATCAATCAACTAGTTTCTCAGTTGAAAAAAAAAAAGAAACATTCATATACCTCGATATTTGATAACTACGGGTTCTTACGGGTCCCTCGTTACTAAAATTGACAAATACTATTTTTTAAGTCCGAAACTTTTAGGTCAGCTCATCGAATTCGACCAAATCCCCTAAAAAGTAGTTATTTTTCATTCGGATAACTCCATTTTTTTTTTTTTGCCGTCGCAAAATCATAGTCCTTTTAAAGATGATGATCATGAATGACAAAGAGCGTGATTGTAAAGGGTCGAGAATTCGTGGAGAGCGAATAGCGAAAACAGGGTACGGATCCTATTTCTACACGTAAGGATAAGTGGCTTGTTAGCAGCAGGATGCTAACGTTCCGAAAACTTTAACATCTCCGTTGAGTTTACACCGAGTTTTCGTCGTCTACATCTTGCTTAAGCGAAATTTCGGTCTGACTCAACTTTAGCAAAGTAATTCTAATTACCAAATATACGATCTTTTCAAACTTTTAATCGTTACTGCAGATTAGCTGTCGATTGAAAATAATCACTTGTAATATTTCAAATTTTCTCGCCAATCGCTTCACTAACTTTTAATAATTTCATTATTTTTTGTTCAAATTTTTGTTTCCATATTTCACCCTTGGCCACAGGGGATGAAATTTTCGATTCAAAATACACGGGTTTTTGTTATCCTTTCGGTAAATATTTCATCGTGGGACGACGCTTATTTGCAAAAAAAAAAAATCTGTCATCACGAGAAATCATTGGGGACCGATGATACTGTTTGGGGAAAACATCATTGTCAGTCTTGGATACGATATTTTGCAAATTTAAAATCCCCAAATTCCCCAAATATTAGCATCGATACTCACTAAGTTCTCACAATAAATTACAGATATTTTTTTTCTCAATCAATTTTTATTGAAAAGTTCATCGTTTTAATTTTTCTACTTTTTGAGATTCGGATCAGAGAAATTGAAATTTCACTGATTTGACAATAATTTTGAATGAAGTAAAGTAGAAATTTGCAAACGAGGGAATTTCGTATTCGAAGAGCAAAAAAGAAAAATTGAATAGAGTTAAAAAATTTGCTAAACACTGCAGTGCGACCGATGCGATGTAATAATTATTTTAATCAACGTATATACGTAATCCATTAGATAGAGTTAACAAAACAAGAGTTAACCGACGAATAAATAAACTGTAACCTAATTAAAGGTATAATCATAGAGTTGGTCGAGTCTCTAGTAATTATTGGATCTCGTATCAAATTTCACATCTATACGAATTCTACGCCCACCTATACCCACACTATGTTATCCACCTTCGTGTTTACGCGAGTAATTGAGTAAATCTGATACCCACACGCACCTGCTGCACCATAGTCGGTCCACCACTATCCAACATACAATCTTGCCCACTTTTTTTTAACGGTTGAATATATTTTTCGAAAAATAAATTGCTTACGTATACGAGTCGAAGGAAATTAATTTTTGAAAATTCGTTACTTTTTTTTTTATCAGAAATTTGGCTGATATTTGCGGATTGATTTTACCCTCAAATAATTTACAATATAATAAAGTAAGCAGAAACGTATGGGAAGGTCCTCGAGGTTTCCAGCGGCAGGGAAAAAACCGAAAACCTGTGATTCTCGGAGAATTTTCAGAAGCTCAGACGCTAGACGACACCCTTTACTGTTTTTTTATTATTTATTTTAACACTAATTATTATCAGTACGTTTATTGTTATTATTTTAACGCCGTTAGTAGCTTGGAGATGTTGCGAATTTTTTTTTCTTCTCGGACGTATAGGTATGTACCTTTTCGCGATTTCATGCCTTTGCACAAGGCTCTTGGGAAATGGGGAAAAAAAAGCTCGTAACCGAACCTTTGCATCGAGCTTTGACACCACGCACGTTAAATCTGAAACCCTGTAAAAATGAACGCGACACCGTTATTCGCCACCCTTCAAACGCCCTTATTTCAAAAATTTCCTTTATTCTTTATTCTTTGTTTTTTTATTTTTTTTTCCCTCCATCCCTTATTATTCATCGTTCTGTAACTCTCAATTAGTAAAAGTTCTCATCTTTCTTAAACGAATCCATACGTAATTACAGAAATTCCTAAAATACAGAGTGAAAACAAAAACAACCTTTCGGACTCGGAAAAAAAAAAATATAGCGATCTCTTTCATGCCTGAAGATCATTCTTCGAGTTTATAAGACAGAAATTTCTTTCGACTTGTTTTTTTGATACTAAAAACCCGAAACTTCTTTCTTGTCATCAAGATGATGAAAATTGAACATCACTAATCCAACTTTTGGTCTAAAGAAAGCAAAACGTAGTTTATACTGTTCCTTTTTTTTGTCTCCCTTATTTCTTTCCTTCCATATAGGCGACTCGGTGTCGTAGTCGTCCACAGCTTGGCACCAGGTTTACGTATTTCAATATAATTTGATACGAAACTGCTTGGTTGGGCCGAGGTCGTCGCCAGGAACACGAAGCTCCTAATAACGTTGATTTATACCGGTTACCGTCCTACAGTGCTAACCGAGCCGACAGGAGTTGGGAATATCGGGAGAGCGAAGCGGCTGGTGGTTAGTTTGAATTGATTGCCATATCCTCTTACGCGTGTGAAGCCCTTGCCACGTACGCATAGGCATGGTATGGTAAGTACCCTCGTGGATAAGGTCAACTTCGAGTTTTAGATACGCCGTCTATAGCTTTTGCAATAATAATTTACCTCATGGTGTATATTTATGTATAGTCAAAGCCTTTCATATTATTCTGACAAATTTTCAAGGGGTAGGAATCAACGGATGCAAAAACTGTTACAGGATTTAACAATTCGTCAACAACATCGCCCTTTAATAATTAGAACAGACATATATTTACTCAGGCATATAGTTGCATCTGGATAAGATTCCAGAATTTTTGTTTGAATGTCATTTTTAAATCATTGATACGATGTGCAGAAATATTACATTGGATCAATTTTTTTTCATGATTCAAAATTATTTTACATTTTATAGTGCTTCGAGTTGCATAGATTCATTTTATCGAAGAAAAAGTGTTCGTTTAAACTTCTTTCAAATTTCTAAGGAAATCCGAGTCTCAAATGACGACAACCCTTATATTATGGGCTCGACCTGAATTGACATTATATAGTCCTATCACTTTTTTCATGATTCATCCATACATGGTTAGTTGATGACTGGATGTTTCTCCGATCCCCACTAACGTCAAGATTATCATTAAATCCTGATATTCCTTTGGGAGAACAGGATATGCATTCGCGAACCACAAACCGGAAATAGTACCTGGAATGGATTTACCACGCAAATCGTAAGGGGGTCTATAGGCGTCGAAGCATATGTATATATATGGCCAGACAACCAATTGAATTCGATGATGCACGAAACGATGGTTGGGTTAACACGTTCCTAATAGCTTTGTACATACGGGGTGTAACTTGGGTTTCTATTCACTGCCGATAAATTTCAATTTCAAAAAAGCAAAAAAAGATATCTCCATTCTTCGAAGCTATTCGTTTAATTCTAATTTCGAATGAGATTAAAAGAGAAAGAAGATTAGAAAATTTGTCTAATCGCAGATGAATTTTTCGACTATTATTATTATTATGCAAGAAGATGATCGGGGGAATTTGGTACGTGGGTTTATCGCACTTCGATGTTATATATGGGCTATTTGGACTATTCTACGGATCTCTGGAGTCTGATCTCATGCAATTAGTTAAACCTTGGTGAAACGGTTTGCCATTGCAGGTTTGGATTTAGTTAAATCGCTTTGTGGGCGTCTATACAGAGTGCGGGATATAGACTGTAGAGAATCTCGCCTCCTTAATGCGGTATGGTAACTAAATGTTGACCCTGTTAACCCTGCTGCTTTGGTGCAGAGAATATAGTGATAATATTTCGATGTAGAATAGAGGATCAGTTATTATATTATTTTGATGATAGATTTTAGTCGATATTAGTGTTACTTAATTAAACCTACGTTACGCGATATAATTTCGATGAAAATCTAATCAAGGGAATCCTTGAAACTCATCGGTATAATACGACCGTTTCTACTATAATTCACGATGTCAGAGAAAAGCATTACCTTCTTCAAGTTTAAGGAAGAACTTTGGAAAAACCTTTTACCAATTTTGACGAAATACGTTGTTTTAAATTCATCCGACAAAACTTCATGAATAATTGTCACAAGGGTTGTTTACCGTATCACTATCACGGGTCATTATTCCTATACGAATATTGCACGCAAGTTTTTCATCCTAACTTCATGACAGAGAACGTTACAGCCATTGAGAAAATCCCGCGTTTTGATATCACGTATAGTTTTGTCACGATTTTGCTTTCGAATATAATCTGAGTATGAACTCAATCTCCGCTTGTAATCTGAACAAAAATCGTCTGTAATCCAGTTCGAAAAACTTGCGAGATTTTATGTACACAACGATTAAGAAAATTCATTAACATTTCAATGATATTGAGTGCTCGTCAAATACCTCTGAACAATAATCCACCAATTCTAAGTTATTGGGGTAACTATTCGCATCACCAAAGTGCAGAACAACACGTCAATATATTTCATCGTAATGTATAGATATAGATTATATAAAGTGCTACAGAATCTTATATGCTCTCTGTAACATACACCGACGTAGGTATATACCTGCTCTTTACTTATCTTTTTCCTAAACCTGTGCAGAATACGTACATATAGTACCTATATACCTACAATATACATCCGTCAATACGATTTCTATAGTTACCGTCATATAGTATATATAGTGCATTTTCGTGGAAGCACACCATCCCTGATTGCCGAAGTTACACGAACGTACACAATCAGGCATGGTATAACGTTTCGACGAAAACTCACGGTATAAATACCCTCTTCGAAAATTGTTTTTCGCTTAGTTTTACAAGGTATAACCAAGCGTTTATATTTACACGTGCTATTTATATACCTATTCAGATCCGCAATGTATAGATACAGGGGTAGGCTGGCTGTATGGACGTAATATCAAGGTATATGAGTATATACATAGAGGAGGGTGGTGCAGAGTTAGAGAGTGAGTGATTCGGTAACAGTTATTTCCACAATAGGGCTAAACTCGCGGCAAAATTTACCCCTCTCTCTCTCTCTTTCTCTCTCTCTTCTTTCGTCCCTTTACCCCATCATCCCTCGTTTTCCTCGTCTCACCATCCCACAGAACCCGTGCCCGTGTCGCGCCACGTGAGTGACACGTGAGTACCACCTAGCGTCTATACGTCACGTGTATCGGACCGTCGTTTCGTTTCGTCGGATTCACCCCTTCTCCTTCACCCTTATTCTCCCTTCTACCTTCTCCCTTCTCCCTTCTCGATCACCCTTCTCCCTTCTACCTTCTACCTTCGCCCTTTACAGCCCTTGTGCAGAACACAGAACGTAAGTGAACAGGATAGGTGGGGGGGATGATTCTTTTCTGTCAAGCGCACGCGTCCCCGTAATGCTTACACCACCTTCCGTAATACAATCCGTGTTTTAGACTATGGTAATGGTAGCTGTACCTTGTATACATACATATCGCGATCATTCGTTCACACGGAAACGATAAATTTATAACATGGATTAGGGGAGGGCGGGAAATCAGCGAATAAGAGAGATTTTTAACTCGGATGAGATGCAGAATACCTATTCGAATTTTCCGATTACGGGATGAACTCAAAAACACGAATTCTCTTGCGTCATTTCGCCATTATTTCTTATGGATTAGATTTTATAGACTTTGGATAAACGCCCGTTTACTTACTCAAATATTTTTTTTTTTAATTTAATGTAAAAGTCAATCGATGATTTTTAAAAGTTTATAACTTTTTTTACAACGCTTTTCCGCACATGAAACTTTTACGAAAAGTTAGAACTTTCGAGAGATTATTCGGAATTTTTTGTTGTTTTTTTTTTTACATAATACTTGATAACTCTTATAGCGATTTTATATCGATTCGAACGAATCAGAGGTGATTTTTAAAAGCTCATCGAGGCATGAAGCTAAGTTTTCCGGTACTTTAGAAGGAACGTAAAGAAAATAGAAAAGCTGAGGTTTAACAATAGAAAAGGGAGAAATTTTATTGATAATAAACGTTCGATGTTTCGATCGATCACGAATGCAGGGGATAAAAAGTCAGGAGCTGCTGACGCGTGTGGGAAATATAGTATAGCCATAATATCTATGGCATATATTATAAGGGAAAAGGGTTTGGATTCGACCAAGTCCTAACTATAACCGGCGGTCATCCATCAACGAACATTCATAATTCATAAGGCTAATCGATCTTCGCGAGAACCACCCTCGTTTTCAGTCGCAATTCTTAGGCCCGTACCCATATATCCGCATCAACTTCAGATAGTTTAAGCAAACAGCTGAAATTCCGTTGTACGTAATCAACTAGAAAATGAAAAATATAGAGAAAAATTAGACAAAAAAAATTGAAATTCTAAACAACTAGAACGAATAGTATGAAAGAACCGCTCTTTTTTTTTATATCCCCCTTTTTCTCTAGGGGATGAATTCGTATGACGATTCACAGAAATTTCTAATTATTTCGAGGAATCGAGAAGGTTGACTTTGGCATTCCGCTTGAGAACGATATGAAAATTTAACCGCGAATTAATATCGCTAAATTAATCGTACTAAATGACTAACCAACAACCTTACGCGTTTTATTCAAACGTAAAGTTTATACCTACCTTACCCTTTCACACGTGGAAATGAATCGGTTGCGTGTTTAGAACCGTGTGTTTGCAAGGTATTTCGTTATACCAATTTAATGTCGCGGTTTCATTAAATTTTGAAACTCTGTTTAATTTCGAGATCCTATATGTTAGATATTTTCTAAGGATAAATTACAGTTTTCATTATTACTACGAAAATAGGGCCGATTCAAAATCCTGTATTTATTCATGTGGTATAATCGGCCATATAGAAAAACCTGAATCTCAAAGATTTCAGGAAATTTGTGTTACCGATAGATTTTTCGGCTCTTTTTATCGCTGGTTCAAAATTCATCAATGAGAGTTAGATTGAAAAAAAAAATCATCAAAATCCGTTGATCCGTTGTCGAGATATCATTGAAGGAAAAAAAAAAATGTTACAAACGTTATTTTTTTAATAACTCAAAAATCACTTTACTGATCTAATTCGAAATTACATCAGCTCTGAGATATAAAAAACGGCATCTATTGATCTAACGAAGATCAAAATCCGTTCATTCGTTCTCGAGATATCGTAGAACGAAAAATCGACACACATCCATCCAAAAATGGTCTGACGTGATTCTCTCGATTTTGGGAAAACTCTAATTTCCATCTTTTGGGGGGTGATTTGAATAATGTCCTTTTTTCAAGCAGGGAGTTTGAGAAAGAAATTAAAGAGGAGAATGAATAGAATGGAGATTTTGCGATCAGTTCGAAGGGTTGTTTGTTGCAAATAATGTGTTTATTCCGTTCAACGGGTTGCAGGTGCCGATCCGAGCCGCACTATTCACAACTAGATTCTATTATTCACCGCGCTCAATCCGAGTTAACGGTGCTGTGCAATTCGTAATTTGCAATTTGCCAGCTGCAATTTGTCGCTGAAGTTACGCTCGTCCTTTTATTAGGATTACGAAGCGAGTTTCGAGTCCCATGTTGTTATATGTTGTATGTCTATATTAGGGTGGTTTTTCATTCGGTTATATTCGAATTTAAATGCTCCCATGAGCCAGAACGTCTCCACATATATACAAAAAATTTTGAGTCAAAACCCCGGGTTCCTATCTCAATTCTAAGTGATGCCCCAAAGCCTTTGAACCTCCCCATTTGAATAAAACACGATTTTTAGTACTTCGGGATTATTATTCATTTCCTATAGCATTATCGCTTCGAATAATCTGAAACCCCGTACAATTCTTACCTATAATAGTAGGTATGCGTAATGAATTTAGAAAAATGATAAAAAATGATAAAAATGATAGAAAATCCAAAATTTAGTCACTTTACTTCCTTAATCCAATCCACAGAATTTAAACCTCGCGATTATATAATAAACTTTGACTCCTTCCGGTTTCCGATGATCTAAGCTCATCGTAAAAGATATTGCTGTAAAGTTAGAGTGGGGTTTGACCTATAGGACGAGGTGACGTAATATAATTAACCCGCATAATTATACTCACCGCGAACAGTAATCTGTTCAAAGAAATTTTACGGAGTGTTTCAGACTCTTATTTTTAGCCATTTCAAATTATCGTAGTACCTGAACCCCATGAGAAATAATTTCTGCCATTAAAATCAGGATTTTTTCAAGCTACTGGAGTCACCAGGGCGGGGTGGGGTTGAAGTTACAAATTTGAAAATTCCCGAACGGTGAGAATTCCGAATTTGAATATTATCGACTCACAGTTTTTAGAAAGGATATCGCCGATTTCAAAAGCTTTGTAACGAAGAACACCAGAGGTTCGAAATCCCGAAAGCTAAAGATCCGAAAATCCGAATCTTCGAAGCTTTAAGGTTTCCGAAAATTTGATATCGTCTCAAACCAAACAATTTTTAAAAATTGACAAAGTCAAATGAAAAAAAAAACAAAAATGATATCTCAACAGCAATTTTCCATCCTGATCAATCATTTCATGTCAATAAGTCGGAAGTGGATTTGAATACGTTCGAATATCCAAAAAATCTACATAATTTATTTTTTAAATTGTCTTTACAGCTGGTGTCTTCCGTCTTTTTCAGACTGTCTCGATCTCGATGCTGCTTCGATACTCTCATCACCAGATCTTTGTCTTCATTGGTGAGTGATTTTTCATTATTTTTTACTACCCACATCTCTCTTTTTCTCTGTTCACATATAATCAACAAAATTTACACGACCATTCGCTGAACTCTGCGAATACTTAAATTGTATTTCGGCATTTTCTGCATTTTTCTTGTTCATTCACCGGCGAAATGATTTCAAAATCACATTTGACTTTGTGCAATTCGCAATATATAGAAATTAACCTGGATATATAAAAAAATTGTCGTGCAGCGTACCGATGCTTTGGCAAGTACAGAATTCGCTATGTAGACTCTAGACTCCAGACTCGAGATTGTGGGCAAAGGGAAGGTCACTTCGGAAAATCAAGATCATAGAATTCCCGCAGTTTCTGATATACATGCCTGTGATCGAACATCAAAAGGACGGCTAGAGGCCCTAAGAGTTCTTTAATACCTTCTCTGTGCTGGACGACTTTGTCGGATTTATTCGCCCCCGTATCCATACAGTAGTGTCCATCTCCCCGAAACTCAACTTCTTCGAACTTGTGGGTCTAGATATGAAACACTGATCCGTTTGGGATTCGGGACTATATAGGAGTATGGTCCACAGACGAATAAAGCCTGGACGAAGTTTCGTATTCAAATAATAAACTGATCACCTTAGGCTCTGGGTTTTGGTCAATATACATACAATTTCTATATACAAGTTGTAACCCAAAGCACAGATTGTACAACACGAAAATCGAGGATTGAATAACGGCTTAACTAAATTCTTGAAAAAGAAATTTTTCATTTTTTTTTTCTTCTTCTCACGAAGTTGTTTGAATTATGATTTTGATTCGTGGTGCTTAGAATTGGGGAAATACTTGAAGGTGTTTCAGTAAATCTTTATATCGCACTTAACTACAGGATCCATCACTCAAGTGATGAAAAAACAAAAGTTATGATCCAGTCAAAATATCGGATAAACATGATTGAAGACAGTATCAAGATAACGTAAAACTTTTCCGAATCTAAAATCGGTAAAAATATTAGTAGAACGTTGAGTATCCAAAATTCATGGAAATCTTACATTTGGAAAATGTGTTTTTCCCTTTTTTGTTTATGTTTCAATTTTTCCGGCCTTTCGGTTTATGAAGAGTTATTTTCCAAATGTCAACTGCTTATTTTCTTTAATAATTATGTGACTTTGGGTCTGTTGAATCCGTCAATCGCATGATGGTAGATTTACTCGTCAGGATTAATTCATTTGACTAGATATGGTAAAGGAGAATTGGGTTAAGAAAGAGGCTATAGCTTGACGAGGAAAACGTTGATTTATCATCGCGAATTCTACTACAAGGCAAATTATATTGTACGAAAATGTTCATGAGGCGCGAATGCGGGTTTTCATTGCACATCGTGATTGGCTCTCCTTGAACTGAATAAATTCATCCATAACACAATATAGGCAGTATATCTGCATGTAGAAATATCTTGAATCCCATCTCTGTACCGAGTTTATGAAATAACAGAATTCTGAATTCGATGCAGTAAACTTAACTTTTCGTCTAAATGAATAGACGATTTTGCGAGATATAGGATAAGGTTGCCATTATTGTACCGTTTCAGTTTAGTAATTTTTTGCAACAATATCTTCTCGATTTTGAGAATTGTAAAAATAGGAATGTTTAAAGAATTTTTAATACTGATAGTATCCATTCTTACAATTTTCAAAATTGAGGAGATACTGTTGCAAAAAATTAGCAAATTGAAACGGTACGTTTTACGTGGTGGTCCAATAATGGCAACCTTACCCTACTATGCCCGCAATTATCTGTCAATTGAACTTGAAGGGAGTGAAGAAGAGTAGGTAAATTCCGCATGAAAAAATAACGAGAAGACAAAAATATTTAGTGAATATATGTATTTTCGGAATATCAACTGGTTTCATGTCAAGACTGTTTATTCCAGTTTAAGAAAGTTCTTCCGAGCTCATTTTCCCGATGAGGCTCATGGCCACTCGACCATCAAGGACATGGCAATCTTGTCAAATGATAAAGTCATGATAAGGAATGTATAAAAATAAGGAAAATTATATCCGGTATTAATTTCTTCCATTCTACAAATAATGAGTTTTTTTTCCCATTACTACGCATTCATTATCTGTATCATGTTTTATACTAGTTTCACTGCACCTTGTATTTTTGTGTTCTTTATTACCCGTCCCGTGGTATTATTACATTTGTTAATGACCGCGTTGACACGCTTGGTTATTCCATTTACTATTCCGTATCACGAATTCGCAATGAAATAAACAAGGTATTCTACCACTGGGAACGAATCATATATGTATGTAATATAGGCACATATGTATGATACAGACTCTCCCAATAATATTCGTCATTTTTCTAATATTTCTTTAATCAATCGATTAACATGAAATCAGAGCCGAATTTCAAGCTTATCCTGGCTCACTTGTTGGCGAAATTCGTCATTAAACCAACCGCGAAAACCCCTAATCAGTTCAAGCTTGAGCAAAAAGGGATTCCGACTCGACCTGAATGGTAGGCGAATAAGATCATATAATTTGTTATGATAGGTAGGCAATGAACCGGATGTGTTTTTAGTAACTGTTCTCAATCAGGATACGAAATCTAGCCTTCGTGAGGATTATAGTTCATCAAAGTGGGATTAAAACCTGTTGTTGCGGTCAAAAATTTGTTAAATGCGTAACGATCTATGACTTTCCTTGAAACCTGTTCCCCAAAGATTTGTGTATTCGCTGATTTCTAGTCTAATATCAATTTTTCACTTGGAGTCTGTTAAAATCAGATTTCAAACTCACAATTTGCAACCCTGTTGATCCCCGGTCGCCAAATTGTGAGACCAAATCCATCAGGTTCTCATCTTTGGTCGTCCATGATCCAGATGCCATTTTTAGTACTGAAAATTTGACCTCAGATTCGAAATCAGGGATCCTATTAATCTTTTTATAAAATAAGTTTCAAGGAAATCCATAAGTCGGATTCGATAGATTTTTAAAGGCAACAACTGGTTTTCTCCCACTGTTTGAGAGCACGGACGTCCCATGAGATAATCGCATGCTTTCGCTTGCATTTAAACATCAAAATCGTGGCAGAGTGGGTAGGAGTAATGGCATTACAACTGCAGTTTCGAGGACCAGACACTTGTATCACTTTTCCTTCGCACATACTCGTCGAGTTAATTCGGTGCGTGATTCCATATAATACGTAAATCGGTGCATTCATTACCTGCAAGTGTTCGTAGAGTGTGACCAAGTGCAGGGTTCCGTTAAAACTTGGTTTAATAAAACAAGACGATGTTATTGCTGCTTTGTATCGGAGCGCTGATAGTGCTTATAGCCTGGATGCATGGGCGAATTTTTTACTGGCAACACAAAGGTGTCCCAGCTGCGTCTGCAGTACCATTTCTGGGTAGCTACATGCCCTTATTTTTACGAAGACTCGCATTGCCTGAGTTTCAGAAATATATATACAGCGTGAATATGGAATCAAAGTACATTGGGATGATGGATTTTGACACACCGTCTATTCTGGTCAGGGATCCAGAGCTCATTAAGCAACTTGGCGTCAAGCATTTTGAGGATTTTCCAGACCACAAATCTCTGATCGGAGAAGCTACTGATACATTGTTTGGAAGAATGATGGTCTTTGTGACAGGAAAGCGATGGAAAGAATTAAATGCTGTAATGCGTCCAGCGTTTACATCCAGCAAGATCAGAATCATGTCCGAATTGGTTTCGGAAACCGCGACAGACTTTGTTGGATATCTTTTGCGACATCCTGAAGAAACTTTGTCAATTGAGATGAAGGATGCCTTCACGCGATTTACTGCCGATGCTATTGCCACCGCAGCGTTTGGCCTTAGAGTCGAGTGTATGGAGAATAAAAAAAACGCTTTTCATTCATGGGGAATACATGTCACTGACCTTGGCAGGGTCCCAGTTCTATCAAAAATCATTTTTTATAGGATATTTCCATGGCTAACACGTTGGTGGGGTGTATCTCTGATCTCTGATAAGTCTGCGAAGTTTTTCAAGGATCTAGTGAAGGAAAATCTGGATAATAGGAAAAAGCTGGATCTCATAAGGCCAGATGTAATTCACTTGTTGGCACAAGCCAGTGAGAATAATAACGGGGTTGAAATAACTATCGACGATGTTATCGCTCAGGCGTTTAACTCATTTTTTGCTGGCTTTGACACATCTTCAACATTAATGTGCTATGCCGCTTATGAGTTAGCCGTCAATCCAGAGATCCAAGAACGACTACGGGATGAAGTAGACAATTGCCTTAAGGATGGTGATGGGGTAATTTCTTACGATTCGCTTCGCGCCATGAAATACATGAACGCTGTCGTTGCTGAAACTTTAAGAAAATATCCACCGATCACTTTTACCGATAGAATATGTCGCAAAGCCTTCGAACTACCCCCGGCTATTCCTGGAGCAGATTCATTCACTCTGGAACCTAACATGGTTGTGTATTTTCCGATCTACGCTTTGCATCATGACTCCAAGTATTTTCCAGATCCGGAAAAATTTGATCCGGAAAGATTCGACAAGGCAGGCAAGTCGAAGTCAGAACCGTACACCTATCTGCCGTTTGGAGTTGGGCCTAGAATCTGTCTTGGAGATCGTTTCGCTTTGATGAAGATCAAGTTGATCTTGGCTCACTTACTAGCGAAGTTCGTTATCAAACCAACCGCGAAAACACCTATTCCTTTGAGTTTTTGTAAAAAATCGCTTACTATGGGAGTAAAGGGTGGATGTTGGCTTCAATTGGAACTACGAGAATCCTGCAGTTAAATATTATTGCAAAACTTGTATTCTGATTATTATTTTTCAACTTTATGTATATTTTATAAATTGAATTTCATCCTTTTCACGTATTAAGGTTCTTCTCAATCGTCTCAATGACACACATCGAATAAATAATTTATTCCCATACTTTACCCATCGTTTAGTAATAATCCCAATATTGTTTTCGTAACATTGTTCTAGTTAAGTCGTTATTATAAGCATTAGAATTGATTTGAAATGTATCTATACAAATCGCGATAGTAATGATCTCTTAAAAAACATAGGCATAAGATAATATGTGTAGATTACTAAATCCATTCACGCGTTAATTCCAAAATTTTCATGCTTCTCTTTTTGTGAAAAAAAAAATGACAAAGACAAAAAGTTTACTACAGAGAAACCGAAAATAAATCCATAAATATTATCACAATACATGGGTATAAATATACACATTTATACATACACCATGGTGCTCTAGTGACGATGAGGAAATAAATCGAATAACATCGTATCGTAAACAGGCGGAGTGATTGGCGTCTTTTCTTTTTTTTTTTCCTACGAGTGGTGGTTCTCTTAGTTCGGTTCTTTTGCCCCGGCTAGTATGTCGTTCTATGGGTTTTTCTCGCCCACGTTAAGTGGAAATGACCCCTACTTCCCCGCTTGTAACTAACAATAAGTATGCTGACGCGTATACTCAGACAATCGCGTAAATACGAGACCAATACTATACCGCGTGTATGTAATATATATACCGTATGCGATAGGGACGTATCATCACCCCCAACGCACTCAATTAAGTATCGATGATATTGACAAAGAAAATTTCCTCCCTATATAACGATGAGATTTCGTTGAGTCAAGGCGAGAAGCTAGGAACAGGATGTATCATATATATATTTAGATGGTCAAGAAAAACCAGAAAATTAAAAAATCATTATATTCTACGTTTATATAAGTACTTTTTTTATTCAGTCTGTTTACACGAAAGAAAACTAGTCGATGGAATTTTCATAAATTACATTTAGTCTCATATTAGCTTCCAAAAAAAAAAAATAAGAAAAATCGAAAAAATGTCACGGTCCCCCGGTGTTTTTTCTGGATCGTCAAGGTGTGGCGAAATTTTTCCAAAGTAGGTATAGTCGTTCTCGTTGATCAGTCATTCTTAGCTCTTTCGTTAAGTGAATTTCGTCCTGTCGTCTGTTGTACAACTTCCGATATATCAGGTGCTTCCATTTGCCTCATATACCGCATCCGTAGTCGATTCCCAATCCATCCAGCTACCATACTGATCAAAAAGATGAGCCAGTACCACGTCGCAATGTCTTCTTCAAACATGTCTTGCACGATAAATCTATTGCTTTTTTTTTCGCGTATTAAAGATCGTCTTTGATCCCGATTAGGGAAACTCTACTAAGTCTGCTGACTCTGAATTCGACCTGTCTTCTATGTAATACTGAATAGTCTTCAACGCCGTACGACGAAACCCCGTTATTTTACCAAACCACGTGACTAAACTTCGGCTCTTTCCGCTAGCAGACGTTCTCTTAAGTTTCTATTCGGCGTTGTGCTCAGCAATTCGTTCAGTAAACGATCAGAAAGTAAATAAAGTAAATCAGAGCTAAGAATAAGCTCGTATTTTCATCCAATGAATTGAATTATGACTCGGAATTATCGACGCTAATAATTCGATGAGTAAAAAAAGATTCTTTCATCAATTGTTCGGCTTACAAAACTGAATATATTGTCCATTGAGAACCTCTGACTCTGTTCAGATAGCGTAGATTACATGCGCCAGATTACGCAATACGTATGGGCGTTGTTCGCTAAGAGCAGACATATGAGCGTGAGATAGTATGACTTGGTTTTAGACCGTGTATACCTATATATTAGAGTACACATGCCTTTTGGTATAGTATGTCGTGCTATACGGTTTGTTTTTACACTTGAATGTATATACTAGACGCGTAGATCAGTGTACTTGTTTTTTTTTTTTTTTATGTTACGTTTATTTCTAATCAGGCGAATACTCGATCGTCCTATTGTTTCTTGACTTAATCAGTCTTGCGTGAGACATATGAAATCGTAATTATTGATCTGTAAAAGATCTTGCGAAATTAAATTTAAAATCGAAGAAATTTGAACTAGTGGCGTCGTCTAATTTAATTTGCTAATAAAACGTTGTGTGCTGTTTATTATTAGCCAAAATCATTCATACAGATTGAATAAGAAAAAATATTCAAATGGTGCCTATAACGACTCAATCCATTGCAGAATTTTTCTCATTTGTTGTCTCGGTGTATATTTATTCCGAATCGAACTAGATCAGAGTTAATTAAAATTTGTATTATTAGGACTTTAAATTCTAACATTCTATAACTCTTCGAATATGCAAATCGCGTAATTGATTACGCAACTGAGGTCAGCAGTGGTCAAATCGAGTTCATGATTTCACTATATACCCATGATTCGTAACTACTATTCATATCGATGCGATGTTTCTTGAGTTATTTCATTCATTCGGTAATGATCAATATATTTCTTGATTGTCGATCAGCAAAATCGTGTAGAGTTACGCCCAGATTAGATTAACGGAAGCAGACATGAAGGCTGAAAAATAATATCTGGTAAGAATACAGATTGCGTGTCTGTGAGACACTTTGAGACCTTGAGACGATGTTATTCGTCTCTGGAATATAAGCTGAAAATGCAGTCTAGAATATCGGTGAAAAAAAAAATGTTTATGTACTTCTTCGGGTCAGAAATGATGTTGGACAACAAACAATTTTTTCATCTCATTAATTAACGTGCAAAAAATTGTTTATGATAGCAAATACTGATTATATGACTCGTATTATATAATGAATATATACGTAGTAAGGTTTCCAAAAAATTACATCGAAGAAGAATCAATTATATCTTAAGTTTAATGAAACGTAAAGGATTAATCTTCGAACAAGAAACACAATCATCTTAATTGTTGATTCCGTTTTTTTAATATTTAATGCAAAATTCCTAAGACTAATATTGCTTTCATTCAAATCTTTATCACAAGATTAGACTAGCGGTCAGGATTAGCCAATTTTCTGATAACAAAATTACTCAATTATATTAAACATCCTGCTATTGTCCGAGAGACACTCATTATCGAAATTTACCTTATTGGGTGGTAGGTGAATATTTAGAAAAATAAGTTTTGCATAGTAATTTTTTTGATTACAGAAATACGGCTTGAAATTATGAAGCAAAATAAGTCTGTCTAAGGATTCATGAAGCAAAATTATTAAGGTGTTCCTTAGCACATTACTTATTCAACATAAGGTCCTAGATTTAACGTTAGTAGGTACATCAAATAAACTTTATAGCATTACTATTAGTATAAAAGAGCGTTTTAACTTATAATTTAAAACTAAAAACTTGTCGTTATAGTTAGAGTATTATTAATTAATAAATTAATCAAAAAGTATTTATCGTAGAGTTTTAACGAAACTAACTAATCGTCGTGTATCTGGGTTCGAGATCGAGCCAGAATCCATGTTCAGATGACATAGCAGGCGAGCTCTTGTTTAGTACGAGTGGTACGTGAGTTTTTGCGCTAATCTGGATACGGAATTTTCTAAGAAGGCTACAGATGACGAGCTTGGTTTCCATAAGAGCGAATCTATTCCCTGGACAGTTCCTTGGACCGGCACCAAACGGTAGAAAAGCGAAATTGTTGATGCTGCTTTTATTCTCAGGGCTGAACCTTTCAGGATCAAACTTTTCCGGATTTGGAAAATACTCAGGGTCATGGTGAAGGGCGTATATTGGAATCCATAGACGCGTGCCTGGTTTCACAAGAACCGGATTTCCCTTCCCATTTGCCGGCGGAAGTTCAAACTTTTGGGTATTTACACGATCAGTGAAAACTGCTGGTGGATAAAACCTCAAAGTTTCGTTAAGAAACATTTCGAGGTATTGTAGATGGTTAACCTTCTCATAGGACAGATTGTCCTCTTCCTGAAATGCGGCGTCTATTTCGGCGACAAGTTTATCCTGGATTTCTGGATCAACAGCGAGCTGATGACACGCAAAGCACATCAGGGTTGAGGAGGTGTCGAAACCAGCAAAGAAAAAGATAAAAGCTTGGGATGTTATTTCATTGATGGTCAGTTTTTCGTCCTTTTCTTTATGCCGTGCCTGCATCAGCTGATGGATAAGGTCTGGTCTGGTAATCCCGTCCCGTTCTCTTGTTGAAATCGTGTCTTTTACCAAGCTGCAAAAAAACGTCGATACTCGTTTCGATAAAAATTTTTGTTTCAAAAGTTTCATGACCATTGGACTCCAGCTAAATAGAAACATTTTTAGAGCTCTAAGCCCGCCGAAGTTTGTTGCGTCTTTGCCCATTATGTAAAACTCGTTTTCTCTATCCACCAATGAATTGACGCTTATGCCAAAGGCCGATGTGGCTATTACGTCGTTCGTATATCTAGTAAAAATATCCTTCATCTCTATGGTCAACGGCAATGGTTGTTTTTCCAAATAATCTGCAAAGTCCTTTGCGCACTTTGACATCAATTCAAACATTGCTCGCATTTTGCTAGATGTGAATACTGGGCTAACTATCGATCTCATTTCTTTCCACCGTTCACCTTTTATGGAAAACAAATTACCACCGAATAAAGGATCGATTGATTCGTCAACAAATGCTTTATGGTCAGGAAAATGATCGAAGTTTTTAACAGTTATTGATTTTATCAGTTCAGGATCCCGCAGGACGTAGACAGGATTGGTGAATTCAAAAGCACCGGAGTACTTAGCATCCGGAAACTCCTCGTATAAATTACGCATGAATTCGGCAAATGAGAGTTTCTTCATCACCATGGGAAACATGCTTCCAAAAAGTGGCATTGGCCTATGACATGGCACATCATTTTCTTCGAAGTATTTAAGTCCGCGATAGCTTTTCCAAATTAAAAACACTAATATAGTTCCCAGTATTGTAAGCACGGCTAAAGCCATGGACCACAAAGTTCTCACCTCGACATTCATGGTGTAAATCACTGTTCACTACTCTTCCCACAATAATTTTAAAACTTATGCAAAGTTTATATTAGATTTACAACATTATTATATTCATTCACTGCTGCCTTAGCTGATATTTGAGACCATTCGATTCTGGCAAACTATTACGATGACTGAATTACCCGTCCTATTGACTCGAAGTTTTATACATTCTCTTGACTCACACGCCCCACTCTTTGGTATAAGTAACGATTACACATGTCTGGGTTAAGTTTGTCTGTGGTTTCCTTTTGTAAGCTATAACCTGTTATCATTGTACCATCAACTCGTTCATTAGTAAGCAGTTACTATCCTCCTTATTCTGGACTCTGTTTCTTTATTTCACTCGCATGATTTGCACTTAATGATTCAGTCCACGTTACACGAAGCTAATTATATAGGTAGCGCGAAGCTGGATAAGCGAACTAACGCAATCATTTTTCTTTATACCTCTAGTCCTTGTCTGAATTTCGAGGATAATGACCTATAGGTGGAAATCTGATGTAACTTTCTTGCAGGAGTGTGTTTCAGATTGAATCATTTGTACTCCGTATATATGAATGAACTTGACACTTATTTTCAAATGATTTTTGAAATTGTTTTCAATCGAATAGATATTGCTTCCACTTAGATATTTATCAGAAAATGTGCTTGATGATAAAAAAAAATAGCAAATCTTCTGATAAAGAAATTACTCGATAACATATCTAATGCTTGATCTATACTACGGTGATTTTTATCAAATAGATTTTATATTGATAATAACTTGGTACTGGAAGCTAATCCTGCGCTCCAAAGAGCTGGAGAAGCGAGTTGGTGGCACACCATTCTGGTTTTTCTTTATCTTTGTCTGAATTTTAAGGACAATGACCTAAAGTTGCAATCTGATGCAATTTGTTTACAGCAGTGTGCTTTTAGCTTTAAACAGTATGTCCTTCCAATAATTTCATGCGATTCTTGATGATTAGAATTCTTAATTTGAAAATGTGGAAAATTGACTGCGAAATTGAATAAAAGCTAAAATTACGTGTGTTACAATGGGAAACATTGATTATTCATTAGTTGATTTGAGTATTGATGAAAAAAGAGATGATATATGACGGTTAATATTTGTTAAATAAAACAGGTTCGCTATTCTGTGTGGATTTTAATAACAATCAGCAAAACCTGTGTCTCTGTCAGGAATAAAATGACGAAAAAAATTGTATGCAATTTAAATTATGACGGTGAAATTCTCTGGCTGTGGAAATTTTTTTTTCTTTCTTTTTTTCAATCATTCAGCTATATTTTCATATGCCGTTTTTATACATTCAATCGCAAAATTCAAATTCGAAATTAACTTTTGGATAGGAGTGAACTTATATAAAAAGTATGATTTGTTTTCTTGAATATAATGAAAAAAGGTAGTGCAATGATCGAGATACGTGGTTCTGTATACAAAACTATGTATATTGTATCAGGTTGCACCATGCATGATCTATCAGACACGTCTATCGCAGGGAAAAAACTATGAAAAATTAGTTTATAAAATTTTCTGACATTTCTGAAGTCATTTGTTTGCGAGTTTCTCGCTCCCTCGATTATTAATCACACGAGAAGGACGACCAGTTATATTTTTTTTTACACTCCATATGATGGATTCCATCCGAACCTGATCAAAAAAAAAAAAAAAAAACAACACCTCGATGTCACTGATTTTATTAATTTTTCGATGTGTTCAAGCCGCTCGGGTTAAAGTTTCGAATTTTTAAACCTCCGAACGTTCAAAATTCCAAATTCTCTTTAGATGATTTCAAATTTCAAAACACGTTCAAGTTTAAAAAAATAAAATTTTGAAAAGTTGGAATGCACACATCTCACGAAATAAATGATGGATAGTTTATTTGAGGTTTTCTTTACGGTTTTTCAGGAAAAATATTGAGAAAAAAAAACAAACAAAAATGCAAAAATTGAATAAAAAAAATAATTATACACATATTTCAGTCTGCTAGGCCTCGTTGCATTATATGCCAATGTATGTATTGCACAAATTTCGCAAGTCTCAAGTGACTCAGATTTCTTTCCGCATCACAGTGCAGCGCGTTCTAGATGTTGCGTGCCAACAGATCTGGAATTACAGTCGAGGTCAATTTTTTTCTTACTTTAAGACAAATGCCCTTATGGGTAACATAGAGTTGGGTTGAAGGTATCTCAAAAAAAAAAAACCTCTGGTCGTATTTTAGACATGTAAATTTGATATGGCTATAGCAAACAAGGATTTACGTTTGTCGATTTTTATCTTTTCTAACAATTCAGAAAAAACAAAAATTACCTCGATAAAGTCTTATGACCCATAAGGGACGAATTGAAATTCTGAATTTAAAAAGTCTCAAACGGTAAGAATTCTAAATTTCAATATCATCGACTCACAATATTTAGAAAGGGTATTTTACCGAAAGTCTGCATATTTGAATAGACCAAAATTTACGGATTTTTTTTAGGTTTTCAGAATATTATTATTCCAAACTTGAACGTTTTCCAAAATTCGAAATCGTCTCAACCGAATCGACCGTTCCGAACTTTAACCCTGCCCTGATTCTAATCAGTTAGATGGGTCTCGTCAGCTCTGCAATAATTTCCTCAAATATTTGTCATCTTAGGACCTAAAGTATCAGAGTAAGGATCGTTCCAGCCGTCTATCCACTTCAAATTTTTTTCCTGATTCAAAATTTTGCTTGGCAGTAAAAACGGATATGATGAAGTTTGAGTTGATATAATATCGCTACTACATATCAGATTTGATTACCATAATGTATAATCACGTATGTCGTAGCGTCGTGTTTGAAAGGTGGATTAAAAATACTGAAAAATCATTGACCAATGGTCGAGGTTTGTTCGTGAAGTGAAACATGAGTTGTTATAGGCTTGGATTCATCGTAAGGATTTTAATTTCGTCGTAGTAGTATAATGGTATAGGTAGAAGAGGAGAGTGTCTGACGGAGTGAATCCCCTCAGGACTAAAGTCCGGACCGAGTTGATAGAAGAAGGATCCGACACAATGTAAACAGGGAAGCTATTTTCGCAGGTTAATCATTTGAAATACACATTTGCATAGAAAAACAGAATCGGCCTCGTTTCTCTCCGCGAAATTTTCCCAGTTACCAAAGAACATTCATCCCTCTCGTCTTATCCTTATCCTTGTCTGGCAAACTTTCGTTACTCTCACGATGTTTATCTCTACCAGTCTGTTTTCCTTCGCCTGAACATCGGCATCGTCTCATCGTCTCATCCTCTATCCATCTACTCTCTCTCTCTCTCTCTCTGTGCAGAACATCTCTGCCAGTGATAGCTTTTAGGGGGTGAACTGTCTCTGTCCTTAGAAAGATATATTTTCCAAAAATTCTCTAGCTCTCTCTCTCTCTCTTTCTCTCTTTGAAAGCATCTTTCCCGGATCAACTGGTCCGCGCATTGCGCATCTGTAGACGATAATAAGAAAATAATAGTAAAAAATGAGGTGTGAAATATATAAAGAGGTGAAAAGTAAAATAAAAAAAAAAAATGTCCGAAACACCGCAGGAAAAACTTTCAGCCCCGTAAATAGGGAGGGGGTGGTAGGTATGCACCTAGTGCTTCTTTGATGGAAAAACTTGACAAGTTTTAATAGTTAGTTATACCCACTAGAACTGCAGCGAGGTACATATGTGAATGAGTGTGTGTGTGTGATGTGCGTGTGTGTGTATAGGGTGTTGCATACCCTCTTGACGAAGGACCGTCGCGGAAATGTTCGAGTTATTAATGAGGTGAAATATAAAATTCATGAAACCGATAGCAGCCTGGAAAATTGGGTTTCTTTTTTTCGGCGTGTCTGTGACGTAATTCGCGTTGGTATAACGTGGCGTTGCGATATTAGAAGTGTACACCTTGATACCTTACGAGGCTGTACATAGCTATACTTATACAGCTGTAGGTGGATAAGAGAGACGGGGGGGGGGGGGGGGGGGATGAAAAAAAAACTAGAAGGGAAAAGGGAGAAGAGCGCCACTCCGAGTAATGTGATGATAAAAGTTTGCAGAAATTTAAACCAAGATTGATGAAGACGCGAACTTTAAAATTAACTCTCATCGGGCTTTGAAGTGGCGCGTTGAACCGGTTCCTCCCTCTTCTACAGCTCTTCTTCTTGTATACTCGCGATGAAGTCTAATCGCAGTCCTCTACCTCATCGTTCGGGGCCTTTTTTTTTTACTAAGGCAACTACCACGACTTTGGCTACCGACATATTATCAATATTTATAAATCTTGGTGAATGTTATAAAGGCTACCTGAACATTTTCCAAGTTTCTTGTATAGTTCATCTCCTTTCGCCTGGTTTTTACTTTTTCCATTTTTTTTTTTCTTATTATTTTTATTTCACTACGTTACGATCCGTCTGCCCCATAGCCCTGCTATAAGCCCCCGTCTTTGTTGGAATTATGGCTACCAAAAAAAAAAAAAACAGAAAAAACGAAAAAAAAATTAAAAAATGTATTATTAATCGTCATTCTTAATCCTGGAATTGTTTTGACGTCAGTATGACGTGGGAAACTGACGCATTGTTTTTTGTCGAGCAAATTCGGCTGTCAACGGTGTTCACCTTTTTTTTTTTTTTTTTACAATTTTTCATATAACAGTTATTCATCCCTCATTAGGAATTATTATTCGCACCGCTTGATTCTACTCTTAAAAAAATAAAAAAAAATAATAAAATGTATCATGTATTATAAAACTGATAAACCAATTTTACAGTTTCTTTCTTTTTCTCTATCTTTCAGTCGATCTTCTCCAGATGCTGGAATTCAACGTGACCGTTTCTTTTCCTGCTGCTCCATTGCTCACAGTGATTCTTGCACTTGTTGGTAAGTAACAATTCTAACATTAACTAATTGGTCGCACATAGGGATCAAACAGGTTCTAATTCATCGTTTAATGACTCAAAAGCTCACACAGAATTCTCGGACTTCTTACAAAGGTAGTTAATCGAACAAATTGATCATTTGATCAATCGGTAATCCTAAATCGCGTCTGTGCGACAGAACGAGAAACTTTATTGTCTCTTTCATCACGAAATTCGGTATACAAACTTGTTCTCAAAAAATTAAAAGCGGCTGATTATAATGAGTGATTAAAATCTGCACTCATTTTCTGAAATAGTTTACCCCCATGCTTTTGCATAATTTTTTTTATAACCGTGCAACAGTTGGGCTCTTTCGCAGACGTCGGTAATCTTGATGCAAGAATATCGAGCTTTCTGATATTATGCAACATTTCTGTGCAGCAGGATGTTAGCAAAGCTGTTGCTTGAGCGAAATGAAAATTGATAATCTTCATCAAAAGGTATTTGGTCCGTGTAAAACCACATTGAGGAAGAGAAAACTCAAAGAGCTAATGTGGTAAGTGTATGAAACAACCAGACCGGAAGATGAAGACTTGGGGAAGTTGTTATCTGGAGTAATGGGCTCCGATTCTCGTCTCTTGCTCGTCATCACATACGCTTTTTGATTCGTGTTAATTTGACTTGGAATTATGACTATTTTAGAATCAGAACGGCTAAAAATCAAATAGAAACTTTCACCGTATTAAAAATCGATTGAATTTATCGAAGAAAAAGTGGAAAAATTGATTTCAAATCTTCTTCAATGACTTTTAACGATATTTAACCCTGTCTATTGTGATCTGGGTGTATAACACAACGATCAATCGTTTGCATTAATCAAAAGCTTATATCTGACCGTGCTTTTCCGCTAATCTGGATATCTCAAATAAGTTGGTCGTGCTCAACGAATCGGGTGTTGAATCGGTGTCAACGTTAAAGATAACTGTTGTCGTACTATCGGATGTGTTTTTGCATAATGGAGAGTTGAAATGGTGGTGGTTGGCGCCCGTCGTATTATCGTCGGGTGACTGAGTGCCCAACGGGCCGGGGCGAGCTGGACACTTCCAGTCTGTATCCCGATGGAAGAGGGAAAGGACCAGAGTAATAATGACAGGTGTCAATGCGGAGGAAGCTCATAAGGTGTCAAACTATAGAATAATTTATAATTTACAGTTTTTCATTTCCTATTTGGTTTTTTTTTTTTTTTTTGTTTTTTGTCCTTACCTTCGCCGTGCATAATATCATCGTATGAAATAAAAATAAAATAAAAATCCTCCGAGTTGGTTATATAGTGGGTATGGTGGGCAGGCCTGCATCCCTCCCCCCACCCTGTAGAAATACGATCTCTTAATTAAGTATCGCTTCGCGTTCGCTAAAAGCCGCTAATCCATGAAAATGAAAAAAAAGGAGAGAATTATTGTAAGCCGTGGAGCAGCCGCTGAGGCACGAGCCAACCCCGTCCCTTTAGGAACGTTCTCCCTGCACACGGACTTTATATATATACATATATATACCCATCTCTTATACATATACTACAAACGATGTGGACGCTCCTGTCATCCTGAAACCAAGTGATATACGGGTGACCCATTTTAATTCATTTATCTTATGAATAACGATCGTCAGAGAACGTTGGTTTAGACTCTAGGGGTGGAAACACCTTCTCAAAACTACCACTAGTCCCCGTCCTCCCCAAGGAATCAAGGCTCTACATCCTACGTTTCGATAAACGATAATAATGACGTTTTTTCAATTTTGGTTTACACATTTCTTGTTTTTTTTTTTTGTTTTTGTTTTTTGAGCTAGTCAAACGGTTTGGGTTAGTTTTAGCATATGACAAGATTTTCTAATTCTGATTCGTCGTGTACATATGTAACGCAAAATATCTCAGGGTGCATAAAAGATCGTAAGTATTTATTGTACATTTTTATGTATACATTTATACTGTATATATATTTATTATCTTCTCGTCAGAGCTACGCCCTATTTTGTTCACCCTGCAGCTGCGTCACAAATCAATGATACCTACTCGATGTTGACACACGTTATCCATCCTTTTCTCCCCAATTTTTTCAATCCTTAGCCAGATTTCAATTTTTCTATTATACTTATTTTTTTATGCACAATTAAGTCGACATCGTAAAGCCGAAACGTTGTATAGGATCCTGTATGAAAAAACTATATATGGCTTAAAAACTTAATGTTTTAATTTTAGGGGATGATTAGGGATTCTAATTAAAAAATTCGCAATAGCACCAGCATTTAGTCAGCCGCCCTGTATAGCTATATCGAAGAATCGATTATTGACTAAAGCTTTGAGTTAGAATATTTGATTTTTTGAATAAAAAATTCAATTTTTTTTATTTACTAAATTTTTTGAAAGCTGATTATTCGCCTTATAAATCCTCACCTATCTACTACGGATATCACATACTGTTCACAACTATCAAATTTTAAGGTCGGATAATGCGCTGCGGTAATGCACCAGTTTAAATGCATACTATAGCGGGGCATTTCTCACTTAGTCTTAGTCTTGGTCGCGGTAGAAGCCGGACGGTTGGTCGCTACTCTAGACATTTTATATAAAGACGTTAAAATTCTCTGGAATAGGTACGACGGAAAACTCGATAATCTTATCTCACCTGAAATTGCACGGAAATTCTTTAAATTTATACCTAAGAATTTTTACCGTCTCTAGATATAGATTTATATTTTATATATTCATAAAATCATTTCAAAAACAGCGAGATAGAAAAAAATGATTTCCCAACTTGTTAAATTTGTTTTTTTTTTTTTTGCAAATTTTCATTACATCCGTTTTAAGAATAATATTGGGCGTTTCTATATTTGCCAGATTATTACAAGGTTCGTTAATTTCGATTCGTCGTTTCGCTGCATCGGGTCGTTTCATAGATTTAACGGAACGATAGTTTCACTATACCTATATACACGTATAGTATAGCACTAAAACACTAACAGGACACGCTTTTCGTGTATATTATATATATATTCGTTCCTGACAGCCACAGCGGCCTCGCAACGTCGAGCAATTATATCCTTTGCAATTGACGCTATACTAACTGCTGCTGTGGGAAAACTATACGCGAAATCTATATACCTATATGTAGCAATTTAATTTAAACGCGTTATGCAGGCAAATATCAATACTGATGCAGATCGATGAACTTTTCATTTTTTTTCTCTCTTTTTCCTTAAAAATTGGAAAAAAATTGAAAAAAAATGAAATAAACAGAAATGATAAAAGGAAACACAACTAAAATATTATACCCTGTTCACCTGCTTCATTAGCATTCCGGAGATGTTGTTTAGTTTGAGGTTCCATCCTCTCGCCGCATTTCTGCAAGGGTGGAAGAAGAAACCGTGTCGCAGCAGTATGTCCGATCAAGAAACTAATTATCTACTGTCGCTTCTCTCCCCCTTTTCATCCCTGAAGAAAAACCCTCTCTTCAAGGTTCATTCATCCTACTCCAGGATCTTCAAAAACCTCCCTTATTTTCCAGCTCTCGCCTTTTATCAACCCCTGCACGCCTGCACAATGAGCGTGACTCTACTATTCATTTTTCTTTCCTTTACTCATCTCTCTTCAGGGTTCAGGGTTCAGGGTTCACGGTCCAGTTTCATAAAATTAGTTCTTCTTCTTCTTCTTTCTTCTATTTTTTTTTTTTTTTTTTCTAATTCATTCACATTTTGAAATCCAAACTTTTCCTCCTTTTTAAACTTTTCTCCAAATTTCGGATAAATTAAAATTACGAAAAGAACAGTGTGTTTTTTTGTACAGTTTTTTTTTTGTTTTTTTTTTATACCCTGTGGACATTTCGGGTCTATTAATCACGTTTAGCGAAGCGTTTCAACGTCTACCGTCAAGGTATCGTCGCGTTGGTTATTTTACTGTGGTCATTCCCTACCTCTCGTGACCGAATTACTGAATCCAATATTAGGTATACATACAACAGCTGGGTTTGATACAAATGTGAATACTATATGTCAGCGTGTATAAGCAGATACGTACTACCTATGTACAGGTACATACATTACTTTGCAGTGAGGACGGTCGACGTCGACACTCCACGGGACCAGGGCGCGCCTTAGAAAACGCACTTTTATTATTCCCTCTCGGCCTCCTGCCGCTTACAGTATATCATTACAATTCATTAGTCGACACGCGACCCTAGACTCTATTACGCATGTCCGTATCTAATCGCACTCTGTATACTTCTGCTTACTTTGCGAATAGAAAAAAAAAGAAAAATAATTATCTTTTTTAATTGACTTTAGGGGATGGTTTAAATATTTCATTCCACAATCAACAAAACCTACGGGGTCTATTAATTCCTTATTATTTTCTAATTAATTAAAAATCATATATATATATATGTAGCTATAGAAATTGTCACGCCGTAACTGTTTTCATTTTTTCTTTCCTATATTTCAGAAATTTCTCTCCTCTGCATACTTCGAGCTACCCTTATTTCGCTTTCAGTAACATGGTTGTTAATTAGTCACACCTTGCACTATGCTCATGAATTTTCTATATGAATTTAAAGAATGGCACAGTCTCTTTTCTACTATCGTGAAAAAACCTGTTTTTTTTTTTTTAATGTAACTCCCTATTCATATGTGTATCGACGATTGTGGGAGACTTCAAAGTGCCCAGATCGTTTTTCCACCCTTCACATGAATCGGGGCTCAGATATATATCTGGTAATTTCGAGGTAGATTAAAAGTTGGTAAAGTTAATTGGATCAATATTTCCCATCGAATGGCTATAAAACGTATTTACGTACGAAGTCAATTATGCACTCTATATACCTATACACACATATGGGTTAAATGCAGAGCACTTTCCACCGTAGTTTTATCTATGTGTTATCTAGTATATTATTCCATACATATATGTTAAAGCTATATAATATATGTAGGTATATATATATATATATCTATGTTTATGGTCCAATTTGTAAGAATAATTTGTTCAACATTTCAAGCCCTTGGTTCACAAGCATAATGGAGTGTAGTTGCATTAAATTTAAGCGGGACAAATTGACGCCGCTTTTGGACAGATTTAATTGTCCAAAAATTATTCGATTAACAGGACCGTTACCGAAACGTCGATAAAACATGACCAAGCGATGTTATAGGATTTATAGAACCCGTATAAACAGCTCGTTTGAATACCCCGATCAGAAAAATCGACGACTGAAAAGTATTTTTGGTTTTTCTCTATGGAAAAACGAGAAATAAATTAGCCCGACGAAAAAAAAAAAAAGAAAAAAAAAAATCTCAACCATCGACTACCTTGTCGCGAATTCTTCACCGAGCTCGGAGGATCCTAAAGCTTATACCAAATTCACCCGCTGGGATGCAGCTGTATGTATAAATTTCAGATTAGAGCAGGGATGACGAGACCAGTGCAAGGGTGTTAGGGATTCTGGATGTAGTAAAAGGCAGGGGGAAAAGTTCTATCAAATCAACTTAACAGCTCCGAAACATTAGTCAACTTCCAGGCCCGTCTCTTCGATCTTCTTTTTCTCGGCAAGAGGTCGTGAGACGTTCAGGCGTCGGTTAAACTGAGAGTGAAAAACGATGTTTTTATTCTAAGGAAAAGACTCGCATGTATATATTCATACGTGTGTATTATTTGTTAAAAATCGATACAATTTTTGAAAGAAAAAAAAAATAATAGTGTATTTATCGGTTTCAGGTATGGAGGCTATCATGTCTGAGTTCTTCAACGACACTACTACTGCTTTCTACATTATACTTATCGTATGGATCGCTGATCAATATGATGCTATTTGCTGCCATACAACCGTTACTAAACGACACTGGTTGAGGTAAGTGAAAAAACAGAAATTAATGAAATGATGAAATCCATATAATTACCCCAACGATTATTTGTAAAAAAATACCCTTAATATCAGATTATCTTTAAAAATGATCGTTGAGGTTGGGGGTTGATTGTGGCGAGATACTGTGGTCACTTGAAAATCATGTAACTCTAGTTGTTTCTCCGATAGGCACACGGATCTACCCGCCGTTAGTAAAATACATATGTGTCCATGTGATATACCTAATCGCGTACGTAGATAGAGATTAGCGTTTGAGATTATGCGACAAAAGTCAATGTACGTCGGGCACTTTACTTCTCTATGGACATAATATCCGCCTGGCTTGGAAACGATCGAAAGAGGGCTTAATTAAAAAGGATTAAGTCACGCCGAGCCCCTACGTCCCGGAAAGTCCTGTTGGATTCTGGCAGGTTCCCTGGTTTATTCTGCTTCTATGTCCGGCTAAAATCGATCAAACTGTCTACCCCGGCGTAAAGTATAGCCTTTGTTAGCCCCTTGGGAAACAGCTTTGCCTTATATACTTTCGTGAGACTAACAATAAGAGAACCGACGAGGAGATAGTATATTATAGCTGTATATATAACACGACGGGCTAAATTTTACACAGATTTCAAATTCGGGAACAAGAAGAAGAAGAAAAAAAAATGACATTTTTATGAAACGTCTCTCAATTAAATGAATGCTAAAATGGAACTACGTCTACATTCGTAGATGTAAATTTAGCGAAAGGAGGAAATTTCATCTAATTCTGATCCGGAACCCGCAGGGATGTAGATATGTGCTTTTGGGTGTACAGAAATGGGTAGAAGGGTTGTTGAGTTGTCTGACAATGAACCCTTCACACTCGATATAGTTTAGAGAGAAGATACGTGAGAGGAGGCATCCTTCCGTGTAGAACATAGTATTAAAGGAATTAGATGACAATTAAACAGATCCAAGAGAATAATAGTATTCACCATTCCTGGTGGAATGACTGAACGCATGGGGTCGCGATTGTAAACGTGATCTTGTCGTGTAGATAGATAGGATATCTAGGACTATCTCCGTGTTGCCAGAGAGTCCCGGGACTATGGGGAGGTCATTACCACGGGCTATCGGGTTTTAATTAAGATTCTGACTTCGCCATGGTAGTATAGGCACTTTCCTCAAATCGCTTAACCAAAATCTAGCCTCGATGTAGCGTCATGTAGCGTTGGGGTCAAAGCGAGTCGATCGTTTCTATACAGAAAGCTTAAGGGGGGTGCTAACCTACGAGAAGGATAAAACGGTCATCGTATTCAATGTTTTATTGCGGTGAGACTAAAGGGCGGAAAATAATTGTGAAAAAAGCATTTGAAAGCTACGAATTTCCGCCTCAAACTGAAAAAAAAGAAATATCAAATATCACAAGAATCAGGTCCGCTGCGTCCATTTGAGTAGAACTCTGCGAAAACTATTTGAGAAACGGTGACCACGTTCATAGGCAACCGGAATATCGGAAATACAAAAACCAATACTTTTTGGAATCGTCAATGTACCTTCCAAGCTTCTATAGAACGAATTTGTCATTTGACCTTTCGTTTTTGAAAAATTGATGAAATAGTTCGCGAAAATCCCGAAAAACGCGATTGAATGCAAAAAAAAAAAAATGTAACTTGACCACGTTTGAGTGGATCAAAAATCTGTTCCATAGAAGCTTAGAGGGTACATTGACGATTCCCAAAAGTATTAGTTTTTGTGTTTCCGATATTCCGTTTGCCTATGAACGTGGTCACCGTTTCGTAAATAGTTTTTCGCAGAGCTCTACTCAAATGGACGTAGCGGACCTGATTCTTGTGATATTTGATTTTTCTTTTTTTCAGTTTGAAGCAGAAATTCGTAGCTTTCGAATGTTATTTTCACAATTATTTTCCGCCCTTTATTCTCACCGCAATGAAACATTGAATTCGATGACCGTTTTATCCTTCTCGTATAAGTTGGCATCCCCCTTAAATCGCTAACAGTTGTTACTCACGCTCACGTCAAACTCCCAAGGGTTGATTATTATTATCTTAATTATATTTCAATGATGACGAGATATATTTCGAAAAAAATAAATCACCAAGGAAGGTGAGTCCATTCTGGTTTTTTTGAAAAGACTTGAAAAATCATGGATTCTGAAATCCGGGTATTTACGCCCACCCTGAATTAGAATCTTTTTGTGCGTGTGCAGGATCGTTACCAGAGAGTTTTTTTTTTTTTTGTTGTTGTTTTGTATATTATTTATATCTCTGTCAAAACCGAACGTTTTGTTTTTTTTTTTTTTTTTTTGAATATAAAAAGCATGAAACAGTGTATTCTTCGTATTCCTTCTTTTCTAAGTAAAATTTAAAACCTTTAGATCGTATACTGCAACCCTCTTAATTTTCGTCAGTTTATGCTACGTTCTTAATCCCACCTTCGTTTTACCTCTTTATCTTCCTCTTGGTAGACTTAATTCCTTTGTTTCTTGAAATTGGAATCGCGCTCTTGTGACGTCACGAATTCCCGAGGCAAGTGAAACCGGTAAATGGGGGCGCAAAAAAAAAAAAATTACTCTTTGAGGGAACCCAGCCAGCATTTAATACCCTCTACCATATACCTGTATATATAATTCGCGTAAAGTTCGACCAGATTTTCCCTTTGCGCTTCTTTCTCTTCTTCTCATTCTTCTTATTCTTTTTCGTCTTTTTTATTCTTCAACGGTATACATAGATACATATTTATATACTTATTCTATATACACATAACGTGTACCTCAGTCAGTGATTAATCGCGCGGGACACTTTCAACCCTCAACCCTTTTACCGCTTGCCCCCAGAAGTCCCCGTAAACCTCATCCGACACTCGCAATCTGCGCATAATAATTTTTCACAACTTTCCTACCTCGTTAAATCTACGACGATAAATTCACCCCGTTCGCATTGTCAGGGATGAGGTAAAAATAAATAATGATAATAATAATAATAATAATAATAATTCAGAGTCGCAGGCTTCGAAAAGCACAAGCAACCCTTTTTCAAAATTCTCAATTCTACTTCTTTACTCGAAGAAAATAAAAAAAAAACAAAACAAAAAAATATTCTTTCGACATCACATAGTTTTTGGTTTAATATGAATGGCATAAGGGCGTCCAGGATGTAAATTCTAAGGGTACGTATGTAATACACTACAAATAGACGAGATATGAATAAGGCCTCGAGCGTAGTATGGAACTAGTGAAGTTTGACGATTGGTTTCCAGATACGTTGCGTTTCGAGAATCTCGATACTAGCTCGATACCATGTTTCCATAAGATATATATATATATCGCAGACTTGATAGGATACACCACGATTCCACTGATCTAGATATAGGTATCTAAGCTACAACATCATCTCCAAGTCTTCTGTATAATAATGCAATAATATCACATATATTTGCTTCCCGTTACATATGCCAGCAACTAGTCAGCAAAGTGTTGCTTATTCGATTCAGCCTCTTGGGTTTCGAATTTTTCGTCTTTTCTTACGTCTGCTCGTTTCTTTTTCATTCTATTTCCTTTTTTTTTTTTCTCTTTTTTTTTTAATTTGCATCTTCTTGTTCTATTTATTGAGGATAGATTAATTTGTTCGATGCGGAATCGATATATATACGAATGATTTTGATCTGATGCTCGAGATCGTAAGTAAGGAGGATAAAAGCTCTCTGATTGGGTTATTAAAATAGTGATTCCTCCATTTACAAATGCTGCAAAAGAAAAATTGAAAAAAAAAATTACGAACCAATCAACGAACTTGACTTAGATATACGAAATTCATTATTCAAGGGGTTAACCCACTCATAGAAAACTTTCGAAAGATTTCAGAAGAATTTTAATTACTTCACACGATATCAAGGATTTGAAAATTTTAATATTCTTCGTGGTAGTCCTCGTAATTAGAAAAAAACAAAAAACAAAAAAAAGATCGCTAAATTTCACGGACTTAGCCTTTTATAAATTTATTGCGACTACCGAAAACAAAAAGTGATTTCAGCAGCAACGTACAGGTCGTATCGTTCATCGAAATTTTATGAGATTTTGAAGGATTTCGAATATTATAAAATGATGTCTTTACTTTACCTTCTTATACGTTTTGCAATGAGTAAAGGGAAACGCGTCCCTGAACCGTACCCACTAAATTTGTTATTCGATTGGAGATGTATCTCCGAAAGCTCCCTGGCTAAGTGAAACGCGTTAGGGTACAGCCTACAGCGAGCTTCCATAGTATCAGTATCGTATACAGTTTCATTTCTAACGACCCTGTAGCGGTTCAAAGATTGGCGGAACGGTCGTCGCCATTTCTCTAATCGTAAGCTTTAGAGGCTGCAGGGTATATAGTAAATCTCTAAGGCAAGGTGACCTCGCCTTTAGCGATTTCAATCCACGGGGTTTCACCAAGTTGCAAGGGGTTCTTGGGGGTCGAGCTACTGTGGCCGAATGATCTCCATACATTAGCTACCCCATGATACTGTGCTGACTCAGACCCCCCGATGATCTTGCGACCCGTGTCATCCGAATAACAGCATTATCTCGCCTTTCCAACAAACCCCCCGTGACGATTCCCTCCCTCCCTCCCTCGACCTACTACTTCTTCAGGAAATAAGAATTTGTGAAATCGAAACGATCCCGGAGTAGACAGTTTTTTTTTTTACGGTGTATACTTCACCTATACGATATGTCAGATTCAGAACTGCACTGTCTTGAGCTTTATACCTTGCAATTCGTCGTTTTTTGCATCGATAGAAAGGATCTACTAGAAAACGTGCAGTTTCGTTGAAAAATTAAGATAAATCTCTTTCGTATATTGGGATTTTCTTTTTACTTCATCGTATTATCCTGGTATTATTATCGTTATTGTTTACGGTATGATTAACTTTTCATTTTTAATTTTCTTACGATAAAAATCCTCGCCCTCCGGGACTAGCGACGAAATAAACAGAGGAAGAGGAAGAGGAAGAGGAGGTAGAGGTGGGAAGGAGAAATCCCGGTTGAGGGATTGCCGAGTGAAACAAATTAAGTGCACGTTATTATTATGGCTGCAGTGTCATCCTACCAGTATTTTTCACCCGTGCGCATATTATCCTTTTCAAAATTATCATTTACACAGAAAAACATTCTAAAAAAGAGCTACGCGAATCTCTTCAAATTATATCCGCAAATGAGATATTAAAGTTCGAACCAAAGAACTTGAAATTTTGTTAAGCAAGGAGCTTTTTTAAAGCTCAATATTCGAAACATAATCAAAATGCTCCTAATTGTTTCACAGTTATTGAAGTTTTCGATTCAAACTTTTTGGGGAGCTTTTTTGAATTCCGAAAGCTTTATTCTCGGATTAAAAATCCGATTCTTGACCAATTTCATTAACCAATATTTTTTCATTCTTCTATTTTTAAGTTATTTTCTAGACTGCAAATCTCTATTATATTATACATATAGACATATATGCGATTTTATTTGCTTGAAAATTTTCTCGAGTAGGTTTTAGATAGATTTTTACCCAGTCAACCGAGAGACAACCTATTCGAATCATGGCCTGAGTCTAGGAGGTATTGAAAATCGTTTTTAGCCATACCCTATAGCGACACCCTCTTATTGGTTCAATTTTTGAAAAAAGGGACTTCAACATTTTCCTATACCATCTTCTGCAACTACTTCGCGAAAGGATATCGACTAACTGTTTTCTTCGCTTTTCAAATCTTGCTTCGCAGTACTCCCTGGCGAAAAGAAGATGTTCAAAATATTGAAGCAAATGTAAATTGAAACAAAGAACTGTGACCGGAGTGTGAATTTGTTTCAATTTACATTTCCTATACACTTTCTCACGTCCCATGTACATCTCATTTTCGCCAGGGCTACTACTCGATATATTATTATAATAACAGAATAGAAATCAGACACGATATACAATTCACAATATATACGTTTAAATTTTATTCCCAAATTCATTATATCCCTGTATCATTAATTTTTTTTTAAAGTATATCAAGTTTGTTCAATTTAATTGGTTAAAGTCAAATCGTGGTTAAAAAAAATTGAACAAAATTGAAAAAAGAAAATAAAAAAGAAAAAAGAAAATTCTCTGGTAAGGATTTTGAACAGGTAAATAGATAACTCTCTGGTATAGCTGGTGTGTATGAAGAGGTGGGTGGTGGTCCGCGGGTAGGGTACGACGAAGAAAGACGGTGGAGAGATAAAAATCCATTGAAATGTAATTTCCTTTGGCGAGAATGAACTGGAGTTTAAAGGCGAGGCATGTCTTGTCGGTGGTGGGTATTAGATATCCCAGTCAAAAAGGCTGTATTTTTAATTTAGCTCGAGAAGAGCTTTACTTTATATCCCCCCTCTGGCGTTTGCTCTTTTTTTTTTTTTTTTCTCTCTCTCTTTCTCTCTGGCGAACTGTCTTAACGGGGCAAGAAGAGTATTTCTTTTGAGAGTGCACACAATATAAAATAAAATGAGAGACTGTGGAGAAGATAAGGTTACCCGTCGTTATACACCACCCCAACCTCTTCTTCGCCCTCTCGGCAACCACTGCCAAGGCAAGAGGCGGCTGCTACTCGAACCGTTTTTTTTTTTTTTCTATTTTTTACAATTTTTCCATACCTCCGTTTTGCTGTCATATAAAAAAGAACACGTCCCCATCTCTTTCGCTGTCCTGAAGCTAAAAAAAAGTATCAAAAACGGATCAACCAATTGTATAAAATAAAATAAAAAATTTAATTTAAATAATTTTATGGCAAATTATAGAAAGGAAAAGAGAATGAAAAAATTCATTCCGATAATATTCACCGAAATTCTTATCAGCGAAATTTTCGGTTTATACTTTTCATATACACTTCTTCGAAAGGTGCCGTGAGATTCTAAAGGTATATGTCGAAGAGGGTTGTTCGGCTTGGGGTTAGACGGTATGATGGATGTGCGGGTGTGGACCATCTCACGTTACCAACCTTCTGAGTGAATTGTTTCCATCGTGTGACACAAGAGTGTTTTACTAGGTGCAAATATTTGAGGAAATTCTTGTTCAAACAAGAAATTACACAAATCGCACCCCTAGTGCGGTTCACGTACCTATATACGTTGTAGCAAACTGGGCCAACATCATTTCGTAATACTTTAAAAGCAGCATACATACGTAGATACGCGCCTATCGGTTTTACTTTCAAAATCAATCTCCAAACCTGAAGAAAATCGAAGAGGAAATAGAATTTTTTCTTTTATTTTTAAACGTAGGTCTAGTATTATTCTTTTCTTTTTTTGCTTTATTAAATTCTAACCGTCGATAAGTCAAACCGAAACGTTATGACCGATAAATTTATAAAATACCTATAAGGGTAGGTTGGTGAAATGTTTTCACGGTGTAGAGGAAAGAAAATAATAATTTTCGGTAAGAAAATTATGTTTCGTCGAGAATAAGTGAGCGAGAGATAGAGATAGAGAGAGAGAGAGAGAGAGGGGCGGAAGATCAATGAGAAAATATAATTAAAAGTAGCAGGGAATTTGTTGCGAGTTGGTTTTTCGAAAATTGCGTTTTCGTTATTGAATTTATTCCGGGTAATTAATGGGAAATAGACTCACCGCTAATTAGATCACCGTAGATGATACATTAGATCGACTAAATTGACGCGGCTGAGACTAACCAAAGCCAATCTAATTATTGCTAATTGAACGGGGTTTCTTCTGTCTCACAACCCTTTTCAAACACCGAGATTCTCTGACCTACCCCCATACCATCTTTCTATCGAACATACTTCAAGAAATAGAAAAATAAAAAGAAGAAAAAGGACTTCGACTCCCTCCAATTAAATTGTCGAACTATAATCGATGAACAAACAATTTTCATCATCTAGATATTAGAAGAGTGTTGCTTTCGGTCGAAAATTCAGTTTTATTAATTTAAGGTGATTTCCTATCCACTCCGAGCTGTTCTAAAAACATTGGGCTGAACGGTGCTATTAAACGGAATATATCTAACCGGGTATCGAAAACGGGAAAAAGTACTTTGTACCGCAATTCTATTGTCAATTTCGAACACTTCGGTCCCAAAATATGTTCGTTTCACGCGAAAATAGAGAAATGGCGTAAGGAATAAACTTTTAAATTAGCATCGTTCAGCTCAATGTTTTTAGAACAGGTTGAATTAGGTAAAGAACCACCTTAAACGAATCTGAAGATCTTTGAGCTTCTAGTATCCGCAAAAATCAATCGATTTGAAATGAGTTAAAGGATGATCAACAATATGAATTCCCTTTATGATAAAATCCATTGTTTTATTTCCTCCGTTATTTCGTTTGTTTCATTTTACTCGAATAGGTATTTTCCCGTTTCCCTTTGTTACATACAACATCATATAGTTGTACAAAGAACCATCCAACGTTACCGCATGTGTATGTTTTCAACTGTTGTTATTATCACTATCATTATAATAATAATAATAATAATTATTATTATCATTGTTATTATCATGACTATCTTTCGGTATAATAGTTACACTCGTATACTATATAGCTATATTATATAATAATAAAACGATACTCTCGCATGGTTATATTTATCCTTACACGTGCAGTAGAAACCGGGTATAGATATAACCACAAGGTAGTTCCGCCTTTCTATGGAATTAGGATGTGTCCTCCATATAACTGTATGTATAACCGAAGGCAGAGGTAGAAATGCACTTTACTTCAGATCCGTATATAACATAATTCCGGCTCCTGTTGACCAGACGTTGTCGTTTCTGGCTACTGCAAGCTCTCTTCTATTCCGTAGCTCTTATTCTAGTCTCAAGTCTTATACTTTTCTCTTTCAGTACACACTCCAACCTAGGTATACAGAGTATACAGGGTGGTCGCAAACTGAGTGCTTTAATTTCGCGAAATGATTGGGCCGGGGGGGTCTGGCTTTGTACCCTGACGTTAGAAATAGTGATCTTCGTTCTAACGTCTGTCTGTGAAATACAGGTAATTTGAAAAGTCGCGTTAGCGCCTGCATTTAGGCAGCCCATAGCTCGCTTCTGTCTAGTAGGCTGCCTAATTGCAGGTAATAAACGTACATGCCAATCATACCCCAAAATTGAAACACTCAGTTTGCTGCCACCCTGTATAAACGCAAGTATAACGATTATTATTATACTTATTTAACCTCGTAGAGTTGATTCGGAAAATGCGGTGTAGGTGTTGCTGCTGCTGCACTTTTCCCTCTTTCCTATAATCGAACAGGTAGAGTGAGGGTGTATATAATCCTGCGACCATTCAAGCCGTTCAATTATTAGTCAGAGTTGATCAAATTGTCGGAGGATTGAATCGCTGATGATAAAATATCTGGGGTATATGTTTAGGTCCGATATACATACGTGTGTGGACGTAGTTAGGTAGGTACAGATACACATATCAACGACGGGAGTGTGGTTCAAGAAGTAATAAGTGGAGCTGGAACAGTTATAATCAGCTAGGCTTGTCCGCAAATAACACCGGAGGGATGATTATGATTGAATAAGGTTCGTAATTGAGGCTATTAAGCAATTATATAAATAACACACGGGCAGGACGACCCGGGGTGTGTTATTTCATCGTTGCTCTAAAGGGTAGGGGGGGAAATTACAGTGCAAACAATGCCAACAGCAACCACCCACCCATCTACGTTCTACTTCTAGTTAGATTCGACCGTTCTATGAGTTCGTAAATATGCAACTGTAGCTGCAGTTGTTAATTTGTTCATTCAATATATACCGGGAATATTTGTAGAAACGCTTCACAGGACGCCTGCGTATAGGCAACTCAAACAGCAAACGGTTAGGTTTTGGTCCCACCTCCCACGTAGCCAATGGAAACCCTATATACGAAATAAAACCTAATCACTTCACTTCTGAGTTGCCTGTATGCAAGCGTTTTCACTTTCATATGAAACGTTTCCACGAATACTCTCGGTATATGAACTTTACGCACTTTACATACCTATATATATGCGACACGGCTCTTCACTATCCTGATGCTAATAAAATCGTGATACATACCAAAATTCTGTATTAATTCGCCCCGATGCCAGTGAGGTGGAAAACAATGTTTCTTTAATTGAAAGCCCTATGATTGCATCTGATGAATAAAAAACTTCGAAAATTTCAAGAATTCATTGGTGAATGTTGATTAAAAAGTTTTGGTTTTTTATTTATTTATTTTTTATTTTATACACGTTTTGGTGGTTTCAACTGTACAACTGAAATTTGCTTCTCTTGTTGCTTTTTTTGCTCTGCAACATACGAGAGAGACGCACAAATCATAGCGAAAATAATTTCTTCTGAAATTTTATACAATTATTATACGATTTTGCAGCTCGACTTATCCTGATCTAAAGTTACTAGTCTTAAAACCTGATCCTATACGATGAAAATTCGTCGGAATCTTTGAAATTTTTTCATTTATTAAAAATCATTGAAGAAAAATCTCTGAAAAATCATTGAAAGTCATTTGAAATCTGCGGGGGTGTACCGAAACTTTTGATGAGTATGCCTTCAAGTGCGGAATGGCCCAGTCGTGTGAAATTTCACATGTAGCCAATTTCGGTAATATTTTTGGGGTTTTTTTTTTTTCGAAAAAGAAAAATAAGCTCTTCGAACCTTGTGGGTTAATCGCGTGTGCCATTAGTTCACAATTTCAGAGATCCAGTCTCAGCCGCGTTTAACTTCTATTGCAGATATAAGTAGTATCTAGGCACATAGATGTAGATGAATACCTAGAATACTAGAATACTGGGTGTAATATGGAGAAATGGTTTGAGAAGTACGAGCGTCGATGTCGGGCGTCAGACAGACGCCTGAAAGCGAGCAAGAACTCGCCCCCGGCGCACAAGCGAGGAAAGCTGTATCTGAAGACGTCGCGAAGAACTTGTGGGTGAGGATCACGATGAAGGGATGAACGCGAGAAGATGAGAGGAAGAACGAACCTCTCACCTATACCTACGAACCTCTAGCTTATACTACGAGGTTGGAAAACGACGACTAACAGCAGGGCGCCAAAACAATCGCAGCGGGCGTCGGCACGTGCGACGTCGCGTCGTCTCGACCCTCAATTTGCAGATAACTCGACCCCTAGTTCTCTCTAGTGTTATCGTGATCGGAGAATATATCTTTAGCAGGTGTTAAAATAAAAAATGAAAAAAATACGAAAAAAATTTTGGAAATGGAAAATAAATGAGAAGAAATTATTTTTTTTTTTTGTCTCTAAGGGGTTGGGGTGGGGGAGAATTTGGTTCCATTTTGTGACAAGTCACGTGATTAGTTCTTGGAGCAAAGCGAATGGCGATGTGAGGCGAGGCACCCGATTAGTTGGCGGTAACTCAACGCGAGTGGAAAATTAGTCTCCAAAGGATAATTAACCAAGGTAATTAATCGCGTTGGCACACGAGACGCCGAACCGGAATACTAACCAGAAAACTTCCCCTTTTGGTACCCTTGGATAATGCAAATCTTTCTTTTTAAACCCCCAAGTCCCAATTGTACTGCAACTAGGTATTCTCCTACTATTCGAATAGTATACTATACGAATTTCTCCCTAAAACCAAAAGAAAGTTTGAAAAAAAAAAACAAAAACGGAAATGGTCATTTACTCAAAACGCTAGATTATGCTACATCAACTTTAGACAATAGCTTGAGGAAATGCGGTTCCGGCAAATAAATCTGTCCAGTTTCATATAGACTATATGAAGGGTGGTTCGGTTTTAGACTCTGCCAAATAGTTCGTATACACTACAGTTTGTAGAATGACGAGTTAGAATTAGCAAAAAGATATAAGATTTAGCCAGGGGTTTTAGACGATAGGGTTAACTGATGACCGGGATGGCGGTCTCGGTCTGCGGCTTCAGAAAGTCACGCAGCTACGAAGCATCAATCTTCGGCGACGACGTGTTCGGGCGCACTTAGTAGGCCCACCCCAGCTTTGGAACCCCCTGTTTTCTCTGTAGAACGAATTCACATATTATACTTACATATTATAGATATATATACGTGTGGATTTCGAATGTTAATATGACGATGAAATGTATATGGAATTTTTTGAGTTTTTAATATTATCAAGGCGTAAGAATCGCGGTTGAAAAAATATCCGTTTGTTTTAAGTTAGAGCCAGAAAATCCTGAGCTTTTCCTACTTGGTATAGGCCCACTTTTAAGCGTCCTGAAACCACCCAACGGATTAAAGTATGCTTTACCCTAAGCCAGTTGGATGGAGGCGAGTAAGTAGACGGAGCGAAAACGCCCGGGACTTCGTAACGAAGTTAAAAGTAACTGGAACTAATGATGATAGCAGCAATCTCTGCCTCCGTAGTAGCCAACCTCTATTACTATTTTACGTCTGTTTACTACCATCAGAAATTTGCCGAAGAAACACAAAAACGGTTAAAAAATTAATGAAATTTTCACCATTTTTCATCACCTTTGTGCCAAGAAAACCACGTATTCGTCTCTTATCCATCTTTTATTCACATATGATTATGAATTCGAATTTTCGGCATGATGATTACCATAACTTTTAACTTTCGACTGATGATCTACTTGTAGGTAATTACATTCGGGGATTTACCATGGAAAACCATGATTTTATTTCTTGTTTCATTCGCTATTTGCAATTTATTAATACATCAAGTTCTGCCTGGTTATATTCCGCTAGAATAATTAGTAAACAAATGAATAACGGAAAATTTCTGTCTGATCCAATAATTCCCGAGGAAAAACATTTTCCTCTCTAGATCCTAGTTCTTCTTGTTAATACATATACAACTATATACTATGTATATACCATGTGAATATTAGTCTACGAATAGATTATTTTTATAAGCTTTATTACTGAAGTTTAATGAGTTCATATAGTATTAAAGCTCGCAGTTTTTAAAGCTCTGGATTTTATCCATATAGCTAATATAAGTGGCTTTAAATATCTGATGTTCCATTTCCAACAGTTCGAATTACATATACATTTTCCAAGCTTTCTGTTGCGCTTTTTTGTTGCAGCCGCAAGAAAATTTTCACGCTTACAAAACAATAGTCGGTTAACAGAGTTACCGATCGTCAGTCTCTAAACCTAATATTTAAACGATCGACGCGTTGCGGGTGGGCCTCTTTGACGTTGACGTTGACGTTGACATTGCGGCACGGTGTGGTGCGGTCTCGCCCCTTTATACCTACCCCCCCAACCTACCCCCTCGTTCTCTCGTAACCTTTGACGTTATTTATAACGAGATTGGTGCGTGAAGTGAACGCAAGCATGAATATATTAGGAAAGTACCTTCCTTCCGGACCGCGGGGTACAGAGAGCTTGCGAGACAAGTGGCGAGACGTTTGGCCTTAGTATAGTTGATATTAAATTTCAGGAGCCTGTGCTAATTATTATGGGCCAGCTTTTTTGGCGCCCCCGTCTTCTCCCTGCTTCTCCTGCTGCCCCTATATTATGTAAAAGTATAGGCTGCAGAGACGTGGCTGGTAATTGGTTTCCCTTAGATACGCCTTTCTCGCACCCTGCTTTCCGATCTTTGGCTCTCTTTTTCCCTCTTCTTCCATCTCTCATTTTCCTTACCTTTATCCTTCTCTCTCTCTCTTTACTACGCTTCATTCGCGTCTCTCTTATAAGTGGAGCTTCTTACGCTTTAACAAGCATACCTTCAGCGGCCGCGATCTTTCTCTCCCCTTCGTCCCCCCTCCCCCTTCCTTGCCCCTTACCTCTTTGCGCGTGGCTTGATTGAATTGAACAGCATTGAAAGGGATTTTGAAACCCTTGAAGAACTTCACCCATTCCCGATCTATACAGACGACATTTGTTATCCACTTCGGGGTCACCAGAAAAAAAAATAAAAAATAAAATCATTTTCACCCATATACTGTGAACGAGGAATGAAAATTTCATTCACTGTTTACGATACGAAAGAACATTCTATTTCAAAACTTTACTCAATAATATAATTAATTCTTGATGGAAAGAGTAGGTGACATTTAAAATTCAAAGTATGAACTAGGGTGTCTCAATCTGTAGATTCTCACCCTTAAAAAGTCAATTTTCTCCTTCGACGAACACAAGCAAAATAGGAGAATTGGTAGACCGATTAGATTGGTTAAGGGCTGCTTTTATTCTCGAGACAATACCCCTAACTTTGTTGTAACTTTTAGAATTCTTGATGGAAAAAAGAAAACTAAACTATATGAAAGATACGTAACGTGTTTTTATGAAGTTTTGTTGGAAAGGAAACAAAAAAAAAGTTCACTTCATATCACAATAAATTTTGTATCTTTGAAAATTTTCTGGATGAAAGAAATTCGAAGAGTCGTCCTGCAGGACATTGTTCGAGGAAAATAACCGGCCCTTAAACACTCGAATTGATACAATGGAACTCTTTATATCCTGCGAAAAGTGACTGAATGTAAATTTCTTCGATGTGATTCGTCGGAGGCAAAAATTAACTTTGTTAGGGCGAGATTCTATGGATTGAGAAGAACTTGTTCATACTTTCGGGTGTCAATGGCATGACTTCTGAAACGGTGAATCTACCCGGCCCTCGAAGTGTTAGTCACTTTCATGATCAGAGATCAACGAGAATCTGGGGCTGGGTTGAAGTCCCGAATTTTACAAATTTTGAACCGTGAAAATTCCGAATTCATTTGAGACGATTTAGAATTTTCAGAAACGTCGAAGTTCAGAATAATAAAATTCCGAAAGGTCGGAATGTAGACAGCTTAAAACTCCGAAATTCTCAACCCCTGAAAGCTCGGAAATCTGAAAATTCCGGTCTATTTCTCAGGATGCGAAGACGAAAAATAGTTCAATTCTAATCGAGACTCTCCTTGCGGAAACCCGTTTTATCTACTTCAATCGATAGCTTCATGATGTCATAAATAATTGATAAGATTTTGAAACTCTTTATTTACAAAAAGTAAATCTCAAAACGATTTATTTGACCACTTATTGGTTTCGATACGATCAATACAGCCCAAGATATTGAACACTGAATAAATACATGCTTGAATTTCAAGTTCCGGAAGTTCGGTCTTTGGGAACTTCAGCTATTGGAAATTTGAACCTTTGGTGTTTTTCGGTTCAAAGTTTTTCAAATCGGCTATGTAAACTTTTGCGGAAATACCCTATTTAAAAACTGTGAATCGGTGATATTGAAATCCGGAATTTTAACCGTTCGAGACTTTTGGAAATCGTAACTTCAACTCGGTCCCAAGAATCTTGTGATCGCCGTGGGGCAGAGAACGCGTATGGGTTGATATGAACTCGGAGAAATCCTAGTCCTGGTACGCGTGTGACAGAACAATTTCATCGGCTGAATCAGGTACGGCAATAGAGGATGGGCATGGTTACCGTTCGCCGTTCGGCTCGGTGCGGCGCAGCGAAGCGACACTCTATTAAATGGTGTGCCGTCGAGCACGGTTGAGCAGGCGCCAACTCGACGTTCAGCTTTACCTCGTGTCACTCGGAATCTATTTGCATAGTAATGGCGGCGTCGCTTCCGTTTACAAGTCGGTGCCTGCAGGAGGGAGACTGACGATGTACGTCGAGCTGCTATACGCACAGCTTATACAAAAGCCAAAATTAAAATCAAAATCAAAATTCTTATCAATCTTGTGATTGACGCTCATATAGTCACCTCACACCCACCAATCTTCTTAAGCCAGATTACTTCCAAACTATAATTTCTGAATCATAGACGATCTTGATTCATTCATCGAAGCCGTTCACACCGAAGCCCTAAAAATGTGTAATGAATATTATTATAAATTATGCATCAGACATAATCCGAAGATTCTAAGACTTAGAAACCACAAGTTTGAAATGCCGTTTGGCTTCAATCTTCAGGAATCGTTCGTTAAAATGTATAGGAAATCCTGAAAGAAAATGAATTTCATTTAACCCTGTTTCGTAAAACGGGAAGTCTTTTTCTTCCCACTTTGACGAATGCTGGAAGAAAAACACTCCTCACTTATCGTATTCCTGCTATATATCCAATTAAAGGAGTCCAATTTGTTCGACATCTATATCATCGAAGCAGTTCCTCGCGAGACTTGATGGCGAGGCAACAAGCCCTGAGAAGCAACCGTTAGGCAGTGAAGCAGCAAAAGCATCCTCAGTAGCTGTCCAAGCTGGTGGAATTATTGTTGCTAATTGCATCGGCACTTTGATATTCCGTCGTTACTAGGTATAAGTCCTCCTTACTCCTCGACTCAACTGCTAGTATAACTTTCTCAACTAATCTGGTTTAGCCAGTTAGTTGATCATATCAAAACCGTCAATCTCACTAAGCTGAAACATTTCTAATTGGCAAGTGGTAATCGTCATAACCATTACCTGTAACAAGATTAACTCCATTCTTTTCCATCAAGCAACGCGATATCTACATAGTATCCCAATAATTTCTGCCTCGAGTACAGAGCTTCGAAATTTGAATGTCTTCGAATAAGTGAGTTTCAGTGTCTCTCGTCAAGTAAAAATACAAATGTATGCAATTTTCCAAATCGCAAATTTCTTTCTTACTTCATAGTTAGGAAATGTTAGAGATCAGATATCGAGTAGATTTTCAATGTCTGAGAGAATATAGCGGAAGACAATAGTAATGGAGGTTAATTAGGAGATTTTGGGTGGGGCAGGAGAATGACGCAAGGAGATACTCTCTCTTTCTCTCTCTCTCTCTCTCATACTCAATGTAGTATATAATATATATGTGTATATGTGTGTACAAGTAGAGTTGCCCCCGCGGGCCAGAGCGCTTCCAATTATAAGAACGAACTCGAGGATGCCCTTACTCCTCCTACTCCCCCATCACCTCATCCTCTTTTTCTCTCTGCTTTTACCCTGCTCTCTAATTTTCGTCGCCTTTGCGTTTCGCACGAGATCGTCGTCTCGCCAGGTCAATGATCGTTGAACCGTCAAAGATCCTTCGAGATTCATTAGCCATCACATGTTGTTTCTCTCCTCCAATGGATCCGCAAGACAAATCTTTCGATTCGTCACGTTGCTCAAGAGGTAGAATTCCTAAACTAAAATCCCAAATTTTCTGGGTAAAGAAGCAGAAACAAAAAAAATTAGGGGATAAATGTGTGGGTGTATCATATACAGATATACAACCCTTAAAAAAAAAAAAAAAAAACGCGGATTATTCTTGTATCAATCTGCCGAAGTACTGCATGTATGTGAAACCATTGAATAATTACAACGATTGAGGTTTTTCACCGTGTGAAATTTCGCTTTTGAAAATATATGGAAAATTTCATATCATATGGAGTAAAGTAGGTCGATTTTAACCGAGGGTGTACGACGATACCCGAGAGAGCAAGTCCCGTGCCGTTACCATGGCATTCCCTATGTCCTGATATCGATATTTATTACGTGTATAATTAGGGGCTCGAAATGCCACTTGATGGGGTGGCAAGGAGTAACAGCTGAGAATGAAGAGTCCCGATTTCTTGAGGCAACAGGGTGGAGAGCAACAGAGAGAGAGATAGGACTGAGAACTTGAAGATCTTCAAAGTAAAGCTTGCGCTTTTCTCTGTAGGACTAAACTCTTTGACTCACGAGACTCCGCTTTTAGTAGCAAACTTGTACGGTTGAACAATCTTTTACATGCGGTGGGAACGATCGAACCTGTGGCAAATGATGCTTGTGAAAACAACAAACGATACTTTACTCAAGTTGTTCAAACGGAAAATTTTTTAAGTAAATTAAAGCACTTCTCATTTTCATTATCATTTTCATTTTCATTTTCATTCGATATTTTCACCAGAAGAAAATCGATTTTATGCGCTTAGATTAAAGGATGACCTGCAGCTTGATCTCGGAATAAATCAATGCACCCAAAAGGTTGGAATGTTCGACAGGTTCCATTGAATTTGTATATATATTTTTTTTTTTTCATACCATGAGCTTACTTTGTCGTAAATTCTTCTTTTCACAGTAGCTATTGTTATCGTCGCTACTAAGACGAGTGAGCGATTGAAATTTTCTCTTCAAAGCTTGCAGCTTTCGCCTCTCGTTAGCTATATGTATATATATTCTCATGAATAAAGAGAGGGACAAAAAAAAAAATATAAAGAGAGAGAAAGTAAGCATGAAAAAGAAAAAAAAAAATAGGGAAAGTGGAAAAAAGAAAAAGTAAAAGAGGCGCGCAACTCAGGCCTTTCGAGCGACGCGATATCACTCCGCTAATTAGGCATTAGCGCAACAAACAACCCCGAGCTACGGTGTTCCCTGGGCTCCCACTTCCCTCCCGCTCTCCTTCCTTTCCTCTGCCACCCTCTGACCCCCCCCCCGACGTGAAGCTCAAGTTACAAATTAACTTGCTGAGAGATCATCCCGGTGCCCTGCCCTCCGCCCATCCACCCCTAACACTCACTCGCGCGTACGGAGTAATACGTGTCACAGACACAACGGGCTGTCTGATTCTAGCGCGGAAAATGAAACTAGTAAAAGAATCTGAGCTGATGTTTTCACTAGGGGGATTTTTGGTGGCTTCGATATCCACCTTTTTCTACTTGTTATAAAATGAATTGCGATATTTATGATTCTTTTGAAATTTGGAAATGCTGTTCTCTGCCTATCTTCTTTTCTCTTCGCGTATCTATCTACCTGTGTCCCGAATCACAGATTGATAAAAGGCTATCAAGATCCTTTTCGGATTGTGTATCTGTACATAAGAGGCTGGCGGTGTAATGGGATTTAAAAAAAACGTTACGATTACGATAAGCGCTACTAAACATCGAAAGGTTCGAGAAAGACTCGTTTCAGTCTTTTTCCCATCAATTCCGAAAACTTATCGACCGCTTTGGCACCTGATCGAAGACCCGGTTAATCCACGCGCTTTGTGGACCCACCGTAAAATCCTATAGACTCGTAATCTTAGTTGGGGGAAGTCAAACCCATAATATCTTCAAAATATTCAATCACTTCTCCATTATTTCACCTCTAACATATAATCCTCGAAGTAAAAAAAAACAAAAGGCACCCTAAAATATAGGGAAAACATTTTCTTGTTCTGAACTTTTTTTCCTAAGTTCAATCTGCCCTTGCCAAGGCTCTTTACCTTCTATATAATATTGATTTACATCGGTCACTCCCCGCGGCTTGGCAGGTCAACGTCGCGGGGGTATAGGTATAGAAAGAAATGGAAAAAGCGAAGGGAGAAGGTAAAGGAAATGAAATAGGGTGTGGAAAAGGCAGAGGTGTACAGTATACGTTGTAACCACGCTACTAACGTACACTTGTGTGTAGGCCCAGGCGACGAACTCCTGCAGCGTCAAGTAATGCACTGCCCATGTACTGGTCAGTAATTCCATTGCCCTCCTACTGATTGACACCCTTCGCATTTCGAACTGTTCGCCGCCGAAGCCATCGCCTCTATTCCTCCTCTTCGTATACCTCTCGGTCATAGTTTTAGGGGATTTTTGAACAGGGCTATTGAACAACAAACGTCACCGATTCCTGTTCCTCGATATCTCCATCTTCATATCTATAACTTAACGGGAGAATTCCGATTTTGTCAAAGTTTTCATCCCCCTTTTACCGCCCTGTACTTGAACGGCTTGAACGCCTTTGGGCAACCGCACGCAGAAAGCTCAAAGCAATCGCTCGAACCAACCACTGAAGTTATGCCCCAATGGTTACAGACGAGAAAAGACATGAAAAGAACCATCTGCCAGACTACACTGTCGAGACAAAGAATCAGTTTATTTGTATCGTCGGTTCATTGAAAATAAATAAATGCACAACCTGAGAGCTACGTTTGTACCCATTTATACCCCATCGGTCAATAAGTCGTTTACTAAATCACTGGTTAATGGCTTTCATGACCGAGAGCAGGAACAAGCACCGTGTTTTTTCTATGGCGTAAATTTTGTAGCAAATATGTAACATGTAGCAAATTTTTTGGATTTTTCCGATATTTTTTGTAAAAGAGTGAAACGAAATTTTCACTACATGAATCAGTTTTTTCAGTTTCGTTTCGGAGCTGAATTTTATTTTCAATGTTTGTTTGTTTTTTTTTTTATCTGTTCGTACGTATCTGGATTTGAAACATATTTTTTCCCTGCAGGGTATACACGACCCTTGCAATTTACAATTTTTTTTTCAGTTTTATATAACGAAATATCTGTCCGTTACGAATTTTCTCGAGACCTGGCGAAGGAAAAAAAATAAAAATGTACAAAATTACAGTAGCTGTTAAGTGAAATTTAATATTCTATAGTTTTACATTATCTTACTAGAATTTTCTGTGAAGTAGGTAAATTCATATATGACTGAAATTTGTCAATTATTTTATTTTAATCTTTCATTATACAGCAATTTCCAATGTACGAATATCAAACCTGGGTGAAAATCCTTTGTACCTGGTTGTTCACATGAAACGATGTGGACTAATTTTTTTTTTTTTTTTTTTTTTTCTCCGGGAGTTAAATTTAAACTCAGAATTACAAAAAAAAAAGTGAAAAAAAGAACCTTCATGAAAGCGACATCAACCAATGTAGATTACCCATCTGCAAAAGTGTTTTTATCGAACCCCTCCCTTGGGCTTTGGGAAGCATATCTACCCTTCAGTCAATGAATCCGCGCGAGGCAGAAGCCAATTAATTAAAAAGAAAAAAGAAGAAAAAAAAAAAAGGGAGCTCGCCATTTTGTAATACATTTCAACTTGCTTACTGTTTTTTTTTTCATATTTTTTATTTTATTTATTTATTTTCTTTGTTTGTTGGGTAATTTAGGTAATCGAGTAAACGTGATATTCGAAACGTAGCTGATTCTTTTCTTTAGATCTAAGAAAGTTGGGGAAAAATGTATAAAGTAGAATGAGCTTGTAGGTAGAACACTTTGGGGTTACTTACAACTCGTGCTGCGTTAAACTCGAGTCAGTCTCTGCCCAACTTTCTATTCGACGTTCGATTAAATATTAACGATGGTTCGGTCGGTTATTGGATACGCGAGGGCGACAGCTCGACAGGGGAACAGAGTCTGGCAAACGACGACGGAACCGAGTTCGCGGTCTTCGTCAAAGAGGCCAAATTTCAACTACCCAGTCCGACCTATACCCGACTATACTACTACTTCTACTTTGACTTCTACTACGTGCTTCTGGATCGCCGATTTTGCGATTATCTCAAAGCCAATTTGAGACCAATAATTCTACCCTTGTAACGCTTTTCACCCCCTCAGAGAAACGTTACGAAATATAAAAAAAAAAGGACATCTTTTGAATGACGATCCCATTTTTATTGTCTCCTTTTTGAAGCAGCGATAACCGTTGGAGTGATGCAGCCAAATCTAGTCGTACATGAGAAAGAGTCCTTCTGACGTGTCCGAGAGGTTTTATTGACCGTAAAACTAGGGGTAAATGGATACTCGAATTTCCTGCAGTTGGTCAGTAAAATTGCAGAGCTTTGAACGAACTTCTTGTTATCACGATTATTTGAAATTCGAGGTAACGTAGTTGACAGTCCGTAAGTTTTCAACCCCTATAGGTTTACTACGTTGATATAGTTTGGAAAAAAAAAATCGTCGGCCCTTTTCCTCCCCTGATTTCATACCTATATGTATACGTAAATTTTCACGAAGCGTATTTCCATGTCTTTGGAGTGAAATAAACCCGCCTGGACCTTTCCTCTTCTCTTATTTCCTCCTCTTATCTTTCTTTTTCTTTTCTCTTTCCACATTCGGCACGTTTCTTGAGCTCGACGCACCGGCTCGTCCACGAACATTCACTTTTACTTCCCAACCCGTAATCCGGCACGTTGCCCCCTGAATAACAACTATTTTCGAGTTCTATTCCATCGCTATCCTGTTCAGACGAAAGCGCATCAAGGCATTAGCGCTCTCTAAGGCACAGATATAAAGCAGAGATAAACCTGCCAGCGATACAATAACCACTGAGAACTTATAGAATCGTGAAGGCATTCAGAGTTACATTTTTATATCATAGATGTGTGTACGTACGTAAAGATATACGTGGGGTAGGTATAGGTTTAGGTATAAGGTGGACGGCTTTCGTACCTTGACACTTTTGCTAAATCGCTTGATTAATGATACTCGACGACAACGACACAACGATATACAGATACTTCCGGTTAATGTTCAGTGAATTATTATATATATATATATCATTGCGAATCAGAGATTTGAAAAGAATTCTATACCAAAGAAGGAAGTATGAAAAAAAAGGGTAGAGAAAAAAAAAATCGAAAAAAGACACTCGTGTTTTCATAATTATCATTTCTTTTCATCAGATAGAAATTCATCTGAGAACCCCAATTATTTGATATAATTTGCGTCATGACAATTGTTTGATTAGCTATTAGCTAGAGAGTAAGCGATCAAGTAATTGGCAGGTTTATAATTGCCCTTAAAAATCTGAATTTAATTTAACGACATTATAGGGGCTCGGAGCTTTGCCACCCTGTAGAAGATTATTCTATCAGTGCAGCAGAAAATGAGGTAACAAAATTTAGTTACGAGGGGAGAGACGTCATTGATTTTATGCGAGGCCACGAAGCTCAGTTACATCAATTGCGTCTCGTCAGGAGCTATGAGATCCCCTGAAAGATATAGGGATGCAAATAATTTGACGGTCAGACGATTTTTTTTTTTCTTTTATCTATAAAGATTAGCGTTTTAGTTTGATTACGAGATAACGAGATTCTCTACACCCGAATGAGACTCTCTTTTCCATATCATAAGAAGGGAGGGTTTGTGCTTTTCATATTTTCTTAACCCCTTGGTATTAAAATACGTGGGTGAATATTCAGCACACAAATGTATATATGTGAGACGTACGTAGATAAAAAATCTATATGTATACGTATGTATAAAATAGCCAGAATAAAAGTGTAAGACGTAGATGATATCAGATCAGTAAAAGGCGACCGCTGCGTCCTGCCGTCCATCCCTTGCCTGTACCTACCCTTCGCGGCCCAGCTGCCCCGGTAAACGCTGTTTGAGTTGGGACGCTGGATCCTATAAATACATTATCCAGATTTGCCGTCCGCCTTTCGCGGACAATCTGCGGCTCTGCCCAAAGAGCGCCATGTGACTGGCTCCCACGACGACAACGACAACGACAACGACAACGACAACGACAACGACGATGTTCTCTCTCGGACTCTTCCACGCGTTTCTCTCTCTCTCTTCCGCCCTTGCTATTCCACAGGATGGAATACACATCCCCCTCGGAGTTCGCTCGGTGTTTCGTTGTATACCTACCTACCTTGGTTGTACCACCAGGGAACCCAAGACCAGCTTGCAGGCAACGTGTTTGGGGTTATATTTCATTTTCCGCCAGTCTCTGACCGCCGTCCACCACCACCGTCCACCTCTCATCTCAAGATGGGGAAATCTCCCATGGGTCGAAATGGACCCTCCGGTAACCTCATTTGCCGCTTTACGACTGACCGCCTCCTGGACAAAGGTTACCTACACCTTATGCCACGTTCCTCTTTCGCTTCACCCATTCCGGAGTTCTAATCCTCCTCGGAATTGGAGTTGATGTTGTTTCTCGCAAATTATCACCCACCGTGTCTCTTTTTGATTTAATTTCGTCCCATCATACGGTGTTCTCGCCATATAGTTATATATTTTCTCTTCTTCTTCTTCTTCTTCCACAACCGAATGTCTATGACGGAAATAAGAAGGTATAAGAAGGAATTCTCACCCTCGTTACGATATGGAAAGAACCACCCTAACGTATATGACTTCCACCGAGAGTTCGCTGATATTATAGATTTAATGGGCATGACGATCGCAACATGTACCTAGCTAGCTAGCTACTCAGCTGTCTCGCTTTTTAAAAATGTACCAGGAAATGTAGGTACCTTTCGAAATGTTATATCCTGCATCTCTTGGTTTCTTAATGCAGGTCGAGAGCTCCTACGTGCGTTGTATCTATTCGCAACGGGGCCGATGCTATGATATCATATGGATAACAACGACCCGTTATGGAAGAACAAAAATTGTATTTCTACCACCTCTATCCTCATGTCCTATTCGATACCTGCTATAGAGTGTGGTCTAGTGTACCAGATACTCTTCAGCTACTCACTTCGATATTTTCACAGCACTTTGGTCTGTCGCAGTAGTACCGACTAACCGGACGCCATAAAGACGCTTTTTCTTTCTTTTTTCCTTGGCTACTTACTTACTTACTTACTTAGTTAGTTACTCACTTGGTTTCTTCGTTATTCGCTTTATCGAATATGTATCCATTCGTTCCCCACCCAAAGATCAAATACACACATCAAGATTTATCATCTTTTATTTACTTGATGTACTTACGTATGTACATTAAATGGGATTGTTTGCTTGAGCAGCTCTCTTTCTTTCTCTCCTCCCTTTTTTCCTATTTCTCGTTTTTATTTCTCCTCCTTTTTTTACCCGATGGTGGTGCACTCGATGCCTCACGGGACCTCACTTCGTTCACTACTTCAACCGCGACCTCAACCTCCGTTTTTTCTACCCCCCCCCCCCCCCCCCCCCCCCCCCCCTCCTCACGTACCCCGTAACCAGAAAGCTCAGATTGCTTTTATACCCTGGATTGATTGACAATATACTTACCTTACGCAGCGAGTGGACCTCACGGTTATGGAACTACCCACGCGACTTCATCCCCCGGCACTTCTGAACCATGGACCTGGACGAGGCCTTGCTTCGTCTAGAGGATTGATCTCTGTTCAAATCACTTTTGTACCGTAGCTAACATAAGTAGGTAGATGAATGTTTGAAACGAAACAAATTTCGTGAGCACATATCTATGCATCACACGTTTTTTGTGTTTTTTAAAGCTATCGAATTCTCGTAAGGGGTTTCGAAATTTTATATACGACTATAAGACAGGAGAATCATGGGAATAATGATCGGAAATCATGAAACGAAAAAGTTCTATAACTACAAGAAGTTGTGATGATTATTTTGAATCGTGATAATTTTTGCTTCGGTTTTCTGAGCTTTTTCTTGTTATTTAATGCAAAAGCGAGTTCTATACGTTCTCGAGAAAATTTTTTCTGCATTATTATTATTATTTTTGTATAAAAAATATTGTTCGCTCGGATCTAGTGCAGCGTATAACCTCGTATAAGCAAATGTCGTTGTCGTTCCGACCAAGAGACATGAGAGGGATGGGAGAGAGAGAGAGTAAAGCCACAGGGTTGATCCCTTGCGAGAAGAGATCTCGACCATCCCGCAACTTGGGGATACTTCCTCTTACTTACGTCTTCGAAAAGAAAGAATTTATACGCGGCTACGTATTGCGCCCCTTCCTTCGGCCACCCCTGGATCCCACCCTTCGGCAACGTAGATACGCGAGAGGAAATATCAGAGGCAGATTTATGACAGGGTACTCATACTCATACACATACTCATACTCATACTCGTACTCGTACTTCGTCGTATTCTTACGCTCGAGTTATTCCCGTTTTCATGCTGCAACTTGGTGAAAGAGAGAAAATCTTGCCGTTCCCTGATCTCTCTTGATATTGCAGTAGCAGGTAATTGGAGGTACGACGTAATTCTAATAAGTACAACCGTCTAATAAGTCCCGACAATTTTCATTCGAGTTTCAATTCCAGTTTCACAATTTTTTGTTTTCAAGTTATTGGTTCAATTTTCTTCATTGGCTTTTTCTTTCTTTCTTTCTTTCTTGAGTCATTCATTACCAAATTAATCTTTACCCTCATTTTTGAGTATATACGATCTCGTTTTAACGTTTACTCATTCAGGACAAAATATATATATCACTGCCACGCCCGTTTCTGAGAAACCCTCTGGAGAGCCTCTCTTCGCTTTGCCTCTTCTCTTCGTAACTTCTGTACAGAAAATATATCTCGAGTTTTCGTATGAATTTGTAGCAAATCGGATAATAAAATAAGGATCAACAATGCCCGATCGGATTGCCGTAAATTCAATAGCACGCAAATTTGCTTCAATAAAACCAATGGAGCTCGCGTATTGATCAGGGTCTCGTGTTTTTGTTTGGGGATGCCTGCCTCTTGCCTCCTGCGCATTTATATATATATATATATATCTATATGGTATATATATAAATATATATATATATCTGTGAACCACCCCTTCGCAACCCCCTACTTCGCTACAGGCAATGTCCCATTCACCGTTCACCGGAGACCGGAGACCGACCCATGTTTCTTCTTCTGTCATCAGATACATTTTTTTTTTTTTCTTCTTCTTCTCTCTTCTCCTGGTTTTTCTCTTTCGAGCACTACGCTAAAGACTGGGTATTCGAGATCAAGGTAAACACGAAATATATCAACTATATACCTACTCGATGATATTCTTATCCAAACAGAGATCCTTCCTCCCACCAGTCCAAGAAACTTTCCGAAAAGTTACTCAACGTACATACTGCCTATACCTATCTATCAAAAAGATCTTTATCTGCAGGGGTTATACATAAGGGTGAGTACTAATCGGAGAGAGAATTTCTTTTTGAAACAAATATATATATATATATTTTTTTTTTTCTCCTTCCATTGGCTCAAAAAAAAAAAATAAAGAAAACGAATTCCTTGTAGAATGAAAAAAATTATACGTGCGGTTTTTTTATATCCAAACGCCTCGTTACCTTTACAGCTGAATCTTGATTATCAATATCTTTGAAAGAATTTTCATCGCGTTCATGCGAAGGGGAGTTTTCTTTATTCTTAACAGGGGTATTCGTTCTCAGAATCGAAAATGAACTTTTATCATTTATTTTAAGGTATTTCTCCGCACTTGACTGATCCTTGATTTCCTTACATTCTTGCCAAGTACAGATCTCTGGTCATTACGCACTCTCTCTCTTCCTCTCTCTCTCTTTCTTCCTCTCTCTCCAGCTATGTAGACTTTTATGTCTTCACTTTATGTATGACTTTTTATCTTCACTTTATAAAATCGGCTCTCGATTTAATCCCTAATTAGCAAAAGCTTAACAGCAATTATGGTTCAAAACCCTCAGAAGTCTGACTCATTAAATTTACCACTTCCAATTTACAAAATTATCAAACCTCTGCTGGCGCTTGTGAAACTCCTTATTCATAATGATTCAACTATCCAAAATCTTTGATATATTTTTCTGTCAAATTTTTTTTTTTTCAACCGATTCAGATACTCGCTTGGCATTTAAGCTGAATATCAAAAAATTGGTAGAGAGCTCAGATTTTCACTGATATCTTCGATGATATTTTTTTAATCTAAAACACGGTCTTAGGTTCTCTGATATTGTTTAGTACTGGTATGAGTTTCATCTCGTACCTATTTTTACCTACCAACCCTTATGCCGTTGTAAAGGTTTCCTCTCCTTCCTATGCTGTTCCGTTCTATATACCGAAGTAGTTTCACCCCCCCACCTACAAGAGTATCGGCTAGGATTTTCTAAAAGTTCCGTCAAGCTGCGAAATTTCGAGAATGAAATTCCTCGCCTTGTCTGCTTCAAGAAATAGTTTGAATTCCTTTACCTCCCTCCTTCTTCTATAGGTATGTACCCATACATATATATAAATATATATATATATGTATCTATGTATATATATATTTGCGCTGCAGATTTCGCACGAGAAATCGAAAAAATTCACTAGAAATTAACTCTGCTCTCATCATCCAATCTTTTTTGGAAAAAATATTTTATATAGGGTGAATGAAAAAATGCCCCGCTATATTAGACTGACTATTATCCACAGAATTGCTCTATCGATGTCTGCTTGCCTCCACATATATAACTATATGCAAATGTATACCTGATTATGGGTAAATTTGATACTTATATAAAACTCCAAGCATGAACGATCTTGAAGAAAAAGTATTAGTCTTAGTCGAAGGGATCGATGAGCTTAGGGACGGGCTAGAAATTGGCCGGTAAAAGGGACGGGATAAGAGAGAGAGAGAGAGAGAGAGTCATCTACTCTAGGAAATTAGCCGCCGAGGGCCATGGATATCCATGTAGGACGTAGGTATACACTTCGTTTTTCTTCTCGAAGGTGCGAGTCTCTGAGGGGCTGATCCTCGATTCGTTGGATTCGCTCTTTTCTCTCTACCCATACGCTTCGGGATCTTCGGTTCAGAGATTCAGGGGTCCAGGTCCAGACCGGCTCCACCCTAGGCTGATCCGCAAATATTGGTGACCCCGTAACTGCTCCTCGTAAAAATCACTTGATTATAGCTCATTTCACCTTGGCAACCTTATATATATAATACGCTATGAGAGGCAGTCTATACGCTAGTAGTTAGCCCAGTGGGACCCTTTTCCATAACTTTTCACTTTCCAATTCCCGATTGTCTTGAAAATGACTAGTTTTCTTTTTTCCTTTACAATTTCTACCAGAAAAAATTGCCAATCGTTATTGAATTATTATTTCTATTTATTTTTTGTCAATTATATAATATAGAAAATATTTCGGACCAGTTGTTTTTTTTTTATTTTCTTATAGATTTGTGGTTTATAACGTTTATTTATTTTTTAATTTTTTTTACACAAAGAAACACGAAGATGATCGGCGTGATTAATCATGGGATTGTTTGGAGGTTGAACGATAATAAATCATCCTCTGTCAATGTGTCACTGTAGAAAAGGCAGGACTAAATTTTATCGTAAAACTTCTCAGATTCACTTTTATAATGCGGAAACTAAGTAGCTAGCTGGCTAGGTGTGTAGGTGGTTAGGCAGATCTTTTAGCTGTTAAATTGACACACGGTTGGATAACGAGCTATAAGAATATTATTAGTAAAATTGAAATATTTCGAAGTATTAGATTCATTAATCAAGGTGAGATTATTATCGTTATAATTATATTTTATTTTATTATATTTAATGTAAATTGGATTTTTGATTTTGATATAACTATATGATTATCGAAGGATTGAAACCGCCGATTATCGGTATATGGTTGGGACACCCTTACTATGTCGTGACGTAGCCAACCAGCCAATAACCAATAACCAGACGGCAGGCGTGAAGCAGGGCCTTGGCTCGTTGCACGAAATTAATGTAATTTATCGACGGTTTTACGATCGGACGCTATTTTTATTGGAATCGGCGGACGGGGACGTCTCCGATACTTGGTCGCTCGTAAAAGGGTGTAACCTCGAGTCTTCGAGGCTACATGGAAAGGGGAAACCCCCAATGACGATCGTCTCGATTCTTATACATTGACGTTTATTTTACTCTCAATTATTGTAGATGCATGACGATCTCAATCTTACAATTCCAATCCTAGGTTCGCGTTCTTCTTCTTCTTCTTCTTCTTGAAATGAAAGAAAAATAGCCGTTTACAATTTCTGAACGAGGGTGCGGTAGGATTGAAGTTTCGAATTTTTGGAAATGTTGAAGTTTGAGACATTAAAATTCACAATTAATTTTATATCTTTGAAAGTTTTGAGGATAAAAGAAATTCGAAGAGTCATCCTGCAGGACATTGGTCGAGGAAAATAACCAGCCCTTAAACACTCGAATTGATACAATGGAACTCTTTATATCCTGCGAACAGTAACTGAATGTAAATTTCTTCGATGTGATTCGTCGGAGGCAAAAATTAACTTTATTAGGGCGATATTCTATGGATTGAGAAGAACTTGTTCATACTTTCGGGTGTCAATGGCATGACTTCTGAAACGGTGAATCTACCTAGCCCTCGAAGTGTTAGTCACTTTCATGATCAGAGATCAACGAGAATCTGGGGCTGGGTCGAAGTCCCGAATTTTACAAATTTTGAACCGTGAAAATTCCGAATTCATTTGAGACGATTTAGAATTTTCAGAAACGTCGAAGTTCAGAATAATAAAATTCCGAAAGGTCGGAATGCAGACAGCTTAAAACTCCGAAATTCTCAACCCCTGAAAGCTCGGAAATCTGAAAATTCCGGTCTATTTCTCAGGATGCGAAGACAAAAAATAGTTCAATTCTAATCGAGACTCTCTTTGCGGAAACCCGTTTTATCTACTTCAATCGATAACTTCATGATGTCATAAATAATTGATAGGATTTTGGAACTCTTTATTTACAAAAAGTAAATCTCAAGACGATTTTTTTGACCACTTATTGGTTCAATACGATCAATACAGCCCGAGCTATTAAAACATGCTTGAATTCCAAGTTTCGCAGGTTCGGTCTTTGGGAACTTCAGCCCTTGGAATTGTGAACCCTTGGTGTTCTTCGATTCAAAGTTTTTTAAATCGGCTATGTAGAATTTCGGGGAGATAGCTTTCTAAAACGTGTGAATTGCCCATATTCAAATTTAGAATTTTTGCTTTTTAAAATTTCACTAACCGGAATAAAAAATTGCCATACTCCATTAAATTTGCACCCCCTCAATTTTAAATGTGTATATTTTTCTTTTACTTTTCATTTTTGATATTTCCAAATGAAAATAATGTTTTTTTTCCGAATTCAATCCAATTACTGTATTCTGTTCTCTGTACGTTATTACAATGGTTTATGAGGTGATGAAAAGTACAGCGAAAAAAGACTTCATTTTTCGTATTTTTGTTACTGTTATGCTATTATCATCGCATCTCTGTCATCGTTGAGAATGTTATCCCGTCTCTATTGGCTATTCAATACCCTATATACTCTGCGTCTTTGAAATGAGATCGACGTATTGACACTGGAGCACTTTTCTAACATTGAAAACCAACAATGCCGGGAAATCCGATCTTGTTTAATCCATAAATTTCTATAGATCTCTCGCGGTCCATTACCAGCTTCTCTGACAGGTAGGTAAAATGAACCAACTACGAAACTCTCATTTTAGTTTCCATTTACTTGTTGCTCAATCCCACCTGAAGACGACACCATAACCCACCCTTAGAAACGTCAAGCAAACATACGCGTATAACATTACCTACACGAACCCTTCAGCTATCTGATACTGACTCAATTATTATCTATTAATGTCACGTTCTTCCGCGAATATATTCTAACACGTTCTACCAAGGATTCCTAAATCCCTTGCCGTTACTTTGTCGAGAAGTTTGTTTTACCACATATAGGTATTAAAATATCAACTCATGTTTCCAACTTTTCCCTGTATTTCACAAATTTTATTCTCGAACTTGGCGAAACCTTTCAATCACGAATATAAAGATTGACACAGCTTCTTTCAACTACCCTTAATTTTTCGAATATATTTTAGTCTGAAACAATTTTCGGTGCTTGAATCGTATCAGAATTGTAGAAACTATTACTTTGATATTTGATTTCTTTGAATTTTTCTAATACTCCCAACTTAACATCCCTTATTTTTCTCTGATCTGTTACAGATTCTTCTATCTTTACCATTTCTCGTTTTATGCTTATCACTACCGTTTCAACGGGCAGTACAGCAGTTTGGCTCTGGTTACATCGTGGCTCTTCATACAGGTAAGGGGATGATGATGATGATGATGATGATTATTGAAATGTGTTTTTTTGTAATTCGGAAGCCAGATCGAGGGCCAGATAATTTTTAATCAAATATTACAGGGCGGAATATGAGTACCGAATTTCAACCCTTAATAAAATCTCGTTACGTAAATCATAGAAATTTTTTAACGAGTGCTGGACCAACGCTCGTATTTCTGTTAGCCAGGTAGCTGCTGCCTGCCATTAGCATAAATTCTTAACCAAGATTGTTTCTTGACTGAGAGTTAGACTGAAAGACATAACGGAAAGGGTGGGAGGGGGAGACGAGAGCTACCCCTCAGAGTTACGTAAACCGTATTATGTGCACGCTTCAGTTTCATTGGGGCAATACCGGGCTCTGCTTACTTCCGCAAACTGGTATATCGCCTCGCTGATCGCATCTGTCAGGAACAGACTAGACTGGTTGTTAACGGGTCCAGATATTCGAATCAAGCTGCCTGGAAAATATTGAATGGCTATTAGTCCGCGCCTCATGCTTGCCGCGTGTCCTTTGCCTGCAACGAACGAGCTCGATATAATAATAAATTACTCCATAAAGCTTAGCCCTTATTTACTTATTATTATTATTATTATCATCATTATTATTATTATACATTCATTTTCGTTTTCGTTTTCGTTTTTCTTACAAATTTAGTTTTCATTTTCATAATAACGTTATACTCGTCAATCTACCCCTCCTGCTGCTTATTAAATTTTAGCGGAATATAATATGCCTCGTTTATCGAGAGAATGAAAATTTGATTCTCAAGTCGAAAACATGTGTCATTCCGGTCGTTTATTTATTTTTATTTTCACTTTTCAAGATACTAGCAATCAATTTATCCGTGAGATTTTCACTTCCCGTTTTGAAGAGGAAAGCTATTACTAATATGCCAAAAATTGAAATCAATTTTCACTAGATCGCCACGTCTTGAGGTCCAGCAAAATTACCTTCAATCATTTTTAGACGGATGTTGTGAATTTTTTGTTAGACGATATCTCTATTTCAAATATTTTGTCGTTATATCAATCGATGCGGTTTTATGGATATCAGAGCTGATTGGATTTTCAATTTAATCGGTTCAGTAGTTTTTGAATTATTAAAAAAAATTAAATTCTTAAATATCTTTTTCTAAACGATGGATTTTTACGAATTTTACCAAACTTCAAATCTGATAATCATTCGCTGAAATCAATCAATTCATTTTTTTTCCGTTCACTCATATTTCTGAAAAATTTCATATCTTTGAACTTTTTTGGGTCACAGATTACTAAAACGAGGTCAGATTTGTCAGATTTCAAATATTCAAAAATACCGTTGCTTTTTTTTCTGACTTTTGGAAAATGTCGAACATTGCCTTTCGTCGAATGATTCGAAAGAAATAAGAGGAAAAATTGAAAAATCGTGAGTCTCAGGTAAACGTATAATTTTTTTTGCTCTTTCTCCTTTTTTTTTTTTTCCTTCTCATCTTAATTTTCGACTGATATTAAGCGAAGCTGTCGAGTTTTCCCGGGCAGCAAGTATACGAATTAATAAACTTGTCTCTGGCAAAGGTATAGCCGTATAATCGCGAAGACGCATATCCATGGGCGTTGTATCCGTGAACCCTGGTGTAATTAGGGATGGCTTCGAGTTTGGTTAGGTAGGCCTTGATACCGCCCGAAGGACCAGCAAGGATCAAAGGAGGCTGTAGATAAAAGAGGGATTTTTATTTCTCGACTTTTTTTTATTTCATTCATTTACTTATTTTTCATTCTTTTTTGTTTTTTTTTTTTCTCTCTTTTCTTTTTTTTTCACTTCACTGTCTCTACCCTCTCGAATTTCAAAGCGCTAACTAAACTAGTGATGAGTATATAACATCTCAGAAGAAAAATGACGAATGAAGTAAAGAGAAATATTTTATACCGGTTAATAAATAAAAAAATAAAAAATATATATGAAATGAGTTTGGCTATAATTCCCATCGCGATAATTAGCTCGGAATCTCATCGACATAATCAAGAATTAAATTGCTAATTAATTGGTTTAATGAATTAATAAATAGCGATCTCGACTAGGAAAATTTGCTCGCCCGAAGCGGTGGAGATTTTTTTTTTTTTTTTTTTTAACGTTTACAGCCTGTACAGGCTGTAACCTACCCCTGCTGGAGTGGCTCGGTCGTAGTCCACAATTTTCCGGCGCGTCGACGTCGGTTTATAGGTCAACAAAGTTGAACCGATTAATTTAGCAAAGCGATTACACCGCCGATATTCGCTATCCCCGTCTCGTTTACCAGTCTCGATTACTTCTCGTTAAAATTTCATTCCTAGCGCGTTTAAGCCGAAACCTTAAACAAATGTATCTCTCTTTAACACCCCGCAACCCGGCATGGGTTGTAGAGGGAGGGCGCAGATTGGCACGTAACATAAAAATTTTAATTCATTTTCCAACCCTCTAATTTTTATATCTAATGGCTATAATAATCTACCCTTTAAAACTTTAAGGTAACGGTCATTATAAAAGACGTACGTATACCGTTATAAGCGCGTATAACTACCGACGAAAAAAAAAATCAAAAAAAAAAAAAGAAAAATATTCAAAATTAAAATCAAAATTATAGTAACGTGGTTTTCTTTTCATTCTTTTCTTTTCTTTTTCTTTTCTTTTCAATAAAATTGGTAAACTTTTTCACCGTTGCACCACGTACCGCAAAAAGATCCAAGTTTCACCCTCTCACCTGTTGCTGCTACTCGTTCTCTTTCATCCCTCGTATGTAGTAAAACGTTCGAGAATAAGTAGGTGGAATAGGTACGTTTGTATTACGGAAAGGCTGAAAGATATTAACTAATGATATACGCAGAAAAATGTATATTTCTTTATTTTTTCTTTTTCTCTCTTCGTTCTATAGAGGACCTTAATCTAAGGATCGACGTTTGGTATCAATTTTTCGACAATTAACTTCTAATCAAGTCTGCCAAGTCTAAGGACCAAACAATGAGCCTAGGTGGATATAGTATACTGTCGGTCAGCCTTTATACCCGTAAACAATGGTGCAAACTTGTTAGCTAGCCGCGAGAGTCCCTTGTAAATATACATACACCTACTATCGTAGTTTGTACCTTGAGGTGGTCAAACCTCGACAGGACTTTGGATACAGACCAAAGGAAAATCTCTGTTCCTCTTATACAACCAGACTGCGATGGAGCTGTCTTGATTACCAACTATGTACAGAAATTGTAGCAAAGGAATTATTCTACAGGATGTGGCCTCTTTTTACTTAGGAAATTATATCTTCTATTCTTCCTTTTTTTTTTCTTATCCGTGTTTTTCAAATGGGGAAGTTCACCCTCTTGGTCGGAGGGGCTAGAGTTGAGATAAATATCTGAAAAAATTAGGGAAGCGTTTTTGAATTATTTGAAACCGATTTAAGGGCGCATGATAAAAAAAATTCATCTGAGTCCTAAATGAGGAGAATCCTAATATATATTTATAGTCCTTCAACGAAGAGTTAGAAATTTCTTTCTAAACTAATTGAAAAATCTAAAAGCAGATCGGGAATAAATGATGAAAAATTGGCAATATCGTTATCATTATATGGTCAAAAGACAACTTCACTACGTCCGATGGGAAGTAGGATGGCAAAAGTTTGATGGCCTTATGATTGACTAATACTGGGCGAGAGAAAGGCGAGAAAGTAGCTCGCCATAGAGGGTTGCTGATTGCAACTTGTTGGAAAGGACACAGGACGCGTGTGTCGACGATCGGCGTGCGTCAGCAACGTCGAGGAGTGCGGATGGACCGCAAATTCGAAACCTCGTGTGTCGTTTGCGGCAACAAATTTATATGGAAATTTGGAAAATTCGCTCCGCGTTCCTGTCGTCCCTCTTTCTCTTCATCCCTTTTTCTCCCCTTCTTCCATTCTACCTTTCTCTATTTCTCTCTTTATTCGCCTCTGCCTCTTCAACTCTTCTCCTATTTCGCTCTCTCTCTTTATATTCCGTCTTTCTTGTATCCCTGCGGTGATATCGGTCCTCTTCCTTTCAGGAACTCACGATTGCCTCTTACAAACTGAAAACTCCTATCTCTCAGACACAACTAGCTTCAATACGGTCTGAAAGACTTCTGGACCTACGGGCTTACGGAATAAATTCATCCCTTCACATATAAAGCTGAAAATTTTATTGCAACGAAATTTCAAACCAAATGTTTCATCGTTGAAAAATTTCTTGGATTTTTACAAATACTTTGAAATACTTGAAACTATTTTGAAAGATTTTGAAGGCTTTTTGATCAGATTTCAATAATTCACCTAAATCGTAAATTTTTTTGAAAAATCGTAAAATCTACTTCCAGCATTCTATGATGTACTTCTTTCACCATTACGAGCTACCGGTGATTCTGCAACAAGCACAACTCCAACAATTGCTTTTACGGAATCATGGGCAGCCAGCTCAACCCCCGACGCCTAGTACCGCGCCGACGACGCCTGGTCCCTCACCGACGACGAGTCCGTCGCCTAGTCCTACTCCTGGGGGAACTACAGCCGTGGAAACTGAACACCAGCAAACGCAACGCAACTATGTTTCTGAGTTGTCGCAGCTGGACCCGGTGCCTCCCCGAGGACCTGATGACGAGACACCATCTCCTAGGCGTAGAAACTCCCAGGAAGAAGGTGATATATCATTTTTTTCGTACTGTTTTTTTTTTGAAAAGGACATATTTTTTATTTCAATTTTCTGTTTTCCTCTCTGAATTTATTTGAGATGATTAAAAAGCGTGAATAAAGGGGGAGGAAAAAACCAACCGCGTAAAATCGACGTAAGAAAATCTTGTATCGTTTCGATTCCAGAGACAAGAAACGAGGCCGATGATCGGCCTGATGGTGAAGTTTCGTCATTAGAAATTGGCGGTGGTGAGCCAAGTGGGGATTTAATAAAATCTGAAAAAATCGACGCAGTCAATTCTTCCGGTGGCGATGCCTCGACATCTGAAGAATTTGAAGTCATTGAATCTACCTCAGAATCGGTTGAAAAAAATGACTCCACATCATTGACCGGTACTAACCAGGAAACAACCAGCGAAGATACGCCCAAGGTTTGAATATTATTGATGATGGACCGTGTGAGTTCCTTTTTACGAAAAACTCTCTGCGCCCTGATTATCGAATTTCAAATAATTATATATACCATATATACATATATCCATCTACATATATACATATATGTATGCATGTATGTATGTATGTATGTACAAGGCTCGGAAAAACGTATTTTTGTCATCTTTTTTTTTCAGAAACAATGAAAAAGAAATGGTAAAGAAAATAAAGAAAATAATAATTATAATTATAAATATAATAATAATAATAATAATAATAATCGTAAGAACTTGGTTGTAAAAATCGCGTTCATTATCTTCGTGAGGTAATCATATAAAATTGCGATGAAATTATTTGATCAAATTTTTTGCAAACAATTTACCCTACATATATATATATATATACATATGATATGATCGGAGGAAAGTCGCGTGCCCCCCCTCCCCTATATATAATTAAATTATACATATGAGGTAAAAATTATTGAAATTTTTGGACGAATAATCAGGTATGCGGTAAATAAAATTAAGAGGAAAGTAAAAGAGAGAAAAAAAAAAGAAAAAGAAAAGTGGAGCATAATAATAATAATAATAATAATAATAATAATAATAATAATAATAATAATAATAGTAATGATAACGAAAATTGAATAAATGAGTAAATAATAGTAATTATTATGATAATTAATCTGAGTAATGAGGTATAACGATTGAAATTTATTAATCGTTTTAATAATAGTAATAATAATATATTAATAATAATAATAATTGATAATTATATTGAATAATAAAATAGTGACAGTCGCAATGAAATTTCTTTATATAAACATATATATATATATATATATATATATACACATATACCTATATCTATTAATATAATATATGTAAATATATAAGTTATCGCCCTAGGCTTTCAATTAAATATTATATTATTTATCGCGAATGGAATCGACGGTGCAATGCGATGCGATGCGATGCGATGCGATGCGATGCGATTCGCGTGCGGCGTGCGGCGTGCGGCGTGCGGTGTTATTTCCAATTCCAAGCGAGATGAGAGACTACTCCCCAAGGATATATACCTATACAAATGGTATATAGGTAGGTAGGTATATGTACTACGTATGGCTGATGATGAAACGCAACGGAACAAACTAATCAATAAATATATAGATATTATTTGTGATACTTTTACCTTTTAGACATAGTAAGTATATATTATATACTCTAGAGTGGGCCTTGATTTGATCATTTTCGAATTTCAATGCTTCCATGGGCTAGGATGTCTCCAAATATATAAAAAAAAAAAAAAATCCCAGGTTCCTATCTCAATTTTAAGAACCACCCCAAAGCCTACGAATTTTCCCATTTGAACAAAACACAATTTCTGACATTTCGCAGTTGATTTTTTTTCATTCCTATTGCAGTATGGCTCCGAAGAATCTAAAACTTGGTACACTCCTTACATGTAGTAGTACGTATTTTGTGAAAGTTCAACGGATCTCCAACGATATAATTTTCAAAGCTATAGCGCGCGCAAAAAAAAAAAAGAAAAAAAAACTATTTCTCATCACCGAATTGTGATAGATAAAATTATGTTAACCCCGAAGTATTTAAAATCGTGTGTCATTTAAATGGGGAAGTTTAAAGGCTTTGGGGCAGTACTTATACATTTTTTTTGTATTTATTTGGAGATGTTTTGGCCCATGGGAGAATTGAAATTCGAATATGACTAATTCAAGGACCACCCTTATATACACATATATTATATATTATATACGTATATGTTTTTGGGAAAATCCGTCGCGTCGTCGTAGATCTAGACGAAACTTCAGGCGACGTGATTTTGGAATTACACATATATAGGTATATGTGTGTGGTCGAATAGCCGAATTATACAATACAGGGTAAAGTCCGCAAACATGGTAAAGAGTTTGGTGTCCCTCCTTATATATTCAGTCCAGTTCTGACATTTGGAACGAAAATCTGACCATTTTTCAAATAACAATTAAAAGTGTGGAGAAATTTTACGCCAAGTCCATCTTCGCCCATCCTTTGATCTCGAAGACATGGTCCATCCGAAGGGAAACTTTTTTTTCACTTTACCCTGTTTGTATACTTTCGCGTATTAATCGGAGTCAGAAACGTCAGCTAGGTACTTATTGTATGTACGTATATTTATTGTTTATTACCTTGACGATGACGACGATAATGGCGATGTGAGACGATAACGGTGAAAAAGATTTCTAACTCGTCAACTGTTTAGCCGTCGTCGTCGTCCCACAACTCTGACTAGTATCTAAAAAGTTTTAATTTCTAACGACTGACGATCTTGAGCAACAACTAAAATCTGCACCCTCAAAAAATCACCTGGTTTACAGTTGCTGAAAATAATTAAATAAATAAAAAATGAAAACAAAAAGAAAGGGGAAACTAGTAGTAGCGATAAAAGATATTTGGTGACAGCTGTGGGATGGCGACAGACAAAACGGTCACTTCTTACTATTCTACCCGGCATATAAAATTCCTTTGTAAAATAATTTCGCCTGGTATTTGTTATATTATTGGTTTCAGAAGCTGTTTGGTTGTACATAAATTATTACATTATACAATAAACGCAGAGCTCTTGATATCGCCGTTTGGAATGTTCATTGTCCCTAACACTTTACAAAATCCCATTTTCCTCCTTGTTTTCTTCCTTTTTCAAATTTCATTCTTCCTTATTTAGTCCCTCTCAGGTCTTAAGCTCAGAAATCGTTTTCTCCCGCTTGTGAAAGTGGGCAGCAGGTAGGTCTATCCACGAAGTCCTCGCGAGAATTCTAAGACGTATTCCATTGAATTGAAATTGATCGTCGCTCTGAGACATGGTGGGATGTTAAAGGCGGCGAGAGTGCGAACCGAGAATCAGTACAAATAGACAAATAGTTAAACGAACGAACGGCGATCCTGATCAAGAGACGCGACACTCTTACAAATGTTACGATTTGTTTTCATTACCGTATAATTATGGGGTAGCCATGGCAGTGCGACTCTCACCCGATGGGTGATTCTCCCTTGCCAATGACTTCCCTTAACTTGAACGTCACGGGGTGGCGTATCGATTTTTCTCACTATTTTCTTCCTTTCTTTCGTTGTTTAGTTTCTTTTGAGAATATTTTCCATGGATTAATCCTTCCTACCTTTTTATCGCGTTCAATTTTTCTTCTCAATATTAGCAAACAACCCCTAGGTGTGAGAGACGAATCTATATAGACTAGCCGATATATCCTTGGACTTTAATTTTACCGGGAAGGAATCCCCTAGGAGATGTGAGACAGGGATAGCGATAGAGACAGAGAGAATAGAAGAGGAGATTGGGAGAGAAGCGCGGGGTCGAAAGGCCGCAGGGGCCAGATTTGCATGTAGCAAAGCAGCCTCCGACTACTTTATTTGATTGGCTGACCACAGACGGACTCTACCCAACACAATTGCGCGTTTCTACAACCCGGGTTTCGCAAGCTCTTTTGTAGCCGTATATCCGGCCTGAGCTTCACCAGAGCTTCACTAGATACTCGGATACTACTGTGATATCCAAACACACAAGCCAACAGGTCGTGTATACGGGTTTTCACTCTGATTTTCTAACTAACCTAACGTAACCAACCATCTGCCCAGTTCGGATGCAAATTTGTTTTCAACCGTATACGTTTCATGGTTCCCTGTACATATCATCTATATGTTTACCCATACATTCGATGCAATGGATTCTGCAAATTTATGTATCGGGGTAATTCACTCATTTTCATACACGAACGATCATACGGTGTTGAACTATTCGACCTGTTTTATTAGGGGTAGTTTCTTACAGTCACACAAAAAGTAGGCTGCGATTTGATGTCCTTTCTGCGGCATTTGAATATTATAGTAGTTATGAAAAAATTTTGAGTCTCGTTGATTTCCGAATTTATTTATTTTTTTTTCTAACGGACAAATGAAAAGTGACGTCAAACATCGTGCAGTTTTAATTTCTCCTGCCACACCCAGTGGAAGGGCGAATTTACTTTGATAAAGTGTCGATCACTTGGTCTTACGGAGACGAAGAAGTGTAAGGACACGGCACGTGGCAGGCTGAGGAAAAAGAGGAAGAGATGAACGAATCAGGAGAAGTACGAGAAGGAAGAAAAGGACGAGGCGAAAAGGGGGAGTTTAATAACAAAATGTTGATCGATTCTGTCCGGTCCGCGGATGTCCTGCTCCCGATGCTTGACGTCGCGAATAATCGTACGGCTTAATAAAAACGGCTTATCCAGAAAACAATGGACTGTCGTTCGCAGGACACCCCTACCATTCTCGTATCCCGTATAGCTCATGCAGGATACAGTCAGGCAGATCAGAGACACCGCCGCGCCCGTGCCAGGACTCCTTCGTCTATTTCGCCTTCCTGAAGCCGACGAGCCTTCCTGTTTTCTGAAGTATTACCTGTCCCTGTCCGCCGGTTATTAAATCCTCCTCCCGATGTCCTTGTCTGCACTTTTCTCGCGGTAAGAGTCCTTCTCTCAAAGGGGACTCGGGCAAACTCGGTAAACTCCTTTAGCGGGCATTAATTCCCCCATCCCGCAATCTTTCCCCTAAAATATTCATCTCCTTCCGCAAGGACACTCCAGTCTCCGTAAGCTCAAGGTCGCTGTACTTTTTAAGCTGAGTCAAAATGCACCATTACATCCTAGACTCTCCGGATTCTGGGACTTAAGCTTTAAGCTTTGAGCACCGACTCCACACTATGAACATTTAGTTATTTTTTTTTTTTATTTTTCTCCAACTAGAACAGCAGAGTACCTCCAGCGTTTATTTAATTCTTCATTTCCGTACGAGTTTTATTATTAAAAAAAAATAAAATAAAAAAACAACATCGTCTATATTTTATGGAGTGAGAAAAGGCTCGACTTTAAGTCTAATACTTTTAAATTCTGGACTACCTAGCGGAGCTTTATATTAACAGAAATTAAAAAATGCTAGTATTTTCGAGATTATATTTCATCATATATAGCAATGACCATTTACTTACGTTTCAAATATCAATTGACATACTGAAGAAAAAAAAAAAAAACAACAGGATAAACTTTATACCGTGTCAAATTCATATGTTATAAAACAACTTCTCCGTTTGAAATATCGCGAAGTTTTAAGTCAGAGGAAAAAAAGAAACCGAGACATCGGTATCCTATGGCTGTCAGATACAGTACCGTGTTCCCCGCTGGACCCCGTCGTCATTTGGGTTCTCCGAAAGGTATAGGATACGAGATAGGTTGACCAGGATGGGTTCCAGAGTCTAAAGTCTGTAGCAGGACGAGTTTGGGGACAGTCGAGAGAGAGAGAGAGAGAGTGGCCTCGGTCCTCTGCAGTTGGCATGTCGCTTGGACTTCTCGGGAAACTAACGCACGATGGAATTCACGGCTTAGATGGACACGGCTGGTCAGATGTTCGGTCGCGGGTCCTTTGGGTCCTCGTAGGTACGAGACGCGGGCTAGCTTCTGCAAGAGATCGCCAGCTCGGTCTTGATCAAAGCTCCTGGTCTCGCGTTCGGGCTTGACGAGGGTCCTTGCTCCTTGCCATACTCCTTGATCCCTGCTCCTCGTTGACGTTCGATTTTGACCTACTGCATAATATCAAACATATGTATACATGTATATATATATACTTTATAGGCACATATATATATATTATACACACCAATTTCAAAGTATTCATTCGATCGCGGTATACAGAATGTATACACCCGTAACATTTCGGAAGACTTTTGACGGAGGATAACAGAAGTTTTCGGTAGGGAACACGAGGAAGGAAGTTTTTTACTCGGGTATAAATTGAAACGATCTCAAATTTCAGTCGAAACTTCTTTCTTTATTCTCACCCAAAAAGTCAAATAGTCTATTTATCAATCTGAAGTTCTGAATTTTTCAAATCCTGAACGGCCAACATTCAAAATTTGAATATTACAGACTTACACTTTTCAGAGAGGGTTTTTTTAAGCAAATAAAATGGGTAATCGACTATTTTTTGTCTTCACATCCTAAGAAATAGACATAAATTTTCGGATTTTTAAATCGTTTGAAATGAATTCGGAACTTCAAACTAAATAACTTTTCGACTAATCAATCCATCGATATCAACGAAACTTGGCTAATTATTAACAACTAGGATTAACGTCGTGACATTGCGGTTCAGAGGTCAGGGAACTCGGAATAAAACAGGATTAGATCATGAATAGAAAGGCAGGATTGACGTTGCGACCCCTCTGACGATCGCGTTCAGAATCGCCTAATTGCACTTTGAACTAGGTGTCGATCCTCACTTTTATTTATTCATCAGAAGTAATGATAATCCTGATTTTGATACAAAAATGCACGATTTGAAGTAAAAATACACCCTTAAGCGGGTTACGTTTTCTTGTCCTTATAGTCTAGGGTGTTTTTTTTTCTTTCGAAACGAATACTTTTCTTGTCAAATCCCACTCGAAAAACTCGTTGTACACGTTGGAAAATAAATTCTGTTAAATTTTCACCTAGTAATTCTAATTTTAAATACTTGCGTTCTACTTTTTGAGTTTTTCCCATGCTAAAATCATGTAAATATTAATACAACTTTTTCTTCAACCGCAGACAACTCAGCTGCATTTCAATGCATTGTTTTGAACCAAGATAGATTTTACAGAGAATTCAGTGTTCTTTGAAAGTGCCTCAGGTAGTTTGGCTGTGGTTTCAACCCCTGCACCTGTGTGAGCCTTCAAAGTCAATTTTATGCATAATTCTTCTTTCCTAGCTGGAAGGAAGTTGAAAGAAAAAAATATATATTTATGTATAGTCGTTTAAAAAAAAAAAAAAAAAAAAACACCCTTATATATATGTATATCATAATCACACTTGTGGGGAAAGAAAGAAAACGTCTGTTGATGGTTTATACCGTAGAGTAAATGTTTGCGATTGAGAGAACTGATCATCCAGTCAGTAAATTCATTGCATAATTTCAATTATAGAGTTGCAAACAGCTGGCATGGGCATCGAGTAACGTGACACGCCGATGACAGGGTTTCGGTCGGTAGGTACCTAGTGTATGTAGACGTGTACCAGATACCGAAATATGTCCTACTACGTACGCAATGTGGCGCGGGGTTATCGAGGGTAAAATGGAGTGCCGAAGCGTGGGGCATCCGAGAGAGAAGAGAGAGAAGAGAAGATAGAGAAGAGAGATGCTGACTGTGTTATCGAGCGACGCCCACGCGAAGTAAAGACCGCCGCGACGCCCAAAGCCTCAATACTAAGATTTACCGTCAAATATTTCACCCGGACGACTCCTTCCTCTATCTAATCAATTCTCTGATCAAATCTCGCGGTTTTATTCAGACCAAATACAGCCCGTTACGTGTTACCCAGTATTTGACCCAGCTACACGAGTTTATATACTCGGATTTTTTATAAGAAGAAAATTTGTTTGCAATTTCATACGCGGTTTGTGTATTTTTATTTTTTTTATTTTCTTCTTTCTTTCATTACAGCCAAAAACGTTTGAAAAGTTCGGTAAAACGACCCTTCAAACTCGCCTGGTAGGCGAGAGATCGGTTGACAGTATCTGGAAGATGGCCCGCAGGGTGCTGCTGGGTAAGGATTCGTACTCTTAGGGCGGGAGAGCTCGACGCAGGGGGTAGTTTAAGCGGGATCGTATTTCTACTTAGTTTCGAATAAAGATCGATCGCGGAAAACAATATTGTCCCGTCGCGTCGCGACGTCCGCCGACGCCTGCCGACGCCCACTGGTTTCGTCCAATCGCCGTTCCCTCCGGCCGTTCCCTTTCGATCACCAACCTCTGTTTTTCGAAGTAAGGGTGAACTCCCTCGACGTATATAACTTTAATTTGACAATTTAAGAAAAAGAAATAAAAAAATAAAACAAAAACCGACGAATATTTCACCCCATATTTATCCTTCAGCCATTTCTTTCATTTTTTCGGAAGATTTTTACAAGCAACCCCCTAAAAAAGATTCTCGTATGTCTCTAGATCGCTTAGTAATGATAAACCGGTGTTTTCGCTTGTCAGACTTTGGTATTAAAATAGAATTATTTCACAAGTCCAGAGACAACACCGTGTAAATGGTGATGATCCAAGCCAAAGGGTGTATATGCCTACGTAATTCGTATTCACCCTAATAAAACGTGGATTGTTTATAGCTGGCATTCAGTTGTTCAAAATTCAAAACGTTTCCTCAAAACAGAATGAAATTGGAGGATAAAATTCCGCCACGTTTTCCTCGATTTCCCGGATTTCGTTAATTTCCCTTACGCCCTTGGGGGGAGGGGGGTGGGGTGTTACGACGAAAATATTTTAACGCTACCAGACTGCACCTTACCGGAGTATCTACGGCCTGCAGGGGCTACGAGTGAGAATGATATTGCAATTATAAGATCAAATGATCGCGTAACATAAATTTAGTCCCCGCGGCTGCTGTCTCAGATCAGCGGGCCTAGGATCGTAATTAACTTCGCGGTGACATCAAGCCTGTTAGCACGCCGCTGTGCACCATTTTCCTCCACAAAGGCGGTCGTCGAGCTACTCCTTGATTTCGTATACTGCTAGTTGTAAATCGATTATCGCTATACACTTGGGGTTCAGTGTGTCGCCTCTATCGGGGGTATCATAGGTACCCTGACTTCGGACTCGATTCATTAAGCTCAAATAAGTTTAAGAGAAAATATTACCCCCAGCTTCCCAATACCTGATGCATACGGTTAAGCTTAGAATTTCTAGTATTGTTAATACTGTGATTAAAATTACGAAACAATATACAATTACGAAAGTTTCGTTCTATCGATTGAGTCTATTGTCTATTCTTCGATTAACGAACTATACGAAAGAATTTTTCCAAGTATAATTAAATTTCTTCAAGATAATTTATTAACGGATGGATCCGGAAGTTATCTTAATATCTCCTTCGTCTCTTCCGTATTGATCTATTGTCTTCTTGTTTTTTTTGTTTTCTTTAAGAAACGAAAGTAAAATTATATGGTATATGCTATAGAGAATGGTAAAGCTCAAACTTGAATGCAGGAGTGTGTCTTTTGGCTGGTGTTCGCAAGGGTTCTTTGCCAACGTCGAAGAGGTGCCCTCATACCCTGTCGTAATTTGATACTGAATGGAAGGTTCCCCGGGCTCGCAGGAGTCGGCTTGTATACACCAATAGACGTGCAATTAAACCTCTCCTCTCGTGCGGAGAACAAGAATTCGAGATCCTTTAAGGCATTAATTATAATGTCTTTAATCGGTGTAATTACAACAGTCAATTTATTTATTCAAGATCTCGAAGGAAGGCCCGGGGGGGGGGGGGGGGGGGGAATCGGACAAATTCTCAAGCTCGGAAGCTCGGGACTCTCTTTATGAATTTGTAAATAAAGATAGGTACTCATAAAATTTGCGGATTAAAAATATCAATTTCGCCATAATGCTTTTTGATTCTCATTAAATTTCAATCAAATTTAGCCATTTAACGCCGCCGAGTTTCTCTGAAGTGACTTTCATAGATTCGTATCCTGACTCTGTCGAGAATAACGGAAGTGGCTGGGGCTTTTCAAAGCGAAATGCAGCTTTGTGGTAAATTTAAGCTCACTTATGCAGTATATGGTTTCAAACGATTCTTCTGGTTTAATTTTTTTTTTTTTTCTTTTTTCTTTTTCTATATCGTCCTTCGGTACTTCGTCCTCGATGAATAAACGTAATAGTATAGCGGTGACGAAGTATCGATAAGCGATCGTACGTGCGAGGGTTGTGATATTTTTTTTTTTGCACAATACAAAACACGCAAATAATTGCCCTGCCTTGAAGATAAGGAAGCAGAGGGGTCCAATAGAAACGGGAGGAATTGTAGAGTGAGAAAAAGGGGACGAAGGACGACGTCGCGATTTCGCGACGCTGCGATACCGGAGAAGTACGTTTGATGTTCAGGCAGGTTGTTAGATGTATCCATCGACTGCTCTGCTCTGTTGTAAAAATGCGAAGACGGGAAGCCTTTGGGTTCAGGATTGCAAGGAGGGAGTGAAAATGTGAGGCGGATGCCCTATTCCCATCGCGAAAGACCACCTACACCCAACCAGTAGTACTCAATCGTTTCAGATGTATTTTCAGCTATCAAATAAATTCGAAAATTTCACGTCAAAGAAAAATATATATTTTCTATTCAATTCTTGAATGCAGAAAAATGACGGAAAATCTATACGATTTAGTGTATTTAAACGCGATTCGTAATTTTCGTCTCACACGAAACAGTTAAACAAAATTTGTCTGTGATTTTTTAGCTGCTGTGAATATGGAATTGCAAATGAGCCCAGGCACGTGATATGATATGCGCTTGTTTCCCTGTCTAATTTTCAATAAAAAAATGAAAAAAAAACATTTTTATATGCTTATGCCATTCCTGATTCCTTTTGTATATGTATGAATTGTGATTGGTACTGTTATACTGAGTATTTTCCCTACGAATTGAAGCTTTGGTGCCTTCCTAGTTTGAGAGACCCTGCAGAGAAGCTGGCAAAGTGTTATTCTGAAAGGAAACCGTCAATTCAAGGAAAAATATAATAATAATAATAATAATAGGGAGAAAAGAAAAAGTAAAGAAAAATGATAATAATAAAAAAATAAAAAAAAGGCGAAAAAATTGACAAATAAATAAAATAACCACATGCACATATGGTTTACGCGTTACAAAAACTATGATTCTGACTATTTTATATCTCAAGTGATAAAATATGGATGAGGAAGAGTAGCGTTCAGCAGCTTTCAACCACGTTTCGAGATAATTGCAGAATGAACATTGTGTCCTCGCTTAATTTAGTGTTTTATATATCATACATTTTTTTATTCGTTATCAGTCTAACGTAATCCTAATTATACGTTCTTTTGCCAAAAATTTGAATGGCTGAAGGCTCATTTCCGAGTCTTTTTTTACACTCGAGTAATAGGGTGGCTTAACTCCTCGATTAGCACTGTTCACATCAATAAATACAAATTGTTTATACATATATATTGAAGAGGGGAAAAAAAAAAAAAAAATTGGCTGAATCATTCGCGAATAACAGTATAAAAATAGCTTCAGGGTATGAAGGATACGCAGGATGGAAAAGGTGGACGAAAATATCAAGACGCAAGAAGGGTAGGTACCTACCATGGCCAGAAAATTGGTGGAATTCTTCGTTGAAATTTCTCGTTCATCTCTATCGGATGGGTAATGTATATAGGTAGTACACTATGTAGTATATATGGGGCATTCCGCATCATTTCGGCCACAAAAATAAACAAAAAATAAATAAATATCCTCAAAATTATAAAAAAAAAAAATAACTCTGGCTATACGATACGAACAATTTCAATTTTTTTGTTTTGTTTTTTCATAAAAGATATGAAATTTTGTTAAACAGAATATTAGGAAAAGCCTTATTTATAAGAATCGCAATAAAATTGTAATAAAACTTAAGTATGCCGTCCACAAAAAAATATCAAAAAATTTCATATCAGATATATTTTTTTATTTTTTGTGGCTGAAGTAACGCGGAATATCCCATATACACCCCCGCCTGTTCTATCGTCAACTTTCGCCTCTCATCTCACCCCTTCTCTTCGCTTATTTTCTCTTCTCTTCTCTTCTCTTCTGTCGCAAACCACTAGACCATTTCATAACCAGCTGAGATATTTTAGCACATATAATGGCGAGCCTCAAAATCTCGCGTGGTAAAGTAATAAATGTTCAACAAGCTATGGTTCGTTAATTAGGATTAGCACGATATTAATGAGCATATAAATAGCATCTAAAATCACATTCTTTATTTTCGTCTCCGTATTTTTATCGCCGACGTTTAATTAGATCAAAAAATAGAACAGTCTTAAATCGTTTCTGATAAATATATCACCAAAGTGGACGCTAGTTCATGGATTGCTATCACAATACGAATAAAAAGCTTAGGATAATAGGAAAACAGGAGACTCAAAGACTGGGAATATAAAAAAAAACTAGCCAATATTAATTAGAAATAATAATTATCGTAAGAATAATGGCAATACATAAAAAGTAGACAATAATATCATATACTTCGGAAAAACATCCCCAAACGTGTGAACGTTTCGTCAAGTTCTGAGGGTGGTAGCAGCTCTTTAATCGAATGAGGGAAAGTTGCGGTGATGGGAAAATAGGGGAAGGTGATGGTTAGGGATGGGCCGATTCACTTATCGGCGGGGTTCATTGTGCATTCCTCCAGTCTGTTAGTCTCCCAAGTCTTTCCTGCCTCTTCGCGTTTGACGGCTGCTGCTCTTGCATGTTAAACGTATTTCCATTGCTGCATCTCGCATCTCGCATCTCGCGGTGGCACAGCGTCCGTTCCGCACTTAGTAATTTCGGTAGAAAAAATGAGGAGAATAAAATTGATGGCCATTTTTTTTTTCCATCATATTTTGATCGGATTCGTTCGACATTGAATTGCATTGCCCGATGACGTAGTAGACGTTCGATATATAAATCCACCGAACAGTAACCAACTATTCAGAGTTTATGGTATATAATGGAGAACGGTAGAAACTTGGAGGAATTGTTACGTCCGAAACTGTTTACAGACGAGGTAAGCCCATTTGTACTTTGGAATACTGAGTCCTGCTCGATTTACAGTACAATATACCTCCTGAAGAGAATTAAACTGAATGCATGAATAGACTAGAACTTCGTGGTTATTAGTATCTAGGTATCAAATTCCAAGGGGTTGTGGTCCATGGAGGGTTTTGTTTTCTTCTCCTTGGTATAGGAATATTTATATTAGCGGTAGCTAGGAATTTTAGTATGTTCGAGGACGTTATAGTTACACCCTTGACTTGCTCTGCACTTCCCATATCCTCCTGATCCTCATTTTAGTGGGAGTTTAATTAATTGTGGTTTACCTAGCCGAAAATGTATTAATATCCCACATATATGTAGCTAGTGATCCAGGAACTCGCAACACAACTGTATATTCATATGTCCTTACCACGTACGATAAATGGAAACAGATTTCCAAAATTCCATTCAAAATCCGAGCATTCGATGTGGCCAGTTTGCCCTGAATCACCAAATAGCTCGCTTATTAATACCAGAAATTACTATTATATATACTCAGAGAAAAAAGGACGTGTAGGTAAATTGTCAACGAATTTATTCACCTGTTTAATCTGGTCTCTCCCTATTTTACTGATTCGATCGAATTCCGATCGAATTCCAAACATTCGATGTAGTCAGTTTCCGCCAAATACCAAAAGGACTTAAATTGCCTAACTAAAATGAGAAAATTTTCACCGAATTTATTTACCTTCGAATCTGATTCGATCGAATTTGGTAAAAGATGGAAATTCAGTCTATCGATTTACAACCTACCCTATTACATGCTTCGATGGCTTCTTCCGGCGATTATATCTCGCTGACGACTGTGATCACTCGTTGATATCGCGATGAATCTAATTAAAACTTTTCTTTTTTTTTTTAAACAAAAATTTTAGTCTTGAAAATTCACGACTATTCGAGATATCTGTTCGGTGAATCGTTTGCCTCTAATAACCAGATTTTTCGTAGTAGAAATCTTGTTAGAGAAATTGAATTCCGGTTTCATGTTTGACGATGTGTAACTCGTTTTTGGGGTGCAGGTTTTTCTATAAGGGTAAGTACCTCGTTTATATACACATATATCTACTTTTCTTAAATTTATTGAATGAAGAAGACGTTTACGATTATTAATTCCTCGAGGTTCTGACCTAATTAGTAAACGATAATAAACTTTCGAATTTTTTATAGTTTCATTACGACTCGCGTCGTGGAATGGTAATAATTTTATGCTGTCCCCAAAAAACTCGAGTTTTTCGAGTTATTATATGGTTTTCGCAGTTGTTAGTATGAATTTCCCGTAACATAAACCTACATAAATTATACCTACACGAGTATTAATTATAAGTTGGCTCATAAGATATTCCGCCATCTCATTGTTTGCACTACGTTGATTACACAGAGTGATTAATAAATCGTGACACAGAAAACAAAAGAGGTTTTTTGATTCGGGAGGCGATGAAAAAAAAATTGAATATTAAATTCGGAAATATTTTAGCCCAATTAACTGTAACTAGAATAATTTATAGTCAAATTTTATTTGAAATTTCAACATCGGCGCAGTTGATTGAAATTTTAAAGGGTGAAAGACATTAGGGTGATCGGATAAAAATCGGATGTTCCAAAAACAAGGAGAAGGAAGGAAGAAAGAAAAAAAAAAAAAAAGTAGAGAACCAGAGACGAGGGGAAAAAAAATAAAAATTTATATAAAAAAAAACTGCGCCAGAAAGCCGGTAGTGCGATGATGTATTCTCATAAGGATAGGGACAACGGGGGATCGTAGGAACGTTGCGTTGCTGAGGTACGGGGCGAAGCGCCCCAGTTTCCATATTTATGATCCCGGTAAAAATTCGCCCTCTCCACTTCTTATTATGAAATATTTAGTGATAATGGAGATCTTGGAATATTGCCAGGGGTGCTCAAGGGCCAGACCACCTATACCGCACTCGAGAAAATGTTGAACGTGAAATAAAATCGTGTCAAGTTTCACCCGTTGAATTTCGAAAAACTTAATTAATCGATTAATTAAATAAATAGACAATTTCTCATCGCTAAAGCTGATTTTAAAATGTAAGGAAAAAATAAATAAATGAATATTAAAAAAAATTTGAGAAAGGATGATGAGCTAGTTTCGCGATTTTCCCTACGGCACGTTTCATCCCTTATTGAACGGCGTCGAGATATAGATGAGGAAAAATAAATAAATTTCTTTAAAATTAGCAGCAAGTTTTCCAGGAATCGAAGGAAACAGGCCACGATACGATGGGGCTTGGGGGTGAAACGAGGGCCAGTTCACTCTGATCCTTATACCACCCCGTGGATCCAACTTTGCGCACGCCACGATGCGAGTGATCCTGAGCCTGACGTTTTCGCCGCGGGAAAACCGCTCTTTTACGTAATGGGAAAATATCCTGAAAACTTTCTGTTTTCCGAGCGCGTATTAATTTTCATAACATAGCCAAGGCGGTGGAGAGACGGCAGAGGCGTGGGCTATGTGCGGCTATATTATGCCCGTAGCCTCAGCCTCAGCATCAGCCTTAGCCGTCGTAGCCGTGCGGCCGTAGCCGGCAGGAATAATAAGTTTTGGAATAATTTTACGCACGGACGATCACCTGAATTCGCTCTTCGCTCTCTTGCTTTTCCTACACCCCAACAGCTCCCCAACCTCCCCTATACCTACCTACCCCTTCTCGATTCGTTCACCCACCTCCTTATTCCTTCTCGCTATTCTCTCTTCTTACGCAAGTAGCACGATAACGTTTTGCCCCACGCTTCTAATTGCGCATCTGAAAGCCAACCAGGTAGCGATATTCACCTATATATTGAGTAATGAGATTTCTTCGTACGTAAAATACCAGACCGAGAATTTTCGCGAATCATGATAATCAAGAAGGCAGAAAATTCTTGAAACAGAATCAATTCTGACTTCACTCATTCCAGATTTACGACGAGAAAAAATTATCCTATATTTTAATGCACTAACAATTTACAATGAAATCGTTGGTAATTTGTTTTCCAGAGATCCATAATGATATAAGGGTTTGATATACATCAGCGATTGATAATTGGTAGGATTTGGCTTTGCTCCTTTATTCTTTGAGCCTTTGGGAATATGGCAATCCTATTTTTACGTTTCTCCAAAAAGAGGTTTCGTTCGTAAGAGCAAGAGGTTAAAATAAGAATGATAATAACAATAGCAAGGAAAAATCTACGGTAAAAACAGCATCAGAAAAAAAAAAAAAAAAACAAGGAAAAAGTATGAAATCGATCGAAGGTGCTGAAAGAAGATGCGATTGAAAGTGGTACGCAATACAGTAGAGAAGTCTGATCGAGTGGGAGGAAACCTTATTCTACATTTCTTATTATTTTCTCGAAATTGATACACAGCTACATCGTATGGGATTTCTTCGATGCATAATACTACTACTCGTTGAAATTTTTTTTTTTTTTACTGAACTTTTATTCAAATTATAAATTCCTGTCTGCGTATCTGCGTGCGGTAAATTTTATCATTGATCGAAAATTCAGGGTAATTGAGCGAGGCAAATAAAATTTTGAAGCGATTTCCACTTTCCCACAAAGTCACGGTCTCAAAGATATCTGGCATGGGTTAAATTTATAAGTTAGCTCGTACGAGCAGACAGCAGAGAAGAGCAAACATCATCAACTCTTGACTGCATCAACTGAGGTAAACATGAATCGCCTAGGGGTTGAACAGTCCGAGTTCGTATTCGTCCAAGGGTGGGAAATTAATACACGTAAAATCACAACAGCGAATTAACCGAAGCTTCGCGAACTACCTTCTGCTCCGTTACCCACCTTTTCACGTTACCACTATTTCTGATAATACGCGAAAGCATATATGAAAGCGATGAATTGAAAGGGGTACATGAGATGAGTATGAAATGTGAGAATGCTATTTGCTCATCCAGTACCCAATATGTAATATTATAAATTTTGTAAGCCCAGTTGAAGCAGCTTTGCTTCACGATCATATTTGCAGTTCGTTGTTTTATTTGGTTAAACAAATTGCAGGAAATCGCAAGGTGAAAATGTTCAGGATTTATTTCACATCGATATCACTACGTTGCAATTTACATTAGCTACCTGCACAACGCCAGAACATATACCCTGTACATATTCGAACGAATAAACCTCTCGAAGGTGGAGTACGACCGTCAAGTCTCTTTATTATAATCGGGTTGTTCAGCGTCTATTGATTGATGTTAACAAGAACACCGGTACTATGCCAGCTGGTAGAACGAGGACAACGACGACGAGGAGAAGGATGAGGAGGATGAGGGTAGTAGCTATGGGCTAGAAGCGAGAGACGTTCTCTAATAGAATGCCAATATGATTAGGCGTGTCGTAGCTGCATCGAAACCGCTGTACAGTCAGGACGACGTGCGAATACGTATGAGACGAATTACCCAGAACTATTTTATACTTTATTAAAGGGCTACGATCTAAAGAAATTTTCTAACGATTTACTTTTTCCACAACTCAAACTGCGGTCAAGAAAAAGTGGTTTTCGTAGCCATTGTTCGTCCAAACTTCTTGAAATTTGGAGTGAATATCAGAAATCGATGAATTTCATTTTTGTATATGAAAATTTTGGATTTTGAGCCTATATTTTCTTTCCTGGAATGTTGATATGTATTATGGCGTTCCAAAAGAGTCAATTAGGTGATAACTGGGACATGGTTACGACCTACCCCCTGTGTGGATGTACCTTGCTATATATAGGGTTTGCGCCGCGCCTATAGCTTAACGTCCATCAGAGTCAACCTTTGTTTCGCGCATGACTGGCCTTTCGGGGTTATCTTTGTGTAGCAGGTTGTGCGCTTTATTTATAACGCATCCCTTCGTCTTCTCGTCCTCATAGTTCTCATACCCTTATACCTTGCAGACTTTTACTCATGTGATGCAGTCCTGTAGCGCTAACCGCTCTCATCGAATACACCGATACCATACAGCGTTTGCTAAGAGCACGCTGAGGATACACTAGCCACGTCTAATGGCGCGTGCAGGAACCCCTATACGACTTAAAGCTGAGGGATGATTCGACGCCTTTCATGCTTTCAGCCAAACTACACAAGGGATGAAGCGGAATCTGGTTATATTACGAAGTATGATTTACAAGTTTACATTCGTATACAAGTCGAAGAATATTTAAGTTCGACGGCTCTTTTTTTACAGAAATCGTACGTACGAAAATCATCAGAATACATACGAATTAGACAAGCAATGTCGGTTCAATTTTATGAGTAAAAACAACCCTTTTTTTCAATTTCTTAAGGAAACCATTCGTTGTTTGACAATTTCGGGGTCAGCCAGAACCCCAATTTTCTGTTCGAAATTTTCGTTTATATTATACGAACGGTTAGAGGAACGTTGAAAATAAATACGGTCGACGGTTCGAGATTGACAAATTTGAAAAAAATTTCAAATCGAAAATACGATCTTCGGTAAAATATATATTTTCAAATGTTTTGTTTATTTACGTTTGTTTGGCTAAAGATATAATAATTGAAAAAAAAAAGAAAAAAAAAAAAATCGAAATAACATTTGAAAAAACAAGGAAACAATCGTATATAATTCATCTACCTATACATAGGTACGTTGGTATATAATGTATGCTGTATATATTTACACACATCGATTTATTATTTGTTCCTGCGTCAGGAAACCGGCGTATATAGGATCCGCGGCACCACGATGCCCTTGTGTCTTTTCGCGTCAAAGAGGCGTCGAAAGGGGGCACAAAGATGAAATTCTTAGTAAAGACGCGAAATAGAAAAGCGATGCGCGTTGAGAATGGTGGAATTAAATTTATTCAGGCGATGCCAATAAGTTGGAAAGTCGCACCCTAAAAGCTGGAATCCGTAGCTGCCGGCTTCCACCTTCTCATCCTTTTCTTCCTTTCTTTCCTCGCTCTGCCTCAACCTCAGCCTCAGCCTCAGCCTCAGCCTCTGCCATCGCCAGCTTCTTCTCGTCCTTATCCTCATCCTTTGACGCCGCAGCCCCCTAGCTCTTTTGTTTTATTGTGCGCTTGGGTCTAGCTAAACGAATGCCACACCTCACTAATACCTACCCAATGTACAGAGCCACCTACTGCATCGAGTAGCTTCCCTTCGGAAGGGTTTCTCTCCTACAAATTTAGCCAATCGTAACATACGTATGTATATGTATGTATGTAGGTACATACATACACGATACAGAAAAGCTGCTGTCATTGATAATGAATTGAGACCCTTGGTTTAGCATTTCCTTCAGGGATTTGGGAATAAATGAATACGATAATCCCTTCGTTTATACTGAAGGGATATATGTCTGCGGTGTATTATGCATACATATGTATGCGTGTAATACCCATGTTTCGGTATAGAACAGGTATGTATTTCGAACCGCCAGCAATTATCGTATAGTATTATCTCTTCGAGTTGCAGCTGGTTACCATGATAAGATGATCCTAATTAGTTTCGCTTATTTCAAGACACTCGCTTATTTTCAGTCTCGAAATTGGCTGCCAAAACAGCTAAAACAAAATTTCATCCTCTATCGAATTGGTCAAAAGGTTTGGCAAAGGGGATGTTCAAAGAAGTGTTGGAATTTCGGAAACCGTTCGTAAGATTTCTTCAAAATTTAATACGTTTTTAAAACTAAGTGCGGATGGGATGGCAGTTGAAATATGCATAAATTTGTAATTTTTAATTCAGTTTCAAGTTGAAATTGATCAGATTCGATATTACGATTCTGCAAGAAAGGTTCAATGCCAATGAATTAGTATTCTTATAAATTGTTCAATCGATGAATCTGGATGAAGACTTTTTTTGACAACAGCTTCAACCCTGCCATTTTAATCCGCGTATTTTATTTCCCTAACACACCCTCGATATAATTGGTTGTCAGATTGCGGGTTGATTTGTCAAGACTTTTGCAACGATCCCGAAAAGGCGAGCCTAACTAAGGCTTGGTGAACTGAGAGGGTGGAGGTTGTGGTCGACCAACAACTAGATGAGGATGAGGGGGCACATCGAACTAAATCAGGGGTTGAATCTGTCCATTACAATTCGCATTCAATACGTTACACCTACATCTGCAAAATCTCTACATGTACACTGTGGCATACATTCACACATCTTATACATCTATAGATGATCCATCTATTCGCAGCTAGTGGTGCATCCCTTCACTGTTCAATATATTCAAAATGCAAATTCGACATTTAAGGGTGGTACGAAATTTACGTTTTTCGATCATTTATTTTCATCCGATCTCTCGCACTTTTTCGAATATCTTAGACCCATTAGGAAGGGTTGTAGCTAGAAACCCGTCGTTGAAGGGGTGAAGACGGTCGCCCTTAAACACCTGTTCACTGGTTTTAAATTTTCAAATTTTTCCTTTTTGATCTTCGTATTACATATCTGATCAAATTATTCACATCCCTTTGCATTTTGGACTATAAGTAATAGAAAATTTTCTCTTCGCCAACCGAATTAGGGATTCATCTATGACGTTATCCTGTTTGAGATTTAATCCGGTTGATATTCTATAATCTGAAAGAGAAATGAATATGAAATGGACAATTCGACGGAGATATTCTCTCCCTATGTGGTACCAATCGTATAAAATCTTTTTTTTGCCATTAAAGGCGTCGTTGTGGACAGAAGCAGAGGCTCTCTGGCACTTTGGTTCGTTACTTCTTACTTTGCTTTTTCCTTTATCTTCGGATAATCCGACTCACGGTCAGGTCGATCCGCCATCCCCATGACCTCGTATCTTATGGTCTCTCTCTCTCTCTTTCTCTGTGGGAACCACCCCTAAATATCCACGGGGTGAAATAGAGTGAGAAAATGTGAGCTAGGTAGCAGACGAGAGTGATAGGAAAGAATATTGGAACGAAATATCTCTCTTCAGGCGATCAAGGTGGCCCCCGTTAAACCTTGGATAAATATTTTAGCTCGTAATTGTATCATCCGCTTAACCGGATGTTATCGATTAATCGATCTATCAATTCCCAAATGTGTTGAACTTAACTGTTGATGAGAAAAAATTGTAAAAAAAAAAATATTTGTTTGCAGAACGTTGAGGGTTAATAATAATATAATTAAAAACTTAGCTATACAGAATTTGTGTGGCTAACTTAAGAGGGAAAAGGAATCGAGCCAAAAATTTCGATGTCGATTTGAGTGAATAATTTGAAGAACAAACTTTTTTATAAACGTTAGGTAGTTGTTGAAAATCTTGAAATAAGTACCTACGACATGTAAAACACCGTAATACACTCAACTTTCTGGAATTATACACATGTGAACGTTTGAGAGTCGGCCGGGTTAGCGGAATGAAAAATATGGCAGAGTGGTACGTACGAAGGGGTAGTCGACACTGGGGACAAGGCTATGTTTGCGATTCACTCCAAGGGACCTACTGAACAAGCGGTCTAAAGCGTTTATGATTTAAGTCAATGCAGACTTAGTATCAACAGACCTCCCCAGGTGCAGTTTCATGGTCAAACGATTTCTGCAACTTCTATAACATCCGCTGAGTCAGAATACGGATGGCAAATTGCAATTCGGCGTCCTTTATGAGCTGCGATGAATAATTCCAGCAAAGGAATAAGTGAGAAAAAAAAAAACAAAAAATGAAATGAAATTCGATTCCTCATTACAATGATTTCCAGTGATTCTATTTTCCGAAGAGTATGTATACTCATACAGCTAAAATACAACGACGTGAAATGACCCGGGTTAATTCGTTTCGTGACATCGCCAAAAATTCCCTAGCAATTTCCTTAAGAATTCCCGGCAGTTAACTTCCCACGTTCCGTTTTCTTCACTCTCACCCTGTTCCTAGTCTCTCGACTGACTTTCCTGGCTCACGTTATGCGAGTGGACTCTCGTATCTCATAAAGAGATAGCCGGGTGCATGAGGGGATGTTGAGATGGACCACTCCGCCCTCACTTTCTTTCCTACTCTTCTACGAGAGAATGATAGAACCTGTAGGCATACAAGACGAAGATAGCGAACTTGGTATTGTTAAGTTAAGTATGCCGAGCGGTCCGTCAAGTTAATCAACCCTTGGAGAACCCGCGAGACAAACCCCACGCATTCTTCACATATTGCCAGTGGTTCTCCGGCTTGTTTTATCCTCCCTTAAATAAGATATATATATATATATATATCGGCTTGAAAAAATATTAAGGAAGTATTCCCAGGTCTTTTTTTGAAGGGAGGAATGTCCGAAAAGAATTTTTCAATAACCCAGTTTTATCACGGCTCTTGACTTCTCAGAGTATTCCACCACTCGTTTCAAGTATAATCAACTGGAAGCAAGGATTCTTTATACCCGCATCTCTCATGGTTAGATTAACCAGTTCAGACTGAATTCCCAAATTTTGGTCAATCTTATTTCGAAAAGTATTTGACAAGCAAATTTTTGCACCCCTTTAGCCAACAAAGTCTCTTATATTTGATGAAAAAATTCTATTAAGAAAATTAAAACCACCCTTATCTTGTGGTTTTAGTTTCTCATGCCTCATCACGTATCAATTGACAACGATATGGCGTGGGTGTTGATATTGGCAGGTGCCATGAGAGAGATATGTACATTGTAGTCAATACATCGAAGAAGGTTCATAGCCAGTGAGCTCAGAGACTGATCGATGACGGATATCGACTGTATCGCTGCAGTCCTACTACTCGCGAGGTGCAGAAGAGGTATAGGTATAGGAATGGGGTGAAAGTAAGGGTGGAGGTAGCTTTTAGCTAGCTCATTTCACAACCGAGGAGGACATCCGCCGGAACTGGGAACCTAACAGAGAAGTTCGGCCGAGGAATGAGAGAGAACGAAATCATACTTTGAGTCTGGTAGTAAGGTATCGTGTGCGAACTTTATATCTACCCTTATACATCGAACCGGAATCGATAGCTGAATTTTTTATCATCTATTTTTAGTAGAGCCAAAAAAAAGACGAAAATGAATAAAAAATAAGGCTATATGTATGACGCGGGAGAATAAGAAACTCATTAATTCATATACTTGTCATTTTTGTATTATATTCTCGTCGTTATAATTGTCCGTCTTTAAACGAGCATCACGAATCCCAAGAATGGGAATTCTGGAATTATATAGTGGCCGTACACCTTATAGAACGAAATACCCACTCGTGGACGTTAACCGGATGGCAGCAAGACAATTAAGGTATTAACCCCTTTCCCGAAAGCTCTCTCTCTCTGTTGGTCCGTAAAATACCTAAATTACGCAGCGTATGAGAATGCTGGACGAGTTCTATGCCCTATGAAACCGAAACGTGTGCTTAAACGTTGGGCAAAAAGCAATACGCGATTTTAATATCGCCCCTGAAAATGGTAACGAGTTTATTTTTTTTTATTTTTTTCTCTTTGCATCACGTTAGAAAATTTTCATATGGGTTTATAATTATAACGATATAAAGTATAGTTAAATAGGAAAACGTGATTGCGGTTGATGGTTGCATAGGATATATTCAACTATATGATGTACACGTCGAGAGGAGTTTGGTACGCGACGAAACACACGGGGTACAGTGCCAATATATCGCGTACGCAAATATTTACCTGGATAAACAGAGATGAAAAAGTTATTATTGGCAGCTGCCGGATATTTATTTAACAAATACTGCCTGTCCAAACCGAATATCAATAAAAGATTTTCTAACTCACTCAATATATATATGAATATGAAAATGAATATTGTAGAATTGGATCGAGTTATATGTCCGTCCCGAAATAAAATCAAACGAAACTAGAATTACGTGAATCAATATAACCGAACACGAAATAGCTAACTTTCTTATCAGAGAGAAAAATATTAGCCAATTTTTACTACATGAAAAAAAATCGGGATTGAAAATTGGGGTGAGATAAGTTGGGGCAAGTAAAATTTAATCCAAGAATAAGAAGAACGGGGGTTGAGAAATGAGTAGAAGAGTAAATTTCTTCTAACGTTATGGAATATTTGTCGAACAAATAAGGTGTCGTCGTATAAAATGACAATAAGGGTGCAAAGCTTATATGGAAAGGGATGTGGGGGTTGGGGGTGGGTTCTTTTGCAGTATAGACCAAGGCCTGACATCAATAACATTCGTTACTCGTGGCACTACACCCCGGGCAGCGGTAAAGAATGGCTCCGACCACTTCCACTAACTTATGTCACCTTTGTTAGACAGAGAGATATAAAGTTAGGGAGGAATAAAGATAGGGATGAAATAAAACTGGATAGATATAGGAGGTATAAAAAATACCAACGGGGCGTTTGTCAACTTCGAAGTTATTTTCAAACCGGATTTACGCGGGGAAGGGTGCATACCCTCCGGTGAATTTACCTCGACTTCCGGTCCCGCTTCGTTTCCACTACTGCTGCATCAATCCCCGCGTATTTCCTGTATGCATATACCTCTGTAGCCATGGGTCCCATCTGTCTATATAGATTCATCTACTGCTGCTGCTGCACTCTCTTACAGTACTATTCAGTCTAGCTCAGTTTCCGCGAGCATTCAACCTCCTCCAGGAAATTCGTTCCTTTACTATACCTATAACGCGTGTTAAGGTGATGGTATTGCTACCCCCTTCAGTTTCTACACCAGCTTTAGGAAAAGCTGCGAGTAACGCAACTGGAAGATCAAGAAGGGTTGTAGCTAGAAAGTAGTCGTTGAAGGGTTGAACAAGGTCGTCCTTAAACACCTGTTCACTGGTTTTAAATTTTGAAATTTTTCCGAACCATAGAACCGTCTTTTTGATTTTCGTATAACATATCTGATCAAATTATTTACATCCCTTTGCATTTTGGACTATAAGTAATAGAAATTTTTCCCAAAATTTTCTTTTCGTCAACAGAATTGAGGATTTATCCTGCTAGAGATTTAATTAATCCGTTTGATATTCTAATATGAATGATAAATGAATACCAAATGGACAAATATTTCTGTTGCATCAGTTTCTGCACAGCTTGAATAAAAACTGCAAGTGACGCAACTGGAAGATCGAACGAAGTAGCTGCATTGTGAGAAGGTTATACCTATTTCGTACTAGAAGGAAAGGGTAAACTTTATCATGGAAACACCTGGATCCGCGAACCGTAACATCATTCGCTCTGCAGGGTATATCTGCGTATTGCGTATTACGTATACATATAACGGAAGAGAAAATCTCTCCGCAGTTATTAGGTATCGTAGTGGGGTAGGTACCTACCCCCGTCTCTTTTTAAATGTAAAATATAAAGAGAGCCTGTAAAGAGAGTTGGTGTGGGAAACACGGCCGCGCCCGCTTTCCATGACAATAGCTTTTATACTCGTTTTTTTTTTCTTCTTTTTTTCTTTTTCTTTTTTCTCCTTTTTTCTCATTCTTTATTTCTTTATTTTTTATTCTCGTCTCCTCACTTTTATTCTTGGTTTAAGAATTGAATTAGCCGATACCTACTCGCGCCCTCACCCCGCGATGTCGAACAGGAAGAGAAAAGGAAAAGTAAAAGTAAAAGAGTAAAAACGTGAAAAAAAAAATAAAATAAAAAAATAAAATGAAATAAAAATGTACGGTGTGAAAGAGAGACACCGAAATCAAGTCGGAGAAGAAAAGAAAGAAGAGGTCAAAGTGTTTACGGCGGATACGATGTAAATTATTCAAAGCCATAGAACTTATGCACGTTATCCGTTACAATATACTATATACATACCTATATATGTTCAATTTCAAATCGTATAGAGATGATATTGAAGGCATATTTGATATCTACTTTTATACGATAGAAAGTCTCCTTCCGTTCGGATATTTCTAATACTCTTAATATCGGTTATGGTTTTTTTTTTTTTTCCGAATTATTATCGATCGCTCGTATTTATTTATATATTATATACGACTGGAAATTTACGGCGTGGCAAAAGTAGGTACCTACCTGTCTGCCTATAACGGGATATTGAAATTTCCTTACGGGGAAGTATTTTTCTCTTCCACCATCTGTGCGCCCCATCTCGTTGATCTCCTTTTAGGGTTGAAGATCATAAGGTGATCGTTCTCGATCGAGAAAACCCTAGAACCCCTGCCACTATATAATACCAGCGATTTTACTAAAAAAAAAAACGCCATGTTTCGTTCTACCGGAAGTACGTTATTCAACCCTTTAAATATTCACCCATTTTCACTTGGTGCGATACTACGAAAAAAAAATGATAATACTCGCTAAACCAAGTGATTTGTGAAATTGAAAATAAAAAATTTCACCCTTATTCGATATGATTGGAATTTTTCTTTTTTTTTGCTAAAATTATTTCTTTTCTTTTCTAAACCAGAACAATTTCTGGCAAAGTTCAATCAGTTAGACGTCGGAAAACTGACGAACAAACGAGAGACACGCGACGCGACGCTACGCGACGCCCGGGTCAATCAGCTCGCGTGTTGTTTCTAGAGAGCAATATAAGAAGAGGCTGACCGCGTATACCACTTGGCGTACAAATAGCCCGGAAAACTCTAATGAAGGCGACCGGGAGTTTATCTTGGAAGTTGACGTAGAATGGGAAGGTCCTTGTGGCTGTCCCCGGGGGGTGATGATTTCGAGACAAACCCCCGACGCCAGAGCCATCAAGAGTACCTCTGAGACCTGCTTTTTGCCAAATTGATTCAGCCTCAGATTTTCCTCTCTCTATCAACTGTTTTTTCTGAGAACAGTGACTCATAATTATTATCCACAAATTTGTTACGTAGTATGATAGTTGAAATGACAAAAAAAAAAAACAAATTAGATAAATATTAGATGAATAATAAAGAACGACACTTTATCCCGATAAATTTCAAAGGACATTGCGGCAATTCGAGTCACGTGATGTCGCTTAAAAGTTCAGGAGTGACCGGAGAAATAATACCGTTTGGTCATTCGATTCATCCCTTGGCTGCCCTCAACACTATCCCAATCTTCTTTTCTACCTCGCCCCCAGGGGTGTTGGAAAGATTTCTATCGCCAGATCCGGGAAACCAACTAATGAGATCGATGGGGTAGAATTGCGGTTAGTTTTAGCGCCGGTATAACGTTAGCTATAACTAAGAATCGACTACAACCCCGTGAATCAGGGTCCTGAAATCGGAGGATGAAATTTTCCGTGCGGTTTAGTACGTCAGAATTCGATTATGCATATAAGAGTGTAAGAACAATGTTCGAGAAGGATGAAACGAGGAGAACGTTTCGTAATTGAGAAATTGATTATTGTTAATTTTGCTAAATTATTTCGATAATTCGGAATCATCTGCACATCCCGTATCAATTTATGTTCTTTAATTCATTCGCGATTTAACAATCCGTGAGTTCTCAGTGTCTCGCGTCTTTACCCTCAGGATCTGGGGATGTTTATCGTCCTTTCGAATTTTCATTCAAATAATTTCACAAAATTTAAATTGCTAATTTTAAATCACAACTTGGCAGATATGACGGTGACAATAGCGATGTAATTGTAATTGCTTACCTATCGTACGGAGGTCAGACTAGATTTACCTTGCACGATTCTGTTCTGAAAGTCAGACAATAAAATAAATAATTCGCAAATTTTATCACCCGAGATTTTGAAGTATCGTAAAATCACGACGATTTTAATTATGCCCTACAGTTGTGGCTAGCTGTTCATCAGTAACTCGATGACTTTTTATTCAACCCTTCTGTGTATCTTTGAAAAATTAGAAAATAAATCTTTTGTTAATGGTCAAAGGTCAATTTTGAATTTAATTATTATACAAAAAGACTTGAATCTATGAAATATAAATTATCATTGAGAAATCCACATTATTTCCGTATAAAGTTTGTTCGTTAGTTTGTTGTGAGTAAAGTAAGTCTTTAATTGTGGTCAGACGTCGAAGTATTCCCTGGGTGCCTTTAAGTTCTTCGAACGTGCTGAATTGTCGTAAAACTTTTAATTATCAATTCCTTAGGTACATTTACGGTGTCGAGTGTTTGCTGATGGATATCGACTTCTCAACGGCAATTACGTGGCTAAATAAAAGGCGTAAATATGTGGCGTTGAGGTATCGTGCTGCTGATCACGCGATAGAAATAAAGAAAAAAAAAAAGAAATATAAAAAATGATGGAAAAATGAAGGAAGAGAAAAGCTCGATTTTTTTTTAGAGAATATAAAGTAATGAGTATAGGGTTTTAAATTAGCAATAAATACACGATATATAAATAAATAAATAAATAAATAAATAAAATTCAGTGTGATTTCTCGTGGGGATGAAACTGTTACTAAGAGATCCTCGACTCCTGAGTTCTCGACACTTTGGTCTTCGCCATCCGTAAGGAAGTTCAAGCATTAAGTAGTAAAAGTGTTACCGAGTCGTCGTCGGCGGCGGCCTTCTCGTTATCCGGCCTGTTAACTTTTCAACGAACCTTGTGAAGCCAAAGCTTTGCCAAAGAGTGATTTATACTTTGTATATACCTACCCTCCAGTTTGCTTGAAATTATTTTTTCTTTTTTTTTTTCCCCTAGTAAATTTTCATCCCTCAAACTCGTAGAAATTCTTCGAAAACTAGTACTTCGAGACTTCGCTACTTCGTACGCTTGTTAAACTCCGACAATCATCAGGTATATATGATGAAGGCAAGAGTGCATCTATACTCATTTTATTTCATATATGTATTTCCTACAATGAGTAGTAGTTGGCTCTGTTCATTTCTACAAACTTGAGTTTTCCGGCTTATTATATTTCCGTGATTCAATTTAAGTGAACTCAGCTTGAAAATGGAAATACATGTTATAATATATGGCGACGAGTAAGGTGCTCATTAAAACCACAATGAATTCATTCCTATTGTCATTTTCCTAGTTTTACATTATTATTCCAATTTGGTGACGACTTTTATCATGTAATTTGAGTTTTTTTAAATAGAATAATAGTAAATAACTTATCTTTACGAATGGTAATGTGTGTAGATTTTCTTCCTCCTCCTCCTCCTCCTCCTCCTCCTCTTCTTTTTGTTATATCCTCTTTTCTTAATATTGGACGAAATCGGCCAGGCAAACTACGTGTATTCTCAAGCAATAACAGCGCAAATGTGTGTTAATTCCCCAAGAATACGCGTCGCCAACCTGACCTTCGAAGCTCGAATGCAGACTAGTCTGATGTATTAACCATTATGCTTACCATCACAATTGTACATCTTTTTTCTTGAGTATATACCCCACTTTGAAAGAACAGAAATAATTCAAACCCAAAGCTTACCTGCAGAGTAAGTAGAAATCCTTCGAGAATGAATTTTTCATTCGATTTCAAGCCGGTGTTATTCGATTCTTATTTCCGTTTCCTTCAATCTTCTCACAGTTTCATTACTATTGATTTTTTTCTTTTTTTCTTCTTCTTTTTCATAATCTCTATGGGATAAGAATTATATTCCTGCAAACAGACAAATCGAAGATTTAATACTGTCTCAGCGCGGCAGTAGTAACATCTGTGTTGGTCAGCCACTCGTCGATCTGTTTCATACGTTTTTATTCCCAGAGTCCCAACAGGCACAGCTAATTCCTGTTATCGATAATAATTATGCATGATAGATGACAATTTCATTTTATTATAAATATTAATATCGATAAGCCTATTTTATTGATTTTTCTATTTTCTGCGATGCTATAGGTTTATTAGATGGATAAAACACAGATGAGGTATAGGCATTAATCGAATGATTTCAGATCATACGGAAAGTTTAGAATTGTTTGGTTAGTTTGGTTATTCGAACAATGTTGTTTCCGTCAATTAATTCGCGTAGAAAATTTGTCGGAACGCGTTGTTCTATGGCGTGAGTTGAATTTCGCAAATGCGTGAATCCCCGTTGCAAGTTAATCGATGGGATTTATTTTGTCTGAAAATTACTACATATATATGGAAATATTTTCATTTAACAAGACTTCGTGAAAACAAGTAGAATATTCCCATAGCGTTTTCATTCGACTGAAAATATAATAGAATTTTTACCCGTTGTGTGTAACAGGTCAAGAGGTCAAGTATCGCAAAGCGCGATGTCCGAGGCGCATAACGTAGTCAAGCATCCGCAAATGAAGATTTTTCACTCCTTTTTTTTTTTTTTTCCTCTCTCTGTATTCTCCAGATTTTTCACTTCAATGGAGATTAAAAACTATACAACCATACGAGCGAAGAGCATATATAGAAGAAATATACAGAAATACGTACCACATCACATTATTATACCTATAATATAGGTAAAATTTTCGATGGGGATTTAGAGTGGACAGAGAATCTGACGCAAAGGACGACTCTCTGATATCTCTCATATCTCGGGATTAAAAGTGATTTACTTAATAACTGCCAGAGGCTCGGTTATAGTCCCGGTGGTAATGGATTGAATTAAATTGAATTGAATTGAATTGAATTGAATTGAATAAAATAGGTAGTTCCCGTTTGTTTCACTGTCCGAGAAGCGCCTTTAGGCGGTCTTTTAAATTAATTAACGGTAACAGATTTGCAGAAAAAAAAAAGGTACGTGGGATAATTGAAAGGAGTAGCTGGACTTCCTGCTTATACATATACACATGGTGAGGTTGATTCTGGCCCGGAAGTGATCGGGATAGCGTGTTAAATCATATACCATACAATTACTTCCGGGCAAGGATCAACCTCACCATGTGTATATAATCGGAGCTCGAGTTTTAAATTATTAATAAAGAAAAATAGAAAATACGACGATTCAACGATTAACCGAATTTCATTTCAACATAGAAGGAATTTAATTTTAAACAATTTTTTTCAACTGTTTAAAAATAAATTTCAATTAAGCTAGAAACACGTTTTAACTCTATGTTTAATCGCGGTCTACTCGGGTCGACGTATATATCAAAGTATAGTAGGTAGGTAGGTACCTGTGCTAAATACCTAATTCAATTTTCTTTCTCCCCTTTGTCAAAGGTTCGGTGAAATTAACTTTGTCGGTCGTTTCTCGTCCGTCAAGTCGCGTACCTCTGCAGTCAGTTGAAATTCTAATATCACCCGAGGGTTTTACGAAGCGGAATTTTCATTGTCACTAACGATAAGAACTGGATCAACTGCACCTGCACTTGCACCGAATGGTCAGCTGCACCATAGAAATTTACCAGAATTTGGAGGATTATAATTTACCGAAGGGAAAAATTCTCTCCGAAAATAAAAAGCTTACTCAAATATATGTACTACCTATAGTACCTCAAAGGAAACACGCTACTTCCTGTACTACTAATTCAATCCGTCTACCTCGAACGGGGACTCGAGTATCCGCAGGATATTGAAAACAAATTAAAGTTGAAAAAAAAAAAAAATTATAGCGGATTAAATATATTGAGATTCGTAGCGATTTTTGATCTCCTTCAACCTCCAAGATTATAAACTTCAACTTCGATCAAATGTTCTTTGATAATTTAATATTGTTTTTTTTTTTCTTATTCTATTCTTTTTTCTAACGTTTTTTCGGCTAGAATTTTCGAGGCTGTCAAGTCATCTCGGCGATGCACGAGAGTTCAATAGATCGTTGAAATGAAGCGTGAGTTCTTTGCTAGTTCGATGGGTTGTCCCTGTGTTTTAGGGTCTGACGTCTGGATCGGACCTAAAAAATAAAAGGTCTCGCACAACTGCCAATACACTTAGAGTAGGGGCTTTGGCGTGTCCCTCTTCCTCCTTCTCCTGATCCTTCGTCTTTTCACCCCCCGCTCAGTTTCCGCGCGTTTTTTTTTTTTTTGTTTTTTCTCTTTTCCTCGAAGAAACGGTAACAGATACAGAAACCGTAACGGAAACAAGCTTCGCGGTAATAAGAGACCAGGATGGAAGAGCGGAGGAGCGAAGGAGCGGAAAAAGGACGAACAAGACCCCAAGACCCAAGTCGAAGGATGGAGCTAGCAAGGAAGAAGAGGATGAGGAAAAGGAAGAGAAGTAGGGAGCTGGAGCAAGAGAGAGTGACGGGCAGCGACGGGGGATCCCCGACAAATGGATTAAGCGCAAATTGCTAAACTCTATTTAATTTGCCCAAATGAATTTCGTTCCGGCACGGCGCTGTGCTACGCTGCGGCACGACACGGCATATGGCACGGCGTTAGCAGAAACTTTGAAATAAAATCCTCGTTCTACGACCAGAATTGAAAGCTACTGCACCTGCGCAAAAAAAAAAGAAAAAAAAAAAGAGGCAAAGAATTCCTTTTTTCAGATGAATTTCAACCCCGAACACCAATGCGAAAGTATATCGTATCTAGAGGGATGAACGACCGGACAGTAATCCGCTACCGTATGGCGATCACGCGCGAACTTCGTCCGTCGAGAGACACAAGCGACGATAATGCATTCGCTTCCGTAGAACCGATATGCGTTGAATGGCGTTTTGATGAGTGGTACTAGCTGTGGCGTTGGTGGTACTCAACGAATGAATGCTGTGACTAATTCCGAATGATTTTGCCTAATTTTCAACTCATTTTAACCACCTGACGCGGTGATAAGTACTAGGCGAGATTCTCGCTCCTAGGATTTCGCTGACCTCTCTCTTTCCTTTCTTCTCTCTTCTCTCCTCTCGCCGGAGTACCGCAATCTCGAAATTGCTAAGATAATTGTGTTAGTCGCTACTTGCTCATCAACTTGCTCTCGACAAACAGAACGAAGTGACAAGCCTCGTGCTACTTTTCTGTTTAATATTGAAGACAGGACTTGAATTCGCGTTTTTGGGAAAGGTGAGGTGACCTAAAATCGCAAGAGGGCGCGCTTCACTTCCGAATAAAACCTCGCAAAATATCTTACGTTCGTATACGCGAACATTTCGATTTCTAAGAAAAGATTTCGAGAGCCATCTTCAGCCTGGGCACTCTTACCGCCCGAGTAGATATCTTCGAGAGTCAATTCGGCGAAACTACCCCTTTCTTAATGTAATTCAATCGCTTTGTGTGTGTATTCTCGTGTGGAAATACACATACTAGAACACCACGTTGTTCACGTTATAGACAGGGGAGAAAACGGGTTCAAATTGATGAACCTAGGATCAGGGGGTAGAGAAGGTGGTCTCTTGTACGTAGGTTTCTAGCTAGCGCACTCCTCGTATCAGGATTTCTTAGGATTTCGTAGCTCTAGTTCTGGTCTCGAAGTTTCCCACTTTTCACTCGATTGACTCCAAGATGTGATGCGGAACCTTCGCCGTCTAGATGGTGGAAAGTGGAAGGTATAAGGTGGAAGACCACTGCGTTCATCTCAAGTTTCAGCCATCCCTTTGCGCCCGAGAAGCTGGTCTACAAGCTCGCGATGCTCACGGGGCTTGGATCACCGGGAGAAAACAAAGCCGGGGCACTTAGTGGTAAATTAGGGATACCTCGGGGCGTTACTGTCGCTCTTCATTAACCGTGCACGGGGTTGCGTGGTCGTCGAAGACTCGAAATAACGGAGAAAAGAATGGTTTGGTTCGCACACGCTGTCAATTCGCGAACTTGAAATAATGAGAAATGGCATTTTTCATATAGGTATGCAAATATGCTTTTCAATCATACTGGCGTTTCGTTTAGTTGCGAATTATCCATTTGTAACGGAATTGCTTTTCTCCGGGGAGTTTATGGATGTATTGGTGGTGATGCTTGCCTGGTAGTTCTATCTTTGTTCTCGCCTCGTTATTGTAGTACGCGCCTTGGTAGAGCCGTGAAGCTTACAAAGATTTGTCGAAAAAAAAAATAAAAAGAAGAAAAGAAAAGAAAAAAAAAACACATGTAAGTAATTGAAAATTGATCCCCTGGTCCCGGGCGGATACCGTGGAACAAAAGTACCGAGCGGTCGACGAGATATCTCCTTTGTGTTAAAATGCCCGCTTTTCTCTCCGTCTCATCACTGTGCCAATTCTTCTCCTCGGCTATCGTCTTTCTCCCGTTGCGATAACTAAGCACGAACCACACAGCCTCGGCCTGCGTCTCTGTGGGAATGGAGACTAAGTAGTGTTGTTCTTGTAACAATGCGGCACTCAGCCAAGTACTAAGTCGTTTGATCCATTGATAATTGAGCGGCAACAGAACGAGCCTCCCTGGATCTAGAGCCTGAAGGGGTAGGGGGGTTTAGAAAGACAAGACCATTTTCCGTGAACCACGCTTCTGCGGGAGACGGTCATTAGTCAGAGCCAAAACGAAATATCCCTTCGGGAAATACAGCGTAATAACAGCCGAAGAGGTTGGATGGTTGGTTGGTGGTGGCGGCGGTCTTTCCTCCCCTTTAGGGATCTCTCTTTTCCTCTTTGTATAAGTGGCTGGGATTCGGGTGTACGAGGACAAGAATTATACGAGAAGGAAGATGTCGAGTGAGGAATACCTTTGTGTAGAAGGAGCGGTATTAGAGAGCGGACGAAAGTCGGAGCATATCGTTGAAAGTTTTCAAATCTGAAGGCAATGAATTGAGGACTGATCTTTTAAAGGTCCTGGAACGGTTGGACCAATTTGCATAACAAAAAGCGCAATTAATAAAGTTTAAACTCACCTCTGTGCCGCGAACGTTCGTCGCTTTGCGGTACCACGCCGGTATAGTTATAGCTGAGGGAAAAACGGGAGGGGGGAAACTGACAAAAGGCCGTTTCGTCCTTTCATACAACCTTATCCTATCCCCTTTTACTTTTCCTTGGCAAAGCTGCACCACCGCACCCCGCACGTTTAGAGTCAACCCAAGGTCCAAACAAGTCAGACTTTCTAAGGAATCTCTGCTAAACTTTGAAATCTTTACCACTAAGAAACTCGCGAGCTACACTTCCAGCCACTGCCAAAGCAAACCTGCAACTACTTTAAATATTTTAGTGGATTCCCTCACTTCGGCCAAAACTTTAAGTACTTCAACCACCGTACCGTACCGCACCGTACCACACCGCACGCCCGCCTTTCCGCCAAACGAACAACAAACTAACTCAAACCCTAACTAGGGTAGGTTATACCGTCACCCACATCATAGACGTACACGATTCAAACAATTATTGTTTTAGCTAGAAAATCTCAGATTCAAATTAGCCATTCAACCATTTGATTGCACAACTCCTGATGGAGGGCCCGAGGGGGGGGAGGGGGTCGAGGTTTAAACGGGCAGTGATATTTGGTTGAGATTTCAACGTCCCCTATCTATAACTACTCTCTCTCTCTCTTTTCGTCTTCGATGACCGGAATTATTTATCATTAACTAGATCTAAATGTACTTACTTGACTCGGCTTTACCTTTCAGCCGAAGGATGGTAGCGGTTGGCAAATAGTCGCGCACGTATCGTCTTTCGTAGGGTGGGATGTGCCAGGTGAAACATGGGGGATGGTATTGCAAGGAATCAAGATGTAGCAGGGAGGCTGCGGTGAAGAGACTAGTGCTACTTAATATTTCAGACAGTCGAAAGCCAACTTCATGCATACTTATAAGTGAGTTATTCGCGGGCGCACTGGAGAGTATTCCTAATATGTACATCTAGCATATAGCCAGTCTGAGTTCGTGACTCTTTGCTGATTTTCTCAGACCAAAGATTTCAGTTTTAAAGATGAAGAAAGGTAGTATTTCAAATACACCTCGTTTCATATTCTCTGCATAATTCTTCTTCGTTTTTCATTCTAGTATAATTCACGGGGGGGATGAGGGGGGGAGGATAGGGGGTTGGTTTATACTCCTCTGTTGTTATAAAGTCGTATAAAAAAAATACAAATCACTAGCTAACACCATGTATTAAACAATATTAGAACCTAGTTTCAATCCTAACGATAGCGTAAACGTTTGACGATCATCGCCGTCCCCATCAATCACCTGCATCGTCGACGCCTCGAGTAGGGTACACGGGGCCCTTATAGTAGCCGTCGAGACGTCTTGGGATCAGAAAAATTTGGCACACCCTTGCCTATTATAACTTGAAATTTTTTCATTCAATATTCTAGTCACAAAAATTGATGTCCAGTCGAAAGAAAAACTAAGGCATTAAGATTGTTGTTTTATATCTTCAAGTATGCAGATAATACGATAGATACTAGCCTAGTTCAAGTTTGTATCGGGGTGAAGAGTGATTTGCCATCTAATCGTAAATCGTAAAATCTTGAAAGTTAATCAAAAAAATAGAAATATTATCGATTTCTAATATCATCTATGATAAGTATAAATGATTATTGAAATATGTCAATGCCATTAGGTTTGACAAGTAATTTCTATATAGTTAGCTGGTTTTACGAAAAGTTAGAAAAAAGGAAACTGAAAATTAGAATCGTCGTTTGATTGTCAAACAAAAAAAAAACCTTTCTCAGCATTAGTGTTCACGTTATTCCGGTCATATTTAATTAGAATTGATGTTTTTAAGCACGGATATACGCTGCACTTTGAAAATAGATAAAATATTGAGAATTTGGCTTGAATAAAGGGATGTTTAGTGCCGACACACACTTTTGGCCTGAATTCAAACGAAAAGTACACACAGGGTGGAATACTTCCCTTGTTTTCTGTGAAGCATCGTTCAGGATCAAACTTTCCCCGGATTAGGAAAGTACTTAGAGTCTTTATACAAGCCGTACGTGAGTCGAAGGTTGAAGACTCCACGTAATAATTCAGTTGTACCGTACATATTCTATTCTATTCTATTTATTTCATATGGTTTTGCATGAATTACGCGATTGACACGCAGCTGCAGCAACGTGGTATGATATTATGCTCTTCAGGATTTTCAGATTATTGAAAAAGGACAACGATAATACGTAACAGTTCTAAACTAGCCGATGAATTGAGATCAACGATGACCTAATATCTGTACGACTGTGAAAATTCAATTGAATAAATAAAATATACAGAATCAGGTAAAACAATATAGAATTTTTGTTTATTCGTATAACCACCAAGGAATACATACATTACTTATCATAAGGTCAATATAAATGTACCAAAAATCTCTAACGCCTTTTTTCCATGTATCTGCACATGGTGAAAATTATCTCAGTCCATAGTTTAGTATATCAATAATAGATCTGCCATCTCATCCGCAATTTTGACGATAAAAATATCATATGATTGTTATATAAATTGAAATGTGATTTGGAGTCGAATCGTCATGCCTAAAAAAAGCTTCGAATTATCCTTGCATAGATTGTTGCCATAAACCGTGACGCCATCAGCTTTGCCTTGAAAAAGACGTGATTTTTATTGACAGTATTAATTTATTTTTTCAGGATTTTGGAAAATGGCACAATGGCAAGTCAATATTTGAAAAAGAGTCATTTGATAATGCGAATCAGGACAGTCGTATGTCGCAATAAAACTAAACGTTTACACGCGGTTGAACCGTCAACCAAAATCCATTTTCCGCAGTTGTGTTAAAGTTTTTCTTATTCAACTCCATGGGAATCGATGTCTTCGAGCACGGAGACAAATTGCATTTAGCAAACAGATGAAAAAGTGCAACTTTAACTTCCATCAAGGCAAATCTATTGCCGATGCATGATCGTGGCCCAATTCCAAACGGAAAGTAAGCAGACGTTGGAATACTACCCTTATTTTCATCGGTAAAACGCTCTGGGTAAAACTTGTCGGGATCAGAAAAATACTGAGGATCTCTATGCATTGCAAAGGCGGGAAGCCAAACGCTAGTTCCGACTTCCACAGTAAACGGAGGAAGACCTGGTGCAGCTGGTGGAAGCTGAAATGCCTTATTACAGAACCGATCTGCGGCAGCAACTGGAGGATAAAGACGAAGAGTTTCATTGATCACTGCATCCAGGTATTGCATACCGTGAAGAGCCTCGTAGGTAACTTCGCCGTTTCCTTCGGCAAGAACTGAGTCGATTTCTGCCTGCAGTTTCTCCTGAACGTCTGGATTGATTCCTACCTCATGGGCTGCGAAGCACATGATGGTTGACGACGTTTCAAATCCAGCAAAGAAAAATATGAAAGCTTGAGCAGTCATGTCTACGGTGGTAAGTTTAACTTTTTCACTTTTGTCACGCGCCTGCATCATCAACTGTATCATATCATTTCGAATAATTTTCTTCTCGTCTCGCATAGCTATCGTAGACCCGATTACTTGGCTAAAAAAATTGCTGATTTTATCCGTGACTATTTGTACATTGAATATCCTAGCCAGGAAGGGGCTACTTCTGATGAGGAATAACTTAACAGTTTGAAATCCGGTAAAATTAGTCGCTTCTCTACCCATTTTATAAAATTCGTTTTCTCTATCTTTTAATGAATTGACGCTGATGCCAAAGGCCGATGACGCTATAACGTCGTTTGTGTATCTTGTGAAGGCGTCCTTTATGTCCATGGCTATCGGCTGCGAAGTTTTAGTAGTCAGATAATCAGCAAGCTCTATACCGCATTGTGACACGAGGGTGAACATCATCTTCATTTTACTCGATGTAAAAGCCGGACTAAGAAGGGATCTCATATCACGCCAGCGTTCGCCTTGAAGAAAGAAAAGGTTTTTGGCAAAAAGCGGGTCCTGTACTTCGTCCAGAAAGTTTTTGTGGTCTTGAAAATTGTCGAAATTTTTTATTGTCACAGACTTTATGAGTTCTGGATCACGGATCATCACCACTGGGTTAAGAAAGTCGAAAACTCCGACATACTTGACATCTGGTTTCGTATTATATAGTTTTTGAATATTTTCGGCGAAAGATGTCGTTCTGAAAATTGTTGGCCCCATGTTTCCCAGCAACGGCGTCGCCGTCACATACGGAATTCCTTTCCTCTTAAAGTAGTTCGCCTTTCTGTCTATAAAATATAAAACACCAACGACTCCTGCCAAAATGGCCAAGATCACCGTCCAGAAGAACTCCATGATTCCTTCGGTATTTTTTCACCTGATGACGTTGCACTTATTTATGGATCACTTATTTCGACAAATTATATCAATGTAGCTGAGCACGTACGTTAAATTCACATTATTTTCGGCTTAAACAAAGTTTCGAACAGTTTCTCTACGATGTAAATTTTATATATAAAGCCTGCGGCACCAGTATGCTTCAACAATTCAGAATGAATTAACTTTAAACAGTTGGATCTTCGTTTAATGAAAGGCACCATACGGTGAATAAACAACTTTATCGCATTTCTTATCACATCTTTGGTAGCTTTACTTATTATTAGCACAGCGATTAGAACTTGATTGGAAATTTTCAAGATTTCTTATCACAAAGTTTAACCAGCTACAATTTTTTGTATAACTCTTCTAGTCTCAAGTGCTGCGCCACTTCTGTCGCTGATCTACGAGACGATGGTAGCTACGCAGTCTGGCTATGACGAGTAACTATCACTTAATGAACCTTGGCTGAAATGGCCTTGGCTGGATTCATTAAATTAAATCTATGTTTCCATGATCGCAAGAAGTAAACAGCTATAACGATGTATGTGATGGCCGCGTGTTAAATGATTCAGCATATCTTGTCGTCGCCTAAAACATCCATAATTTCAACTGCAAATAGTCTATAGTGGAAGAAGGATGGTAGATGTCGCAAGTAATCGTGACTATCAATATTAGATATGTCAAAAGTATAATTTACGTCTAAATGATCATCAGAAGATATCTGTGACTTGCATACTGAACAATCAACCTATGATCTTTGCTGTTATTCGCATATCATGCTCGAGTTAAATGCGAGCAATTTTTCGCACTAATCATAACGCTGACTTCATCGCAATTTTTCATTTAGTAATTCGGAGGTCAACCTTATCTAGTAGAAGCTTGTATAAACTTTCATCAGTGAATATTAAACCTTGACTATAATCATGAAGACGCAAACAAAGATCAATTAGCAAAGATACTTTGAGGAGCTATAAAATATCGTATGATGTTAAATTGTCAATATATTGTTCGCGGAATTCATGGATATGATGAAAATTCTAGGCACACCTCTAAAATATTAGAGGGTATTCAACTATCGTCGTGTCACTGCCACGTACGCTGTAGGTAGCAGGTCAGAGGTAACCACCTCGTGTATTTAATCAACTATGAACAATAGTGCTTTAATAACGTGGTCAGAACGCGTAGCGCAAAAGCGATAGCAGCTACGCAACTTAAGTCGCTCTTCAACATAGCCGTCAATCTACCATATAGATAGAGAATAATTTCGAAACAACGAATACTTTTCTGTATAAAATTATGGGATATTGTGAAAAAATGAATAGTTTTTGCGAAAATTCGTCCCATCGTCTATAGTTTTTTTTTTTTTTTTCAAATTCAATCTCTATGTCTTCACTGCTCGGTTTTATGGGATAACGTTATCGTATTGCGCTAATACTACTTATAGTCAAGAATCTGTAAAAGAGAGGTGAATTTTATTGACGCCTTGAATCAGTCAAGTAGTAAAAAGAAGAAAAAGAAAAAAAGTCGCGGGTCACTAGCCAACCCCATGAATGCAACGGAAACGGGAACCTAGTTTCAACCCCAACGAGAGCACGGATGTTTGACGACCATCACCATCCCCATCAATCACTCGCACCGTCGACTCTTCGAGTAGGGTACAACCAGCCCTCACTTTCCGTTGGATGGGAAAATCGAAGCATACACCTTCTGTGCAACTTTGTGTTGACTACACGTATCAGGTGATAAGACGTAAGATAAATTCTTTTCATCCCCTATTTAAATTAGTTATGAGAGTATTTTGAAGAAAATTTAGGGACTAGTAAGGAGCGGAAAATACTTGTGCAATTTCAGAGGTACAAAATTGAGCAATTTTTCTCAGTTTTGTTTACAGACTGTAGCTTTTGAATTATTTCAACCTCGCGGCGAAATGCCATTTGCATTGTTAATAACTCCAAGCATATATAGTAACCAACAACCACCAACGACCACCAACTACCAACATACACTGCCAACCCCTATTGCCAGCCTTCCATGAATAAACAAACAAATCGCTCGCCTAAATACACACGCAAGTATTATTCAGCTTTTCGTCCTCCTTCGCCATCTCTGAGCTCGATTTCAGTTTCGTCAAGTCAGCAGATATTTGAAAATTAAATACTTTTACTAAATTCTTTGATCACTTGTAAGACTTGGCATTTTATTCGACTCAAGAATTTTATGTTTAATTTTTTCCACAGCTAGATAATTCGCAAAGTCTGTGCTGCATTGCGATATACATGCATTTGAACATCGTCGTGGGATTTGCTAGAGGTAAATACCCGATTTTAAAGGACCCTCGTATGTAGAAAGATGAGGTTTCCTGTGAAGAATGGATCCAGCATATTACTCACAAAGGTCCGGTGGTTTTTAAAATTGTAGAAATTCTTCATTGCTACAGTCTTGACCAGCTCAGGATCAGGGATCATCACTACTGGATGCACAAAGTCGAAAAGCCTCACGTACTTCAGGTTCGGTTCCATATCGCACAGTCTCTGCACGTTTTGAGCAAACGTGAGCTTTTTGAAGACGTTCGGTCCCATACTTTCGAACAAAAGCAGACCCCCATGTACGGAATTTGTCGTTTTGTGAAATAATTCGAATTTTTTTTTCATGAAAATGATCAAAATCAACGTTCAGCAGGACTCAATTATTATGGCAAAGATATGCCTGGTTTGAAACGATATTTGATACTGGCTACAGTCCCCAAGTATAGAACAATCATTCTAACGCGGATATGGTGCTTTTTTTACCATCAGAATATCGAAACATATTTCAGCTAGCTTAAAAGCTCTCGATAGCCAATTGCAGGAGAGTTATACTGAAAATATAAAGCGGAAAATGTGTGTATGCAGAATATGTACAACCCCACATATCGTCGCACCTTAAACTCGTGTAAAATATCGCATCCAACGATCATTTGTATTTCAAGTTATTTCCAAGGATATAGCAAACGAGTGAATTACCGCATAACATCACCGCGCACTCGCACCCCCATAGCGATTGCAATTAAGTAATAGCACTCGAGAGCCCAGCGTTATCTAGATCGTTAAGTAAAGCAGACATATAGTTACAGCGACGGCGTCTATCTGACTGGTTGCATGAATCGAGAATTTGTTATGAATAATTTCTTCATCCCTAATCATCGCGACCATTGACGTTTCGCAAGGTAATATGTTCATCAGGTCAATTATTCTCGATTCATCATCATATATCTATAATTCCGTAGGTATTGACAAATCTATTAATTCGAAAGCTCGACATGAATGATTGATTAGTAGAATGGCTAGAATCTATGAAAAAATTCCATGCGAAATATCGAGTCCTATTTAATGCTACGTGTTTCGCACCACTCGACAGCTATGACGTTGTCTAGGGTGCGCCATACGGATCGGAGGTAACCATCTCGTGTATTTAATCAACGTGCACAATAATGCTTTATTAACGCGGTTAGAATGCATATATAGCAACAGCAACAGCAGTACTGAAACTAGCAGGGGTAGTGAGAGCAACGTGCGTAGCTCTTCAACGCCGGTAGCACCACCAACAGCAACAGCAACAGCAGCAGCAGTAGTAGTAGTAGTAGCGGTCAGTTTGGTATGCGCGACAGAAAGTGCGAAATGCTGAACCCGTTCCACTCACTATATGCCGCTAGGGCGTTTACCCTCTGCCATTTTCAGGTGATATCACCACCAACCCTACTGCGTCGGGTTTCGCATATTAATAATATCGGTCAGCGTTATACAATATTCAAAGCATAACGCGAGTATGAGGTCCCAGTATTCCCTCTCTTTCTCTCTCTCTCCCTCTCTCTGGTTTAGAAAGACTAATTAATTTCTCCTGCTATACATATACCTGTAGGGATTATAACGCGGTGATTATAAACGTGTATTAGGTACTCCTAGTCCTTCTTTTTTTTCATCCCTTGTTCAAAAGGACGATAATTGAATACCGGATCATCTCATCCTCGCCTGCAGAATACCGTAAGGTAGTCTCCGGGGGATGAGAAGATACGACACCCCTCTATACGCTCGCTCCTTATGCCACATGATCTTCAATCTTTGACATTTTCTTCTTTTTTTTTTTTTTTTTACAATTTTAAAAACCAAGGGTGAACCGCCTATCCTACCACATGGGAAAATCGAAATTACAGTTTTTTTACTCCGGTTAATAAATTATCAAGACAGCTTACCTTTTCTCGGGTAATAATCAAGTGACTTTTAGTGAGATTGATGCGGTCCTTTCTACGTTTTACAAATTATTTACAAGAATTTTCACCCTTTTTTTAAAAAAAAAAAATACCTCTGAACCCCAAGCTTTGCACCGGAAAAATCTCCCCACAGTTATACACCTTCTAGCTTCATGCGAAACTGAGATCTTTATGATAGCAATAAACCGTGGCACACACTTTCGAGTTACAAATGACTGTACCTACCAGCTACCCTACTAGTAGCTGAAAACTATTGCTGCATATTACGCGGCAAGGTTCTACCCGATGAAATAGTCTTCCATATAAATCCTCATAACCGTACTGCGGGCTGATAATAATTGTTATTAAATGGGAGTCATTATGAGACCGCTTCCTTTTCGTTTACAAATTTTTTTTCTTTTTTTTTTTTTTCCCTCCCGCAGCGATTTATCAGTACAATTCTTTAGCTAGCAGAAATTTTCATCTTTTTTTTTTTTTAATACGTTTGCCTCAGTTTTTAACTTTTTATCGAAATTACTCAACCCTCAGGGCCTAGCGGACTGCCTAATCAACGTTCTGTATAAATATTGTCTCACTTTATAGTCTGGCGAGCTGCGGACACTGATTGACCGCGTGCGGTACGCCGTCGATACAAGCCGGGTCATTTACGAGCATATTCAAGGGTTGGAAGGTACTTTGATACCCGTGACCGAAGGGCGAAACGAAGAGGCGTTTCCGGCGTTCATTGAGGGGTGTGGAAACGATTCGATCGAATTCAAATCCCAGCTTCTGTACTGACAGCGAAATGTCGATCACTGACCCCTCGACCCCATTTTATAGTCTGACACACGTTGACGAAAATCAACAGAAGGGTAAATATAGGTACGATGGTATTTCATGTATGTGATAAGGAAAAACGATGGGAAATAATTATTATCACAATAAAACCCCCGCCGTATACAATAAACGAATTTCTCTCGAACTCAGGTACCTATTTGGGTAGAGACTTCGCCCTGCAAAAAAAAAAAAAAAAGACCAAAAAAGAAAAACAGAAAGAGAAAAAAAAAACGTTTCAGGGTACTAGAACGATGTCGAAAAGCACCACGAAGAGGACTTTGGCTGTTGCACTAGCAAGCAGACGATGTTTTCTCGGTAATTGCTCGGTAATTGTATTTCCTAATTGAAATTACGACGAACCAACGCACCCGTAAGTTTACTTTACTATACGATACCGTGTATGCTTTGCTCGGTTTCTGTCGCTGGCTAAAATAATAACGAAAATAGTAGTTGAATATTTTTTTTTCAGCAAATAATTCTGATTTTTCAATGAAAATTCCGAGTCATCGTTACTTGGCTATTAAAACTGGAGTAATGATCGAAAATTTTGGTGTTCATTATTATCTCTTGTTTACCACATTTCTTAATTTGATTTTTATCTGACTGGGGTTCATTAATCTCGATTAGCAAACTGAGAGATTGACGTGATAGCAGATAAGTTTTATTCTGATTCGCCTGTCTTTGAAATTGATTTTAAAAATCAAGAAATCGTATAAAATTATTTTCCCATTTATTTACGCGATGAATTGAAAAATATGTTCAAAAACTATGAAACCTTTTGGACCTCACAGAACGAAAAATCATCGTTCTGTCATTCGTAAAAATTCAAAAACCGAAAAACTTTAAAGCAGAAGGACGTCTGCCGAGCAATGATTTTTTTTTTTGGTTTTGTAAAAGCCTAGAAAGAGAAGGTCGTATCTGTCTACATACTACCTTTGGAATTTCGGTTTTCAGATCATCGATTTCGAATTATTCATACGTTTGAATTATTTTTTTTTCAAAGAAATTACGGCATAAAGAAATATGACGTATATTTCATGTCAGAAAAATCGCCTTTCTGATGCCATTAGATACGCGAATTGTAAGTCATGATATAAAAAGTGAACATCGACTATAAGAGAGGAGAAAAAAAAAAAGAAAAAGCCCCGCTGAAGATATAAGAAGCAATTTCATTCCGTGCGGAGAAAATATAAGACTCAAAGCCCGGCTTGGGGGGTTGGTACAAGCAGTGCAGCAACGCAGCAATGAGCAGAGGAGCAACTGGAGGAGCAGAAGGAATAGATTTTTAATTTAGTGAATTCTTAATTATTTCCGAGGCTAGTTTTAAAGCTCTTTCTCTTTCCCGTTCGCCGTTCGCCGTTCAACCGTCTCGGGTTCGCCTTCGTTGGACTGTGCTAAAACCTCCCGCAACACAATCTCGTGGCTGTAATTGGAAAGGGCTGAAGAAACTCTCTCTCTCTCTCTCTCTCTCACTTTTCCTTTTCTCCTCTCTTCCTTTCTCTCTCTTTTATTTCCTAGCAATTCCTCTCGACACAGTCACTGCTTTCTTGGTAAATAAAAACCGTAAGTAATTCTTCAACATGTAACGGTGTTGCCCCATTCGCCTCAGACTCGTTCGAGTGCAGTAGAAAATTCCTGTGAAGAAAACGCACCAGACTTTCCAACCCCATTGTCCATCCCTTATACCGCGATAGCTTTTCAGAATCGAGCCCGCCTGCGGTTTGCCGATTGCATCGAGTTCGGCATCATCCTTTACTTCTTATTATATCATTTTCTTTCAGAATTAAAGAAAAATAAAACTCATAGCCCCTAAGATTTTAGTCCCACTATGAAAATTTCATTCGAATAACGGAACTTCTCTATAATAGTAAGTATAGGGGTTGGTTGGTTTGAGGCAAGAGCAAACAGGAATTTATAGTACCTAAGCAGGGTCATGGGACGAAGGAATATTCATGCATAGATGTAGAGAAGGAGAATTAGTAGAAGGGCGAAAGGGTGAAAGGGCGAAAGGGTACAGGAAGGGCATGCGGATATTTCCATGGGTCATTTCATAGATTAGAGGTAATCGGCGCCGTGTCGTACGCACTCCGGAGGGTGGTATTGATAGCGTTGACGGTGGACGAATTTCTCCTCGTTCGGCGTTAACCGGGTTCGTGTAATTATCGACTGACCAGTGACCAGGGCCACTCCCCGGTGGGTATCCCAGTGCGTGTCACCGCGTTAACCAGCCTCGTGCAAGCACCAGGGTATATACACACACTTCGTCGAATGTTGCGGATCTCCGATATAGAAATACCTATTCCTATCTAGTTCATATACTAAAGTATATATACATAAATACATGTATATAGCTATGCTTTTAACATCCGCATGGTTTAATTAACTTCAATATAATGAAAAGTTTGACCGGAATAAATTAATTCAACATGCAGCTTTCTCCGTGACTACCCTTAAAATCCATTTAAAAAGATAAACTTTTCTGATCCAACCTCGCGTCGCGTCGTTGTGCACCTAGCTTTAACGAGATTCAAAAATTTTCTCGAGCACTCTGAATCAACTAGATTTTGGTTAATTTTCATCCCTTAAATCCGTATTCAACTTCAAGATCATTTTTAGAAAAAAAATAAAAAAATAAAGAAGCTTTTCCAACAGAAAAAAATTAAACTGCGAAGAATTTGAAAGTAAAAGTCAGTTGAGTGATGACGTAAAGTTTAATGCATGCCAGTATAGTCATTACCTTTCAAGGCTGATATCATTTTTTAATGAACATTGTCTGGCATTGACAAAGCAGTTATATTCTACTACTATTGAACTTATTCCACATTACTTCAATGACGTATACTGAGATCAAGGAAACAGTTATATCTCTAAACTTTGTACACAAGAAAAACCGGTTGCCTACGATATTACTAAATGCTTACCAGTTTTTATGCTAATCAATAATATGCGTTGATTAACAAACGCTATTACCTACTAGCTTATAACTATATGATCGATTCTGCCTTCGTGATACTTTCGAATAAACTTTTAGCAGTTATTGCGATTTTATAACCAAATTTTGATACATGATTGAAAATGTTGGGTAATCGTTGTAAATAATTTGGGAAAAACTCCTTAAGTCCTACTAGGTTGCTTCTCTGTATTTTAGGGAATTTACAGAAAAATAAGGGAATGACGAGTACGAGGGTTGAGGACGATGCTCGGTACGTGAAGCGTGTTAAAAGGTGCGCTCGCTTTGCCTCAAGCAAATATTTGGCTTTCTTCGAAACGCGTAACGCTCTGGGGTAGTCTTTTATTATTTTATTCCACCGGTTTTTATCGATCTAGAAAACCCCACCCTTAGTTTCCATCTACATCCCCGTTTTCGTCTTCACTCGCATCACTCGAGAAAAGGAGGATGGAACACAAGGAGAGGGAAGAATTATAAAAGTATTTTCCCAACCAGCTTGTAAAGCCCCGAAGACATTCCGAGACAAATGAAGTAAAATAAATGTTACGTAAAAAGCAAACCCCCTACCAACGTTCACAAGTATATAGATATCTAACGGTTATATACATAGAAATATATATATGTATGTGCAGTTCTCGAATACCGCGAGGGTGAACTGTGTGGTATAAGGGGGGGGTTATATACCTTGGCTGGCATAGCCATAGCAAAGGAAACTTTTCCACCCTGTCTTGTCTCTCGAACCTCAACTCCTCCCACTCACTCCTTTATACTTCTTTCAATATGCTCTTATATACCATCCCGACTTTTCCACTTGACATTTTTAATTCTTTATTTTTGACGTAATCGTCTTACGCGATGTGGGGACCTCCGGGGTCTTCGAGAAAAGTAGCCTCAGGCTGCCGTTGGGGGGGTGCAGACATTTGAAATTGTTTGAGCGGATTCCAGTTTCCTCTCAAGATCGCATCGTCGCTTTTCCTTATAGCAAAACGATTCCGATTTTTCGAAGCTACCCACTTCGTACCACAGGTTTTACCTGACTCAAAGGGTTTCTACCCTTAGTAAAACTTTACAGGTAAATGACAAGCGGAAATATACTATAAACAAGGATTAATTGATTCTATCGAACTCTGATTCATATTTTTTTATTTATTCATCATTTTGATGTTCAAGTTGAAAATCACCAATGTACTTTCACCCCTAACCGAGTACATCGTCTTCAACTTACTGCCTTTATATCGCCTTACTGAAGAGCGAACAAGACATCAATAATTTCAAAGCGTTTCATTTCAGGGATGATTTCGGCTTTAGTAAGGATAAGGATCGAGGATAAGTGTTTCAAGGAGAATTTCAGAGTGGACGGTAGCGTTAATAAATCAGAAGGATTTTAACGTAAGAGGGTAGGTATATAGGTAGACGGTTATACGGGTGGGCAAGTATCTGTTAGGGTATGATTATTATCATTATCATTATCATTATAATCATCATTATCATTTATTGGCTTCAATTCGAAATTCTCTTTTCGAGTCGAGGGTTGCAGGGTGTTTTCTCTCCACCTCGTATAGCAGCAATATTCACCCACTGATACCCACTTCCACTTCCCTTGAAATATTCACTGAATCAATGCTCAAAGGTTTTACATGTGGTTTTTTAACGGGAAACGAGCTCACCCCAGCCACTTTCTAACGCCCGTACTTCTATCACCCTCAATATCGCCCTCCCTTGCTCTCGCCCCTCACCTGCACTGATGAATAGGATTTACGTAAACAAACGGAAAAGTAGCTATATATGGTAAATTGTTCAGGATTGAAAGTGAAAAAAATTCACTGGCACGATCTCGGAAAAAAAAAAGGGTTGGGCCCGTCGTCTGTCAAGTTGAATATTTATAAGTAAAAGTAGACCGATCAACCCCTACCTTTGTAGAAATCGGCAATAATAATGAAAGAGGAATTCTTTTTCCAAAAATTTTTAGAAAAAATAATTCATCACGAGAAATCAGAATCGTGAAATACACACACGTATGTAGTACCTGACTCGAGTTTTTTGTCAACTGACTTCTTCCCAAGGGAAGAAAGAAAGAAATAAGGAAGGTAATAATAGAAAAAAAAAAAAAGATAACAGATAAATGAGTAGAAGAGAAGAAAAAAAATAAAAAATTGTCGAAACACATGGGGTGGAAAAAAAGTCGAGAATCGGAAATCGTATCTGGTTACAGAGTACAAAATAGGTATATATACCAAAAGCCCGTTTGGCTCCGGGGCGACGATGCGATGTGATGGCCCGATTTTTTTTTGATTTTTTTTTTTTTACTTTTTGTGTTTTTTTTTTTTTTCCCCGTCGAATATCTGGTCTCTCGGGGTAAAATATACATATATACATATATATGTGTGTGTGTGTGTGTGTGTGTATGCATAGGGGGTAGAAGGGGGAGGGTATATTACCGGAGGCATGATATCGTAACGCGTGGAGTGTGAATGCGTGACACGAGCAAATCCTCGGCCCCAGGCAAAAAGCACGAAGCTGGTAAAGCTCCGGGCGAGCCACCGCCGGCGTTTCAACTGTTTGTTTCGAATCGTCGAATTCGGTCCAGGGTGGGTACATCTCTACCTAGCTACTGGCAACACGCCCGCGCCGCGCCGGTGGCCCGGGATTCTCGATATTGTAATATCTCCCTTATTTTTTTATTTGTTTTCATTTTTTTTTATTTTTTTTTTTTTATATTTTTTTTTCATCGCATACGGAATTTACTTCCAACTTTTCATATATTGATATACCTACAACAGTATACGCATATATATACTATATATAGGTATATGGGATGCGATGCCACGGAACACTTTGACGAATAAATTTAACGGCATACAAATCACTGTATCTATACGAAAGCACAAAAAGAAAAGAAAAAATAGAAAATATCCACTTTAGGAAACGTTAGCATTTTTTTTTTTTTGTTTGGTTTTTTGCATTTCACATTCAAGGATAACTCGAACACGCTTCCTTTTTTTTTTTCAACAAATTTGTTAAGCTATAAAAGTTCGTTTTTATATAAAAAGAAATTAACGAAGTTGTAGAGCTTTTCTATGAAATATTAATTTTGCGTAATAATTCTCACGAATAATTTTTTAACCATGGTTACAATTGACTTGAAATTTGTACTGAAAATTCTCAACACCGTCTTTCATCGTGCGAACAGACAATTTTTTTTTTTTATTAAATCGCATGATCAGTTTTGTCTATAATGCGAAATGGATCAATTTTGTTCAGAACGGCTCCAATTTGTTGATTATGATATTTTTCGATAAAATTCTACCTTATCACGTATCAAACTGACTATAAACCTGTGTTAGAAGAGTAGACGAAAAAAATCCGTCTGAAAATCAACCCTTGTATCTAAATCCAGGTAACCTAATGGTATAAAAATTGCTTAACCACCGTCTTTCCTATTCATTCGCTTTAACCCTTTCACTGGCAATGTATCATATATGATCAAAAAAAAGTCGTGCCACAACTGGCGATGTATCATATATGATCAAATTGAATAACTGCTGCATTTTTCAACCAATTCATTTCAAATTCGGTGTGTGAGAGTTTTGGGGGTTGCTGATTACGAATCTGAGGTCAGAATTAAAAAATTCAAAATGGCGGATTAATTAATTAAAAAAATTGGAAAATTCACCCACAACCCCTCATTTAGGGGTTGGAAATAAAAAATTTGTAAAAATAACCATCAGAATCGATTCTGCGTCCCCAAAAACCCCTATATTCATAGTTAATCGTATAATTTGTTTAGTTTATTGTCGTACCATTTTTGGCACGTACAGTAAAAAAGGCTGCACCAGTGAAAGGGTTAATTGTCAAACCTCCTAGTTGAGTATAGTCTATACACCCTTTATGTCTTCTATTTTTTTCTGTTTTGTTTACCCGGCGCCCGTTTCCCCGTTATTCTATGTGGTTAAAGTCCGCGGCTAAGAAGGGTGGAGAGGGGATAGGGTAGAGGTACGTGCTCGCGAAACATGATTCAGTCGGGAAGAAACTTTGCCGTGTCTCCTAAGTGCTTTGCTTTGCAATCTCCAAGATTGGCTAGAGGAGTCCTGGCGCCTCCACCCCCACCCCCACCCCCATCTCAAGCACCGTTTCCACATCCACCTTAGCCTGGGTGACGTCGTACCTTCTCCTACCCTCTCAGGTCGTTGCCCAGTGCTAAATTGTACGAGGAATAATAGCCGCGGTGGTATATCCTCCCTCACCGAATCTAGAAGCTGCAACTACCTTGGAAGGAAAGGGGTGAGGGTTTCGTTGCACCACCTGGTGCTCGAGAAAAGCTCTGAGTGTCCGAGACACTGAATGAAGGTGGTGGAATAAAATGGTGCCGGTTTCACATAGAAAGGAAATAAGGTAGTAGTGTTGTCAACCGTTCAGCAATTTTAAATGTAAATTAAAGTATTGGCACCGTTCGCCAGCCTCGATTGAGTCGGGTAGTAGCTAGAGGGTGGATGGACGGGCGTCGCGACGCCTCTGGTACTGCAGCATTACCATATTAAGTGCCCGCGACCCAATAACCCCCAACCATCCACCCCTTTCATACCCTATAGCAGAACTTTCAGTGGACGAACCATATTGCCACTGCATCTCTCTCTCTCTCTCTCTCTCTCTCTGTTTTCGGATTACTATTTTATATTATTTAAGGTTCAGGTGCTGATCCTTCCTCCTTTGGTTGTTATGGAGGTTTTTAGTGCAGCAGTGGTTCGGCTTATGTGCCTTTTGCGTAATCCGGAACGACCTGCAAGCTCCGAGACTGAAGCAAGGAGTCGAATCAATCGTTTTGAGTTTGAAAAATGCAAGGGAGAAGAATGGGAATTGGGGAATAAGAGCCTTGAGGATGAGGTAAAAGAAGAAAGTAAATAAACGGCGGTAAAAAAGAGGCCGGGTTGTATACCCAGTGATAAAAAATGAACGAAAGACTGTCTTAACTGCAAGTTAGAGTACCATCACAGCCGTCTCTTCTTCTTTTATTAATAAGAAATCCCCAGCCCTTTGGGGCTGCGCCCTAGGCTCGTCGTTCGTCCGCGAAAATCACCTCCTCGAGTAGAAGAGTATGAGTTTTGTGTTTAGGGCATATATATATAGGTATATCTATTCATGCCTACGTAGAAAACGGTTATTTTCAGATACAGGTAGTTAAGGACAAAGACCATTAGGTCTGGAGAAAAAGGAAGAGAAAAAAAAAAATGAGAGTAAAGAAAACAAAAAAACTGTCTAAATGCACGCAAAAATGCTATAAGCCCGGTGGTGTAGGTAATAACCATAGTGCCAGGGCAGGGGTGGGTGCGCCGGGTCGCGCGTTATATTCAATAAAACCCAAATGTACCGCAAGAGACCTTTTTTCGTACCCCACCGTTCTCGCCTTCGCCATAGACCCCATGCAGCTCTTCTTGTCCCCAGTATAGCGCAGTTTTCTCTCTCCTCTCTTATTCTATTCTATTCTATTCTATTCTATTCTATTTTATTTTATTCTCTTTTCCCTTTCTCTCTCTATTCCTCTCCATTATTCGTTTCGAATAACGCTGCTCCTGAGTCTTCCATGAAAGCTGTAAGGTGAAAGCTCTAGGATGATGTGTCGCCTTACACAGAAAAACCGATTGACTTCGCCCAAGAAAATTATATTGAAGATCAAGAAATCTCCCGAGCCAAGTCAAAATTTTTCGAACCAAGAGAATTCTCTTGGCTCAAGCAAATTTCTTTCTTGACGTAAGAAAATTTCGGTTTACAATGCGAATTGCAGAAATTTTTCTTGGGATAAGCGAAAATTCCTTGGACCAATTTAATCGATTTTTCTGTGTAGGATATCCCGTTCTTTTCTACTTTTGTATCTGCAGTTGCTAAATTTTTTTTTGCACAATAATCTATTCGCGATTTAAAACGCTAAACTATTAGATAAAAATGTATATATCTTTACACGAATTATAACTACCCTAAAATTAATAGTGTCAAATCCACGCATGTATATACCTACACGAAAGGTTGGTACGTATACATCCATTAAATTCAAATGAATACATATGTATACACGTATATATTGACCCTGTTTCTAACACGCGGTAGCTGTCTACGAGTCGAGGGAGCCAGAGTTTAAGCGAAGTTTAAACGGTCTTTGGCAAGCTTGTTTGGCGCGGCAGGGTTAGTATTAATTGATGCAAATTGTAAGGCAGAGTAACTGAGTGAGTTAAAGGGTGAGAGGGAAGCCTGGGTCTCCAATAGCTCAGCCCAAAACTGAAATTAACCTTTTGTAGTCTCGGGTTACGAGGAGGTACCTCCGTAATAAGGGTGGAAAGAATGTCGTGTATGACATGAAAAAGAGCTCATTGTCAGTCATATTCAGCTGAATGCTAGAACTAATCTTGGCAGAAATTTCAATGTAGGTAGTTATTTCGCTAAAAACTGTGAAATTCATTCAGAGGAACTGAGAGATTCTATTTTTTTATTTTTTTCCTTTAGTTTTTCTAAGTTTTGTATTCTTCGGGATGACAGCTAGCGGGCTTTAAAAAACTCTGCACAGGGATACAAAGCGACGGTCGCATTCTTCGAGCTTTCACACGTACGATGGGGGTGGGCAGGAGAAAATATGGTGTAGGCGTTGGTCCGGTTCACCCCTGTGCATCTATCCAGCAGGACAATACAGTTGGACCTGCACAGCAGGGTTAGCAACGTTGGAAAGGCTCGATATTAAAATACTTCAACGTGTATTCGCGTCAATGCAGCTAAAAGCACAAAAAGCCAGAAAAACTGGTATAGTAAAGCTCTGAGAATTCGCTCTGTGGAATCAAACAACCCCTCAAATCCGATTTAGTGGAATGCTGATAAAAAACATATGTATGCAGCCTCGTTGATCAAATGAGGGTGAAAAGAAAGGGTGAAAATGGAGAGAAAGAAAAAAAAAAATAATCATTTCGTTCGATATGGATGTTTGCATGAAAGGAAATAAAATTGTCCTCGTTTTGAAATCGCAAAAGCCGCATACACCCTCATTGAAAAATGTGTCATAACTGCATTTATATGTATAGAGAGTAGCTGCAAGTTCAGATCTAAAGTCGAGGGTTGTAAAGCACTTTCTTCGATGTGCTTTTGATATGTTTCAATTCATATTGGGAAACATGGACTCGGTGTATACAAGATTGGTGGGTATACCGTCGAAAGGTATAATCAGTATCGAACTCCCCGAACATCCCCTGGGAACCCGTACCTACATCCCCCTCGATCAGCAGAGGTTCTCGTTTTCCAATAAGCTTGAATTAGCTAGTGGACAAAAAAAGAAAAAAAAACCATATAAACAAATAAAATAAAACAAAACAAAAAAGATCTATTCATCAAATGCAATGACTTGATTTTTCAGGGACTAAGATATATAACGATAAACGTACGCTGACAATGATTTTTTTCAATATATTATATAATATCAATCCTGCCATTCTGTTATTTTCGATAAAAATTCTAATTTTTATCCATATATTATTCATGAGAGTCACTGGTTTTGAGGGAATACCTTGTTACCTTCGCGTTTCGTTTCACAAGCCTCGAATTTCAAAGAGAGAGAAAGAGAGAGAGAGCAAGATTTACTGAGGTGTGCCAATTACATATATTTTTTATCGAACGTCGATTTTACTATATCGAGGGCTAAGGATCAGAAAGGCGTAACTCACAAAAAACTGCGTATGTTGCCAGAAGGGCTCATGTGTTAAATTTTCAGATATACGCCTTTATGGCAGCAAATTCAACAAAGTCGAAAAAATGTAGGTTACGCCCTTCTGGTCCTTAGCCCTCGATATGAGATACAATAGAAAGATAGACGAATAGATAATAGAAAATAGAAAATAAAATAATGTCGCGTACTTTATCATTCGTTCAACTTTGTCAAGACACGATAAATTCGCTAATTATATTTGCTTCGAATTAATTAATAAAACATTGAATTAACGATTGAGCTGCTATACTGTTAGAAATTAATCTGATATCGCCTCGGGTTCGGCTCCAACATCTATTATCGTGCATTATTTTTGGCAATGATCAAAGTCGGTTGGTTCTTGGGATTAGTATCGCGATCGGAAAGCTAAGGCATTAACGTTTCGCGTCAGGCGAGTTAATGAGAATGTCAAAACGCAAGACTGGTAATTAGTTATTAGTAACCAATATCTCGGGTGGCTTGGATTACGAGGCAGGAACCACCCGAGATGGAAAATGGCTGCGAGTGGCAGGGAAATGATTAAATTCCAAGTGGCAAATTGGAACGGCGAGTTCCTTCCATGTAGTAATTATTATCTGGCCTTATTGGCAGACAGCTTCGTCCAGGCAGTCTTAACACTGTCTAACCCTCGGCGCGTCGACGTCGCCACGTAACGCGACGACGCCATTCCCTTCTCAATCGTCTAACCCCGGTGTTAATCTCACTTTTGTCGTTTTCCTTGCTACAATTTTTTTTCCCCACTTATTGACGCCTCGATTTTACCCCCCCATTGCATAAATTATTTCACAAAAACGATTGAGGCTTGAAATAAACTCGTGTCACGAACGTTAGACATATCCTATGGCTAAGAGAGACCCGCACCAAAATCCTCTCGCTATAGAAATTTATATATATTTGCTGAGCTTAACTTTACCGGGTTTGCGTGTGGCACGGAAATTAACCGTGAAACCTAAGCGGCAGTTTCCCTAAGACTCTGGACCAGAGGGAGAGACGCTTAAGAACAGAGGAGGTCGGTCGTCTAGAAAAGTTACGAGCATTTTCGTTCAGGGTTTGTCGACGTCAACCCAGATCAGATCATCAGAATAGGAAGCTTTCGCAGTCTTCTTTCGTCGTCTATCTCTAAGATTGATACCTATTAGCTATGTAAATATAATTCGTAAAAACTACTCGCTTTGAAAGAATTTATTATATTTTTTGAAAACGTTTTGCCATTCGGAAGAAATCGAAAATTTTTTCTAGGTCGATTGGGTACCGCTGAATTCTTGAGAGTCTTAACATTAAGAGACCAGCAAATAGAGTCTACTATAGTCGGAACCACCCCAAACTAGCGATTCGTAATTTGGTACATTAACTTTTACGTTACTAGGCTCTGGCATGCAGCAATATACTTGTTAGTAACGTAGTTTGTTCGTCCTTCTAGTATCTACGCCGTTCGCAATAGTTGGCTTAACGTCGATCTAACCGTGATGCTTTGCCCGGTAAGTACTACCATTAGTTGCAAGACGCATTTCACCCCGTCAACCCCCTGTCGAAAACTATTAGCTTCCGTTTTGGTGCTTTTTAAATAGAGGATAAAATTGTTACGAATGAATATATAGCAGGATTTAAAATAACTGGCAGTAGTAGTAGTAGTAGTAGCGTAAGGGTTGTTTTCAGTTAGTATTCATCAATTTTTTTAACACTTCTTTACAATTTCGTACAGAAATATGAAAATAGTTATAATATAAGGGTCTGATATCGTATGAAATACGATAGAAGTAAATGGGAGAGGATAAAAATTGCCAAGGCACATAAATAAGGGTACAAAATCGAGGGAATCGCCGTGAACCAGTGAGCTTCCGTTCTCGGATACGATTTTGTGAACGCGGCAACCGTACGTGGCTAAGTGGTTCTGGTTTTAAAAAAGGACTCCCTTCTTCCCGGTAGGTGGATATGGCGACGGGATCACAGATGCATTAGGAGGTACGTGTTTTCTCAAACAAAAATTTTTCACCCCCCCCCTTCTCCCTTCCCCCAATCCCCCGTTAACCCGGAATCCAATACCACAGGAATTCTTTTTTTTTTTTTTTCAGACAGATCGTTTCGTCTCTCACCCCCAATATAGTTAATTCATTTTTCTAATCGAAGAATTTTATTTTTTTTTCTATTTTTTTTTTTTTTATCGTTTCCGAAATATCATTCCCACAGCTTAGTCTTAATACTATCGTATCCGTCTTTGTCGTTTTCGAGAAAGTTTAAGCACGCAAGATCCCAAGGGATGATATTCTGCCCACCTACACCTACACCTACACCTACACCGTGCCGCGTTGGACTGGTTCAACAATATTGGCGGCATTAGGCAAGCAATTAGAGTAATGACAAAGTTAGTAGCCTAATACGCAGATGCGGCTACTGTCTGCCCACCATCCGCCATGCCCGTTTTCACCCTTCCTCCACCCTTACCCGTCGTGTAAATTTAACGTTCTACTAAGCCCGAGATAGTTCTATTTCGACTCGGTTATACACCACTAAAATCATTCTCGGTTACTCCTACGTTCCACGTATTTAACTGTTATGGGGTAAAGAGGGGAAGGAGAGAGAATTACCCGAGGCGTACCTACTACCCTCAGCGGTGCTCACAACCAACAAAACTTTCTTAATCTCTTCAGCATACGCGTTACAACCTTCTACGATTATAGATATACCTACCTCTGTGTTAAGGTGTTTACAAAGACTGTTATAGGGTTTGCTAATGTCAATGATCTGATAGTCAAAAATGATGATTACCATGAGCCTCAAAATTTTCTGATAATCCCCTATTTCATTTCACTTCACTTTACTTTACTTTACTTTAGTTGAACCTGAGGTCGCAACCTGCGCAGAACGAAGCCATCAAAATCAGGTAAACGCGAGTAAACCAACGAGCTCTAGGCTTTCTATCAGACAAAAGTTGAGCTTACCGCAGACCACGGGGTGTCTAAGGTAGTGACGTTAGTAACGAGGACTAAATTATAAATCAGTCGCTTGTAATTTCGTTCGCTTGATGCTGTAGAGACTTGGGGAAATTTGTAAACTCGGTAAACGATGATCAGATTCAGCGTTTTGCACAAACATTACTTTTATAACTGAGATCTAGTCTGTTAACACTCTCGAGTATTAGAGATATGTCCTACATACGTATCGAAATCACGGATTTATTTAACATATGAGACCAAAGCTTGCGGATTTAGAAGAAAAAAAAAAGCTGCGTGATGTTATTGAAATTTGAGAAACAAAATGATTTAGACAAAATTCGTTGCGTTCCAAATTTTCAAGTCCCGCTTTTTTGGAATAGTCAATTCGTGCTTTTTGTTAGCAATGAAGTCATCCCTATAGACCCCATAGCTGCTTTATGGTATTTAATTGAAAATTCCTCCTGGTTACTACGATGTCTTTTGAATTTTCACTTTTCGATAAAGCTTCACGTTTCTAAAGCTACCAAATGTTATTTAAGCTGATTATGCTATTGTAAAGACCGTTGAAAATCGGATTAAAGAAAGAGGTACGAACTTCTATATTATCGATAATAATATCGAACGGAGTTTATTTCGTTGAAGAGCTCAAGGATTTGGCTTTAAAAAAATGTCTTATCGCCTTACACGATAGAAAAAGAACGAGAAAAAGAACGAATGAACGAAAGAAAGGAAGGAAGGAAGGAAGAACGAACGGGGGAGGGGGAAAAAAAAGGAAAAAAAAAATATGATGGAAATTTTTTTCTTCTCGCCCTAAGATTATAAAATTTCTTTTCAAGAAAAAAAAAAAGCGCACTCTTCTTCTTATTTCTTTTTTCTTCTACCTACTACTTTTTCTCTTACACTTCGCTCTTCACAGACGAACGGATATACAGGAGGGATTCGTACGAATCCGATTCTCGCAATATTCCACGCGTCAATCTTCTACAATGCGAGGAAAATGATATTTCCATAGGTCGTCTTCAGTAAATCGCGTCAGACGTGTCGGGCCTCTATAGTATAACCATTCATATATCTATACATATACATATATACATATATGAATGTATATACGGACCTTAAACATGTGTAGAAAAAAAGCCTGTTGCCTCATGGATTCATACATTCAATACATAGATACATATATGGGGTATATGCGGATGTGTATGGGATCAGGTTATGGAATATTCGAAATCCATATGGGGTATTCGAAGCATCTCTTCCTCACCCTAAACATGCTTATTCTTTGTGGATGTAGATACGTACGATACACACATTACACCCCAAAACCTACCAACATACATCACACCACCGTATATAGATTCTATATTGTATTTCAGACGCGTCTGCAGCTTCGATGGAAATGGATGGACGGTTACTAACGCATCGGAGAAAGAGAAGTTATATTTTTCAGTCTCTGGTATCCATGAATCTGAAATTGAGTGGATCAACGATCCGTGCCATCTGTGGTCCCCGGGTTTGTAGGTGGCTGCTGTGGGATAGTCCTGCAGGTTGGGCCACGAGGTTTCGTTGCGTCTGGATCCTCGCTTATACATACAGTCATGTGTATATATACATATATACCTAGTTTGCGTCCCTTCTTCATCCCCTAGTAGCAATAGCCTACTATATGTTCGACGGTGAGTAAGATACACCTACACAAAGCCAGAAACACGAAGGGCTTATGGATGGAGAGAAATACAGCTACCTATACTCGTTTCCTATCTCACCAATACGAACCTGAGGCATTGCGAAAGACGTAAACCGATCGAAGGTATACCAATATCCGTGTAGTACTATCTACCTTCTAGCAAACTAGCTATGCACAATTTTATACACACGTGACAACCGGAAGGTGGATTAAAGGAGACGCGAAAGTCCTACCGTATCAAGGAAATCGAAATATTCCATTTCCCCATCATTTTATACAAAAAAAATTACACTTTTCCGTAACATTATAAAGCGAGAGAGCAAATTTTTGAATATATCATCCGAAGAGGGTTCATCATACTTATTATCTCAAGGGTGATCCACATTTCCAAAAAAATCGAAAAGTAAAGATCGTGGTGTATTATACACCTAATATGAATGAACTAAAAAATTCTAGAAACTTATTTTATTATTATTATTATTATATTTATTTTTTTCTTCTTCTTCCCTTGCAATAGTACCGCGTCAACGAGGGAAGTTAATTATCAGGCATCTGCCTAAACGCATAAAGCCCAATAACGTAATTACTTTACGCGATATGAAATATGCAAGAGGACCGCGAAGTTCGCCGTAGTGGATACTGGTGGTAAAAGAGGGAACGCGCCTGGAAAACGAACGGGAAACAACCAAGGGGCCCCGGCTGCTGCACTGTCTGCTGGGAATTACAACTTTTAATTACTCCAAGAGGAGGAGCGGATGGATTGCTTCCTAATTCTCTTCCTCTGTTATACGACACTGCCAAGAGGGAAAAGACCCAGAGATATATCAAAGGCGTGTGCGAATTGTGGTAAAACATTTTTTGGCTTAGGGGTTAAAAAAACGAGAGAGAGAGAGAGAGAGAGATAAAAAAAAATTAAAAAAAAAAAATATGACGCAAACCAACAGAATTTTTTGTTCTTTCTTCTTTTTGGTTTCCTTATTAATATTACGAAAATTCATTTCATCACGTATAACAAACGTCATAGGGATGATAGTCCCTCGATGATAAGTGCTTCAAGGGTGGTTTTATACGAGTCCTATACACAGTTTCTTGGAAATAAGTCGATCACCCGCTATAAAACGTTAGAATATATATTGAGTTTTGAAATCGTAAAATCTCCTTTATCGAGACGTCTTATTGGCTGGGGCTAACGGTCGTAGGTATATTTCAAATGGGTAATTCTCACCCCCTCGATTTAAAGCACAGGTGCTTGTATACATGAATTTAATACATTCACAGCAAAGTTACGAAAGAAGAAGAAGATTCGTGATTATATAGTTAGAGTTTATTTCAAAAGCCATTCGCATCGACTGCATAGACATAAAAAAAAAAAAAATGCAAAATGTGATCAGTGATTAAAAATCATGAATGATATCGAAGATCTTAGATATTTTATTGAAATTTTCCCCCTGCCTTATATATTATTGTCAGAAAATTTAAAATTCTTTAATTAATCAATTTTTAATAAATTATTTATAACAGGAAACTATGAAATTTATTATATATTTCACGTCACAAATTGATGATCCCAAAACCTGGCAGATCAAACTCCGAGACAGCTTCTGTACTCACTTTAGCTTGCCTATTGTGATGCGTCCTAGAGACTACAAAGACCCCTAATAATAATAATAATAATAATAATAATAATGATAGTAATAATGGCTGAAATAGCCGTTCAGTTGACTGAATCAATACAAGGTGAACATTTGTCCGTATTTCCGAGACTCGGAAGTTTGGACAAGGGAGTATAGGTATAGATATTAGGGTGGTCCTTAATTCAGTCATATTTGAAATTTAATACCCCCATAGGCCAGAAAGTCACCAAATATATGCAAGAAAAGAAGAAAAAAAAATTTTAATTACCTACTTTGTAGATTTTTGATATTTAGGGGTTGATATTTTATTTCCTATCGCATTATAATTTCGAATAATTTGCTTGAGATATGTTAATGTAATATGAGCGAATAAAAGTATAAATAAATAAATAATAATAGAAAAATAGAGAAGAGGGGAAAAAGAAAAAAAAATAAGTAAGAAAGAAAGAAAAATGGCGAAAAGAAGTTTACTGAATAAAATCTGTCCGTCGACTGATTGTTAGAGCGAGGAACCGGGTGGAATAGAACTTTCTTATGAATATTAAATAAAACAATTTTGTACGGACTACAACGCGACGGACTTTTAAGGTATAGGAGTATATTTTTCCTCTGGCCAAGTCATGGAGAAGAGTAAAACCACCGTAAGGCGACACTAGAAAATGGACATGAGAGAGCTGAGATGTGAAACTGCATAAGTATAGATATAGTATATATCTAAGGAAGCGAAAAAGTTACCTAAGGGAGGAATAAGAGTAGGAAGAAACCTGACGAGTGTAAAGGAGACCCATTTGAGAACTTACGGTCACATCGCTCAAAAGTTCATATATGAACTCAAACTTCAACCCCACTACGTAGTGGAACTTTGGGGGTTGAAATATGAAGTTTACAGTGCTTGCAGAATCGTGAAAAGCTCGAAATTTCTATGATTAGAAACTTAGAAACGTTTCTTGTGAATTTTGTTAAATGCTTACTTACTTCGGTAAAAGGGCGACAGTATAAAGTAGTAAAGTTCACGGTTCGTTAGTCACATCGGAATTAGGATGAAGATGGGTGAGCGTAGGTGCGTATCTCGTAGCCGAGGATTAATTTCACGCAGCGAAAGCTTGCCCTGGTCCAGGGTAACTCGATTTGTTAGCCGTTCGTCACCTACCGGATTCATTTCGGTTTGACCGCTACAGCGATTCGAGCCATCCCTCTATCCTTCCACCCTCTATCACGATATTTTCTACTCTATTGGAAATCTCTCGTACACAAGGGTTTCCCGATTCCCATGTCACCACAATGAGAAAACAAACCGAACAATCGAACCTCTACCTCGGCCCCCATACCCTCGTATCTACGTTTTATATACCTATATGGTGATTTTATAACATTTATTAACACACCCCCGATAAATTAAAAAATATTTTTACCTTCGCCAATTCTTACAGAAAATTCTTTTACTCACGTGGCTCGTTTCGATTTCACGATTTTCATTCACCTGAAGGGGGGATGAGCTTGCAGAAAATCTGAAAATTAATGGAAAAATATAAAACTTATTAGATTTATACTCTTATTATTTGTATTATTATATCGTACTGAACAATAAGGTAAGTAATGCAAGTCAGATTGTGAAGTAATATTCTTTTTTTGTCATATATATACAATTCCGTAGAGCAACTATACTGAGCAGACAGCGTCTGGTTTTATTGTTCTGATGTTTATATTGCGGTAATATCGCGTGAGGTAAATCAAAAAGTTATTGTTTTCCATCCATCCGTCTCTGCAGGATTTTCAACCATTTCTACATCTTCTATTTTTATTTTCATCTTCTTTTTTCCCTGTTTTTTCTTCACCGCGAAGTCAACCACCATCTATTTCTTTACCATAGCGTGACTTGAAACAAGGAAACTTTTACCGTGGAAAAAAGGAAAATCGCGTGGCACAGGTGCGGCCAAGTCTCTACGACCAGTCTCTCGGGAATCCATGACTCTTAACCGTTTATAATAAACATCCCTCTGACACGATAACTCGGAATTCTAATCCCCCATATATAAACATAGATATACGTAGTTTATACGCTTCTATCCCTTCGCTTATATCTATTTACTGATGCAGATCCGCGCTATGTATTCGCACATCAATTTTCATCCCTTATTTTATCAAATTTCATATATTTCTTCTTCAATTTCTTTAGATTCTCTAACTTCAACGAAAGCAAATTTCTATTTAAAAAGTACATACAACAATATTTCGTCAATAGAGCAGAAAGAAAAAATAAAAAATAAAATGTTCGTCAAAAACGAAGCACCCTAATGTGTATAGATGTTATAATAAAGATATAGAAACGTTAAATGGTTTTTTTTACCTAAATATGCGATCGTTTGAAATAAATGTGGTGAATTTGAAGGGAGTGTTAAATTTTCAGGGGTTAATTATTTAAACGACAAAGATGGTGTATACGGGGTTGGCGATGACGGATCGGCAGTCTATTGTCTCGCTCGATTTCACTAGCTTTATCGGGAGAATACAGCGGCGGCAACGAACAGCGTCGAGGCCCGAGGACCTGACAGCGCTGAGCCCCTATGATTGATATCTCCTACCGCCACCCACACTTCGCGCTGAAACCCCCTCAGTACCCCCTATTTTAGATTATAACATCCTCCACTTCCACCTCCACCTCCACCTCCACCTCCGCCTCCACCTTCACCTCCATTTCCTCATTCTCTTCCTACTTTACTCCCTCAGTTCTGAAACCACCCAAACGACTAAGGGAACGAACCGCGCCTGGTCGATACGCCTATTATGAAAATTGAAAATAAAAGCATTTTTAAGGGAATGCTCTATGCATGTATGAGTAGCAACTGATTTTTACGTAAGGGTTGGTTGTAGATCTACCTATGCTATGTCGAGCGACTTCAAATTCAATTATCTACTCCTCTCGTTCGTGTAATGGCATATACTCCTTTTTGTTTTATCCTGTTCCTTCAACCCCTGACATCTGAGTGTTTCTATGCTTTATCCTATATTCATATTAACAGGATCAGTGATTCATTAATGACTTTAAAACCCAGAATTTCACTACCACACTTCAGACAATATTTTATCAGCATTTACATACACGCATCGATGTCGACGCTTTCATTTTTAACGCAGAAAAAAAGCAAGAAAAAAAAATAAAAATATGGAACACGATTCGTTTGAACCGAAAACAAAACCTGGGGAAACGATATACGACGAAAGTTTGTTCGAATGAAAAAAAGAAATAATTACTGCGTTGCCACACAGTCGAGCAATTTTTTTAGTTTCTATCACTAGCTTTGATAATTCTTCAGAATTATGTATTAGATATTGGGAATATAAATATGGAGTCTGTTTTTTTATTCTCTCTTTCAAAAATGAACTTTTTTTTGTAGCGTAAAAATTTTGTTCCACCAAATTTTCGAATGGCTAAATGAATGATTGTTTCTTTTTTTTTTTTTTCTTTCACATTTCTGTTGAATATTTTAACCGCTTAACTCATTACGAGATATTTCTATGCATTGTCAACTTTATTGTGAAGCTTTTTTTATTGTAATAAACCCAGGGCTTGCAGTATCAAGTAATTAGTACAACGTGCGTTGGTTATTTAACGAAAGTTGGGCGGACAGTTGACGCAATGTATACAGCCGGGCCTAGAGAAAGGGATGGAGAATGAAGGGTGGAGGGTGGAGGGTAGAGGGTGGTTATGTCTGTTGGAATTTACGTGTAACTCATAACTGTGTACCAACGCCATATTGTCGAGCTTGTTCGGAGGTAACGCGTTGCTTGGTAAATATACGACTTGGACCACGTGCGGCGTTGACATGGGACACCCCCTGCAGACCATACATATATATATAAATGTCGAGGTACATATGCGAAAACTACATACGTGGGTATAATATCCGTGGATTTTAACGTCGAGTGAATTAATTTAATGAAAACGTAAAAATGAATTGAAGTGAATAATAAAAATGAAATAAAATATAATTAAGTGTCGTACAAATCGCTGCCAAATGATAGCAACATGATCGTTAATTCTCAACTCAGCATACCCCAAACCCCTGATGTCACCTGTATTATTAATTCGACTGAGGCAATACTCGTCGAGAGCAATCCGCTGCCAACCAACTCCAGACCCGGTGGAATTTCGGAAATTCGTTTAATTTCGTCGCGAGAGACGAAAGGACGGAGTGCCTCTTTACCAGTGAATTCCCCATACCTATACCTCTATACCGTTCAAGTTCGAATTACGAGTGAGAAAAGGAAGACTAAGATTGATCCGTAAAAATTGAACAGCATATATATACAGGGCGATTCAAGATGAGCGAGCCATATTTTGGGGTGTAGATTCCCCATCAAAATCTAAGACGAAATTTCCCTTACCATAAATTCGAGAGACTCATACTTCCCGAGTTACGGAAGATCTTAGTTTACCAATCACAGAGCGTATGGATCGCATAGACTGGGACGCGCCGCTCAAGTTACGCTCATGGTCAGCCTAGTCTGTGTCAACCTGTGAGTTCTGCGATCAGTAAACTAAGATCTTGCGTAGTTCGTAAACCGTTGGTCCCACAAATTTTTGGTAAAGGAAATTTAGTCGTAGAATTTCACGAAGAATCTACCCCCCTGAAAATATGATCCGTTTAATCTGAATTTTCGGCGTTGAGTTAATATAAACAGTGAGAAAAGAAAAGAAAAGAAATGTAAAGAAAAAAAAACTGTCCAATGTGTTGAAGTTTCGGAATGATTAAAAAAGCGAAAAAATTTAATTTAAACCAACGAAAACTAGGAGAACAGTTTAAGAATCTAGCTCAACTCTGGGCGAATACGGTAGGGGTTGAAAAAGTGAGGGAAAAATATGCCGGGGCCACAGCTAAAAAGAGGGTGAGTTTCGTCGCCTGGGCATAACCTGGCGTTAGTGGTCGACTACGACGGCATTATATAAAATATAAAATATCCTGTGCTATAGCTGAGTAGACAGCCTTCTCTCGCCATACCCAAGGAGAAGCTGCCCCTCGTACTTAAAGGCGACTACGACCTACGCGACGCGACGCAGCGAGCCCTGGAGAAGGAGGATTTAGTACCGCTGTTAAAGAACGCGAACTCGACCGTTAACTCTCGGAGATGGTTTCTGCTGGTGCAGAGTCGACGAAGTGACGCTAAACACGCGGACGACGCCAAGACGACTCTGACTATACCCTCTCACCCTCTAAAAGTTTAAAATAAAGATTGCCGATGGGAATATATTTTCGCAGAGCTTTACCTCCAGGACATTTATCTCCGTTCCAAGGATTTCGAAATTGTTCTAAAAGTCATTTTATTTCGAAAAATGTTTAATAAAAAAAAAAACAATTTAATTGCCATCGAATTACTGGAATTATCAGAATGCTAGAAGCCCGAAAAAGCTCATTTTTGGAGTGAAAGAAATGATTTACGAAATCCAAAAACCACCTTGTAACAAAATCAGAATAATTTTGAAAGAGTTTGCGAAATGGGTCTGTTTATATATTGTAGATATAATATCGGGTGGTTTCGTTATGCAAAAGTTTATCTTGGTCTGAGAAAGGGTCCGAAGATGAAAGAAGTTTCAGTGGGAAGAGCTGGGAGTTAAGTTAACCCTAAACCTAAACCTAAACCTTGGGCTAAAACTCCCCGCAGTAACCCCACATTCGTTTACACGGCTTAACGTCTTTAATTAAAATTATATTCTAATTATTCCACGGCACCTTGTCGACCCTTATCCGATTGTTTACGGCGTCGAGGGATAAGAAAGCGTCGAAATATAGAAGGGAAACAACAATTCATTTATTTTCTCAAGTAAATTATCCTTATTTATTTATTTATACAACCATTTTCACTTTATTTTACACACACTGCCTTTTTTATTTATCAAAATGTTTATCGGGTCGTTGTATTTATACCAAGAATTTACTCCCTTTACTGAATGAATGGAGAAAAGCTGCATCAAATGGCATTCATGCACACATGGGAAACACTAGTACATAGAAAAAAGCTCGGAATTATAACCCAAAGAGTACTTCCACCCTCGACCGACCACCATTCTTCGCTTTATCGTTGGCAAGTGCTTTTTTAGTCCTCGTAGTCGCTACGAAGCTAATGGAAATTGACTTGCCTTTACCCGTAAGCTGAATCAGCTAGCCAAGAATGTCCAAAGCTCAGTTTCACGTACCCAAATGAAGCTGCTATATGTGTATAAAATTAACAGAGGGTCGTTCACTTTCATAGAATCAATTACGACAAACTCACCCTCTATCGGTTATTTTTATTTGTTAATAAGATTGATCTTTGATGAATGGGGAAATCAAAGTTGGAAAAATGAACGTCGAGCTTTTTGAAAATAGGTAAAATAGTTCGGTCATTTTTGACGGTGTAATTTCAGAGGCGACATAAGGGGGTGTATAATCGTAGAGTTACAGATTCTATTGGCACAGATGTGTGCATATGCGAATATATACGGAAGGATCTACACGCTGGTTGGGCAGAGCCTGAGCAAGCAATGCCTAAGCGGCATGAAATCCGGAAATCCGTAAAATCCAAGCGATTCTACTCACACCACACCATGCCGTACCGCGCATCCCTTACTCTTCCCCTTTCCTTTTCCTTTTCCTTTTCCTTTTCCTTTTCCTCGAGCACCGCCACCTTCTATTCCCTTCTTCATCCAACACCACCACCACCACCACTACCACAACCGACACTACCACCTACTTGAATTCTCTTCCCTTCATCCACCCGGAACTAACACCCCCGACCAGCCCGCGGCTCCTCTTTCTACGGCCCACAAACTCCCCGTGCACCCTGAGCACAGTTAACACCCCTAGCTTCCTGAACATTCGCAGCAAATCTCTGTTAAGCCAGAGAAAGCAGAGACTACCTCACTCACCTCAGGGGACCTTTTTGCTAAAGACAGCATATCGCACCTCATCCGTTAGAAATTCCACCCCTATATTTCCGGCCTTAATTTTTGCTCGAATTTTCGCTATTTGAGTCGAGTTATTTCCGTCAAAACCCGTTGGTTATTTATTTATTTATTTCATTTTTTTGTTCTTTTCACTATTCGTCAAAACGCTGCTACCTACGATCTGTGGTACTCGACGAATAAGGTATCTGCCAGCATTACCAAAAGCCGAATTCAACCCCCCGGAACGAAGGGAATTGGAACAGATTTACTCGGCTTTCAGCTCGGCACCCTCCAACCAACACGATGGCACGAAGGGCAGAGTGAAACTGGGATATATGTATATTCTTGCTTTTCCCTTTCTGACATTACTTTTTTTTCTCCCATGTTTTCCCCTAACGCAACGTCTTTCTGCACACGATTTGGTATCCGCAACAGTATTTATATACCTAAGTTATGCCGGTATAAATATCTTATTTTTTATCAAATTAATTCCGCACTTAGGGGCACTGTAATAATTGCTTCATTAATCTGAGAGGTTGATATTAGCAGATGTAACATCTCCTCAAACAGTGCCATGCATACGGATTACATAGGCGGAATATATACCCTACGGATATATAGACATAGATAATCTATACACACCGTTCAACATGATATCTACGAGTTTAATACGTGAGGATCATTGTATATATATATCGAGAGAATTCGTGAAAGTGCTCAATAGGGAAGTGGAAACGCCTGCATACAGGCAATTCAAAAATAAAGCTGTTAATTTTCATCTCGCATATATCGTGTGCCGATTAGTTACGTGGAAAACGAAATCTAATCGCTTGATATTTGAGTTGCCTGTATGTAGACGTTTTCAATTCCCTATGGAACGTTTTCACGAATTCTCCCGGTATATATCGCACAGAGCTCTAGCTAGGTATGTGTTTATTAAATTCAGAATTAGGCGCCCTCTGGAGTCTCGCATTCCTCCGTACGCGAACCATCCCTTGTTCGTAACGCGTTCCGCGGTCTCTCACCGAAATTGCAAAGCTCCTTCGCTGTCAATTGTTGGCGTCCACCACTCGCTTCGTCTAATTGCACTATTAGATTACAGATATGGAATATCGACCACCCTTAAATTGCGAATATTTTCTTATGCTTTTTAATGGCTGTAAAAATTGGAAATGGTAAAAATTCCGAATACGTTTAAGACGATTTCGAGTTTTCAGAAACGTTAAAATTTGGAAGATCAAAGCCCCGGAAGTGCAGACCCTAAAATCCGAAAATTTTGCTCATATTTGAGTTTCGATGCTCCCATGGGCCAAAAAAGTCTCCAAATATATAATACACAAAAAAAAAACAACTAAATTGTAAAATGATGAAATCAAAGACCACCTTAGTATATATATAGAAGCAGCTTGAAAATCCCGTCATACCCAGCAGTTAAGCCGATACCTTTAGGTCGCGATCAAACCAATTAATTTCCCAGAATAATGCCGTTTGACCATAGCCAATCCCTCATAGCAGGACACTGGGATTAACTCTCCACTCCTCCTCATCATCGACAACCATGATCTCTCAAAGCTCAGACCCTCTACCCCTCAATATAATCCCAGATAATTAAACCCAGGTAGCTAATTAAATCAGTCGAAGCTAATCGCTCGCATGAATGTTTATCATTATTATTATCATATAGATATATCGTACAGATACATACATACATACATACATACATACATACATAGTTGGTTCTCTCGTTTTTCTCTATGATAATGATAATAATGAAAGAAGACAAAAAAAAAAAAAGAAAGAGAAAGAAGCCACGTGAAGAGGGTTGAGGGTTGAGGGTTGAGAGGGTCGAGGGTTGAGGGTTGAGGAGAGAAACCAACCAGGTAGATAGCTAGTATAGATATATATGGCGAAAAGGCTGGTGGTGATATTCGACGGTGATAAACGGTCCGTGTGGGAATTTAGTACATCGCGTCAGGCAGGCTTGAGAAGTTTTGAGAGCCCCGCCATCAGAGGCATAAGGTAGACTCGTCGGTGCGTCAAAGTGGCCTAGCGGTGCCTCAACCAATTTCATAGCGTGCTGAGCAAACAGGGGTTGCCAACCCTTGACCTGACCACCCTTGTACCCTCTTGTCTATCGCTCTTTCTATACGATAGACACACCACACCCCCACCGTGTAATGAACGGCGAAAAAAAAATATATAAAAAAGAAAAAAGACTTAAATTTTTCTTACCCCATTATTTATAATTATAACGACACTCTCGACTCGATCGTTGTAATATATTTATATACGTATAACTATATAGTATATTAACGAATTAGAACAACCGCGTCTGAGATTATGCAAATGTTTAATCGCGAAGGAGCGGAGGCTAATGGGAAGAAATTGCAGCGTTGGCAACGGATTAAGATCCTTTACTCGAGCCAACCCACCCGCACCCGCGAATGGGGTAAAGAGGGTGCAAGAGGGCGAGGAGAGAACCCTTGCTTCTACTCTAGTCTTCTCTTCTCTTCTCTTCTCTTCTCTTCACACCACGTTTGCGTTTCGTCTTGGTATACTCTTTTCCACAAGCCAGCCAGCAACTGTGAGATAAGACTTTCATTTTTGGCCACCACCTCTAATCCCCTACTGAGTTACGTCCGAGCGATATTCCGACCGTGGTAAACCGGGAGGACGAAGAAACTGGATTAGTAGTCGGGGTCCGGAATACACGAAGGAACGTATCGGTTTGGATTAAATATTCATTCGGCAGTTTCCCCCTTATTTTATTTTATTAATTTAAAAAAAAAAACAAAAGTTTAACTCCTTCATAGACTGTTTTATTTATTTTTTTTTGTTTTTGTCTTAAGGGATAATTTCAACCCCATGGTTCATATTTCGCACTATTCTAAAGCCCGTACAGTTATTCAGTTATAATTACTATGTGAAAACCGTTTTGTTCTACTCTGTCGTATTGTTACGTTAACCAACCCCTGTATATAGCTATTATGTAAAGTAGAAAGAAGAAGTTTACCCATTTTCTCGTTTACGTAACACGTTATACACATGTTACTCCTATTTTCAGTTTGCGAAAGTATAAATTGAATGATGCGGTTTTTATGACCGTATAATTTAATAAAAAATAATAATAAAAAAAAAAAACGCAACGTTGCTTTTCACCCGTACTTGAAACTCATTTCAAAAAATCATTCCAATAAGTCGTTCTAGTCTTCTTTTTTTTGCACCATATTCGATTCGATCACGTTGCCTAAATACACTGAATATGCAGCTGCCAATGATTACTGGAATGCATTAATTAATGCATCGAATAGTAACGATTTAACAGAATTTCAAATTGATGGATGTGGGAGATATATAGACGCGGACGGAATTTAGATAGAAATTTCGAAACTGCGATTACGCGATAAGTGATAATATGAAAACTATCGTAAATCATCCTAAAATGGAATAAAAGCTAGTCGATTAATTATTCATTCTAGGTGAAAACGATTGAGCTGTTTAACCGGAACATGCACGCAGCTAAAATGGGCTATATAATCTAACTAGACCATCTAAACTTCTTTTATATACCTACCCGTGATATACCTACGCATGAATAATTTTCTCATATAATTCGTCACTTTGTTTAGATACCTTTACCTATACGTATATCTATACATACCCATATACCTTTATTTTAATTTGGAACAAAAAAATTATACGTTTTCAAATTATTATACACGTATATTTCGTATTTATATTATACTACTACTACTACATATATCTATGTATACTATATCGATGGAAATAGGAGCTTAGAAATAACCCGCGGAAGCTTAAACTCGCTGCACAAAGTTAAGCGATATATATAAACTTTCTCGAGTATAAAAATTGGAAAAATGTATTAAAACATGTATATATATATATACCTATATATAATTCTATATATCTATATACTATATAGAAATAAATAAATAAAGAAAGAAAGAAAGAAAAAATAAAAAAGAAATAACGAACTTTCGAGGAAGAGTTTCAACTTTCAATTCTTACCCTGGTACAGACTTTTACACCCTTATACTATATTTATATATTTATATATATATATATATATATATATATACGAGACCCCTCGTAGTAAAGTGATATGCAGGTTCATATTTTGTAAAAATAAAGAAGAAGAAAAAAGAAGCGACAAAAAGTGAGGAAAAAAAAATCTGTAATTTTTATGATTTCAACACTTTTTGCCGTTTTTTTTTTTTCTTTTTTCTTACGAAATTGACTCACGCCACTAATATTCAATGAGATTCTAGTTTCAACACGCGAAATCACTCATATAATGAATAGAATTATAACAGGATATATATCTCGTTAAAGTTAAAATTTTATATCGGTGAAATCGTTTCGTTTCGTTATATAAATCTGAGATCGAATTTCATTCTTCTGATATAAAGCTCGCGGTTTTATCGCCTCGTATAGAGCCTAAGATTACGAGCTAAGGATATCTACGAAACTCTATAAAAAAAAAACACACGAAATTTTATCGATTCTCATTTAAGAACGATTCTGTACCAAAATCCTGAAATTTTTACGGAAATTCGATCAGAACTACGATTTTCAGATTTCAGATTTCGGATTTTTCTATTCGTGGGAAACAGAAGGGTGCAATTCACCGTGATAAAAAAAAAAAAAACCACTCTTTCCTCCCTTGGTCGTCGCAAATGATAATAAAGTCGAAAATTTCCATCTCCGAATAACGGGGCTCCGAATAAATGAATAAGTAAGTAGTAAGACTCACCATTAGGTCAGACAGCACAGACGAGTCTTGAACTCCCATCTCTCCGTTCTCCGGCAGTCGAACAGGTAGCGCGGTCGCGTAAGACCGTACGAGCCAACGTCGAATCTCCGTGTGCGAGAACAACCTGTCTTTTTGGTGTTCGGTACCAGCGCCTTGCAGCTCGCCCGCCTGCGCACGTAGACGTCAGACATCGCGGACACGTGTCCCGTGTCTTTCCTGGACCCGCATGACACGACACCCGCGCCTGTAGCGGGCAGGTGTTTCTTTTTTTTTTTTTTGTTTTTTTTGTTTTCTGTTTTTTGTTACTCTGTAGCAGGTAGCTTCGCAGTAGCTCCAGGTCTCTTACGAAATGAAACTGTCTGCCGTGCCGTAATTAATTTATCCGATTCCTTATCCAGCGCATTTTTCTTTACGTATTTTACCTCGGTTTTTTTTTTTCTTTTTCTTTTTTTGTATGAAAAACTTTTGAAATTCTATTATGCTTGTATTTTCTATTTTTCTATAATTTTGTCACTTTCCCGTTTGTAACATCGAGTCGGACTGACTGTTGTCATTTTCTTTGTACTTTTTTCTTTTTTTAAACTCATATTATTAAGTCCTGACCACGGGCTGCACAAATATCTAAAACCCGTTCTCAATCCTTGATTATAAATTTGATTTAAAATTTTATACAGTTGAATAATAATGTGAATTTTTTTTATTTTATAAAATAATAATACTCTAAATTCTCGATTTTAATATATTATATCTTTAGTTTTATATAACGAATGTGAACAGCTGATGTTATAAATAAATAATTTTACTACTACATACTTGATTAATACTATTATATTTATATAGATTCAAAATTCAATAAATAGACTTAAAATCTACTAGGCAGGCGAGAGGGCGAGGGTTGCTGGCTGTACGGATGCGGGCGTCAGACTGATCTGGCGAAGGGATCGTGCGCTCCGTACGCGCTCCGCGATAACGTCGCAGGGTGAGACGGGGCGACGGTGGGGCCGGGAGTGGCACGGTCTTCTTGCGCATGACTCCTCGGACTGCGCTAATACTAACTCGCACCCTCCGCCAAGGGTTGGGTTCTGATATATATATATATATATATATATTACGCACACACATGGATATAAAATCTATCTATGTATATCTATATATGTATGGCCGATATCGCGGGGTGACAAACCCTCGTGTGTGTGTGTGCGTGTGTGGGAGGTTGTTCCGTGTCCTCCCCACCTTTTCGACACCGATGTGTATAATATATATGTATATATATATCATGTATATGTATAATACGAAAAAGTAGTTGAAGGAGTCGAAGCACTAGATGAAGAGAGAAATAGAGAGAAATAGAAATAGAGAAAGAGAGATAGAGGGGCCAGAATGGTGACTATTTGTAGTAGGTAATACTTATATACATATATATATATGTGCAGCAAGGGTTGTAGAGAGGGATATGGGCTCTACTATCTCTAGAAAGGACTAGGAGCTAGAAGATCTAAAGTATAAGGATTGGGTAAGACGAGGCGATGGTGTCCAATTACTGTGCTGCAAGTTTGATGTTACGTGATTTCACGATTGTACGAATGCACGAGTTCAGAGGAAACGACACGACATACGGAATTCGAGGATACGGAAAGATGAGGCCGTTTCAGATATTTTTATATACAATATATCGACGATTTAAGGGGCTTTAAAGCTCCTCGATCAGGTCATTCAATTAAAGCATCATCAAAGAACGTTTTTGAAATTATTATTTTTTTTTTTTAGTACGAGTTTCTGCTTTTACGTTTCAAAATTCTCAATTTCCGAATTATTTATGAGTTTTCATAATTTTGAAAAATCGTATTTCTCGTGCTTACGAACTTTTTCAAAAAATAACAAAAATGAAACGCTTTTTCTACGCTAATTATCAAAAGATGATCTGATCAGATGAAAAATTAACTTCTTTTTACTCCGTATTGAAAATGACTATGATATGAAAATCATGGAGTAATAGATGAACATCTGTAACCACTAATTTGAAGATTCTGAAAGAGGGATAATTGCATATAGCTATATATATGTTCTACGGTGGTTATCTATCAAATTCCCGTATAAATTAGAGGGAAAATTTGCTGATAAAAGAGAGAGACAGAGGTGGATGTGGATGTGGGTGGTGCAGCGTACTACGCGGAATGGTAATTTAACCCCGAGGAGACCGACGACAGAGCAATGATCGTGTATACAGATACCTACCAATGAGAACTAATTAATCAATTCAGAGTTTCGGTTTTCCCTGCGACGCGATTCGTCCGGTCGTTCGTACGGTGAATAGAAACCAGAAATTATGTTGTCAGTTTGCTTGGGCGCGTGTATCGCTCTCGATTCTCTCACTTTCTCTCTCTCTCTCTCTCTCTCTCACTCATTCATTCATTCTCTCTCTCTCTCTCTCTTTCCACTCGTGTCACCACGGCTAGTTACGAGGGTATTCACTGCGAATTACAGACCACAACTTGATTGTACGAAACCACAGAGACCCGGCGCCACGACGCCGAGGTAACACAGGGGTGAAACCTCACCCTCCACGAGTTTCTCTCTGTCTATATTTCACTGATCCCTTTAATTCTCAGATAATATTTTATCAGTCTTTATTATGTCATGTATATACCATGCATCACATAAGTGATCGATGACGACGCTTTTATTTTTGTCAACTGAGTGTTTCAAAGAAAACGAACGAACGAATTTGTATTTGAAACAACTCGATGAAATTTTTGTATTTAATGTAAAGAAAAAAAATTAATCAAACTTTTTCTATGTGTGTAATATACGGTATATAAATTTCATTAATTTCACAGAGAGAAAAATGATAAATTACTTCATCGGATTACTAGCTTTGATGTAATATATGTACTTCATAGAATTATTTGATACGGTAATATGACGTATAGTAGAGTCTTTGTGAAATCTTGAAACGTATATTTTTAAATCGTAAAATAAGTTTTATGTATAAAAATATAAATAATATTTGTAAGACTCTCGGTACCACGATAGCGATTACCCGCGCGGATCTATTTGCTGTGCTTAGAATGGCCTTTGGTATTATATCTATACTGCAAATGTTACCATATAGGGTTTAAGGGTAGCATCATCCACTTGGTCTAAACGTGGGATCTGAACACGTGCCAATCTTGTATCTGTGGCAACAATCTCATCGACGTACCTTACCCTCTCGTGCGCTTCGCGTAGTCCGTCAAATAGATCCTTGATAAACTTAAACCTCTGTGCTTATATAGCTCTACTCCGATAGTATCGAGACTAGGTGTAATAACCATAATATATCTATAAACGTGGGTAAAATAAAAAATTAGAATAATAATAAAAAATGATAAATATAAATTTGAAAACAAGAAAATACAAAAAATGTGCCAAAATTCGAAGATGATTAAATGAATGGTAGGTAAAAAAAGAAAAAAGGAAGAAAAAAAGGAAAAGATCCTTGGTGAAGGTATTTAATTAATACAGTAATATTCTAGGAAAGGTACCATTTTTCCTTTTTTTCATTTTTTGTCTTTTTCTTCTGGGCATAAATCAACGAGGAACGAGGAAATTATACTGCGTGGCTGTTTGGACAATTTTCCAGTCGTTTAAGCCTTAATATCTTCCACTATGTTCGCCGAGGGTGTCACGTCATCTTGTCGTGTCCTCGGTCCCGACTACGCGACGCGGAGCGGCGAGCAGATTCGGAAATTATGCAAATCTAACGGCGGCAACCAAGTACCCGACAAATATTCACGAGCCAACGCACTATGCTTCTGATATAATACACTCTATACCCTACATCTAACATATACACTAGGGTGCTCCTTAATTTGATCATTTTAGAATTTCAATGCTACCATGTCTCCAAATATATATAGAAAAAAAAATTTACTCAAAACTCATCTCAATTCTAACTACCAAGAAATAATTTCTACTATGGCAGTGAAGTTTCTGAATTGGAAAAAAAAATAAAAACTAGGTGAATCTCTTTGAATTGCGTTTAAAATTGAGTCGGAACAGTCGAATTGAAAATATTTGAAAAAGCTCCTTGCGTGAAGCTCTTGAAAGAGATTCGCAAATATGTATGTATATTTTTTTTTTTTTTTCTTAAATCAGTTTATGCTTCCTGGTTGTAAAATTCATTTCTATAATATATAAGCCCCTCTCTTTAATTTAACCTTTGACCGTAATATTGCGAAGATAAGATAATCGATGAACGAACAAATTTATTACGATCGATCGAACCGTAGGTGTTCATTCGGTTTAAATAAAATGTGGGGAAAAGGAATTAGATGAGTCACATATATACTTATATATGTACATATATACGATATGTGTGTCAAACGGGCAGGCCATAGGTTCCAGACCCCCTAATCATACGGGACGCTTACATTAACCACAATTCTGTATATCTTATCTGTTATACAGCGTTGTTCGATCATGACGAGGATACGATATTAACGTTCACTATTTAATATATTTTTTTAAATATATTCTACGAACGTGGGCGTATATGTTATTCCTATAGTATCCAGATTCCTCAATTTTCTTACATTCAAAATTTACAATATTTTGTTTTTTTCAGAAGCGTATAGATACTGGGAAAAATGCAAGAAAGTGATTTTTATGAAATACCTACTACTACAGGTAAGGAGTGTACCAAGTTTCAGATTTTTCGAAGCCATAATGCAATAGGAGGAAAAAAAATCAATTTTATTAAATTGATAAAATTTGTAGGCTTTGGAACCCCTAGATTTTGGCTACATTTTAGCATCAAATTGATAACCAGCCTAATACATATAGTATACCATATTATAATAATGTCTGTATCGGTATGTATAGCAGGATTCTCCACTCTTCCAAAAAGCCTAATGAACTGAAAACGTCTATTATCGTTTATTCGAAGATAATTACTTGGCCGTTAAGTTCTGTATGAAAATATATATCTATATCGTGAAAACTTTCGGGCTTCGTTGACGTGTATGTAAAATGAGAATCTTTAGAACGTGATAATCGATTGTGGCCAATATCGTATACCTAGAACTAAATTTGCTAAATCCCGTTTTCCTTTAATACTTAAATAATCTTTTACCTAGTGACGAATCCAGTCGTTTAGTTATAATAATTCGCAATTGTATATATATATATATATATTATATATATAACGCGGTATTTAATGACCTGTATTATACTGTCATGTAACGATAATATACCTACCCGATTCAGGTAGTGAAACTTGTGATATGTACCGTTATAGAACGAGAAGCTGAGTTCGTTCGTTCTCAGGAGGAGTTAGTTTCGTTTATGCGAGATTTATATCGGTTTTATGCCCGGCATTACGAGCGTACAAAATTGAGATAAAATCCCGCCAAAATCCTGAGTCTATCTAGGGCGATTTAACGATCTGAACGAATCGCGTAATATTCACAAGGGGCACTTAGCGATATTAATTTCATGAATAAAAGTGTTAATTGCAGAAGCTGTGTCAAGCATATACATTATACATACCTATATACCGTATATATAGGTATGCTAATTTTTTTTTGCAAAAACAACTAACCCTTAATATCCCCAAAAGTCTTTAATATTTTTTTCAATCACAGAATTCGACTATTTCGAAAGGAAAACTAGGCGAAACTATTCGACAGGATTTTCATCCCTATTTACAATTAGAGCGATACATATATATATATATATATCTATTCACGAGCTCATTGATCCGGATAACGAATACTTGTGTCCATCACTAAATATTATTTAACGGACCGCTTAACGGGATTATTATGTGTAGTATGCACATTAATATGCATTCTCGTTTATACATTGGAATATAAATATGCATTGGCTATCGTCAACGGGTATGTCCGTTGAACACACGTCTGCATCATTTTTCCTTCACCCCTTATAGATGGTATGGGTACTATAAATGCACCCCTTTTTTTTTTTTAAGTATACTTTGTATGTATTGCAAGTATAAATTAATCATACGACTTCTTTCACTTCATTTATATTTTAGATTCCGAGAATTAAGGGATGAACTTCTCTCATGTCTAATACTGAAACTGGAAAGTATTGATTTTTTATAGATTTTGAAGTATTTTAAGATCATGTGATGACTACGTTTGACGTTGCAAAAATTCTACCGGCATATTAAAAATTGATTCCGAAATCCAGAAATTATTAACCAACAGAAAAATAGAAAGCTTTAAAAAGCTCTTCGCGTATCAATAACGTACGTTCGCAGGATATCCGTGGTCCAGGATTGTCTTTGGAACACCGAGGGGAAATGTGTTTTTTTTCTTCGAGACAAGAAACAGAATTCGATTTTTGGTTTTTTTATTTAAACAAATGTTCTCCAAAAATTGATCGAAGAAAGTCGATTTCTATTTGTTGTAATGGAACAAGGGATCCGGTCTTAAATCTGATGCTTAGATATCTCTGCCTTAGTGATCTGAACGACATCTTAAGACGCAGATGACCTGCAGATATTATTGACGCGCTAAAAGCATTTTGGAATTCTCTAGTTTTGAACATCTAATACGTTGGGGATGAAAATTCTTGCATTTCGCAGGTAATTTTCAATCTCAGTTCAAGATCTGACTAGTTCTAAACAGTTCTTGCTCATTTCAATTTAATGAGACTTAGAAACTTTCTCCAGTCTGAATGCATGGGGTCTTGAGTCAAGCAAATTCGTTATTGACGATCGTCCCGATTTTATTTTTCTTATTTTTGCTGAATCGTAGATCTAGGTCAAATAACAATGTTCATCCAGTACATATTTATCATCGATTCAGATAGATTTGAACACGGATATAACTATCTTTAATAATATAGCGTGAAGCTAGGGAGAATTGTCGTCGAATTCGAAGTCGAAGCCGAAGTTGAAGTCGAAGTAAAGAAGCAGGAGTTGGGAGTTAGATTGTTAAGCTAACGATCACAGAGCGACGCGCCTTATGGCATGGCATGGCATAGCATGGCATAGGGGGTAGTTTCGTCGATAAATCTATATAATGCTGCAGTAGCATGAAGCGCGAATTCTAGTCCTTCAATTTAAAATCCTTATCGGCTGAAGTAATCTTTGACTGATAAAGTTACACGGGATTCACAGGGACTTAAGTTAGATGAGGGCTGAACATCGGGGGATGATAGATATAGAAGCCTGCAGGGATCCGTCCGCGCGGAAGCAGAATGAGAGAGATATCGAGAGAGAGAGAGAAAAAAGAGAGAAAGATATCGGAAAAAGGGGAGGAAATATTCAGGGTGGAAAAAGGGACGGAAACTACTACAGCAATATCTCAATTTAACAAACCCCAAACGAAGTGGGAAGATTGTCACTTCGATAACGCAGATGTCCGATCTTTATCAATTGATTGTCAACAAACACATATCCAGATAACTGACGGCGCGAATAATGCGGGAGAAACCCTGATGACCACCATGGTCTGACTATAAGTTAACGTGAAAAAAGAGCGTCCCTCACATTTCTAATGGGGGACGAGAAAAGAGAAAAGAGAAAAGAAAACACGCTCCGCTTGACTCACTAAAATTTCCGCTAAAGATGTCTGATATACTAGAAATGAACACCAATTAGAAACCCTTATTTATTTTCATCATGATCGCAATGTTTTTTTTTTTCTAGGCATAGGTCGCGAAGATTATTTGAAATTTTTTCAAAAGGAGGTTTGGGGCAAGACGGAGGTTTGGTTTTCGAGATATTAGAGACGATTGATGGTAAGCGATGCGATGGCTAGAGAATTTTCTATTTCGCTATGATGATGTTTGAAAAAATTCTAAATTTGAAAAATGGCAATTTTTGAAGAGCTGATGAAACGGGGAAACCCCCGTTTCGAATCGTTTATTCTATACAATTGTATAACATGGTAATAATAATCGTTCTTGGCAGATTTTCACCCCGAGCATCGTCACCACCGCGATGTATATTTACTATGCACTCGAGATCCTCGTCCTCGCACGGACACGCTCCGTCCTAATGACCGCGTCGAATCGGCCCGAGTGGATTTATGTCCAATTATTTTTCGCCCAACCGGACACTGCCCACTACCAGCCGTTAGTATATATACCTACATGAGAAAAATACGCTTTTCTACGCTTCTACATTGTATACCCTAGTCCCCGTGAGAATAAAGTAACTGGGGTTGTCGGGTTGCGGGAAAACACCTAAAGTAACGGCTAAGGTTGCTCTGCAGAAGCACCCCCAGAAGCCAAAGCTCTATAAAATCATTTCGAGTACGAAGAAGACGGTTTTTTTTTTTTTTTTTTATATTATTATTATTTTTTTTCATGTATGGAACCTGGCTCGATGTTTTTATCGCTTTTTATTATTATGGGATAAAATTTGTGGAAATAAATGATCGGCGAAAGCTTATCGGGGAAAAAAAACGAAGCTGTTTTTCGATCTCTCTTTGGTATATCTTTGGTTGTGCAACAAAACGGGAGTGGCGAAGGCTTCAAATGATTAAACGGACGGTAGAGGATCAGTAGGCGTCCAATCTAGCGTTTAATTAAGACACGTTAAAACAACGAAGCGACCGTGGGATCAATTGACAATTACTGACTTGCCGAGGGGACGCTGCGACGCCGGGTGAACCGAGGGGCGTCCCGACGCTACGGCGCTACGGCGCTTCGGCGTTTCGGCGACGCCCGCGTCACTCTATCGGTACGAAGCCCCCGGGGGCTGAACCCCAGGTGGCCAACTTATTGCCATCCAATCGCCCCGAGCTTCAACAGCGAACACCGTATCTCCGAAAATACCAGAATTATTTCACGGCTATTCGAAATTCAGAAGACTTTGAAAATTCACCTCCTTTCATATATGTAAGGGTAGGTGTACTATTATAGTGGCAAAAGGAATGCGAATTTTTCATCCACTTTTCCCTCGTAGAAATTTCCTATTTTTCTTTATTTATCACATCATATCGATAATGACGAAAAAGAAGGAAAGCAGAGAAAAAGAAATTACTCAAGTTCTACGGTTCACCCCTGATTTATATAGATATTAATTTTTGTTTCGAAGGGGGGATGAAGGGGGTTGGTTCTTTTCGGGTAAATTGTTTGCTCATAATATATAATACGAATGAAATTTTCGCGTGTATATATATATACGTAATATATCCGTGCAATATTACAGAGATTTAGGATTGAAAGATCTAAGGAATGCCTGCCTGCCTGCTTGCCTGCCTGCCTACGTACCTCTACCCCTGAAATTTACTCAGAGTGTTTGACGCTCTGAGCCATTTTTGACGAGTAAAGTTGGCTCGAAAAGAGAAAAGAATATGAGAGGAAGAGAAAAAAAATAAAAAAATATACAAAAAATAAAAAAAATAAAAAATACGGGGAGAGAAAAAATGTTTAATCCACGCGGCATATGGTACATTTCCAAGCTTATCTGACCAAAGTCAAACAAAAGCAGATGTTTGCTGGCTCGGTCAAATAACTCGCTTGCTTCGAAAGAGCTGGGAGAGGCGCACGAGGCTAAAAGGGGTAAAATATGAAAATATAAAAAATTGAATAACAATAATGATAATAATAATAATAATGAAATTTTTATTCATGTACCCGTAACCCCGTAACATATATTATTAACTGTATATATTCAGAGGACTTTTAAAGCACTTTTTTTGTATTCGTTTATTCTGTGATTTTGAGCTTTTTGACAATCGTTGTGAAATCATTTTTCTCACTTATCTTTGAGCAGTTTTTTTCCCAAATTTTATCACCCTTATCGTAAACTTACTAAACATTTGAGTAGATTTGCTCCTGTTTTTTTTTTTTCTCTCTAAGGCTCGTAATTTCAAAAAAATCAAAAACTTGCAAAAAAAATGACTCAACTTTGAAATAGGAAACTAATTTTCATACCGATATTTTTTTTCATTTGAGAAAAGCCGAGTATACTAATATAATTAAGTTTTATATCAAATCTGATTACCTGGCCACAATTTCTTAGCTGAATTACGATATAATCATAATGTGAGAGCGAATTTCACTTTGGTAACAAGAGTACGAGGAAAATGAATGGAATCTGAGATCTTGATGAAACGATCTACGTAAATACGATTCCTTGATTTTTAGCTTACTCAATTCAAGTTTGTCCTGCTTAATTTCTAATTATAAGGAGATCGTAAACCCTTCCTCATTTGCCCTTCTTGGAATCAAGGTCCCATAGTCCATGAATGATTATATGCCTGATTTCGCTCAATGTTTCTCATGAATGCAATCTCCCAGACCTTTGACATCCTAATTACCTGGTTAAACGCTAAAGTAGCTTACAAATTGTGGGTGCGTTTATCTATATATATATATATAATATATATATATATCTGCTCGCGATATTTATAACCGAGAATATGCCATTGGAGGCCGGCTGAGTCGCTTATTCGCTCTGCAAAACTTTGCAACCCTTGCCGTAAACGTATTTCTTATTCGTACCGGTTAATTCAATAAATTCAAAATTTGAGCTTGCTATAAATTCTGGCTCATTTTTTGAATCAGGAATACCTTAAGTCAACCAAACCTTTAGTTCTTGTCGAACGAATCAATATTTCCGGGTTTGGAGCCGGACTTAAATTCCCATTTTCACTATTGCAGACTCACGATTTTTGGGAAAAGTATTTCCCATGAATGAAATATTTTTTGTCTCTAAATTATGAGGAGTAAGCTTTTGTGCTTTTGGGAATATCGATGTTCGAAATTCGGAATTATATCAATTTTTAAAGAATCATAGATCTCGTGCGATTTTTCACGATTTTTTTTTTTTTTTGCCCTATGTTAGTTTTTTGGTCTACCTAATTTCGATTTGGTAAATTAAATTTGAAATTTTCTACCTACACGGTTGAGGTAACGATTTCTTATAGAGTGGCCAGCCCCTGTTACGTATATACCTATCTATACATATATATATATGGTTGCGCATTTCCAATCACAGAGTACGATTCTTAAAATTGGAATCGTAGCGAGATTCGTGAGGCGATCAAAACTTTGAAACGAATCGAAGAACGGTTCTTTTTCGATGGTATTGAAATTGACTCCCGTCTCTCTCTTTCTCTCTCTTTGCTATACGTTGCAGTTCCAAACATACGTCGTCTCTGTTGAGCGAGCGAATAACTTGAAGAAAGGGAGATAAATGGAGGCAGACAGGTAAAGAAGAGAAACAAGAAGAAGAAGAAGGGCAATTTGTTATTGTGAGCGAAAAATTCACGGTTCAAATTTTATCAACTGATTTCTTTTTATTAAAAACCACGTACAATAGGGGTCTGTGGATAACAATAAGTTAGGGGTAGTTCGTAGGATATATCAAATTTCTATGGGTACTTCGTTCGTTCTTTCATTGTGTTTCTTTCTTTTCTTATTTATTTTTTATTTCTCATAAAATTTATTTTGTCTTTGAATATCGAAACCATTATTCTTTTCTACTACTGTTTTTGTATATTTCCATCCGTTTAATTGTTAAGAAAATACTATTAGGGTATATACACATACCGTCAAGTTTGTATACAGATATGATGAGTTTCACTTGACAAGAATAATGGATTTCGGTCGAGTACTTGTTTGATTATACCATACTGACGTTAATTACGTTTGCTCTAATACACGTACACGTATACTCTATAAGGGTTCATCTTTCAATTCGGATCAAAGTCATATCACCACTAATGAATACCACATCTAATAGCGCATTTTGTTATACAAATAATACCTAGATTTGATTAATTTTTCAACTAACTGATGGTTTTACTCGAGTGTAATCGATTCACTGATTATTTCAATGCTTTTTTATTTCTTTTCAATAACGGATCATCCTGAGACTAGATTATAAGATCAGTGTCTAGCCAATATCCGGTATGAATTATGCTGCACGATGTCTACATATGAAGTTATATTTTTTTTAACAATTTCTATTATCTTAGTTTTGCGAAATGATGTATTTTTGAAAAATTTATACCTTTTGGGAATGGGTTGAGAAGTTCCAAACGGTCAAAATTCCGAATTCGAATTTTTGGAAAACGTTGAAGTCTAGAAGATCAAAATTCCGAAAGTCCAGACTTCTGGAAGCTTAAGGATCCGAAAATTTCGATTTATTTCTCAGAATGCGAAGACAAAAAATAGTTTTTAGTAATCGGTTATGTAAACTATCGGAAAAACACCCTTTCCAAAAACTGCGTCATTTGGTCATATTGAAATTCGCAATTTTCACCATCCGGAACTTTTGAAATTCGAAACTTCAACCCAACCCCAACTTTTCAGTCCTCTGAACAAATTAAATCGAGATTTAACTGGCGGGACGGAAAAATTGCCCTCGAATAGATCTGCGAAATTACATCTCACGCAATACAGATCAAGATGCTCTCAGGCTTATTGCAGGGGTAATGATTTCAGATTGTACAAAAAGGAGGGAAAAACAGGCTATAAATGTCAGAGATTTCCGAGTCACGACAAGAAACTGTTTAATTGCTACTGGATGTTGATTTTTTATTTCAAATATCACTTTCAAACATCTATTTAACAATTTGCGAATACAGCTAATCCAAAAAAAAAAAAAAGAAGCTAAACCTTGCTTCCATCTTTACTTCATCGCATTATTTCAAATAATTTTCATCTAATGCTTCTTTCCAAATTCAATCTACAATGAAAAAAATTCAATGAAAATTAGTAAAAAGTCGATATAATTTTTTTATTTACTTTCAATTCGAGCACCTAGTATATACCCCGAGCTTGTCGAACTGCAGGTATCTGTAAAGAGTGGTAACATCGAAGAAACCGCTATGCAGACACATCTGGTAGCAGTTTAGTGTCAGTATTCCAATCCGCGAATGAATCTCCTCTAACTCAGTCAGTAATCTGCTTACACCAGTCGGTCACAGTATATCAACCATTCAAGAATCGATATCCTCTGTTGGACACGAAAAAACCAACGCGGTGCTTAATTTATTGGCAAAATTGGTCAAAAAAAGAGGTGGGAATCTTCAAATTCGCTTCCAAATCGATTTCTGTTTTTTAAATATCGATCTGTTTTGCAGATTCTTTACGGTCTAAAATCGCCGTATTATTATCTAGCACATAATAACTGATAGTAATCGATTATAATTGTAAAATTGTTCATTTTACACGCTAGCCTTGGGTTCAGTTTTGATATTAAATCCCCATTCTTATCTAATGTATATTTTGGGTAGAGTCAATGCATGAACAGGTGTAGATACAAGTTTATATCTCTAGGCAAAGATAAGTGAATGGATACTATAGTTATACTGTAATTTGGAAAAAAAAAAAACAATTTATTGCTTATTTTTTATTCCATCCGCATAGTTACCGGCAAATTTATTGATTACTTAACGATTTTCACTTTTATGCAACGCATCGCCACACCTGAATCAAAAATCGATCATCTTAATCCATTTAGATATACCGCTTATCAACTGTCAGAAATTTCTTTTGATTTTTTACTATCGGTTTGGGAATTATCTTAGGTATTAGTCACGTCGTATTTCCGACCTACGTGACGTTAAATCAATGATTTTCGTTTTTTAGAAAAAGAATTAAGTAGCGAATGGAATAGTTGAAATTAAATCGAACTCTTAGGGGTGGAAAATCCGTTTATTCATTCGGCTATTTTGACATTTTTTGAATTTTTTAAAAAAATTTGTTATGTTCTATTTAGTTGTATCGCAGCTTAAGCGATGCAGCGGTTACCAGCTAACGATTACGGTTCGAAAATCAAGTATTTGGATTGGTTAACGAGCGTCTAATCTTATCATCTTTATTTGAACCATTTTTCACGTTGAAAAAGTCTATTTAAGCGAGGTATCGAAAATCTGATAAACAGTAGAAAGTTAAAAATGGATCCTGTAGCAGCAGCAAAAGCATACGTCAGAGAAAAACTGGACGTAGATTTTGTCCAGGACAAATCTGATCTTTTGAACAAAATGATCAGGGCATTTTTCGAGAAGGTCCCCTTTCAGGTAACTATGAATAAATAAATATCTATCCATTTGTATATCCATGCATTCGGGTAATGCGACTTTTTTCTTTTTTCTTTTTTCTATCCTGATGTTTAACTCAATTAAAGAACTGTAATACCTTGACGACAGTGTCTATAAATACCACTGATTCCACAGATTTAATTTGGCTTCGTTTCATACGTCATACACTTCGATCCTCATATTACTAACCAGCTTGGTTGAATGGAGGGTGGAAAAACAAAAAAAAAAATGCAGATAAATTTCGGACAAAAGAAAAAAAATAAATAAAAAAATAATTCACTCACGTTTACGTTTCCCTTCTTAGAACATATCGGCGAGTATTCTTCCTCCCGAAGATCGTTTTCCAACTGAACAAATCATCGTAGAAAGTGGCACAAGCCTTAAGGGTGGTTTAAACGTCCATAACAACTGGTTCTTCAAGATTCTAATAGAAGCTCTTGGCTACAAGGTAGAATTCTTACCAGCCTGTATAAGGAACCCACCTTCACCAAAGCCTAGAGAACTTGGCAGTCACTTTGCCATCTTAGTCAAGGACCTCAATAAACCAGGAGATCTTCATCTGGTTGATGTTGGCTGTGGTTATCCTGTTTTCAAGGCTGTTCCCTTGAACCAGCTACCGTATACAGCGACAGACGTTACTCTAACTTACAGATTCATTGATGAAGATGGACAGTGGCACAGTGAGCACAAGGTATGATCTTGTCTGTTTTTTAAAAATCTTCAAAATCCTTCGGAAATTATTCTGGAATATTTTTTTTTTTTTTCTTTATAGGATCGTGAGGGAGAAACTTGGACCCGGTTTGTTTCATACGATAAAAAATCAGCTAGTGGAAATCCTGGTGAGATATTTAAAGGTCCTGCGTTGAAATTTTTAAACGAGGATTGGCTAGCCGGTGGTATCACGGCCGTCTACTACCCACAACCGGGGTCACCGGCCATCCCGGATATACCAGACTTCAATAAGAACTTTGATTATGTTATTGCCTTCCACAATGATGAAATTACATTCAATAATGGCTCAGGATTTACCTGGAAGGAATCGGTCCCTCAAAATCTTACCCTACGCACATTTAAGGACTACTTTCCTAATATACCGACAAACGATGTTGAGAAAAAGTTACAGATCCTTGCCCAACAAGCTGAACAACTCAGGTACTGAGGATAATGGTATTTTCACATGCCACTGATTTTTTGGATGCTGATATCATGACTTAATTTTTATAAAGACTTTAAGGTGGTTCTTCCCCTACAGTCCCACCAAACGTGGGTTTCAGACAAGATTTTGAATACTTCTCGATGGGGAAAAAATCTGAAAAAAATCAAGCATGTAGGAGATCCTCGGGAGATTGATTTTGCATAATAATAATTCAAAAAAGTTATTAACAAATCGATGGAAAAAAAAACTGTTCAAGAAATTAGCCGGTGACCCAACCTTTTTTTCGGGTGAAAATGATTTGTCAATTTTACTGAATACGTATGAATTTTTTGAGAATTTTGGTAACTTTTTGAAAATTGCGTTTTTTCATACCTGACAAACCTCAATTTTCAAAAAGTTACCAAAATTCTCAAAAAATTCATACGTATTCAGTAAAATTGACAAATCATTTTCACCCGAAAAAAAAGTTGGGTCACCGGCTAATTTCTTGAACAGTTTTTTTTTCCATCGATTTGTTAATAACTTTTCTGAATAATTATTATGCAAAATCGATCTCCCGAGGATCTCCTACATGCTTGATTTTTTTCAGATTTTTTCCCCATCGAGAAGTATTCAAAATCTTGTCTGAAACCCACGTTTGGTGGGACTGTAGGGGAAGAACCACCTTAAACGAGAGTAAGATAGCCAGTCTTATAGTATTCAAAGATGACATAGCTCAGAATTTGTTTTTCAGTCCTTCTTTGCATTTAGTAGATTCTTTTTATCCTTTTATTCAGTTTTTTTATTTTTATTAAACAGCCTTGTGAATGGTAATAATAAACTTCATTGGTTTTTGACGTGTGCTGGTTAGCCACAGGCATATTGTGCTGTTTTATTCCTCATCATCCCTGTCCTTTGTCAGAAACAAATTAATTGGTTTATACCTATAAGCTTAGGTATTCTCAATTTATATTTAAAATTATTAAATGGTTGTTAATGATAGTTTAAAAAGGATCTAAGAATTCTTAAATGAGAATTATATACCCTAGAGGAGTTTAAAAAGAAAAAACTTGTGCAAAATCGTATTTTGCTATAATTTTTAGCCAAAATGAATCATTTTTTGGAACGTTTCTATCGATACGACTTCTCTCATGTTATAATAATATATTTGTTCATTTCGAAGACGGTTTATTATATCCAGTACTAAATCCGATTTACTGTCACGATTAGATAACAAGATAAAGATAACATTTCATTAATACGTGTCTTGGAAAAGATACCAGGTAGACACTACAGCCGCACAAACACCTGTGTCTACTTTTTGTATCACTGCAAAAATATCGCGAAAATGCATACAGGTTTATAAGATGCCAATGTGCGAATAGGAAGATCTGTTTTTTGAGGTAGTTTTTCGTTTCATTGAAGAAATATCATTTTCGAAATGAAGTGAAAAAAATAATCGATCCACGTGAGTCTTTCATTTATTAAAAATCCAGATAATGATTATAAGAATTTCTTCCTGTTGTTGAAAAAGCGTCCCACAGCATCTTCTCGGGATCTAAAAAAATCTAAAAAACGGATACGTCGAAGACGTCCGCATCTGGTATATCACCGAGACACGTGGAACTCTCTTCTCTTATCATTAAAGAAAAGTGAGTATGTATCCGCGTTGGTCTCTATCTCATAAAGAGAAGAGAAAAGAAGAGAAGAGAAGTGAAGTGCAGAGAAGAGAAGAGAAGAGAAGAGAAGAGACGAAGTGGAGGTGAAGTTGAAGTTAGTAAGTACTGAGAGTAGGGAGTTCAGAATTGGAAGGGGATATGAACGCTGTTACTCGAAGCAAGGCAAGGACGGTACATGTAATGTTAAAGGCAGTTGTTGAAGAACCGAGTGTCTTCGAGGTTGTGGCTAGTTTTAGCCAGGTTTTTTTTTTTTTTTAAATAAACACGAGGACGTAAAAAAAAAAAAATATTACCGATTTATTCAAAATTGTAATTGTTAAATTATTTTTTTATTCTCATTTCTTTAATCCTTATTTAAAATTCAGTCAAATATCACATATACCTATAGTTCAAACCGGGATCTCATCATGTGTGGACTAGCTGAGAGCCACTGACACTAACGGTAGCACGATAATTGGCTAGTTATAAAAAAGCCGGGACAAACAGCGGCGAGACACGTGAGTATTAATACTCGCGTTATGAAAATTTTGACAATTTTTTTCTTTTTCTCCCATTCATTTACTTATATTATAAATTTTGTTATACATAGAAATTATTTTTAAAAACCTCAATCTCACTAACCGCGATCACTATGCGCGGTATGTATCTCGAAAATGACTCATTACCCTCTCAAGAAATTTGGGACTTAACGTGTCCCCGTTATATAGCCAGTTATCATTATGGTAATAACTAATAACAGAGAAGGTAAACAAACCACAGACGTACCAAATCTATACTAGTTATTAGAGATTAATCGATACACAGTTCTGCATTCTTGAAATCATCAATTCATTTGCGATATGTGATAGAATAGCCGATCAAAATCGGTCAATTAATTTTTAGATCTTTCAATAATTCATTTTTTTGTCTTTTCGATCTTCAATTTCGTAATGTAGATGAACACAGATCGTTAATATTGGTGAAAAACTATGCAATCTAATCCACAGGATATTAGAAATGAATCGATGCACGGTTCTTCGTTCTTCTTAAAAAGCGTTACTCAAATTACGATCTATCATAGAAAAACCGATCAGAATTGGCCAATTAATTTTTGGAATTTTTGAAAATTCAATTTTTTGGCTTCTTGGTCTTCAATTTCGCAATGTATATGAAAAGATCTTGAATATTGGTAAAAAAACAGTGCAATACCTACACGGTCAGATATCATATGGTATTTGTTTAGCTTATTGTATAATGACAGACCAGGCTGTGCACGCACACCCACGCTTGTGAATGGCATTGGTAAAAAGTATATATATAGGTATATAGGTATTTAAAGAGTACAGAGTAAAGAAACACACACATCTATACTTGTGTACATATAGTATGTACGTTGTACAATGTGCACATACCTATATAATACAGCTATTGCTGACAGACGACGAAAAAAAAAAAAAAGAGATAGGGAAAGAGAAAGAGGGCTTAGATAACTATGGGCGATTCAATCCTATTCAATTTCAATACAAAGAATACAAAAATATATATATATATACGATTGTTTAATTATTTGACGGTATAAATGCATGCGCATATATTTAATAACAGATATTTATACAGTCGAAGATAACTTAAAGTTGCAGGATTAAATGCTGATAAATATCACAGCTGTAAATCTATGATCGTATGACTAATCTTTTTTTTTCTCCACTTTTATTATCTCAATTATAAAAATTGTCGTCTTATTATATTTTCTGTAATTTATAATCATAATCACTAATCGATATCATGACCTAAATGGTAAAAAATGTCCAAAACTTAATTGGTATTAAATGAATGTAATAAAGTTTGAAACCAACTACTTCGAGCCATGCACTGTACGCCTCGAAACCGTTTAACCTTCGACCATTCTGCCCCAGGGTCTGGCAAACATCCAATGACGTCATATTTCGACCAGGATTATACGGGAGAAATTATTGAATGTATTAAAATTGCTGCATGACCGGTTGCAGTTGACCGGAATTATCAATTAATCTTATTTAGTCAAACGATTCTTTCGGACCCGCGCTTCGACTGCCTGTTTAAGGTGCTTCCCTATGCAATTACACCAGACCTGAAAACATTGGGAAAAAAGGTGTTATTAATCGGAATATCTCTGCCTGGGCACCGAAATTAATGAAACAAACTTCGTAGCGCAATTCTATGTACGATTTCAAACACGTACGGCTAAAAAAATGTTTTTTTTACGCGAAAATAGAGAAGATATCCATGTAAAATAACGCCTGTTTTCCCAATGTTTTCAGGTCTGGTCGAATTGCGTAGGGAAGCGCCTTAACAAGTTTGAGATTTTTCGGAGCTGTAAAAAAAATCAACCCCGAAATGTCTCAAATCGTGTTTTATTGAATTGAAAAAATTCCAAGGCTTTGGGGTGGAAGTTGGAATAAATTTTTTAATAAATGTATGCGTATATATGCGAACGATAAAATATAAGAAATTAAATTGGTGTATTAGGGGTTTAATTAATAAAGACGTCTCTTATCTCTACCTCTTATCGTGATTCAGTGATAATATCGTAGTGTTATAACATTAATTAGAACCGGAATCGTTATTTAATAATCCATGTCAGCTGTTGGAAAATAATTATCGAAACCCCCCTACGTATTATTATACCTATGTGCAAAAATTCATTCTTCCAAACTCGGTTATCAAACTCGGTCTGGTTTTTTTCCGATCTTTTAATTATATCGGGCAGCTTTTAGATGAAAATAAAGACCAGGATCTCACTAGCAGATCCAAAACCGTGCAAAATCCCTGCCTGAGGTATAAAATTCTCCCAGAATTTCTGAACAAATAAAGATCTGAGGATAAAGATCCGTAAGGCCATATAAGTTGTGTAAGTACCAGACGTGCAAAAAGCGATTAGTAAGATAGGTATTATTCACACAGACTGCATACAGGAGCTCTGCCTCTGTCCTATCCGTAATTTTCTAATGACTATTAATTATTATTGATTTCAATGTAGTAGTATTAATAAAATTCTGTTAGCTTTCACAGCGTATAATAGCCGATTATTTTTATTGCTAATTATTTTAACGAGCTCTCGACTTTTCCATACTCCAATTCCTTTTGATATCTTTCATATCTTATTCGTACTCTTTTCACATTCATATGTCAAACTCTGAATGAAGAACTGCAGCATAAATGGTTCTTAGGTACGACAGGTGACATGTGACAATTGCCACTTATATCTGCAGCAGCAATTTACAGTATGGTCATATTTTTCGACGTATATAAAAACACAGTTAGAGATACAAGAGACAAACTAGAAGCCATATCTGACTTTGAGTGATGATTAGGGGACCGTTATAAAAGCCTCTCGAAAGATTTCTTCCTATAGCAAACAGAGAGCGATCAAAAGCCAGGTGGAATAAGCACAATGATCAATGATTAAAACTAATTTATTGTTATTGTTATTATAAATTTTACTGAATAATAAATCTTATTCGCGGCTCATTATCCGCGTTTATTATATCAAACAAGGTTCACTTTCGATTCGAACTCTCATTTCACTTGCTACGCCAATTAAAAAAAAAAAAAAAAAAAAAACAATCTTTAAGAAAGCTAAATAAAATATCCGTTGATATTTTTCGGTACGGATAATCAACTTTCCTGATTATTCTTGACTCTCTTTAGTCTCGGTTGATGCACTTTCACTATGGGTTGCTTTTTCTATTTTCTTACTACGTCGCTTGTGATGCTGGTTCAATTTAAACTTTTCATTCTCCGAAGGGCTAGACGTTGCATCTGCAATACATCCGGAAACGCCTTACGGAGCAGCTTGCTTGGATCATTTTATTTTCTCTCATTTTCTCATAGGTATAGTAGGTAAAAAAAAAGAAGAAGAATGGATAAACGCAGATTTTTATTTCAATTATTTGAAGTTAAACTTCAAATTGTTTATTGATCGGTAATTAACTCAAGGAGTAAGGACGAAAAAACGAAAAAAAAAATGAAACCGTCAAAGCCAATAACCTGTGACGTCCACGTTCGGCTCTGAATCCCTTTTGAGATAGTTGATGTTGACTTTCTTTCGCGGTATACCGCTTTAATTATACCGAAGCAATAAGAGGCTTCAATTATTCACGTGTATAATAATTTCGCTTCTGTTGTTTCCGCCGACTTAATTTCTACAAAATTCCAGCTCTGTCAATTCAATACGAATCAAATCGTGGATAAAATCGATTCGATTTCAATCATCAATTAACAAATCATTATTTCAACGCTTCGATCGGTTTTCACCAATTTCACGATCAAACTGACAACCGTTCTCATCGGGCTAATCTGTTATTCTTATGAATTTCTCATTCCGTTAAATAGATCGATAAAGAAAAAGAAAAAAATTGATCGGTTTCAAGTAATATTCAATCCTAAGAAATGTTCACAATTCATATAAAACGATATTGTACCTAAACCGAATTTAATGCTAGATATCAACTTCTAATACTATTATTCACCATTCTATTTTTCTAACTATTCAGAAACCATTGTACAATTATAGAAATTATTATCTTATGTCTCGTCTCGTCTTCTAGTTTCTAATTTTTGTTGACAAAGCCTTTGCGTATATGTATACTCGGCTTAACTATAAATTAGTTTACGTGGGGGTGGCGAGAAAGGCGAAACGAATGGATATTTCTTTACATATATATATGTATATATGGGGATAGATGTGTGTAATGTATAATGTGCATTGCATATAAAAAAGGCAAAGTCACTATGCATGAAACAATTCATTGTTAGAGGCGTAAGCCCGTAGCTCAATGATTGCCACTGTACTCCAAGCTGTCCCCGTTGTCTTCGTTGTCTCTTCGTGTTCAACGGTGTTTCCGTAAAAAGTTAGTAAACTCATCGTATTTATTGTCGGAGAACTTTCTTCGGTAATAATTCGCGTTGTGCAATCATACCTTTATTTTTTTTACAATTTTTATTTATTTTTTTTTTTTGTATTAATTAACCAGAAATTATTTGAATGAAGAAACATAAAGAAAAGAGAGATATAAAAAAATAATAACAATTCTTTCCGTTATTTTGAAATATGATGGAATAAAGTTGACGAGAAATCGCTCATTTCGTCAAAGTGCAAACATCGTGACACATCCTTGAGCCGAGTGATACGTATATTATACTAATACCGCATAGTGTTGCGGTGATTTCCTGTCCTTACAATCGACAGCTATCTTTTATCGTTGTTCTTTATCTCGTAAATGTGTGTATAGATAGTCGTTCTATCGAGCAATTCTTCAGAATAATTACGTAATAGAATTTCTCACAATGTGAAAAAAGCTGAGAAAAAAAAAAAATAAAATGAAATAGAAAAAGTCTGAAAAAATGAATAGGAAGCGGAAAGGTCCTTCGTCGATTGACTCAGCTAGTCGTGGGACTTGCGAGTTCTCTCCCGCGCGCGCGCGGGATACTCAACATGTATGCTTTTATTTAAACCCATAATAATAACTACGCAATGTTAATTAACATACAATATAAACTCTATAAAGAATTATTAGATTCCCACGAGATCCCGTCTTTATAGTTTATGATTAAAATTCAATATGGCGTAACAGTTAGCCGCGAATATAACGAACGTCGGAAATGACGTATAGCCACCACAGCTGGTCTACTAGCTAATTATGAAACGTAATTTCTACAGATATTTTCCATGCCTTTAAATCACGTATAGTTAAATCAGCGATTGCGATTGTTCTGTGAAAAATCAGTCCGATACTCGAGTCAAGAATAATTCTGACGATCATTATTCCGGCTTATATAAGAGAAAGGATATTCTCTAGGAAACGTAATTAATCGTTACGTCAATTAATCTCATCGATTAATTCCTGCTTATTTTAATTATATTTTTATCACGATTCATACCGCGACTATAGCTTCGAGAGATCCGAACGGTCCTTCAAGATATTCGCTTTCTCAACTTAACGCCTGACCAGTTTATGCCAATAATCAAAGAGAAAAGTTCATTGCAATATATCGATCGCTCTCATTTTTATTTCAGACTATTAAAAAATCATTAATAATTATATAGAATTCTATAAACTATATTAGAAACGAACGATGCATTTGTCGTTAAATTACAACTATAGGTATAATTATTATAGTCGTCAATCGTAATGCTTCCGACAGTTAATAAATCATCTCGTAGATGCTGGATACTTGAAAGTAGTGGTACCGGTCATTCTAATATTGGCAAACGATCGTATAATTGCATAATAACAATTTACACGCAATATTACAAACCGGCAATTATTTTACCGGTTACACAACCTAAACCCATGACTTCGGTCTGCACCATAGGTGATACTTGAAGAACCGGTATACCTGGCTAACGACCCGATACTTAACTATACCAGACTAATAAACTAAATTAAACTGAAAGTTCGAGGAGCGCAGCGATTCAATTTGCGTAAAGTTCAATATTTTCACCTGAAACTCTTTGATTTATAACCGAGTAGGTAGAAGATAATGTTTCTTATTTACTTCGGTCTGTTTCTTCCTTTCCTTTCGCACATTTCACACCAATTTACCTCGTTTCTTAGTACTTGCATATAAATATATATGTATAGTGTATACAATCGTAGAAATACGTGAATCGATTTTACAGTTGATTTAAATCGTTTTTAGCCGGTCGCGGATTCTTGATCTTTGATCCCATTTTTACTAAATCATCATTTTTGTTCAATAAACGACCTAAATATTCTGACAATTTAAAGAAAGAAAAAAATATATATAAACCGGTAACGCGCATAACGTCTGATTAATGTTTCAAAAATTTTGTAGCGATCTAACCGTTTTCTTCGGAATAAAAAACGATTACTAATTAATCACGTGGCATGTAGGTATCTTCTGAGTCAGACCCAATACGATACCGTTTTTAACGAAAAACTAAACTTGTGATTTTTAAAAAAAATTTGATCCTCGTTATTGATTCGTGATCGTGAATTTATTTGTTATTTTCTTTTTTTTTAAATAAAATCGATTAGTTTACCGATCATTTGAGTCACCCTATATGCTTGGTTACATATGTATATAGTCCGTAGGGCAGTGGACTCTGGTTATCAGTTCCGGTATTACCAGTTCCTGACTTTCGAAGTGCAGAAAAGAAGGCAAATTAACAGGTTGACTTCGAACGATGGAGATACAGCTTCCATTTCGGAAAATATATCGGTAGACAAAATCACTTCCAATATATAAGAATAAGAAGAGATAAATCAAAGGAAAACACGACCATATAATCAGTGAAAGCCAAATGAGTCAATATATTTCTGATAAAAAGAGAGTTCGATCTCCTCCAGGAGCTGCAGCTCTTGTTGCAAACCGACTTTTCCACCTCAGTCACGTTTCGTTAGTTGCAGTTTGCAGCTACGTGGTAGGAAAGAAAAACATAGAGAAAATATAACAGACTATATGTTATTTGAAACTCGATCGTTCGACGATATCTCGTATTGTTTATTAAAATTCAATTTGCATTTTTATGCATACAAATATCATACACAGATATTTGAATCTCATAAAAACTACATCATCTTCTTAACATGCAGATCTGATTTATACGCAAATAATAACGCATGCTCAGGTTATTCAGATTCAAATTTTATAACCAGGTTCAAGAAACACTTGTTACATGGTATTTAATGGGGGTAATAAAACGCTTCCAGAATTCTATGAAACATTACGGAAAATTTTTTAGGATGTGTGAAACACGTGTTTTTCACACTTTCATATATTATCTGTCTTTGATACTATTTCAACAAGTTTTTTAACGAAAAGATTTCGTATTAGACAACTATAGAGTCTGTTATTTGATACACTTCATCCCGATACACATATCCTAAGATACTCGTCTTTCCTTCGTGGTCAGACGATCTACTTCTCGCATCGACTATATACTCAAGTTTCTAGCTTGACGTATGACGAGGTGTTGGTTTTAATTTAAAAGTAAACAACTTCCAGTGGATTTTAAAGATCGTTGACCTCGTCTCTTCCAAAATCAACAAATTGATCTTAAGCAATATATTTTTCCATACAATAAAGAGAGAAGATCAGAATGATCGGTCAAGGCTCAGTTTTCACTCCTCGGATATCGAAATTATTCTTTTTTTTTTTTTATTTGCAGCTTGAATTCAGGTGTGAGAAAGTCAAGGTGAAGGGAATAGTACCAACGAATAACCAAAGTACCGGAGAACCGGAGAACAGAGGAACAGTTAACCGGGTGACCGACCTCTGGCCCAGTTTACTGAGCTGAAGCATTACGCCCGTCACAAAGATCCTAAAACTCGTTAAAACGTCGCCGAAAATCAGACGTCCTAATTTCCCAAGACAGTAGCTATGCATCCAAACCCAAAACCCATCTAATCCCATTCAAAAAAACCAAGATGTTTTAAAATCCGCGGCTTTGAACTCTGTGCCCTGTATCCTGGATTTCGAATTTTTTCGGCTTTATTACAGGACTAAATTAAATTGTTTAATTAACTACCAGCTGAACGCTGAGTAAAAGTTCGTGTCAATTTTCAACGTCATGGTTATATTAAAATTTGACACTTTCAAAATTATCATTTACTACTCGGGATATCTCTCATCGCTGTATTTTTGAAACATGGATTCACGGGCTTGGTTTATACGGTGGACTATCTCAAGGATCCGAATTTGTCGCTTATCTTAATTATGGCAGATATAACTAAATCGGTTAACGGCTTCAAGCTAGTTGAGCATGAGTTCAGTTCAGGTTGCTATTATTTTTAATGTAATTTCCATGCAAAATTTAACACGAATTTCACAGATTCAAAATCATATTCCCTATGGTATCAAGAATATCGACTGTCCGTTGCAGTTTCAGAGACTTTATTTTTTTCAAAACGAATATAGTGATACTAAAATTCGCGATTTTTGATAGGAAATTTACTGGAGACTAGTAGGTTCAGTTTTACGAGAATATAGTACTTTTCGATACTAGTACGAAAATGTTGATTCTCATACGAGCGTGAAGCTTCTCGCCGGGTGACAATCACTTTATTTTTCAACACAACGTGTGCAAAATCGAAGTTTACGCACAGCGTATCAAAAATGTACATTTTTTCATATCGTTTATACAACTCCGAGTGAATTCTTTCTTTAAACTTTAATCTTTAATAGTGTAGAACGAAATTGACATAGCAGCTAATACACGGTGTTTAAATTGCGTGTCAAATGATAATTGACCTCGACGTAATGAATTTTATTGTTATAAAATTCATTAGTCTCGTCATAAAGCGTTAGAATTAAATTTATCCGGGCATTGTTAACGGTCCGAAGTCATTTTTGTGGAACCACAATCCATAGACGTGGTGATGCCTGCGACACAGTCCAAAGCCTCCGACGATGCCAATTAGAAGTGGAATTTTCATCTTTTTGCGGTGTTTTTTTATTTTCTTTTTTTGTTACGAATTTCTAACAAATAACGCGGAATATTTCTACCTCGTATGATATTATTGTTATATAAATATATATATATTTTTATTTTTGTTGTTTTTTTAATTTTCTTTACAGGGCGTGGATTTTTACGCTAATATAGTTGAGCGAATGCAAACACACTTAGCTACGCACCGTACCGTTAAGTCGTCACGGTGAGAAGACTTAACGCGCCGGAACCCTGGAATCGTTTATTTAATCGTACTCGTTATTGTTGTTATTGTTATTGTTGTTCGTGTTCGTGTTGTTGTCATAAAATTCGTTTGAAAAGATTGAATCATTTGAATGATTGTAAATCGCAAAAAGTGAAAAAAAAAACGGTATGTAATCGTAACGTGGAATAAATATTTGCCAGACAGAAAAACCGCATGCCGGAATAACAATCAAGATTCTGTTAGTTAGTTTCATTTCGCTATTATTCTAGCCTATTGATGGCAGGAAACTGATTCCGGAAATAGACCGGAAATTCCAAGGTTGGCACTCCCATGAACAAAAAAAGAAAAAAGAAAAAAAAAACCGTAACAATTGTTCACAGCTGCAGCATAGAATATTCAATTTACTTGAACTAGTATGCGACGAGTAGAGGCCAGGTGAAAATTCTAGATTTTAATATTATTTCCCCTCTAGTCTATACAGCCAATATCAAAAATTTTGAATCTAAGAACACCGGAGGTTCAAAATTTCGAAAGTTAAATATCCAAATAAAGGCCAAAACTTTCGAAACTTGAAATTCCTATAGAATTAGTTATTTTTTGTCTTCACATCCTGAGAAATAGACCGAAATTTTCTTTTTTTTCTTTCTGGGATTTCGGGGTTCTAGAATTTCGGAATTTTAATTCTGTAGACTTGAAAGTTTCTGAAAATTGTGAAAAAAAATCGTTCCATCATTTTATATACATGCCATCAATTTTCAATTTTTGAAAGTATACGTAAGGTACGAGATATAACAATAACATTTAATTGCATCATTAGTGCGTATACGTGGCCTTTAAACTTTATGATTATCATAATTGAGTAAATGAATAGGAACCGCGGTGTAAAAGAATGTATAAAATGATTACGCCTTATAGTTGTAAGATCAAGATTTAAGATATTGCTTGTAGTAAGATTATAAATTTTCGTTGAAAGTGTGCTTTATGACTATATACGGGGACCAATTTTCTAACCCATAATTCACCGCTCTTTGCTGAACGAGATGATTATTGCCTAGTGTTTTATTGGGCCAGAAACACTAAGTGGTCATATTTTTACTCCAACACCGTGACGGTGTCTAAGTCACGGTCCAAATTACCTTTTCTGGGCCTATAACAAAAATTTTTTGGAATAAACGTACCGAACGAAATGAAAAATCGTCAACGCGGTCTGTCATAATCATAACGAATTCAACAATGGTGCAATAAAAAAAATAAAAAAACGGCCAACAATCGGCATGATGCAGAAAAACCATTACGTTCTTTAACCAGCACTTCCAAACAGCTATATATATATATATATATATATGGTCATACTTACTTATCGTCAGCGAGCCGAACTCTGTTAAGCCAATTTTCCCAACGGGCTTCGTGCTCTAATACCCGTACGACCATGGATCCATATCATCGATATTCTATCACTCTATCAGACGTAGGAATACGAACCTCCCGTAATATATCGCCTCCACTGTTTCATCGCGAAGTAAAAATCTCTCAAATCTAATCCTTGTTTCCTTGATGTCAAAAAATGATATTGATCCCTATAGTTATTGAATAAAAAAAAAAAAAAATTGAATCTGCTTCCGGGACAAAGATCTAATCGAAATCTCTCGACTCTTCATACTATTGCAAAGACTAAATCGTTTCACTACGCTTTGGATTAAGATTATGGATAAAAGATTAGATGTCGTTCGTGCGGAAAATGAACGCTTGTTGCTATACCGTATCTATATCGTACCCGGTTGAAAAATCCGCGAAGACTTGCACCCCGCTTATTGCTAAGTCCATAATTACTGTAATATGGTTCTAGTGCAGCGGAACATAGCTTCGCCGATCCAAACTCGCTTATTATAGAAGCTACGTCGTTTTTTAAATAGAGTCAAAATCGTCGTCACAATCTTTGACGAAATAGGGATCAACGTATATGGCTTACTGCGGTGTAAACTGTAATTCGGATGATCATAAGCTTCTCTGAATAGAAAATAACTCGTGGAAATAACATATCCTTGCGTATTAACTCCTGCGAACGGTTTTTGACGACGCCGCCTTATTATTATATCCACTAGCTCGCTTTATCTAGTCCATGCGTAAGCGAACGCGTATATAGTATGTACCCAGAGAATTGAAGGCGAATTTAACGAGGCGAAAAAATAAAAGTATTTAACAATTGCCCATAGCAATTGGGTTTTAATTTTATAGTCAAATTTTTCATTGAGTCTAATCTCCCGCGTATGGGATCAAATTTTATTGATAAAATTGATTAAAAGCTACAGAATTGAATAATTTATCCCCAGAATCGTTAGAATGGTAAGAACTGCGAATAACCGTAATTCTGTATATACTTTTACACCAACATACGTGAAAGGGTACCGTTCATCATTTTTCCGTTCTCTGAAGCGATGGTGTAAATTCAAATTAACGGTAGACTTTCTTCTTCTTTTTTATCTCATGTGACACTCGTCTCTGGCCGGTTTATTAACGCCATTCGGTTTTATTCCATTGCATTAATAATGAATATATTAATCGCTAATTATCATCAGTAATATCTTGTCCTCATAGGAAATAGCGATACAAACTAACGCGAGCTTTAGTAGTAAGACGGGTAATTCCTCATATATATGGCTTGCGGTAATCAGGTCTGAATTCTTTGTACAAAAATGGTAACAAGTTTACAGAAAAAGTTCAGGAAAATGTTGGAAAATTCGAATTTTTCCCATCATTATTTCCGGAATATTTAAACTAGGAAATATTAAACAATGAAAGGGACATTTACTATGGGAAAGTGATCGATAAAACGTCCCTTTTAATCTGACATCGTGCTCGACGACAGTCGACCTCGCTCGACCCGGTTGCCTCGACCGGCTTCACGATCTCTTATGAGGCTTCCGGACTTCGTATGATCAGTGGCGTCCGAAGTAGTGGAGAAAATATCGCCTAGAAAAGTTCTTCAGTATTTAAAACCCGGTTAGGAACCACACCAGTGGTGGCTACCACCCCCTACTTTATCCCATTATCATTGGACAGATATCTGGTTAGCGAGGTTTCGAAACCGTGTCGCTTTATTGTTAGAAGATCCTTATACCTTCGTGCACGGTGTCAGAGATGGAAGTTTGAGCGGATCATTTATAACTTTGTAGAAGATTCTTACATAGAAAAGGGAAACAGGATCCATTCGAAATGGGAGACGTCATTGGTCAGTACTCTCAGCGAAGAGTTTCATTTTTTTTATTTTTTTCGATAAAAAGATAAGATATATCGTCACTATCATATCGCACGATTAAAAGTTGATTCATGGGTAGATCCGGCGAGCAGTTATCACTATTGTAGTTGTAGTAGTAGTAGTCGAATCGCGAAAGGCGAAATTCCTCTCGTTTCTATTGCCGTAAAAAGTTTTCAATGTGAGTAAGCAGATTCATCCGTGAAATATTTTAGCAATTAGCAAGCTTTCTACGATTTTATATACCTAATAGTATTCTATTACTTTTGGGAAAACACTTAGTAATCGTACGCCAATTGTGACAAATATATTTGACGAGGTGTTAACGCTATCGCTAATAAATCGCACAAATACTCGTTTAGCAACGAAAGAAAGTTTATCGCTATCTGTCAGACGGTGTTTTTTTTTTTATTCTATTTTTAACTCGATGCCTTGTCATTCATTAAATTATTTCCGTATATTTTTTTTTTTTCCACAAACTGGACTCTAGGTGCCTATAGTAGCAGCTTGTAGATTGCTCATCGATTGCTGCCTTGTTAAGATAAGATGTGATAATAAAAAAGAAACAAAAAAAGTTTACTCGACTCGTGGCTATCAGTAAAAAACAATTTGTATTCTCGCTTTTAAAAAAAGGTGTCTGAAATGTACCAACAGTCAAGGATAATACAGTCAAATCATTGACGTTTAACAAGTTGTTTGTTACATCGCATAGACTAAACAACTTACAACTTCTGCTCAAGTTACGGAAATCAAAGTATCAAGTTTTACAGTCAGTGGTAAACCGACTGCACACAAACTGCAGCTGTAGTCTCGCGTGCAAGTTCTATGTGCGTGATTTGATGGGTGAAATTATATTGCACAAACATGTTTTCTTCTATATATATCTGTAAATTCACCTCGGTTTATTATCATTGATGTTGTTTTTATCGTCATTCAATTATACCGTATAGCAAAGTGTCGTTTGCTTAATGGAAAACACCGTCCATCCCGTTATAAAGACGTATTTTACAATCCGAGTAATTGATATTTGCAGAAATGACCGGTGGCGGGACCAGCATGGCGTATCACGGTCTTAGCCAGCATCTGGATTTCGACGCGATCCCAGACCCTGACGAACGATTTTCGCTACAAGAATTAATCGGCGAAGGTACTTACGGCGAGGTTTACTCGGCACGCGACAAGAAAACAGACAGTCTAGTAGCTGTTAAAATTCTCGAAAATGTTGCTGACAATATCGAAGAAATTGAAGAAGAATACTTGGTCCTTAGGGATTTGAGCCTTCATCCCAATATACCTCTCTTTCATGGAATTTTTCTAAAGAGAGCACCAGCCCAAGAAGAAGACCAGCTATGGTTTGTCATGGAGGTTCGTAACTCCGGAATATCTGAAGGATTAATTTTCTTGACTATTGAATACTCCTGATTGCTGAATCCACATATATAATCATTTCGATAATCTATAATATATTTCTATTCGTCATCTTGTTAGTTATGCACAGGTGGATCAGTCACGGATCTCGTCCAGGGTCTGAAAAAACGTGGCAAACGTCTCTCGAACGATCAGATTGCCTACATCATCAGGGAAACTGTCCAAGCTTTGATTTATCTTCACAGTAACCACTGCATGCACCGTGATGTCAAAGGACATAACATCCTGCTCACTGAAAACGCACACGTCAAACTAGTCGACTTTGGAGTATCATCTCATTTGGCTGCTACTATGGCGAGACGAAATACTTCCGTTGGAACTCCTTACTGGATGGCACCAGAGGTAAATAACATCTTGAAGAAAAAGATTCTACCACATCCGCTGACTCGGATTATTTCTTCATCGATTTAAAGCGCACGTACTTCGTTGCTCCTTTTCTCCTTTTCTCAAGACTAGTCAAGTCGAAAAAGATAATTGTGGTCACGACTTTGATACAACTAGTGATTAATGTCTGTATTTATTTACGTTATCGATCAATCAAATTTGAAAAAAAAAAAAGAAAAAAAAAGAAATCCATGTTAGTCTAGTAAGTATGGAACGATAAGTTTGATATTTGGTATGATATTAGGTGATAGCGTGCGAGCAGCAGTTGGATTCATCTTATGATTCACGGTGTGACATTTGGTCCGTTGGAATCACAGCGATTGAGTTAGCTGACGGTGACCCACCGCTGTCCGAACTCCATCCTATGCGAGCTCTATTCCAAATACCAAGAAACCCTCCACCAGCTTTGAAGAATCCTGATCTCTTTTCTCCCGAGCTTACCGACTTTATCACCGAATGTCTGGTCAAGGATCTTGAGCATCGTCCTTTCGCTAGTGAACTTTCCGAGCATCCACTCCTGGTCAATGTTGGTGGAGTGCTTGACCAAGTCCGTGAAGAACTCCGCGATGAAATAGCTAGACAACGATCAAATGGTCGCGTTCAAAGGCAACCCGAAGTCACCACGAAACATGGCAAGCTTAAAACTGACAGAAAAGCAAGGCCGGAAAAAATGTACGTCGATGATCTCGCCGCTTTGGACCTCCTCTCCGAGGACGCGATAGTAGAGCAACTCCAAAACCGGTACGAACAGGCTCAGATATACACCTACATCGGGGACATCCTGGTAGCAGTTAATCCCTTTACGAATCTAGGACTTTACACGGGAATGGTGAGTAATGTTATGTTAATGAGCTCTTCCTGCTTGTTAATGAATTATGAATCCTTAAATCTTTCAGCGGTAATCCTGTGGTTATTATTTCCAGGAACAACGACGGTACAAAGGTCAAGCCAGGTCGGATAATCCACCACATATCTTCGCCGTCGCAGATGCTGCCTATCAAGCATTACTACATCAACGACAGAACCAGGCAATAGTCATCAGTGGTGAATCTGGAGCGGGTAAAACTGAGAGTGCTAATTTGCTGCTCAAGCAATTGGTCTATTTAAGCAAGGCACCAAATCGTAATCTTGAAGAACGGATCCTGCAGATTAATCCGATCATGGAAGCATTCGGTAACGCTACTACTGGAATAAACGCAAATTCTTCAAGGTTCGGCAAGTATCTTGATTTGACCATGACCAAGGGTGGCAAAGTTACTGGAGCAAGAATTGCTGTGTATTTGCTGGAGCAGTCCAGAGTCGTAGCTCAGGCGGAGTAAGTCTTCATAGTTTCGACAGATACATTTGCAAGGTGTTCGATGATGATAAAATCGCTCGGTTATTTATTTATTTTGAAATTCTTTTACAGAGGTGAGCGAAACTTCCACGTGTTTTACTACATGTACGATGGTCTCGACGCCGACAATCGATTAAAGGAGTTCTACCTGGACTCGGGTCTACGAAAACAGCACAAGTACTTAGCCGATCATAATCACACCTCGCAAACACACATTGATAAGTTTCAGCAGCTTAAAGCTGGCTTCAAAGTACTCGGGTTCAGGGATGAAGAAGTCGACACTGTTTACGGTGTCCTCGCAGCGATCTTACATCTTGGTGATATAGAGTTTGCTGAAGTTGCCAGCGAAGATAACACCGATAATAAAAGCAGAGTTATCGATATGGCTCCACTTCATAGAGGTAATCCGAACAAATTGTGTCTTTAAACAATTCATTTGATAATACGATTCCAGATCATTTTTGAACTTGACGAATATTTGTTACAGTATCAAAATTGCTGGGTGTTGAGGCAATCGATCTTCTAGAAGCGATTACTTCGAACTCGGTAGTTACTCGGGGTGAGACGATCACGCGAAATAATACCGTTTCCGAAGCTAGTGCAGCTCGTGACGCAATGGCAAAGGGACTTTACGGTCGTCTCTTCGATTGGATGGTCAACCAAATAAATTGTCTATTAAGCTTTGATCGCGCCAGCTACGAACCATTAGCGATTGGTCTTCTAGACATATTTGGCTTTGAAAATTTCCCCAGAAACTCGTTCGAGCAGCTCTGCATCAACGTTGCAAATGAACAAATTCAGTACTACTTTAACCAGCACATCTTCACCTGGGAACAGCAGGAATACATGGCAGAAGGCATCCCCGTTGACCTAGTCGAGTTCTCAGACAATCGGCCAGTCCTTGATATGCTTCTTAGCAGACCGATAGGTCTGCTTGCTCTTCTCGATGAAGAGAGTAGATTCCCTAGAGCAACTGATAGATCTCTTGTTGGTAGGTGTTTTCGGGTATTAAAAGCCATTTTTTACCATCAAGACTTTTTGGATCACGATCTTATTCAATTTTTAGAAAAATTCCATAGCAACGTAAAGTCCAAGTTTTACGTACGACCAAAGTCTGACGCCATCTGCTTTGCTGTTCATCATTTTGCTGGCCGTGTTGTGTACCAGGCTGATGGTTTCTTGGAGAAAAACAGGAACTTCTTGCCGCCTGAAGTCATCCAGTTGGTTCGTCAGTCACAATTCGATATGGTTCGGTTTTTGTTCCAATGCCCGATAACAAAGACTGGAAATTTGTACTCTGCACTTCATGATACGGGTTCGCGAAAGATGACACAATCCCAGCAAAGCACGAAGGTAAAACCTCGATAATATTTTGACTTATTGTATTAAATGGGCATGGCGCTGCAGCGTTGTTCTTGCCACTAAAAACGAACGCTTTTTCATCATTCGCTCCAGCTACGAAGATGTTCTTTGTTTCGTTTCGGCTTACGTGTCGCTTCCAAGGCTTTGATCGAACATATGACCTAGACGATACTAATGAATATTTTATGCGCCGAAAGGATCTTCCGGCGGTCCCAAAAGCTTTGAAACTATTTCAGGAACGGTACACCAGTCGCGGACTTGCCTCACAGTCAAGAGCCCAGCAAACGGTAGCTACCTACTTCCGTTTTTCGTTGATGGATCTACTTCAAAAGATGGTATCCGGCTCACCGCAATTCGTGCGATGCATTAAACCAAACGATTCGAAAAGTCCACGACTCTTCGACAAAGACAAAGTCATTAAGCAGCTCAGATACACTGGAGTTCTGGAAACCATAAGAATACGACAGAATGGATTCTCTCATCGTATTCCATTCAACGATTTCCTCAAGAGGTTTGCTCGACATTTAATACATAAAAATCTTGTGTCAAAGAATCCTATCATTCGTTAATTTCTAATTTTTTTTTTTCAGATATTGTTTCTTGGCGTTCGGTTACGACGAACGAGTGGTAGCAAATCGTGACAATTGTCGTCTGCTTCTTGTCCGTTTGAAAATGGACGGTTGGGCTCTAGGCAAGACGAAAGTTTTCCTCAAGTATTACCACGTCGAATTTCTCTCAAAGATGTACGAAGAGCAATTAAAGAAAATCATCATGGTCCAAGCTTGCATTCGACGATGGTTGGCAAAGATTAGATACAGAAAGCAGAAGTGGCAGTTTGCAGTATCCGTAGTTACTCTGCAGAGACACATCCGTGGTTGGCTTGCCAGGAAACATCTTGAGGAACAAGCTGCCAAACAAAGGGCCGAGGAAGAAGCGCTTGCACTGGAGAAGGCACGAGGTAAACACAGTCTCTCATTTGATCTAATAGCCTTCAAAGGACACAAAAAGCTCTTCTAATCTGTAAATGCAATTTCAGAGAACGAAAAGACTGGGATGAGCTGGTTCAGGGCTAAACTGTTGCGCAACATGTCGCAGGATCAAGTTAATGTTGCCGCAGTGAATGAGCTGGATAAGGAAAAGGAGAATCTCAACGAAGACTCGGCAGCTGTGATTATCCAGAGTTGTAAGTATACCTTGCAGAACATCTTGAAGAGATTAGTTCTTCGTTGTATCAGATATACGTTAAATTCTTTCGCGATAGATTTCAGAGGTTTTACTATCCGGCGACGATTTGGCTACGAGCTTGAGGAGAGATTCAAAAGGCTTTTGAATAACTATGACAACAAACAGGATGGTCTTCAAGCTCTTCTTCGCGAAGGATTGAGAAATGAAGACGCCGCGTTTATTGTACAAAGATGGTATAGAAAGGAGGAAATCGTTAAGAAGAAGAGGTCTGTTCAACCCCCGCGAGATCCCGTGCATTCAAAGCTGAGACAAGCCGATCTCATCGCTTTCTCACAGAATGTAAGTTCGTGAGAATCTTAGCTTGGGAGTTTCGAGAAATTTAATGACTTCTACAACGGAATCAATGCATTTTAGGTTCACATGAAAAATCAAGACGTTCATAAGAACTTACGTAGAAACAAGCCAGGCGTGCGATTAAACGATGTCGAAGAACCGCCACCAGATTATACGCGTCCTGATGGTTTCGACATGGTTCACAAGGTGCTGGAGTACCGCAATGGTAACCCTACCGATGCTGAAGCAACAACAAAGTACTACAAAGATCTGAAGGACGAAATGAGCAGGTGAATATTGAGACCCGATAATGAGAAAAGAAAAGATATTTCTCCCATGTATAATAGTATATTTGTCGGAATATGGGACATGTGATGATTTAATTTTGTGATAATTTTGACGCTCGCATCGAAAGTGGTTCGGAATTCGAAGACGACGAAGTTGGCTGGGACTCACCGTTGATACAGCGCGAAAATGACCTACACCCTTCGTCGAGGTACGACGATATTATATCCAAAGCAAAAGGCTTTGATAGTAGACAAGGAATGAACCAGGAAATGATGGCCTCTTTCGAAAACCAATTACATAATTTTGATTTTGGTTTTAGAAAGAGTTCGTTGTTTTTTTTTTTTTTGGGAAAGCCTTTTCAGTCGTAGGTTGGCTAGACTCGCTTTTACAGTAGAAATTGGACAATTTTATTTCGGCTTGATATTCCACTAAAATCATCGTTTCCCCGGCGTCTTTTACGAATCGAAAAAAATTAAATGCCATAGGGTGCACACCAGTCAGATCCTGGAAGTCGATGCAGAGCGGAGAGAACGCCTGATGACACAGGGCGACTACACTCTCGCTCAAGAGCAGCATCTCTCGGAAATTTGGCACACGGCTTTGCGAAATTCAGCAGAGTCGCGTTCAGGCGACAAACAGACCAGGTCTATCTTCTAGTTGTTCTTCGTCGTTAATTTTCTCAGATTATTTCTTTCTTCATTTGATAATTTCTCGTTATACTAATCCCGTTTCTTTTCTTTTTTGTTTTTTTTTTATCTTTCGTCATATTATAGCAGAGGTATCATGGAGAACTTTCAGGTAAAATTATTTTCAGACTCTCCCCTTGATCCTCCGCCATTATATCGAACGGTTTTTTATAAAATATATTTACACCTATATGAAAATAGAAAAATTCTAGCGCCAAATACAATGCAGATTTCTTCATTTGGCAGTGAAAAACGGACACGGTTTCTCAATAGCGCTAAAATTCTACAACAATAAAAAAAAAAAATTGATTGATTGTGTTTTTTGAAACATGAACAAGTGTATGGTTTTTTTTCTTCTTTTTCTTTCGCAGTACAAAGATTAACGGAGTATATAACCACAACTTGCGGCCCTCTCCGATCATTTGGAACCAGCAGAAGCCTCGAAACCATATACCCAACATCATTTCACGTATCAACGATTCAAATGGCTTACGGTACAACGAGCAGTTCAGAAACCAGCGACATTTGGAAGCCATAAACCTAGCTACAAAAGCGAACAACCAGCCCCGAGTATCTCGAGAAAATGGAATGATCAACGGTGCTCGAAACGGAATTGAAAACGGATCTCAAAACAAGCCAATTATTGGTCACAATATCATGAATGGAAACAACGCCTATCATAAGGCAGCAATCCCAGCACCACGAGGAAAATATCACAACCAATCATCCCCCGAACTTAGACAACTTCTTAGACCCAACGTGGAAGGGAATCACCCTTACGCAGGACCACGATCGAACGAATATTCGAACGAGGACATGAACGGACCTTATAATTTCCGTCAGTTGTTAAGACCAGCGGAATTCCTACCGACTGAATCTCTGAGGAAACGAAAGGGTGGACTTTCAGCGAACGGTCTTATCATACCAAAACAAACTCTCCCAGAGAAACATGTGAAGAGAAGAGCACCCCTAGCGCCCAATAATCTACGTAGTGCAAATGTCAAGTGACAGTAGCCCGGTGTTTTGGGGTGAAGTTTCAAACCCCTTGACCCGGCCTCGATCTTCACTTCCAACTGTTTAAATGAAGACAGATTATCAATCAATTGATTTTCACTTCTTCGGAACTTCGTACTTCGATTCTAAATGCACAGGACTTTGATGTCCAACGTGAATTAAATGGCTGTGCAGATTTTCTTCATTACTAAATAGAAAAATCAATCGTTTCGAGGTACGTATTTGGTTCGATTGATAAACACCCTTACGAGATACTAGCATGAGCGAGCCTACACAGCATTGTCCCTAGAACCACCCCTAAAGTGGAAAAACACTGCTTTGTACTTGCCTCTTCACCATCGTCCCCTCTTTCACGCTCTGACAGATTTTAATCTGTTAATTCCTGTCTCGTTTAATCCATTTTACAAAGTGGACGAACGGATAAAGACATGTGAATGATTAATCTACGGTCATAGTATCCAAAGTGACTAATATTCCTTTAAAATAATTTAAACTTCACTTACGTTAGCCCGATTAAGGGCCAATACAATGCGTTGTAGAACTAGTCATTTTTCAGCTTTATTTAAGACTAATCTTAGCCACATTAACACTTACATATTAAGTGATTATATAACTTATAATATTTACTTGATACTGTTACTGTGTGAAGTAAAGATTTGAAATAAGGCACTAAATGGTAGAAAACTTCGCGCCTTTACTTCTTTCATGCAATTATTGCGATCATGAAAATTGAGCTTTAGGCACGAATGATGATAAACTATTAAGCATGATAATTCGAAACTCTGTTCACCAGCAGAAATGGAGCTAATTGTTAGTCACAGCCCCGTTTCCTCTAAGGCTGTACCAAAAATATGTTATAGTAGTAATTAGCTCTTACATGAATACGTCCAATGAAATAAATATAGATTCCAGTTTTATTATTAGAATATCACTGTTGCGATAGACTACGCAATTCACAGTTTAATCGTTATTATTATTATTATATTATTGTTGACAATTTTAGAGTCTAGCACCTATATAAAGGTCCCATTATATTATTAAGATCGAAATGAAGAGAATTTGAAATTTATCAAAATCACTAGTGTCTAGAAATAGATTGTAAATACATATTTTCTCTTTTTCGATTATACGAAATGATACCAAATACAAAAATATATTACGATGTACCATGTCCTGACTTTTTCATTTTACACAATCGTATCTTAAAAATTGACTAGCGATGATTGAAAAATACTTAAACAGTATTAAAAGTGAGATTTTAGTACCTGCCGTCAACTGCACTGCACTAAGTCCTTACTTTTGCAAGCCTTCTTGTCAATGTCGAAGTAAAGCCCGTCGCCGCACGAAAATGGCACGGCTTTAAAATCGTTTTCGTTCAGTTTCTGGCATATCCAAAACTTTGCACAGTTCTGGGAGTTCCTGATGTACTTAAAGTTAGACCTGGCACAGGCCGTCTTTACATCATCATCAGCATAAGCACCCTTTGCCACTGACGTCATTATCCTATCTTCGGTTTTGTCTGACGTAGAACGTAAGACACGATTCAAGGCGTTTAAAAGAGGGTATCGCTTTCCGCACAAACCACGGTGGTCATCTGTCTCCAAACTCCAAGTCATCACTCCTCCGAGGCCCATATTTTTTGCATATTTTGCTTTCTCGGTGATGCTTCTATGGAATCAAAGACCACGATTTATGATCGACTTTTTTACCAAACTAACGCGTCTTTCAATACGATTAATATCTTCTTTGATGTCCTTTATGGACAGCACGATGATAAAATTGTACTCATACTTTGGGTTCTTACCTGTCGTTTTCATAGCTTATCCACTGATTTCCTGAGTAAGCATAAGACGCGTGCTTTTCATCGTCCCAAACAGTTGTCCATGAGTCCTGCGATGTGAGATTGCAGATTTCATTGTAGCCAAGAAATCCTTTCTGTTGAGTGTAAGGACCTTCTTGACCAGGTCCGGTGGCTGGCGATCCTGGCACGTGTTCAGCAGAATTTTTCAGAACAAAAGTTAGCCCGTAGAGTCCTGTGCCAAGGATTAGCTTCTCGGCTGGTGCGCCTTGACTCAGCCAGAAATGGACCGTCGAATTCTAAATGCACAGAATTCTGTATGAATACTTCTAATGATGAAATGTAATTAGAACGAGAAAAGATTTACTCACAACGTTGAGACTCCGATCTAATTCCGATGTTTCTTTAACCCCAGCATAGAGAGGTGCAGAATGGCCTGTGTGCGAGCTCCAGGATCCATGATAGTCATACGAAAGTAGATTAATGAAATGCAAGTACTTTGAGATTTGCGGAATATCGTAGGACGTTTTAGCAAACATTTGTGACGCTCCTACAGCGGCGGATAAAATTAGTTTATGTTCATCAAAGCTCTCGCGAAGTTCTTTCAAGAATAGAACATAGTTCTTTACATCATCCGGACTACCACCACGTTGGGTAGGAAATTGCCAGTCGATGTCAAAGCCGTCAAACTCATGACGAAGCACAAAGTTAACGACATTTTTCACGTACGTTGTTCTTAAAGAACTGTTTGCCATGACCTTAGAATAGGCTACAGATCCTTCGTCCCATCCACCAGTTGCTACAAGGGTCTTTAATCCTGAACTGATATTTCGTAATGCGTTAAACTTTTGGAAACCAGCTTTGCCCCCCGCATCAGGCAAGGCAACCCATGGATCTACAACCCGGACATTTCCATCTTCGGTTATGCCAACAAAAGTGAAAATCAGATGTGTGCAAAGGGTTGGATCTATGTCCGAAATGTCCATATTTCCATTTCCGTTTCTGTATACTGCCCAGCTTCCATAATAGCAGACTATTTTAGCTGTGAGAAAAAAAAAAAAATGTTCTATATCAATGTTTCGTCTCGTTGTAGAAAAAAGGAACAAACTGTTACGACGGTTAGAAGTTTCGTGGCTCGATTTTCACGAAGAAAAATTAGGTGAGGCAATTTATGAAGTAATTTTATCGACTTACATCCGTCAGCGTTACATATGCCAATCCACATCAGCCAGAAAGCGCAAAACGAGACACACAGCCTCATATCTGTGCGAGGTAAGAATAATCTCTGATGAGGAAACAATCGTCACTTCTGAGAACCTCTTTCACGTATTATGATCTTCGTCGATGCAGTGAAGTCGTGTGATTTGCTATACGTAACGCTGTCTAATTGTTACCAACTACTAATCAGGCAATTCCGATGATATAAAGTCGTATCATTCTCTTCTGTGCCGTAATCTGCTATAAAAATCATGAAAACGCATAAACAATTCGAAATTAACACTACGAAAACATAAAAGCAGTAGGTCGTAATTATATGGACGAATACGACTGTCTACTTCTAGATTCTTACAACGCCAACAAAATCAATGCCCAACAGACGTACGTATCTATATTTTAACATACGACCTTCTCCTTTCAATTGTTAAATTAGCCATTTTTTAATTATCTTCCAGGATTGTTATCATTACTTTACTTTTACGAATGAGAGAAAGTCGTATAATATCACTTACGAGTTTATGGAATTAGTTGACGTGATTCGCTGGGACTTACGACGTTCTGCTTCAACTTGGCCAATTTTCAATTTCAACATTAATTTACAGATTTTTTTTTTAGTTCTTCGCATAAATAGATACGAAAAATATTATACGATCGTTTGATTTTCACAATGCTAAGCGGTCGTATACTGGCACTTACGACCTTATGTCATTAGACATACGACGTGGCATCAAACGTGCGTTTTCTCACTTTTCTAGCTTACTTATCACCCGTTGTTTACGACTAACTTATGGAAAATTACGCTTCTTTAAAATCAAGACAGAGAATTACGATCGCGTAACACATGTGACGAGACACTGAATGTCAGGTTTAAGTGAAAGGACATAGATCAACACGCGCGCCAAGTTAATCGTATCTCATTAACCGGCTAGACTTGGCTTCAACAAGGCAGCCAGCTTGGCAAGGATGTAAGTAAATTGCGAAGAAATATAGTGACAAAAATTAATGAATTCTTCTAAATATCTTCTAACGTTATATTTTTCTATTTTTTTTTTTTATCCGTCACGTCGGAAAACGCAAAAGAAAACCTAGTTCGTGTGAATCTCCGAAAATGCCTCCACGGTGACTTTCAAACGCGGTGCTTTTGCATTTGGAGTTGGGGTTGGAGTTGCGAAGCTTTGTGGGATAATCGCGACCCCCGATGCTGTCCCATCTTCTTCACCGGAAATTTTCACGACGTTGCAACCCGAAGAGGTGCTTATCACATGGTTGACAAGAGATGAAGGTGTTAACGAATCACAAGCTCACCGCAAGTTTATAGGAAATGATTATGCAGAGTTTATGGCTGTTTTATGACTCTTGTGACTAATAAATTGGAAACATACTTCCGGAGAATGAACCTTCTGCATCTCCGTCGACTGCAAGTACCACGTTTTTGTTTGATATCGATGTGTTACGATTTGTATAATCATCGGGAGAACATGATAACTTTATTTTCTAAATAGTACTTTTCAAAATAGTACTTTTTGGCAATATTACCCTCCAAAATAGTACTTTTCGCAATAGTTTCTTTTGAAATAGTACTTCACACTCGTTCAGGAATCAACACCTAGTCGCACTATTATCGAGATAGTACTTTTCGAAAAGTACTATTATAAAAAAAATTTATAAAATGTTATGGTCTTCGTAAAAATTTCAATTCCAATTTTGAACATATTTAAGAATGAAACGATGAACGATTCCTACTTTACAACATAAACGTAGTTGATGCAAAGCTTCGGAGATGCCTCTGCGGTGTTATTTGAAACGCGTCGAACCTGCGTCCAGCGTCGCGACGCCTGGTGGGGTGAACGTGACGCCGTGGTCCGGCGCCGGCGTCTCTTCTTCACGTGAGTTTGTTGCGTCGCCACAACCCCGAGGGGCGCTAGTCGCGTGGTTGATGGCAGTAAAGGAGGGAGAGAGGGGCTAACGAACCGCGAGCTCGCCCCGAGTCTACGGAGTGCGGAGTTGTATACGAATCATGGCGACACCCGACCCCGTAGACCCGGCTACCCTAGAGATTAAGACCCGTAGCATAGAACAGACACTACTCCCTCTAGTAAAGCAGGTAAGATGTTTAATAAAACGAACAAAATTCGCCTATAACTTTCTTCATCACCTATAGCACACAACTACTCTTCTATATAGATGATAAAAAAAAAGATTTTCCTTCCGACTATCTACTTAAAGTAAAAACCTGAAGTGAAGTGTAGTGTGTGAAGTACGATGATCTGTTGCACCCACAGCACGCCTCTTTTCCTCTCACTCACTTTCTCTTTATCTCTATCTCTCTCTCTCTTTCTCTCTCACCCTATATATCTCTCTGTATTTTTCTATCTTGGTCTATTTTTTTTCTTTCTTTCTCACTTATTCTCTCCCACGCCTGGTGGTTCGTTTCTTTTGTATTTTTGCGTCTCGTCAATGACACGTGAGAGAGAAAATAATAGAGAGAGAAATACGGGGGGAGAAAAAAAAAAAAAAGAAAAAAAAAAAGTGTACCAGGGACAGACGGAGATAGAAACGAAACGGAACGGAACTGAACTAAACTAAACTAAACTACGACGGTGATAGCACGTTGGTTGAATGTGAATCTGACTTAAGGTATCTAAAAATAACTTTCGCTTATTCGAGTCGTTATGGAATAATTTTTACGTTAATTGGTATTTTTAAATATCTCGGTTGGATAAAAATAAAAAAAAATTTAAAATTATATATATATATATATGTATATATTAATCGATATTATAGCATGGATACATCGAACCAGCCTCGTATTTCCCATCGCGTCTTATGGTTGAAGATAATAAAATAACTTGTTTATCATAGATATATATATATATATACAGCAAGGTCTTTCTTATACAACGCTTATACTTCGTATAGGTTGAAGATATATTATAAAATTGACGTTTCGCGTGACAACCTACTGACAATCTTCAACCGCATGCTTCATTCTATAACGACAGTTTTGACTGATCGTCAAGACAGGTAATATTTCGTTTCATTTATTTATTTATTTATTTATTTTTCTTTCTTTTTCATATTCTATATTTTAGTCAAATACAGAAACAAGAACACTAGGTAGGATTTATACTTTCATTTTTCATTTTTTTCTTTCTTTTATCACGGATATATTCATATTCGAATAATATATCCGTACAGAAAAGTCGATGATTGATGATACTGCATATAATCGAATATCGACTATAAAACAACTACGAAATAATGTTGAAGATATAAAATAAACGATGAATAAAAAAGGGATGAGAAAAAAAAATAAATAAATAAATCACATAACAAAGTGGACGCTGTACGCAGATATTGCAATCGTTCATTTATAATCACCGTATACACGCACCTTATAATTCTATTCTTCTATCACTTATCTATGACGTCATCTATCATACGTATATTTAATGTAAATCGACAATCGTCGACCTGTACGTTTATTCCATTTTCCCTTTCCCGTTTTTCCTATTCTTCTATTATTCTTCTTCTTCTTCTTCTTCTTCTTCGTTATTCTCTTTCTTCGTAATTTTCAGACTTATATATAATGGCTCGTCGCTCTGCACGAATAAACTACATAGAATATAGAATTTCTTGCACAACAATTAGGTATATATAATATAGGTACTGCACTACAGCACAGTATCGTAAACAGCTCGAATATAAGTAAGTAAGTAAGTAAGTAAGTAAGTAAGTAGGTAAGTAGGTAAGTAAGTAAGTAAGTAAGTAACGCTTAATTATTTTTCTATTTTTTCAATTATTATCAACAGAACTACTAATAGATAATTAATGGTTTTGAATATAAAACGACGTTTCAAAACCTCAGAATTTTCCCACAAAAAAAAATAAATCAAATGAAAATTTAGAACTAAACCCAACGAAAAAGAGAAAAAAAAAAAAAAATTAAGTGCGTTCTTACGTGTGAGAAATACACGTGGCAAACTGTGGCTGTAGCCGAAATATAGACGCCAAAAAGTTTTACTTTGTAGCCCCCTAATTTCTGCCCCCCCCCCCCCCCCCCCCCCCCCCCCTTTTTACCCCACGCCCTTACCCGCCTTACCCCCAGGGTACCAGGGCAAGAGAGGAAAGAGGGTGCAGGGCTCGGTTGTTGGTGCATGGCACGGGGGCGATCGTTACGAACTGCACCCACTTGTTAGAGCTCCGTCTAGTCAGCCCCACTACCCCTTAACCCCCTGCTACGACCCCCGTCGGCCCCAACGGCGCCACCCGTCGCGCCCTCCGTCCCCTTTTATCGTCGTGGTCCTCGTGTACGTATCTATGTGTGTATATATATATACACGTATCTTATGTATTATGTATTTTATACCTATATGTGTAATTTATATATGAATGTATGGGGGTGGCCATGAACGCGGCGGATCTTACTCGAGTGAACCGTTGCTGAACGAACGAGCCTCTAGATTCGGGTTGGGGATGTTATGCAGGATACCTAACGTGCATCATGATATTTGGGGGAAGCTAGCCAGCTTATTGTCCGGGGACGGGGATTTAACGATTGAAATTTTATAATAGGGTTTCATTAGACTAGACAAGGAACGGGGTTATTATCAAATTCAGAAATTCGGGCATCTCTACCTATGGTACCTATACAGGATTATTTAGATATTTTTAGGGTAGATTTCCCGTGACAATATAAAACTAAATTTCCTTTACCAAAAATTCGTGAGACTTATAGTTTCCGAGCTACGGACGATCTTAATTTACCAATCGCAGAGCGTTCTGATCACACAGACTGGGCACCGCTCGACTTCCACCCAGTCTGTGTCACCTATAAGTTCTGTGATCGGTCAACTAAGATCTTCCATAACTCCGAAACTATTGTGTCCCCGAATTTGTGGTAAAAGAAAATTATTCCTAGAATTTCTCAATGAATTTGATCTCAAAATATGGTCGACTCAACCCGAATCACCCTGTAGACTATCATTCTTCCTTTATTATTATCGCAATTCCGTAAACTAAGAACCGATGTATGCAATCTGGTGATAATCGACAAGCGATACAGAATCAAAGAGCCTGAGATTTGGAAACGAATATGGGACTCGGTACTTTGCATAGCATGAAGGTTTCTACTTTTTCCCGTGAATTTTATTCAGTCTTTTCCAATAATTAGTTGTTTTTCTATTTTCTTTTTGTTGTTATTTTTATTCATCTTGATCAGAGTAGTTTTTTAAAAATACTATATACTTCAATTCTTTGCCAATCGGTTAATAATTATTGGAAACATGTATATAGCTTTACGAAAAATTTTAATGGCGATTTATCGGTTCTTCAGAAACAATCAGATTTCAATATAAAGTTTACAATTTAATTGAATTTGATACTGCTATTATTATTAAAATAATATAGTGTGGTTCAATTTATCATTTATCATATTATACAATACGGTAATAGCGAATTGCAAATTATTCGCAAACCACTCATGAATAATTTACATTTCAACAAACACTCGATGATTAAAGAAATAAATAATACATTATCGAATTCTCGATAAGTTTAATTGCATATTTCAATTGTGCATTTCATCAATAATAATAGAATAGAATATATTGCATTGAGATCAATATCCCAATAAGATATTTTTTATTTTTTTTTCTTATTTTTGATTCGCTTATTTTCATTGCATTGAAGATGATTGCTTTTTTTTTTTAATGGCAATAAAATGAAAGGCAAAAAAATGAAAATAGAAAAAAAAAAAAGCCACGTCAAACCATACGCGGAACGGATGCCTGAAATATTCAACCCTCCGTAAATTCCTACGCTCGAGTGACGCTTACAAGAACAAACAGCCCAGAGGGCGGTTTATGGAGCGTTTTTACCAATTTTGTATTTTTTTTTTCTTTTTTTTTTTTATATGTCCCGGTTTTCTGCCATGTTTGCCGTTTTTGTCTCTTCCTCGCGTTCGTTCGACCTGGTTCTGCAGATTTAGCGAGAAACGCGTTGATGATTCGAATCCCAGTCGGTAATATCGTACGCTTTTAATACTCGAGACTACAAGACCTACTGTTCAAACGAAATCGATATCACTCAGTTAATGCTACCAACTCGTTTCCTACAGGTCCATAAGACACAGACCAAAAGGGTTCATCCCGAGGTCACTGCAGACTCTGCAGACTCGTTTCACCTGTGTCTCGGAGTCTGGCTTGAAACAAATTCTGAATATACTCACAAAGGGTGAAACAGGTGTGCGAAACTTAAAAACCCCTCAAGTATGAATAGCATTCTGGAAAGTCCTGCAGTACAGGAACAATATAGAATCCACGGATAAAACTTTTACAGGCAGAACTCTTGTCGTTTCGTTATTTATGAGCATTCCGTGACGTAAATAACGGTTTTTAAGACAAGAGATCTGGTATATAGTATATGTATAATATATATATACTACATAGCTATACAGAAACTCAGAAATCCCTCAGAGATTGGAACCCTCTGTGAAAGCCTAAGCCTTTCGTTCTATGTAATATACTAGAAACCGCTAGTAAATTGCTATTGGGTATAGATATAGGGTTCGAGGTTTGGGTCGAGAAAACCAATCGGTCGAAGGTGTCTGCGGATGTGTGTATATATATATATATGTATTACATAAAAATTTATCTACCTATTCGTGTTAAGACTCCATCCGCATGCAACCTTCATATTTTTTTTAGGGAAATATCCTTGGATAAATATAATCAAGAATAAAGAGAGAAAAAAATAATTCTCAAAGTTCTATAATATATATTTTCGAAAGGGGGTTTCAAAGAGGGATGATGCATAACGCCTGCACTCATATTTATAATTTAGTTACAAATGGCTACAGTTTTTTGGTTTTAACGTCACATCTGACGGTATTGAATAAATTTATAGGGTGTCTATATACCCCTGTCATTTCGTTGTCTCCCGATAACCGCTTAATACTTTGTTCCTGCAGGATCATACGCGCCATTGTGTTTGGTCACCTGAAAAACGTTTGCTTTCAGTTAAGGGCATGCTATACCCACTTTTTATCGACGGGGTTAGAATTTTTCGAATAACTTGTAATCGATGGTATAAAATCATCTGTATTTGATCTATTCAATGATCTATGAAGACTAGGTTCCATATAGCGGGCGATATTTAACGAAATTGAGAAAAATTGACTTTTCATACATCGCAGAGTTGAGGTTTGTCGCTTATTCTCATTAATATCAAAGCCTAAGAGTCAGGAAATTCAGCATTCTAAATACAATACCGAACATAGCTGTCGAAAATTTTTGTTTTCTCATGCAACAATAACGTCTTCAATTGTATTTCTGTATTTAATGATCATTGCCAATTGTAGACACCATGATCTTCAGCCTCGATTTCCATGGAAGTCTCGTAGTGCGACAAGACGCGCGCGACAGTACTTCTGATTGGCTGAACGCGCTGCCGCATACGTTGCGTAGGAATACGAACTAAAGATCCAAATCGACTCTCACCAATATTTACTAGAATACAATTCTAAACGTTATTATTGCGTGAAATGAGAACATTTTTTGATACTTTTATGTTTGAAATTGCGTGTAGAATCGCTCTATGAAAGTTTTTTTTGCATCCGTGATGAAAATAAGCAACACGCCTGCACTTCGCGATGAATGAAAAGTTGATTTTTTAATCTTTATTTTTTTTGAATTTGGTGGATTCAGCATGCTAGATCGAACCTGTTCTTTATGAATTATCGGATGAATGCATTTTAGATCGTTCTATAGTACCGTTACCAAGTTATTCGCAAAATTCTATCGAGGTCGGTTAAATGTGGTTATATCACGCTCATAACTTGTTATAAATGATGTATGAAGTAATTTTTTGAAATTTATTGAATTTCGAGTATTACCAAGTTTTATATTTTATAGGTATACTGTATAGGATCGATGTATGGATGCGACTAAGTTTTACCTACTCTAAAGTTTCGTAACGTACTATAAATCCATACGTATATATTATATATATATATATATATAGGACACGCGTAATAACTGACATCCTCAGAATTTCTTTTCAAAAAAAAATTTATTCGTCTCTCCATTACGCAGATGATGTGAATAACAAACAGTTTGGTTAAAACGATCCTCCCAACTGTTTCGGACGATTTAATAAATTGTTATCATAATATAATATGTAGACAAGGAGGTGAAACCCTTGAGAACACTCCCCTTAGTTCAAACTTCCTAACATCTTTCAAAGAGTTTTTTTCTTATTTTTTTTTTTTTCTTCTTCTTCTTCTTTTCCTTTACTTCAATTTTTTCGTTTTTTTCTTCCACACACTTTCTTCAGAGGACCAATCCAGTCGACTCTACAACCTTGGTGTATATATATATATATATATACATAAATCCTTGAGAAAAATTCTCAAGGAATTAAAAGATAATGAAAATGGAATGAATGGGTCAAGGGCGACCAAAAAAAAAACAGAAAAAAATGAAAAAAAGAAAATCGCAAAGCTAATTTTCAACTCTCAGAGTCTAAAGGGCTGTCCTTATATATTTATAAACGCAGGTATAGAAGAAAAAAAACGAATAATCGATCTTTAACATCGCGTTCTATATTTATAGTAAATATTCAATAAACGAGGTATATAAACCCTGCAGCATCTTTTCCAGAAAAAGATTTCTCATTAAAAAGAAATTGTTTTTTTTTTTTTCTACTTCCTTTACTTTTTCTTACCTCATCTCAGCAACTATATTTCTATACTTTTGTATAATTAGTTCAGGATGTACATATATATAGTATATATCGATCACCTAGTTTATATTCAATAAATTTATATAGAATAGAGGCTTACTGAAAATCGAGAAAAGGAAAAAAATGAAAAAAAAAAAAAAACACAAGATATTAAATTCATTATCAACGTGTTGAGGGCTGCTAAGAAAACTGCTATTATCTATCAAATCAAAAAGCTGTTTGAATTAATTAAAACGAACAACGAGCGACTAATAAATCGATAGATAGACCACTCGGCTCACTGATATAATTATTGTCAAGTTTTATTGAACGCATAAATAATTAGGGAATTAAATCGCGTATATAGTTTAATATTCAAAATGATTTATCGTTCGCGATATAAATTTTTATTTATGAAAATATTTTCCATCGTATTATAGAAAAGCGAACGACCGTTTCGATTACATTATATCGTTAACTGCGTTTAAATTACAGGATTATTGCACGGGTATTACCTATACGCAATTATTGTTAATTTAATTATTAATTGGTTATTATAAACTTTGTACGAACGAGCGTAGAGCTAGACGACTCGAAGCTTAACACGCATTAGAAGATTAAGTCCGCGAGAGCCTGGTGCTCAACCGTTTGAAAACTGGAATCTTGAGTGTTGCAGCTGTGGCTACCGCAAAGTATTTAACCATTGTACGTAATTAGATTAAATAATAAATATAAAAATAAAAAAAAAAAAAAGGGAAAGGAAAAGGGAAAAGGGAAAAAAATTCAAATAAATTAAACAAATTTGCTCTACTCTCTACTAACGACCAAACTTTATTACCACTCTATCAATTCTTTATGCGAAATGATCATTCTACATATTTAATTGCAACTTACAACCCTAAATGCACATTCTAGGCAAGGTATTCATCCCCCACGAGTCATTTAATCACACGAAAACTCGTATAGCTAGTGTCGAGCAGCAGCGTCGTCGTCTTATTAGAAAATTTCTCAAAGTTGAAAATAAAATATATTACAGTCTTGGAGAATTTCGTTAGTGATGATAATACTTGGTGTGAAATTTTTGCGTGTACCGAGTGGTGGAATGAAAAAATGAAAAAAAAAATGGAAACTTATTTTCGAATCTTTGCTAGAAGATTTTTCTATCGAAATAATGAGCAGCTTTCTCCTTATTCTTCGTGAACTATATTTATTGGCTTAAAGTGATGCCACTTACTTCCTTCTGGATGGTTTGGGTCTTAATTCACTCCTCGAAGGACAGAACCGAGTCAAAAATTCGATCGATTTTATTCCTAGGGGTCGGTTCGTGCAGCCGGACTAAAAACCCTCGGAGCTATAATATGGATATAAATCGGGTTTTTCAGTTACCGTTTAAACAGCCCAAGGCGATTTTGTTCCTACTTCGAAAAAGACGCCGGTTTCATTGACGGAGTAAAAGAAGCGGTCCGGACGCTGGTGAAGAGCGGATACCTCCGACCCCAACCCTTAGGCGGCGAGGCATACTACCCCAACCCCATCCACGATGTGTACGACCCTCGCATACTCTCCTTTACTCTTCGTCCTCCGGGTACTCTTCTATTCCTCACTGGCTGCTGCTGCCTCCTCGCCAAGATCATCTCACCCGCGCAGCAGGGGCGTACCAAGATTACAAAGCCTCGAATTTCTGGCTTAGGATTCTTATTTTCTTCAACTTTCTCGAGAAATGTATCAACAATTTTCTCCTCAACTTTTATTACCGATTTTATTTTTATTTTTTTTTAACTTTTTAATTTTTTTTTCTTTACCTTCAAAAATCATCATTTCCTGGCGAATAATTTTCGACTATGAATTGTATCGACGAGGTAGGCTAATTCCCTTCGAGTTATAAGCTAATTCCGAAGGGTGTATAATCTCTGCCCCAGCTGCAGCCGACGATAACTCTTGCGTGAAACGTGATTCAGGGTTCTTTAACAAATTTATTCGAGCGAAATAAGCCGGAATATTAAATTCCCGTTGAGATTGACTAGCGGTTTTTACATCGTCTCTATATCCTAGTGTGTATATTTTCATTAAGCTTTAAATTCATCGGCGAATTTCTGTATAATTAAGTTAAACTAACTTCAAAATAATAATCAGAATCAGAATTTCTATAATAGGGAAAAGAAATCAACAGGTATATATAAATGCCCAAAGTGTAGATCGAAGAATGAAGAATCTAACGAATTCGTTTTTTCCCTCCGTTAGAAAATATTATTAAAGCTTTATTAATTCGCCGTTGAATAAATTCGATCGATTTTTAGATCATTTGAATAAAATTTCGTATATATTTTGAAAAAGAAAAAAAAAACAAATGCGAAAATTTCGCCTGATACGGTCCTGAGTTGTATTGATTGTAGTCGTCCGAGGGTTCTGCGCGCACCGGGGTTTCCCTCTCTCTTTTCTCTCAGACTCTCTCCTCCACCCACTACCCTAGTCGACTGTACACCCTCAATTTCCCTCTTCGGCTTCCTGCACCCCCTAGGAGCAGAGCCGCGAACGCGATGGTTAGAGAAAATTTGTTCAGTCTTCCTCAGGCACGCAACACGCCCGGTACCTATCTCAACTAAACTCACACATTCTGCCATTCTGCCATTCTGCCACACACAATCTATACGTAAATCATCGCCACTGTACACGTACGATACACTTAAACACTGTACAATACGGCGTAACTATTTTCTCCTTCTTCTTCTTCTTATCATCTATTTTCTATTCTCTATACTCTTATTATCTATTATCTGTTATTTATATTCTTAAATCTCTATATAGATATCTTTCTGAATACTTCACTAGTCGTAAATGATTATTATATCATATCAATTTAAACCACACGCGTGAGAAAATATATATGAAACCCGCGTTAAACGTATCAAATTTATACTGATAGATATTAGTTATTATTATTACTTAAAAAAAAAAAAAGAAACAGAATCAATCACTTGCTAATTTATATAATATATACGAAAACGATAGATGAGTGGGATATATAGCTGATGAAATTTCGTTTCATCCCCTACCCTGCCCCCACCAACCCCCCTACGTATGACAAGTGAGAAAAGTAGAAAAAAAAAAATCTAGATCTCTGTACATCGATGATGTCGGATAATCAAGTCGAACTAATATCTTGAATTTATTATTAAATTCTTCATATATATATACATATATACATGTATGTGTATATATAGGTAATAGTATTTATCGAAGAAATATAGAAGTACAAAAAGTGAATTTAACAATAAGTAAAATATAGTTAAACACACGCAAACAATATACTTGGACACTTATACTCATTTACACTGTTAATATATAGGTGGGTTTTTTTTTTTCGCGGGCTCATACGTATATGTATATATATAAATATATATATATATATATATGGACAGATAGATATTTATATGTATTTATGAATATATATATATATTAATTGAGCTTTTTTTTAAATATTTTTAAAGCCGTTGTCAATACCTCACCGCACCGCACCTATAACCTACCTCCCACGCTACTTTATATAGTTTAAAGTTTGAAGTTTCATAACAAACCTCGTGCAAGACTTGTTAATAATAAAGAAAAAGAAAAAAAAAAAAAATCGAAAAAGGAACACACAGAAAAAGGCAAAAAATAAAAAACATATATATATACATAAAAAAACAATCGAGGAGACGGAATAAATGAATAAATTATATATTTATAATTATATTAGATAATGTTGACGATTCATAGTATATATAAATATATATATACACAATATATTATATATATATTTTGATCAATTAACAGAAAATAATTAATTGATATATAGAAATTTGTTTTTTTTTTCTTTCATTTTCTATTCGTTAATCAAATAAGCGGTTTATATTTATATTATATAAAAGAAAGAAAGAAGAAAAAAGTAAAAACAAAAAAAAAAAAAAACAACAACAACAACAGCAAAAAAACTAAGAGAAAAAGGGAATATAACAAAAATCTATACAACAAAGCCATAATCAACAATAAATCTCTCTATATACCTATATATATATATACTATACCTGTATACATCGCGTATGTATATGGATAACAATAAAACAAAACAGTAATAAGGTGTAAAGCGAAGAAAGAGCATTGTCGGGGACGGTTTTAGTAAGTCGTTCAGAACGCGCGCGCGCTGCACCCTCATATAGCTCGAAATCATGTACGAGGGAGGCATGGCTGCTGAACGACAGGTACGTTTTATTTTTACCGATTTCGAAAAGAACACACATACGCAATTCATTTTTCTAATTCAATATTAATTATTATAGTATTCAAGTATCATTTGCTGCTGTACAATTATATAGTATAGCCTAGTAGATCGCTATAGCTGTAGTCACTAGAAGAAACTACATACATGAAGTAAAAAAAAAAACAAAATTCAAATATTATTGTACATAGTGTATGTAGTAAAATTCGGCATATTCGCTTTTCCACACAAATAGATAACCGTTTTTTTTTTTTTTTTTTACTCACTTTTACCCATTTATGAAATATTTCATTTTACCATAGTTAGAAAAAAGAGATTTGAAAAATCGCGTCTTTAGAAATTGCAGAATATTTACTCGTCTCGATGTTATTAGAAAAATTATTCTATCATAGTCCATAGGTGTGTGTGTGTGTGTGAATCTTAGTGCGAACTTTACGAGGAAACTTATATAATTGTTTTTAGTAAGCTCGAGGAATTTTCTTGCCGGGTATATTGAAATTTGGAAATTGGAAAGTCCATTGGAAAGAAAGGAATTGGAGATGTACCCATTCAAAGGATTACCGAATCTTTTGATTGGGTATTAGGACTCGAAAGTTTGATTGTTTGCTATAGTATTATAAATTGAGTTCTAAGATTGAGATCTTCTCTTATATTGTTTGACAATCGTTTCTCAGGGGGTTAAACGACGCGTAAATAGGATATCGTATATATTCAACGGTTTAGATTAATTCATACGATTTATTCACCCTCGTAGATTAGGGCGGCGCTCTTTTTTTTTTTTTTCTCTCTCTCTCTCTCTCTTTCTCCTAATCAAGGTTAATGAATCAATTTTCAATTTTCTACTACTATTTCGCGGAAAATAATACTTTGCATCATATTAATATGAAATACTTCGGTGAAAATAATTCTACAAATTATTAGGAAAATTTTATCCTTTTTTTATCAAATATTGTCATTTTTCTCTTTCTTCTTTTCTACTATTATTCTGACAAGAACAACAAATTTTTCTGTCAAAAAAGAAACACGAAAATCTACAATTCTACAAATTTTCATGGAAAACCTACGAAAGTCTGAGAAGTTTAATAAAAAAAACTACGAAATTCTACAAATTTTCCAACGAAAAACTACGAAAGACTACAAAATTTTTATGAAAAACTACGAGAATTTACCAAAGTTTTATGAAAAACTACGAGAATCTACAAAATTTTATGAAAAACTACAAGAATCTACAATTTTTTTTTTCGAAAAACTACAAAAGTCTACATTTTTCTATGGATAACAATGAAATGTTCCGAATTCTCGTAAAAAAAAAAAAAAAAAAAAAATCGTAGAAGTATATAAATTTCTACATGGGTATTGAAGTTTTTTTCGAAACTTTCGTAACCGCAGTAAAGATTGATTAAAAATTGAGTAACCTGTCGTAAATATAATTGATTTCGATTATTGAGAACGTAGTTTGACCCCATCTGCAGCGAATTTTAATCATCGGGTTTCAATTGATCTGCAGTGAGGACAAAGCGCTTAAACTATATGCCATACGAATTGTGACAAGCGTTTTAGGGTTCTAGGTTGAACGTCCCCCGGGGAATCGGTACAGTGATAAAATTTGTCGTATAAAATGGTAAAAAAAGAAAAAGAAATGAGGAGAAGAGAGAAAGAGAGAATAAGAGAAATAGAAATAGAAATAAATGGAAAGGGAAAAGGAAAAAGAAGAAATCTGTCACGTGGTTCCATTGCCCTTGTTAACCTACTTTCTACTATTTGACTAATAAGCTTATTGTCAGTCACTTGTCATTGCAGGGTCGTGTTAGTTGTGGTAGCTTAAAAAAAATGTCCAGGCAAATAAATAGGACGAGGAATGTGTCTAATCCGCTTTTCGAGTCGACGACGTAAACTGCCTGCCTGTCGCGCCAGCTGTTGTTGAACTGAAAATAAAAAAAATGAGTAAAAAAGTCAAAGAAATTTAAGTAAGCGGCAAATACATGTATATAGCTATTGGTCTTTTTCCTCCTTTTTTCCCATTTTTTTTTTTTTTTTTTTTTCACCTTTTCCCTCTTTTCTTTTCATCGACTAACGCACTTTCGACGAAACCATTCCCTCCTTTTAACTCTGTACACAAATGGGTGTGAGTTTTATCTAAATTATCACCAGACACGCGATCCAACCCCGATTACAGTACCTCGAGGTAATCATCACCTCACGGGTCTTGTGAAGGTTCAATTACCTCTCAACAGTTACCGCCTAAACTAATAAACTAATAAACTAATAACTGCATCTATACGAGAGCTAATTAAGGGGGTTTCGTTATATATACACACCTTCGAAATGAGCTTTTCTCAAATCGCAGTGACTTATGTGATTTATTTCTCGTTTTCTTTTTTCACAGTTCGCATCGTTCATCGAAACTTTTTTGAATTTGGAGGAAACATTCTAAAATCATGTCATTTCGGGGTGAACCAATAATGTATAGAGATAAGGTAATTCTTCTATCGGTTATGACCACTTGACACACTTCTTCTTTCTTAACGTTTACAAAGAAATTCGTTTGAAGATGAAATTTCTCGAATATCATCGGTTTTCTCCGAAATTACATCGATGTAGAATATTTCTTCGTAATTTAAAGAAGTTCAGATGAACGATGCGACCCTTTTTTCACCCAACGACGAACACTTCTTCTTCTTCTTCTTCTTAAATCCATTATAAAATCTGAAATAATTTTGAATTATTTCTAAAAAACGACTAATTATAATCGGTATGTGAAATTACCGAATCAATAATAGAGTATTTCTTTATGGGGTGTTGTCAGTGATTAGAAAAATGTTTAAATTGAAGATGAAGAATCAGTTAACGTCTTCTCAACGTTTTACAGTTTTTTTTTTTTTTTTCTCGGTGAAACCTAAGACCAACTCATTGCTTAACCTGGTAGCTCAAAGATCCGAATAAGCATCGTGTTACAAAGGGCAGATTACTATCGCTTCAGTAAAGGAAGACGAGCTGAAATTCTACGTATATAGGTGTAACTGAAGTTCATCGAGTGAAGGGGGTTATTCGACCTCGCAGCTGTTTATCTCAATAATGAATTACCTGACCAAACTAACTTTTGACCTTGAATATATTCACCGATAACTAAACCTATACCATATATATGTATGTACATACATAACAAGCTAGTAAAAGTCCTGTGATAAAGAAAGAGCTTAAATTATTGAGACGAAAACATCGATATATCAATGTATAGGACATTCGGAGGGTGTAATAAGGTATAGAAAGTGTCATCGATGAAGTATTCGTTAAAAGCTAGTCTAAAGGTCAAAACGTGGCTATCACTGATCAGCACCACCAACATCATCAGTCATTCCCAAACGCTAGGGTACGAGACAAGCCCGGGTCCCAAGTGTGCGAGCTTTAAGCCTGGAATTCCCAGGCAGGGTTGCTTCCCCTTCCATCAAAGCCAGCCTATTTCCTTCCTTGGCTCGTCGTCCTTCCAGGAACGGTGAAGGTCGCCAATTTTTCAACCCAGAGGGGTTCGAAAAGCTTGAATTAAAGCTTTGAGTTATTTCGGAAATAAATAGGAACGATGATGCTGCTAATTTTTCCCCATTTTTCTTTTATACTTTGGGGTAAACTTTGGAAAAAAAAAAACCGGAAATAAACGGTTTTTGAGGAAATGATATTGCGATTTCGAAGGAATTCAGCTGCGGCTAAGTGGATAGCAATTCCGGTCATCAAACCCCCGGGTTTTCTTCCTTGCAAAGGATTACCTTTTTTTACTAGCTCCGTCCCTGGTCCCGCATCCCTCCCAACTTCCCCCAGCGTTGGGTTTGCCAAAATCCGAGTCCCGGGAATCGTATCAAGGCCATGCCACGACCTCCGACGCGTCGACGCCGCGACGCCAGGCTATGTCATATTTCTTCGTATTTCGAAGGCCGTTTTGTCCTCGAATGGTTATCCAGCTGAAAGAAATCGCTCCTGTATTTCTCCCGTATCTATCTTCATAGTTAGTCACGCGTGAAGGATCCTCCGGCCTCTTTATTGTTTCAGAATTTGAAAACATATAGAATCTCACGTAGGGGATGCTCACTTATAGGCATTGGCTTTACTTTCCGATTTAAACTCACTGCTTCAAAACATTAACCCTGGCGAAAATAACTCTACCAATTATCGAGGAAATTATCATTTTTTTTTTCCCCCTTCTATCGACAAGAACAACGAATTTTTTCACAAAAACCTACGAAAATCTACAAATTTATTTATATAGAAATAAACTACATGAATCTACAATTCTTTTTTGTTTTGTTTTCAATACAAAAGCTACGGAAGTCTACAATTTCTAATAAAAGAGAACAAGAATCTACAATTTTTTTCATGAAAAATCTACAAAAATCTACAAGATTTTGAGGAAAAACTACCAGAGTCTACAAATTTTGCGGAAAAACTACGTGAATCTACAATTTTTTTTTATAAAAACAAATCTACGAAAGTCCAGAATTTTTGATGGAGAACTACAAAAATCTACAATTTTTCTATGGAAAACTATCAAATGGTCAAACTTCTTCAAATATTCGTGGGAGTAGAAATTTATACCAGGGTTTTTTACTCATATTTAACGATATTCGAAACTAAGGGTTCTTGGTAGCATTCAAACTTCTCTCTACTTCCGGTCTTCTGTTCAAGCCCTAAACTCACTCTATTTCTGATAAAGGAATACGGAAGTGATTTCCAGACGTCGATAACGGCTAATTCATCGGAAATTAGAAAAACTGGGCTAAAGCTGATTTTAGGATTCTCGTGTAGTTTCACCGCGTTTTATATACGGTCGGTTAATTCACTCTGTACGATTCTGCTGCATTGTACAAAAAGCCGTGTGATTTATTGTCGAGTTTAGTTTTCGAGACAGAAATTTCTCTGTCAAGTAAAGATATAGGATCTACTAGAATCCAATCACTATTAAATGGATTACGCTAACCCCGCGGAACGTCGGCTACACCCCCTCGTACATAGCTACCCGTACTATTATCCCAGTTATATGTAGCTTTACCACCGTGTGTGCCACCTTCTGTATATTTGTTTACATAACAGCATCGTAAAACCCTGCTGATCCGGCTCCCTCAGCTTTGGATATACCTACAAGAAAGAAAAAAATAAAAATAAAGAAATTTTACTGCACTTCATTTTTCCTCCCTTATATTTATTACACCCCCAATCTCTAACTTTATTTCCTCTGTCTGTGCATTATGATAATTCGAATAACAATAAGAATAATAATAATAATAACAATTCCAGAAAGAAATGATCCCAACGAACGAAATTCGAGCTTCAATACAGCGGCACTCCCTGCGATTAGTTTGCTAATTTTTTTTTTTGGCGTCAGTTGATCGGCAGAATTGGGTCGCCCCGCTGGGGTGGAACGGAATGGCGGTATGAATTAATGTGATATATAGTTAGTATGCGTGAAATTATATTATTACGTGGGTAAAATAGTTTCATGAGATATTGTCTAATTATGTTAAATTATTTATTAGCATTATTAGTTGTCTCAAGTTTTTCGGCGATTTAAATAATCATTTTAATTAATATCACGAATGAAAAAATTAATTACATGTATGCTAGCATACTTGATCACCTCTAGTTATATTCAGTAGACTATAATAGTCTTAGACATGTAATTCGCGAGCTTCAAGGGAGCTAATTTAATACTTTGATTCTATGTATTCGCGGTTATCAAGGATACTCGACTCAATCTACTTAATGTCTTGCCAGAGATCAAGGCAGCGGTCTGTCTTTTCAATATTCTTTACATAAATTAGTGCAGAATAATTGACGAAATTATTGTTTACGGTAAAAATTTATACTTTTACAAATTTTTCAGAATTTTATCAGGAAATTGGAACATTTTATGGTCCCATAGAAAAAAAAGTGTAGATTTTCGCTGTTTGTCGATTAAAAATTGAAAAATTGTACATATTTCTGTGCTTTTTTTTTTTTTTTTTGTATATATATAAAAATTTGTTGTTTTTTTCAATGAAGCAAGAAAAAATTTGAAGTTTTTCATAAATAATAACGAAAAGTTTTCCATTCCTCTAACAGATCGTAAAAATTCGTAGTAATATTTTCACCAAGGGTGGTTTTAAGAAAATTAAAGTATAAACGAGGATAAGGGTAATATTTTCTTCTCATTTTTCTCTTATTATTTAACGTACCTACTTGAACGATTAACGAAGGCTTATGCTCACTTAAACGCGTTATTATAATTGAAAAAGAAAACCGCGAGTAGGTACCTTTGTCCATTTTTGTAGTGCCAAAGGAGTGAACCCGTCAAGTAATTTAAACCACTTTCGGAAGGAATCTTGTGTAAGAAAAAATGGCTGCGATCAGCTCTCGATTTTTTTTCTTTTTTTTTCTTCTTCTTCCTCTTTCAAACTATTTTTTCATCTTCGTTTCTTTTTTTTTTTTTTTTGCGGTTTTCTGCCGCTACCTCATACATTCGACGAGCATATTCGCGGCACGTATTTATGCCTCGAATTTCCCACCCCACCTTTTGCCGAAGAAGCTCGGCGAAAATTCTCGGTTGAAAATTATGTGAAAGTGGGAAAGTTTCGACTTTGACTCTGCCGCCGGAACCCTCTCTCCGTAAGGCTACGGTCGATTCAGCTGCGACCGTATAGTTTAGTTTGCGAAGTTTAATTTATTGTACCGCCGCAGTGCCCGCCACCACCACCACTACCACGGTTTGAGCTTCGTGCTAATTGAACCGTAACTAAACGATAAACGAATTAAACTTTCGTATATGGGCCAAAACCAGAGTGGAGACGATTAACTATGCGATAATTTATTCGAATAAGCGAAATTTCCTTCTTATTCTACTTCTTTTTCCTTTTTTTTTGTTCTTGTTCTTGTTCTTCTTCTTCTTCTTCTTCTCAATGATACATCGATTCTGTAACAAGAAAATTGTCTACCTACTTAAAAGCTCGGGGTTGTAGAAGAAAAGAAAAAGAAAGTAAGAAGAAGAAAAAGAAGAAGAAGAAGAAGAAATTATTGAGGGTGAAAATGGCGGGGGGTTAGTTGTTGAAAGGTCACGCGCGGCAGTCTTTTCACGTAGGAATAAAACCCTCAGTCCCGGGGGTAGTATAGTACTGATTTTAATTATTTCCTACTTCTTTATTTCGAAACAATACGAAAGTGGAAAGAGGCGAAGATCACGCAAGCAACCAGCCAAGAGTCACCCCCGCTCATCCGTTTACTTGCAAACATGCAGGAGCTATAACCCGAGTTTATATATTTACTTGAATTTTTCACAAACCAAGAGTGTCAAGATGTCAATGGCCGACGTGGGTTCTTTCAAATCTCACAATAGTTTATAGTGTAGCTGGTATAAAACGCGCTATTTTTATTTTTTTCTCTCTCTTCAACCACTGCAGTTTTTTCTATTCATAAAATAATATCACTTTTCCGCACCTTTTTCCGCAACGACGTGTGTCGAGTCAAAGATATTTAAAATATTGCGAAACTTTCTGACCGGGTTTCAAACTCTCAACAATATCACACGACTAAATTATCAGACATATTACAATAGAACTCAGTTATTATTATTATTATTATTATTATTTTTCAGCCCAGGATCAAAAGAAAGCGAAAAGAATTGCGGGGCGGATACAATTATGTGCGATAAAGGTCATTACGTTAGTAGAAAACGGTCGAATATCATTTCGACGAAAGCTTGGAATAAAATTGAAGCTTTTTTATACGGTGTAGAAAGTTCGAAACTATCACGACGATAATTTCTGTGTTTGAAGCCGTCGAATATATTTGAACCCTTGAACTGTTATGTAGTACATATCTAGAAACAAGATTCTATATCCAACGGGGTAAAAATCTGTCTTATTCCAACCGAATGACTCACGTTTATGATTAACTCAAGCAGAATGCTCAACAGCTTTGAGAAAAGGCTGCAGTTAATCTTGCGGAGTAAGTGAAACATCGTGCGAAACAGGCTTCGTTTTGTCTTACCCTTACGGAAATATACCACTGCTCTCCGGTGACCTAGAGACAGAAAACTTCTCACCAATGATGTAGAATAATTTCTATTATCAGAAAGCATCAACTGCATGATTTCTATGATTATATTTTAATCTCTTAAAATCTGATTCACAAATGAGATATGAAAAAAAAAATAGTTCAAACCAAAGTACTCAGATATTACGACGCGAGAATTTTTTCAAAACCCTCAATATTCGAAATGTATAATCAAAATGCTTCTTGCGTCACAGATATTCATGATTTCAATTAAAACTTTTCCGGCTATTTTATTAGACGTGATTTGGAGAGATCGATGCAGCTTTTCATTAAATTGTAGATTCTCGTAGTTTTCCATAAAAAAAAGTATAGATTTACGGTTCATTTGTAGAGGTGATTCGAAGAGATAGATGCAGATTTTCGAAATTTGGAAACTTTATTCTCATAGTAGAAATAATTTATCATATTTTTCATATAGATTGAAGCACAGGAAGAAAAAGTTCTTCTATTTCTTTTATATCCAGCAATGCATCACTCCCATGAGTCTGTCTATTTCATGTCTCTGTTAAAACATTTCATCTGGTTCAGATGCTAGACCAATACCCAAAGGATTGTATGCATAGGATATATCCTGTATGTGAACATGTACCTATCCATAAATCGTTCTATTATGCAGGTAATGTATAATTTAGGGAAAGAATCAGACTTCGAAAGATTCACTCTCTCTCTCGAGAGAGAGAGAGGAAATAATTCAGGTAAATTGTCAGACATCGTTTTACCAGGATTTACCCCCAGTTTAAACCTATACTTCTTCTCACTCGACCTTTGCACCGCAACCCTTGCAGCTTTATAATAGCCTCGTACAAGACCAAGCCAAGAGGGCAAGTTGCCACCTCCTTAACACCACGTATCTTTGGCACAAAATTTACAACCCTGTGTGTGTGTGTGTGTGTATTTGAGCTTTTATTTTTTTTATATATAATATATATCTTAATCATACAATGAGAAAGGTTCTTTTTGTTTTTTTTTTTGTCGTAGATGTTATTAATCGCGCTTGGATAATATCCCCATATCTTTTAGCCGTCCATTTATTTGATTTATTATCATTGCGTATTATTTTTCACTCGCAATGGCACTGCTGCCATGCTAGGGTAACACCTAAATAGTTTTTGACATTTGGATGTTGGCCAAATGGTAGAAACCTTTCCAACTCCAGCCTACTACAGATCTTTAGATTCTACTGTTGCGGGTCAATTTTCTTAAAATTCTTTTTCTCTGCCTCGACTTTTGTCCTTTTAAAAGTGGTCTCGTGATACTCAGAGAGGTCAGGTTACACAATACATCAGCTTCAGTTTTTTTTTTTTTTTTTCTCTCTAAAAGGAAGTGAAAATATCAGGGGAATATAAAAATTAAGATGTGTGTATACCTCATCGACTAAGGTGTAATAACTTATATGTGAAATATCTAAGCTCAACCGAGCGTGGAGATAAGCATTAATTTTCACCGCTTCTACTTCCGCTTCGAAAAGCATCAAAATTAAAAGTCAAACCCTTGGGAGGTTGGAGGCTGGAGAAATCGTAAAATTTAACATCGCATGTATTCCGTCTACCCTTGGAGTGTGCAAATGTATGTTAATGGAGAATTTACTCAGGGTATACATATATATACGATGAAAACATGCCATTCTACGTAGCTCAGCGCGTAGCCATACCAGAATTGACTTTCTCTCCTTTGTGGGCATTCATCTAGTCAAACAATGGGGAGCTTCGTAGCGTTCCTGATGCTCGTCTTCGCAGCTGTCTAGCTAGCTATCTCTTATCTGGTACCTACCTACATACGCCATACTCCAAACTCTCTTATATAGCCCCAACAACTTACACTCAGTAACTACCTTTCTGACTCTCACGTCTATTTCAAACTACAGGCATAAAATACATTGTCCAATTGCGCGCTTTTAGGGGATGAGAGTTCATTTCTCACTGTCGTTTATCTCACCCATATTTCAACCTGAGAGAAAACACGTGAATCTCAATTCTGTGGTATTGAAATTTCAAACCACTGTCCATCTCGCACCTAATTTTCAAAATTAGAAAAGCACATATTTTTCCATTCTTTTTCAGGAATATAAATGTCGAAATTTTGTTTCGTGCTTCCCATTTGCTATTATACTAAAATTTAACGGATTATTATCGTCAGTGGTAATAACGGAATCCAAAACAATGATGAAAATGAACGTTGCGAAACCGTGCGACCACGACGTTGACGTCAAACCGCAGGCTTTATAAATACCAGAACTCAAAGCGAAACCAGATATTATGCGAAACGGCAGAGAACATACTATGCCATTCGGTATTATACATGGGGGGGAAAATAATTCTAGTCCGAGTGCCATTCGGCAGCTGTTTCCACGACGAAATGTTAACGATTCAAACCAGCTATTAGTATGCTAACATCTTTCAACTTGTAGAATTTCATTATTCCAATCTTACATAATGCCTGAAATTCCTCTTCGCAAAACTTCGTAGATCAAAAGCAATCTCGTTCGTTAACAAAATTGGATTTTGGATATCGTATTTGCTAACACCAAAAGACATTCTGTCACAAAAACTGAAACTCCGTTCCTTCCAAACCCCCCCCCTGGAAAAGCACAGATGTTTATCTTTATTTATCGTTGGCCCTATAAGCATTTTCTGATTGTCATTTTCCTCGTATGTTTTCAGATATCAACGTTAGTATCTCACAGAGAACGACCACTATGTTCCGACCGGAGCCTAAGGGCGGTGGCCAGGGTTGGTCAAGCGGTAAATTTAGCCGTCGAAAGGTTCGTCACCGTCGGGGAAACCATCGCCGACGACAACCCTGAAATAAAACAGGATATGTATGAGGCGTGTAAGGAAGCCAGAGCTGCCGGTAAATAGTATTTATATAATAACGGTCCAAGATTACTTATTCATTACATTTTAATGCAATCATCATCATTATCATCATCATCATATATTCCTGTTCTACAACTTCTAATCCACTTATCAATCGCCTTTTCTTCATCCCTTAATAATGAATCAACGTTTCTATATAAAACTATTTAAAATTCATCGTTTTTTGTTTGAAAAGTTAGGATATTAAACTAATGGCTTTTCTAAACTAATAATGGAATAATAAAATGCATTTAATCTACGACCTTGTGATATACTGAAGAGTTTTCACTTGAGAGTTTGTAAAAATTTTCGACGGGCCAACGCCACAACTTGTTTCAAGTATCGTATGGAATCACTAGGTCGATTGCTTACTGAAGTAGTTGTACAGGGTTCGCACCGTATATATATATATCTTAACTATAGGTAAAGGAACTGCATCGATCAATGCCCTTTGTGGCATTATATCTATGTCTGTAAAGCAAAGTCTGCACATAAGAGTTTCGCGGCCACATTCCCGTCTCACCTGTATTATATACCTTACTTAGATACTATCTTAAGGACATTGTAGCGAGGGTTAAACCTGCACCGAGTATAAACTACACATATAACATATTACCTATATGTCGTATAGGTATTTAGGGTACCTTATACACACATATAAAAATCTATGTGATATACCGAAACTACATATAAGTTCCTAGGTACCAGAGTACAGGTACAGAGGTATTGGCTATTTTTATCCTACTAGCTAACAACCTTTTAAGATCAGGTCAAGTAAACGTGTACATAAGGCATTTTTCTATTCTGATATAGATAACCTATCATCTGACTACTTCTTAAAAGATCATATTTCTCTTGGGAATAGTCGCACAACATATTGCCAATAATAATAATATATTGTTGAATGAAGAAAAAAGAAATAGTCAATTCGTTGTACTACACGATATTAATACTCGTCATTCTCATTTTGATTAGATTCGTTTATGTCTATGGACAATGAGAGTAGGTACATATGCATTGATCGGGAATCACTTGGCTTCTACATCTGCCAATTCCGTGGAGCATTCAATGCCATTTCATTGTTAATTGCTCTGTGCCATAATCTTCTGAACCAATTAGTCCTCAGGATGGGGGAAATGGGGGGGTTATTACTTTACCGATAAAGAATCCAATCCAAAATACAAAAGAGGGGGTTGTTTGTCGCAACGTTCCTTCGAGTAAATAATTACAATTTTTTTTCTGAATCGTTTCTTTGATTTACAGTAACTAAGCCACGTGTGCACTGCTGATTTCATTCACAAAAGACCTTAACAGTCAATCGATGTAAAAAAAGCCTTAGGAATGATTCGACTTTGTTGTATAGAATTCGCGGATTGATCAATTCTTAAAAAAAGAAAATAAATAATTCAATTCAATACGCTTTCGTAAATCTTACCTTCCCAGAATCAAGACTGAAGGGTACAGAATAATACGGACTATACTATATCCCTGGTCAACGTGCTTCTATTTGCATGAAAAAATTCTAAGGTTTCATTATCAAGGTAGGTTTACCTACGAGGGCTGGTGGTAATACCTTGGAAAGTCAATCTAACGATCCAATTCAGAACACCGTTTCACTGTAGTACTAGAAATGTTATTAATAACCCATATACACATATAAAAGTTGACCAAAACTAATAACTGCGTGTTATTACCTTGTTAAAAATGTATAAAAGGTGAATTGAATTGCAGACACGTACTTTAATACCAATCATTAATGAGGAATGAGAAATTCGTTCTCTGTTGCATATACCTATATGTACATAGGTATAGAGAGGGTAATGGATCGATGATAACACGCACAAACTGACGATGTATATTATGACACGTGCGTAGATCAGTGCAAATATGAACAATGAGTAGTATAGCTACGCCCTAGCAGCTACTGCAGACTTTGAGACGCTTACTTTTCATTAGTGGTAGACGAGATTAGCACTGGGATGAGGGAGGAAAGTGGGCCACCCTCGCAGCGGGATCTGGTGTTAGTACTCGCCGCTGATAGCCAAAGGCAATATTGTGCCTTGTACTAAATATAGGTGACACTCTAATTCAGGAAATTGCTCCTTAATAGAACGGCAAGGCTCGTATGTCGTGCTGTCGTTAACCGTCTCAGCTGTGACCCACTCGTTCGTTACCCAGTCCATCTTTCCCTAGACTTCATTCAAGTGAAGAAAAAAAACAAAACCCAAATAATCTACAGTCGATTTTTGTCTCCTATTTAATACCAGGCTCGGCTATTGAAAAATTATGCGAATGTGCGATGGAGGACAGTCTGGCGGACAGAGGGTCGGTCGTAAGGGCAGCACGGTGCCTTCTTGGATCTGTAACCAGGGTGCTTCTTCTGGCAGATATCGTTGTGGTTAAACAACTCCTCCTGGCAAAGGACAAAGTCGCGCGTAGCTTAGGGAGACTTGAAAGTGTTTCGAATTTTACGGAATTCGTTAAAGCCTTTAGTCAGTTTGGTGCTGAAATGGTGGAGCTGGCTCATCTAACGGGCGATAGACAAGTGAGTGAATTTTCGATCCTAGATTCACTAATTACACCTTACAGATCGCTCACGAAATGTATGAACATTATAGAACGACCTTAAGGACGAAAGGCGGAGAGCTCAAATGGCAGCTGCAAGACAAGTCCTCGAAAGAAGCACCATGATGCTTTTAACGTCGAGCAAAACGTGCCTAAGGCATCCAGAGTGTCCATCAGCTAAGGAAAATAGAGATACAGTATTTTGCCAGATGAGAAGAGCCATGGACTTGATACACTACGTTGTTAAAGACGGAGTCCTGGACTGTAGCGAGTCTCAGCAATCGTACACCAACTCTCAGGTACAAAAGCGAACGAAGATGAGTTCATCTGAAAATTCGCTCAGCGATTTAGAGAATATGACTATGAATTTTATGACCAATCATTACAGAATCCTCAGCAAGAAGACTGGGACAGTAGCACCGTATGTTCTGCATTGAAACACTTTGAACGACTGGTGGAAACGACGAGGATGACTCTGCTTGGTCCTGGATGTCGAGAAACCTTGACTGCAGCATTGGACACAGTCGTTGAGAGAACGCAAGACTTTACAGACAGTGCTTACACGAGTCATGAGCACAGGGAGAATATCCTCTTACTTTGCGATAGAGCAAAACTTGAACTGAATCAACTATTAAGGATCGGGAACAGTATGGTGAGCAAAAAGCAACATTTCCGCGTCACAATTCTGTCCATTTTTCCCCTCTAGATTATATGATGAAAGAAATAAAATATATAAAGTAGACGATGTCTTTACGAAGGTAAAGGACGTGGCCATAAGTGTGTCCTGTTGTCCTAGGAGAACTTTGAAGGCGGCGGAGGCTCGCCTAGCTCGGAAATGGAACAAGCAGTTCTGGGCGTTTTACGAGCTACCAGAGATCTACGACAACAACTTGGCACCACGACTATGGAACAAGCCGGTGACTTAGGCCAGGTGACCAAAGCAGGACAAGAGCTAGTTTCTACAATCAGAAACCTTGCCTTAGCCAATGACATCGATAGGCTTCAGGAAAGCAGCGACAGATTTCACGAGTACATGGAACACATTCTCGAGGTGATTTATCATCAATGATTCTGCATTTTATCTAAGAAGAAATTATATTCTTAATTTTTAATTTTTTAAATCCTGACTCATTTCATCGTGCTGTCATTATCTTTTCGAACTTCTCCACAGCTCCTTGATATATACCTAGTTTCGATTTTCTTTCAGGTCTGCAAACTTTTGAGACACGTTGCATTATCCGAGTCACTTCAAGTCTCAGCAAAGTTCACTGAAATTAATTTGAGAATATACGGACCCCAGGTGGTTACGGCAGCTCATACTTTGGCGAGGCATCCGACGAGTAAAATTGCCAAAGAGAATTTAGAAGGTGAGTTAAAAGCCAATTTCAAATCCAGTTTGAATCTAAGTTGACTTTTCATCCCCCTAATAACATAACGTCGAATTTTTTCAGTCTTTGCTGACATGTGGCAATGGCTAATGTCCGATGTGACTGCGGTGGCCAAAGACGTCCTCGAATTGAGTCAAAGTCGCCCTGAGAAACAGGTTTACATGTCTCTTCCACGACCAGGGGTAAGAGATCATTTGATCGAACCTTTCATCTCGATTACGATAAGATTTCTTCACGATATAATCATCTGCATTTCATTATTTCCAGAAACATGGAACTACAAGCAAACCCTTGAAGCCTGTGCGTCTGGACAGTGAGGAACAAGCAAAGATAGCAAAAGCTGGTCTTGAGATGAAGTTAATAACTTCAGAGATGGATGCAGAGACTGAGAAGTGGCAAGAGAGTGGTTCGGCTCTTGAGGAGAATAACGATATTGTTAAAAGAGCTAAGAACATGTCATCGATGGCGTTTTCTATGTACCAATTTACGAGGGGTGAAGGTGCGCTTAAGACAACCCAGGACCTTTTCACCCAAGCTGAGTATTTCGCCGAAGAAGCAAACAGATTGTACAAAGTTGTGAGACAATTTAGTTATCAGGTATGTCGAATCGTTTTCAGGCTACTCTTCTCACTCTATTGGGAATTATCACTTTAAAATTTGTTATTCTGTTCATACATATATATATATTTTATTTTTTAATTTCTATTTTTTTCCTCATTAATCTGTTCGTTTGATAATTATTTTTCTTTATTTTTTTTTCTTCTTCTTCTTCCAATTTTCTTTTTTTTTTTTGTTTTTTGTTCTTGTTTTTTGTTTCTACTATTTTATCAACTATTAAGAGAATATTTTTGAAAAGATGCTTTGATTAATGTATCTTAATCGGATTTCATACTATTATAATGTTGATGCGGATAATTTTTTTTCATTAATATTTTATCTTATGGGTTTTCCTTGATATTATCATTATGTAAATAATGATTATAGTTGTTTCCAATTATTGCATACCCTTTCGGACCCTGATATCATTTCTTGAAAGGGTTGATTGATTCATATGCCGCGGTTTTTTTTTTTTTTTCGCTTTGAAAAAACTCGATCGATTTATAATGGAAATAACTTTAATCAAAAGTTTTTAGCATTAGATATTGTTCGATTTAAAACTGTTTGCTGCCCTTTGAAACCCTCCCACTAGCTAGGCCCAAATATATATATAGTCGACCCAAGTCATCTCATTTAAATCATTACATTTTGTCTCGCTGAACTTTATCTTTATATTTATAATTGAACACACGTACGTCACACATTTCTTAATTCCAAAAACCAAAAAAAAAAAAAACAAAAAAAGAAATAATTTGGTATTATTATCGTTATTTAAAACCCCCCCTTTTACCCTGCTCTTGAATGCCTCTAACCACCCAGGTAACTGTTTATTCAATCTTTTAAATATAGACCCTTTGGGATAGAACTTCTCATCTACGCATTATAGTGTTATAGAAACGTTGATATTCATATTAGCATTATAACATTAATAGCTGTTGCGGCTGTCTAATTTGCAAAAACAAAAAAAAAAGGAAAACAAAAAAATCAATAAATAACTCATTCCGTGTCCCATTTATTATTTTTCGTTAATTATGTGTTACTGTTAATATTTATTGCTATGCAAAATCATCTATCGTAGATCGTATATACAGAGTGAATCTGTGAAAAGTTGGTTTCCTAATGGATAGGCAATTCGTTTTCTCTCGAAACTTACGACCTATCTACTGATATCTTATATGTCTATGACTGATATATACAGACGACGTAGCGGAAAGTGTCCTGTAGTTTTAGGTTATAATCAACTATCATATTTATATTGTGTAACTAAATTTTAATATCGTTCCTTGTACAACGGTATAAAATATTCTTTCATAATGAAGTTGTAATGAATTATTGAATTGATGGCAAAAAAAAAAAAAGAAAATACGTTAGAGATGATACCACTACGTCGTCTGCAGATATCAGTCATAGATATCTAAAATATCAATAGATAGGTATAGTCAGTTTCGAAAGAAAACGAATTGCCTACCCATTAGGAAATCTACTTTTTACAGATTCGCTCATATATATGTATATATATACGTACTAATTATTGGAAAACCATTTGAATGACGTAGTAATCATTACACCTACCCTTAAAAAAAAAAAAAATTTAACAAATATTTATAAAAAGAGAGAAAAAAATAAAAAATATAAACATCTCAGGAAGCATCGAACACACTTATGAGAATACTAATTTTTTCTTTCATTTTTGTGTTTTCAAATCACTGCCATACTTTTCGAAAAAACATTCTATAGCCTCAGTTTTTTGGCAACTTGGCAAAATTCACCTATAGCTTCAAAAAAAGTGAAAAAAAAAAAAAAATGATTACACAATGAAAGAGTTATTGTGATTTGTAAAAATTTCTTCGCCTAGTTTTTTCGACTTTGAAAAAGTCATTATATGACATATTAAAAGATTCTATAGACACTCTGAATCCCACAAAAGTATTTATCTCATTTGCTGAGTTAAATCGTGATTAATTATCGATATTAGAGCTACAGATAAGCGGCTTGCTGGTTCCACACTATGATTATGTAATGTGTGTTTCCTGTGACGTTTATTATGACACTGTTAACCCCAAGTATAAATTGAATTGTTTATCATTTACGTAATTGGACGTTTAAAAAGTAATATAAATCATGAGATGAGTACATTCTTGGAAAATATAAAAAAAATATCGAAAAATTATAACTAAATAGAAAAAGAAAAATGCATTATTCCTTTTCTTTTTTTTCGTTTTTTTTTTTCATATACCCGAGAATGTAATTCATTATTAAAATGTGAGATAATAATAATCGCCTGCTTATTAAAAGGACTTTAGAAATAAAGGCTGCAAAATAATACGGAATCGGCCTTATATCCCAAAGTAATAACTAAACCGTTACATTACATTCCATAAAGTTTAATAATTATATATTATTTTCTAATATATATTACATATATATATATTATTATTATTATTATTATTTCGTTGGTATTTTCTCTATCCGGCATTATTATCTTATTATCTTTGTGTATGTATACCTACGACTTTTTTGTGTACGTTTAGTAAAGGTGTGTTTTAGATGCTACGGGAATGCTTCGCGTCTGTCTGTGGACGACGTCTATGTGCATTGTGGTACCCTTTTCCTCCAATCTCTCCACTGGGGCATGACTAATTATGTCTCTAAGTCTTTGCTGGCTCCTCAAAAACGAAAAAACCAAAAACCAAAAACTAAAAACCGAAAAAGAAAAAAAAACAGAGAACAGAACAGAAAAGAAAAAAAAAAAAAAAAACACCAACTAAATGAATCAATTAATTATCTATCACCTGCCATAATTAATTTTCCGTTTTTTTTTTTTTTTATTCTCATTTATATTTTGCTTCAGAAAAAAAAAATCTTCTTCACGCCTATCACACCTATGATTATATTATAAATTTATAAATTCTAAATAGGGAAATGAGTTGAAATATTTTGAGAAGCTAGCATAGACGAGAAGGTCTGTACTTTTTCACTATCGTACGCAGTCTCATTCTATAAATTCTATCTTTCTAACGTTTCTTAGTTCATCTTTTTATATTATATAATATATTTAAAGAAAAAAAAGATATAAATATAACATATTTATACATCACGTTGTGCACTGTGGTCTCTTAGAGCCACACATGATAGCTTATTATATATATATATATATATATACATACATATATATCTATATCACCATATTTTCTATTCACGCATATATGTATGTATATAAATATATATATAAATACTATATCAATTAGATGAAACTGTTAATAATGTCGTTTATTAATTATCACGATATCACATCAGCCGTTGCTGAATGAATAATTAATAACACAATATAGTTATAGATATAGTTTAATTGTTTTATTTTAATATATTAAATTCATAAAGTCGTGAGGTGCTGTCGCATAAATATATATATATATAAATATATTAGTATACAATCTAGAATGAAAGCAAAGCAAACGTGTTTCGTATTTATTAATTAAAACTCCAAAATCTTTAAGTGTTTAAATATAGAAGGGAGAAATAAAAATTAGCCACTGATTAATCGAAAACTTTGTAAATTACAGCATGACAGGATCTGAGATATCATAGGCATAAATAAAAATTTGAATTTTTTAATTAAATGATATTAAGCAGTTCGAATACATCGTAAATACTTCGATTATTAGATTATAGTGAAGAAAAAAAGAAAAGGAGGGAATTGATTAGGCATAGATTTTGGAATTAGGAAAAAACGGGAAAATAAACAAAAGACGTTTGCTTTGCCACAAAGAAAAGCGACGAGGAAAGCCTGGATACAATTTTATGTGGGTGCAGGTGCCGGGTGGACCACATAAGAAGGAACTACTGGAGAACCTGGATCGAGTACCAACCTACGTACAACAGCTTCAATTCACCGTGAAGAATCCAACAGTTGGAAAAGCCGCGACATTTACAAAAGTCGACAACGTTATACAAGAGACGAAGAACCTGATGAATGTCATCTCTAAAGTGGTCACCACGTGCTTCGTCTGCGCCACAAAGGTCAGCGGATTTAAAAACTCGATAATTAATACAAGTAGTATATCGAATCATCATTTTTATTCGAATTATTATCAGAATGTGCAATCAGTTAGAAATTATTGAAAATATAATACGAAGGATTTCATCCCCTACACTTAGTATCGAGGAGTATTTAAAGTCTTATCATTTATGGCTGTGTCAGGTTCCGATGATCGAGAAAGGATCAAATTTTTAAACCCATTTGAAAACCCTTTTTAAGGGAATTTGGAGAAAAGTTACTGACACAGTCCTGGATGTAAAGGACGGTTTTATAAGGGAACATTAAATACACCTTAAAGTTAGTACAGTGAAAAGTTTACGATGGTTTAATCCACCCAATAGCACAAGGTCTGCATGCCGGAGCTCGACGACGTTCTGAGTTCGGTACAGCTACCAGGTCCTTTTCCGGGTCCGGTTACGGTTACGGTTCCGGCTTCGGGTCTAGGGCCAGGTCTTGTTGAAGAAGAATGTCTTTATCCTGTGAGTCCCAGGCTGCTACCATCCCGGAGTCCGTACGTGCAGCCTCGTCCTTTGACCTCTTCTCAGCTCCGTAATATCCTTAGGACTCCTATTCCTGTACAACAATTACCTCAGTCTGTTCCTCAGTCCTTTAATCCACTACGCGGCGTCCATGGAAATATTTTGCAGAATTTATTTACAAAAAATCCTACCATCCAGGACACAGCAGCAACTAATACAACTCCAGCGATTAATACAAATTTGGGAACCCAGCCACCGCGTCCATCGACTATTTCTATTCCATTCACGGTTTCTGGAACTACAACGAACAATCAAGGACTTCGAAACTCTTACAATCTACAATATCTTCAACAGCAGCTGCAACAGATGCAGCTGCAACCGAGATAACATTTAATTATCCTCATCCGGCTTACGAGTGAACAAAAATTATCACGCGAATACACAGCTACTACCTATCCAGGTGGAACACGAATCACGATCAGATGTCTTGTTCTTTTCATATGCAGGTTTGATTTTATTTCGTTTTATTTAGTTTTTCACATTTGTTATTATTATTATTATTATTATTATTATTATTATTATTTGCTAATTAATTCAACAATTTTCTATATCATTTAATATAACTAACTCATTCTTTTATGCAGAAAAAATTTCAAACTTTGGTTTTTGACTAACGCTTTTCAACCAACCCCCTTACCCCGGTATACTACCAAAGTTGGATATTATACTCATTGGGCCCGGGTGAGGTTCAGAATTTTTATATCACCGATGACACAGTTTTTGGAACGTCTCGATTAGAATGAAGCCTTTTTTTGACTTCACATCCTAAGAAATAGACCGAAACTTTCAGACCTTTGAGCTTTCGGGGGTCTCGACTTTCGGAATTTTTAACTCTCTGTATTTCGTATTTTTCGTATTTTAATCTTCTAAGCTTGTACAGTTCTGAAAATTCGAAATCATCATAAATGAATTCGGAATATTGAACATTTGGAAGTTTAAAAATTCTGAACTTCAACCCGGCCCGATACTCACCCCCATACTACACCCTTCGTTTGCATCGGAATTATTTCAACCTATTTTTGTCCGATTCGACTCGTTGGCTGCGTGTTTCTTCATTCATCGATTAAGTCTCAGTGTTGTTGAATAGAAAAAAAAAAGAGAGAATGAAAAATAAAAATATACAAATTTTTATCATCTACATTGCGTAGATAATGAGTTTTTGAAAATTTTAATTACAACACTGATTCTATACACAGACACGTGGTTCATTGAAGGCAGGATTTTTTATGAAATGATTTTCCTTTTTTTATATATACCTATATATACAATCATATATATATTATATACTAACCGAATGCACATTTATATTTTTACTAATTTTCATTTGTTTTTTTATCGACCAGGAGAATAAGGATGATGAAAATTTTCTTTTGAAAATGCGTAGTATAATTTAGTGTTTAAGTAAAAAGCCTATAATAACTGCTGAAATGAGAATTTTTTACTAGAATAAATAACCGATTGTTTAGTGAAATTTTTTTCAGGATATCCAACGAGGTTGTAATCAAAATACTGGAAAGGATACGAAGAAAGGATGCAATCGATTGTGAAATAATACGATAAAAAATATATTCGACAAACCTGCCCCTCTTGGAATACAAATATCATAAAAAATAAAGTATCCAAGCGCGACAGGGTAGTCTGTAGAAAATATACACCATGGGTTTTGGGGTGACTCGAGTTTTTATTTGGGTAAAATCATCAATTCTCAAAAACGAAATTTTATATAATTTACAGAAAATATCCGCATGGAAGCAAAACTTTCTAATCAAAATTTCGTACACATGGATATGTTTTTTTTAAGTATGAGTCAGGATCACCCCAGTCCGCATGTTGTACAGGGTATTTCTGTCCAGATCAGTTGTACAGTACTACCTCGTTATAAGAGACTGTTAGGCCGGTTAGGGGAATAGGATTCCAAGAAATTCGTCACCAAAGCTTTCTTCCACTACTGGAAAATCGCAAATGTGTCAGTGTGTCAGTGAGCATCACGTCACTGTGAGTACCTTACGTACACAGGTAGAGTGGGAAAGGCTATAAAGCTCGCTCAAGCGGAACGAACGGAAAATTCTCTTATAACGAGGTAGTACTGTACTCTACTCTTGCCCAATGGTCAATTTCGCCTCCTGAATGCTTTCGAAGAAAACTGAATCTTGAGTCTTTGGACAGAACCACCCTGAACAAGATTCACCCCCTGGGAAAAAAAAAAAAAAAAGGAACATGGCATGATATCTTCATCCCTCAAAATCCCCTTCATCCTCGTTAAATTTGCCTTCGAGCTAATAATCAATGAAACTAAATATCCTGGTATAATTAATTTTCAGTACAACCTGGATTTCCGAGGTCTGTCGGCGCGTGGGACCGGCGGCTCGCCGTACAGGGGCGGAGATGGCGCGGGTGCCGACGGCGAAGGTGGCGGTGCTGGAGGCGACGGTAGCAAGGCGGGCTCCGCCCCCGGCAGCGACCCGTCTGTCTGACAGTTCGGGATGGCCCGACGGGCCAAGGGGGACGCTCGCCGCACCCGGGTCTCTTTCCTGCTTTTCTAGAAGGAACCTCACCCGCCCCGGAAGCCTCGTCAACCGGGTCAATACGGCGTGTGACCTGCACACTTATATATGCTTAAGAAAAAGCCACGTAGCCGCGAATGAATATGTCAAGGTTCAAGGTTCAAGGTTCAAGGTACAAGGTACAAGGTACAAGGTACAAGGTTCAAGGTTCGATTATCAAGGGTCAAGGGTCAAGTCCTAGCGCCCGGGTCCAGGACAGCATGATGAGACGAAGAAATCGTAAAAGTCATATCATTCGAAAACGTGAACGTCGATTTCGATCTTACGAAGATTATATGGTATATATATATACAAATGAAAGGAGAAGATCATATACCTATATACCTATATACCTATATACATACATAAATGTATATTTAATATATAGATATAACGATTTCATAATATCTACTTAGAGCGAAATATCTAAGTTTAAAACCGCCAGGGGCGGGAGATCGTTCTTTGGTGGTGACCTGGGGGCGGCAGTAGGGCGGTCAGGGACGTACTTTGTGGCAAAGACGTTGCGTCTTATGGGACCACCAACGCAACGTTGTTTCGCTAATCTAAGATGGAAATATTAGATATAATATTTGAAAAAAAAAAAAAAAAATGCTTTATTCGCAAGGTAATAAGCATATATAGGTATAGTATGAAGATCGAGAGATAATCGTGAGAAAGATTCTAATTTTTTTTTTTTTTTACAACCAACGAATTATTATTATTTAGAAACGAGATATGTAATAGGTATATATATATATATATATATATATATATTCAATGTAGGGAATTGGCAGTTCCTATATATATTATATATATATTTATTATACCTATATCCTTAAATATCGTTTTAATTAAACTGGAAACGTAGGTTGTATACGTAGTAATTTTAAATTCCGTAATTTGAATTATTATTCATATTTGATAATGATGCGATAAGAATAATATCGTTAATATTAGATAATATGTTTATGTAGAATAAAAAAAACGGTGATACATATAGTATATAGATTCAGAGATCTTATTTTGACAACGTTATTTTATTCTTCTTCTTCTTCTTCTTCTTTTTCTCATTGTATTTTTTTTTAACTTTTTTCAAACGTTTTTATCAATAAGATCTGTGAATTTAATAAACGGCGTTAGTTTATTTTTTAATTTTACTATACCTAGTACATATGAAAGATGCGTGTGTTTTTGAACCGCCTAATTACTCAAAGAAAATTTTTTAGTTTTTTTAATTATCGAACAATTTTTAAGGCAAGGTGATATTTCTTGAATGGATTATTGTATATATGTAATACGATAATTTGAGTTTTGGTTATTAATTATTATATACCTATATTTGACGGATGGACTTCTCAGGTGTTGATAAGTCGATAATATCTGATAATAATATGAATTTTTCTACATATGGGTTATAAATCAATTATTCAATCCTGTGTATAAAACATATTATTATTATCATTATTATTATTATTATTATTACATAAAACGTCTAATAAGAAGAGAACTGAAATACGATTTTCTAATCGATTGTATATTTATTAAAGTTCGACAATTAGCAGGCTTAGTATTATTAATATTAATAAAAGAAATCAACAATAATGTAAATAATTTAAACAATATACTATTTATATGTATTTCAGACTGTGTCAAAAAAAAACAAAAAAAACAATCCTTTCTTTTTTTGGGCGATATAAAAAATAGTTAGTCTTTAATATGGAAAATATTGTCCCCCCAAAAGCAGAGCTTTTTAATACGTCAAAAGTAAGTAGTGATCAAATCTAAATATGACTTTTAAATCGCTGTAACTTGTTAACGGTTGAATTGAGCAATTTGGGTCAAAGGATCATTTTTGTAGATCGTAAAATTTTCTACTAAAACGTTTATTTACTTTATTCAATAATCAGTTGAATAAAAAAGTTATACTGATAAAACTGTAATGAAACAAAAAAATTCTATTCAAAATACATGGGAAATCTTATTTTCAAATGCACCACTTCTATGTTTAAGCTTTGGGGATAATTTTTCTTTTTTTTTTTTTGACACAGTCCAATTTATACATAAAACAAATATGAATATATATATATATTATGCAGTCAGCCATTCGTGCATTTGTTATAAAAAAAAAAGCTATTTCTTCTATGCATTATAAACTATATACCTGGCACGATTATTAATTATGTACAGAGTTGGCACAAAATCAACGCTTAAATATGATTTTTAAGGATATTATTTTTTATTTTTTTTTAGCTATTTCGAGTCGTCTAGATAATATAATTATTTAAACAATGATATATATATCCTGTAGTTACCTGCACTGACGGACTCTCTTTAATCGCAATCCTATTCTATCTTATATCTATATTTTAATATAGATATAAAATACATAAAAATATATATATACACATATAATGTATAATATAATTACCTGGAACAGTATGGATTTTCATAGAAAAGCGTAGAAAAATAATAATAATAATAATAAAATATGAAAGAATTGTCAAATGAAGTGAAGAAGAAAAAAAAAAAAAAGAAAGGAAAATGGAAAAACAAAAAAACAAAGAAACTTTGTACAAACTCTGTATATTATACCTAATCTCGAGATCTTGATTAGTGATTAGTTTATAATTATATCATCGTTAGTTAGAATTTGTTAATATGAATTTAAGCTTAAGTTTTTGTATAAGAAAAAAAGTGAAAGAAACAAAAAGAAACAAGAAGAAGAAAAACAAAGAAAGGGAAAAAAGAAAAAAAAAAAAAAAAAACGTCACAATTAAGTATTTTGTAAAAATGCAATTGATTGTAAGTGTTGATTTTTATTCCGACTGACCGTACTTATAATTCAATACCTATATAATTACTATATATATATATATATATGAATATATATATATTATATGCGAATATGACTATAATATTGCATATTATAGGTATTTTGAATTATATTATAGTATAGTAATCTCGTTGTATTTACCTTTTTATGTATATCGTTACATATTTGGGTATATACATAATTATGAATAGCTATTAGATAATAACTGTTTCGATAAGATAAAAACCAAAAGAAAAAAAAAGAAAAAAACGGTAATTATTACCAGAATCGATAATATAGAATCCTCCAGCTTTCAGTTATTTGTATTACATGGTATTATGTATATGAAATGCATTTATATCCTATAAAGTATATATGTGAAGAAAAATAAAAAAAATAAAATAAAGCAGGAATATAATACGCGAAAAATAAATAAGACAGTAAACCGCGAGAGCTCATAGCTACGCCGTATATAATATGTTATTAAGAAAAAAACAAAAAAAAAAAAATTCATTAATTAATTAAGGATGAAATGCTTTAATTTAATTATCGATAATCACCATTTCTAACAAGAAGGGAAAAAGAAAAATAACGAAAAAAAAACTTAATGAAAATGAAGTAAAATCACAATCATTTAAGCGGTAGAAATATAATTAATATAAATTCGAATAAATAAATAAATGAATAAATAAATAAATAAATAAATAAATAAATAAATAAATAAATAAATAAATAAATAGAATCTGAAAGTACGTGTAAAATAAATTGCAGGTGTCAAACGAATTATTTATATAATATATAATATGATGTTAATCAATCGACCGCGAATGTGTACATACATATTTACATACATACATACATATTTACATTTTGTATGTATAACATTTGAAATAAAAAAAAAATTAAAAAAAAAAAAAAAAATACCGCTAGAAATAATTAAATTTAAATAAACAGTTAAAATAAATTCTGGTATGTATTATATTTTATTTCATATACTAGAGTACGTATGATTTACTTTCATTTAGATTGTGAAGTAATGGTATATACCTATACATATATATTATAATTGAAAATAATTTCGAGTTTGGCACCGAGTGATCTATTAATTATTGAAAAATTAACTAAAATTAAGAAAACTAAAAACTAACAATGAAAGAAGAATGGAAGCAAAAAAAAAATATGTAAAAAAAAAAAAAAAAAGTGCAAATCGTAACGTTACACTTAAATTATTATTACTAAATAATGGCGATAGTTATATTAGTGAAACTAAACTCGTGCCTGTGGTTTAAAAAAAGTAACTTTTCGTCAGGTTATCGATGAACGATTTTTCATTTATTATCATTATTATTATTATGAATAATATTATCGATCTTATATTCGAAGAGAAAAAGAAGAAAAAAAAATGTGAAAAAAAAAAAAACAATTTGCTTTTAAATGTCGTAATTTATTACCTACGTACTATATATAATATATATATATATCGAGATATTGGTGATTGACGAATAATAAATATATAAATATATTGAATTATATTAATATAGTAAATTAAAAAAATGAATAATAAAATAATAATATCCTCTAAGGAAAACTCGCAAACTTATAAATTATTATTATTATTATCAATGAGAATTAAACGCTTGTAAATATACATTATAGATAAATACATACATATACATACCATAATTATATATTATAATAACTATACGGTTATATCCTTTAAATCAATCTGTACCTATAATGATATGTATACTGTGTCAATCGTGTTACGATCGATCCTAATCAGAATCGGTTGAATCAAAAAACTGAGTTTTCCGCTGGATATATAATTGCCTATTATCATTGCAGAAAGAATTCAATTTAACCAGAAATACATTTATCATCATTATTTTTTTTTTTTTTTTCAAAATACATAATCTCTACAAATTTATTTTGTCGAATAAGAGAATTTAGCTATTTTAATCCTTCAATCGTGTAGATTGATCGCAAGAATAACCGAAAATCGGTTTATCTAGTAAAAAGCTCGGCGAGCTGGTATTTTTTACTTGATGATAAATTTTGTTTTATTACAATCTGAAATATAATATCTTTTGGCGAATATAATTGCAGTAATTCGTTTGATCAAATTACAAAGGATTAGTTTTTTTTTTTTATTGTTATTATTATCGCTTTATATACATATTATACCTATAATATTGTTTAAAAATTGATTAAATAACAATGTTGAATTATATATACCATAGTTTTATACCTATAATCAATGTCACGATCTAAAGTAATTTTACCATATATATATACACATATATACCGGGAGTATCCGTGGAAACGCTTGATAGAGAAGTGAAAACGCCCGCATATAGGCAACTCAGAAGTCAAGCAATTAGGTTTTATTTCTCATATGTTCTAGTTGCATGTATGCAGGCGTTTTCACTTCCCTATTAAACCTTTCCACGAATACTTCCCCGTATATATATGTATGTATAAAATATCATAAAACAAGATACAAATCTTTGAAAAATTTATGTATAAAAAAAATAGAGAAAGAAAAAAACTAAACGTGTAAAAAATTTAAGTTACGATTGTTGGAGAGCTTGAAAATTATTCAGCCTAACAAACTTTCCTACTTGATGTGAAAATCAAATTTTATCATTCTGCAACTATGATAGGCAATATTTGTTGTGCGTAAAAGTTGTATATTAAGTAATACGTACGTACGTTACGAATTCAATATTATATGAATGAATGAGACGGTGGTGGGATCTGCCAGTACAAAGAATCTCTTCGTACGTATATCATGATTAATGTCAATGATGAATTAGTGAATTTTATGTCTTAGAAAATATTAGATAAATTCTTCTTTTTTTTTTTTTTACTGCTCTCTTTTCCTAATAACTGTGTAAATGAAAAGTAGAAAAGGATATATATTATTAAAAATACTGGAAGCGTCCCACCGGGTCTTTGAGAAAGCGAAAATCTTCCATTTCGAGAATCTTACGTTTAGATGATATTTTTCAATATAATATATGAATGCGAAGTCGAATCTCTTTGTATCAATTTTTACATTCTAGATCGTAGATGAAAGGGAAAAGGAATGAAAAAAAAAAACCAAAAAAAAATCTCTCACAAGCAACCTCACCGTAATACAAAAATAAATTGATAATTATTAAAAAGAAAAATGAAATGAAAGATAAAAAAAAGATTAATGATCACTTGACTGACCTAAACCATAAATATAATAGTTAATGAAATTATATTGATATATATATATATACTATATTAATTATGTTGATATAAAAGAAATCGTAAGATGCTTAGCTGATCTCTCATATATTAGTAATGATGTCATATATTTTGTGAGAATAGCGTATGTACCTTTACTCTCATGTTGTACCAAAAATAGCTATATAATTTTTTTTTTTTCTTTTTTTCTCTCCCCTATTTACAATATTCTTATTATTATTATTATTATTAACGTACTTAATGCCAACTGTCATTCATATTAAATAACATATATTGATCTAATCGTATATTGGTTTATTGAAACCAATCGATTTTCGCGAAAAAAAAAAAAACATTATCATTTCAGTTTACATTTATTTATGTATAATTTTTTGTATGTACTCTTTAAATGAATCTTAAATTTGTTTTTTGTTTTTTGTACGTATATTTCAATCATATTCAAACTATACAAAAGAATTGATCAATAATTATTGTCAATCTCTATTTCCATGTTATTCATATAATGATTCGAAATAATTGTTGATAAGTGAATTAATATTGCGATGACAGTGATGCAGTTAAGCTAGAGTCAGGGATGAAATTTGTAGAACACGTTTTAGTATATATTTGAACATTTGGTAGGTAGGATTCGTATCGAAAAAAAAAACCGAAAACATATATACGTAAAACGAGAAATATGTATATCCACCTATCTGCGCAGAGTATTATACACGGTATATATGTATATATATATATTGAACAATTCGTTTGTACAATTGATAAATCCAATGATTTGATAACGGAATATAATATACGTAATTACGTTCGTCGATTTCGTATATTTCGCATTTAACAAACCATTATAAATATAAAATATATATCTATATACATATATATGTATATATATATATGTATATTACTATTATGTAATAAATATTACCTGTATTAAAGATGAAACCGGTGAAGAATAAATTATTGTATCCATGATAATCGATCAGAATTTATTCATCGTGAATTATTATTATTAGAAATTCATCCCGAAAGGATTCAGTGGAAAATTCAAATAATTTTCAACATTTTCGTACCTAGCTGTATGTTTTTTGATATCTCATAAAACTACTCCAACGATTAGGATATTTTTACTTTTTAATGATATGAAAATTCAATAACTGAACAAGTGGTGGAGAAAATTTTGGTAAATTTTTTCTAAGTCGATCGTAATTTTAGTGATGGAGTTTGAAAATGGGAGTGAGTTTGTGTTTCTTGATCAATTTTATTCATCATATTCGAATTTTTATGTTAGTATAAATCTGACTTTTTCAAAACTCAGTGATTCATATTAAAATATTTCACATTCTTACATTTTTTTTTTTTTTTCTATTTTTTAAATCTTTTTTATTAAACAAAAAATCTGAAATTTAGAAGACTTTACAATCGAACAAGTTTTAATTTAAAAATAAAAACTATCGCAAAAATCAACCACCATTAGTCACAACGTTCCCGATGAAAAAAAAACTGTAATGAAATAGAATATTATTTTAGAATAGCTGAGCGATTATTTGATGTAATATAAATCGTTGAATACCCATACATTTAGTCAATACACAGAGTTAAAGTTATGGGGCTACAACTGACATGTGAAATTCTCATTTTATTTATCCTAGAAAATAGATCGAAGCGATTGATTGAATTAGTAGGGCAATTATTATTGAAACAAAGAAAAAAATTCATTATGAATCATTGCAAAAAGAAATTAAGTTGTGGGCTAATCTCGCATCTTTTACCAGACGCAGGAAAAAGGCACACGTCTTACTATACGCAACCCGCGGATCTTTTGTGCATTTTTAGTTCTATGGTTGCCTGACTGATGACGTCATCGGCGTAAGCTGACCTACGACAATGGCGTAAGCTGACCTACGACAATGGCGTCCCCTACCCCGCACCACTCAAATATAAGCCACGGACGCCGTTCGCGCGTTCAGTCACCTGCGCGGCGTCCTCGAGTGAACATGGGTGTACGTTTCGAGGAGATCAGGGGCTCGGGAAGGCTGACATCAACGGAGGAACGTTGGACATAAGTGAGTTCGGAATATTTCGATCAATATTTTACGACGGCAATAAATAATCGACAATTTTCAAAGCTCGTTGAAAACAAGTGAAATTGTATTTAATACTTTTCCGACAGATTTCACGCGTCTCGTATTTTGATCGTGGAAGTAAGTAACCGTTGAACTGCTACCGGCAGACTTTGATTATAATTGCAGATATTGTTCATTTTCAAGTACATTCTATTCATACCAGCGAATAAAGGTGCGAAAATCTAGATTTCTTACGAACATACCCTCTCGGACCTGTTTAGAATATAAATATAATGTGCGAGAGAGTTTTGTTTGACAAGTTCGCGATAATTATCATCCCATTATATTATTGGCTCCGAAGGGGAAACTAATTTGTTGTGTTATTTCGAGTCGAGAAGTATTTTTCGGGAGAATACTCGAATACTCGTACGGAGATGAGAATGAACATCGCTGATACTTGAACTGCATTATAGATCCTGCGTGCCACTTGGTCGGAGATGGACGCCAACCAACACTGCCCGGCTAGTCCTGAATTAACGGTCGACCAAGATAATGGTGAGCTTCCTATTATATTAGCCAAACACCCAATTTAACTATAAATGTATGTCTGCAAAACAATCATTGCTAAAACATACTTCGCGATCCGATACAGATCTTGGACAGATTACTTTTCCGAGTGTATGTACCACAATACTCATCGGCCAAGTAACCGTGACGCTCACCCTGTATCTTTGACTCGATATTGGGGCCTCCGGCTTGCTTCTGTCTCCCCGTATACGCCAGAAACTTTGACGACAACTCGGTTTCACTCAGCTGCAAAGGATACGATACGAAATAATATACCTAGAGGTAAGATATCGTCCGTCTCGTTATAGGGTAAGCCTAGGAGAGAAAGCACACTCAATTCTTGGAAATAGCAATAAATTCTCTCTTTTTAATGACAAACCTGAAATATGATTGATAGATCTCGAGAGAATATGTTTACCTTATTGAAATATAGTAGACTCACCTCGTAGTAGAGAAATATTTGAATAACCAGGATCAAAGTTTCAAGGTTTGAAAATAAATAGAAGGGTAGATAGCTGTAGGCCTAATTAGGCATCGCATTTATTTTTTAAACATGGAACATAATTCAATATTGATGATAAATTACTCCAGAGTCTCAAGTACCAGTCATAACGATTGAAATATTGAAAAATCTATTCATGCATGCAATAGTAATACTAGCTTATTGACATTCTTGATTCTGTTGAAAATAGTTAAAAGTTTATATCAAATTTAAAAATGGTTCAGGCAGGCTTACAAAATCAATCATAAGAAAAATATATTATAATAAATTTCATACAGATGTATAATCACAATTATAAATTCTTTGGTACTTAGTTGAGAATGTTTGCTTGAAAAACACATAAACTTAATCTATCCAATGTACCCTATGCTTATCTAGTTTTTATCTTCACAGGCGTTGTTCACCGAGGGAAACTAGCTCCTGCCTATCCTCAACAAAACCTCTTCAATATTCATCAGGACAGGGGATTCACACCAGGGAGTGAAGCAGTCCAAGCACCGGGGGAATGACCGCAAGACAACTCTGCACCGCGGAGTATTAATAAAGTAGCATCAGCGAATGGTTCGTAATTACAGTTCCTTTTGAATCAGTTTTGATAAAATCTCGCTTCTGGTCTGATCTATAATTATTTTAAATTACTTTACTTTATAATTACTTTTACTAATTAAGTCGAGTTCAATTACACATTACCAAACTATAGGGTAATTGAATAAGTAATTTCATTGAAAATGTAATCAGTGACTCGTAACACTGCAAATATCCATGTAATAATAAGATCGTTTATGCAATAAACATGTATTATTATAGTATATTGGCGAATTCTTGAATAAATATCTCTTGAAATTGTAAATAATCGATCGTTGAATCATTTTACCCTGTCCTTTCCTTGCCTATAAGTCGAAAATCATGAAAATCGCATGATTTCATAAAGCCCCGAACAATATTAATATATATAAATATAACAATATTAATATATATATAATATAAATAATAATGCGCCTTGTCATATGCAACCCGCATGCCATTCGTGTAAGCGGAAGGGCCCATGTTAATTTTTGTTGCCTATTTGGTGTTTTCCGAATGCCTATATTCAGGCGTATTGTAGTAATTCAGAAAAAAGGTTGAAAAAAAGGTTCCGGCAGTTGATACCTCGATTTTAGTCGCTTTACGATGAAATATCTACTGCCAGAAAATCGACCAATCAGGACGCTGCTTGAGCCAATTTAGGCTCAATTTCTCGAAAAGGAGCCTCCTGATTGGTCGATTTTGAAATTAAATCGAGTTACGGCGCTGCAGAGGCTAGCCATCAGCAAAATTCTGGATTTCTGGCAGTTGATACGTTTTTAAGGAGTCCGATTTCTGGCAGTTGGTACCTGAATGAGGTATCAACTGCCAGAAATCCAGAATTTTGCTGATGGCTAGCCTCTGCAGCGCCGTAACTCGATTTAATTTCAAAATCGACCAATCAGGAGGCTCCTTTTCGAGAAATTGAGCCTAAATTGGCTCAAGCAGCGTCCTGATTGGTCGATTTTCTGGCAGTAGATATTTCATCGTAAAGCGACTAAAATCGAGGTATCAACTGCCGGAACCTTTTTTTCGACCTTTTTTCTGAATTACTACAATACGCCTGAATATAGGCAATCGGAAAACACCAAATAGGCAACAAAAATTAACATGGACCCTGTCGTTTACACGAATGGCATGCGGGTTGCATATGGTAAGGCGGATTAATAGTCATTAATATTCATTAATTAATAGTGCGATTTTCATGATTTTCGACTTATAGGCAAGGAAAGGACAAGGGAAAATGATTCAACTATCGATGCTTTACAATTTCAAGAGATATTTATTCAAGAATGTGCTATAATAATCAAGAATTTACTATAATAATACATGTTTATTGCATAAACGATCTTATTAATACATGGATATTTGCAGTGTTGCGAGTCACTGATTACATTTTTAATGAAAATACCTATTCAATGACCCAATACTTTGGTAATGTGTAATTGAACTCGATTCAATTGGTAAAAGTAATTATCAAGTAAAGTAATTCAAAGTAGTGATAGAGTAAGAGTAATTATAAAGTTATTTAAAGGTAATGAACTTGATTCAATTACACATCACCAAAGTGATGTGTAATTGAATCAAGTCATTACCGAAGTGATGTGTAATCAGATGAAAATCCAATTACACATTACGAAAGTAACGAGCATTTAATAAAAATTCAATTACAATTTTCACAACATTGAATATTTGATCGGAAAAATTGTAGATGTGATCATAATACGTGTAATATATTACGCATATAACTGGAAACTACATATTTGACACTTTACCAGTTTGAAAATAAGCTAGAACTATAATTGGGCTATAATAAAACTATTATTATACTCTAAACTAATCGTTCCGACCATAATACATACATATACGTACGAAGGTATATTTTACAGAATGCCAAGGACAATGTTAGAAGCAGATAATTTTAATAGTATAATAATTCATTACTCTATAAATATAGTTGTTCTCTCAAAGATACTAATGAGAATAGTCTCTACTCTCTATTCGTTATGGACAATTTTACAAGAGAGTGAATTATACCTGACAAATATATATCGTATATGCATGTATAATGCTCTGTTACCTGAATAGTTATTGGTAATATTTCGTACGGTAATGGGTAATCCCAACTATCCCAAATACAACGAGTTTAAACAAATAAAAAGCATCAAGACCTTCGGGTCAGTACCCGAGGGCTAGATACAATATACCACATGCAAGAGAACATATTGTTAATAATATATCATCACGAATTTTCATCTATCATGTAATATTACAAGTCTTTTCCCCGTACGATTATATGACCGGATAAACTGGTCAAGTATGACGAGCTTTATAAAGACGAGTTATTATATTACCGCTTATGGCTGTTATAATTAAATTGATTTGGAATAATCTGTACAGCGATTTGTAAAATGATTTGAAAGTTATTGTTGAATATTGAAACTAATATCCGACATGTCTCGAATAGGACGTTGATTTTAATGTTACATAGCGCGGGCAGCAAATGCTGTGATATAAGAGCTTGTGGTTGTCACTAATCGTAGAAAATATTATAATTAGGTTTTTCATTATTTATCACACATAAACTGGGTTACAAAGTCTGCTGGCTGAAAATTAGTGACAACCAGCTCAGCTTGTTTTCTGTACAACGTTTCAAACGGAATCGATTCTTAGACTAGATGCGAGATTTTGCCAAAACTGATTCAAAAGGTATTGTAATTACGAACCCTTTACTTCTGCTACTTTATTAACACTCCGCCTCGGAGAGTTGTCTTGCGATTATTCCCCCGGTGCTTGGACTGCTTCCCTCCCTGGTGTGAATCCCCTGTCCTGATGAATTTTGAAGAGGTTTTGTCGAAGATAGGCAGGAACTGGTTTCCCTCGATGAACAACGCCTGTGAAGATAAAAACTAGATAAACATAGGGTACATTGGATAAATGAAGTTTATGTGTTTTTCAAGTAAACATTCTAAACCAAGGGAGCGTTCAAATATTACGTAACGTTTTTTTTTTGGTCATTTTTGACACCCTCTTCCCCCTTACAACAGGCCGTAAGTCAACCCCTCCCTCCGCCTGTCTTAAATACGTAACATTATCGTGGCCATATTGATCTATAATACGTTTTTTTTTACTGACAATTTTATTTTGGAACTTTAACTATGCATCAATCATGCTGATAGGAATATGATTATAGAGTTTATATTAAAGCTCAGAATTATATTCAAATCGTTGTGATCGCGGAGTCTGAAAGACCGCAACCCGAAATACGTCTACGTATGCGCGGTGCACTTGTACCGCAGAGCGCGAAACAAGTTTTATAATAAGAATTAGTGAATAATTGAATAATATCCTGTATTTCAGTAAATAATAATTCTAATCAATAACAAAATGTATTCTACCACGATTAATTATAATTAAATGTCTTTGAGGACTGTTGAAAAAACAAGAACAGTCTTTTTGGTACTAGCGTTACACATACTTTCAGCTACAATTCACTTTCATTCATTGAGTAGTGAGTTGAATAAGTTCGCGAAACGATAGAAATAAATATTTCACATGCAAAAAACACACGTTGCAAAAAACAATAGGAAATAAGAAAAATGTGAATTATTCAAATATCTTGTTGCTCATGGTAAAGTCAAATCTTGTCATGGTAATGTCAAACTTACCGATAGTTTACCATGTAGTGTGCGCCATGCACCGCACGATGGTGCTCTATCAAATCATTAGCCAATCAAATCATTCGGTATTCTGGCTTGCAGCGTGTCGGTACAGCCTGTTCCAGGGATCCCTGTGGCGCGCGGTCGATGTTCGACGAGCTAGTCGACATAGAATTGAACCAAAAATAATGCCTCAGCGTTCAAATATTACGTAACGTTTCTTTTTGGTCATTCTTGACACCCCCTTCCCCCTTATAACAGCGCCTGTGAATATAAAAACTAGATAAACATAGGGTACATTGGATAGATTAAGTTCATGTGTTTTTCAAGCAAACATTCTCAACTAAGTACCAAAGAATTTCTAATTGTGATTATACCTCTGTATGAAATTTATTATAATATATTTCTTATAAATGATTTTGTAAGCCTGCCTGGACCATTTTTAAATTTGATATAAACTTTTAACTATTTTCAACAGAATCAAGAATGTCAATAAGCTAGTATTACTATTGCATGCATGAATAGACTTTTCAATCTTTCAATTGTTATGACTGGTACTTTCTCTCTCTCTCTCCGTTTATGACTTAACGCCTATAAGGCATGTAGTCGAAGTGACTGGTACTTGAGACTCTGGAGTAATTTATCACCAATATTGAATTATGTTCCATGTTTGAAAAATAAATGCGATGCCTAATCAGGCCTACAGCAATCTACCCTTGTATTTATTTTCAAACCTTTAAATTTTGATCCTCGTTATGCAAATATTTCTCTACTACGAGGTGAGTCTACTATATTCAACCAAGGTAAACATATTCTTTCAAGATCTATCAATCACATTCCAGGTTTGTCATTAAAAAGAGGCTTACCCTATTCCCCGCGTCGGTATCGTATCCCTTGCAGCTGAGTGAAGCCGAGTTGTCGTCAAAGTTTCTGGCATATACGGGGAGACAGAGGCAAGCCCAGTATCGAGTCAAAGATACAGGGTGAGCGTCACGGTTACTTGGCCGATGCGTGTTGTGGTAGTTAGACTTGGAAAAGTAATCTGTCCGAGATCTGTATCGGATCGCGAAGTATGTTTCAGCAACGATTGTTTTGCGGACTTACATTTTTAGTTGAATTGGGTCTTTGGCTAATATAATACGAAGCTCACCATTATCTTGGTCGACCGTTAATCCCGGACTAGCCCCGCAGTGTTGGTTGGCGTCCATCTCCGACCAAGTGGCACGCAGGATCTATGCAGTTTGAGTAATGGTATCAGCGATGTTCATTCTCATCTCCATCAACCGATAATTGTTGGTTTGCGAGGGATTTAGGTGGAATAAATTGACGATTGAATCGGATATAATAATTACAGTAGTTTTAATGTACCTTCAAATAATGTGGCGTCAGCCCGAATACACACACTTACATAAAGCGAGAAAAGTATGCGCACGCAGGCGTATATACGGAAATCAAAATTAACGTCTAGTTAGATATAGAGAACTTTGATTACAAATAAAACAAATCAGGTACTTATATTCTATCACTTCCCCTTAATCAAAGGTTCTTAATCCTAATTGTTTCAGGTATTCGATATGTTTATTGCCAGGTAGCGCTTTTGTCAAAGCGTCTGCAACCATATCATTTGTTTGCCTATATTCTATTCTAATTACACCCTTATTTACCATATCTCGTACAAAGTGGTGTCTTATATCTATGTGCTTAGTGCGTCTATGATGTTGACTATTGTCAATAATTTTTTGAGCACTTTGGCTATCGTTGTATATCACAATCGTTTTCTTTTTACTCAGGATTTCTCCTAGTAAGTTTCGTAGGAAACTCGCTTCCTTTGCTGCATCGCTTAAGGCTAAATACTCTGCTTCAGCACTCGATAACGCAATCGTTTTTTGTTTCCTAGATTCCCAACTTATAGCACAGTTTGCAAGCTTTGTAACTATTCCTGTATATGATTTCCTGTCTGTTATATCACCCCCCCAATCAGCATCTGCAAATGCTTGTATGTACTCTCCAGTCTTCTGAAAAACAAGTTTTAGGTCTTTCGTCCCTTTTAAATATCTAAGTACCCTTTTACAAGCACTCCAATGTGTACTGTTGTAACACGTATTATATTGACTTAATAGACTTGCAACATAAGCAATATCTGGCCTTGTACATACAGCTAAATAAAGTAATCCCCCTACTAATTGTTGGTATGGATATCGACAATCGCTTACAGTAGCCTTTTCTAATTTTGTGTTGGGTGCCATCGGTGTTTGAACCGGTTTTGCATCCATCATGCCGAAGCGAGTTAGTAAATCTTCTATATACTTGCTTTGGCATAAACTTATAGTACCTTTTTCTTTATCTCTAGTTACTTTCATACCCAAGCAGTCTGTTATCTCGCCTAAGCATTTTACAGCAAAATTTTCTTTTAGTGCTTTATACAGTCTTTCTTTCTCTGTTTGACAATTGCTAAATATAAAGAAATCATCTACGTAAAGTGCTATTACTACTAATACATCTTTGGACTTTCTTATATATACGCAGGGTTCACATTTCGATTGTATATAACCAATACTGAACAAAACCTTGTGGATTTTCTCATTCCACATTCTACTTGCTTGTTTCAATCCATATAGACTCTTCTTTAGTAAACATACTTTATCTTTATCTTTAGTATTGAAACCAGCGGGTTGCTCCATATATATTTTCTCATTCAATTCCCCATTTAGAAATGCAGTAGTAACGTCTACGTGCTCTATTTCCATATTAGTTTCATTCGCTATTGCAAATAATAATCTAATGGTTGAGTGCCTTACTACAGGCGCAAAAGTATTATTAAAGTCTATTCCAAATTTTTGACTATACCCACACGCGACTAGTCTTGCTTTATGCCTTTGAAAATTACCCGATGCATTCTTTTTAACTTTATAAATCCATCTACTCTTAATAACATTTTTATCCTGTGGTCTGTGTACCAGTTCCCACACATTATTATCAATTAGCGATTTATATTCTACATTCATTGCTTGTTTCCATGCATCTCTATCTGCACATGAAATTGCTTGCTCAAACGACAGTGGTTCGTCCTCGCATGAACTTTATATCCCGAGCTTTTATCACTTTACCAGGTTGCAAAGGATCAGCTAGTCTATATCCTTTTGTGTTCTCACAATAGCCGACCATGATATATTTCTTTGATTTGGAGTCAAGCTTCTTTCTACGTTCATCTGGTATGTGGTTGTATGCTGTGCAACCAAATACACGCAAATTGCTCAAGTCTACTTTCGAACCAGTCCATATTTCTTCGGGTGTAGCTCCTAAGACCGCAACTGTTGGGCTTCGATTCTTTAGGTATATTGCAGTGCATACCGCTTCTCCCCAATATTTCTTCGATAGTCCAGAGTCTTGAAGCATGGACCTAGTTTTTTCCATTATAGTTCGATTGAGTCTTTCTGAAACGCCATTCTGCTGGGGCGAATACGGTACAGTCGTCTCATGAATGATACCGTGTCCCTTTAAGAATTTTTCAAAAACAGCATTACAATACTCCAATCCATTATCTGTTCTGAGCCTTTTTATCTTTAAATCCGTTTGATTTTCGACTAACTTTTTGAATTCTATGAACATCTCTAATGTCTGAGTTTTTGATTTGAGCAGGTAACCAAAGCTTTTTCTCGATAAGTCATCAGTAAATGTCAATAGATAACGCGATCCACTCCATGTACTTTCAGATATGGGACCACATAGATCAGAATGTATTAATTCAAGTCTTTCCGTGGCTCTTTTTGCCTCACCTTTAGGAAAGCTATTTCTTCTATGTTTCCCTTCTATACACGGAACGCAGTTATTTACCTGTTTACTATCTTGAAAATTTATTCCAGTTGCGAGCCCGTCTCTCAACATAATCATGCTCTTCCTGCTTAGATGTCCCAGACGCCGATGCCATATCTGTTCAGATATATGATTTGTTGACAGCGCCACAGCTTCTCGCGTAGCACTCATTTCCTTCTGTAGAGGTTGTTGAGTTCTTCTATCCAGTTTGTAGATTCCGCCGACATTTGATGCTGAAACCTTATGATTTCCAATAACTTTACAGTCAGTATTATTATAAACACGACACTTATTTTTGTCAAATATTACTATTAAATCTTTTTCAGTCATCTTACTTACAGAGAGTAAGTTAGCAGCAATGTCAGGCACATAAGTTACATCTACAATTGTTTTTTGAACATTACCTTTTACATTAATTTTAACGTCACCAGTACCTTTACTGTTTAATTTTTGATTGTTTGCGACGGTAATTTCTCTAGAATCAGAGTCAGAATAGTTGAGTATCCAATCTTTACGCATACTCATGTGAGTCGTACATCCAGAGTCTACGATCCAATCTTCATTGTCGAAGGTTGCAGCGCTCATAGCAGTCGTCAGCATTAAACAGTCTTCCGTCTTATCCGAAGTTGAATTCTGCTTCGCTTTCCTCTCTTTCCTGAGCTGCGGACATTTCGGTCTTATATGACCTTCCTTATTACAATGATGACAGATTATTATCCTCTTTTGGCTCACTTTTCTCGGTGCATTCTTTGCAACGAGAGCGGTTTCGTTAGATCCTGCTGATTCAGCGTCTGTACGTCTATAGTCCTCTTGTAGGAGTCGTGTTTTAACCATTTCACTCGTCAGTTTCGTATGCGTAGCTTCAATGCCCATTACTAGCGGATCGAACTGTACAGGTAGACCACCTAATAAGAGAACTGCGACTTCTTCGTCGTCCATTTTATGGCCTATATCAGCCAGCTGCTGTACAATGGAGACGAGACCGCCAACGTAGTCTCCCATAGACGCAAAATCCTCATATTTGGTTCTCAGTAGGCGTCGTAAAAGACTTAGTCTTCGGCAAAGCCCTTTATCCTCAAACGCTCCCTGAAGATTATCCCACGCTTTCTTGGAGGTATCTGCTTCTCTCACATGAGCGAAGCAATGTGGCTGAACTGACAAACAAATTTTTGCTAGAGCCTTTTGATCTCGTGCCAAGTCTGTATCGACTCCAGTTACACAATTCCACAATCCGTCCATAATAAGCGACATTTTCATTGAAAATTTCCAATTATTGTAATTGATAGTTCCGGCTAGTTTTTCGAATATATGACTATTACCACCAAACATGTTTGATGTAGTCGAAGTCATAGTGTTCGTTGTGTTTGTATTGCCTGTAGTACACATTTTTTCGATTTTATATTGTATTTTACAACGTTAAATCAGTTCACGAAAAAATTTACACACGTGTCACAGAATATACCACGAGGTAACATAACCTCAACAACTATACTTAACGAAAAATAATTAACGCGCACAGATTTTTGGTAAACTACAAATTTATTATTGTTATAAGAACGTTCTGGGCCCATAACCTGTTGGTTTGCGAGGGATTTAGGTGGAATAAATTGACGATTGAATCGGATATAATAATTACAGTAGTTTTAATGTACCTTCAAATAATGTGGCGTCAGCCCGAATACACACACTTACATAAAGCGAGAAAAGTATGCGCACGCAGGCGTATATACGGAAATCAAAATTAACGTCTAGTTAGATATAGAGAACTTTGATTACAAATAAAACAAATCAGGTACTTATATTCTATCAATAATACTTGTCAACTCGAAATAACACGACGAATTAGTCCCCCTTCGGAGTCGCCAAATATGCCTGTAAAACAAACGACGCTACAGGGCGAGGGATTCGGAATTATATGCCAATAATATAATGAGATGATAATTATCGCGAAGTTATCAAACGAAACTCTCTCGCCCATTATATTTGTATTCAAAACAGGTCCGAGAGGTTATGTTCGTAAGAAATCTAGATTTTTGCACATTTATTCGCTGGTATGAATAGAATGTACTTGAAAATGAACAATATTTGCAATTATAATCAAAGTCTGCCGGTAGCAATACAACGGTTACTCACTTCGACGATTAAAATACGGAAAAGTATTAAATAAAATTTCACTTGTTTTCAACAAGCTTTGAAAATTGTCGATTATTTATTGCCGCCGTAAAATATTGATCGAAATATTGCAGACTCACTCATGTCCACAACGTTCCTCCGTTGATGTCAACCTTTCCGAGCCGCAAATCTCCTCGACACGTGTCACAGATCTTCACTCGAGGATGCCGCGCAGATGACTGCAGATGACTGAAGGCTGCGCCCGGCGTTCTTGGTTTATAGTCGCGCGGCGCGGGGTGGGGACGATAATAATTGCCCCACCAATTTGATTAATCGCTTCAATCTACTTGCTAGGATAAATCAAATAAGAATCTTACATTTTTAATAACAAAGAATAAAAAAATGAATATTAAAAATGTTTATACCGGATGATTCCTGGCTTACATCTCAGTGATTTGGGTAGCTGTAAATTTATTTCAACTGCTTTATTTTCATTCGTTCAGATATACCTATAATACAAACATAAATGCAATAAAATATCAGTAATTCATTTCAACTTCTTGGGCATTATTTCCACGCGCCACTATCTTTCATTCTATCAATGAATCTAATAAAGAGTTGGTAGTTTTTCTACTGCTATTCGGAATTTTTTCAATGAGCTACTTGCCACGCCTCCAAGAATATTATGAAAGGGTCGTAGTTTTTTTTGTCCGCATATTTGTGCAGCACCACTATCTTTTCATTCATAGCCGGGCACTTCTCAGAAAACGTAGTAATTTTTTTATCTGCATATTTGTGCAGCACCACTATCTTACCACTCGTTCATTCATCCGCGACCAGCGCACTCTATGTGTCGATGGAGTAGTTGCTGCGGGAGGGGGTATCAAAACTAGCGATGTGTACAAACGAACGAACAATTAAAAGAACAACTCAAACTAAGAATTTTCCCTACTATCCCCGTGTGCCGTACGCTGTTTAATCTTTTGCTCATGAAAAAAATGATAATAATAAATAAATAATCGCAGGGAGGGGAAAGTGGAAAATAACAAAGCAATTATATAAATATTCGCGCGACGCTTTGTAGGGTTCAATTTCCATCCGCCAGAGGGCAGATAAGTTTATGCGCATGCGGCGTGAAGCGTGAAGATGAATAATCAAATGATTGAAATGTCAAAAAGCGTGATATTCACGTATTTTGAACACAGTGTTATTGCTATATTTATTCAATAAAAAGTTTCATTACATCAATATCGAAAATGTCCCTGTGTCACAGTTATTCTCCAAATTATTTCTCGATAAACGATATATTGGCTACTCAAGAACGTGTTCCGTGCAAAATCGAAGTCAGATTACCTGGACTCGGTAAGTTTAGACACAACATAACCTCAATTTCTTACATATCCACATTATATAACCTATAAATAATCAATTATCTTATGTTGCTATTTGAATAAAATCGCGAAATCAAATTACTGATCAATTCTAAGCCCGAACATGCAATTCAATGCCTCAAGATAAACTAAAATCATCGAGTTTCAGTCATCATGGCTATAATAAAAATTTTTAATTCTCCGATTTTACACAACAAACACATAGGTTACCTTGACGTATCATCAGAATCACAGGATTTACAGCCAGGAACAAAGATCGAATTTCCTCAATGGCTTGCGTATCAAATGAACTCTAAACCACGGCCTATAGTCAGTATGGAAATGCCGAACATATACAAGGAGGCATACAGGTGAGTGAAAAAACAAAAACTAAAAAACAATACCAAAAATTCATTTTGCGTTTATAAACTAAGAATCTTATATCTACTACCATTAATGACAGTAAACGAGCTTCTATCAATACATATAACTTCATTTTTTATGATTTTTAGAGAAATTTTATCAGCGGATGCTTGCGCCGTTGATCTGAGCAAGTGGAGTTTTTATTTTTACGAATTTGGAATTCACCTGACCAAATATAAGCATCCGGAGTGCGGAAGAATCAAAGAACTTCTGTTACAGGTAGCTATGAATGCAGTGTGATACATTTGCTAATCAAAGGATTGACTAAAGTCGTGTTTTCTCAATTTTAAAACCCATCTTAGCACTGAACAACTATTTAAGACTTTAAAAAGTTTCGATTTTTTCCAAATTACTTATCTAATCTTGTTAATTCCATTCCCAAAATATATATTCATTGATAAAAGCGAATAACAATGTCTTACATCGATTATTCGTTCATTAAAATAGTTCATTCATATGATTTTTCATTCACAGACTTTCAAATCGAGGTTTAGACTGGTAATGGATTGGGCTCAGAATACTGGTACAGACCCGACAATAGGATCGCAGCTACCTGTGTTGGAAAGAAATCTATTTACAATAGGGAGAAAAGGAAGATGTCTTTTAGTATCCTGGTTAAAAGAAGGAGGCGGTATTATAGAGACTTCTGAGATGGTGGCGAATCATAAAAAACGAAAACGAACGGAATTTGAAGATGAAGATTTGTGATTTCGGACCAAATTATTCAGCATATTCTTTTTCGAATTGTGAATCTGAATAATTTTGGACTTGATTTATTCTAAACTCCAAAGTAAATGGAATCCGTTGTTGCGTTTACTTGATTAATATATTTCGATTGACGTTAAGAGTTCTAGATGAATAATAATATGTTATAGAAAATTTTCTCAAAGATAGTAAAATACGAGTTTAAAAATAAAATGATAAATCCCTTTATTTAAACATAGTATTAGCAGATAAATTGTAATTAATTATTAGGTAACAAATTTAAATATTTTTTTTACAATTTTATTTATTATATCATATTGATCCTCGCTCTTTTTTTTACTAAATCAGTCGTACAAGTAACTGCAACTAAAAGTACAACAAAAACAAAACTAGGAATAATAATAATAATAATAATAATAATAATTGAAAGACAGCAAGCAAACTAGTAGAAAAAAGAAAATATAAACGCTTATTCATATACAACAGACAACAATATCATCTATCTCACAACCCACGATTATAACATAAAACGTAACATAATAACAAGATAAACGTTATAATGTCTTATAATAATACAAACGAGACTATAACTTGATTTAATAAAACAATGAAAAAGAAAAGAAAAAAATGCTATAACTTTCCTTATTTGAAATAGTAGGGTACCTGATTTAGTTGCGTATATAATCGATGTAGGTGATGTTATACAGAATAGTAATAAACTAATAAAACTGAAAATACGAGTTTATGAAATTTGTTTTCTTACAAAAATAGAAAGAATAAAGAAAAACACGAACTTATTATATTTTAAACAAATAATTCTTCTAGATAATATTATGTACTACGTAAAAATACGTTTTAAATTTTTTTTTCACTGATAAACAGAAGAGAGAAAAAATAAAATAAAGAAACAGGAAAGTTTTATACGATAGTGTGTGTGTATATATATACATATAATTATATAAATATACCATATATTACAATATTAGATACATTATATTACAGTGTAAATATATTTTTTATTATTGCTCTGTGTCCGGCCGAAATATTTATATTTTATTTCACGTCTTTTTTTTTATTATTATTTTTTACTATTTTTTATTTCTGTTCTTCTCCATAATTATACGAACTATAATACATAGTATAAGTAATATAGTTTCAGCATTGGCCTTATTTTTTTATTCATTTTTATTTATTTTTTTTCTCGTATGAATGTCGATAATATTGACAATGATTAATTATACTAATAATAATAATAATAATAATAATAATAATAATAGTAATATAAACTTAGGCTAAATATTTTTGAAATTATTGTAAATTGAATCTCCCTGTAAATATAAACACACCTCGAATCACGGTGTTACTATAACAAATTGCATTGCAATGGCTCACGTTACAAAAAAAAAAAAAAAAATACGTCGTATAAAATCTATACTTGACGCGTTTTTGCTTTTTTGTTTTCGTTCTTTTTTCTAGTTTTTTTTTTTTTTTTTCTTAGCAATTTATACACTAATTATTAAACTATATTTACAACAATGATGTTTTATATTGCCTCTCGGAATGTAATATACTTCCCTAAATACGTGTTTTCTTTATAAATACATATATTTATATATATACCTATAAAAAAAAAAATCGGTAACCAGAGACTGTCTACGATATACAATATATAAACACCTACATTATATTTTTTTATCAAAAAAGAAATGAGTGAAAAAAAAAAGGGGGGTCCACTGTTAATTCACAAAATATGATTCAAATGGCTTTTTTCGAGCGAGTATAATAAATTATAATCGTGTCAATCGATTTTCTCGAAATATCGTAATATTATATACTTCTATTTACAAAGAAATAACAATAAATTTATCAACTCTTATAAAAACTTAAAACAGACTATCGTTATTAATTTAATTAAACTATTGTCATTTTCAGAGTTGCATTGCTTATTATATACGAGCCTTCGTCGTTCTTTGATTATTGCTTTTTTTTTTTCGCTGTATTTCGTATTTTTTTTTTTTCTATTAATAGAAATAATTGATTAATTGAATTCGTTTTATTTTTCTATTCTTTCATTCACGGAAGTTTTGTTTAACGATGAGTAGAAAAAAAAACAAAAAAATTAAAAACTTTTGCACAGTAATAAAGAAAGGCAATATTATATTATTAAAAACGAAAATCCAAATAACTCTTCAATTAGATATTCAATGCACTTTGTGTGCAACAACAACAAAATTAGGTATAAAAATTTCTCGTTATAATCTGCCTCGTGCCTTGAACTTCCGCTAATATAATTAATAATAATAATAATAATAATATTAATAATATTAATAATAATAATCAAATATAACAACATCTTATCACAAGTTTTACCTGCATTAATATTAATACATACCTCTCAACGAGATATATATTTATATAAATAATGCCACATTTGTTTTTTTTTTTTTTTTTCTTCTTCTTTTGCCAGAGATAATATTTTATATACATATATACACCTAGGTATAATGTAAAATTTGTATATTAATTAATTAATATTGAGCAATTACAATATAATATGTAATATGTATTTAAGGCACTGATGAATTTTATTGCAATAATATATAATATATCGCGTATATAATAGCATGAGGTCAATGTTATGTTATATTAAGGTATAATAGCATAAGCTCAAAAAAAGTAATCAAAGATTATTATTATTATTTTTTTTCGATATATTAACGCGGATACGTCTCTCTTCACGATTCTCTTTAATTTTACAAATGACGAAAAGTCTCATAATGTCGCTTACGACCTTATGCCATTATATATACGCGATTTGTGAATATCAAAAACGCAATGCGTTATATAGGTATGATTCATTTCTCTAGCACAGTTAATCCTCTACTCAGAGAACTTACTTTTCTTTATAAAGAAAGAAAATTGAATAAAAAAAAAAAAAAAAATTAAAATAAATAAATGCGTAGATATATAAACGTTTTTTGAAATTATCTATACAGGGTGAATTTTCTCCGGGGTTTAAATAGGATGTGGCTTAAATCGGCCGAGACTTCGCCTCCTCATATTCGTACTTCTTATTATCAGGGGAATAATTGTCTTCAGATAATAAACAATTCATTCAAAAATTATGATAAATAATACAGTGTCTCATTGTTCTGACAAGGCTATATGAATTTTCGTCTAATATGTCGATAACACGACAAGAATCAAATAAATAGTTATTGACAATGAGTGAGAATTGTTATTCTGAAAATTACAAGTATGAATAGAAGGAAGCAGAGTCTCACCCGTCTTAAGCCACACCCTTTCCGAACCCCCGAGAAAACTCACCCTATATATATGTGTGTACGAATCTTTGCCTTTCGACACGAAATGCAAATAATTCAAAACAAATTTACGTCGCTTTTTTCCTATAGGTATATAATTCGAAATAAAAAAAATATTCGACACTCTGATATTTCCTAACTAATACATCGACTAAAAAAAAAAAAAAAAAATAATTGGCAGTATAACTGCAGATATCGCGTTTCTGTGTATAAATTTCGGTTATCTTTCATCAAAGGAGAATATTAATGAGAAAATAATTGAACAACTTATTAGAACTGAACTGAAAGAGAATTTTCGCGTTTATTCTGCGTCAGCAGGCCAATTCTTCTGAATAAATAGAAAATTCTCCGTCTAGTCAGAAGGTCGGAGGTTCAGTTTCCAGACTAGGCTCTTGTTTGAATAGTCTAAACCCAGCAGCCGTCGTATGTTCGTCATTGGTGATCGGCGTCAGGTCCCTCAGCATCATATCCGGACTTCCGGCACCCAGCATATGATCCTGAGGACTTACCGGTCCATGATGAGCCGGCGTTAAAGGACTGCTTGGGCTCTCGTTACTACTCACGTAACTTCCCGGTGCTGCATTTGATATCTGAAGAGAATTCGTACCATTTGCATCGGCGGTTGCACCACCGAGTAGCATTTCTTGTAGTAAACTATCGATGTGAGCTACTCCGAATAGCCGTACAAATTGTATCTGCTCTATCATCTGCCATGATATTGATTGAAGAGCTGGTAACGTAAGGAGTATTTCACCAAAACGACCTCTACTATCGTATTGACGATCGCTTATATAATCTTCTAAGTTTATCTGGATCTGGTAACGAAGATGCTTGATTCTCGCGGGCTCACTCAGCCCTTTTGCGTCTGTAAACACGCAAAAAAGGTATTGAATTTAGCAAAATTGAAATTTGACCGTAAAACTTGTTAATCATGAGAAATCATTTTTAATACTTACTCGGATCAAAGAACACGATTGCTTTGAGACAAGCGAATTCTGTATCATCGATTAGCACATCATTAAAGGGTTTGACGATTTCATCCATTACCCTAGCACCAACTTTACTGATATCAAGATCCTGGCTTCGTCCTTCTGTGGGTAATAATATAACTGACAAAAACGGTTATACCGTTCCTTATATAAACTAGACTGAGTCCGGCCCTGAATTAGATTTTTCGGTAAATTTTTCTTTTCAATTGCGTTTTAAAAGAAATCAATAGCACAACCATTCTCCATATTACGCCATGCAATTCAATAAACATAAAACATTTACGCCGGACTCAGCCAAACTAGCTACACCCCATTGCCGTGCAGTGATATACATACATATTCTATATGTATATATATATATGTTACATAACTATAAATATAATTAACAAACAATTATTAGAACCCTCATTATAATAAATAATTATTACTCTGCCCATGTCGAATTTGTAGATCACGTTTTTCAATCATTTTTTTTTCAACTCTAAAAGACAATTGCAATTTTTTCAGCCGCAGATTTCGAAAAAAAAAGGATTGCTAATGTATCTGAGAGTAGAAACATAACGATATGAAATAACGTGGATCAGATCCGAGATGGCCAGGTTCGGATATTTGTAGAGTAGGCATATAGTGCCTCCATATATCTACAACATGTAATGAAATATACGATAACTTGTTATAAACGACTATAATCAACACAAAACAATGATAAATATTCGTCAACGTAATTCATTTAACGGAATTATTCTGGATTATAGTATGTAACGTATACACTGTGAGATACTTCATAAGCATGCAATATCGTAAAGTGTCAACGTTTTTTTTTTTTATCAATTTATAAACCAGGGATGTTAATAAATCAGCGTCTGCGTGCTTCGAATCAACTCTTTTCTACGTAAACCCGCGGTATATCGACACACTATATACGTTATCAGTAGTACCAAAGTTTTGCAATTAGTATGCCATGCAATAAAGTCGAATAGAGATTCGCCTAATTACTCGCTAGACTAGTTTGGTCAATTCGAAAAAAAAAAGAAACAAAAAAAAACTGATAGACATGCAACAAATGACGATTATCATCGTTGAATGAATTCGATTTTATAAGAGGAGATTTAGAGATCTTTGTACCTCAAGAACCTCGATTTGTTATAATGTTACTTTGCATATTGCAAAATAAAAATAAACTAATTGTAAGTAACTATACCATTGAAGCGACATAACAATAACGTGCACCACACCGAATCCAAACGTATAATAAATACCTATCATCCTCCATATTATAGTTATAGGTAAATTGGTATTTGTTTATTTGTTTGTTTGTGTGTTTGCGTGTCTGTCGGTTTGTTTGTTTGCCAGCGAGCTTTACCTACCAGGACAGTTTTTTGTGATGACGCAATTATTTCCTAATAGAAGAACGTCCTTGAGGTGCATGCTGCGCCTCGCAACACCAAGGAGAAGGTGTTCCCCAGCGTGCGCCCTCAGCAAGGCCACTTGATCGTCCAAACTTAGCTCACTGAAGGCCGGTATGTATTTAGCCCATTCCACCAAAATTAATAGCTGTTGTTTCATGCTTTCGCATACGTCGTTTATACTAGCTACTTGTTTAGTGCTCAAGTCTGCCTCGCTGTTTGGACTTCCTAACTGCTGTGAACCAAAAAAAAAAAAAAATGAAAATTCATTTCATACGATGATAGATTTACGTTCATTAATCTCCTTATCGATTTCGAAGATAACTTTTTTTTTTTTGCACAATTTTCGAACAAACTTACCTCTAAGGCTGCTCCAACTTGTCGACTTAACATTTCTGCGTTCAGTAGCGAAACCACCGATAAACCACCCCCGCCGTTACCCTGTTCTTCGTAGCTTGGTCTCCGGCAACTTATTCGATCCCGTTCATTTTGGACGGCTGAAAAATTAGTAAAAAAAAATTATTCAGTATGCGTGGAAAGAGGATAAGTTTACGTTATTTGTGAAAGAAGATTCGAGAGGCTTACCTTCCTTCTTCATACCAGCTTTGAAGCATTTTCTTAATCTGCAATACCTGCACTGATTTCTTTTATCCTTGTCGACTACACATGCTCTGCTAAATCTGTGAGTTGGGAGAAAAAATTCTTTATTTATCACTGAATGATGTGATTGATAATTAACAAAATTAAATATCTACGGATTTCATATATCACCTGCATGTGTATAAATGATTTTTTCTAACAGATCTTCTAAAGAATCCTTTGCATCCATCGCACGATGCTGCTCCATAGTGTTTACCCGTTGCTCTATCACCACAAATCGCACAGTATTGGGATAATACACCAACTACTCCGGTACCAGGAAGTCCCAATACTGGACCACCGGTAGCACCAGCTCCCATGCTCAGATCCGCGTCTGAAATGTTAAAACAAATAAATAAATAAATAAATAAATAAATAAATAAATAAAGATATATAACGATATGAGATATTTTCACGTCGATGAGACACTCTCTGTATATCGTATTATACGCCCCGCGTGACAACAGTCATGGACAACCAGCCGAGTTCTCGTTTTTCTATTTTTCCTTTTTTTTTTTTATATATATATATATAAATCCAGATATTATCTCTTATTAGTTGGAGTTTTTCCTCTCTACACGCATACAGTTTTTTTTTTTGTTCCTCTCTCTCTCTCTCTGTCTCTTCTCAAACACATTTTCTTACTGTAGAAGCAACGCGAGTCTTTGGATGTCGTGCAGGGTCGCGATAACCACTGGCATATCATTATCTCAATATTAACACACACTTTTACGTATTACTATATACTTTACTGTACATACGAACATTTGTTTATTTATTTATTTATTTATTTAATAATTTAATAATTTATTTAACTATCGATATTATTTTTACCCATAGATATATACCCTGTGTCAATTAACAATATGATTATAATATAACGATAATCAGATTTATGAACAAATTTCATGCGACATATAGGTATTATTCATTTTTAATGAAATCTTGTGGCAATGAAGTTGACCGCTATATATGTGCATTACCAATTTTCCGCAATCTCAATTTACGCAATATATTCGCATTTCTAATGTATATCTCGAAATGATTTCACCGTTTGATTAATATATTCACTGACTGGCTACTAATATGTTTTTTATCTTATTTATTGAGCAATAAATTTTCTAACAGTTCTTCTAATTGAGGTGCCTCGAGGATCAACCTGAATCCCAAGCGAAAGCGAAAGGGATTTAGAAAAAATATACACGCATTAATATATACGTAAGAGAAGGTATGTACTATATAGGTTTATATAAGTATACATATATATATTTATGTATATACTCAGAAAAATCTTACGATTAGTAATAACATCAGATATATATATGCAGTCGAACGACGAAATGGTTAACATACGTGATGTTGAATAAGTCAAGCAGTAGCTTCTAATCTTCAATTTGATATATTACAACCGTGCCCCGACCCCGCTTTAGACATTATCTGAATATCTTTTTTTTTTTTTTTTTATTTTATAATTTCATATCGTTGCGCGATAACTTCAAGGTCTTTACTGACATGTGTTTATATGTGTATGTAAATCCTTAAGTTTCGTGACTGTACGTATGCAGAGTATGGGGAATCATTATCTTGTATATTACTTTATACGCTTGTTATTCTTCCTGTTTTCGTCGTAGGTATATAATGAGGTATATAATATGTATAATATGAAATTAACGAAAAAAGAAAAAAAAAAACTCAATTGTAAAGCCTAATCGCAACAATTGGTAGATAATCAGTATTCCTGTTGCTAGTATTCGAAAAGAGGTAATGATTGATACGAAAGATCGACCAATCAGTATATAAAGATTATATTTATATCTTGGGATCAAAGTGGCTATCAGAGATAAGAAACACTAATTTATTGAGTTAATATAAAAGCGAAGCTTGTGATATCGTTAAGGTCGAAAATGTTAATCAATAATCACATTGGATTAATTGAATAGTATACTTTGACGTTAATATCGTGGGAAAAACAAATTTCTTCAAGCTTAACTTACTGTCAAATCGATTAAATTTTTTTATTTTTTTATTTATTTTTATCTTTGGTGAATCAATTCACATATGAATTCGAATGGAATATGTAATACGTAGTTTTACACGGTAATACGAGTTTCATGCATTAACGCAAACTTCCGCTTTGTTTGGTATTCGTGTTATTTTATACGACGTAATCGGATACTGCGGTTCTTATACGATTTATGAGACTCGACGTAAGTCGTATGGAAAAAAGACTATTTTCTTACTACTCGTATAGGTATCTCTAGAAAATACCACAAAGAACTTCCGAAACCCGTACGGAACTATTTCATACGTAATTACATTACTAATATAATTTCAAAGAATCTTATGACACGCATATATACATCGTCATTCAGGCTGAACGATCCAATAATTTCAGAGTAGATTCCTTGTCAAATTCTAAAACTAAATTTCCTTTAGCAAAAATTCGAGAGACCCATAGTTTCCGAGATACGAAAGATCTTAGTTTACCGATCACAGAACTCATAGATTGCACAGACTGGGCTAGCCATGAGCGTAAGTTGAGCGGCGCCTAGTCTATGTGACGTATACGCTCTGCGATCGGCCAACTAAGATCTTCCGTATCTCAGAAACTAATTGTCCCTCGAATTTTCGGTAAAGAAAATTTAGTCTTAGATTTTCACGGTGAATCTAGCTTCAAAATATGGGCCTTAATCACCCTTTACGAGATTATAGAAATATAATATCGTACTTAAAATGAAGAAAATCGTATCCTAGTTAATTAAACGAATTGAGTATATCTCTTCCAGAAATTAGAATTAAGAGACGAAAAATTCAAACTTAGGTAATTGTAGTTTCGAAAAAATTTGGAATAAAAAATTGGTTCATTGACCTTGACTGAAAAAAAAAAAAAGACAACGGGTTTAAAATAAAAGGGGGAAGTTATATCATTTTAATGATCGGACATTCAGCCGGACTTTGACTTCTACCGTAATACATATGTACGCCACGTATACGTATAACATACATTTATATATGTGTTGTAATTATTACACGTACGGTTAGTTGGTATGAACTTTTATTTACGACCTACCACAATCCTTTATATTTTTATTATGCACATAGGTATTACGCATCTATATACACATATACACGTGTATCGAAAATATTTATACAAGAACAATTTTTTTTTCTTTTTTTTTTCGCATTAGCTATACGTACAAAGAAATATTCAGTTCAGATACACCAGATAATCAAGAAAAAAAAGTATTTCTCGAAGGGTTTTTTTTTTTTCTACCGATCGTGAAAATCGTCCGTGAATTTTAAAGCGATGTGAATAAGAAAAAAACGAATAGTAGGTACCTAACGAATAACTGATGATAAATTGAATAGACGAAATGAATAGGGTTCATTGAACCGACTTACATTAGTATTTAGTTAGAATCTCATGAATTCCTAAGTCCTTGTCGTATTGATTAAATCACACAGGTCGTATATTTAAATAAAACTTTTTTTTTGTTTTTTTCCTCAATTTGTTAGAAATATTTGTGAATGATGTGATCATTACTTCGATATAGGGAATTTTCAGAATCTCCATATTCCTTAATACTCTTTACAATCAATCAATTTATATACAGATATCCATAAAATATATAATCATTTTCTAATTATATATATTTCACAGAATGATGGAAATATAGAAAGAATAGAAAAAAAAATTAACAGTAACAATAAAATATTTCTTTAAAACGTATAACATATTACAAGGATATCCTAGCTTAATAATATGTACTCAATAATCCACGCATTTCTTGATTGATTTTTCTTCAAAAATTGTGCATATATAATTATCGTAGAAAAATACAGAAGAAGAAAATAAAAAAATTGCCAATTTTCGGCAGCTTTCAGTATCCGTTATCTCGCGAGTAAAGTGGGCGTTGAAAGAAAAAAGAAAATAAAAATAAAATCAAATAAAATATGACATTTACAGATTTACTGACTGACTCGATAATTCCGCTGAGTCGTGATGACGAGCATAAAACCACCTCGTGACGTAAAGCGCGGTAAGGCCCGGAGGCGCAACTTCCGACAATGCATATACACATATATATATATATATATAGATACGTATGTATATATCTATACCAACACATACTTAACTAAATTTAACCGATTATTCCAGCTTCGGGCATAATTATTATTTTTTATTTTTTATTTTTTCTCTATACGAAAATAAATGCCAGATTTTTTTCATCTTTTTATCGTTTATATTCTTTATCTTTATCTTTATTTTTATTTTTTTTATTTTTTATTATATATACCTACTATATATGGGCAGGTAGGTGGTACAATCAATAATTAGTCTGTGAATACAGTTCTTCGGTGATAACGACTGCATGTGATGCCTGCGTCATATCTCACACCTATATAGATACGATTGTATAATTATAATAATAAAAATTCTACCTAAACTAGTGATGATGATGATGATAATAATAATAATAATAATAATGATAATATATAAGATAGATAAATAAATATAGATGAAAACGAAGAAGGAAATAATTTGAAAAAAAAAATAAATAAATAAAAAAATAAAATAAAAATCGTTCATCGCCCCGGTAAATAGATTTTTGAACTTTTAACTTTGTTAAGAGATAATTAATCATGAGTCAGAATATACTGACAATGAATCAATCTAGGAAATGCATAATGGCGTCGTGCAGTGCAACACAGCGTTATATACATATATACCTATATACGATATCTATATAGGTATATACAACATAAATATTGCCTCATTATCGTCGATGATATAAGAGTCGTAAACTTGAATATAATTTTTTTTTTTTTTTAACTGTGTTTTTCATACGTTAATTTTTTTTCTTTTTCGTTTCTATTCTTTCCTTTATTCGAAGGTAAGAGATACAAAAAAAAAAAAAAAATGATAAATAATTCTTCATTACAATATTCAATTATAATATGTATAAACACACATATGGGTATATTTGACGTTAAGGCTTTCCGAAAACGTCATTCATTAATATTACTAATTTTTTTTTTTTGTTTTTTTTCTTTTTCTTTACGTATTTTCAGTATGGGTATTCATCCTTTATTCATTTCAAAAAACGAAGAGCTAGTGATGTGTTGGCTTTTTGCCTTAGGGCATATATATCACTCATTTCGTACTGAAGACGATTGTGTATAGGATTCGAGTAGGTAGTACATACATACAGGTATAAGTACGTTTGTAATCCTGAAGTTGTGAGAAAAAGGAAGAAGAAAAAGAATTCAGAAAAAAATCCAGAGAGAGAGAGAAAGAGAGTCTGTTAATTTATCTTTCTATTCTCAGAAACTGACGTTCGTAGTTATTCAGTCCCTTTAAAATGGGATTTAAATTTTAAAAAACAAAACCATATGCTCAGATCAGCAGATGATTGAAATTTGACGATATGATTATAAATAGGTTTTTTAATTAATTCCATAGGATATTAATATCAGGGTACCTATATTAATACTCGTATCATAATTTGAAAAAAAAAATAGATGTAGGTATAGGTAAATATCAGCTGATTGATATACTGGAATTAATGAATTAGCCTTTATATAGGCAATAGCAACTGCTGTGGATATTTCGCTCCTTTATAACTATCGACGAATTATACAGCGGAGACGATGTCTTACAAAACTTGTAACTTTGGTTAAACACTTAAACAGGTGTTACTCAATTTCTAATTCCTTCTATGTGTATTTTTACCTGAATTACAAGCCTTGGTATAATCAATCTATAGAAACTTTGGGCATCGTGTCGTATATATTGTATTTACATATACATACATACATACATACATGCATACATACATAGGTAGATCAATTTGGGTTTATTAACGAGAGTTTACCTCAGGAAAATATTATCTTTAACGCTCCCATCCGCTTGCCTATATACAATACGTATGAATTTATGGAAACATGAAATTTTACCAATATATACGTTTAGCTGTATAAAGCAATAAATCTACGGGATACAAACCTATGTACAAATTATTCGGCATACAAGAATCGTGAAAAATAAATAAGAATCAAATTTTCTGAATTGAATTAACTCGATATCGATCTATGATCCAAGAATGATCATATTGATCATATTTAAAATACCTACTGTGATTTTAATTTCTTTTTTTTTTTAATATTATAGAAAATGATTGTCAAGTGTATAACGATAACTTTTTCTTTATCATATGGTTATTCTCGTATTCTGACTCTCTTTGTCGGTTGTTTGATTCACCAGTGTGTGCGGGTACTGTGTCATAATTTTTAGCACGTGTCATTGAAATGCAATCTAGACACGAACGCTGGTATTTATTCCTTTTTCAATGAATGCTGCAGTCTGCCCATAGTATTTTATTTTATTTTTTATTTTTTTCCTAATTAAAATTAATCGGTTTAATTAGTTCGAATATGTAGGTATTATGTGCTATTAGCGTTAAAAACTTGACACAATCCGCTCTTTGTAGTGCGTGAATTTATAAGAAAATCTGCAATTTCCGTTCGTTTAATTAAATCGAATATTTTCTTAATCACTTCCATATAATTCACCCTTATAGGTATAAAAATTTCCAATTTAATTAATTATTTAGCAACGATCATTTACTTTTCCGATAGTATATATAGGTGTATATAGGTGTATTATATACAAGAGTGGGTATAACGAGCCGGAATTCTAGTCCTAATACTAATTCAAACAGAACCGCGTGTACCAAACGTACATATACCTATACCTATAACGTATGTTGATTTTCATAATTAGCAAGAATCGTGCTATTTTCCGAGTAAAGAATCAGGCAAGGCTCATGTATCATGCAAATATTTCGCAATAGTTTTTCCCTAGACGGTATTAAATCGCCAGACTTTTCAAACTGTCCTCGATTTACTATAGAGACACATTACATATATACTATATAATACATATGTATATAAGTGGCATACACGAAGACATCCAAAAATGCATACCATAAAGAAAAACCGATTATAATTATAACTATTAATTTTCATCGATTTTTGAAGAAAAAAAAAAATCGTATTGTTTCTTAGGGATCATTTTATTCTTATCTTTTTATTGATAACTCAATTATTTCTTATAGACAATGTAAAGTGTACTTGAGATAAGATTAGGAATAGGTGTGTATGTGTGTGTGTGTGTGTGTATGTGTATAACGTATAGTATTTCTTAATTTGTTATTTAAACTGGTATTTAATTTCTAAACTTTGATATAGATATATAGTACATAGTCGTGATAATTGAAAACAATTACATTTTCAAATTTAGGTCAAAGTCGTGAATTGAAAATCAAACTGGATATGACCAGAAAACCTGCAGTTTGAAATGTGTAAGGAAATATGAACAGATAATTTAATCGTGAGTCATTACAGTCAGTTCTGATATAATCTAAACGGGGTTTGGAAAAAACAAAATAAAAGTTTCCGGTCTCATACATATATATATCTGTATATATATATGCGACGATGTATTATAGGAAACGTTAAGTTACTTAATAAAAATCCCGTATTTATGAAAGGGAAAAAAAAAAAAAATTACAAATTGCAATTAATTCGAACGTCGTTGTTCATCGATAATAATAATAATAATAAGAATAAGAAGAATAAGAAGAAGAAAGGAAAAATAAGTGATAAAATTTGTTTTCTCTGTTAATCAATGAAACATAAAATTCAGAATTTTAATTACCTACTGGTAAAAAAAAAAAAAGAAGAAAAATAAAGATGTGGAAAAAAAAATTCAGAATTTACGTATATATTACATATATATATACTATATGCGACTCAACTATATATAAGGTGTAAAAGATATTCTATTTGCACCGATTGTTGTCATACAATTACCATAATCAAATAAGTTTCAAGAATCGTTTATACCTATACGATGTGCGTATATATATATAATTAAAATTGGAAAGCAGAAAAATACTGCAGCAGTAAATATAAGTATAAGTATATAGTTGACAAAGATTAATACACAGTACATACGTCCACGATGTCACGTCGTATGTATTATTAAATAATATGAAGAAAAAAAGAAAAAAAAAAAAAAAAATGTTAAATAAATTCAAGGAATATTTATTCGCATATATTATTTATATCAAAAACGAGAGAGAAAAGGAAAAAAAAAATAAATAGCCAGGCACGAGTATAAGGTATAATATAATGAAACAACTGACACGAGATTAACTCTCTCGTATCGTTGTAGGTACAGAGAGCTACGTGTATAAATAATCTTGTGTATATTCTCAACGTCGTAAAATATTAATATAATTTTTCCATTAATTATTGCGTAAGATTATTATTATTATTATTTTCTTTTTCTTTTTTTTTTCTTTTTTTTTTTCTTTTTTTTTTTTTTTAACAACCTCGATCAGGTATGTTTATACGTTTTACACAACATAACATATCAAGATAACTTATTCGTATATCTGCACAACAATTCTATTTGTCTTTCTCGGTATATAATATAAAATAGAATTTCAAATTTTGAAAGAAAAAAAACATTTTTTTTTTTAACATACCTGATAATCCCATGACTTATTTTAATTTTTTCCTTAGAACAAGAACAAGAACAATAACAATTATCGGTATCCAAATTTCTTTGTGTCACACTTTTGTTGTTATAAATAATATTGTGTTGTTTAATTTATTTTTTTTTTATTTTCATTTGCGCACGAATTGTTTTTATTTATTTATTTTATTTTTTTCTTCAATAATTATATTCACACTGGAAATATTATACGTTTATGAGAATAACGACGTTTTACGACTGTATACGATCATCGTGTTGTAATGTGTTATATACCTACAACTCGAGTAAAGATTTTGAAATTTAGTGCCGCCGGGATGTTATCGCTTGTGGTATATAATTTTCGCGTTATATCGCGCGTGCGCGACTAGGGATTCGTACGGTTTGTAATGAACTGAGAAACAGCTGTCAACGCACAAACAGTTTTGCAGCAGAAGTAGAATCAAACAAGTTTCTTGTATTCATATATACACCGAGTTCGGTTCGTATGTAGGTATATGTATGTATCATTCTTTTTAACTACCAACCCGCGCTACCGCTGACACTACCACACACACACACACACACACACGTTCGTATGTAGATATGGTGGGGAAAAAGCAAGTGGCATAATCTACACTCACCCGGAGGATGTGAGACACGTTTATGTATCAAGATATGTATAAAACGTAGTGTTATTACAGATATATCCATACAGAGGCATCGTTTTTGTTTTTTTTTCATTATTAACAATTATCTAGACTGTAAGATTTTTTAATTATTATTTATTTGCTCTATTATAGACTTGGAGTGTACTTGTGTACCTCATATGCGCCTAGTTATTACCCCAGTAGCGCTTGGAACTTGGCTAGATGGCGCTGCGGGTCGTTTAGGTGCATCAGGAACCCTGGCAGGCCTAAAGTATTTCGAAATTGAAGCTCGGTTGAAGTTTCAAATTTATTTCAGACGATTTCGAATTTTTTAGATACGTTGAAGTTCAGAATATTAAAACTCCGAAAATCCAGAATTCCGGAAGATCAGTAATCCAAAAATTTCGATATAATCCTCAGGACGTGAATACAAAAAATAGTTCATTCTGATCGAGAAACCCGTTTTATCTACTTAAATCGATAAATTTATGATGTCATAAATAATGGATAAGATTTTGAAACTTGTTTTTTTCCAAAAAGTAAATCTCAATACGATTACATAATATTCCTTAGTCCAGGAGATTTGTCTTTTCGGAATTCAGAACTCTCGGTGTTCTTCGTTTTAAAGTTTTTTAAACCTGCTGTATAAACGATCGGGAACTTTAATCCGTGCCTACGAAATTTTTTGAAAAATTTTACACCGAACTAGAAATTTCTGTAATCTTTAAATCAATCGTAATTCGGGTTTGTGCGATATACGTAAGACCCTTTTACATATAAATCCTTCGATTTTATTTCACCCAAGTAGTTTTCAACAGACCATGACTTTACATAGGTATAATATTATAATGAAATATGTGTCAAAGACACGTGACGAGATTAAAGCTAAACTTTCACACACATATAAATATACTGTATACCTACATGTGTGCATAATCGTTTCGATAATGATTAATCAGGCTAATTAGATGAGACGTTATTTTTTTTTTTTTTTTTTCTTTCCTTTTCTTTAGAACGATGGTTGCACACGTGGCTGCATTAGCGCAGTACCTCGATCATCGTATTATCATCAGATTTTATACCCATCGTTTTTTTTTTTTTCTTCTTTTATATATATGTATATCTTTTTTTTTTTTTTTTTCTATTCCATATTACATAGATACGATTAAAGTTTTGCTACATCATTTAGACGATGACACATCATTCTATAAATGGCTCATCAACGACACCTTTTAAGTAGAAAAAGCAAAGAAAAGCGTATAGGAAAAGAAAAAAATTAATAATTATAACAAGAGAGACAAACTTTTAAAAAAAGATTTTTTACACTAATATCGATTTTTCAAGGAAAATAAAGATTCATAAAACATGATCAGCGATCAATCCAACAATCTTGATGACAAATAAAAAAACCAAATAATATTCATCCAAAACTAATTTTTTTTTGTATGATCGAGGGAATTTAAATTCAGAATTTTCCTTTTTGGTGAGGATCACCAATTCGGAGTATCTATCCGTTATCAAAAAACGTGACTTTAGTGACTCGTGAGTGATGTGAATCACTGCACTCATATAAGTCTATTAAATATATCCTTATGTTTCGTTCGTGGCTCTTATTAGCACATAATATATTTCATTGTCTGTGGTGTTCCCAGTCATCACGATCATCAGTAGCATGGCTAACACACAGTGAACGGTACACAATAAAACTCATATACATATATAAGTGTGTGTGGGTGTGTATAATATATAATAATATGTATATGCATTGGGGTTTGGTTTATCTTGAATTGTGAGTCACAGACACATTGTGCAGTATGTCCACCCGTCACCCCGTGGTCAGGTCGCTTTGTTCCACATATATATAAACGCGGTTCCACTTCATATAAACGTGTTATACATATACAATAATAATAAATAAAGACGAATTTTTTCGACGCTTGCGTTATTAAATCCACTGATAAACATCTGGAGAATAATTAACAATAAATTAATAAATTATTCTATATATATATATATACGAGTTTCTTCACGCATATATATTATACATAGGTATGTATATATATAGGATCGCAATACACAATGTTATCATAACGATTGTTTCTTGCTATATATATACAGATGAATAAATAAACTAACTGAATGAGTAAGAATGAATCCTTTTCATTTTCCTGTACAAATATTCAGGTAAACATCATTCTTTTGTATGATACTATAATCCTTACGGTAAGGAGTAGCGTGACTAAGGGAAATGTCATCATAATATAATAGGAAAGAATCACAGAAGGGTTTAACTTATCGAGTGTGTCATCATGAAAATTTAGGAAAATCACAAAACTACGAAAAGAATACGTAATATGAGAAAGAATTTTCCTTTTTGGCAATATAGTTTTCGACAAATTTTCAATTTTCTTTTATCTTCAAATTCTCGATCATCCCCCTCTTCGTTGATTCAAATCAACGAAGATTTTCCCAAATGAAGATTCATTTTTCAGAATATTCTTAGCGTGGTATAATTTTCATATACTCGATGGAAAAGCGCGAACATCCGTTTTAAGACACGACGTTGCGAATTATTATTATTATTATTATATTTTTATTTTTTATCATACACTAGCCATATACCTATCTATGTATGATTGTGTCATAAGATTTTCTCTCTTTCTTAAGAAAACGTTTACATATACCTTGGTTATTGCAATGATTAACATTCGATTGACAAATTAATAATATATATATATATATAGTATATGATGAAAGAGCTGAATATATCTATATATCTTATAGAATTTCTATAGTTGGATTGAAATTTCCATCATCACGTATACATATATGTATTATGTATGTACCTATATCTTTTGGGTTAATTAATCGGAATAATTATATTATTTATAATGAAAGATTCTGTTTACCACAAATGTTTATGTTATACGTATATACAGCGATAAGAATATCGCAGGCCTTGGTATATTCTAATACGAGTATTGAGAAATAGACGTTCACGATCGAGAATTATGAATTCCGTCAAAGTCTAGGATATATATGTATAAATTTTATACTATGATCAATGAAATATTGGCTAGTAATAAATCGCGGTTGTGGATTTAGTATAAGCTATACATATATTAATTAATCGAAAATTATTGCGAGATGTGAAAATGATTAGAAAATTTATAATGAAATAATGCGAGAAAAATTATAGAAGAAAAAAAGAGATAGAGAGAAAGAGAGAGAGAGAGAGAAAGAAAGATATAGGAACTTGACAAATTATTAAATTATTATCAACATTTCATAAACATGTTTACTTATTAGTGAATAGATATCGTTTATCGAAAATACCAAAATTTCGATAAAATATCTTACATTATTATATTACTATATACTGTAAACAAGTAATAATTATTTTATTATGAAATAATATTTTAACACAGCAGTTATTATGTTTGAAAGAAAAAACAAAAAATTAATTAATTAATTAACATTTTTTACACGATTTTATACCGTGAATGTATATTTTTATAAGGTTATACAAACCACATTGATTAATTCGTACATACATATACAGAGAGATTAAAACAATCGTTTTCACTCATTCAAAGCCAACTCGGCACACTCCAGATTTTTTTTTTTTTTGTCTGTTTATTGCAGGCCGATGATCTGGAAGACATCGATTCGAAAAAAAAAAAAAAAAAGAACAGTGGATCATCAGCTTGCAATGAAGAGACGAAAAACGTGGAGTTTGCCGAGTTGGCTGTGACTGACTGACATGAGTGGAAACGATTGCTTTTATCTCTCTGTATATTATTAGATTTATGAAATTCTTAATTCAACATCAGCGAGTGACTCCTTCGCTATACCTATATCTATACTCTCTACCTACAATTAAATTTTGTAAATAAAAACAGAACCAAATTTGTAACGAATCGAGGGTAAGTCACTTTCTATATATACCTATATTTCTTTTACACATGTGATAATATTTGAAAATAAATATAACTAGGGATTTTAGAACGGTGAAATACGCATATATGGCGATAATAAGACACGAGTGTTTCTTATATCTATCTGTACCTCCAGCGAAGAGAATCGGGTAAAAAATCAAGTCGAGATTAATTGTGAATAATAAAATCTGCTGAATGAAGAGAAGAAATCGAATTTGGAAAAAAAAAAAGAGTAAATTTCGTTTCCAGAATATTGAGAAATGTCAAAGTTTAGCAGATTGAATTCAGTAGACTCTCGAAAGATCAAAATATCCAAAAATTGAATGAATACATGCGTGAATTTGAAATTTCGAAGTTTTGGTCTTCCGGAATATTTTGAACCCCACGGTGTTCATCGTTTAAAAGTTTTTCAGATCGAGTATGTGTATAGAGTTTCGGGAAAACTACCCTTTCTAAAAACTGTTAATTTGTAATATTAAAATTCCGAACCCCCGCACAACCCAGTCTCAATAAAATTTCATCAAATTTAATTAGCAAATCCAATACTGTTGCAGCTGTTAATAGAGATAAGAAATTTTTTTTTTTTTCAGAGTATACAGATCTTTATGCTTTAATTATCTTAAAAATAACGAATCTTATCACCGCAGTCTTAGTACCTCGATAGAATATAACATGAAGTATAATAATACAGAATTCAAAATTCCATATCCGATCGAACGTTTTAAAAAATTGAAAAACTCCACAATTTTAAATACCCAGAACTATAGTTTCATCGTTCGATGCAGAAGCTTTTCATTTTCTAGCCAGACTTACGCAAATTTTTTTCTTTTTCTTTTTTTTAGATATAAATAGGTCCTTCAAAAATGCCAATTTTTTGGCAAAGAAAAGAAAAAAAAAGAAAAAACTTACCGCCGATCATGTTATTGAAGAAATGTTCGTCAAACCGCATGTTTGCGGATGTTAAGTCGTCAGGACCCTCCACTATATTCCGTAACCACAAATCAACTGACTAAACTCTAAAACAGCGATCGCGCTGTATCATTCGTATATTAATTATTAGTAAATCAATGTTAATATTTTTCTTTATTTAATCGTATAATTAATTATAAGTCAATTTTCAATTTCTTTTTTCAATTCACCATTTAAGACGCATATAGGTATATGATCTATCACCAACTTGTATGACCGAAGACGCTAAGACTGTGGTGTAGTTTATTATGAATTATGTTCGTCTTAGGTGACCAATATTCCACGCTAACTCTGCAGCAGACACTAGCTCGGACGCCTCAGGAGTTTCAGTTTTGAAAGACGGTAAATATGGTGGGGGAAACAGTTTAAACTGATAATCTAATCTTGGTTGGTAGCAGACTAAGAGAAACTGGAGATCATATTCTCAGATGGTTAATACTAACAGATTATTATTAATTATTATTAATTATTTTACTGCCTAACAACAGAAACGATCCATCCTCTATACATATGTACTATATGTAGTATGTACATATGGTATATTTATGAATCGAGCTTTCATTCCGCGTGGAATAGACGAGATAAAAAAAAATGGTAAATTTTGAATTTTTTTTTGTTTGTAGTTTTTCACACCGTATTTATTACACCTCGCGGCTTCGTCATCATTGGGATATAGGTAGTAGGTACGTAAAACCCGAAGCGTTATTAATCTTAATACTTTCAAGTCACAGTGAGGAAAAACTTGCATTGTCATTTCCCCAAAGAATTACACGCAACTTTTGAAGAAGTATGAAAATTGCAACAGGAAAAATCGTGGAAAATTAAAAAAAAAGAAATAAAAAAGTTCTTTCCATTATTTAATGCCACCTGGATCATTTGGCTACTATTTTTTCTGACTGAGACATTCAGCTTTCTGTCTCAATCGAGAATTCGGAAGGTAATCCCGAATTTATGAACGTTATACTGTATAACTATAAATAATGAATTTTATACAAAAAGTTGAATAGGTAATGAATAAATTTCACTCCACCACCTTTGAAAAAGATTCGAGAATAATAAGTTTTACGAAACAATTAGTTTTAATTACACCTAAGTTATATATAAAACCCATTAAGTTTATCATTATTATTATTATTGTCATTATATACAATTCTCTTATATGATATATATGAATGTATATAGGTATATAGGTATAAATGTAAAAATGGGTAAATAATATTAAAATATATATACCATGTCAACAGATCAACATATTATACACACATCTTAATCGGTTTTATATTTCATCACATAGATTACATGTATAATATGTAACATATATATATAATATAATATATCTATATAATCTATATAATCTAGTATTTTATATATCTAACTATTACTTTTAAACTGTTGTAAACCGTTTTGTACGCTTACCAATATATAAATCCAGCTGATATATGGAGTAATAATCTCTGTGCGAAAAAAAATTAAAAAAAAAAAAATCCTAGAAGGTTGAATCCGGTCGCAATATGTCCTTCGGGATAAGGGAGATAAGATTGAAATATGCAGTACTGTATGCATTTATATATATATATATACATATTTGAAAAAGAATCTGCAGTAATATATTCCACGCACGTGTATTCCTATAATACGCGGTTTTTTGATAACATAGGAAAAAAAAAATGATTCTTTTTTTAAATAAAAGGTGAATTTTTTACGATTATAATCAACGTCGATATAATACCTACCTATAGCCGTAGAATTTCTCATCGTTATCGCAAATTGTATTATAAGTCGATAAAATGTGGGGAATAGGTTCAAACTCCATATATAGATTCTAATCGATCATATAATTGTTATACAAACGTAATCTTGTAACGATATAAATCCTACCACCAGGTTTATATTTATCTATCTTATAGGCTCGGGATTAAGGTGTAGGTAACTTTTTTCTTTTTTCTTTTTTTTCTTTTTCTTCTTCTTCTCGATATCTCGTTATCATTGAATACCGATAATCGCCGAGAGAGAAAGAGCTTCGCACTAATTCCCATTACATAGCTATACAAAACCAATTTGACAAATTTTACTCGACCTAAGTCAGGATTACGAGTTTTTTATACAGGGTGGTCCATTTTAATTTACGCAGGCGAATATCTCGAAAACTAACAGTTATAAAAGAAAAAGTTTCATACAAAACTTGAAGGGTTTCGAGGGGGAAAGATAATGCTGATATGTGTTGACTTGTGGACTTCGCCAATTCCGAGATTTCGCAAGTAACTTCGGATTTTAGATAGGGAACACATGTTTTGGTTGGGGGCAGCTGATAGCGAGATCAGAGACTCATTCAAATACGGAAGCAAAAAAAATTGGAAAAAAAAAAATTTGCAAAAAAAATTGGAAACAAAAATTTCGCGAATTTTTTTTTTTTGCAAAAGATTGTTTTTTGTCTCTAGCTTTCAAACACATTCATTGTTTATTACTCTTGAGTCCGAAATAAGCTGTGTGTTATTGATCTACGAATTTTTTTTACTAATCTGGTACATTCAAACTTTCCAATTTCAAAATTGGCGAGAAATATTTTAAGCCAGAGTGATAAACAATTAATGTGTTCGAAGGCTAGGGACAAGAAAACAATCTTTTCAAAGAAAAAATTCGCGAATTTTTTTTTTTCCATTTGTTTTGCAAATTTTTTTTTTTTCTAATTTTTTTTTGCTTCCGCATTTGAATGAGTCTTTGATCTCGCTATCAGCTGCCCCCAACCAAAACATGTGTTCCCTATCTAGAATCGGAAGTTACTTGCGAAATCTCGGAATTGGCAAAGTCCACAAGTCAACACATATCAACATTATCTTTCCCCCTCGAAACCCTTTAAGTTTTGTATGAAACTTTTTCTTGTATAACTGTTAGTTTTTGAGATATTCGCCTGCGTAAATTAAAATGGACCACCCTGTATATAGTATATATGTATAAATAATATGTAATTATGATTAGATAACGCGTTTTATTTAAGACAATCTTTAATAGTTGCAACATTGCGCATCGTCACTTAGCGATAAAGTCGTATTTCGAAAAACTAAACTACCTGACGTAAGAATTGATTTTTCGTTCGACTTATTTATCAAGAAAAGAAAAGAAATTAAATTTAGTATAAATATAAAACAGGATTTATATATGCATATTGTTAAATTGATTGCAATTTTTAATCAGAATTAATTATCACGCGGCTATATTTCGTGGATTTTAAACGACTGCATCTATAGGTAGTCATGCACAATCCTAACTAATTTCTAACGCTGGAAATACTCCGAATTTAGGTATATTCAGATAATCTGGTGAATTCGGTGAAACAGTTTTTTTACTTGGTTTTCAATTGCGAACGATTTCAAGGTGATTTACAATTTTTACGTTATTCGAAATCGATATACCTATGTGATCTGACTGATTTCGTAAACCTCCAGATTTCAAATTTGGTAAAAAGTTGGACGATAAACAAACAAAAACAAAAACAAAAACCAAAAAAAGACAAAAAATAAAATAGCGTTTATTAAACACCAAGAGAGTGAATTTGAGACGTGAATCCGTGGCGTTTATACCTTCGAATTAGGTATACGATTTGTCACATACGATGGTGCAACGATCAGAATCTTATATATACGAAAGTTAACTTAAGTTAAATTCAAACATTTTTATTATTCGACATTGACAAATTTTCAAATGATTCAAATATTTTAATTTTTCTCTTCATATCTAATTCGTATAATTCTTAATAGTCTTGAAACTCTCCTTGGTTTTAATGATAAAAATGAATTCAAGTGAAAGGAGCCTCCTGCAATCGTTAATTTTACACCACGAGTTCAATATCTCGTAAAAAAAGAAAGAAAAAAAAATCATCACTCTTAAAGAATAAAAATTTCAGAAATGAGAAAGCCAGGTCTTGTTTTACGATATCACATAGTTTGTAAACTCTCGAGAGAGAAAAAAAAGAAAAAAATTCATGAGGTAGCCTAACTGTCGCTTCTACTGAGCTACTTTTGGCTTCCACTAATTGTAATTGTAGGTATTTGTCATCCTCACAATATCAGTAAGATTAAATTTTCTAACCAAGACACAGAAGCCTGTTATCTTAATCCGGGATAAAGATACTTAAATGTTAAACCAAAAAGATGATCAGTTATCTGACTAATTCTATATCCCTGACTAATGACTAATCTGAATATACACATACCTATTTATATTCATATCGCGTCCTAAACAGTGAATAAAAACAATATTTTCCGCATATACCTATTTTAACTGTGTGATCATATGATTTTTTAAAACGTCGTGCGCAAAATTCGACTTTCCGTGCCTATTTTGCGTGTGCAAAATGCCCGTTTCTCGCACTGGTGTAGCATTAGTGCAAAAGGCACGAAAAGTCGAATTTTTTACACTGTTAAAAAAAAATAGTATGAGCAACTCGTGCGAATTGGTGATTCTGGACTCGTGTGAAATTTCACACTCGTACCAGAATCACGGACTTTTCGCACTAGCTGTACAATGAACTATTTCAACACGCTGTGCGTAAAGTTAAATTTGCATAAAATTCACCCCAACGCGCGTTGTGTTAAAAAAAAGTCTGATATACGTGCGAAAGTTGATTCTCGACTCGTGTGATTCTCAGCCTCGCTTCGCTCGTGCTAAAAGCTTTACCCTAGTTCGAGAATCAACACTTTCGCACTAGTATCGAAAAGCACTAATTAATCTAACATCGAAATGAAAAAAAAAAAAAAAAACGAACTCGACTAGAATCTTATGCAGTATTGCCAAATCGATGACGTTATTGTGTAAGTACCTACAATGCGATAACAGCGTTATTATCTAACAAAAAATATATTGGCTAAAGTTTTTCAGAAATTGAGTAACTTTCCTCGATATTATTCCATATATATATATATATATCTTTTATTGACTAAAAAGCGACTCAAAATCTTAATGAATAAATTTCGTCTTCTGTTCAATACTACAGTAATATTTGAATATTTATCACACATTTATGAACCGAATGATTTCTGTGCGTGTGTGTTTTCAAAAACGGCGCTACATATATTAGCTTCGACGAGGTGTAATTTCCTTATCAAAAATTACGATTAAACAAAATTCCCTGAACAGCTTGACGACTGAATATATATATATATATATATATATTTTCGTTAAATTATAGCCGGTCAAAAATAGACTAAGAATAAATCGTTATATATACTAAAACCGCGATCATTATAAACCAAGAAATATATCTAATGACTGAATTTATTCCCCAGATTTTAAGGACCGTAAAATAAATATATGATACGTTCGTATAAGTATTTCGATTGATAAAATTATCGTCAAAAATAAGAGAAAGAAAAAAAACAGAAAAGCTAAAAAATCAGTAGCTAGTTAAAACGCCAGTGGACAATCAGCGGCTAGCTACTATAGTATAGCGGTGGTATGTACATGATCACTGTCTATCCGGGATCCCATCGACCTGTAAGGTTATCATCTGACCTTTTCACATCGTTAGTTTACTTGTAAATGTTATATATATATAGATATATGTAGTATATATGATTGTAAATTATGAGTTCATTATAAGTATGGCAGAGGGACGTATATATGAGAAGATATTGATATTGTATAAGTTTATTCCTTATAGTGACCGCTGCAAACTGCAGCACGTGTTAAGATCGTGTATTTTAGTTTCCTATTATTGTGATACGTTGTTTCTTCCACTTTTGCCGATTTTTTATAAACATATGTATATATTATATATTTATATAGGGTCTGTTTTTCTTCGTTTCTTGTTCTTCTCATATATATATATATAGGTATATATTTCTGTGTTCTGTGTTAATTACTCTCGATGTAATAAACCCGCCGTCTATACAGAGAGAGAAAGAGAGAGAGAGAAAGAGATAAACTTGTCTGAATTAGGAACGTCTATTTTTTTCCTTTCTTTTTTTTTTTTTTATTTTTTTCTCGTGTCATTTAATTATATCGCATATATAATTAGTGTTGAAATAGTGGGTTCTAGAAATAGAAAATACGGCATTCGAAACTCGTGGTTAAATCAACTATATACACGCCTTATCTGATTCCAGTTTAAAAGACACTTGGAATCGAGGTTATTGCTAATATCACATTTAGTCGATAATTTTCAAAACCAGTATCTCCAGTTTTTTTTTGCTTTAGTTATAGTTTGAATTTCCCAATTTTTACCTGAATGATAGATGATGATGAAAAAAAAAAAATGATTACAACAATCGAATTCAAATTTATTGATTAAAAATCAGAACTTTTATATAACTAATACGAATATTGATATTGTCGATATATTTGGATGATGAAAAGTGAAAAAAAAAAAAAAAGAGAGAACAGAAAAAAGAAATCCTTGGAACTTCTAACTTCTGATCAACATTATTTCCGACTTATAGCGTTAATGAGCTATTTGATACATAATGCACAATCTCCGATCGTGTAAACTGTCCCTGACACTTGAATCCCTGAAGTTGACTAGGTTTTTTTTTTTTTTTTTTTTTTTCTATTTCCCTATATAGCCACAATATTACGAAATTATAATATTATGTAGAACCACATACTGTACTTTTTTCTTACGTATATGATATGTATTCATATATTTTTATTTTTATTTTTATTTTTATTTTTATTTATAATATGTCTGCAGCTGATACGATAATATATTATATATCTAATTAGGAAAAGGAGAGAAAAAAAAAACTAAAAAACTGAAAAACTAAAGATTGTATGCAGACATCGAACGCCTAGGGTTAAATTTAACACCCTTTCATATACGTTAATCATTAGGTAATATTTTATTGCATTTTATCGATACATTGCATACCTATGTTAACTAATGAATAAAGAAATAAGTATATTAATATTTGCCGTATGAATACATGAGACTAAGAGAAGAATAATTATCGTTAGCTTTCGATGTATCAGTTTTCATGCAAATTTTTATTTTATTTTTATTTCATTTTTTTATTCTTTTCTCAATTCACATCGCATTTCATGATCTCATCTCGTATGCGCGACATTCTTGAATATATATATTTCTTCCTACTGCAGTTTATTTTCGTATTTTTATTTTATCGTTTTCGAAGTTTATTCTGACTTTTTTTTTAATAGAAGAGAAGAAAATATTTCCCAAGCTCCACTATGCCTCAGATTAAAAATGATATTGACATGTGTTATGATATACTAATCGGCGTAAACCCTATCTTGATGAAAAAAGAAAAAAAAAAAAAATGAATTCGTATTAAAATCACTCAATAAATGACACCTTTAATATCAAACGTCAACATCGCATCTGTCACTCCAAGTTTTTGTCACAATTGGGATTTGCGATATCATTGCTTCTCCATTCAAAGCGATTATTATATGTAAGCTTGTAATAGCTAGTTGCGTAACAGTTAGCTAACGAAGATATGAGTTACAGAGGTGCACTTAATCAACCGACAAAAAGATTAACGACCACATTTGAAAATCCGTGCCTATTTTTACAGCTTGATTTGAAATAAGCGAGTCATATTTCGAGGATAAATTCCTTGTGAAATTCTAAGACTAAATTTACTTTACAAAAAATTCGAGGGACCAATAGTTTCCGAGCTACGAAAGATCTTAGTTTACCGATCACAGAACTTATAGATGACACAGACTGGGCTGATCATGATCGTAAGTTGAGCGGCGCCTAGTCTGTGCGACTTATACGCTCTGCGATCGGTAAACTAAGATCTTTCATATCTCGGAAACTATTGGTCTCCCGAATTTTCAGTAAAGGAAATTTAGTCTTAGATTTTCACGGTGAATCTACCCTCAAAATATGAATAGCTCTGTACGTTAGGTTCTGATCTTTCGAACGTGCTTCTTGTCTCTTACGTAAGTGATGCACACATGGGTGAATATATGTGCAGTATAAATACATAATATTAAGTCAAGTATATGTCAAGTTGCTAATTTCACTATCAACGAACTAGGTATCTACTTATCGTTGTATACAGAGCGATTCTGTGGAAAATCACGCACCTAAGAGGTAGACTAAGGGAAAACGCCTGAATTGAGCAGATCGAACATCGACGATTGGGTTTCACCTATTACCTGTGAAATAAAGATTCTGTGATTTTCCACAGAATCTCTCTGTATATATATATTTATATATTTAAGATTAGTTATTCTTTTGTTAACGTTATCGCGTATTCTCGTTCTTAGATTACCTACCTACCTATATGTACTACTCATGAGTATCATACGCGAGTTTCCTTTATATGCAAATCCTGAAATAAAACTAAAGCTATACCTATATACATACGAGTATGTACAGAATAATTGCATGGTATATATAGTAAACGCTTTAAGCACGTTTGCAACATATTCATGATAATTTATATGTAAAACGTTATATAATCTGTAATATTTTCAACATTGTACATGCGCATATGTATGTAATTATGGATAAATATCAAACAGTTTTTTTCTTTTTCCCTTTTGAATGAAAAAAAAACAAAAAACAAAAAACATTACAATAAAATTCTCTTTTATATTTCTGTCTTGATTTGTATATCACCCTGGTCTGATCTCTCAACACCATACAGTTATTATTATTATTATTATTATTATTATTATTATGATAATTTTTTTTTTTTCTTTTTTTTTACAATTTTTATGCAAATATAAGTATATATTGTATACATGTGTGGAAACCGTGTAATTATATAGCAAGTATATTATATACCTGTTCGTTGCACACGCTTAGCGTGTAATTGATGGGATATTAAATTAGCGATAAATGTGCAACAAGCTGTCAATTGTGAGATCGTAAAGACTATTTTGTCTACTGTAATTATAATGAGCGTATAGTAATGAGCACATATAAATGTATATATACATAAAGAATCGTGATTGAAATTTGAATACATATATCTGAATATATATATATATATTTATTTATATGATGAGTAAATAGCTTCGCTATATGCTGTTTTTCGAAAAGACTTAGTAAAACTAAAAAAACAAAAAAAAAAAGCAAAGAAAAAAAATTTGTAAAATATATACATATGGTATATATAGTATATGGAGTTGTAATCGCTTAGAATGGAAATAACATTTGTCCAGTAACTACATATAGATATAATATATCTCACGATATATAAGATGCGTTTTTATTTTACATAGCTTAGCTAATTCATTGTCAAACATTTATCTTGCAAATAGCAGCTGTCACGTTTAAAATTTTCATGATTGAATGGACTTGTTCAAAACGATTTGACCGGTTAACATTACGTCTATTATATATATACTATTTCCAATCCACGTATAAGTACATACATACATTCACTTATATGAAACCTGCAATAATTATACTTGTTCTCAATATTCTCTGTACAACTCAAAAAATAATCGATTACTTTTAAGAAAAAAAAAGAGAGAAAGAGAGAGAGAAAATAAAGTGTTTCTAAAATACAGACTAAACTGATTTTCTTTACCTATACCTAATTATCTTGTAATTATAGCAATTCTGATCCCTAAGGCTATTACGTTACTGTGAAATTGATTTATCTGAAACTTTTTTAAGCGAATATTAATCTGAAATCTTTTTACACCTTATGGGTACTTCCCTACCCAATTTCAACCGTTCCTAAAAACATTGAGCTGAACGGTGCTATTAAACGGAATATCTGTAACCGGGTACCGGAAATAAAGTAAAAAAAGAACTCTGTAGCTCAATTTTATTGGCTATTTTGAACACGTAGGTCTTAAAACATGTTCGTTTCAGGCTAAAATAGTAAATAATAGCACCGTTCAGCCCAATGTTTTTAGAACAGGTCGAATTAGGTAGGGAGCCACCTTAAACGTTACTATAACTCATTTCTTGATAGAATTTGAAGATATTCGAATATCTCATTATCAAATGAGTCAATTATTTCTAATATTGTAAATTATTTGACAGTATATTATACTCCTCCTCCGTATTTATAGTCATCTCTATAAATTTAGTCTGAATGCTATAATATGTTTTGGTTGTTAATTTCAACTCGCTTATCTTGGTAGCTTAAGAATATTGACGAAAGCATGACTAGTACGAGGTATAGGGTCTAGTCGGTTTGTTTTTGGCCTACTATTACCATTTACCATTTACCATTTACCATTTACCATATACACACTCTCATCGTTCTAAGTCGAAGCCAGATATTCGATAATTGCTTTTGCTTGACATACCAAAGCTATCGAACCGAAGGAAAACAAAACGCGTATAGTTAAACCCACAAGGATATAATATGTACCTATGTACAGATTGTAAAAGCATACGTGTATTACATATAGTATAATATCTCAACGATGATGAATTCGATATCTAGCTATACATTGAAATTCTATTTCAAACAAAAGAATCAAAAGCGTGATAAACATCCTCTTCCTAACAATATAATACCATTTATATTCATTATTTCCTTTCAATTATTCATTGTTATTATTTATTCATTTTTATATAATTTAGTATTTACACTGATTCTTCACATAATTCATACATATAATTTTTTCAGCAAATATTGTTTGAAATTTTTTTTTTTTTTTAATTATACAAAAAACTGTACTGCATATAACGACATTTTGTCAAATGAATCGTGCAGTTGAATACGAGTTACGTCATATATAATATCTGTAAATATATACCTATCCTATATAAGACGTATTATGTACATGGTATAACCAATGACATTGGCCTTGGCCTCGACTTTGAAATAATTTCATCGAAATGTTTTTCGAAATTTCCGCTTTTTTTTTTCTTTTTTTTTTCCTATAGCTGCAAGCACAGTTCTCACGATTTCAAACGAATACCATTAACGCTGTTATTCAATCTTATGTATATATAATACATGTTTGAAATATGTATAGATATTCCTAAAAATATATGTCAAATTAATTTTTGATAACCCGAAACACCTCTTCATCATCATCATCGTCATATTTTTTCTTTTTTTCTTTTCTGTTTATTTAATTATACGCTCATTGTACTGCATCGATGCCAGTGATCATTATGGTTCTAAGAAATGGGCAAAGTGGCCACTTGGCCACTGTACCAATGATTACATGATTTTATACTCGATGATATGACAGGTATATGTATTTATGTTACGTTTGTTTGTTTTAGTTTACGTAATATCTTTTATACAGTCCATCCAGGTCAAATTGACGGTTATGCTGAAGAAAAAAAGAAAAAAACCCAACAGACTATGACTTGTCTTCGCAAAATTCATTCAATAAGAATATTTTAACTCCTCTGTTTGAGCTAATGTCTAATTGACTATAATATCTGGTCAAAATTATAAAACACTATCAACCAATAAGAAGACTCCATTTTTTTTCTGCTTTTTTTTTTCTTTTTGTTTCTAACGCAATTATAACGGCAAACATAGTAAACTATAACTACAGCTTTTTTATCTATAACACAGGAATTACTGTAAATATGTATTATTTAACGTAATCATGTCCGATAAAAAGCTCATTGGATTATAACAAGCTTCTTTAGTTCGACACGCCACCGCATGGATGTGCAGCTTTCTCGCAGGTGAAACGTAACCAACATTTGAATTGGCTATTGAAAATTGCTTTTCTACGTACTACGTGTCTAAAAATTGATTGAAAAGTATAAAACTCCATGTGTTTATGCTTGTTTTACTGAAGTAAAAAAAAAAAATAAGTTCAATTGTACTTTGTAATTGTTGAAAAACAAATTCTAAAGTTCTTCAACTTTTCGATTAAAAATTACGTACCTAAGTACATGTAAACATATTCTTTACAGTATTTATACATTTTTATATAGCTTGTTAGAGCTAACGACTATTGCCTACAAATAAAATGCAATATTAATTTTATATTGGATGTTGTACCGATGTTTTATCGTGTTTGTACAACGGATTTTGTAGTCATGCAGCATATCATGCATTACCATTTTTCTTTCTTTCTTTTCTTTTTACATAATAATAATAATAAAAAATAAAATCGTTTCCTAATACAGTAGCTATAAGTATCGGTTGGTATAATAAATAGCCGCTATATAAATTTCTCTCGCATTTGTAAATATGAGTTTTGATCCGGTTTGAATCAATTATAAGAACATTCTCTCTTTCTCTGCCGTTAAGGAAACGCACATGTATAACATGGTAGTGCAAACTGAATCGTAATTCAATTGGGGTAGTTGAAAAATGGAAAAAAATTGTCAAATATTTATTGTTTTCGAAATAAAAATGTAAAAAGAAATGATATATCTTATATATTCTGAAACCCGAAACTCACCGTCACTCGAACCGGAAGCGAAAGAATACGGAGGATTACCACCACGAATAAGATCGGCATCCCTTGGTGGTACCAGCTCATGGATAACGTGATTTTCCATCTTCATTCGCTTTCCTCTTTCATCTCGGGTCTCTGGACCTCTGCGGCTGTCGAAAGATAGTGAAATGGAAGCTGGTTTTCTGCTCGCGTACATCATAGCGTATACGTGTAGTATAAATATATATATAACGTATACTAATATACGTAGATGTAATACTTCGAGAATTCAAAAATTCGAAAAAATATACACCCCCGCGATTGCAGATATATATATATATATTTTCGATTTCGCACAAATATATTTCGCTGTTTTATTTTTTTTTTATTGTTAAATCTTATGAATGTTAAACTATTTAAATATACGTATATATCCTTGCGTATATAATAAACGACGTATTATAATTATAAACGCAGAAACTTATCCCGTAAACAATATTATGTATATAAACGACGACGAAATTCAGGTCATTATTCCACTTTACGCCGTCACTCGGTTTCAATTTTTTTTTTGTTTTTTTGTTTTTCCTTTCTTTTTTTAAACTATATAATTATCCAAAAAGGTTTACAGACAGATATTCAATTCTTCGATTTGAATTATGAATAATCATAAAGATGTATGAGATGATTAGTTGATTGATTTTTTATTTTTATTTTTTATTTTTTCTATCGTTTTTTCTATCAATCTAAAGTTTCGGATTAAAATCGCGGCTATTAAGACGCTGATGATTAAACATGTTGTAATACATATGACACTACGAACAATAAAACTGCAGCGATATAGATTTTAACCAAATGTATATATACTGTAAAGACAAAGACATGAAATAAATCGTACAAAAAAGAAAGAAAAAAATTGAAAGAAAAAAGAGCCCAAAAACCTACCCTTGGTTTTGTCACAAATTTTTTATTGCCGTTTCCCATATGTAAACGAGATTTGAAAAAAAAAAATAATAATAATAATGAAAAGAGAAGGAAAAGAAAAATTTGAATAAAAGTGATGAATTAACGATTTATTGATTCAATTGATACACACGGATCACTATGTGCAGTACAGTATCGTTCGCGACATATACGCGACGCGCTCAAAGTCCGCGCTGGCGGAAAGCGTCGCCGCTACTGGACAGCAGCATAAAAGCGGTGATAGCTTCTCGCTGTTAGACCGCACCAGTAAACATATCCAAAGCGACACGGCATAGAGCCATATCAGTGTTGACGCGTCGTCGACGTTGGACCAAGTGGGGAAATTTTCGCAGGTGTTTTTTTCCATTTTTTTTTTGAATTTTTTTTCTTTGGAAATGATAACAAAATATCGAAAGGGTTGCATTTTTTGACAATTCTATGGGATTATATATAGGATCTTTTTTAGTCTTTGATAGAATTCTGATAGATCGCGAAATGATGCTTTCATCAAATGATTTTTTTTTTTGTTTTTTTGATAAGACAATTTCAAAAAATGTTCTGAAAATAGTTTCTTAATTCGAAAAATTGATTGATCCAATTTTCTCGACACTTAGATACCAGAAAATGTAAAATCGAAGAAACAGTTCAACCGAATTTCTAATTGACCTGATTAACTATACTTTGAGTTCGTCTGTATAGAATAGATTCTAAATTTTGCGAATTATTTTTCTTTTTTTTGAAAGTTTTACAAAATGTGAGAAAAAAAAATTTTGAAAATATTTGAATGCGAAACGAATGAGAAACTTTGCAATTTATATAATTGCGATTATCTATTATCGTATAGCAGTTTATTTCTTTTACTTTTTGCAAATTTTGCAACGAATGACACGGGCCATGGCATATTGAGCGTGGCAAATAGAGTATGAATTATAATATGCAGAAACCGAGGGTCAAGAGAAGTAAAAAAAAAAAAAAAAGTAAATAAAAATAGAAAATAAAAATAAAAAAAATAAAAAATTATTCCTAACGGATTGAACTGCTGTATAATTAGATAGAAAAGTGACAGGCTACAGCACAGATGCAGTACTACTTCTATATGTGACAAGATCGATCGATATATATAAATATACATGTGTGATCAATGTATGTACATACATACATATATATATATATATAAATAAATATAAATATAAATACGAGTTGGTTTATTCCACATACCTGTAATAATGTCACCTTCTAGTTACACCAACGTTTGATCGTTCTCGATTAATATCTAATATCTTGGTAACCGAGTGCATGATTATTTCTTTTACACTATACTATATATCACAGTACCATATTTACCCCAGATCAGTACTATCGATAATTATTAAATCGCGAGGACATTTATATAATTATATCTAACTGGTGCATAAAGAGTTTACCTGAAATGTTTTTTTTTTTTTTTTTTTCACCGCTGCACTATAGACATGCACTTAGTTTTTTTTTTTTTTTTTACATCGTCTATATAGCTGTATATTAGCAATTATTTTTAACGATTAGCATATATATTTTAATCGATGAAATTAGTTTCCTCTTTTTATTTTACTTTTTTCATTTATTTATTAATTTTTTATTTTTTTTCTTCTTCTTCTTTCTTATAACGACAACAACATATCATACATAGGTATAGGTATAGGTATGTGAGAAGCAAACGTTGACTTTAATGATTGACGTATATTTTGTGAAATAAATTTGGGCTTAAATACGAGTTGCGTATAGGGAAGACATATAGACTATCGCGTTATCACTTATAGGCAAGAAGGCATTATTTGTTCGGATATCGAGAGTATCGCAGGAAAGTTAATCGCTCTGATATACACATGTATATATATATATATATATATATATACATATACATATACATATACATATATACTAAACTTTCCTCGAGAATACGACTCGACCAACAATCTGGTTATCTAAGAAAACGAGAGATAAGTTCTTATATGTATGTATGTACACATATTTAGAACTGCTCCGAACCTGTGGACTCGATCAGAACAAGATCGAAAATTTTTTTTTTTCTTTTCCTGAGATTTGAGAGTTTGAAAAATGTATCCCATAATAATTGTTTAAAAATTGAATTGAATATCTGTGTTTCGAAATTGACTCGAAATTTCGTAATACGTTTTATCGTATTAAGATAATGATCAGTCCAGATTATCTCAATATTTCTATACCTACTAGTCAGAGATTAGATATCAGATTATTTGCGGTTTATAATAATATATAAAGATAAGTTACACTTTTGCAAATACGCATATTTAGGGAGTTCGATGATGACTTCACTCATTTCACGAGTGTGCAATTCACTTATCTTTAGGATAAAAATCTATATCTAGAACAAACAGTCTCTAAAAGATATATATATTCATTCTATACTAAGTATAATTCATATGTAACCGTTTATCTTTCTGGTAAAGCTAGATTAAACAATTTATATATTTTGCTATTTTCAAATCAAACGAATAATTGCCAAAATATTACACTGACCATTTTATTACTTCTTACGAATACATATTCCTGATTCCATTTTACGTATAACTCTTCTATAGTTTCTCTTCGTTTAATGATTTTTTTAATTTATTATGTTAATTAATTTTTAGATTACGCCTCTGCAGTTATTCTTTTTTTTTTTTTCCTGTTTCTTTCAATAATTAACTCAAAACGAACCTTCAGATGTTATTTCTATGGTATTCTAAGTACGAACTAATGCATATTAATTTCAATTATAATTATAGCTACATACTGGCTTTATACATTACTAGTATAATGAAAATGGTCTCTATAATCAACCTGCCAATATAATGTTTAGTATTATTTAACTCGGTTTAAGAATTTCTTAGATTTCATATAAATACAATATTTCCGCATTATTAGTTTAAACAATAATAATAATAATAATAATAATACAGGATTAATACCAATGCATAATTACATAAGATCAGGCGAGGGATATAGGCGCCAAGGATAATAATTTTTTATACTCTAATGAATCGAATCATGATAAAATATCCGTTTTTAATCGACGCGGCGTACATATATAGCCTTATCTAATTTAATTATAGGTAGTTTTTTGATAATTTTTTTACACATATATATAAGCCTTTATATGTATTAATAAAAAAAATAATAATAAAACAAAAAAAACAGAGACATATGCATAGAGGCACGCAGGTATGAATGGTATACATAAGTATATATGCTAAGATCGCGATCCGCACATCAATAGAGGTACATACCTATATGAAGGTATAAAGCACTTGGCTAATCGCGACGGTAAGTTCAACTCTATGGTTCAAACTAAGCAAAAACTTGAAGAAGACTACCTTGAATTATTAAGTTATAGTTATTTCATATTTGCTCGTGGTTTGTGCGTCGAGTTATGCTCCTCGCTTGACGACGACACATATTATATATTTTTACGCCAGGGCTTTTATATTATATATATGTACGCAATACGCATGCATAAATACTCGCAAATTGTACCTATATAGGTATATAGTAGAGGCAATAAATTATGTTACATACAATTTAATGTATGTTTTATTAGCTTATAATAACCAGGTGACACGTATTATATACCTGTGGCAATTTATAGTTTGCGAGAAATTATTCACGCTGCTTCTTCATCAATGAAGAAAATAATAATTCAATTGAAAATAATATAGTCAAGGAATTGCTGTGTGATGAATATAAATGTTTCCTTATCACAAATTCCTATAATTTAGTCCGAATTCTTCTCTTGTTCCGTTCATACATCCAGCTATTGCATGTAATTCTTAAAGAAGCATTTTTCTCGCCGACTATATCCGGTATTCTGCAAACTATATTGCGGGGATTCACCCGCAGATCCAGTTCTCTTTTATAGGGGGAAGCCCAGTTCTATCGATAAAACAGGAATTACTTTTCACCAGAGTCTTCTATACTTTTTAAAAATAATAATGATAATAATAATAATAATAATAATAATTTGTCGATAAGTCGCGTTCTACAGACCAATTGACAAAACAGTTTCCTCTCTAACCACAAGAAATAGTTAATCAATAAACGCACGTCAGATAGCGCCACAGGCTTTCCGAAACATTCTATTTTCAGAACGCTGTTCTACTTACCGATTGAATAATATATTTCGTTATGTAGTGCGTGGTTCGTCCTGAACGATTCAGTCCCGCCGCTAGCTAAAAAGATATGCTTTGGAGTCGCCTTACAGCGAGAGATACGTGTTATGGTGCCGTGTCAGCCGTGGCACGAGAAGCAAGAGCACCTAATAATAAACGGGTTTAACGTTGATTTGTCATTTCTACCGCGATAAAATAATAACAATAATAATAATAATAATAACAATAATCATAATTGTTTAACGAAGGAGAAGATAATATAAATAAAAAAAAAAAACACACACACACACACACGGCGTACAGTCGTAGTAGTTTTAATATCGTCGTGTGAAGAATTCTTCTTTCCTGACGTGTCGTGGGCCAACGTCAGTTCGGTATAACATGTCGTCAATAATACCGAAGAACTATTTATAAAAGAGAATAGAAAATAAAAACATATATATATATAAAGAAATAAAGAAATAATATTGAATAAATAAAAACTGAATTATTCTTCTTCTTATTTGATAGAATAACACGTCATAATAAAGTATTATTATTATTATTATTATTACTTCATTTTTTTTTTATTTTTTAACACTATTTTGGCATAATCTTGAAGAATTTGTCTTTACAACTGATTTCAGATTTTTCGGTAACTTATTTATTTTTCTCTCCCTAACGTATAGTACAATATTAATAGTACAGTAGTCAAAGTTTAAGACATAATATATAATTTGTGTTATAAAAAATCTACGTACATAATATCAAAGTGCGATCTAAAGTGTAATAAATATCATCAGTGCAGAGGTGACGATAAATAATAATAAAAATACTAATAATAATAATAATATCTATATTATTTATATATGTATATATATAAAGTAGAGAATAACCAATACAGTTAGTTCGTTGGTTATGTTAACTAGTTTGTTAATATTACATCATATTATATGATAATATATATGTGTATAAAATACGAAATATTTTTCAGTGTCAAACGCGCAGAAATTTAATTATATATATATATATATATATAGATATAGATAGATATATCCTCATGTAGTATGAAATAACATCGTATATTCAATTGTTAACCTGTTTACACGCTTGTATCAGTATACTATACAAACAAATATTCAACTCTGTTCGTTTATAAAAGGCATACCTAATTATTTATCGTCAAATATAACGAGTTAATTATTTTGTTATTCAATCGCAAGTACATACATATAAAAGAGAAGGAAACAAGAAGAAGGAAAAAAAGAAAACAAAAAAAAAACAAAAGAAAACTAAAAGATAACATATCTTAATCCGGTTTTGCCGATTCGCATGAATTTAACATAACATAACATATACCTAATAATAATGAATATATAGAATCTTTGTTGAATGTATTATAATCTTGAATAGATATTAATAGATTCACATAGATAGATAGATTTTTTTTCTTTTCTTACCCCTTTTTCGTTTATTACCTGAATATAATATATCAATATAAAGATTATTTAAATATTTATTACAGAAATATTTTAATAAATATAAATCTCTGTGAAAGTTCCCCCCCCCCCCCCCCCCCCCCCCTATTTAATATAGTGTCATACTTACGTACCCCCGTTTCACTTATAATATAATACAAGTACGATTTTATTATATTATACTCTTATAGTATAGCAGAAGAAAAATAAAATAAAATAAATAAAATGAAATAAACTAAACCAAATTCTCGAATTTTACGCTATATGAAAGTTCAGATTAGGGTTTTTGATTCTACGATTTAAAGTGTATAAAAAAAGAAAACCTGGTTTAAACTTTTGGTATAATTATTATTTTACAGATATTATTGCAGTATAATAAAAAAGAGTTATCATTTTTTTTTTGTTTTTTTTTTTGTTTTTCCAATTTTCTAACGTATATTATTGATATAAGGAAATAATAATAATAATAATAATAATAATGATAATAATCGTATAAAAAGAAATAATTGAATAATAATAATAATAAATCAAAAGACAGACAGACATACATAATATATAATAAATTAATATTCAATAAAGTATCTGTTATAAAACCCTGAAGGATTCAATATGCCGATGGTTTTCTTGGACCGTTTACCGGTCCCAAGTCTACGTGTATACACGTCAATGAGTGTTGCGATATTATCATGTTCTGTATACTACGCTGCACAAATAGTTAAAGATCCTGGATGGCGGACACAAAATTTAAACAATTTAGTAGTAAGTCCAGGTGAAAATGTAACTGATAATACATCGGCAACAATTGATACAAGAACCATTGGCGTACATATGAAAGAACTTGTCGCTTGTATGGTACAGGAACCCGGCTGCATTTGGGTAAGAATAATAATCAATATTTTATCGATATAGTATATATTATATATATAGAAAATGTAATCAGAACCAAAGAAATTCGGCAAAACATAAAAACGTCATCGACGTTGTTAAAAGTTCAGAGACAAAGGCCACGTGTATTTCTAGACTGTCATTAATAATTATAATAAATTATTATAATTATTATTATTGTTGTTGCATTTGCGGAAAAAAAAAATTTATTGAAATTTACGGCTATGTTATATTTAAATAATTAATTGTTGTCTATATACCGAGTCGTCAATATCAATGAAATATAAATATTTTTTGCATTGCGTCATTGCGACAGTAAATATATAGATATATGTGTACGTATGATGTGTTGTATATTGGCACGTGTACGTACGTAGAGTTCGCGGTACGAATATTTAGAGATATATATATATATGTTAGCGATGTGTATACGTGTTGATGCCGAAAAATAAGAAACTAGTATGTATGAACATACGTACATATTAAAGATTGAATTTTTTCCAATATCGACCACCGGTTAGATTTATACGTATATATAAATGTACATTGTACGTAGATATACTATATCTATTATTTACCGATCGTTATATCGGTATAACAATCTGAACTGTAATAATAAAACTTTGAGGGTTTGAATATTTGGGGTAATTTGAATTCTTTCCGTGTGTATATATATATATATTTATATATCTACGTACATATAAACTTATAAAGACACTAGATCGATCAATATTATTACCTGAACAGAATTAAGCTTGATTTTATAAATCGCAGATATTAAATCAGTCAGTAGATTAAAATGAAAAAAATGAACAATGAACAATGAACAATGAAATCAAGAAATCTCGACCTTGAAATAATCGGAGGATTTTCTTCTACACCGAGAGAATTGAATATTATTTTATTAGCCTGAATATATATATAATATATGTGTGTGTGTGAGAGGCTGCAGTATGTTGGTAATCATTGACCTATATTTTCTCTGCAGAAACCCGTTTGGGAAAAAAAGATCTAAAGTAAGGTTGTATAAGTAAATTTTAAAGTATAAAGAAGCTTCGAAGGAACGTTTCCAAGAGTGGCGATAGATAGAAACGTCGCGTCGCGTCGCCTCGCGTCTTGTCGTCTCGGTCTACAATGATGATGAGGTATAGGGAGAGTTCGGGAGGAGGCTGTAAGGCAGCACAGAATCAGCCTTGGTCCAGTAATACACTTTCTGGCATCAAGCATCATAATATAGAGTTTATAAATACGAACTTGTATCGTCTGCAAAGTGACCGTCAACTTTCGGGGAAGGACGTACGAACGGAAGTGTATTATCATTATTTTACTTTGGGATCGGATTCAAGTTCCAAGTTTCAAGTTTCAATATTATATCGATTCACTGCAGTTTACTACGAAGGATATGAATCTTCCCCCCGAAAGTCTATGCAGCTGATTCCAAATTAATGATTTGTAACATCGTATGAAGTCATTGATCGCATCTTGAGAAATGAACAAAAAATTTCGGATCTGCTATCAATTTTATTGGGATTTTTTTTTTTGCACCATATACTGAAGATCCACCTGAAATTATGCGTATATATAAATCTAGTCTAGACCTCCTGAGATAAGAAAAAAAATTCTTTCTTCAACTCTCACCATCTTAAACCAATAATTAGGTAATGAGGCATTAGCTAATAATCGTGCCTCTTAGAAATCATTGATGATGTAGACCCAAACTCTCAACGTTGATATAGATATACCTAATACTAAATATACAGTAAAATATTAGCTTGTATGTATAGGTTCATAGTTATAATTTCCTCGGGCGATTTATATTAGATATATAGTCAAATCGAAGATATTATATATTATATACTTTTCAGATGGATGAAATTTCTAATGCAGAATTAGACGGCTGAGTACCTATATATATCCCTTTTATCGCTTTCTCATACAGATTCAATTTTATATATAGTATAACACTCTTTCATAGAATTCGTTACCCATTTATAATTACACATTATAACTTTATACATAATATATAATTGCAATGAAATTCCCACTGCGTAGGTAATCTATTGCATAAGTAACTACTAGTTAATGTATTTAATATACACAACACATAACTGAAATGATATGACAGTTATTATTTTTCTGTCTTCTTTCGTTTATTTAAAGAAAATATTTCGAGTCTTGATCTAATATCTAATACAGCCTGAGTTATTAAAGAGGGGGTCTCTACGTGATTTTTACCGACCCCGTCTAATTTCTCGTATTTTTTTTTTTTTTAAACGGGGCTATTAATCAGATTTTCCTTGTTGCAGCGAATGTTTGACGAGGTATGGGTTCGAGCTACACGATTTTGTCGTAATTAGCGATTTTCAACAGCTCGTAATCGCCGTTATATTACAACTATATATGTATACAAATATAAGAAAAGCTTTGCGTAACGAAGAAAAAAAATGAAAAAAAAAATAAAACTTTATAACGTAACGTAACGTAATGTAATCTAACGGATGGTATATTATGGGGTACCGCCTCCGTGACGCCCGTTAAATATTACGTTATAAAGTTATAATATCTACGTTGGTCACATATGCATACAGTAATTTTATTATTAAATATTTTGTAACGTAAAAGATCCGCCTTTTGGCAGATTCTATATCTTATTATATTATATATTCCGGCTAATTATACGCGTGAATGAGTAGTTCGTTAGATTTGGGGTAATTATAGAAAAAATTATGAATCAAATCAAAAATAGTGAGGGAAAATCATTGGTCGATTTGATATGGAATACCTCATATATATTTATATATACACGATACGACAAAATTATTTATTGTTCCATTTGTACGTCCGAGAAAGCGATTAATGAAGCCGAAGTCTGGCCGTGTGTTAAAACACCAACGCGATTGGAGACGAACTCTCAAAGTCCTTGTACTAATTTTTTTATTTTTTTTTATTCTTGTCCTATGTATTTGATAACCATCTTTTCTGAAATTTTATACGAACACCTATTTATATACATATATGTAATTTAAATAGAATTTTCGAAATCGTCGGGTAATTACCCTTCGTATCTGACCGCGATTAATAATATCGTATGTTAATACCACTCGCGAATAAAATATGTTATCTTAATAATTAATCAAATCTGATGTGAATGAAAAGAAAAGGCGAAGAAATTATAGAACTTTGATGTATATAAAATTCCCGATTTATACAGGGTGATTCAGGTTCAGTGAGCCATATTTTAAAGGTATAGATTCACCGTGAAAATCTAAGACTATATTTCCTTTACCGAAAATTCGAGGGACTAATAGTTTCCGAGGTACGGAAGATCTTAGTTTACCAATCGCAGAGTATATAGATCGCATAGACTAGGCTCCGCTGAACTTACGCTCATGGCCAGCCCTAGTCTGAGTTACCTATAACTTTTGTGATCGGTAAACTAAGATCTTCCGTAGCTCGGAAACTATTGGTACCTCGATTTCGCGGTAAATGAAAATTAGCCTTAGAATTTGCCAAGGAATCTACCCTGAAAATATGAACCACTCAATCTGAATCACTCGGTATAAAGCTAATGAAAAAAATTCGCTGAAATATTTGATAATAAATACGTACACAATGAACTTATATTCTGTATATATGCAAGGTAAACGGCACCGATACATATAATTATTGAGGTTTAAACGTGATGTGCAAATACTCTCGCGACCCCGACCTCCGCAATGTTGAGTTTATATTTCAATCCATGTATAATTATATCCACAAGGTTATTTAATTAACGAGAATAACTATAAATTTGCTAATATAAATAAAACTCTAATTTTTTTTTTCTCAATTTCTTTGTTTCTCTATTTATTTCTCATATTTCGTCATTTTTTGAAAACTAATTAATTTTTTTTTTTTTCTTGAGAAATTCTCTGATTAAAATAAATGAAAAATCATTCACAATTATACATATCATATAAGAATATAAGATGATCACGCTTCGCAATTAGCTTTCGACTTTAATGAATATAATTTATTTATTGTAATTTATTATTCCCGTATACTATATGTCCTGTACTTATATATATACCGTATGAACAAATTAAAGAATAACTATGTGCCAATCTATAATTAATTTTTTTTTTTTTCTTTTTTTTATATAACTGCAGCGCAGAGATAATGATAATAATAAATAACTGCACACGGTGTGTTAAAAATTGCAATAAGATACACGTTTCGGAGTAAACCAGACGCCGCGACAGATATAATATATTGTAACGTGTATTCTTAATTTTTCACTCTGAGTTTCATGTCAGACAGCGAATTAATTGCGATATTATACTCTGTGGTATGTAAGTATGAAACTGTGTGTGGAACAAGAAAAATAAAGAGAAATATATATATAGAGAGGGTTTTCCGTTATTTCGGGTTTGAACGAATTTTTTCGTTTTCATACTGATCACAATCTAAATAAATAAAAAAAAAATCCTGCAATTAATTCAGATTTTTCGTTCAATATTTCACCCTTGACCATAGGGGTTGAACTTTTTCATTTGAAACACATTTTGCTTATACACTTTCGTTGAATATTTCATCGCGGGAGGACTCATTCGCAAAACAAAAAAATGAAAATGAAAAAAAACTCTGTGATCATGAGAAATTGGTGGTCATCGATGCTACTATTCGGGAAAAACATCATCGTATAATATTTCGTTGTCAGTTTTCGATACGATATTTTGTAAAATTGAACCAAACGAAAATAGTGAGATTTAAATGGTATACAATTAACGTAGAATGCCCCATACATGATTCTAAGGTTTTTCCCAGATGGTGTCATCGGTAACCACTAAGTTCTCACAATTACAGATTTTTTTTTCTTTTTCTTTTTCAACCAAGTTTTTCCGCGATTGAATATTTAAATAAAAATCTGAATAAATTACAGGGTTTCTTTCAGTTTGTTTAGAATTTTTTTTTTTTTTTTATCAATTTATTATAAATTGTTAATTATCAATGACAAGTATATACTGATAGTATACTATACTGTGTCCAGGGGTCAAAAACCCGCGAGCGAGTAGCGATATAACTGTCGCTTTCAATTTACATGTAATTATAAATTATAAACAAGTGTAGGAATAGGATTTATAGTAGATTTCTACCACATATATACGACGGCACACTTTCACACACGTATGATTCTGGGATTAGCTGTATTGTCGAATGATATAAAAAAAAAAAAAAACAACAACACCGCAAAAAAAATCAAATTAGAAATGTAATTAGCTGTATCAAATATTTTACGTATTAGTTTTTTTTTTTTTTATTTTAGTAGAATTTTTTACTTTCAATTTTGACTGTCAATCTATATTACACTTTAATTATATTTCATAGTAATTACGCTGATTGCATGGGTTTATAAAATTTATAAATAATCATATCTGATTCGAAATGAAAACCAACATTGATTTCGATTGATTTGATTGAAGCTCAATATTGTGTCTGCTGCTACAAAGCTTTGAATAAAAAGTTCATAGCGATTTTCTAGCGGAAAAGTCCAATTTTCGGCACTTGGACGACATTTCGTGGATTTCTGGTGATAGGCACACTTCTAGAAAGTGTTTTACCGTAATTTTCTCGCAAAAATAAACTATACCCCTAAAAATTTGGCGCCAGAAAGTTACCTAATTGTTATCTGAGAAACCCCTCAGATTCCTAGGTGGAACCGCGTAATTAGAAATGCTTATATGTATAAATGAATTGCGGAGTGTCGAAACGAAACCGTAATAATTCCTATATACCGTGAGGTTACGTGGAAAGAGCTGATTCCAACGCATGGTTTTCCCTAAAAATATAAGGAAAAAAAAAAAAAATCTAATAATTCCAAAGCCTAGAATTTACCAAGTCGACTATAATTACCTGTAATTTATCGTTATTGATAATTTGACGCATGATCAGGTCATGTAGGTTTACGATATTATATATTCATGAAGAAAAATCTAACTATTAGTAGCTAGTTCGGTCACGAAGTCGAGGGGTATATATCGATCGGTTGACCAAGCATATAAGAATCTATAGTTCTGTTAAATAGGTAATAAAAACTACTATATATACGTGTATACTAGTAGTAATAGTATATAATGTGCCTCGAGCTTGAAGGTGTAAGAATTACGTGTACATTATTTTTTTTTTGTGTTTTTTTTTTTTCTCTCGATTCAATGAATTATTCCACGCCATTGCTATAACTTGTGTCTGACCCTGACCATACCAGATTTAATCCGCGCAGGTCTTTTCTATATCATTTTTTATTTATTTTTAAACTCTATGAGAGATCTATATTTTTCAGATTTTTACCCATTAACTGTCATGGATTTCTGAGATTTTTTTTTTTCATAACATATCAAAGAAGAAAAAACAAACTAATTCATACCTACGTCGATTTTTTTTACCCGATTAAATATCGATTTTTAAAACTGTACAATTATGCAGATACTGAGCTGACTTTGTTAATGTAGCAAAAAAGAAAGGGAAAGAAAAATTGATATCGCGAACGCGTTTATTAGGTTTTTTTTTTTTTTTTTCTTTTTTATCGATTTTCTAAACGATACTGCAGGAAGTAACGAACGTCGTTTTTTCAATGCTTCGATCAACTTGCTAATTAGGTACATCTATATATATCTATATCTATATTTATACTCATGAAAAACAATACCAGAAAAACAAAAACACCAAAAAAATGAAGAAAAAAAAAAAATTACGAAAGATCTCAAAGAAGATTAAAATTTTTTTTCTTTTCCACTCAGAAAATCGCCTCGGGTGTTATAGAGAGACTTTTACTATTATTTCTGCTGCTGGGGCTGCAGCGTGGAAATAAATAAAATAAACTAATATAGGTAAAACGCATACCTGTATATACCGTGAGGTTGAGTGGAAAGAGCTGATTCCAAGCGCGCAGGCGCTGATTTATTCGAATATTACGAGGACCGCCAATTTCATATTTGCCACGAATATCCCTAGAGTCTGTCTGCTATTTGTTTGTACTTCTTCTCAGCTGCCCATTTCCACCCTCTCAATCTTTCCTACTGTAGGATATGTGGAATATATTTTTGCAAAATATATAATACAGTAATTATAACGGTTTCGCTTTGACATTTCTCAATTCATTCAAAATTGATAAAAAAAAATTCACTTTTTCAGATAATTTTTAATGATATAATAACGATCACGATAAATACTAAAGATCGGTTAGAGTCTGACGATGATATGTATAGAATTATAAATTATATAGAATAGGTAAAATATTATGGAATTCTAGAATAATTAAGTATAACGAATAAATTAACGATATTTTAGAATTTTTTTTTTTGCGAAGGCCTATGCATGTATATGAGTATACCTATATTTAGAATATATACATTAGCAATTCAAGTTCTGAGGATTTTTGGAAAGTAGGTATATATTAATATAGTCCAATGTTGACGCTTGAACTTCGTAGAACACCTTGAATGAGAATCGACTGATCAAAATGACAAACTTTAACTTTCAACAACGTTTTGATTGACGAAAAAAATAAAAATCTGAAAAAGTAGAATTTTAGAATTTCAAAAAAGTATATATTTGCATAAATTTTCGGTAAATTTACATGAATAAGTAACTGAGTTGTAGTTTTTTTTTTTTTTTCTTTGCCTCGTTGAAAAATTGTTGAAAAAATAAATAATCTGTAAAAAAGAATGAAAAAAAATAAAATCCGAAATTGCATAATGATTTTATTTCTCGTTTTCAGACCCTGATAAACATGGCTTACTGTGTGCTGATCCTGGTTGGCAAATCTATCCAAAAATTGGTTTTCGGGGAGCTTCGCGTCTCCGAACGACAACACCTGAAAGACAAATTTTGGAATTTTGTATTCTACAAATTCATATTTGTCTTTGGTGTATTGAACGTGCAGTACATGGACGAGGTGGTACTTTGGTGCGCCTGGTTTACTGCGCTAGGATTTTTGAGTCTCCTTAGTCAGCTGTGCAAAGATCGTTTCGAATACGTGAGTATAAATCCTAAGATTTTCAATTTTCTCCTTCGTCTTTCGTAATTTTGAAATCTAGACCCCCGAAAATTCAAAAATTTCGAATTTTTTTCTCAGGATGTGAATACGAAAAATAGTTCATTCTAATCTAGAGACCCTCTTATACGAAGATCCATTTCATTTACTTAAATCGATAGAATTTCGAAACTTTTTTTTTTTTTTTTGTTTACCAAAGACATCTTTTTTTCTTGTTCCTTTCAAACATCTTCGAATCGTTCTTATATATGTCTAAATAATTAATGAATAATTAAATTAACATTTTTTTGAAAATTTATGAACACAGCCTGATGGAAATTAATACTGACGCATTTTTCATAGCAACAACGTGGGTTTTTTTCTCTGTTTTTTTTTTTTACAACTTACGTAAATCCTTCTGGTATATAAGTTCAAGGTAAATTTATTCCAAATCCCTTTAGCCATGATCCAATAACAACCTGAACGGTTACACAACGTATATTTAGCTTTGAATCAATGACGCATATAGTCGGTCTGATCCGGTATAAAAAAATTCATCTATAATTTTATCCATTGTCAATTTATTCCATAGAAGCAAAAAAAAAGGTCATAAAAAATAAAAAAATAAAAATCAGTTCGTACAGATTTGAAGAGCAACATTTGATTTTTTCTCTTTTTTCTTTCTTATCTTCTTTTTTCAATGGATAAAAATTTTGAAATTTTATCTGCAACGTTCATACAGTAATTTTATACACCAATGTCTGGTCGCGGGGAAAGTGTTTGATAAACGCTGAGGCTGCGCGACTAAATAAAGATATATAAAGTCGTTTATCGTAGTCGTAAGCCTTTCTCAGTTCTCGTAAAATATTTTCTTTTTCTTCTTCTTCTTCTTCTTTTTATGTATTTATTCATTTTTTTTATATGTAAAATCGGTGAAAATTGAACCCAACATTTTTTTCATTTTATTTGCATTTCGGTTTTGATGGTTGAAAATGATCGTCGTGAAAGATAGAATTTTTTAGATCTTATAAAGAAAAAAGAGTTTCGAGCCCAACAAAAATCTGGAGAAAAATAAAAAAAAAATAAAAAAATAGAGTTGTAACAACGATATAGAAAATCGCATGGATCAAATCGGAGATGCCGACCGTCAGGATCAGACTTTAGTCGAGTTGGCGTGAAATATCTCATCCAAATCCGTGTATAATCATATTTTTCATTTTAATGGCGAAAACAAAATTCTTCTTTTTTTTTTCTTTTCTTACGTCATTTCACCCAGATACGATCATTGAATTTGGTGATTAATTTTCAGCTATCATTTTCTCCGACAACGCCGGGCTGGAGTCATGTTCGACTTCTGGGTCTTCTCATGGCCATCCTTGCACTATCGTCCTTCATGCTGTTGATGTGCGTTGCGGCTGGATTTTTTTTCGTCTCCTTTAACACCTTCGCCTTTATGGCAGCCGAGGTACCGTAAGCCAATATCATTTTCTCTGCAAATATTAATATATTTTACCTATACAGATTTCACAAGTTCGGAAAATTGACTTTACGTATATAATCGTCCTTAGAAAAAATAAAATAAAAAATAAATAATCGAGAATATATCCACCTGGGTCCCTTTAGATCGAATGATCACCTTTCTAATTCAAAGAAGGTGGAGATAGTTGTGACAAATGTTTCCTCGTATTTGAGAACGAAAAAAAAACAAAAAAACTCAAGTGTATCAAATTTCTTCAACTCACTTCCTGATATAGTATAATTTTCGTTCCTTGATTGTCGAGGACAATCGATTAAAATGTGAAACGCGATTTTAAACTAACTTTTCGACTTCGTAAATAAATTTTATCCACGTCGTTAATTTTATGCGGACAAAAAAAAAAGATAAGTACCATGTTTGGATAATTTTTTTTATACCTCATACCTTTTCTTCTTTTTTTCATCCTTTTACGTATTAATTATTATCTCTCTTCATCCTCACCTGCGTGCATATATATATATATATATTTAACAAAAGCAAAGACCTTCGTATGATCGTACGCAGGTGACGATTGCGTATTCAAACAAGGAAGCCGCCTCAGCAAAGTAAAGAGTGTATGGATTAGGGATTAGGTATACATGGATAGGCACGAGATCGGACACGGGATAAATAGTAATTAGAAACTGACAGTTTTTAACACCCAAGTAGACATATGCATGTATATATCGTTTCTCACGGTCATATAACGTTTTATGTATGCGCATACAGAGACAGACGATATGTATGTACATAAATAATAATTTTCTGTTCGTTTAGATGATTTCTTTTATTGACTTGCTTAATAAAAAATCGATATCCTAGAAATTTAGGATTCAAATCTTAATCCAGTCTCATGCATGGACTCTGGTCATATTTTTAGGGTATTCCTTGTCAAATTCTAAGACTAAATTTTCTTTACAAAAAATTCGAGGGCACAATAGTTTCCGAGTTACGGAAGATCTTAGTTTACCGATCACTAGGTGACTCAGACTAGGGCTGGCTATGAGCGTAAGTTCAGCGGAGCCTAGTCTATGCGATCTATACGCTCTGCGATTGATAAACTGAGATCTTCAGTATCTCGGAAACTATTAGTCCCTCGAATTTTCGGTAAAGGAAATATAGTCTTAGATTTTCACGGTGAATCTATACCTTTAAAATATGGCCCACTGAACCTTAATCACCCTGTATAAATCGAGAATTTTATATACATCCAAGTTATAATTTCTTCGCCTTTTCTTTTCCTTCACATCGGATTTGATTAATTATTAAGATAACATATTTTATTCGCGAGTGGTATTAACATACGATATTATTAATCGCGGTCAGATACGACGGGTAATTACCCGACGATTTCGAAAATCTTATTTCGAATAATTATAACAACTAAATAAGCGGAAGAACGTGTAATTCCAATTCTTATACCTATTCGTATATTTGCCAGAACTCACGCAGTCGTTCTTTTCCTTTACTTGTAAATATATAATTAGCTGATTGGTTTGGCATATAGTCTTGACGATTCATATATATAATATATATTATATTTATATTTAATTGTTAATCGAATAGCGGGAAACTTTATAAATAAATATATACATGTATGCATGTGTATTATATTATACATATATTTATTATATATTTAGTCCGGATTTATGCAGAAGGTCCAATTTCTCTTAGGTATATATTAACATTATATATGTATTATATATATATATATATATATATATATATGGGTGTTTCTCCACAAACTGGGCGAAAAACTACCCAAAATTGTCCCCACCACTTTTTTCGCATTTTTGGAAAAAATAATCGAAATGAAATCAACTAAGAACAATATTTCTCTTTATATCAAATTAACATGTTACAAAACCAAGTTTTGAAATCAACATCTCATAAAAATAACTTATTAACAATAAAATTGGGAAAAACTGGAATATTTCAGACAGGGGACTGTTCGACAGGGGACTGACGAATTGGGCAAAAATACACAATCATGCTGAAACTAAGAATATTTCCTCAAATCAACTCGCAGTAATAGTAATATGACTTCTGCCGTTAGATGTTATCTAGCTGGACAAGGTGAATAAAATGATTTATTCAAAGAAAAAACCTTGCCAGAGGACTGTTCTTCTGAGGGTAACAGACATGTAATCGTCACACTGAACGCGAATTAACAACCAAATAAAATAGCGCTAAAGCGCTGTCTGGCATTTGCTATGAACTTCTAAGCGGTAACATTCGATTTAACGCATAAATCGTGACGAGGGTGCCACACACCATTCAAAATAATTTTTTTTCTGCGCGACAGGGGACTGTTAGCAGAAATCAAGGGACAAACTTTAGCTCACAATTTCGGCGTGAAAATAGTAAGTTGAAAAATTATAATCATGCCAATTGTAAAATGTCTTCATTATGGACAACTATACTAGAGTAGTATTGAAAAATATTATTACTTGTTCATTACACGTCGCAAAATGATTTCGATTTTGCATTTGGGACATCCCAGGGGACTGTTTTTTGCGGGTGTTGATGTGAAAATTTTCCTATTTATGGAGTTATTCTAATATTTTTAGACCATTGGCTCTTTCAAACAACTTGACACATGCATTTTAGTAAAAAATAATATCTAATTCGAGTCATTTTATTGGTGAAATCTTCGTGGGACACGAAGTTTCCCAGTTTGTGGAGAAACACCCATATATGTAACATATACAGAGCGATTTTGTGAAAAATCACGCGCATAGAAGGTAGGCGAATCGCTCTGTATATTCGAATTTTTACATACAGGATAAAATGACCAGGATATTATTAATCTGGGTTAGTATGCAGCATTGACATGGTTTCTCGATTCGATCAGCGAATAATCCGCTAAATCACGATAATAATAATAATAATAATAATTTTTTAAGATGAACTAATATAAAAGTGTTAAAAGTATAAAAATCATGGAGTTCAAATATAAGTATGTAGGTGTACCTACATTATGTATGTATAATAACGACGACTCACTCAGTATATTATAATACCGATAAATGAAGTGTTAATATAATATAACGGTGCTATTCCAGGTGATTCACGATTTATTCAGGGAATATTATTTATCAAGATTCAAGTATCTTTTTTTTTTTTTTTCCTCTCTCCAAATCACATTCTTGAAAAGTGACTGTATTGAACGCAGAATTCAGGGAAAATTAATAATTGTTGAGGAAACAAAATGTATAGTATATATATTTTTTTTGAAATATTATATCTATAGTATTGGAATTCGTTTTTTTTTTTTTTTAAAAAAAAAAGCTATACGTGAATCTCTTCGAATTAAATCAACGATTGAGATGGAAAAAAAAAGGAATCTTCGAATTGGAGAACTCGAAAATTTTGTGACTCAAGGAGCTTTTTGAAATCTCGATAATTTGAAGTTCATATAGTCAAAATGCTCCATTCGAAAGAAAAATATTCGATCATTTGTAGATCGGATTCAAAGATATAAGCCCTCGTAAGTTTTGTTTAATTTCGAAAACTTTTTTCCCCATGTACATAGTGTTTAAATTATTTTTTTCGTTTTTGTCAATATATAATATCTAATATCTAATAATGTATTATTTCGCTGACCGCATAATAAGATATTGTTTATGGAGGTGAGTGTTGAAATCTCATACACAACGTTATACCTTTCTTGTGTCGAAGCGAAGGTCTAGGCCAATAACCCATATGTAAAGAATAATACCCATTTCCGCACTATCCTCTCTACCAGAATTTTAGAAAGTATCTAAACTATATGATGAACAGCCTTTTCAACTTCTTAGAAAAACTGTATAGGTAGTATATTATCGCGTAAATACGTTAGTATTGTTGTTATTATCTAAAGGTATGAATTGAGAACGAGATAGCTATTCTAATTCATCGCCTACCATCGTAGAAATTTCTAGGAATTTGAAAATAAAAAAAAAAAGGTACGAATAATTCGTAGTTTTCCATGAAAAAAAAAATTTACACAATTTTTTTTGGTCAAAATTTTTTCGATTTTAGTAGCTTCCTCGAGAAATTTGTTGTCTTTGTCAATAAAACTGGAAGAAGGAGAAAAGAAACTGCAAAGAAAACTCCAATTTTTTATGTACAACTATCAATGATTCGAAATTTTCTAATAATTAAGAATAAAAATTTCTTAACTACATAATACAAGGCCAATTATTAAACGTATCTAATCTAACTTATCTTTCGTTATTTGTTTATTCGTTTTTTTTAATTTTTTTCGTTTACCCTAATATCGCGATAATAATTTTACCACCTAATTAAGCGAATTATATTACATCGTCTATCGTATATTCTTACTCTGTATAATTTCATTTTATTTGTTTACTTAAATGACTAACATATCATAATTATCATCTATATTATCCAAATACCGTCTCCCTTTCTTATGTATGTACAATCACTTTGATTGCAATTTTAAGACCGACGTTGAACACTATCTTATCTTCTGTATATTTTAGTCAATCAAATACCACAATCAGAAAAATCGTACTTAAAAATGTTAATTTTTGTTACAGATGTATTACATATTTTCTTGTTGCATTATATTCCTTAAAATTATTATGAAGGATTCATTATATTCAATTCTATCAAAATACAATAAAATAAATTTCGCAAGTTTATTCATACTCATCCTATCAAATGCAGAATAAATAATCATCACCTGATCTTTAGAAAAATATATTTCAATCAATTAAAACATGCTATTCAATCTTATTTAATCTTATTTGTAAATAAACTCATATTATACTAAAATACATTAATTTTTCTCTCTTTTTTATATCCAGTGTATTTTACTCGGAGTTAGAACAATCCACGTTATGCTACGGTACGCAATTCATCTATACGATACAAGAGGAGCGGGCAACACATCTCCTCGTTCATGGGACAAGCGTGGACCACTAGCTTACTACACAGAATTAACATCAGAATTAACAGTCTTAGCTGTTGACTTCCTACACCATGTCCATATGCTGCTTTGGAGTAACATATTCCTCAGTATGGCATCCCTAGTGATTTGTATGCAGCTCAGATACCTATTCCACGAAATACAACGCCGAATAACAAAGCATAGAAATTATCTCGCCGTACTTAGCCACATGGAACAAAAGTTAGTATAAATTTTACAAATTACCAAATCCTTTTTAGCCGAATACTCGACGAAAATTTAGAAACTTCAAATTTATTCTTTACTACATTTTTTTCTTTTGTTCGCTTACAGTTATCCGATGGCCTCTCAGGACGAACTCGCAGAGAACTCAGACAACTGTGCTATTTGTTGGGAGAAGATGGAAACGGCCCGCAAACTACCTTGCGGACATTTGTTTCATAACTCATGCCTACAGTCTTGGCTTGAGCAAGACACTTCTTGTCCAACTTGTAGATTGGCTTTAAGCATGCAAGCTAATCATAGAGAAGGGGCCCCTGAAATACCACCAGAATCTCCCACACCTGCGAGGCGAAATGATAATCACTTTTTCCACTTCGATGGATCTAGATATGTTTCCTGGCTGCCAAGCTTCTCTGTTGAAGTCACCCACAACAGGATTAGAGGGGACATTTCCGCTCTGGCACACACCAATTCTCAGCTCGATGCGATGGCCAGACAGGCAAGAATTTTATAGAATATATCGACATTCTTAACGCAGGATTAGATCGCAAAGAAAAACTGTTAGGAATTGATAACAGTTCAGCTTTAAGAAATCTGTTATTCATTTTGCTGATGAAAATTGTGTTTCTTTTTCAGGTTCAACAGCTCTTTCCCTATTACCCTCGGAATGTCATACTAGAAGATCTGAGAGTTACTCGATCCATTGAGATTACTATCGAGAACATTTTGGACAGTAGATTACTGCCGCCACACCATGTCATCGAGGAACCAGAAACGGAGCCAGCTACTCCGACGCAAATAACGACGGCACATATCTTGCCCATTCCTTTGGTTCAGAATACTCTGGATCCAAGATTCGATATTCCAGCTTCTGATAGGTGAAATATTATACTTCATGTCTTCGTATTTTGAAAAAAACGATTACAATTGCCTAGATGAGTTGAATACACATCATTTCTCCCTTATTTACAGTAAAAGAATCAGATTTAAGATTTTCCTTTGATAATTACAGCGGAGAAGAGCCGTCGAACCTTGGTGGTCGTTTTTCAAAATCGTCGATGGAAAGGGAGCAGATATTGCAGCGTAGAAAGGAGCACATGCTGTTAACAGCTCGTCGAAAATACTTTGAGAAACATCCGCACGACGGTGAATCGACAACGCCCGATTCAGCGACAGGGGATACGGATAGATTTACTATCTCAAGAGTCGGCGTATCCCAAAACTGAATGATTAGCATTATTTAGGTAATTGCAGATCGTACTCTGTGGCTAAAATATCATTAGCTAGATTGCCTCGCGGACAAAAGATCAAAAATTTTTGTCCAATGATATGGGCAAGGCGTGCTCTTTCAATATGCAGTTTCATTATATGCGTTTGAGAAAACCATTGAGAGAATGAACTTATTATTTTTATCCCAAGAGCTAATCACGCATACTGCTTTTCGAGGAATTCAAAGAAGAACAGCAACGTAAACGTATGAGACGATACTTAGCTCAACGTGATTTACTCCTAATGAGAATTACGCGAGATTAGAGATATAATTCTGGCCAGTTTAAAGCTCGCTAGATTTATATTTATATTTTATTTACCCAAAAAGGCGATTGTTGCAGCTGTGGCTTTAGCTTTAGCTTTAGCGTTAACATTAACATTATTATTAATATTACTAAATATTATTATTTGATCTATAGTCCAAAGTCGGTGAGTTGAAGTTTGAAATCGGTAATAAAAGGCTGTGCTTTATTTTAAATTTTATCTAACTACTATAAAGGTGTAAAAATATTGAACAAAGATGATCGGCTATTGGTTTGAGAACCTATTAATCAACCAAACCAACAGATGAGTAAATATGACATCACCTGTGCGTGTCAGTAGGTGTTGTATCAATGGTTTCATTATAGCTTAATAAATCTTATACCGCGTGACAAGTAAATTGGCTTAATCTTAACGCATACATACTACATACTACATGTAATCACGTTGTTTTCAGCTTATACTATTTTCTGTATAAGAATCCATCAAAGTTCTTTCATCGTATGACGATTTTAATGCTTTCGTTGAATTCGGGACTCTTGTATAGACATTAGAAAGCCTGTTTTAAACGTTCATAATATTAGCGAGCCTGATCTATCTTCCAATTCGAGATTAACTATTTTTAAACAGGAAAGGAGTTGTATAAGAAATAGGTACGCATCTGAAACATGATTATTTGACTATATAGTTTCATTTACGTTAAAAATAAGAGATATGATATAAGATGTTGAGAATTATTCGCCGAATGAAATTTAGTGTATGCATTAGCTGTCCTGAAATTCGTGTATATTAAACTTAATTTTTCTTTTCTTATTTTTTTGTTTCTAGATGTATTTAATTAAATCGTTTGAATATATTATCTTTTAATGTGTACAGTTTTATTGTTAGATTTAAATGATTATCATTATCATATACATATTAATACCTACCTATATATATATGAGATTAATATCTTGCGTGGACTTAATTGCTTTCTTTATTCATATTTCTTTCTATTAAGATGAGATATAGTGAATTTGACGAAACGCTTGCAGTTGATTAAACGAGCGCTTCCCTGAGTATTTATTAATAATAATAATAATAATAATAATAATGAACAACTAACGATAATTGATAAGGAAATCAAAGTCTGGCGGTGCAAAGCTTATATTGCAATTTATTTTGAAAAAATTTGGTCTTTCTGTCGGTATTATTGTTTGAATAATGATAAAAATTAGGTATATTGAATATCTACCTATGGAAATTATTATATACCAAATTTAATCTAAATCAGACTCATACATACACACATATATCCATATAAATGTGGTGAAATAAATAAATAAAATAAAACGATAAAACGATAAAACTAAAGTCGCTCGATAGTCAGTCCTGGGTATATATTCCTCAGCTTTGTAGTATTGTATAATGCTATTTATTTTTGAATAAAAAGCAAAAGAAAGAAAAAAAAAAAATGATATAAAATGATTGAATAAATAAATAATGATAGAATATAAAATAATAATAATAATCATAATAATAATAATAACGCGAGTTGTTGTATGTAAGAATATTTTTTTCAACGCTGGGAGTTCTAGAGGAGCTTTGAAAAAAAACTATCCTATAGCTTGTTTTGTGATATACCTAATTAAAGTCTATGTGTAATACATACATACTATTATTACTAATGATAATTATTAAATATTATCTGTGCATAAAGAAAAAATAAAAAATTTCGTCAATATTTTGATCTGAGCTGAATTGAATATTTGATGTAAAATTGATAAACTTAAATATATAGAATATTTTTAATAGTGGAGTGATTAGGAATCCGCTAGTATAGTATATATATAATTATAATTATAATGTAACACCCCTCAAACTTCTCGTTTTTTTTTTTATCCATTTCTGTTTTATCTGTCTATTTTCAATCTTCTTCTATTAGTGTGAGATGTATTGAAAATACATTTATTTTATAGACTACTAAGTGATAAATGATAAGAAAAATAAAATTAATAGGATTAATATTATAATGTCTAATTTAAGGAAAAAAATAAAAACTATGTTGTTAAAATACAACTGCTTGTGTATGGCGATAAGCCAATTAAAAAAAAACAAGAAAAGAAAAGAGATAAAATAACAGGATATTAGGCTTTTTGTGCCAGTTTTTCAAATAAAACTTCAATCAAGTCGTTTTGTTTTTTTGTTTTGATTCTTTTCATTATAAAAAAAAAAAATCTTAGACAATAATATTCGAACGCCTGTTACTTTATGTAATACCTATTCATCTCGTTATAGTAAAATTCTGATCTTATTACGTTATGACGTTAGATGATAAAAAACAAAAAAACAAAAAATATAAGATTTTCAACAATCTGTGAAAATTACCTATTCTATAATTTATAATAATGAATAACAAATAAAAGAATTTAGTTTGAGAAAATGATTTTGAAAAACTGTCACCCAACATTACTATAATTCTAAGGTATATTATTATGATGTACTACTACATCAATCCTCTCTACGATGTGTTGTGAATATAAATTAATTTGAAAATCAGTATTAATCGTATTTTATAATTTTTTCAATATTAATTTTCTATCCAAAAGAGAAATAATTTTGTTCATCATCAAGTCTAGTGAATGTAAATTTAAAGAAGAGAAAATAACAAGACAAGAGAGTGAATATTGAAAAAGATTTCTTTCTTTATTTATTCATTCATTCATTGGTCTATTAAAGATCGTTCCATTTCATGATGTGCTTAATTTACAGATATAACATGTATGTAGTAATCTTTGACAGATTTTACTTTCAACCAATGAAATTCATCACTACAATGTGTAGGATAATATGAGCGAATATAAAATCAGCAAATCCTCTCTCGGGACTAATGCCATGAAATTGGCTCTTGTTTTGCGGATTCACTTGCAGCCGCAGGCAAACTGGAATAGAAAAGAAAATCGATCATCACATATGAACTATGAAAGCTTCTTGGATAAACAAACTAAACAGAAAAATGAAAGAATAGAAAATATAGGATTTAAAAACACGACGAATGTGTAATTTCCGTCGTATTCTATAGTATTTTTAGTTCCTATTAATTCAATTTCGATTTTTATAACCAAGAGGGTAGAGACATTGGGTGACATAACCTCAAATACAGTTACAATGAAGAAGTAAAAAAATCGATACAATTATAAGGAACTAGGCGTTACTCCAATAAATAATGTGATATACTTTACCGCCAAGAACGAAGCTCGATACACATGATATAAAACCGCTGAGAAAACTGTTGAATGGAAATGTTCCGACCAGACAGCAGTAGACGAATTGAGTGACTCCGGTAAGGAATATGTAGAGGAGATAAGCGTCGATGATTTTCAATTTCTTTGGAGTGTTCTTAGCATATTCTTGCCAAAATTTACCCAAAACAGCGATCACCGACATTATTAAATGTTTTATGATCAAATCTTACGATAGTTTCGTTAACGAGGAATTATTTTGACGCGTGGCAGACCGGCATACAACAATACAAACGAGGTATATAGCTTTCTTCTTAGAGGTTAGACTTTGTGCTGTCAGTTGTGGATTGGATGTCTGCTGTTTAGCGAACTCTGACGGTTTTATTATGCAACTAGACCCAGTGAACGCGGACATGATGTTCCCGGAGAAAACCAGTGCTTTGATTGGTGGACGGAATGTGATTCCCCTTTATTTCTAGGTTTTCTACCAATCCTAGCTCTCGATTACAGATAAAGTGGATACTTTTCAAAGGCGGGAATGCAGAAGATTTTTAAAACTACGCTCTTCTACAGGCGTCATTGAAAGACGAGAAATTATTATATGTAGCTTGTTTATCAGTTTTTCTGGATCACTTGAATAAAGCGAAAGCTTTGAATCGTTATTTAAATGATAGCTAGACCAATTATTTGAGGACTTAGTGCGTTAGATCCGAGTTTAACTGATTATTTATCTGTATTGAAAAGTGTATTACAAAAACACGCGGTGATTATATTATATTTAGTATGTAGTGACATTGATACAATAAGATAAATTTTCCTACACATTTATTTGTTCGTAAAAATAGTATTACTTCAATAATGAATTAATACAATACCAATTGGTATTGTATTTATACGTATAATTAGTAATAACAAAGTATTTACACTCTAGACTAATTAAATGAGTAAAAGAAACTGAAAATTGGTGAATTTGTATGTTGATTGTGATTGTTAAAGTCTTGGACTCTTTTTTTTTGTTCTAAATCCGCATTGATATAAAGTATTCAATACGCAGATGTTATTTTATGACCTCGTATATCGTTCGCTCTTAGTCTCCGGTAATGATCTACAGCTCAAGGTTGTTCACAAACCTTACCTACGGAAAACTAGGAAACGTAGAACGAGAACTTGAAATTTGCGAATGATCGTCTTCGGACGGCACGAGCTGTTTCGCTACATCGTTCAAATTGACGTACTCGTTCGTCGTAGTCATGCAGATGAGCTTGTCCAACTCTTGACGTAAGATGGTGAAGGTTGGCCGGTCTCTGGGCCTCGTTCGCCAACAGGACAGCATCACGTCGTACCTATCGAACAGATCATGGAGATTTCCTCGCATTACGTAAAACAGTAATTATGTAATATGGAAGAAGATGATTTTGCATACTCTTAGCTCTTGGGTGATTTAGTAACTTACAGAGGGATGCTGCAGTTTTCCGGTCGCTCCATCCTGTATCCCGATTGCAGCTGTTTCAGAAGCTCCAAGGTCGGGATTCCTGGATAAGGTTCACCCCCCAGGGTCACGATTTCCCACAGAAGAACGCCGAAAGACCATCTGCGGAAATGGAAGTACTTGATCAAGTTGAAATAAAAATTTGTTCTCTGAAGTCGCAAGCCTCCATAGTAGATAAACATCAACCAGAATGTTCTTGAACTCGTTTCACTTCAGAATCTTCGAAAATAAGATCTGCCTATGCTTACTGGACAAACTGTACGAGTCCCTATTTACATAAGTGAAATTATTTGAACTTACACATCGCTGTAGGTAGTGTAGACTTGGTGCGACAGCGCCTCGATTGCCATCCACTTGAGTGGCATTCGGCCGTTTCCCGATTTCTTGTAGATATTTTCTTGATAAATGTCTCGGCTCAGCCCGAAGTCGGAGATTTTTATAGTTCGGTCGTGACAGACCAGAACGTTTCTCGTAGCCAAGTCGCGATGCACAACTCTGCTAGACGATAGAAATTCCTGTAAAAATGATCGCAAATTTGCATGGGAATCCGATTTCCAAGGAGAATTATGAAATGTAGTAGGGTAACATTTGTATCTTACCATTCCTGTAGCGATTTGACGACCAAAATTTAGCATGTCCATTACGGTCACCACTTCAGAGTTGCAATTAGTATCTGTGCAAAAAAAAAACAATTAACTCATCAAGGAATCATGTGAACTTCTCACACACTATTCCGCCTAAGTTCTCAAGAGTTGTAGCAGCTGTTCACAGTTTAATATATCGGATTGTCAGCTTTTGGCTTTGCTGATCGCCTGGATGGATTTTCATTTCCTACACTTGCCTTGATTTCCGGAGATATTGCCAATCTGCACGTAGTTATCGCTGCTTTCTATAAAACGTCGTTGATGGTTATTGCACATTATTACGAATCGAAATGGGAAACAAATCATACTCCTAATAACTCACGGGACTTAGATGAGCCTTCAGTGTTTTTCAGGAGAATCTCTCCTTGCACCGACATGGTCATATCTTCTAGCGACTAGACAGAATGATTATGCTTCATTTTTCTGTATACCTAATTTTTCACGTTGATGTAATTATTTCAAATATTCACCTTACGTAGAAAAGAGTGCAAGTCTCCCCGGGAACAGTACTCGACGACTAGAAATGGGTACGGACCGATTGTGCAGCACCCCAGAAAGGAAATAATGTTTGGATGTTTATCCAGCGCCTTCATAATTTGCATTTCATGTAAAAAATGTCGACGGTCATTTTCGTTAGAATCATCTGTAATTGAAAAAAAATGAAATGAGACACTTTTTCTGAAATTCGATCTACTCCTTCAAACTCACAACCTACCTCGTAACATTTTAACCGCTACGGGAGTGACATTGCCTCGATCGTCGCGCATGCTACCAAGCTTGACAATCCCGAAAGCCCCGTTACCTAGGACTCGTGTGATTATTAAATTGTGTGAAGTCATTTCGAACTCGTCTATCTGTGAACCCTGTATTGAACCATCGAAATCAAACGTTTATCGTGTTGACAAAAATACTGAACCACTATAATTCAAGTCTACCAATTGAGGCTATATATAAGTGGCATCAGCATACATTAAATTCGAATAATTTTACAACAGTGTTGAATGGTATCTCTATCCCCTACAATGGATTTTTTTTTCACAAAGGATCATTCCAACACATTTTTACTTCACCTGTCTTAGCCTTCTTTTCCGGAGCCTGTAATATCCGTAAACTGCGATACCGATGCCGATGCTGATACCAATGACCACCAAAATCGTACCGGCCAGATGTATTGGTTTGAAAATATCTAATTTCATGGGAACGTTCAATATGGAAAAATACTATTAGACCAGTAATTATTTACTGGCGGTTTACTATTTGGTTGACTGGAACTTAGTTACCTATTTGGCGAACACTCGTCGGTATTTTTACTAAAACCTTTGAAGTTACTGGGGCTTTTATCGCCGATGACCAGGTCGTTACATACACGTCGAACTCCTTCAAGACTAGCACATCTGAGAAGACAGTTTCATTGGCTGACTAAAAATGAGAAATAAATTCATATACCGATGACTAGTTGTCCCAGATGCATAATCCGAATGGCTATTTGTATCAACATACCCCAGAAATGTTGTGGAAAACCGGATCGATGGCCTCTGAACTGTTCAAAGTTACATTGACGATGTAGAAGTCGGGAATTAATTCTGGCCTTTTCCATGTCACGTGAATATCGAAAGTATTACCGACCTTGTGAGTAGTAGTGACATTTAGACCCACAAGTGATCCTGAAACGAGGACACCATCTTTTATAAAAAAGCTTTGATTGATTGCTTTCGATCGATTGCTTACAACGAAGAGAAACATCTACGATGTTCGGATCTTGAATATTGTAACAGGTCGTATCATGTGGCTTATACAACCTCATAGCGTATTGGATCATTCGTTCGACCGAAATATGAATACCTATTTGCGTGAGTCGGGTTTTGAAGCGTCTTGAAATTTGTGGACCGTCACCATAGCGATTTAAAGCTTTAATATAAACGTCAAACTGGTCGGAGATCGTCACGTTCTGAAAGACTGTTTCCAATTTATCCTACAAAGAGAAAGAACCTTTGCACAAGCTAATAAAAACTGCGCTGCATCATAGATGCCAAATTCACTGGCTCCTGCATGATATATGTTAACTTGCCCTGTGATTTATCGTTTTCGAATACCGATCCATATTTCGCACACCAATTGGGTGTATACTGACGATATACTGGTCGGGATTTTCTTCTGGTTTGTTCCACGTCAAGTGAACATCGAAAATATTTCCCATCTTGTTAATTGTCGTGGCATTGAGACCCTTGACTGCACTTGGTACTGAAAAACGTATCCCATAGTTAATTAACAGAGCATAAGAATGTTTATACCATATACTCGATCGATTGCTTTGGTTGAAGCTACAGGAACTTTTCACTTTTTCTGTGATACTAGTTATATCAACTGGAAACTGTGTTATTCCTTTATGTAAAAAGAGCACAACTCCATTATTCTATAATTGATTAGATCATGAAAGTAAGTGGTTTTCATGGAGATCTTAGAGTTCCTGCAGAGAAAATCTATGGGCAACGATTCACTTACCACACTCCAACATGTCTCGCAAATAGACGCGACATCGAGGGGTACTAAAGGTCATCACAGTCCCTATAGAACTCGGAAAATTTACCCATTTCTGTGTCTCCGTTAAAGCTCTTACACTGACCGTAAAGTTAGCACCGGGTGGTAAATCTTTGAAAGTAACATGGAATTCCTCCGACTGTTGAAAAATATATGGAATTCAACTCGTTCTATTTTCATTCAGGAATAAATTTCGTCGTGATTACATTAAGAGCGAAATTATAATACATTGGGGACCACTGTATCAACGATTTGAGTCTATTCTATATTCATTGATCATTCCTTACTTCAATCAGCTTAGTCGTTTCGGTGTAATTTCCACTGTCCGGTCGGCACGTTATTTGGTAAATGCAGGGGTAATCTATAGAAACATGTATACAGAAGGCGCTTTTATAATTATCAATTTTGGGGCCGGGTAGGAGTTCCGAATTTCACCGATAATCTTCATAGCAGATTTCGAAAACTTCGAAACGAAGAACACCGGAGGTTCAAAATTCCGAAAGCTATAGATCCAAAAGGCCAAACCTTCGAAACTTAAAATTGACGCATGTATTCATCCAGTGTTTAATAACTCGATTTGTATTAACAAGCTTACCCGTAGACGGCTGGAAACTTATTTTTGCATTCCATTTTATCTCCATGTCCATGGATCGAGAGATTTTTGCTGTTACGTTTGTGACATCCGCAGGCGTGTAATAAGCATCTGTAACGATTACTGGTAAGCACTTGCGAACAAAACCATGAAAGCAGATTTCATAGCATAAATTTTATTAGCAATATTAGCATATATTAGAAATCGGTGTGTGAATTCATATTTCATCTCATTTACCTGGTAAAGTCTTTATCAACTCCATTGTTTCCGGTTTCGAGATACCAAAGGTGGTAACACGATGTAAACGGAACTCATACCATGTGTTCGGGTTTAGTAGGTTGACAGTCAACCGGCCACCTCTGCTCTGCAAGAAATGGTCTTTCAGGACTATGAGGCAATTATATAAAAGTGAGAAATCTCTAGCTGGAGCATAGCTCAAGGACTATAACGATACGATGAGAATTTAGCGATGATGATTAATTAATTAGCTGCATATGCTTCACCTGATTGAACATATTTGGAATACTCACGATGGTTGCGTCATGTAAAGGCCACTCGCTCCCAACCATGCGTAACTCGATGACGAAATACCCAGGATTATGAGCCAGGACGACGTAGGACTGACCTCGACAAATAAGCCTAGCGTCTGCCCCTGCCTCTTCATCAAATTCTGCGTTTGTTAATAAAATTCTAAGATGTGAAAGATGTAACACTGCTTTTTCTTATTTAGACGAATCGAATTCACATTAGCTAAGTTGTTTTTTTTTTTCAGAGTTTATGGAAATGAAACTCACCTGTGATTTTTTCCGGCTCATTGATGCAACTCGTTAAACATAGTTCCTGACAAATACAAAGAACACGCATGTGTTTTCTTGATTATTCCATGAAATTAGAACAACATCAATAAATTACACACGGAATATGAGGTAACATAGAAAGAATCAACTTACGTTTGAACATCTGAGATAACACATTGCTCTCTGCACAACTTCATCGAAAGTCCTCTGCAACGAATCTTCAGCACGACTTTCCTCTCGAATAATCCAAATCCCAAAGATTAGAAGTACGAGTAACCGATTAAATTCTATGATCATTTTATGAAACCAACTTTGAAACACGCAAACGATTTTATGCTTTTTACCGGTACAAGCAGTACGTTATTTTTATTGGTGAAACAGATCTAGAGAGATTTTCACTTTGTTCCATCTATGACGCAAATTTTTTTAAGGAAAACCGTGAAAAGAATTTTTCCGAGTTTCGATCTTTGACGCTAACACTGGCACTATACTTACTGACGATTAACGAATGATACTTTGTTTTTTTACAGTTAAAGATACGATATGGAAAAATTACGTCATTGAATGGAAGAGTCAACCGGAAGTCGGTATAATCTTAGGTTGATGGAAGTGGTTGCGGTTTGACGTCTGGACTCGCGAATCATTTTATAAAAATATGACAATACGTATTCTGCGATCCTGATTCAAGGATAGAATAAGCTTGCAAAGTTATCATTTCAATTTTTAAAGTTATACGTAAAGGCTTTACATATTATATATATAAATATTTAGTAAAAGAACACATTCTGATTCGAATTTATAATATTTAAGAGACTACAGATATTCTATTCTAGAAATTTTATTTTCATGATAGAGAAACAAACATTCCAATTTCAATCTATAACTTTGACAATAGGCTTCGCAGCTTTATTATCGCAGCAATATTCTGCCCGAAGGATTCGTGTTTTTAGAACAGGTCGAATTGGGTAGGAAACCACCTTAAAGTGAAAATGAATGTAGTTCATAAAACGATACAATAAATAGGTGGGGTAGTTTATTTTATTGAAACAATCTAACCATTCATAATAATTATGTTAAATCATTGGGATTATATAACTACTTATGCAAGTACGGGAATGATAAGATATTAATTCTATAATTTTTATAACAATGCTACAAAGGACCTGCATTAATAATGCGTCCAATTTCTGTAGGTACAATCATTTCTATATTAGACTAATGCAAAATAACGAGATTATTGTAATATCTGTATGTAAACTGCAGCATTGGTCAAGCATTTAATAATTGCTACATATTTAAGAATCAGTTCAGAAAAAGTCACTATGTAATACAGCAATACTGAAAATACACCTGAAAGTACGTACGTAATATTGTCACAGGTATACATATATACGTATATCAGAAAAGCGCACTAAAAAACACTTTTGTGCCTTTCCGAACTCTCATTCACGTATCTATATAATAATACCGATGAAAATTCTTTTTTATTATTACATATGTCGGTGTGTCGATTTAACTCTACGTTTTTTTTCTTCTTCTTCTCGTTTTTGGTAAAGCTGATCATGATAATTATCTTTGAATGGACTCGTATCGGTCTACAGTCTTTGTTATGGCCTCCAGCACGATCTCGTGCCTTCGTCTCTCGTTAGCTCCTAAGTCTCACGAGTTGGGTGTAGCTCGTTGTCTTTCACGTCTTTCGTCTGCAAAGGAATATAAGTATAACGAGAATTGGAGATTTTCGGGTCCTCATCTTCCGGCGATGTTTCCTTCGACATATCGTTCAAATCTAGATACTCCGTGTCCGCAGCCACGCAGAGAAGTTTATCCAATTCTTGACGCAGGATGGTGAAGGTTGGCCGGTCCTTAGGCTTCGTTTGCCAACAGGACAACATCACGTTGTACCTATAGCACAGATAGTGAAGATTTCATCTCATTATTTCAAACGATAATTATGCGGCAGAAAAATAAACAAGAAAATAAACACTCACAGAGATATGCTGCAGTTTGCTGGTCGCTCCATTCTGTATCCAGACCGCAATCGTTTCAGGACTCCGTTAGCCGGGATATCTGGATACGGACTACTTCCTAGGGTGACGATCTCCCATAGAAGAATACCGAAGGACCATCTGAGGTGGGAAATAAAAATCTTCCATTCTTCGTTTGCTGGATAAACTGGATAAGACACATCAACAAGAGCGATATGGCGTACGATTTCTGCTACTTACACATCGCTGAAAGTGCTGTAAACCTGGTGCGTTAGGGCTTCGATGGCCATCCACTTGACAGGCAATCGGCCGCTTCCTTGTTTCTTGTAGACATTTTCCTGATAGATATCTCGGCTAAGTCCAAAGTCGGAAATCTTTACGGTTTTGTCGTCACAGACGAGAACGTTTCTAGCAGCCAGGTCTCGGTGAACGACTCTGTTCGACGAGAGGAACTCCTGGAATGATGAAGATGAGAATATTTCCGTTAAAAATTGTGAAACTAAATTCTACGCATAAAGATGAAGCAATATTTCGGTCTTACCATTCCTGTAGCTATTTGACGACCGAAATTTAGCAAGTCAGTTGCAGTCACCATGTCTGTATCGCGGAAGGCAACTGTAAAAGAGAAAAATAGTTGGCTGTCGTATTAGAAGATAAAGAATCCCGTCATAATTGTACTTCAAAAATTAAATCATATTTCTAATCACTTACCTCGATCGATGTCGTAGGCACGATTGGCGACGAAACTCAAACTTTGTACATCGTCGTCTTTGCTCACTATAAAACGACAAAGTATGATACTGAAAAAATGCTTTAAGGGTATATCTGAATGTTTCACTGCAAAGTTCTGTTCGAAAATTTTACGCATCGATATTTCAGAGATATGTATAATAGAATGGACAAAAACTTATACTCATTGCAACTTACCGGAAGTTGAAAGCGTATCGTCGAAATTGTCTTTAGGAGTTTGGTTTTTCTCATGAAACTTCGGGCTCGATTCGCATAGTTTCTTCGTCTCGATGATCGAGACCGTAGCTTTTTCTAGTATCTAAATAAAATACATTTCATATCGGTACGTGATTTCTTTAAATTTTAATTCGATCTTGGTTCATTTATCATTTCAACTAACCGCACGTAGAAAAGACTGCAAATCTCCTCTCGAACAGTATTCAACGATTAAAAGAGGCCGTGGACCGATCGTACAGCATCCGAGAAGACAAACGATGTTCGGATGTTGTCCAACCGATTTCATCACTTTTATTTCAAGCTCAAAACATCGCAGATCTTCCTCGTTCGGATCATCTGTAATCATGAGAATTAGCTGATCGTTGGTTCTGCTCAAATTCGAAGATCCGATCCCTAAAGATCGGTTGATTTATTCAGATTCACAACTCACCCCGTAACATTTTTACCGCTACGGCGGTGACCTGGCCACGATAATCCCGTAGGTTTCCAAGCCTTACGACCCCAAAGGCTCCGCTGCCCAGGACTCGCATTATCTCCAAACGATCCGGACAAATTTCGTACTCGTCCACTGGTGTCAGTAGACTTTTATCGATCATGATTGGGTCTGGATCTCCAATGTCTTTGATCGTCTCTAGGGCAGCGTCCTTTTCTTCCACATCCTGCTGCACGATCAAATTAATCTCTTGGATTATTTCCGAACGTTCATAAAGCGATGCATACTAAGACATAGAGTCGATCGTTAATTGTCATTTTCAATGACCAGAACTCAATATGTTTATGCTCAATTTACTAGATCGGACGATTGAGTAAATCACTAAATTTATTCAGTAATAGTCTAATTAATTAAGTCACCCGAAAATATTCCAATCGCATTTGATTTCGCATTCGTTTTCCATGTCTGTGGTACGCGTATACTCCAGTTCCGACTAGCAAAACTACGCTGACCAGAAATGTCACGATGATGGTTCCTACGTCTTGAACGATCGGTAGTTCTTGAAAAAGACAACAAATGAGGCATTGTATATTTAGTCCCTTTTAAAATTCGCTCATTATTCACCATTTCAGGAACGTTATTTATACCTGTCCGGATGATTCGACTCTGCAGAGGTACTTTGAAACTTTTGGAGATTGTTGGACCTGGTCCACGTGGAGATTGAGCTTTGATGTGTACTTCGAATTGCTCCACGACTTCAACGTCTGGGAAAACGGACTCGGTAGATGTCTGCAAAGGATGAATAAATCTAATAGCTGATAGGGACGTTTTTTTTTCTATGATAATTCATGGGACTTGAAATTAACTCACTCCGGAAGCATTCCGGATAATTACGTATTCGTCATTCGCAATAATTGGGTACATCCATATGACGTATAGTTCAGGAATGAATTTCGGCATGTCCCACGTCACGTTAACATCGAAAATATTTCCTTCTTTATGAATTGTCGTGGCATTCAGACCCTCGACTTCATCTGGTACTAAAATATGGTTTTTTATATATCTTATAAAAATGTCTTGTAAAGCAATAAAAGCTTATGTCATATAATTCATCGGGTATTTTGACACAAGAACTTTGGTCAGATTCAATCTTCTGGAATATATCGTTTCTGAGTCAAAGAGATAATAGCTATATGGATGAGTTGCAAGTTTTGACTTATAACAAGCAAACAGATATTATGGTATTCAAGTCAGATTCCCTGAAGCCAATACTACGCAGTTTTCATCGATATTCCGGAGCAGTCAATGTCAAAATGCGTATATCTATTTACTCACCACATATGGTTGGGTCGGCGTGTTCATCGAGACACGATGGCGTAGTAAAATACATCACAGCCTTGTCACTTTCGATGCCTCTCCGAGTTCGTGCCTTTATCCTAACCGTGTATTCCCACTCAAATTCCAGACTTATAAAGATCACGTTAAATTCCATCGGCTGGTAAACAGACAAACACGTAAAATTTGTTCATCTTTTATCAAATACTGTTGACTCCCAACACAGATGTAAATATCGTGACTATACTGACTCTCTGTGTTTGAATTTCGAGGTAGTTAATACTGAATTAAGTCTGACTAAAGATTTCTAATGGCTACTCCAAACGATCGTTTAATGAATGTAATATTAGCTTTTCTTCATCATTCGCAAATATATTTTATTTAATTATAATCAATTATTATCCGCTTACTTTTTTGAGCTCATACAGTGTACTGCGACCGCTTGAGTCGCTGCATACCACATCGTAGAAGCAGCTACGATCTGTAAAAACAGTTAAATACCAGACTTTGATGGGTGGAAAAAGCAAATTTCAAGAGTCATCCAATAAACATGTATAAAAAAAAAACAAAATTTCAATCAGCTAAATCTCGCATCTTGCCATTTATTCCCAAACTCACCCTCAGCAGGGGTGAAAGTAATCACTGATCTCATGTGCATCGTGTCATTAGCATCAATCTCAAGACTAAGTAATGAGACGTTCGTAACTTTCAAAGGTTCATGAGTATCTGTAATTTATTATAACGTGTAAATATTTGTTGATAAAACATCGCAATTTATAGAAATTCAATTTCATACCTGTCATTGTGTCGAACCAGTCAGTAATTTCGGGTTTGGATAGCCCTCTTCTAGAAACACGATGTAAACGAAACTGATATCTCGATTCTGGCAAAAGATAGTGCAGCGTTACATGGCTCCCATTACTCTATGAAGAAAAAAAAATAGTACCTTTCATGACGATTGGCTAAAACGCTAGAATAAAAATTAAACGTAATCACTCACTTTAACTGCGTTACTCCAGGGGCCATTCTCAAACGAACGACGCTCGACGACATATGTTTCAGGATTGTGAGCCAGCACAATGAATTTAACATCTCGACATACGAGGGTGGCATTCGCCTCCGCTTCCTCATCAATGTCTGACATGAATTGAAAAAAATTTGATAAGAAATTAATGTCAATGCCAAAGTTTCGATGAGTTGTTAATTATTAGAATTTTAACCGATCATTTTCAGTCCTCAATAAATTTACACAATAATTTTAACACATCCAAAAAATGAAAGGCGCGGTTCAGATAAATATCGAGATACCGAATGTCTATGATTCTCCGAGTCTAATCTCATTCTTAGTTAGCACAAAAGGATCAGATCGATTTAATCAAGGGGTCAAAATTTTGAACAAGGACTAGTGTGGCGCCGCTGTCACCTAATTGTTACGACGCAAAGTTTCAGATTTAGAACATGTTTGTCAGTCCTTTACGTATTATGACTGATTCCAAAATTAGTGATCGTTCAAAGCTAGCTTAGTCCACTGATATTAAATGTCTAATCTTCAAGTCCATAAGCACATTCATTGGCTAACCAGTTTTTTTGTTTTTTTTTCCGGATTTCCGGTTATTATCATCGAACATCGATGATCATTAATTCTTTTTTTGCCTGAAGCTATGATATATACACCTAACGATTCGCCCCTTTAAAATTTCTAAAAATACGAACCGATCCACAGATGCATCTAACGGTCTGACAAACGGATTTTAAATTTACGAACAGATTTATTCGTGTCAGAGAAATCCGTATGCATAATCAATTAAGTTCTCGATTCGATCTATTATATACGATCTGTATTATTAGGTGAAAGAAATATTTCAAACAATCAAACTTACACCGTAGTTTTTTCAACATCTTGTTGCAATGCTCCTCGCACTCTCGCTGGAACATAAGAAAGAAAAATAAGAAAATGAGAGAAAATGAGAAAATGGGAATAAGAAACACCTAGATAAATATTATTCGTTTTTGGCAACTGTCAACGCGCGGGTGATGAGATTTGAAAAAAAAAAAAAAAAAAAAACTCCGCATTTGTACCTATATATCCCGATTTCATCATGTAGAATGTAGATTATGTGTCGTCGGCGCATGCTTGGCATTGGAATGACTACTAACTATTCCTTCTATTCGGGCATCGTAGTAGGTATGATAATTCCGTTATTCAAATGAACACCCGCGCATAATGACGGAGTTAAAATCGAAATCGGAACTACATAAAGATGAAAAAAAAAGAGAGAAAAAAAAAATACCGGCTATTGGTCATGCGACGAGCATAAATAGGTTGCTTCTGTCTTCCTGCAGTTAGTACCTGCACAATCGTTTATCGATCTGAGGTCGTTGACTCTATAGTTTTCTTATTTATATGAATTTTTGATGTATTTTTTTTAATCTGTTTTGTTCATTTTTTTTCATATGCGAAATATGATCAAGCAAGGAGACGTTGTTCGCCGTGTATATTTACATTAAACGAGGTAAAAGATAAATAATAAAAAAATCCAAGAAAAATAAAAATTGTTCGGACATGATAACTAACGTCGTAAGACACGAGTATATACCTATATGAACAAATATCTGCACGCAACGTAGATTATATTTCGTATATAGGTATATATATTAGCATATATACAATATATCGTCTATCTTTATTCGATTTTGTTATTCATCGAAATTCAATCGCTACTAGGCGTAGCTTTCAGCCAGCGGAACTCCTTTTCTCATATAAGTATGTGTTCTCACATATATACATATATATATATATAAACGTCGACGATAATGCCAGTCCGAAAACTTAAAGACGGTACATATATATGTGCAGTGGAAATATTTCCGAGTTTTAGAATGTGATACGAATTAACCTTGAGAAATTCATCGATCTATATGTGTACGGTTTATTTCGCACGTTCTTTCGACATATTTGATCGTCACATATATTCTAGTTCCTTAATCTTGTATTCGTGCGGTTTTATCTTGATCGATACGAAAGGCGAGTGATTTATTCTTTGGCCGCGTGCGAGAGTTTCTTTTTTTTTTTTTCTTCACATTATTTCTCTCTCTATCTTTCTCTCTCTCTCTCTGTCTACCTTTTTTTTATTTTTTTATTTTACATATTACCTGCGTGTATCAATAGGTCTATTTTTAACTTCCCGCAGTTGAACGGCAATGCAATAGTATCTCATTCAGAAACTGGTGTGAAAATTCAAGGAGAAAAGACGATCATTTAGTTCGAATGGACTCAATGTTATTTGAATTATTCGAAATTTTATACCGCACGTACACAGTTATCAATTATTTATTAATACTGCTAGGACTCATATGCAAACTATGCCTTGTGAATTTATTTGGATATTAAAACTTTGAGATAAGGTTTTGAGTTCGGATGTGTTGCAATTTGCAGCAATACATCATTCGCAATACTCGTTCAGGATCGGTTTTCAATAGACTCCAAAGAACAGGGCATGAAGGGTTGTTGAACTGATTTCATTTTGAGGTCGATGCAGTTAAACCAAACAGCAGACAATGAAAGAACGATGACGTTGTGTAAAAGTGAAATAAATAGTGAAACGCTAAATCGAATTCGACTTTGAAGTATCGAAGTCATTTTTCATCTAATCAGCCCACTTTTCACTCGTAGATTATGACAAAATTATGAGGCTGAGTTGAAGTTTCGAATTCAAAAAGTTCCAAACGGAGAAAATTTCGGATTTCAATACTACCGACTCATTACAGTTTTAGAAATCTAACAAAGCACAGCACAGATTATACGAACAGTTGTAAATGAAGATAATTAAGACATGAGAGATTATTAAGTAAATTAAGCATTGAATCAATATTTTAAATAATTATAAGTCAATAGTACCTAGTATTCATTTAATTGAAAATTAAAATGAATTTTACCTAAACGAACATTGGTATAGCACAGGTTTAATCGTGTTTTTGATGAGCTGTTGTCAAGTCGCCATGACAAAGGATAACTATAGCATAGTATGAGGAAAGTTTGAAAGCATGGTTACTTTGCGATTACGTTATCTTGAGCGGGCAGAAATGTGCAGTTTTTTTTCTGCGAAACAGGGAAAAGATTCGAACTTTCCGCGTAGGTAGGATATTCCATGATAGACTACAAAGCCGTATTGAAAAGCTTTGAAACAAAGAATACCGAAGGTTCAAAATTCCGAAGGCTAAAAATCGGAATCTCGATATTTTGGAAAAAGAAGAAAGTTTCAAAATCCTTTCAATTACTTATGACGCATAGAAAATGGATTCAGAACGTGAAATAGATCGAAATTATTGGAAATTCTAATGTTCAAAACTTGAACGTTTCCGAAAATTTGTAATCGTCTGACCGTGAATTATACGTTTTTGAATTTTTTTCGTTCTCTAAAACATGTCGTCACGTTTCTGGAAGTCAGCTGAACAACCGGAAAACTATACCCAAGGCTCGTATCCAATGTGTGAAATATTGTTAACGTCGAGATCAAACGGAACGATGATAAAATCAGTAGCTGGATATTTAATATACGAGATATATCCGAGGACTCTATCATAGCATGCATGATCAATGTGCGCGCATTGGAAACGACCTCTTCCTGTCCTCCGGTGATCTTCTCCGATGTCTGATGCGCTGTACTTTTCGGACAGTTATTCGTCACCAGTTTAAAGAATTACAAAAAAAAAAAACTTGGACATCATAGAACGCGAAAATTAGCGTTTAATTTACCACCATATGATATTCGCAAGTGATTAATTCGTACATAATTGATTTTGGATTTGCTAAATTCCGTCACAGGTTTACTTCGAGTTTTGAAGTGAGGTTGACGACCCAAAGCGATTAGCATTCGAACAAGTTTACATAAAACGTGATCAAGTATGAAATTATACATGATTGGGTCAATCTCCGAATATCAACAGCTACTATTAACACGTGCGAACAGTATATGACGCTGTTAGAATTACGTTATGTTTTTTTTTCTCCTACCCAATTCATCAAAACGTTTCATCATTCGATATTAGTCATCTGTCTAGTTTATTATCCATAAATTATATGAGCCGGAGGCTGCAGCGTTGTGAATAATCGTGCAAAACTCCGAAATTTATCGTCTCGCAAATGAATAAAATTGATGTCCAAAGTTCACTATCTATGAAATTCGCTTATTCTAGTCGTTGGTAAGTTTCCCTAGAAATTTTTGTTAACTCACGCAGTTCGTTTTGTCAAACGAAATTCGGTGAGATTAAAATTTTCGATAAAAAGCTGTAAATCTAGGTGTGAAAATTAATTTCCTATCGTGAAATCTCATTTCCGTATAACCGAGGATTAAAATATCTACATGTATTGAACTTACGTTATCAGGACATTTGACGGCGCATGTAGTCTGCAATGCAACGTTTTTAAAATTGGCTTTGCAGAATGAAACAGTTCCGAGTATGAGAATAAGTAGGAATCGAATTTTCGCCATCATCTTATAAAACTGATTTGAAAAAAAAAAACAAAAAAACTTTCCGTATATATTTACGGATTTAAATTGGAAAGCACAACAAATCCACGTACGTTAAATATCATATTTTGTTACCAATACTATAGCTACAATTATACTGTCTTTGTAAACTGTTGTATAGTAACGTACGTACGTACGTACGTATGTTGTACTGATCTTGACCTATCGATATTTACAAACACTTGTTGTAGCCGTTATACGATATTGGAATTGGTTATCGCACACGTCGAAACACGTGGCTGTGAAATTAATACCAGTTTATGCTTATCGTTCGAATTATAACACGTTTTAATATGTTTTAAGATTGTTATTATTGTACCGCACATTTTGTTAGACTAAAAAAGGAAAAAAAAAACAATAAAAAGTTATGCAGATATTATCTTAAGCTCGTTGATCAGATGATCGAGAATGTTTGAACATTTGCTATTGATGGAGTTCCAAAAAAAAAGAGAAGAAAAAAGAAAAGAAAAGAAAAAAATACGTTAACAGATAGAGCACGCGGTTTTAAACTAGCCTTAGGAGACTCGCTGGCACCACTATTCACTGGCAATTAACAAACGATTATATCCGTACAGTTTGAATATTGCCATAGTCGGATCCGCGCCAACCATGTGTTCACACTTGCAAAATTGAATGAACACGTTACGTTTACAGGGACCAGAAGGAAGTCGGTTTGAGGCGCTTGCGCGTTAGACTATGGCGGGACATCGTGATATTCGATGGAAGTGGAAATCAGTGGAAATGTGTGTCGTTTCAACAGGTCGTAGTTCGTCTCTGATCATATGTGAATCCGTAAGTGTAACACGTTTGAATCATTCGATTTGAAAAATCAACAAAATACGTTATGTTTTGTGATATCATTTACGTTCACCATGTTATCGTGTGTTCCATAGTGAACATGCGTGGATTGACTATTGCCATAAGGTCGTAGGTGACATTATAGAAATTTTTGGCATTGCATAGAGCGCGAGGTCGTCTCGGTTTTTTGTTATTCGTACAAACAGCACATAGTGGGTTCAGAAACATTGAAATATAATGATTGATCGATCAAAGACAGAAGGACGTATTTTTGCACATACGACTTTTCGGCCTTAACAAACGTAATTGAAAAGAATAAATTGAAGCCAAAAAGTCGTATCTGGCAAATTGGAAGACCTTTTGCTGTTAGGTTTTTGATTTTCTTTGATTTTTGTTCATTTTTGTGCGTTTCAACCGTTTTGGAGCGAACGATAATACGAAATGATAAAAAAAAAGAAAAAGATGTAAGATAACTAATCAACTTCATTAGTCAGCTGTATAAATATTCACGCGAATGCTGTCTTCGTTCATTCTGATGATCCGAATTTCGTGTTTAATATAACAGTACGTGTTTTCGATGGATCTAGATCATGTTAATGAACATGTTTTGACGATCTGCTATTGAATTTATCAAATGTTTACTTTCATTGAGAAACCTGTAGGTATAATCGAGAACAAGATGATGATGATGATTGGCTAACCGGCTGACGAAATTGCATTACAATTTGCGCTATTATACGATCGTTTAATGACCTGCGTATAGGTATATACCTATGATACCAAATAGCGTTATGGTATTGCGTCTGATGTTATAGGCCAGGCAAGGCCACGCGGCTATTTCTTTCGCGGTTGTGGCGGGGAATGCGGATGCCGATGAGGAATTCGCAACCGAAAAAAGAAAACGCAAAAAAATAAGGATGGGAAATAAAAAGAGGGTCTACACATCCCACACGTTGAAACATATCGAAATTCTGACCTATTCAGTTCGAACCAGTTTCAGTTCAGCGAAATTTTTTTGCGATTAAAGAAGTTGAATTAAATGTTTATTATACTCTTAATGAAAAATCATAATTGTGTATTTATTCACTGTATATGCTATTACATCTATTATCTATTATAAACTATTGAATTCAGGAGTTGGTGAAAACAAAAGGCACGATTTTCAACTACCGAATGGAATTCTCATTTCAGAGATGTTGTTCGGAACGAGTAGGTAAACTTATATAAATGTTCATTATCATAGAGTTTTGAAGATAGTGATAAAGTAGATATTCAAATTCATAGACAATATTTCCTATATTTATGATTAGTCAAGAGGTATCGTGGCAATATATCAAGTAAATGATCTACAATGGACTATAAAAATTGATTAATATTACAATATATTACGGAAGGATCGGCTCCCCTTCCGAGACTTCGGTCAAATCTGAGGACTCGTTCTCCTTATTCATGGAGATGAGCTTGTCCAACTCTTGACGTAAGATGGTGAAGGTTGGCCGGTCTTGGGGCCTCGTTCGCCAACAGGACATCATCATGTCGTACCTATCGAACAGATCATAGAGATTTCCTCGCATTACGTAGAACGATAATTATATATAATATGAAAGAAGATGCTCTTGCATGCTCTTAGCTCTTAAGTGATATAACTCACAAAGGGATGCTGCAGTTTTTTGGTCGCTTCATTCTGTATCCCGATTGCAGCTGTTTCAGGAGGTCCAGAGTCGGGACTCCTGGATAAGGGTTGCCACCTAGGGTCACGATTTCCCACAGAAGAATGCCGAATGACCATCTGCACAGAGATTTATCCGAGTTAAAATTGAAGTTCTTTCTTAAAGCCACAGTCTTCCCAATAGAAAGTCGAAGATACTTCAATTCGATTAGTTACAATCTATGATTTTCAGAATTGAGATTGTTCGCAATCGAAGAGCAGATTGTATGCTTCCTGCTTTGTAAGACTGGGATGGGGTACGACTCACGTACTACTTACACATCGCTGTGGGTACTATAAAGCTGGTGCGTGAGGGCCTCGATTGCCATCCACTTCAGTGGCATTCGACCGTTTCCCGATTTCTTGTAAATGTTTCGCTGATAGACGTCTCGGCTCAGCCCAAAGTCAGAGATCTTTACGGTTCGGTCGTGACAGACCAGAACGTTTCTCGTAGCTAAATCGCGGTGCACAATTCTGTTCGACGACAGGAACTCCTGTAAAGATTGAACCCAAATTGTTGCACAATGACCACGAATATAAAAGGAAATCCATTGTCGGAGGAAAATCATAGAATGCAGTCGATCAAGATTTGTGTCTTACCATTCCTGTTGCGATCTGGCGACCAAAGTTGAGCATTTCCAATACGGTCACTGTGACGGGGTCGCAATTAACATCTGTGCAAAGAATAAATATATCCCATAGCTAAATATTGAAATAGAATGACGCCTAGTTCATTTCGTCAAGAAACGTGGCTTCTGACGACATATTGTTCGGTTCGTAATTTATTGCGAGCCACATGCATGGAATTTTCGTTCTATCAAAAATATGTTTGCACCTTGAATACTTAGATGTGATTTCGTTTATAATCTAAAGAGTTTGGGATGCATTATCGGCGATGTTAATTTTTTCGCATGCGCAATTTCTTTACCGTATAATTGATATCTGTTTTCCCATACTTGCCTCGATCTTCAGCGCAAGAAGAGATTTGTACGTCATCATCGTCGATCGCTGTAAAACCATGTAAATGTGAATATTCATTGCGAAAAGAACGAACTGAAGCTAGCAGGGTATAACAAGAAACGAAATATACTCGTGAGAACTTACAGGACATAGATGACATGTCGCAGTCTTTTTTAGGGATTTTGTTGCTTTGCGGCAACCCCTGGCTGCAGATTACGGTGAATTTTTTCGCCGTGACGACCGGCGACCTCGCTTCTACTGACTAGACAGAAGAATACACTTCATTCTTGGATCCTATTTGGTCACACACGTGTTACCTTCAAATACTCACCTTACGTAGAAACGATTGCAAATCTCCCCGAGAACAGTACTCGACGATTAGAAAAGGATTTGGACCGATCGTGCAGCACCCTAACAGGGAAACGATGTTTGGGTGTTCATCCAGCGCTTTCATCATATTTATTTCATTTAGAAAGCTTCGCAGATCATTCGCGGTAGAATCGTCTGTAATCAAGGATAAGCTACTCAACGTTTCTGCTCAAATGAAAGCGGACAGTTTTTTAAATTGGGTCTGATCTTTAAAATCCCAAACGCACCTCGTAACATTTTAACCGCTACGGTGGTGAGATTTCCTTGATCGTCTCGTAGGCTGCCCAGCTTGACTATTCCGAAGGCCCCCTTTCCTAGGACTCGCGTGGTCAATAAACGCTTCGGACTTACTTCGTATTCGTCTACCTGCAGATTATTTATTGAAACAGAAAACTCGAAGCATTTATATTTTGGCAAGAACGCTAAACCACAAAACCTAAGCTCCTATCTGCAAGGTTCGGCAAGGTGATCGCATCTCGAAATGCTAGGACTTTACCTGGCTCAGCCTTCGTTTTCGGAGCTTGAAATATCCATATACTGCGATGCCGATGCCAATGCCAATGCCGATGACCCCTAGAATTGTGCTGGTCAGATAATTCCGGATGAAGTTATCTAATTCTGAAAAATTCTTTACGTAAAAATGATATAGCGTAAAGTGCGGAAAGATGCTGCACTATTTAGAGAAAATTCATAACTTCTCCATCTGGAAATGATTCGAGGTGATTCTCTAGACCTCAAAACGCGTGGGTGAAATCCCTATTTTCAGACCTCATGACTCTAATCCTTATATTAAGCCACCCACGATATCTATGATGAGAGTGGATATGCCAGGGGTGATAAACATTGTGTAAAAGTTATCCATATACCTGTTGCTTCTGTAATAATTTCGGGTATTTTGAAATCTTTGTAGATTTCTGGACCTGGTCCATGCGAAGACTCAGCTGTGATATACACCCGGAACTCTCTCGCGATTTCTACGTCTGGGAAGACGAACTCGGTAGACGTCTGCAAGAGATGAATGAATTGATGAATTGACGAGGATGTCTTCTCCGTTGATAATTCGTGGGACTCAAAATTCACTTACTCCGGAAGTCTTCTGGTGAATTGCATGCTGGTTATTCTCCATTCTAGAGTTTATCCAGATATGGTATTGGTAGGGAATCAATTTCGGCATATCCCAGGTCACGTTAACGTCGAAAATATTTTCCCCCTTGCGAGTTGTCGTGGCATTGAGACCCTCGACTTTCTCTGGTGCTGAAATATGATTTTCATATCTTATTGAAATGACTCGTAGCAATAATAACTTGTGCCGTATACTTCATCAGGTATTTTGAAACCTGAACTTTGGGTCAGGTATTGTTCGGGAATATATATCGTTGCTGAGAAGAATAAAACATAGAGCTAGACGAAAGTTTCAGGTTTTGATTTGAAAACATTGATCAGAAAACATTGCGGTACTCACCACATATGGTTTCGTTAATCCGGTAAGGAAAGGCACACGTGGGCGTCTCAAAGTACAATATAGTTTCCTCACTTTTCATCCCGTTCTCGGTTTCTGCCTTTATTGTCAATGAATAAGTTGCATCGATTCCCAAATTGCTGAACGTCACGAGCAGTTTTCCCTGTTGGTGAATATATATCCTGTATAGGGCATCCCACTTCTGCGACACCTCAAATAATAAATTATCAATAGCTTACTCCTACGGCTTCGAACTTCTCCGTGCGATTGCCTGTGGGATTCCAGAATCTCACCTCGTGAGGGCTACGATCTGTATAAACAGCCAATATCAGAATGTGATGGATGAAAAAGGCGTTTATCAAGAATGACTCAAAAATACATGGCTGATTCATTAAAAATCGTCCAGGACGTACAGAATCGTTGAAATAAGTGTTTCTATATTTGTCGAAAAAAAAAAAAAAAAAATTACCGGCACTCTGCACATGAATTTAAATGTTCATCGTGAAAAGTCATTTCTGAAAGATTTTAATTTTATCATTTTTTTCAAATCGCTGTCACTTCTAAACCGCAGATCGGATCACACCGTTTTTTTGCTTCCTGGATTTGCAAAATTTTATAAACTTTTAGAAAATTCTAAGTTTGTTGTGATTCGTTTATTTTTTGTGAAGTTATGAATTATACTGTAAAAAAAATCAATATATGATCTTCTTGATCACGAAAGCCAACTTCTCTGAAAATCCCATATTTGTTTCTAATATGAGTTATGTATACCTTGGGAAATTACGATTTTTTTATTTTTTAGAACATTTCGAGCCCCCGAGTAAAGTTCTGTGAGAATCAAGAGCTCCACCTCGTAGGAGCAGCTAAGATCTGTGGAAAAAAAAAAAAACAGCTAATACCAGAATTCGATAAATGGAAAAATCACTTATTAAAAGTAACGGAAAAGCAGATGGATGATTCTATTGAAAATCGTTCAGGGCTTACCCTTGGCAGGGATGAAACTTATTATCGATGACACGTTCATTGGGTTGTGAACGTCATACCAAAAGTTTAGTACTGAGATATTTCCAACTCTCAAAGGTTCATAAGTATCTGCAATTTGTTATATCGTGTAAATATTTATTAATGAAAGATTGTGATGTTTGGGAATTCGATTTCGTACTTGACATTGTTTCGAACCACCCAGTTATCTCGGGTTTAGAGACTTCGTCTTCAAAGACACGATGGAAACGAAACTGACGTCGTGTCCCTGGCTGGAGATTAGAAAGCGATAGTGCACTCGCGTTGACCTACGAGAAAAATAATACCGTTTATTACTGCACGTGATTCTCAATGTACGATACATAGATCTGATTGCCGAATGGATAGAGCACTGAAATGAAATTTCAAACCGATCTAGTAGATCAACTTTATATCTATGTCAGTTCAAATGTCACCTCGTGGATATCAGATCTTAAATACTAACTCTAAGTGGGTCACTCCAGTTTCCATCCTGGCTTATGCGATCCTCGACATCAAATATCCCGGGATTAAAAGCCAGGGCGATGCGAGTAACGTCTCGGCATACGAGGGTGACATTCGCCCCTGCCTCTTGATGCCCGTCTGTGTTTAGAAATTAGATTGCCAATGAAGGTTGATAATAAAATTTGAGAAATGAGTGTTATTTGTTGACTGAGAACCACACAATTATCTGATTGGAAAAATTGCCGAGAAGAATTGCGAAAAACAAAACTTTGTCATCAATATTGAGATTATTGAAATAAAAAGAGCTGTCGCTTTGTAACAATATCGCCATGAACGAAATTGATGACATAGACACGAGACTGAGAAGAATCCTCCATCTAAACTCTAACAATGAAACAATGTTTCCTGTCACTTTACGCGGATTCGATATGAGACTAAAGAAGAAGTATTTTGAATAATCCAACTCACACTTGATATTGCGTGACATCTCCATGCAATCCTTCAGACATTGTACCTGAAATATGAAAAGGAGACGGATTCATTCCGGTCGACGTAGTGGGTATAATTTCTGTTGTATTCGAAGAACCACCTACTCTTTGAAGATTGGATCATTGCTTCGCGAAGCTTCGACTTCAAGCACGTTTTTCGGTGACTGTAACTTCTATTTTCGAAAATCTAACCGAACGGCATCGAGGTTAAATAAAGTTTCTACAAAAAACGTATCAACGTTTTCCCCAAAAAGTTCATAGTTTTCGAAATATTTCAAGTAAAGAAATTGCACTTTGGGATTTGCTGATACTGAAATCCACGCACGAAAATAGTGAAAAACGAACTTGACCGATACTGATAGGTAAACGTCTGATTGGGATTCTCTGAATTGGGTACCAAAAATTTAGAGAAAATTCGCGGCGTCTCCTCCGAAAGTCTATTCGTTTGATGGAACTTCTTTAGTTACCTATAAGTATGAACCAGCTTTGAATATGTAGAGAAATAGAAACTGCGTGTAACTTACGTCGTCGGAGCACTTGCGCTCGCAAATTGTCTGCTGGGTCGTTGAATTTCCGGTAGTGTCTTCGCAGAATATAATAGTCCCCAGCATAACTAGTATTAGAAGCTGACTTCTTGCCTTCATTTCGCGAACCTGATAAAGACATCCACGACACTCGCGATATTGTATAAACCTTTATTCGAAGGAATGAACATATCACAAGGACGATAAGGATGTCAATTGACTTTACTGTATACTATAAGCAACTACAGGACACTGGAGTACATGGAGACAGAAGTCAGTGGAGATGTGTATCGTTTCAACTCATGAGATTCAACTGTAACAGGACGTAACAGCCTGCTGACCACCAAACATCAGTCACATCTGATAATGATTCAACCAGGCCTCATATCGCATTTGTGTTCTTTGGCGTCCGCGTCCCATGCATTAGTCTCTGCCATGAAAACTACGGTGCCAATATTTTTCGAAGTGTCATATTGAATCCATATAGTATTCGATTACTCACCTTTCATTAGGCAGTCAACTATACACAGGTGATTAGTGGGTGCATAATTAAAAATTTGTTTCCTGATGAAAATTTGTGAAACCATCGAAACCAACGGGAAACATCTCAGAATCTTTTCCATTACTCATAATGAGTATCAAGTCCTATGAATTTTCTGCTGATATATTCACAATTCAGACATGAGATTCCCTTAATTTTGCATACGAATAATCTGGTTCCATTAATATTGTTCAGCTATGCGGGAATCAAAGTAAGTATCACGCTTAAATAAATTGCCAATCTCTGACCCCCCTCAATCATCAAATCATACAAAATTATGAGATTTTCTGATTCAACTTAAGACAGAAGTTGATCGATTTTGGTACACGCGTAGCCCACTACGCAATCGAGTTTGTCACAAGATCTGGTACTTGGTGTGTAAAAAAGTAATCAGAAAATTAAGAAAAATGGCCATTCCGACCTTGTGGAATCTTAGTGTTGTAAATTTCAATGTTTCTGAAATTCTGAATCGTCTTAACGGGTTCAGAATTCTGATTGTTGGGAACTTTTCAAATTCAGGACTTCGACCCAGCCCCCAGGTAAGGGCCCAAAAAAATGATCAGCGCAACATTACTGCTTGTTTCATAGTAAAACGAGCAGTTAAACCAATGTAAGTTTTTATTATCATACAATTTTGAAAATAGTAATAACGGAGATATTCATAGACAATATATTTCCCATACTTATAATGAGTCAACAGGTGTCTTAACGCTATGAAGTAATCAGCTACGATAAACGATAAAAAATTAACTGATATTATAATATATTAGGAGGGAGTTAGCCTCCCTTCCGAGTCTTCGATCAAATCTACGTACTCGTTCTCCATAGTCACGGAGATGAGCTTGTCCAATTCCTGACGTAATATGGTAAAGGTTGGCCGGTCTCTGGGCCTCGTTCGCCAACAGGACAGCATCACGTCGTACCTATCGAACAGATCATGGAGATTTCCTCGCATTACGTGAATCAGTAATTATGTAATATGAAAGAAGATGCCCCTGCATGCTCTTAGATCTTGCGTGATGTAACTTACAGAGGGATGCTGCAGTTTTCTGGTCGCTCCATTCTGTATCCCGATTGTAGCCGTTCCAGAAGATCCGTAGTCTGTACTCCGGGATAAGGGTCGCCACCCAGGGTCACAATTTCCCACAGAAGAATGCCGAAGGACCATCTGCACAGAGATTTATCCGAATAAAAATTGAAATTCTTTCTTGAAGCCACAGTCCTCCCCAAAGAACGTCGAAAAGACGTTCAATTGATTTAGTTCCAGTATACAATTTTCAAAATTGAGATGTGTTGCGATCAACGGAAAAATTAAAAAATTACTTACACATCACTGTGGGTACTATAGAGCTGATGCATGAGTGCCTCGATTGCCATCCACTTTAGTGGCATTTCTCCGTCTCCCAATTTCTTGTAGACGTTTTCCTGATAGACATCTCGGCTCATCCCAAAATCGGAGATCTTTACGGTTCGGTCACAACAGACAAGAATGTTTCTCGTAGCTAAATCACGGTGCACAATTCTATTCGACGACATGAACTCCTGTAAAGATTGAACGCGAGGTTTTGCACAATGATCGTGAATATAAAAGGATATCCGACGTTCAAGGAAAATGATAAAATGCAGTCGAACAGGATTCGTGTCTTACCATTCCTGTAGCGATCTGGCGACCAAAGTTTAGCATGTCCATTACGGTGACTATGACGGGGTCACAATTAGTATCTGTGCAAAAAAAAAAGAAATATCTACTGTACATGAATATTGGAAAAGAATCCCTCTAAAGAGAAACTAAACCTTTCCAACGGTTGATAATTTTGAAAGCCATCATGCATGAAATGTCTATTTTCTGAAAAATATGTGGTACCTCAAGAATCTAAATGTAAGTTCGTTTATAATCTTATGAGTTTGGGGTGCGTTATCGGCGATGTTAACTTTTTGCCATGCGTAATCCGTACTGCGTATGAGTAATTTTTTTTTTATACTTGCCTTGATCTTTAGTGAAACCGGAAACCTGTATGTAATCACCGTCGATCGCTGTAAAACCATGTGGATGAAAATAGTTCATTGCAAAAGGAAGGCACAATAGGAATTAGCAAATTATACTTGTGAGAACTTACGAGGCATCGATAACATGTCACAGTTTTGTTCAAGGACTTCTTCGCGTTGCGACAACCTATCGCTGATTTCGGTGGATTTCTCAGACTCGTCCACCAGCGACTTCGCTTCCACGAGTGACTAGACAGAAGAATATCTTTCATTTCTGGATTCAATTTGATCACGTAGATGTATACCTTAAAATATTCACCTTACGCAGGTAAGAGTACAAATCTCCACGGGAACAGTACTCAACGACCAGGAAAGGATTTGGACCGAGCGTGCAGCATCCTAGGAAGTGAACGATGTTTGGGTGTTTATCCAGTGCTTTCATGATTTTTATTTCGTGGAGAAAGCTTCGCAAATCATTTTCGTTCGAATTGTCTGTAATCAAGGATACGCTAGTCAACGCTTCTGCTCAAATGCGAGCGGACAGTTTTTGAAATTGGGTCTGATCTCTAAAATTCCGAACTCACCTCGTAACATTTTAACCGCTACATTGGTGAGATTTCCTTGATCGTCTCTTAGGCGGCCGAGTTTGACTATCCCGAAAGCCCCGGTGCCCAGAATTTTCGTGGTCAATAAACGCTTCGGACTTACTTCGTATTCGTCTACCTGGAGATTATTTATTGAAGGAGAAAACTCGAATCCTTAATATGTCAGCAAAAACGTTGAACCACTATACCTAAGCTCCTATCTGCCGAAATACTTGATACTATTTTCAAGCTGCAATAAATTCATGCAGTGGCAAGGGGATTATATCGAAATGTTTCAACTTTACCTGACTTAGCCTTCGTTTTCGGATCCTGAGATACCCGTATACTGCGATGCCAATGCCGATACCGATGACCACCAAAATTGTGCTGAGCAGATACTTTGGGATGAAGTCACCTGAGTCTTAAAGATTCTTCACGTAAAAACACTACAGCGCACTATTTGAGTTTTTCAAAAGAATATCATTGCAAATAAATAAGGAATAGATATGAAACAACAGTAATGGCGAGAATAGAAGTAGAAAAAACTCAAAAATAGAACGTGCTCGGAGGCGAGTATACTCCGAACTAAAGAAAAGGTTGATTCGCAGGCCAACTGGGGGTACAAGCTGCTCCGAGCTCACATACAGTTGTGCAAAAGAAAAAAACCGCGCGCACAATCCTAGCTAAGTCGTAGCGAACAAAGTCACGATGTAAGAAGAACTTACGAAGAGAAGCGCTAGAAGGATGGAAGTAGCGCCTTCTTTTACCAACATAAATCCAGCCAAGATTTTCATGACGATGATGAATGTGCCATGGGTGATAAGCATGTGTGAAAATAATTCATACCTGGGACTTTTGTAATTTATTTATTTAGAATTATAGCCCAACAGTCGAACCCAAGGCAGGGCATAGAAAAATTACATAGAAAATGAAACATAATGAAAAACAAAGGTATAAAGCAAAACATCATAGCAGTAATGAAAGTAATGATAGGCTACTTCGGGTATTGTAAAATTTTTGAAGACTATTGAACCTAGTCCACCCGGAGACTCGAATTTCTTTTAATGTCAAAATGCGAGTATGCATTCACTTACGACTGATCGTTATGTTTCCGCGCAAATCCAGATACGATGGCGTAGTGAAATCTATTACAGCCTCGTCACTGCGAATCGTTCCTCCAAGATTTGCCCTTATCGAAACCGTGTAAGTTGTTTCGAATTCGAGATTCCTTAACGTCACACTAAATTCATACTGTTGGAAAACGAACAAACATATCGAAGCTCTGAAAGTCTTATCAATAATTTCTATATTCCCAATTCAAACGACCATTTTTTAAGCAAAATATTTGCATTACTGTGTCAGTTGCGAATGAACGTTATTTATTATATTCAATTATCAATTGCTTACCAGTACGGATTCAAGCGTCGTTGTACGATTGCCTGTGGAATTGTTGATTGTCGTCACTTCGTAAGAGCAGAAAAAATCTGTGACAAAAGTTAATACCAGAACTTGATGGATCGAACAATCACTTATTAAAAGTTACCCAAAAACACATATAGAAAATAATTTTGTCAAAGCAGACAAATATCTCATCTTGCTAATCATTCCCAAACTCACCCTTGACGGGGGTGAATCCTATTACTGATCTCAAGAGCATCGGGTCGTCTGCTTCGAGTTCATGACTTACTACCGAGAGATTCGTAACTTTCGAAGCTTGATAATCTGTAATTTATTATATCATGTAAAATATTCATAAACGAAATATTTTAATGAACTAGGAATTCGATTTCGTACTCCATATAGGTCTGAACCACGAAGTTAACTCGGGCTGAGAGTCTTCATTTTCAGAGACATGATCGAAACGGAACTGATATCGTTTCTGCGGTGTTAGAGGACTTATCAGTGCACGTCCCCCCGAGACCTATGAATAAATATTGCCGTTTATGACTGCATTTGATTCGAAATATACTGTACACAGATCTGATTGGCAATTAAATAGAATATTGAAATGAAAAAAAACCCGATGTGATCGATTGCTCAGCTCTAATGTCACCTCATGGATATCACATCTTGAATACTAACTCTAATCGGGTCACTCCAGTGGTGATTCCCAAGGTCGCGAAGCCTGATGTCATATTCTCCAACATTGAATGCCAGGACGAGTTTCCCAAATCCATAGCAAAAGACGGTGACATTCGCCTTCGTTCCTTGATCACGGTCTGTGTTCAGAAATAAGGTGGCAAATGAAGGTTGATAATAAAATTCGAAGATTAGGTCTTATTTCATGACTGAGAATCACACGATTATCTGTTTCGATGAATTGCCACTAAAAAAATACGGGAAATAAAATAGTATATTGCATGACTAGGGAAGAAAGTTGGCCATTTCAACCCGCGTATAAAATTACCACCCGAGCCGAAGGCGAGGGTGGTAAATACGCGGGTTAAGTGGCCAACTTTCTTCCCGTGTCGTGCATACAATTTTTTATCATGCCAGGACCGAAAGCTCGGTCCTATATTTAAAAATAAGTTTTCATAACATCTGTATTAAAAAAAAATAAACTTTCAACGGCCGTAAAATAATTAAATAAATAAATATTTAGATGAATAATTAAGTAGATGAATAAATAAACAAATAAATGTTAACAATTAACTATTTTTATCACAATAAATTATATTGAAAGAGTAAAATTATTCAGTACAATTTGGTTGTATCAATAATAACATTAGTTAGATTAATAATTATTTTCACTTAGCTGCTTTGCTTTTACGATGCATGGATTTCATGAAGCCATTTATTCATTTATTTAATTATTCAGTCATACATCTATTTATTCATTTGATTATTCATTTTATTATTCATCCATCCATCCATCCATCCATCCTTCCATCCATTCATCCTTCCATCCATTCATCCTTCCATCCATTCATCCATCCATCCATTCATCCTTCCATCCATTCATCCTTCCATCCATTCATCCTTCCATCCATTCATCCATCCATCCATTCATCCTTCCATCCATTCATCCATCCATCCATTCATCCATTCATCCTTCCATCCATTCATCCTTCCATCCATTATATTCTTATTATTAAATTATATTACAATTAAAACTTTGGCTTTTTTTGGACAAAAACCTTTTGAATTCTTTATTATTACTATATTTATACTGAAAAATCTTTATTTCACCGGGAATATCGGACTTACGATGACGTTGTTGATAGATCGTTGTCAGGTTATCATAACAACCGGTAACTATGAATGAAACACGGGAGGAAAATTAATGCAAAAACATGCGAACTCTTAAATGACACTAATTGTGAGCGGGCTGAATTGTGTTTCTTTCTTCCCGCTAAAGATAGAGGAAAATCGAGCTTTCGGCCTCGGAATGATAAAATAGTATATTGCATGACTAGGGAAGAAAGTTGGCCATTTCAACCCGCGTATAAAATTACCACCCGAGCCGAAGGCGAGGGTGGTAAATACGCAGGTTAAGTGGCCAACTTTCTTCCCGTGTCGTGCATACAATTTTTTATCATGCCAGGACCGAAAGCTCGGTCCTATATTTAAAAATAAGTTTTCATAACATCTGTATTAAAAAAAAAAAAAAAAAAAAATAATAAATCTTAAATAAAATATTTCACCACACCTGCACGGAAAGTACGACTTTCGGCCCCTCGCGTGAGCGGGAAGTCGTACTTTCCGATACCAGGGGGTGGTGAAAAATAGTATACCAATATTTCATTCATATCTTTCTTTGAATACTTAACACCAGGATGGTCGTAAAAAAAATGTATAATTTACCGATAGATTCGATAAAGTAGAATTTTTAGATATCCCATATCAAATGGTTTTACTATTGGCTATAACTACGGTGCAGAAAGTAGAAATTAAAATTTAAAAGAACTTTGAAGTGCCTTTAGCCGTATTAGAAAATATAATCGTTTATTAACGACTGAATAGTTAACAATCGACTGGGAACTCTAGAATGTTTGAAGTTTTGATGTTGGGCTGGAAATAATATGCTTGAAAAAATGTGAAAAAATCGAAAAAAACCTGAAATAAAAACGATATTCCGAGCTTTAAAATTAGTTTATAATTAGCTAACTGATTCGAGACACGCGATTTTGATGTGATGTTTTAGGCGATTTGTAATCAAATATCAAATGCCATCAAAACGAGCCTTTTTGCTTTGTGCCTCACAAATGTGCGTCAAATTTGCTGCCTCGATCCCAATTCAATCTAAGGTGAGGTCAATGGCCAGACAACCACAAATTTATTATTTATCCTACGTGCAAGAACCTTTCGATTGTCCCTGGTGCGGCGACTCGTGAAAATCGTCGAATATTTCCGGGTTATATGTATATACTAAGAGGTTTCCGTGAAACATCGAACTAAGTCATCGCCAACTCGGCACCTACCAAAATTTTCGTCTGTTTTTTGCAGGCTGGCCATCCCTTTTTCAATTTTAAACTTTCAGCGGCCGTAAAATAATTAAATAAATAAATATTTAGATGAATAATTAAATAGATGAATAAATAAACAAATAAATGTTAACAATTAACTATTTTTATCACAATAAATTATATTGAAAGAGTAAAATTATTCAGTACAATTTGGTTGTATCAATAATAACATTAGTTAGATTAATAATTATTTTCACTTAGCTGCTTTGCTTTTACGATGCATGGATTTCACGAAGCCATTTATTCATTTATTTAATTATTCAGTCATACATCTATTTATTCATTTATTTAATTATTCAGTCATACATCTATTTATTCATTTGATTATTCATTTTATTATTCATCCATCCATCCATTCATCCTTCCATCCATTCATCCTTCCATCCATTATATTCTTATTATTAAATTATATTATAATTAAAACTTTGGCTTTTTTTGGACAAAAACCTTTTGAATTCTTTATTATTACTATTCATTTATTTAATTATTCAGTCATACATCTATTTATTCATTTATTTAATTATTCAGTCATACATCTATTTATTCATTTGATTATTCATTTTATTATTCATCCATCCATCCATCCATCCTTCCATCCATTCATCCTTCCATCCATTCATCCTTCCATCCATTCATCCATCCATCCATTCATCCTTCCATCCATTCATCCTTCCATCCATTACATTCTTATTATTAAATTATATTATAATTAAAACTTTGGCTTTTTTTGGACAAAAACCTTTTGAATTCTTTATTATTACTATTCATTTATTTAATTATTCAGTCATACATCTATTTCTTCATTTATTTAATTATTCAGTCATACATCTATTTATTCATTTGATTATTCATTTTATTATTCATCCATCCATCCATCCATCCTTCCATCCATTCATCCTTCCATCCATTCATCCTTCCATCCATTCATCCATCCATCCATTCATCCTTCCATCCATTCATCCTTCCATCCATTATATTCTTATTATTAAATTATATTATAATTAAAACTTTGGCTTTTTTGGACAAAAACCTTTTGAATTCTTTATTATTACTATTCATTTATTTAATTATTCAGTCATACATCTATTTATTCATTTGATTATTCATTTTATTATTCATCCATCCATCCATCCATCCTTCCATCCATTCATCCTTCCATCCATTCATCCTTCCATCCATTCATCCTTCCATCCATTCATCCATCCATCCATTCATCCTTCCATCCATTGATCCTTCCATCCATTATATTCTTATTATTAAATTATATTATAATTAAAACTTTGGCTTTTTTTGGACAAAAACCTTTTGAATTCTTTATTATTACTATTCATTTATTTAATTATTCAGTCATACATCTATTTATTCATTTATTTAATTATTCAGTCATACATCTATTTATTCATTTGATTATTCATTTTATTATTCATCCATCCATCCATCCATCCTTCCATCCATTCATCCTTCCATCCATTCATCCTTCCATCCATTCATCCTTCCATCCATTCATCCGTCCATCCATTCATCCTTCCATCCATCCATTCATCCTTCCATCCATTCATCCTTCCATCCATTATATTCTTATTATTAAATTATATTATAATTAAAACTTTGGCTTTTTTTGGACAAAAACCTTTTGAATTCTTTATTATTACTATTCATTTATTTAATTATTCAGTCATACATCTATTTATTCATTTATTTAATTATTCAGTCATACATCTATTTATTCATTTGATTATTCATTTTATTATTCATCCATCCATCCATCCATCCTTCCATCCATCCTTCCATCCATTTATCCTTCCATCCATTCATCCTTCCATCCATTCATCCATCCATCCATTCATCCTTCCATCCATTATATTCTTATTATTAAATTATATTATAATTAAAACTTTGGCTTTTTTTGGACAAAAACCTTTTGAATTCTTTATTATTACTATTCATTTATTTAATTATTCAGTCATACATCTATTTATTCATTTATTTAATTATTCAGTCATACATCTATTTATTCATTTGATTATTCATTTTATTATTCATCCATCCATCCATCCATCCTTCCATCCATTCATCCTTCCATCCATTCATCCTTCCATCCATTCATCCTTCCATCCATCCATTCATCCTTCCATCCATTCATCCTTCCATCCATTATATTCTAATTATTAAATTATATTATAATTAAAACTTTGGCTTTTCTTGGACAAAAACCTTTTGAATTCTTTATTATTACTATTCATTTATTTAATTATTCAGTCATACATCTATTTATTCATTTATTTAATTATTCAGTCATACATCTATTTATTCATTTATTTAATTATTCAGTCATACATCTATTTATTCATTTGATTATTCATTTTATTATTCATCCATCCATCCATCCATCCTTCCATCCATTCATCCTTCCATCCATTCATCCTTCCATCCATTCATCCTTCCATCCATTATATTCTTATTATTAAATTATATTATAATTAAAACTTTGGCTTTTTTTTTGACAAAAACCTTTTGAATTCTTTATTATTACTATATTTATACTGAAATAGTATATTACATACCTAGGGCAGTAAAATAAGGAGGGTCCCAGATCACATGTAATTGTCGTCCGAGGCGAAGCCGAGGTCGACAGACATGTGATCTGAGGCTTTCTTATTTACTGCCCGAGGAGTGTATACGATTTTTCTCATCGACGGAGCCGAAAAGCGGCAACTTCGTTCCGCGTAGCGGGACGAAAGTTGTCGCTTTCGGCTCGGAGACGAGAAAAATCTTTATTTCACCGGGAATATCGGACTTACGATGACGTTGTTGAGAGATCGTTGTCAGGTTATCATAACAACCGGTAACTATGAATGAAACACGGGAGGAAAATTAATGCAAAAACATGCGAACTCTTAAATGACACTAATTGTGAGCGGGCTGAATTGTGTTTCTTTCTTCCCGCTAAAGATAGAGGAAAATCGAGCTTTCGGCCTCGGAATGATAAAAACAATTTTTTCACCACACCTGCACGGAAAGTACGACTTTCGGCCCCTCGCGTGAGCGGGGAGTCGTACTTTCCGATGCCAGGGGGTGGTGAAATAGTATATTACTCACCTAGGGAGGGAAAGTAGGCTAACCCAAACTGCGTGCAAGATTGACACCCGAGCCGAAGGCGAGGGTGTTAAAAACGCAGTTTGGGATGGCCTTTTTCACTCCCGTGTGAGGTATACTATTTTTCACCACCCCCTGGCATCGGAAAGTACGACTCCCCGCTCACGCGAGGGGCCGAAAGTCGTACTTTCCGTGCAGGTGTGGTGAAAAATAGTATACCTCACACGGGAGTGAAAAAGGCCATCCCAAACTGCGTTTTTAACACCCTCGCCTTCGGCTCGGGTGTCAATCTTGCACGCAGTTTGGGTTAGCCTACTTTCCCTCCCTAGGTGAGTAATATACTATTCCTGTCATTTTACGCAGATTCGATATGAAACTAAAGGAAAAGTCTTTAGAACAATCCAACTTACGCATATCGATGCAATCCTTTAGACATTGTACCTGAAATAGAAGAGGCAAACAGATGTAATTCGGTAAAATGGAGGTTGTTTCGCGACACTTCAACTTTAAGTACAATTTTCGGTGACCAGAACTTCTATGTTCGGAAATCTAACTGTGCGGCATTAAAGTTGAATAAAATTGCCGCAAAAAAGGTCTGAAAGTTTTATCGAAAGAATTCACAGTTCTCGAGATATTCCAAGTCAAAAATCGCACTTTTCTTTGGGACTTACTCATACTGAAATTCACGCACGAATTTGTCAAAAAATTGACTTGACCAATACTGCCAATGCCCGATACTCTCTGAATTGATCTAAAAAAATTTAAAAAAAAAAAAATTCACAAAGTCTCTGTATGAACCAGCTTCCAACTTTTAGTAAACTGTGAACTGTACAACAACTTACGTCACTAGAACACTTGCGCTCGCAAATCGTCCGTTGGGTAATTGACTTTTCGGAAGTGTCTTCGCAGAATACAATAGTCCCCAGCATAACAAGTAATAGATACTGACTTCCTGCCTTCATTTTGCGAAACTGATGAAGATAGTACCAGACCTCCGGCTCACAAATTTGTTTAAAATTTCTAGAGGTGTTGTCTTGGACCGAAACCTGAAACCTTGTGCCATCAATTGTAGTGGGCCCTCCTTCTATCCACAAGATCAAAGCTCTGATATTACCGAAAAATTCCTGAAATTGTATAGAAGTGATAAAAGAATGTAAGAGGTCAGGATATAATTTTTCTATTAGTCTAATCGAATGACTGAAAAAGAACGACCAGGTTTAAAATTTTCAACCTGAGTTTGTGGAGTATTTAATTCTGAACTAGGATCAGACCTTTTCTTTCAATTCGACTTATTTATCTATTTTTCATGAATTGTTGAAGAAAGGGATGAACGTTCGTCGCGTTGATTCAAACTTTGGGCGCCTCTGATGCCTCGTTTATACAAGAGAGAGGGAGTTGCTCGTAGCTACGAGATTGCTGTTTCAGATTTTCAATTACTATTACCCTGGCACCAGCCCCAGCTTATGCTATGAAGGGGACAAATCTGTGAAGGAGAAGTAGAAAAAACCCTCAAAAACACTCAAAATAGCTTGATTTTCCCGAAGGGATCTCAAATTAATGTAATACATTATCCCTCAAGCGGTTCTGCTGTTCCGATTTATTCCAAACTTAGCCGTTCTTTTCCAGTCATTGATAGCAGATATAAACTTCGCACGCACTTTGAAACAGCTTTGCGAGACTTTCGCATAACTTATTCACTGACAATCAAATAATGATGGTAACTGCAGTTTATATATTGCCACACGACATTTGCAAAATTGAATGAACCTTTAGGCAAAGAAATGAACACATTACAAAAACGAGAAGGACGTCAGTTGACGTATCTGTACACGATAAGCAACCGCAGAACACTGAAGTAGATGGAAGCAGAAATCAGTGGGAATATGTATCGTTTTAACTCACACGATTTAACCACTAGAAGACACAGCAGGCTTCTACTCACCAAAGATTAGTCATATCTAATAATGATGTATTTAATCAGGCCTCACATCGCAATTGTGTTCGTTTGCGTCCACGTCCCATGCATTAGTATCCGCCACAAAAACTACGGCGCCAACATTTTTCAAATAAATAGTAAACCTTAAGCATAAATCGTAAACCTTTTCTCGCATGCTTTCCATTCATTCAATGATCGGTCTTACCTACCTCAGGTATGATATTAATTGAAGTGATATATCGATTTTTGATCAATGCAGAGATCTAGAGCTCAGGCAGCCGAGTAGGCAACTAGGCTATAGACACTAGGCTGTCTAGTTCTGGATCCCTCCCAATCATCAAATCATGCAAAATCATGAAATTTGCAACAACAAAAATTCCAATTCCTTGATACGTACCACATATGGCATGAAGAACAAAGTCATAACCTTGGAATATATCAAAATAACGCAAACTGAGCAAAAAATCATTCGTTGTAGGTAGAATACTGAAAGAAAAAAAATAACAGACGGAAAAAAAGTTTAATCATAGAATGACAGTTATAGGCTGTTGACTGCCGATAAGAATTTGCTGCAGATAACATTCCGGATGATGTGGTTTTTCTGGATAGGAAAAAAGTAAAGCTGGACGGTTTATTCGCAATATTTTATTAGCAAAAACAGCAATAAGACTACTGCTGGAAAGCACAGCAATACAATTATATCAATATTTTGGAGTAGCCATTATTCTGCAGAGATTATATTTTTTATTTGTACAGCTTCCGTGGCAATGGGAGTCTGAGGTATACTAAAACGTTTATATAGGTCGCTGGGCTTCGTCCTGCCAAAGACTGGGCTCTTATGCGTAGGTAAACTAATACAAATATTTATTATCATACAGTTTTGAAGATAGTGATAATGTATCTAGATGACAACATGGGCAGAAGCGAGCTGAGTATTCATATTACAGTCAAGTGTTCAACCTCAATTGTTAGATATAATTTTTATGTGTTTTCTGACAGTTATACAAAATCCATGCAGAAATTAATCTCATACCAGTATACGATGGTTTTATAACTCTTCTAAAACGTCAAGTTTCCATAGGATCTCCCAAAATGAGTAAAAGGTGATCAAATAAGTAAATTCGTTTCTACGAATCATTTCTACTCATAGCAAAGTTGCGCTAACCAATAATTTGCTGAATCTAGATTACTAATTTCGCTATAGTCTAGGCTTTCTGCCAAATTTTGTCATTATTTCCATTCAGTTAATTTGAGGAATGATCATTTCAGAAAATCATCCGATGACCTGCGACGGGGTTTTAACGCACCAGGACGGCGTCAAAGTGTCGTCAATCTCCAGGCTCGAGCAATGAGTATCGTTCACCGAAAACCCGGTGCGACGAACGTCCGTTCAACGTCAAGTTACAAGGTTGTCCAAAACCAGCATGGTGACATGCAATGTAACACTTCGAACGTTCCTGGTACCTGGAAATCCAGCGTTACGCGAAATGACGAAACCAAAATGCCAAAAACTCGGTTTCACACACAGTCAATTGATCAGAAGACTCATACGTCAAGGCTTAAGCACTTTCCCGTAGAGTCTGTCAGAAAGACATCTTCGACACATAAATTTTTCTTCCAAAATCCACCCCCAAACACGAATGCGGACACCTTGGCGAAAGATCTACCGAGTCATGGATACGGGGACACATTGAAACTTCGCCCACCCAACGAGGTGATGCAGTCGCTACAGCAGAAGGAACAAAATCAACAGAGTCCAAAGGAGGCTATAACTCTGAGTCAACAACACGTGCCGAATGAACAACGCGTCAGCAGGATCAACCAGTCCGAAGCTATGCTGAATGAACGGGTGCTATCACCTAGACAGCCGATACATCGACCTTTTGTACCAAATTCGTTGCACGGAACGATCGTGCAGAACTTATCACCGTTAGAAAAATCGGTTGGTTCGCCCCGTTTAGCTGCTCAACAAAGTTACACACCTTGTGCAGAACCGAACCCACAGCAACAACGAGAACAAGGATCATCGACTGCTGTTGAAAGAATGGAAAAACCTCGAGTACTTGTTCGTCAACATGTGCCACAAATCTCTCAGCAATTGGTATCCGATCAACGAAACGAAGGAGTGCCGATGCGGCTGAGAAATATGATCCCATGGAAAGTCGATGATTCCCCAACCGTTTGTGATTACGAAATTCAACCGATCGGCGGCAGAAATGCAGTGGCTCGAGGTGTCACGTCGGGTTTAGATGAAAAGCCAGATACACAACGGCAGGACGTTTCTATTAGACAACCGACGACTCAGGGACAGGAATCGGGTAAGGTACCAGTACAAGAGTGGGGAAAAAATCAGCAGCAACATCAATGTCTGAACCAGCAAGGATTGAGTACGATACAAACAGCACAAAATGCGCAAGAAATGTACCAACAGCTACAAAACAACATGATTCGTCAGCAGGAGATGCAGCGAAGGGCACAACAACAAATGATGGTGTTGACGCAACAGCAAATGAGATCGCGACCAATTGAAAATCAATTGAAAACGCCGGCACAACAAGCTCAAAACATTCAAGAATCCAAATGTACGAATTTATATGAACCACACCGAATATATAATGGTCAGGTGCCTATTTCTATTCAGGGTGTTCATCCTAATAAGGCAAGTATTCCCCACCACCGAATGCTAATGCAACACCGGAATCCCGGTTTTAAATCGTCCCAAATAAGTCCACAGCATAACTGGGTGCACAATCGCCAATTAATTGGTGATCACCCTAGTATAAAAGGTAATCTGAAGCCATTCGAAGTTAACCTGGTGTCACCGGGTGAACAAAGTATGCCCTCGGATGATACCAAGCGATACGATCAGTTGAAAGAAAATAGAGAACCAATACCAGCGAGTCAACACCTTGTGCGGCATTCGACCGGAATACAGGAGTGGCAACAAGGAATGCACCAATATCCAATTCAACATGTGCAACAGACGCCAAACCCTATGTTATCTGGTCAATACCTCTCGGTTCAACAAGAACCGCAAGTTGCTATGATAAAACCACAACAATCCATGATTCAACAGCATCAACACCAAAAACAATTACAAGTAGTCAAAAAGCTTGATGCTAAAAAAAAGTATCCAGAGTTTACCGCAGAGATGATTCGTGACCAAGAATTGCTTGTCGCAAACATGCGCCAACAAAAAATTTCCGAAAATATAATGAGACGTCAGTTCGACGCATTACTTTGCGAACAAAGACATCATTTGGAGTTTCTTGCTGGGCGAGAGATGGTGGAGAAAATAATCGACCCTCCGTCTCGTAGAGGTTCCAGATTTTTGCATGAGGATCAACGACCTGATTGGATGGGAAGAATAACGCCAGCGCGTGTGAGAGCGACTCTGAATCATCAGGGCATGAGATATTGGGATCAGGAACGGTGGCGAACGGTTCCAGAACCGATGAAGCAGTACGATCAGAGGCAACAGGAGATATCCCAGAACACAAACAATCCACAGCATTCAAAAGTTCCAACACATCAGTTGCACAATACAAAACATCGGGACATGCATAATTTATCGATGCAACCGGCAACCGGTCGGCAATATCTTACCGGTCAATCGGCATCACCACTATACACCAGTGGGCCTCAAATGTTTTCACAGCCCCAGGGTACTTTTAGCTGGTCACAACCAAACAATGGCTCACAGTCTAAATCGCAGTGCAATTCTGTGCAATACAACAATATCCAAGCCAACTGTCAACAACAGTTACCGATGCAATACGGACTGTTACCAAATCAATTGCAAGAAATGCACCAGAACCAACAGCAACAGGCTTCGAATTGTCAGAACATACAGCAAATAAAGTATATGACACCTGAGCAACATTATGAACGTGAGAAATTGATGCTGAAAGAGATCAAGGGGGATAATGGCGATAATTTGAATGTATTCCAAGATCAACGCGGAACCAAGATTAAACCGGGTGAACCTTCAAGCTTGCTGAAGCTGAGAGAATATCAGAAGTACATACGACCGCAAATGCAGAACAACGGGTTACAGGCCGCGGAAACGGTGAGAGCGGCTTTGGAAGCATTCAATAGTCCTGATGCTAGAAAAGGCTTGGAGTACGTCACGGAGCTGGGAAAAAAAATTAGAACCCTGAAGTTGAACGGTACCCAAGATCCTAGCGAACTTGAAAAAATTCCACCACCGCCATTGGAGTATCTACAAAGAATACAGCTACGAAAGCTGCCAGTGTCATCTAACGGATTGTGCAATACGCGTAATGCCAATAACCCGGCACCACCGCCGATTTCCTTCCCTCAAAAAATGGACCGATCACCAATGGACGGATATCCACGACGATGTAATCCGGGTGAGAAACTGCGAATGAATATGCCAGAAGGTACTCATAAAATGATGGCTGAGAAAGAAAATGGTAGCGTAGCTGACACTATGCAACAAAACCATCTTGGTATCATGTTTCCTGATTACGGTCTGCAGACAATGAGCAAGCAATACTCTCCGATCCAAGCTAATGCCCGAAGTCAATACCTGCCGCATCCTGACCCGATTGACGATCGATGCCAATGGTCAAAGATACCTGGTAACTTGAAGAACCAGATTAAGCCGCAGGGGACATCACCGATCATGCCATACAAGTTTGAAGGATCTGAGCCAATGTATCAGCAACAAATGCAGCAGTTCTATCGCAATCAACTCAATTTAAAGAATTCTAATGATCGTAAATCCAACATGATAGCGTTGACACAGGGAGCCGGTATGTCAAACCCGACAGTTGTAATTCCGCAGGTTTTGCAAACTACTGTTGGCGATGTTGTGCAGCCTAAGGTATCTGGTACTGACCCGAACACAAAGCCAGATCAAATTCACTGGCAGGGATCTTCGCCGATTCAAAAAATGATTATATCATCTCAGCAATCGGCTAATCGCGAGTACAATTCGCACGATACCACACGGATTGTAGAAAACAAAGAGGCTCCTGCTCAATCCGCAAGGATGCAGCAGGATACCACTGATAGCAATCATGGCCAACCGGAAATACGAGAACAAAGGACCATCGGTGGGTTGATGTATCTGGCAAGGAAGGTCGATTATATTCAAAATCCGCCAATAATCGCACCACATACTTTAATGGCCAGCAAATTTCTACAGCCCTCAGTCAGTTTCGATTGATAAAAAATGAAAAAAATATCACTATGAGTATTGCAATTGCTCTAGACATCGATTTTTTTTTTTTATGTTTATTTTAGCCATGTGTACATTTATTTAGATATCGTGAATCTTATTATATTGTCTGTGTCGTGGCGGTCAATTTTGTATCTTATTTATTTTTTCAAATAAAAGTATACACCTGTTTGTTACCGAATTTTACTTGCGTTTTGGCTAGATATATCAACTTTGTTATTTCGATGCTCCATATAGATATATTCCGGGTGATAATATCGGTACTGAAACAATATACAAATGCTCGAAACATTGAATATCGAGATCATTACATCGATCGCGGTTTGACGTTAAGCTAATTCCCTCTGGATTAGACATTGAAGAAATTCTAGTGAACATTCAGCACCGATGCAAAATTAACTTGAAAGATATTTCGACCAAGCGAATTAGAGGTATTAGAAAATATCAAAATCTGAAACATGGCACGTTGCGGTAAACGTAACTACATGGACGAAATGCATGATATTATCTGCGCTATTAAAAATACGTGAGTAACATTTGACCAAATCATCTTACAATGATTTTTCGTAAAGCGCTTTGAACGGCATTTCATGCCATGAAAAAAGATCTTCTTAACGAAAGTTTAACAAGATATTTCAAGCTTCAATTTGCATGCCTTATCGTCCCTGTGAAATTTTCTGATCGAAAGATACAAGTGTTTGACAATTTCCTAATTTTCGGTCAGAGGTCTGCAGGTGTAGCTTTAATTGCTTTGAGAAGTATACCCCATGCTCTGATCTCAGGAAGCCAGAACCAGAAGTATGCAATGCAAGATGTCCACCACTAGGATGCCCAAAAGGTCCTTGCATAGGCATGTGCTGTTATCGAGGGACATGCGATGCGTGCTGCGTTTCGCAGATGCCTTGTTGTCCACCTTGCCCAGAACCTCCGTACTGCCGAGGTCCTCCATGTTCATCAATCCCGAGTACAGGATCACACTGCAAGAATCCTTGTTCAACAAGACCTGCACCTATGTGTCTGACCGATCGCCGTGGAGCCGCGATTTTGCGATGCCCGGATAACCGCGGGTCATGCAATAGCTTATAACCGAAGTCATGTCAATCGATAACGTTTTTTGGAGAAACTAGTAGGCATAGACGCTACTATTCAGGGAAAAACATTAGAATCATCTATGAGCCATGAATTTAACTTTATTTTTTGATTTGACAAAATATCGTATCAAAAACTGACAACGAAATATGACAATGATGTTTTCCCTAGATAGTAGCATCGATGTCCACTGAATTTTCACAATCACAGTTTTTTTTTTTTTTTTGTGAACAAGGAAAAATTCATCGCCTGTGGTCAAGGGTAGAATATTGAAATACAAAATCTGAATTAATTACAGAGTTTCTTTTTATTCATTTGAAGTCGATTTGGGGGAGAATCGCCTGATCAAAATTTGTTCAGACCGCAAATAACGACCACCCTAATCGACAATACAATACGTCAGACCACAATGAATATAATTGACTCAAGTTTGTGACAAAAATCATATGTTTAATACGTATAATATTACACAGTTTTGACATTTACACAATTAGTTATGGTGCTTCACTGTTCCGCATGTCTTCTGCGAAGTATTTCGCGAGAGAAGTCCTTATGTGCAGTGAGTAGAATTTGCAACAAGTGCCAAGATTGCGTCAATATCGAGGTCAATATAATATATCTTGTTGCATAATTCGATCCCAAAACTTTGTGAAAACTACCATAACGATCATGAAGAGGTAGTTGTCTAGTGAATAAGTCGATTAGTCACAGTCTATAACATTACAGTATCATTTGTATCACAATGAATTTTCCGCACCTTCCGGTCATTATTTTTTTTCAACTGTTGAACATGATTCGATACTGTACGTTGTAGTACTGACAATAGCAACCAATGGATTCTTCAACTTGTCAACGCGACAGTATATGAAAAACTCTGATTCACCAGAAAAAGATGATTGAAATTTAATCCTGCAATAAAATAATACAATTGATAATCATAGTTATGGTAACATACATCGTGTAAAATATTTTAGTAAGTAGATTGTGCACTCAGAGAATAGTTGTTCGATTCAATTAGATTTAAGATTAAAAAAAAAAAAATCAATCCGAATTATTGGCTTGAACTGCCCAAAATTTTCTGCGATTGATTGCTGTATGAGAAAGAAACTTTGAAATTACTCAAGATGCGTTTGGTTCTTTGGCTGCACTGTGCCGGACATTGGTTCGACGTTTAATCGCTGAAGTTGATCATCAGAGTAGAGAGACTTTGGCATTATATGAAATGACAGTTCGATACTTTCGTTATTAAAAATTTCCATCGAAGCACGTGCAGTTGTACCTAAAAGACACCAAATAGCTCATAAATTTTTCCTGCATCTTTGAGGAGGAATTTATCAGTTCTAATAGACCAAATACAATACAGCAATGTTGTAGCTATAATTGTATACGTATGAAAAATTACCCATAGCTGTAGATTTAATCTTCAGATGTCCAGGGATCAAGTATACAGATGGTTCTATCACTGTGGCGACAAACAGAAAGGTTGTTTCCAATTTGTATTTTTCGATCGAAAATATCCACATCGATTCAAAGACGCCCACGTCTTTAGCCAGGAAAGTAAATATGAACTCGGTTTGTTTTCCCCGTTCAGCAATACCCTCCTTCACGACACAGTCGAAATAAGAAATTTCTTCGACGCATTGAATTTTGCAATCATGCCATGAAAAATGATAGTCCTCAATCGTTGGATTTATCATGAAAAATTTCCTGAAAGAGCAATTATGAAAATCAAACGTGTTTGGTACTTGAGACATATCAACGTTATCTGAATTTACTTACTTGACGTACGTCTGACCAACTCCAAGTGCTTGGATTTCAACCACCCTTATATCACCAACTGGGGGACTATCAATTACGTTTTCTAATGGACCAAGTGCAGCTGTATCCCGTCTCCCACTACTCAAATAATCACTTTCTGGTATATCGAAGTGACAGTAGGGCAGAAGACTCTTCGCTCTGACCGTAATATTCAAAGGGGATAACTCAGGATCCAGATTCTCTATGCTTGAAAAATAAAATTACACACAATGATTTTGGATTGATTTAATAAAGAACAAACGATTTTGATCAGTAGTTGAGCTTGGGCGGAAAAATATTTTCATTAAAAACCAGACGGTTCTCTAGAATTTTTCCTTGGGTCATTATTTCGAGAGCTATATAAAGCCAAATCGTGGTTTTTCAAAGAAAACTACACGCTTTTCGTGAATAGACATAGGGTGGTTCGAAATCGTGTTTTTTTCTCATCTCTCCCAAATGATCACAGAAGATTATGCTGATACAAAAATAGGTAGGAGTACAATCGGTATATACCTGCACGTTAGACATGCTTGGTAGTCTAGGACATCCAGGGGTGAAAATACGAGGGTGCATTCGATGGATTTTCCAGGCAATAAGACTCCGGATTCAGGTATAATTTGGAACGGAAGATAATCTCCGATTGTCCAACTATCCGCACTGCTTTTATTCGATGCAGCCATTGAATTAGAATCGTCGTGATCTGATGGACGCGGTGTCCCATTCAACCTTTTCGATTTCGGTCCAGAGCAAGGGACACAGGGATTATCCAATGAGCTTAGAACTTCTCTCAATGCCGAATTACTCAGTCTCATTGGATATCGTGTTTCCATATTCAAATTCCATTTATACGTCATATCCACGATCGTGGGATTCGATAGAAGGAAGCTATACTTGCAGTTCTATACGTATTTCATTGTTAATACATACATAGGGTAAAGTGCGGAGAGATGCTGCATACGGAAAGCTACAGAGGCAACAACTATTCATACCTGGAACATCAATACATCTATAAAGTTGATTTCTCGGATCGTACAATGGTATTGCGAGTATGCAGCAACCGCACAAAGCATCACTCGAACAGTCTTCGTTGATCCTGGTACAACGTGACTTACAGATGGTTCTGGAGTTGGTTCCGCCACTTTCGTGAATATCTGACCTCTAAGTGAAATATACAAACCTTTAAAAATCGCATGTCTAAAGCAGAGAATTGTGTATTACGTACCTTGAGCCAATTTTTTCACCCTGCTCTAACAAGTAGCTTAATTCACTCGCATCCCATCGAACGTTCATCTGCCTGTCGTCCCAATTATAAATCTCGCTTATCTCCCCGGGTAACTGAGTGATCTCGTTTATTGTGCATTGCAATTGCGTCTGATTGAGAATCGTTTACGAATCAATGTTGAAAGTTGAAAAATCATGAAGATATTTATGAATTTTTTCAAAAGAATACCTCGGTGTGGACTATCGGTACAAGTGCAGAGAAAGTCGCAATAACATCTTTGCTTCCTCGTACATTAAGGTATCCTTTCGAAGGTGAGAATACAACGTTTGAATGTGAACCCCATTCAAAACGGAACAAACGTTCCCCAGATTTGTTGCTAATCTTAAAGCATATCTGCTTCGATTCGTTGATAGGACAGCTACCGTAATCGAGTTTGTAGGTCATGATAGGAGTGATCAATTCTGTGGAATAAAGCGAATTCCCGTTTTGGTACCTTGGCAGTATCCTAAGTATTCCTAGATAATAAATAGGAATAATATGTTTACCTGCCGACGTAGAGATCGGTGATTTAAGTTGCGAATCTCTAGAGCCTTTCCTCGACCGTGACGATCTTTTTCCCGTAAAAGGAGTCGGATAAATATTCTCCATTGATCCGAGACCCTCGAGTATCACATCCGCGATGTAGCTCTCCCCTATGATGACCAGGGCGATTTCTCCGTACGGATTATTCACCGTGAATATATCGACTCGGCCTTCGTACTTGCCCACTTCAATTGGTGCGAACTTTACATTTACACGGTAAATTTCTTCTGGCATCAAGTAACAAACGATACGTTTCTTATCTTCGACTGTAATTCATCAGACATTAGTCGTTGAAGAAAAAAAAACTCTTTTTTCGAGTTTGTATTTCACAACCGCATTACCAAAATTTAATCGCCATCCCTCAATGTCTCGATCAACGGTTTCGAAAGTGAATAAATTACTGCAGTCTCCGCTTATTTCAACGATAACTTTTCCCTGGATCGAACCAATATTTTTAAAACTGATCAACCGATAGCTAACTTCGTCCACTAAGCATCGCTCGAAATTCATTAGAATCTGATTATTTGTATAAGGTGTCGTGGGTTCGAGTAAAGCCACTTCTGGTACAACAGCTTCACCGCAAACTCTGATGTTGATCCATGGATTTTCCAGCGGCGAATGTAACTCGAGTACAATACCGAGGGTAGCAGTGTGATTCTGTTTAGTTCGAAATTCAAATTCACTTTAATCACATTACTCTGTGAATTTTTTACTTCTTTCCTAATCAGATACCTACATCCAATACTCTCGGTGTAAATGAAACCGTAAATATTACGGTAGACATTGGGAAGATCCATGCTTCTTGTGGTTTTATGGTAAACGAGTCTGTCCTTTGTTCGTCATGGATAATTTCGTTATTCCCAGATCCAAACTTCACAGTTACATAGCTGGATACGAAACCTGGATTGTGAAGCCTGAATTGCGCGGTGTGTGTACTCGACAGAACCACACGTCGAAAGTATAGACACTTTTCTCGACGTCCGTATATCGAGTGTGGACCAAGCTAGATGAAAAATTAATATATCCGTAGATCGAAACTATAATGGTATTCAAAACCCGTAAAAAAGTTTTTTTGAACTACTCATTATGGGCCTAAAGTCAAGATATACGCTTATGCAATGAGCGGGGAAAGAAAATCGTGAAAATATGACGCGACATTCGTATTCTATGCGATGATCTGGATGTCGAGTGTAAAATAACGTCGAGCGAAAATTCGATGATTGGCGAGTACCGCAAAAAATAAAGGGAAAAACGAGAAGATATGATTGTTTAAATTCAAGTGAACATACCTCACGTGGGCACTTGAAGTCATTGACACTATCGACGATGAGATTTCCTCGGAAAATGGCATCGAAATCGTGTAAATCAATTGTAGGAATGCATCCATTCGCAGAAAGCTTTACTGCGGATTCTGCTTTTCTTCTATTCTCCCCAGCATTGGTTACAAAGACATGAACTACCTCCTCGAAGAGCCCCTCTGATTCCGGACAGCACTGAACTGAAATTGTCTCGATTTTTCCAGCCTCGATTTCTCCCTCGTCCTTCGACAGGACGAACGGGCCTACTTTCAGAGAAGGAACTTTCTGATCCCTTCTGTTATAGAAATGTCAAATTATCATTAAGTGCAAGCTATTGGATCACGCTTGTGGTACTTGCCCAGATTTTGTTGCTCGCGAACTGCGTGACGATTTATTATTATCCTTCTTGGACTGTGCCGCGGTGCCCATTCGCGATGTCGACTTCTCCGTTCTGTTCTTTTTATCCGTTTTATCAAGGATGGAAGTAACGTCTGATGGAAGAGCCGTTAGCGGTGGGCCGCTTATTTTATATCGGAATGAAAAGTAGCCAACATTTTCAACCTCTAGGTACATAGTCTTTTTATCGAATATTGTTATGGGTCCGAAATGCAGACCTGGGATGGGTCGAATCTTGAACCTGGAGTAGACCAAAGTTACATCAAGTCAAATAATCGTCGATGATGACAAATGGATATACGATTTATGAATACTGCATGGAAAATGCATATAAATGTCGATTACTTCGCAAGGTGAGCGCTAACTGACACAAGAAGAGGAAATTCTGCAACTGTTGTAGGATTTTTGTGGGTGTCGACGAAGAGACACTTGAACAATGGAGCGTCCAAAATTTTTAGTTCGTTTTGTGGAAGAAAATTGACCTGCAAAAATTTAGAGAAGTCTAACTTCAAAGTATCGCCTGGCTAAACTGCATCATCTTGTATACATATAAGTACTGCAATATTTCATTTTTTAAATTCTAGACCTGTATGAGGCTATAAAAATTTTATACCGTTATGTCGATGGGCTTTTCAGGTGACAAGGATCCACTAGCTGGCTCGAGCCTAAAGTCCTCTATCAACGTTGGTGGAAAATTTGATTTCAGCTCACCCAAACTTGGCTGAATTTCAGGTTGAACACTGTATATGTCGGGGGTAGTAAATATGTGATAAAAATTCCACTATACCAAAATGAACATGAATAAATACTCTAGAAATTAAAAACACAATACTTGCATGAATTCAATGCCATATGGTCCACAATTTCTAATGGTGAACGTCTCAATCGCTAGCTTCCCTACCATAACGTTCTTAAAGTCTATGGGACTCGCGTTACATAAATCCACTTTTACATCGTAGGTTTCACCGGTAATTGTTATAAAATCTGTAAATATTGGATCCGTATCGTATTCTTCGAGATATACTTGGAAGGTGATGATCCTTCTCTCCATCATACCGACCTAGGTATACATTCGTCGAAAATGTTAATGAAAAATCATAACGCCCATGTGTTGTACCGTTCATAAGTTCCAAATCACTTTTCCTATTTCCGATGTAGACAAAAAAAATCTGATTTCTCAGTTAAAACAAATTGTAGAATTTTTTTCAATATACAAAATATAGACCTACCAATTTTGCGGAATAGATACATTCGATGTCACTAGTGGCGAGGGGTTCGAGACGACCCTGTTCAGGGTGTAACATCACCTGACTATCCATACTATTCTCTTTCAAATCCAATCTCCAATAGAGCTGTACACTGGATTTATTTCTGACTTTTATAATTCGCTTTTCTTTTCTCCATAACAACATTTTTTCAAACGTTACAAATTTTCCTTCCAATTCTACTTCCAACTTTGATCCATAACTTCGCAGCTTTAACAATAAAACATATCGGTAAGTTATTATATATCATTGATTCGATGATATGATCGATAACACAACAAGCTAATAGTCGACTTGATGTCATCCATAACACGTCCATAAGGCAGCCATAAGGCCATAGGACGTCCATAAGACTTCTTTCGAAGTTTTTTGACTGTCTGGGATGTCCTTATTTGAATTATTTCTACTCACGGGTTGTTCCCCAATTAACTATACATGGTATGCATGGATGATGTTATCCAAGACAACAAAAAAACTTTGAAAGACATCCATAACACGTCCATTAGGCATCCATAAGGTCCATAAGCCATCTACCAAAGTTTTTCGTAATCAAGGATCTTTCTTACTTGAATTATTTCCACTTTTGGATTATTTCGTATACAAAGAAGAAGACGCTCTAAATTCGGACCAGCCTTCGATACTCCTGCCCAGACATTGAGGATATCAGATTTTCCAGGCTATAGGACGAATAGATCGTGATCAGTAGCAATTTTATACCTACAATTGTATAATAAATTCCCAGTATTGTATACTTACCGCAATATTCAATAAATCAGGCGCGATACTATAGACATCCGAATTGTCCATTAGAAAAAATGAAACGGTCACCGAAATTGTCGAAGTATTCGAAAAGACAAATTTGGTTTCACGTGTTTGACGAAGCCTAAGAAATCGTGAATTAAATCGAATATAATACATGGAGTTTAAAAACTCAATATCTGAAATGACAGATCGGTGGGTCATATCGTTTACGTCATCAATAAAAAAAATAAAAAGAAAGACTACTTACATTTTTCCATCAATTTTTGCTAACGGTATGGACCCGAAATCATAAGTTTTCACGTCAAGGAAGTACGTAGGCTTATTAAGATCGTCTGACTTTGATTCTTTTACCTAAAACCATAATATCAATACTCCAGACATTCATTTTAATAATTTGAAAAATTGATTTCCAATTCTACAAATCCATAATTGATCATTTTTAAACATATGTGTATGAACCGCGAGTTGCGGAAAAGGATATTGAAAAACCATTTGATATTTTCTGCAGATGTGCTAGATTTTACCTTACTGAAAATTATCTCTGGCGCCATGTTTAGTCTTGGGATATCTGCGGATCCATTGATCACAATACGTCGATTGATGTTCGAGCCGACGATGTTCAACTCATATTCATCTTTCCAATTTCCAACACTTTTCGGAGCGAAGTGTACCACGAATTTTCGAAGTTCCTCTGGCCGGATGATCCATCGCGGTTTCAAAGGTTCTTCTACGACTGTGACTAAAACATAATTATTTCCAAATAACGGATCGATGGTCATATATCAACCCTAGTACTCGTCATGATACCTATTGCATGAACCTATTGCACCTATGGAAAATTACGAACCTGATTCATCCAGCAAAGAATTTTTCGAAACTTCACCAATCGGAAGTAAATTCTTCGCAGGGTCAACGGAAAGATAAAATCCCGCTGTTGCAGGTACTTCCATAAGAGAGGTCATGGTGTATACACCTATAGAATAGAAATGATGATAATTGAAAGTATAATTATGGGCTTATAGCATATTGGATTTCACCATGTGCAACATATTTGGAAATTAGTCATTTTAGATTCAAAGTGTATGTATACCACTTTGCGCCATTGAGGAATGGGGGCTTGCAGACTTCGGGCGCACTACAGAATACAATTTGGAATCCAGGCTGATCTTCGATTGATCTTTGAGTGCTGAAAGCAGAGATAATCTCTGTTACTAATTATCTCGTAACTGATTGCCAAGGTATATTCTATGCAGATCTTACATGGCATAGAATACACACATGAATAAGAATAGTGCAAATATCTTACGCAAAACGGTTTTAATATTATCCATTGCTGCTATGTAAGACACAATCTTGTCGTATATATCACTATTCCACGGATCTGCTGTCGCCACATGCCAGACATCAATTCCTTTGCTCTCATCGGTTTGCTGTAATGATATAATAGTATATAAGAATCGTACATAATCGGTCTTTCTATTGACCTAAAAAAATTTCTACATTTAGTCATGATTGTAGTGAAAGTATTTCATTGAACAGTACTTCGGATGTGTCATTTATTATATGGACAATATAGTATACTCACCTGCACCAGATCATTGCCTCTGGTACTTTTCGGGGTTTTACTCTTAACTACAGTTTCCTGAAAAAGAGATGAAAGTCAGAACATCTTGCCCTATCACAAACTTTATGCTTGATTAAAAACTTGAGATATGTCCAAGATCGATCAATCAATTATACATACACACGATCAATCTACTCACATGATAAGTGGACTTTCGGACATCCCAGTTATCAAGTACAGGCTGCAAAGTATCCAAGCTTATTCGGTATGCATCCATGAGTTTGGATATTTCTTCGAACTCCTTGGGTGATCGGTGCTCTTCTGAAATTAAAAAACAACACCATGGTTCATAGCTGATCTTTCCATTATGGTTTATTTCTATCAACTCGTCATCGTTCATCAAATGCAGAACTGCAGAACTTGTACAACGATTTTTATATAACGCAAGCATGTTTTCCTCGCTTTTTGTATAGGACGAAATTTTCGGGTATACCTCCACCTACGACTACTGATTAAACTCCATCGTTACAGACAAAAGCAGTTTGACTTTATACTTTTTATCGCATTTCCATTGCCAATTCCTTTTGCAGTTTTTCTACTATGAGTTGGTGTTTGTTGCTTCGCTTTTGTTGGCTGGAATTCCTTCGAGCTTGCACCCAAAGATTTTTTATTATTAGTTTCAGATCGTGTTGTTTTACTTTTGCTGGTTTTTAATCCATTTATCGGTGCTGTGACGGATACACGTTTTGTAGACGGTGGAGTCTGAGTCAGGAATATAAGAAAAGTGAAAAAATCATTAGACCACATGCATAGGCACACGGTAAAACCTTATATAGACAGACATTTGCCATAATAGATCCGCACCTATCTAATTATAGTTTATTCTGACTGTTTCAATTACCTTTCTGTTCAATGTTGCTTTCGCCAGTTTTTGATCGTAGATCAAATGTCTTCGCTGACTCTCATCTTGCTTAACAGAAAGCGTGTTTGACGCATATAACATTTTGTCATCTGCAGAAATGTCGTCGTACTCCAACCAAGTCATCTGCTCAATTCTCGTCAGCTTGTTCTTCGTTTCTTCCGCGGCCTCAATTTCTGGATAAAATAGGATATCGTTAGTCTTTAAATTGGAAGATGTCAATCGAACGGAAGTACTTCGGACCATATCAGATGAATACTATGAGGAATAGCATAATTTAAAAATTCGCACCTTCAGCGGCAAGGAGTTTGTCATTTTGGGTCAAATACATGTTCAAAGTGTTATGAAAAGTCACAAACCGCATTTGGCACCCTAAATTTCCCGCTATACTTAAAAGCATTACTAAAGTGTCTCGTTCGTTTTTTACGAATACATTATCCATCGTTTGTACCGTAAATCCAAGTCGGAAATCTTCCATATCCAACCTGAAGGAATTGTAATATGTTTTTCCAATGGGATTAATTTGATGCTAGTAAGCCATAGCCATATCCATATTTATTCTTCGTGAATAAAAATGACGATATTAATTATGCATACATCCCACCTTTCTTTCAAAGCTTCGTATATCAAATCGGAACCAATTCCCAAAAAAGTTCTCTCAGTATCGACAGTATCTAATTTCTTTGTTCGATTACTACCACTTCGTGCACTTGCCCGATCATTTTTACCATCTCGTTGTGACTTGGGTGAATTTTTTTCACCTTCTATTTTATCCGGTGAGATTATTTTTTGCAAAAGCAAAACTGACTGGATCTTGTATTCATACTTATCCAATGAATCCATGGATTCGATTTCATCTAGAAACACATATTCATCGATATAAATTCCGTGTTCGGACACTTTATAGAAATATTTGCAATACGAGGTCTATCCAACAAATTCGTGCGAAACTTTATGCAAAGTCTATGCCATATCCACACGATAAGCAATATCTGTTAAATAGATTTATTCAAGGATTGTGCTTTTTTGTGGATCTCAAATCGGATCTCGTTTTTCTATTACAAGTTTGTTTCCGATGAAATTTTATCCAAAAACACTGCTAGTAGGGGTAAGCTAACCGGGATAAGGTATTTTGTTGAACTCTTCGAAAGCGTCCGTTTCTTTTGGGAACCTTAGGAGGATCTTCATGTTGTTATCCTTTTCAATTTCTTTGTCAAAGACATCCGGAGATTCTAAATTGGTAGAGTACATGCTGGTGTCTGTTGCTCCGGGTGTTCTGTGACTTGATGAATCCAAATCCTTTCCTTTTTTCGATGAGATTGTAGGTGGATTGACTTCTCCGAGATTTGATGAAAGCTCGTCTGCAGGACTCACAATCAGTTTTTGCCTGAACATGATACGAACAGATTTGCATTAGACGATGAGAGCAATGGTTCATGACTTTGAAACTAAAGTTAAAATTCTTCCAATAATTATTATTAGATGAACTCATCGCATTATGGACCACCATGAATTCGTCTTAACTGAGAGACTTGACAATTTGTTCATTTCACTTAAAACTATTATAGGGTGATCATGGAGACTCAAAAAATCGCGTGTACTCTTTCAGAGGCATCACAAACTCTTCTCTGACTATATGATTTCCGAATCTTTGATATAACGGAAGCCCCTTAGCCTTTTTATGGTGTATGTAGGTATATAGGTACTCATTTGCTCACCTATGGGTTTCGAAACTCGACAGTAATTCATTATAGTTTTTATCTAATATCTCGCGTAATTTATCCGAACAGGTACTCTTTCCCAAAGCAATTATTTCTGTAATGGCTTTATTTATGTTGAGAATGGAGATACCGATTATATTTCCAACTCGACATGCGACTTGTTGATATGCTGTAAAATAAAAACCGTATTTAAACGATTTATTAATAATAATAATAATTGTATAATAATGATAAAAACAGGATTTATGGTACAAACATGTAAAAATGAAAACGTTGTATTCAGAATATTGTAAAATGTAAATCTGCAATTTAAAAAGCGTAATATTTATAACGATGATCAATAGAATTTATATATAACTGAGTCCATTATTTTCCTTCCTTTTTACTTGATAAAAAAAGATTTTTTTAATCCAGGCAGCTACTGCCTATAATAAAAGAATTGGAATTTATTGAAAGGAACTCATTTTTATAAGAAAATAATTATTTCTGATTCTTTTTGGGCAATTCATTTTCCCATGAAGGGTTGCGAGAGGCTAAATTCTGGTTGACTCTTCACCATCCGAAGAATCACTCTGATTTTGAATCACTGTGTTTTACTTTCTGATTTCGAAAGTCTAATTATTACCACCATACCTACATATTTGACATTTTATATTCCTTGACGTACCTGTGAAAGGAGCACCGTGAAAAATAATACAGGGTCTTGCCAACGGTTGAGAATGATCAATCGATGTCAATTTTATCTCAGCATCCTCAAAAACTCTTTTCATAGGATCTTTCATAGTCTCTAAAAAATCTTCCCTCTCATGCAGCTCGTCGATGTAGGCTAAGTAAATACAGATATTCGCTGCTCAGAAATGGCATATATTTTACGACCTTATGCCATCAGACACGGAAATTAATAATCTAATTACCGTGTAGTAGGGTTTCCGTTTGGTCCAAATTTCGGACGTTTAATTCCGAAAATTCCTTAATGACCTGATCTGGTCGAGAAAACGAATTGTGTCTTACGTGCTGACTAATAATTGATCCATTCCGCTTTGCTGATAATGACATTTCAGTTTTCTCTGACGTCTGACCCGGAGTGGAACCTTCATGATAAATTCTTCCAACTTCTTCATCACGATTTTCATATGCATCTCCTTTTTATCAGAACAGTCTTCAGAACAAAGTTATGAAAGTCGATTGTTGTGGTATCGTTGCATTATATCTGTTAAAACGTTACCTATACACTTGTCGCATGAATCACGTAATTCAATTCCCATTCTATCACCGCTAAGCTCGGATTCAGATTTACGGACTGCCAATATTGCCGCTAATTCCTCACTCAGAGTTTTATAAAATTCATATACTCTGTGAGATAGTTTGTCACCAGGGTGACGAGGTGGGAATAATATTTCATCCACACCGTAATAGTGCGTCAATATCCGTATCATCCGTTCCTCTTCCATGAAATTTCTGCAACAATAGTGCGAACACCCAATCCGATTGATTCTAGTCAAGTCTTAGGGAGAAACGTCCTTGAAATTTGGAAAAATGCAAGTTTTTCGGTTTTAGGATCACTAGATAAAAATCTAATCAAAAATTCCTTTTCACAAAATTCAGATTATACAGTACTACCTCGCTATAAGCGACTGTTAGGGCGGTTAGGGAAATAGGATTCCAAGGAATTCGTCACTAAAGCGTTCCCCCACTACTGCAAAATCGCACATGTGTCAATGCATCAGTGAGCATCACCACTGGGAATACCCTACGTGCACAGATAGCATGGGGGAAGCTATAAGGCTCGCTCAAGTGTAACGAAGTGGAAATTTGCTTATAACGAGGGCGCTTATATCGAGGTAGTACTGTAGTAGCTTGTGAGCCAAGATATATCATATCGTTAATATGTAAGACCCTGCACTTCGTGGGTAAATCTCAAATTCATGAAATGGTTACCGATTTTCCGTGAAATGGGTTCAAAATAATACTCACGTGTCCAAATTTCGCCAGAATACCTCCACTGGATAAGCACCGGTGTTCTTAACCGAAAAGGTTTTCTTCTCTGGCTGAACGTAGGGTAACACTGTTTCGAACGTTAACATTTTCTCGGAAACTTGGAGCTCGGCATCGATTCCCGTACCCGAAATTGCCACAAGAACAGTAAAAATGCTCTGGTCAATTTTTATTCTCAACTGCCCCGTCCGATATCTCTAAATAATTTAAAAACAAATCTTCTTCTATGGATTTGGACATTAGAAAAAAACTGTGACTCCGTTTTTCATTCGTCAAGGAAAATTCTATACCCTAGTTAAGAAATTTTATAAACTCACAGCTTCTTTTGGTTTGAAGTATATGTTTATGACATTTTCACAACCTGGTAGAAACGTGTCGGCATTATAATGCAAAAAAAATGGTCCAGTATCTTCGTCCGATCTGAAATTATCCTCGCAACGAATAGTCGCTTGCCATTCGCACGGTACCCAGCCACTGTTTCACCATATTAAAAATGTTTTCACATCAATCCCCAATTTTTCAAAAAATGGAATTTTAAACGTGTTCCAAGGCATTTCAAGAAATGAAAAATGCACACCAATAAATTCACTATAGGTGCTTCGTTAAACGGATTGACATAAATGGACGAAAAACATTACGTGAACTCACAAGTCCTTCATGAGGACAGTTTTTTATGGAGTTGACCAATCAGGGGTAACATGTGCAAAAAAAAACCCTTCTGACTTTTGCAAATATCTCACACATAGTCAGTTACTTCATTTCAACCTTCCATGGTGAAAACTGATGATCACAGTCATAAAGTAAGAATGAAGATAACGAACACTATAAAATTAAAGAAAAAAAATTTATCCGAAGTTTGAAAACTGCTGTTTGGTGCATTTTCCACTAGAAATATATAATTTCCACCCTGGAAGACACGGTTAGGTATAATTATATTAACTCGTTACGCAGAAGAATGGGCATCAGCATACAATTGCCAACAGCTACGTTTTCGAATGCCAAATGAGCAGTGTGGGCAGTAAGGACTGGATACGTGGCTACAGCTCTTACTGAGATCGGTATCATAGCACCATGGGATACCTGTAACCATTATACAATATTTAGAACATCTACACGAAGTTACGTACTTCCCAGACAACAAAGGACTAAAAAATTGTCTATCAGACGTCGAATGCGCCAGTTTTTATAATCTTAAAGTAGATTCTTGACAAAGAGACGACTTTCTGATGAAAGTCAACTTTAGTATAATAAAAACTGCCTCATCGGACATCCAGAACACAAATTTCAATTTTTTTTTGGTCACATATGCGTTTCTTGTAGGAATGGTTTACCTAATCAGTAATTATACCTCCAAGTAAATTGTCTGCTCAATATCTGTACGTTTTTCAGTATACACGGATCGTGTAGGATGAAACATGACATTTAATGGAGTCGATTCGCCAATGGGTAAATCTCTCCTATTGTGAAACTGTACAACAATTCCAGACTTCTTCAGCGAATTACGTTTACTTTTTGATCGCTTAACGCGAACATCGACTGGAATAGGACCGTAATTTATCAGCACTGTTGAATAGTGAGCCACCCTTTCGATCACCACGTAGCCCATGTCTGCATATTCACATACGTAAGGATTATGGACACATCTTTTATATTCTCTGTATTAATAGAAAAAAAAAAAAAAAGTTACGAGCCTTTGGCTTTTGCAATGCCAATATCATACCAATTATGTATTCAGGAACAGAGAACGAGGATATTCGTCTATTCTTCACAGTCGAATTATGCTCTGCAATCATGTCAGGATTTTCATGTATGAGTTCGATTGTTAACAATCTTTCAATAGCCAATTCTACGTCCATCACAGTCGGCAATATTTCGTCAGGTGAAATCACTTCCCATCCGCTTGCTAAAAAGATTCGTCATAGATATATAGAAAAATCGTCGTAATCCTTGTGAGAAAAATTTATAACATTATGTGGTTTATCTTGATTCTGATTAATCTTCTGCAGCTAATTTTATCACCACTTTAATGAACAGAGACCAAACCTTAACTTTAATCATACGTTAGCTGACCTGTAAGACGATCTTTCTCACATTTCGGGATCTGAAGATATTCTGGATCATCATGGTCAACGATGGGTGTAATTCGCTCGTTATTGCCGGCGAATCTTTGAACCTAAAGTTGATCGGAGTATCAAAAGGAAATTGGTCAGTGAAAGTGGGAAAGGAAAATAAAAAAATAAACAATTAAGAGACAAACGAGCTTATTACATCGGCTAGAAACTCATCGGTCAGATTTCCGATCGCTTGATAACAGATTTTAACTGGTAGCTGATTGAAAGTTTCAAACCGCGATACGATCAGGTAAATCTGCGATAGTGATCCGTAGCCTTCGATATGAATGGGAATCGGAGCGTGATGGGCGATCTATAGTTAACAGTATGAGAAATTAGGCATCAATCTTAAAATAAGAAAATTGTAGAAGCAGTTTTTTTTATTTTTCATTTAAATTTTGTACAAGAAATTGTCTTCGAATAATCATATCTCGTAAAGAAAAAAGTCTGGGCATGATACCCAATTCGTAACGAATTCAGCTTTGTATAAAAAAAAAAAACAACAGTTGAATCGATTTCGACGTTCTTTACGAAAAATCATTTTTTACCGATAAATTCAATACCTCTAGGTCAAATTGCTCGTGAATCGGCCCAGGAATGTCTACATAGTAGATGACATCCAAAGACATCTTTGACATGGGGTTTACCACTCCGCATCTTGGTTCCACCCTTAAATGAGGGACTTTGATTATTTCTTCTGTTTGTTTCATTCGACTCTGCATTTCCGTCGCGGGTATTACGTATGTTTCAAAGGTGAATTGAACCGATCCTCGGTTTGCAATAGTCAACGTTGTGCGGCATAATTCGCCACATATCTTATCATTGGGAGGAAAAAAAAAAAAAACAACGTGTATATTTTAATGAGGAACGTCTGAAGAATAACAGGGACGTAGGGATAGATTTAAACAAACCTGCCAACGAAAATCAATGTATTTCTTATCAATGGAGTAGCGAATCACATCAGCAAATGCTCGAACATTGATTGTTTCTGTTGGACCAGATTCAACATGACAAGCAATTTTCGCATCGATTTCTACGGGTTGCGCAGCGTCTAATTCGAAGTATACGTACTGTGACGAATGGGGTAAAACAGTCCCTTCCATGGGTACTACGTCAAGAATCTGAATTCAAACGTACCCACATCAGAATGGTTAAAGAAAACACGATTTTGAGATAGCTAGTTAATTAACAAAAAGATAATTTTCAGCTTCCGCGAGAACTGATTTTTTTGTGAAAAAGAAAAAGAAGGAATGATCAAACGAACTTTGGTTGTTGACTCCCTGCAGGTTTTTTGATCATATCTTGCAGAGGTTTCCGGAATTTTGAGTTCAGGAATTTCTGTCTCTTCGACAAAATATCTTTCTATCATCGGGAATATAAAATCTCGAATTTCATCTGCAGTCACTTCGACTGAATTGGACAAGTTCTTTAGTTCTCCATCGACCGTAGCCATTGATGTCGACAAGTGTTTCGACGGTGACCCTATAAATTGTAGCATATCTTTTTCCTCAACGAAAATTGTTGCCTCCTTCAGAATAATTTTAGGCACCGTGTGTGTACAGACAGCAATTATTTTTGCCAGCATATACAACCAAAACAATTATATAAAATGACTCCAACATTCATGCAGCAAAGAAATGAATGCTATAGGTGTTCCAAAGCTTAAGATTGAGGAGTATCAGTTGAAAACAAATCACCATTCGGAGTTACTGGTGCAGATGATGCAGATCGATCCAATTCAATGAAAGGTTGTGGTATTTCTTGCTCTAAGAAATATCGGATCGTGTTGGTGTCTTCGTCTTCTTTTCCGTTTTCGTCGTATGCCTCATCCGGTTCTTTTTCATTTTCATCAATAATTAGAGAGTCTTGTGTCTTCAATTTTTCGCCCGTTTTGATAATCAAGCGATTAGAAACAAGGATATGATATACTTGTAAAGTTATGTTTTTTTTTTTTCAACTGTTCTATTGTTTTCAACTCGCACATACGATAATTAGGTAGCTCATTCATTCCAAAATTATTTACGATCAATTACTTTTAACCATGGCATATCATTTGATGTTTTTGGTATTCCAATCGCATTGAGAAAGATCCACTCGAAGCTATAACGAACAGGCAGATGTCCTGAATTTACGAGAGTAAGATACTTGGATGTAGTTGATCCAACCTCGCAGCTTAGAACCATCGGCTCCATTGGCGACAGGGATATATTTGGGTAATTCACTTCAGCAATGCACTCGATTTTATCCTACCGAATTAGAATAAGCATATTTGATCTTTCCTAGTTTGCAATAATTTTCATCTACGAAAGAATCGCTGAACATATCCCAAAATGATATTTCTGCAAGGGTATAAAATTTGCGAAAATATAGGACGCACTTCTGCACATAGTGTCTCGTAATCGAATGTCAAGGTTCTTTGGAAAGTTCTCGAATACAAATTCGACAAATCGATGGCCTTGGTGTTAAACCTAACGCAGATCGAAGTCTCGACATCATTCTGCAGGAGAATCGTAATTTTTTTAAACCCGTGGTCTGCGTTTTTTGCGATAATTTCAAACGGTGGATCGACATTTATTCGCGCCCTTAAATCCAGCTGTGATTTATTGGTCACAAATAGCGTATCTGCGGAGCAATAAGTCGGCATTGTATGTCTAAAAACGATTACTTCCTTTACGAAATCCTGATAGGGATGTCGAACAAACCCATTAGATATGGCTCGGTTTCATGACCACCCGGATCATAGCGAAACATCAATTTTCGATGACTAAATACGATGTTCGGGTTCGTGAAAGTTGCTTTAAAACAACTCGTGCCCAAAATCTGTCGCTTTCCGTGTTCTTTGACTTTCCCATGAAGGTACCACTGCTCCGTAAGGGATTCATTTCTGCGACAAAATTCGAATATCCCAAAAAAACAGTAAACTGCATAAAACAAGATCTTTAAAAGTCTTTACAATTCATTACTCAAATACTCACATTTTCCAACGTATCTTGCAATGAATGACTCTCTCGGCACCAGGGGGTAGGTCGATGATGTGGGGATCGATGATGAACTTGTCCCTTCAAAATTTATACACTAAATACATCTGAAATTTCTCATAAAAAATATAAACCTCAAGTCATTTAAAATCCGACGACTCACTCTTCTCGCTCGTTTGTCCCATTTGTTTGAACTACTTGATTATCCGCTGTGGTAGTCCACATCAATCGATAATGCCCCGTACCCTTGTTTTTCATCGTTATTGGTACACATATATCTTGATCCCTATATAGGGAATGCATGACACTCTTTTACCCTTTCAAGTTTTTTTACCCGTTTAGGTAATAGATACGTGCTAGAGTGATCGTTGCCTGTAATTAATTAGTGTATCATTATAACTACCTGAAAAGAAGACCCATGTCAAATTCTGGTATCATAATCGGGTTGAAATGAATACTGGTCCCAATTCCAACAGCGGTAAGAGAACAAGTGATGACTTTGCTGTTGATTATATCAATTTCAACAGTGTCGGAATATTTTCCCACGTCGCGAAGATAAATTTTTAATTCCAATTCCAATGATTTGTTCGGTTCCAATGTACCTGATGTTGGGCTTACCGTCCAAGGTGACGAACGTGTGTTGTGCTTTGAAAAGTGATAACGCATCTTGACTATTAACATCGATTAAAAAAAGCTTGCGGGGTGAAAGAAAGGGGCCCAAAAAATTAGGACCACCACTATATGCGTGTACCAAAATACTTACGAGTCCAGCAAGGATTTTGGCCGGAACGGGAGAGTCATTAACCAATTTAATAATTGATTTCACTTCTTCCAAGAGCCGAACTTGACCCCAATTCAGCTGGGCTGGTTGTACGGTGATATTCGGACCTTGTCCATTACATATTAAGGAACAACACGGTGCGAGACTTCTATCACCGAAGGCGAGAAGACTGCAAAACGATCGGGTATGAAAATGGAAACGGGTATACCGTACACACAGAAAGTACTCACCTCAATTGTACTCTTTGTCTACCTAATGCAGTCGTCACAATTTTTAAAGATATCGATTTAGACTCGTTGGGTTTTAGATATCCTTGGTGAGACGAAAACGAGTATATTACGGTCGAGCTGATCGTTACCTGATGGAAAATATCATTTCCCTGAATCGTAACACATCTTTTTGCTGAGTTTGTCATTAGGTATTAGTAGATCGGTATTCAATACCATTACTCTAGGTCATCATTAAAAATGATGGGTAACAAACTTTGATTAGGGATATCCAAACCCTCAACTATAATCACCTTGGTATTCATCGATGCAATTGGCAAACTAAAAGTTTACCGATCATTATGAATAAGTATATACCTACCGATTGCGGTGGTAAATAAAAGTATCCCTCAACGTCAGACTTGTTCTCGACAGTTATGAACCTCGTATAAGGAAAATTGATGAAACAGAATTTAATGAAGATTTCACTTGGCCTCACGACCAAAGAAGCTACTTTGCTCCTCAACGTAATCGGCAATGTCACCGGCTCTGAATCTGAGTCCCACATATCCGCCCTAAGAACGGTCTGACCAGACCTAACGACGTTTGGCGTATACGATATCTGCCACAATGATAGATGCGATTATTAAATCCGCAAAACTTATGTTTATAAAAAATTGCAACGTGTTCCACTTATTTATTCTTTAGGGGTGGTTCGTTCGTCTTGCCCCGATTTTTGGTTCAGTATTAATTATTACGATGTGGTATTACACAGATACCTTGATTCGTTGGAAGCTATGGGGTGCAACTACACCTTCACTGGGTAAAATTTCGAATTCCTTAGGATTCCAAACTAGATTTGGTTTGGTTACACATCGTGCAAAATCTTCATACGACAATGCCTGCTGTGTACCATCTTGCAATATACCAACACAAAATGTGACCGGTACGAGCGAAGAATTGTGAAGACAGACCTCGTGCTTTGTTGTAAATCCTTCGCAAATTATTATCAATGATTACTGCATATTAACGCATGATATATTTATCAATATGCACATGCACTATGTATCCAGCTGCCAAATGTAGAAATCGCTAATCGGTAATTCTGGTTTTCACTAATACGTAATCTAACGTATCATGGTATCAGTGGATATTAAGAAAATTAATAGCACCCTGCCTACTATTGTGGCACTTTATTTCTATAATGTTTCAATTGTAAGCTGAAGTCTCTTACCCAACGCCGTTAGGCCAAAGTCAAGGCTCTGTTTGTCAAAGTGCAGCTTAGGGCAAATCACGGAGCCTCTAGAATAGGTATACTCGTGATATTATGATCGCATAAGTTACAGATTGATTAAATGTGTATATGTAGACTTTGGCGTACTTGATAAGCAGAGAAATCACCTCCAGGCTTTCTTTGACAATGAAGTCAACCTTCTCGGTAAAAACGCCGGTTCGGTTCGACGAGAAACAGAGATTGAACGATTTGTAGGTACCAGGTTGAAGTTTTACTTGTAAAGGATTCACCTCGATTTTACCACCAAAATCGGCAAGTTTTGGTTTGTATACCAACGTTCCTAGGATGTCACCTTTATTTCCACAAATCACCTGTGATATACACCGGTTTGAAAAAAGATCGGGTTAATAGAGATCCAAATGTCCCAATCCCAAAAATCCCAATATCTCGCCATTCACCGAAATGTCGATATTTCGGTGAACCGAAACTACCGATTCAAAAACCTGTACCGGAAAATCGGTACCAAACTCCTCATATCGCGCATGGAAATCAGTGGCTTATGAGGTACACTTATGGATAATCATTTGTTCAATAGTGGGACTCATTTATTCCTTTCACCTTACCTCGCAATTATGGCTAGAGCACAAAAATATACATCCCAGGTCGGCACAAGTTACATTCAATCGTATTAACGGCCCAATACAAATTCCATGCAAACTGCAACATATAGTATACAGATTTTGAGGGAAATTATCACAAAATCTGATCATAAGTCCTGTTTCTTAACAAACACTAGCATTAGATGTCCTCGCGTTAATTATTGTTAATTCAAACTCCGTTAATGCATTAAAAAATCGATCCTTATGGGGTGGTAATAGCTGTTTCAAAATTTAAGGCACAATTACTTCAAAGGAATCCTTTCTTCACATCCTGTGATCTCCAGGTATGCTATGCCGTTGATGAGGCCAACTTCGTCCGGTTCGAAAATTATAGTAACATCAACCGTGCTGTGCGGCCATATTTCACCTTCCTTGGAAAAAAAAACACATCGTGATCAATCCGAATTTAAAATCTATCAAAAGGATCCAAATTCTAAAATGTTACAGTTGCATAGCAGTAGGATTACTTCACAAAATTTTATTAGAAACACAAATACGTCGTATGTATGGTGTTTGAATGGGGTAACTCGAGTGATATTATACTTCGTTTCAGCATAAGATCATTAGAGTTTAGCTCACCAACGGAGTAAATCTGTAATTGGAATGATGAAATGGAAATGTGTGTCCTTGCAGACAAGACAATTCATCGGTATAGACACGTTGACATGCTAATTCGTGAAGTAGAGAACCGCAAATGTTGTAATGCTCCAAGTCAGCTTTGCGTGCAACCTCAATATTCTTCATTATTTCAAAGGACTTTTTGTAACTACATGTGGGCAAAACGATACGTGATGCATGAAATTGATATATTATGTATTTTTATACGTATTTTGAATATTGTTACGTTTCCCTCTCCAATTGATCCCTGTTTCTATTCTCGTACAAAACCCAACGAAAATTTGAAACGTAATTGCTCCTGTTATGAATCGCGAAGGTTCTTGATCTCGTCAATCCAAGGTACGTCTTTTCCATCTTTATGCTTTCACTTTCGAGACTTAGATCGCAATTTTCTGCAGAACCGCACAAATTCAGAACAATGCTTTCACCTGGAGGAACAATTTCAGATATCTTTACTTCAGGAACTGTGATATCAAGACTATGTTCCTAATTTGAAAAGAAAGCGTGATCCTAATTCGAATAATTCAGTAGAAAAATCGGTAAAAATGATTGAGAATCCCATTATACCAAGTCGAATACATAATGTTTCATTGATTTAAGAATATCGAATACCTGTTTCATACGTAACGGTAAGATTCCCTTTAAAACATCCTTTTTCTTCAGATAAGAAATTCACAGTAACTTGCATAGTTTCTCCTTCGGCAAGAACTCCCTTTTGCGGTAAAACCGTGAAAGGTCTATAAATTCAAATTTTCTTAAATTTCGATGTTTAAAAAGTTACTTGTTCCTAACACATGGAGTCTACTACTTTTTTTTTCACACATGATTCAGGTAAAAGTCAATATCTGCTAAATCTCCTGTCTAAAAATCAAGAGTTTACAGTTTTGCAACATTTCCTCGATGCACCCTAGTCGATCAAAAAGCATATTATCCTTGAAATTGTGTTGCTGTATCGCATTTGAATACATCCAACACCTAATTGCAGGCATATTCAAATTCTCATCCTATATAGCGTATGGAGAAATGAAATACCTGATTGTGGAAAGAGAAAAGACGGCTGGTACATCACCGATGTTACGTACAAGAAAATGTTTCACAGAAAGTATTTTGACCGCTGTTTGTGGTACCTCAACAGAATCCGGAAAATCTAGCATCGGTCGAGATCCAATTGCTGAAATGCAGTGGGAAAAGTGCATATAAGTGCATCCCATACTCGAATAACACTTTCAATCAAAGTGATATCGTATGATGAAGCAGAGAATATTACCTAATATGGGTACCGCGAAAGTATCACTACCCGTAGAAAAAACTGCCTGATACTTATAGTCCCGTTGTTCATCAGGCAAGAATTTCACATCACAAACGATACTCATTCCTGGTGCTAATTTAATTTTGTACATCGAATCTTTGCACTCGAGTTTGAACCACGAATTTTTTTCACATATCATTTTCAAATGTTGCGAACACTGCAGGCACAACATGGATAGAATATTGCATCGTATATATTTAGAACGCTGATACGATTTCTTGGGGTATGAATATGATCTTACCGAAGTTATATTTCTAACGGATAAAGTTACGCTGTAAATATTTCCAGGTAAAAACTTTTGGAATACGACAATCTTGGGGATTGCACGAAAGCAGACACTCGGATGACCTGCGATCGTTTCATTACTTCGTTCTTGTTTCATCAAACTTACAGTACGCTCTTCTGTTGTTAACGACATTTGCTGCATGTAGAAAGAAGGAGCGACTCCTTGCTTTAAAATTAAACAAAAATATCCACTACGTGTTTTTTACACTGTGAGTTTCCCGATGGAAATTCTTAGTCTAACGATTTCTCATGGAATTTTTCTAATAATTTTTCTAAAAATTCATAGAATAATTATTTTCACTAATTTTTGCAGAAAAACTAGCGTATGAAACTTACTAAAGCAAAGTCTTTACGATTTTCGTTACCCAAAAGAAGAGTAAATATTTTCATAACATCTGAGACTTTCTGTTTCTCTTCAATGAAAGATTGGAGATGTTTATCGTCCAGTGATTCCATTTCCGTGAACTTTTTTTAGGTATAATCTTGACCTAACGATAAATATCTGTCATACAAACGTATAGATGACAAAAGAATTTGGCATTTATGATAGATAAGGGTGGTTGTTGTTTTTCAACATCATCAATATATCATGGGACCAGAGACGATATCCGTAGTCCCATAATAGGGATCAAATCTATGATTTGTTTATAAACGAGTGTACAGGCTATTTATTCGATTAACTATATATTTTATTTACATTGATTTATCACCTACATAAATACACTTCTTGCATACATACATACATTTGATACATTGACTGTAGGCAGATATAAAACTTAAAAACTTTGAATATACACAATTTACAGAGGCCAGCACAGGGCCGAAACTGTAACAAAAAAATATACAATATATTCAACGTAGAACCCTCGTTTATTTCATTCAATTTCTTACATCCGACGTTTCGGTACGACAATAATAATTTTATATATCTATATACTCTAGGGTGGTCCTTGTTTCGGTCATATTCGAATTCTAATGCTAAAATGAACCAGAGAACCCATGAGATCATTAAAATTCGAAAATGTTCAAATCGCGGAGGACCCTAATATACTCGTACCAGTTCATTGACACTTTGTATTAGATATCCTAATCGTAAGTAGTTGGCCCCTCGATACAATATTAATCGTATAACATTGGCTATTTAATGTTATTTGTTATCAGTGCCTAATACCCGTTCTATACTTAAACTTCTGGCAATATCCTCTCACACCGTTACTTTCGTGCAATCAATAAATATCCATACACATTGTACATACCTTCTACACACAAGTTTTCTACAAACTTTACAAAAATTAGAGTTCCTACACAATATGCAGATACAGGTAGATCGATATTATACATAGTACATCTTAATAAATGATTTAATATACCTAATTACACTTTGAGATATACGAGACAAGTAGCTGGTACCGTTGTATTATATCCACTTGCAACGTCTACTATATTTAATACAGTTCCAACCACTAGTTCTCATCTCAGTACGGTCATTTTACTCCCTTTTTCGGAAACGATTCGTTCATAATATTATTCTCGCCACATTTTTTGCATACACATACACACACACACACACACATATGAGTCTGCGACTGTTCAAGTCCAACTGATAAATCATGTGGCAGTATATCGCGGAATATAAATCATAGTGCTGCTACTTATGTGACTAGCGGCGAGTTCGAACGAGGAGATACAGTTTTTACATGTAGAATATGCAAGTCGATCAATCACTCGTTTTTCTTTTCTATTCAGTTCCGATTCTCCGATGTTCTTTTTCACTATATCTCAGACACAGCGATCATACATATCTATTTATTATTATAGATATTTTGAATAACAAGTCAGAAAAGAATTGTCAAAATCCGCGACTCGTTCTTCCGACCAATTTATCATCACGGAATAAATTTATCACATTGAAACTAAGAATGATATTGACTGTAGCGCAGTTTTTAGATCTGTAGACTTAGCTAAGCTCGAATCCAGCGCCGGCTTGTATAGCATACAAAAGTTTTTCCCTTAGTATTTTTTCGTCAGGAAATTCTGGAAGCTTTAATAAATTCATGCACGTACTCGATGTCGGCAAACGATCGACGCTACCCGCGTGCTGGATGCAGAAAGGAGGATCCAGTTCCTGAAAAAAAAAATTATAAGCATAACAGAAGATTCAAAAAATCCACACGTCGTCGAAAACTCGATTATATTCCTGTACCTTGAATCCAAGAAGCGGTGGTCGGCTACAGCTAGTAACAAATTTAAGCAGCTGGCTCTTTTGCTGATCTGTAAATTCGTCAACAATTTTCCAGAACGAAGTAATAGTCGGATGATCGGGGGTGTAGCCTCCGGTGTAATTGGTATGTAGCTTCAAATCGTGGACATCGACCGGAATCTGTGCGCCAGATATCAGAACCTGGAGTTCCTTGTTGTTAAACATCTGCAGCCAGTCAAGAGACACGACGTTGCTTATGCCCTGTTTAAAAGCGTAGCACTGAGCCCGTATTTGTTTATTCAGCTTATAGTCTGCCATTAAATGGATGTACTCTATCCGGTTATGAGAAGTGACCGTAATGTTGGCACCGCCGGGTTTGAGTTCGTCGACTCTTCGCTCTCCGAGTTCGTCGGACAAAACTGTGAAGTCAAGTCCCAATTCGGTGACGTCGCCTTGATAGCTTTTCAGGTACAAAAGATTCCTGTACATTATAGGATCCAGGGACGCCAAGTGATGAACGTCAACGTCGGCTTGTCTGCCAACAATTTTGGACAGAAAAAATTCTGCGAATGGTAATTCGACCAGCAAATTTTCGTACAATGCTTTTCCCAATATGCGACCAATGAAGTAGTAGTGTTTTGGAAAATCGTCGACAAGGAGATGCACCGTTGGATTCGGGTACAACATGTTGTCCTTTGTTAGCCGGAAAAATCCACGGTTTGGATCGAAGCTAGTCTTCAACAGTTCGGAAAGAAATTCGCGGAAAAGGCCGCCACCGTCTACCCCAGCCTCCTCAAGCCCAGCGGCATTGACCAATTGAACCCTCAACTTCAATCTTAACTCGGATTCGTTCTCCGGCGATAATTTGTCAAACGCATCTTCGTACAAGTAGTTTCTTCTCACAGCAATTTGTATGGACGGTCCTCGCATGAAATTCGTCCATTCACCCTGCTGCTCTTCTTTGTCGTGGTTCAATAGAGACTGAAATACCACGACGCGATCGCTGAATGGTACAACAAAGGGTATTTCACGGAGTAGGGTGAGGGTCCGTACCTCCTTCGTTGACCACGGAGGACCTTCCTCCAAGTCTTCACGGGTGAATGCCCGCAGCCCTTGGAAAGGTACGTAGCCTCGTAATCTGCGCCGTCTAAATGTGAAGTCTTGCGGTTTGTCAAGAGGTATTACAATGTTTGAAGCTATCCAATGGCCTTCTGGGCAGAATTGCTTCCTCAGATCACGAGTGTGGAGTTGGCGAAGCAGACCCACGGTTACTTTGAACAGATGTGCCCACATTTGCGTGTTCTGCTGGGTTTGGGCGGAGGAGGAGCCGCCGAGTACAGCAGTTTTATAATCGTCACGTACGGTCGGCCGCGTATCGGGAAACGCGAGTTCGACCAAGCCTAGACAAACTCCTTTGAGATGAGCTGAAAGCGGCACTAATCCTACGGTCGTAAACGGCATCGTCTGTTGGCCAGAACCGCTTGTGCCGACCTCGGGACCGTCGTTGAAGAATTCGGTATCGTGCAGCGTAGCAATGAGCAGACTAAACAGCGAGCAGAAAACAGCCAGAAGAGGCACGATCTTCTTTGTGTCATCCGCGTTCAGAGCAATACCCCGGGATACAACCTGAAGTAAAGGTGTGACGCCGCCGAACAACGACATCTGACAAACGGACAACAGCGCAGCCCATAAGTGGCGAAGGAACGAGGGCTTGAATGCGAGCATGTAGAGCAGTTTGTATTTTGGAACAGCGTGCTTGTTTGTTATCAAAAGATTATGACACAATTGACAGAGGGCCTGAAGCACGAGGGGATCTTCGCTCTGATCAACCGCCATCAATATTCCTTGGACACGATTCTCAGCGTTTAACATTTCTATACATCGTTGCAGTATATCAGCCTCGTCCTGATCTACCATATCAGTGTCTGTATCGCTGTCCGATTCTTCAAAATTCAGACTCTGTTCAGCTGGCGCCGGGGTTATCGTTGAGCTTAGCGACGCCAGGACTTGAAGATAATTAGTCAATGTTTCCTTCGACTTTCCAGGGGCTGTAGAGAAGGATATAAATCATGTTAGCTGATTTTTAAGTGAACAACAATGATGGGATGAATATAACTAAGCAGCATCATTCATTTCTTACCAAATCCGGCTGGTTCCAGAGTCAACATGCTATAAAGAAGACACAGCGTTGGTTCACTCGGTAGTCTATTCACGCAGTCAATTAAATGTTTGTACGGGAGACTTTGGAACTCTGACAAGGCAGGTAGTACGAGCATTTTGATTGGCTCCGACATCCTAGGGGCAAGAATATTGTAGCAGAATTCTTCAAGTATCAAAATGGATGAGTCGTTGTTGTCTTCCATGGTATAAATAAGTCCAAGAGGTCGTTTGAGCATATCCAAAAGACACGCAGCCATTGGAGTAGGCGGTAAATGCGTAACTTCTAATAAAGGTGGTATTTTTTCATCCAGTAATTTCCTCAGTTGTACAAAGTACTTGTTCTCCGCCAAGTAGACAAATATACCAATAAGGTGGCGGTCGGTTCCACCCTTTAAAATTCTCTCCGTATTTTCCTTGGCGGTAAAAACCTCCAGTACTCGCAAGGGCACAGCCATGGAACGAGTCGCCTCTTGAGAAACAGTGTCGACTATTTGTCGCATTGAGAGTCTCAGAATCCATCTGTAACATTGACAAGAATAAAAAACGCATTAATCAACCGACCCCGTGATGATCACCAGTTTTAGAGCTTACCTAAGTCTCCACGACCATTCGGCCGATGTTGCAGTCAATTGTTTAACTTCCTCGTGATGTTTTAATACGTGTCTTAGTATCCATATCAATCTGGTTGCATCTAAGACCTCGTCATAGAAGAATAACAATCTTGTGAGTAGAGGTACGATCTCTTCTAAGCGAGGCTGTTTATTGGCCAAAGTCTTGTGCGCTATATCAAAGTTGTGTCTTTCGTGTTTACGCTTTAATTGCCTAGTCACAAATTGACGCATCTGAGCCTGAATCTTGACAGCGGCGTCATGTCTCTGCCGCAATTGTTCACGTTTTAAACGTTCTAATTGAGCGTGTTGTAACAAAGCAGCTTTTTCATCCCTCCGACTAGCGCCGGCTAAATTTTGCTGAGGTTTTCGCCTGTAGTCTCCTTCGAAACTGTACATCGCGTTTGTATTGTTATTATAGACAAATACGGGAGTATATATCTCGGAATTATTATCACGGTTTTAATGATTAACTGCAGATTCTGACTCGTCGAAAGTCACAGGGAACAGCAGCATAATGGTAGTTATAATACGTCGAGATGTAATTCGCCGGATTTTAATTCACTAGATTATTGTCAATTCGTCATTCATGAAATAATGATGAAATCATTAGGAAACTGAGCAACTAGCAGAAGCTTAATGAATAGAATCACGTTTCATTTTGTATCCCTATAGGTATGAGCGAGTTTTTTATTTATTATTTTTTCCTGATTATCTGTGTTTAGGAAATGATGTTTATTATCAGATTTTTGATGAGTATGTAGTTTTTTTTTTTTTATTATAACTTTCCGCTCGGCACAACGACGACAAGGTTATGCCTGTGGTGATTGATTATTGCGACAGGTTTAGCACACGCGCACAATAGTAGCTATATTCTTATATTTTACGGTATATAAGTTTGTAGATGGATCTAGGACGTGTGTGTAATACACTGCCTCTTTTCGTAACTTAAGAATGATTTTACAATAAACCTATGAGTAAGACGTCTAGTCATCAAATCAACGCCATATTGGAATATTCGATTGGTGGAGAACCACGGTGTTAAGAAAATACAATAGGCGGTCAATTATTCGAACGAAAAATTGAAAATTATCCAATACGCCAATTTCGGGATATGCAATTCGATTATTATTCATTTATATCACTCTGTGTATTCTATTGGTAATAAAAAACCGACATTATCGCTCCCACGTGCCTCGATTCCACGATTCATCACAGTATTTCAGTCATAAGGGGCGATTTCATGCTGACGCTTCATACTCGTTTTGTGCGTCGAATTGGGTCACGTGACCGATTTTTAAATTTCGCGCCAAGCCGCAACACAGATAGCGCTACAAGCTGTGAAACTTCACGAAACAATAAATACCCACGTTGAGCCAGTGTAGTAAAACACATTATGCAAATATGCAGTGCATAGTTATGTATTAAAAATAATGAAATACCTGTATTAGTCGCTTTGGGATAAAATCCTAAAAGTCAATCTACATCAAAGGAGAAAAACACCCAAGTGTCGTAAAATAGGGAACGTATTAATATTCTCTACGTATTTTCGAGGGCTGAATTAACCTCATTCAAACGTAAGCATTAGACAAGGTTTTTGAGAATAAAAAATGAATTGAAGACGTCGTAGATATTTTGTTTTGAAATATTCTTACGGAATTTTAGATGATTGTACAAAGGCTATGTCTACTGCGACCGCTACTCGCTCTAAGGTCTTACCGGAGTTCAAGATTAAACTACGCAACAATACCATCGGAAGCTGTGGTTATCGCTGATAATGGTACCGTAGTTTGCTGGCATCCTGAGAAAGAGTTTCCATACGAATACACGAAACCATTACCAGCCGAAAAACCTGAAGAAAACTCCGTGCTTAGTGAACGAGCTAAAGAAGCTATGGCTATATTCAGAAAAAAACATCCTGAAATGATCCGTGACGAATTGTCCAAAATGACATTCACAACGAAACACAGATGGTTTCCAAGAGCTAGGGATAACAGAGCTAAGAACACACCACCGGAAAGAGAATATTTGTAATTTGTAATTAATTGAAAACAAAAAAAAAAAAACAGTTTTTATAGTCTGGCAATAAAGAAAAATCAATATTTATTTGATCTGATAATAAAGTGTTTGTGGTATGAAAATTATCCATTTCCTTATATTTTTTTTTTTTTATTCCCCTTGACTTGAAGTAGTCCAAGAATCATCAAGGGTGAAGTCTATAAAAGTCTATCATTATAGTATGTCACTCGTGAATACGTTCATATCAGAATTCAAATTGTGTTGGTTTAAATTTTTCATAACATTTTTTAACGTGCCAGACGCTGATTTGTTGATACGATTGCAATTATTGAAGAATCACATGGTCATAATTTATTGAAATTCATTGGATGGACATTCTCATAGCGTATTTATGTATTTGCAATATAAATCGGCCTCATAATACACCAGAATGGTCAGTCTAACTGTTAACGAAATTTTTCATTACTAGTCAATTGTCAAATTTACTATATTATATATAAAATATATTTGTGAGAATAAATTCTCATTATCACATACACGCTTATTGTACTTTTCTTATGTCCCAAGGCTTCGGCTCACTGTTATAGTCTCAGTACGGTTCACAGGGGCATTAAAATTATTAAATCCGTACAGATAATGAAACATATATCACATTCATCCTCGAATTTTAGGATACGTCGTAACGCCATTGTACACCTGTACCTATACTTTTACCCTGATTTCGGGTGTAAGGGAAGCGAGCCAACATCCCATAGAAACTTTTATATCTATAAAAAATCATGAAATGATCGAGATCAGAGATTAATATACCATATAAATGAATTTGAACGTTTAACGATCTCTCAATTAGAATTATAAGCTTTCAACACATTAGAGCTACTAGATAAAAAAATCTCCGTTGTCATGTCGTTTAACATTACCTGCAACGATTTTAGTTAATTCATATTTGTATCTATTATAGTTATACTATTTACACATTTTATTATTTATTAATAAGGCTTCAGTCCAAGTGAAATCATCGCCCAATATCGTCAGGGCTCAATTGTCTCTCTCCTTCATTAATCAGAATATGCATTGCTTTGTATAGCAAGTAGACACCAAGGGTCCTTTTTTGATGATGACTCCAAGTCGAAGCTACGCCGTAGTAATCTCCCGATTTAGAATTCTTCAATCTATCCAAACCCAAGGCTTCAATCATTGCAGCCTCTCGCGTGTAAGCTTCGACCGGAATTGTATTTTGGAAAAAATGAAGGCACACAACTCCGCAGTTACTTTTCCAAATGTCCAATATACAGTTTACTTTTTTATCGCTTGTATCTCTCTTTCCTTTCTTCCATTCGCCATACGCCTCGTATAAATGGGCGTACGGCCGGGAACGCCGACCTTTACCGACGTAAAATATTGACGACAAAAATGTTCCCCAACTTTCGATAAGAGTTAATGCATCAGCTCGACGTGGTAGATTATCTGTTATTCGAGGATCCATGAGAAGGTAATTGAACGACGACTTTGTCGTACCTTCTCTCCATCGTCGGGTTGGGTCGGGATTAGAAAATTCGCGGAATACTTGTTGTTCCAATGTTTCGTAAGGCGATAAATCTTTCATCCAGCTATCCGAGCGCAAGGTTCTTTCAATCTCTGCGCTGAATTCTGGAACAAACAACCGACATTGTATCGTACACATAATTGTGTCATAATTATTACATTGCAGAATCATATGGTTCAAAATATCCATTTACTCGGTGGAACGGCGATCGTTACAGATGGCGGAGCTGGCCCATTTTTCTGAAGTTTTCTGAGCCGTTTCAAATAGACGTGACGAGTCGTGGCCGTTATAGGGCCGGGGGGATGAGAATCCAATTTTGTTAATTCTTTACGCAAAGTTTCACTGTCCATGATTAACAGTGAATGCGGCAGACTTGACACGCAGGACTCCATCGATTCATCTTATCAATGAAAAAAACACAACAGTGACATAATTGATAAAAACCAACAGTAGATGTGAATTACACATACAAAAGTTTTATACCCCGTGTGGTGAGAGTTGAGTTCCCATACATGACCATTGACTTAGTAAAAATAAATCGAGTATTTACCAATGGTGTTGAATCAATTAAATACAGAAGGAGGAAAGGAGAGAAGATATTCGCGTCCTCTGTCTAATAAAATAATGGCGTATAAGCGATTGTATAACTGTGCATGAACAGTGTAATACGCATGCCCGATCAGATTAGATTAGCACGTAAAGGCTGTAGTCCATATTTGGTACACTCGGCTGTTTGCATATACGTTCGAAACAAATATTTAGTCCAATTTTACCGAATCGATGATACGTGCATACATTTTACAATAGTGAATTATAATACCGGCAGAAATATTAGTTCTTGGCTTATTTTTAAATTCAGAGAATCACTTTGAAAAATACAGTTCTATGAGGAACAATACTGGTTTTTAGACATTAGATCAGCGTAAAAAGTAGTGAAAATGAACATTTTCAATAATATAATTAGAAATTTCGGTCAACACACATGAATCATTTATTACTCGATGAATTTCTATTTGTATAACAAACTTACCATCGAGGGATTGGCTGCTCCTACCAGATGACGATGGGACTCCATCTTCAGGCTTAATCATTGGAATACTGAAACATGGTTTCGAAAAATTAGAACAGATTTTCCCAGAAAGAATAGACGAATTTTTAATTCAATAATCATTGTTATCAATTATGTGCTGCCCCAGTCAGTTTAAGAACAATGGAACCGGTATATAATTACCTGACTGGTGTGATCAATAAACGACGTTCCAAGAGTATTACACCTTCCTCCGCATCTTCATATTTGTATTCTTCTTCAACGCTGACAAAAGAAGCGTAGCTCGAGTTGTCGACGCTTGATGAAACATCTGGAAATACGGAGCAGGTCTTTCCGCTATCTGGTGGATAGCTTTCCCCAGCTAATCGAGATGATGGGAACTCAGACTCAGACTTCAACATATCACTCCCAAGGACTGCTCTGTTCTTTAATGATTCTCCCGATGTGATCGATAGACCAGGGTCACCAAAATTCAGCGAATCTGTTGGATCTCTAAAGTAACTACTGGGCTCTGATGATAAGAGAGAATCATCAATTTCCTTTGAGTTAGACCCTTTCAAACAGGCGGTCAACGGCATTGCGTTATCACTTATTTCCTTTCTAGTTTTCAAAGGATTTGTGAGACCACTGGAGCTCGCAGGAAAATTACCGACAAGTATATTTGAATAAGGTCTGAGATTCCGGGGTATGTTCACATCGTTGATTATCCCATCGGCATCGCTTGTCCTGACAGAACTGCCGTCGTCATCAACTCGCTGGAAGAAACCAGCGATTATATAAGAACCACGTGGGTTGTTGTATGACCGCAGAGAACCAACACCGGTAGCCTTGCCTTCGCTTGTTTTCGTAGAATCCGTGAGCTTATGTATTCCTGAAATCTGGGAGCTCTCTGTCGACGTCAAATTATCCAAATTCATTCCCACGTTGAGATGATTCAGGTGATTGTCAACAACAATTTTTGATGTCATATTCTCCGCAGCAATAGAAGACTCAGAGCTGGTCGCAGTCTCGATTAACTTCGCAGTTCTAGGGAATTTTTCAACTCTTTGAACATTCGTACTCTTTTCGCAATCATCGTCATACATCGTCTCCTCTAACTTTATCGCAATGTTTTTAGACAGAGCTCTTCGATCGAGAAATCGATTGTTGATTTCCATGTCGGGCGAGAGGCCTGCAGCATCGAAGTACTCGCTTTTGCTGTAAGTTTTGTTAAGCGGAGTCGGTGGTAAACGCGCCGTTGAATACAAGGGTGTCAAAGCATTGTTTTTTCTTCCTGTTGAAGACTGTTTTTTTTTCTTCGCTGAATCAGTGAGGTTTGGAGTCCGTGTAGTCTTCTTTGACCAGGTTGGAGAATCGAGGAATTTCCCTGGGCTAGATATGGGCGTTTTTATTGTACCATGATACCGCAAGTCTGACTGTTTAACAAAGCGTGAGAAATTCTTCCCGCTGTTCCCATTGCTGAGCACTTTGTCAGGTGTTGGTGTTTTGCAGTTCTTTCCATACCCGGTAGGTATTCTCTTGAAATTTTTAGCCGTAGGTGTGCATCCGCTAGCGAATGAAATCTTTTTCCTTTCTTCTCGCAGCTTATGATTATTGGTCGGTGTTACAATGAGATTCGGGGACTTGCTGACAATCGAACAGTCAGGTGAATACGCAATTTTTTTGGAAATATATTTACTCGGCGTCCGTAAACCGGCTCTGTTGTCATTTGACGAGAACTTTCCACTCATTGGCGTCGTTCTAGCATTCAAATTGGATATTTTTTTCCCCGACACAGTTGTAGGTGTTTTTTTTATTTCAACTAACGGTGTTCTCTTCGAACAAGATCTCAAAGGCGTTTTGTGAACGAATTTATTTTGCCCGATAATTTTCTTATTATCCCTAGGCGTCGTCTTCGGCGATTTAATGTTACGGTTTTCTATCCCATTATCTCGTTCCAATTTTATTAATTTCTCATTGCTTTTTGGTGAACTTATCCGCGGCATATTTTCGCCGACTTTTTGCGGCTGTACACGAAACGATGCCTCAATAACAGGATCATTGAGATGTGAAATAGAGGACCGATTGTCACATATTGGAAGATTTTTCTGCGGCAAAATTTTATCTACCTGTTCGCATTTATCCTCATTTCCCAACTTGGATGCGACACGTCTAGGATTTTTCCGAGGAAGACACCTCCGATGTCTTTTGACATTCACAAATTTTTGAAACGAGGTAGAGGATTCGTCCGCAGTCGTCGTAATTGTAAAATCAATATTAGCAGGATTCTTGCCGCACCATTCAGAGACGTGATTTTCGCTCTTTGGAAAATGACCAGCTTGTTGATTCAGATTCTTTAACAAATCGTCGTTATTGTTCGAAAGTCTGCTCGTACGAATGGCTGGAACATCACCAACAGCCGTAGCAAATGAGTCCTCAGAGACTGCATATTCAGCCACTATACCGCCGTTGCTCACCAGTATTTTATCTGCATCGAGAAATTTGGAGATAAATTATAACAATGAGGGATAGGGGTGCAATGATAAATGATAGGATAACGCAATGTGCAAATAAAATTTCTATAACTCGATCATCCTGAGAAAATACAAGAATACAAACACAAACACGGACACGGATACAAAATCCACTGAAAAGGACTCCTTTGACTAGGCAAGAAGAGATCTATTCATTAACATGCATATTTTTTCAAATTTTGAAGAGTTTCTCGATTTCAAAGTGACATACATGCATGCATGTATACCAAAACATACAATATAAGTCAGCAGCTTTCCTCACCCAAGACAATGTTGTACTTCGGATCCAAATCCTCTTCAAAAGACTCGCCACAATATTTTCCAAGTGTGGTGACGGCGTCGTAATGAGCCTCATCAAACGCGTAATGAAAAGGACATCGTCCGTCCTCATCCAGCAAGAGAGGATCACCGCCATTGGACAGTAGGAGTTCGAGTACACCAAGACGACCCCAGGCAGCGGCCACATGTACTGGAGTCATTCCATCCACTGACCTAATTTTGATTATTAAAATACAGCATTAGGTGATTCAGATTTTTCAGAAACTTTGGAGTTCAGGACAGTAAAAACCTGAACCAAATGAACGGACTGTATCATAGTGAAGATACTCACTTGACATTTGGATTTCCACCATGACGAAGAAACAGCTTTGTTACTTCCTCGGCAAATGTTTCCGAGTCATTACCAACAACCAAATGAAACGGAGTGATACCTTGAGAAGGTATCAGCACGTTAGGGTCTGCCTCTTTGTTTAATAGTAGAGTCGTCACTTGCCTGCATAAGAAACCCAACATACTTGTGTTAAAAATAAATGAATATCTGGGCATATCTCATCATTATGAGGAAATATTTCTTTTGTTTCATATTGGAGAAAAAAGAGACGCTATAGCGAGTTATATTCGAAAATGAATGTCAAATGTCAACAACAACGAATTGTTATCATTATCTAGCTGGTATGTATGTTATATCTTGTATTTATAACCTAATATGAAATGTCATCTGCATGTAACTGCAGCGAGCGCCCGGTGTGTTAAAAATAAATAAAACAAAACATAATAACGTGAGAGGATTAATACTTGCATAATATTGTTGTCTTCTAAACCGTCGTAAAGAGACGAGGCTAAAAACAATTCGGCCTTTGCCTTCGGCGTTGAAAGCATTTTGATTTTTGATTTTTATGTAAGACGAGTGATTATTATTAATCGAATTTTTAGATGTTGCGTATTGAGTGCATCGTGCTACTATACAGTCGGAAATCAGACTCCGTTAATTATCGGGTTAATCTCTTCTATTACAATATTAATCATTCAAATAACTTCAAAACACCGGGTACCGTTAATTATCCAATAATGCGGGTGTGCGGGGGTTATCACTCGTGCCATATGTATTGCCATCTCTTGACCGCTTTCTAAACTAGTCGCTAATAAGTTAATAATGGAGTGACGTGATTGGTCGTCGCATATCATACCTATCTGAAGTAAGCCCGCGACTTTTTTGCGCAATTGCTCTTTGATTTCACTGAATTGCTAGTTTTTCCCACGAAGTAAGTTTTTCCTCATAGCATATCCTCCGCATGCATACGAAAATTCTCTGAAATTTCAAGGAAAGCCCCGCATACATCTAATTCCTAGCGGATACGGGAACGGGTACGTATTCGTCTTATGTAGACCGGTCTTTACAGGGTATACCCACAAAAACACGACATTGTGTTCACGAACAATAATCTAATGAATATGAATGAAATAAATATGAATCTTGCTTCGACTTCTTCTCTTCCTTTCGGTTATACCTATTATTCCGATTTAATGAAACAACTAACTGTATAGAACATAAAATTCAATGTTTCAATGTTTCAAGGTTTGAATTATTTTATATCGGCTAAACACTTTAGATTTCTTTACTTTTTATTCAAATAATCAACAATGTGATACAACAATATAACATAATGTTTACTTTGCATTTCTGCATACGTAATCATCTAATTCTAATATATCTTGTATACTACCTGTACAAGCTTCGTCGCAACCGTAACCATATTACTTATACGTGAATTTTTTTTTTTTACTTTTTTTTTTTCTTCTTATTATTTTATCTTTTTATTGTTGCATTGTAACGTAAGTTTGTTAGAAATCGAATAATACTAGCGCAACTTGTTATCCGCCAAATACGTTACTCCATTAAAATCATGTTATCTTGATAACAATCCTTATCTTCTTTTCACAGATAGCTCTATCATAACAAGAATAACGTTATTGGCGGTTTGTAATTAGTTATTTTATTTTTTTTTTTGTTTTTCAAAATAAGCAAGGGTTTGAAGACACGGTAAATTGCCTTCTGTGCCAGATTTAAAATGAATATTTAACGTACTAAAAAAACACTACATATATAATGTAGTACCTAATTTCTATGAAATTGCACAATTTTCCTGTACGCGATACACAAGCATACAGATATTGGTAGAAAATATTCACCCACAATCTATGGGGGCGATTAATGGCAGAAGAAGTCTACAGTTCTACTATGGACACTATAGTACAGGGTTGTTTTTTTTTTTTTCTATAGTTGTAGGGTGTTTGAATTTTTTTTAATTTTTCTTTTTTTTATCACACGTTTGTCTCTCGATTATTATTTCAATCATTAAAGTTTGAAATTTAAAGAAATAAAATATTTCTATTTAATATTGGGCATTAATAATTATACCGAATTAATAAGTTAATTTTCATAATTGTATGTAATATAAATTAGATCAATTTTTGATTGTTAATTAATACATATATAGCGTGTATGTATACTGTATATTGTATATTACATAATCTAGAAATCCAGTTATCTTAGAGGACAGGATACAGAGACTGTGAAATCAATGTGAAGGGTAGCAATGATGTTAAGCATGTAGATATAATCGAGAACCTTCAATAACACGTCGACAATATCGTTAATAAAACGATTTAGTACGTCACTAAACAGTAATAACTTCGACAATTATCATCTGTACTTTCCTTATAGCCTAACTATGGATTATTTACAACGACGGGTGGTGTTTTATGCATTGAGTTTGTATTAATGCGGCCTTATATTTAATTAATTTAAGTTAAACTAAAATCGCGTCCTAGGACGTGGCTTCACCAGCTGCGGATGACGACGGCAGCTGCTGTGGTACAAAATTCACAACCTCGTGGTATACAAGTTCTGAATAAAAAATCAGAAAAATGTATCATTTTCGACAATCGATCATTTGGTTCAAAGAAAATTATAATTAAAAAAAATAAGAAAGAGTATCAAAATGTCTCTTCAATATATAGAAATAACAAGCGTAGATACATACCCTTCCATTTCTCAACGGGCAGATCCATATCTTCAAAACTTTGATCGTATGGCAAAGATACAGGCTCGTCTGTGGGATCCGCGTATTGAGCAAGATATGCATGTGCTAAGGCTCGTTCAGCCGTTATTCTTCTTTCCGCATCCAATTCCAACATTAGTTCCAATAAGTTGATTGCTGTAATAGATAGAATGAGAAGTTAAAGCTTATTAATATATTGACAATTATTTATATCATTGATCATCCATCATCGTCATATCAAATAGCAATGAGTACTCATGCAACAATTTACAATTGTTTACTGGAAAACTAGCGCTGGCTGCTTTTAGTTCTGTATCCTTTCATCTAACATAATATGAAAGAAGTTTTTCTTACCCAACGGATTAGCTCCACGAAACACTTCCTTGAAATCCTTTTTTTTAAGCGGAGGTAAACTCTGAATATAATTTCTGGCCTGAAATATAATTAGACAGTTACCAAAGTTAAATTAAAGATTGTGCCTAAGGCTGTTATGGGTATAATGTTAATTTTATAGAATTAAAATCACTTTAGTTTGTAGCGACGCGCTTTAAGCATTAATCTGTAATTAATTATGAAAAAATTCAGTTACAACTATCGAACTTTTCCCACTTTGCGTTTAAACAATTCAATCTTGTTAATAATTAAACAATTCATTTCGATCGTGCACAAGCTTGCTTCAATAATTCAAGCAGAAAACATCGTCAACCTCCGCAGGCTTTCTAATAATAATCATTACCGTATCATCAATCATCGGTACGGTCTCAAAGTTATGTAGGCGGCCAGAAGATTCATATACTGTAAATTCTTTGTTGAAGATATAGCTAACTTTTTAACAAATTTTAACTGCGCAATAAAGAGTGAGAAAGTTTTTCTCGATACTTGACGGACCTATTACTCTGCCACGTAATAGATGATAAGAAACTCTAGCGTTATTTGATCAACGATGTCCTATTTACCTCTTGGCTGGTAATTTTGGCTAAAGTATCTTCTGTGGGTGTGCCACAGAGCACAAGTACTCGCGTTAGATGATCAATGTCTGGCAAGCGTTAAGGTATTATGCGTTAAATCACGCTCCAGTCAATTGTTGAATAGAGTTTATACTTTCGCTCAGAGTCGACGAGTCTTAATAGTAATATAGCTACGTTATAATCAGTCGTTCGGTTGGTTCTTTGAAGGTTTAAAGTTCGCGGGTAACACCCAGCTCACACAACTAATCCAACAATTTGAAATTATTGTAGATATGGGTGCAAATTTCACAAATTCCGCTCTCATTCATCAGCATAATAAATTCTTACATAATGTGCGATTAAACGTCTTGATATTTGCCAAAGGTAATGTTAGGTAAGCCACAAGTGTAGATAACTTGTTTCTCCAAGTTAGTTTCAAAGCCTCGACGATTTTGTGTTAAGAAACTATAGAAAATTTGTTAAGAAAATTCATGCGCCGCAAAAGTTAGAACATGCAAAGTTTACCTTACCTTAAGATTTGAGTAGTGGGAGCCAATATTCTGTTACTTGCTTTAAAACCTTGAAAATTGCACCGTTCGCATGATTACAAGAGGTTTCAGCTATTTTCTCAAATCTACGAAATCTGTCTGAGAATTTACCAATTCATGTTAAAACTTAACGCTACCTCGTTCAGGACTCTGAATTAATATCGGATCGATGATAATTACAAGGTATAAACTTATGAAGATAGAAATGTTGAATCGCTCAAACATTGACGTCAAAGCCAGCTCGAATTAACATTGTATAAAAGAAATGTGTTCGTCGCAGAAACCTCTGTATAATTAGGGTAGCATTTAGTAGCATTTGGTAGCATTTAGTAGTTCGACAACACTCACCGACTCTGATGATATTTTCTGCATGAACTCGTCTCGTGGAGTGCCCAGTATTTCCATAATAAGATTCAGTTGATGAATATCTGCTCTTGCTAAGGCTCCACTAATCATGCGCGACTCTTTTTGAGTCGACGCCGTACAAAATATGAACATATCTTATGTAAATTTATACCCAATTCAGATGATCGTTGTACCCAGTTATATGCATTCTCATAACTGGTACATTTACTACATTCATAATATGAAAAAACAATCCATAATAAATTTGTTTAAGATCACTCAAAGCGCGGCTATAAATTTTTCGGTTTGATCATTCCTGAATTGGGTATAACTAAAGCGAAGCAATTAGAGCAAATTGTGACCCCGGATTGAATTTTTTTTTTTTTTTCATCTATTGCGTTTACAAACTTTCAATGCCAAATTTTGTGAATAAGTATCTACGGATATCTTCTATTCTATAACAGTGAGAAATTTCGAAAATCACTACTATTCAAAGATAAGACTGTAAGATAGCGTTCCTCCATTGAAATAAATTTCAGGAATTGAACGCATCTTGTAATCGAAAGTTTGTTCACGAGCAACTGGTGTTATAGAAAATCCTGTGGTATCTCTGCCTTGATCATTTTTTGTTTGAATTGTTTATGATCTTCATTGAGGACATAACAAACGAGGGTAAATTAGTTGATAATATCATAATAAAGGGCGAAATATCATAGGATTTACTGTACCAGTAACGTTCTTATGATAAACGTGATTTATTTCCTGGCAGACCCTTAGCAAAGAAGCAACAACTATTACGATACAATGATAACGTGATGAAAAAAAAGACATATAATCATAGAAGCATGCTGTTTCCAAGCTCAAGTTAGATAACAAAGTGCGTGCTACCTGCCATGGCTCTGACAATAAAAACAAACCGACGAATACTATCTCCCAACGTTCATGGTACCAAGACGTTTCTTCGACGACTGAGTAAACAGTTATTCCTTAAAAAGTCTTTCGAAAGGATACGATCTGTTCCTGGGAATAACGTCCTTCCGGTCAGCAATTCAGCCATTATACATCCGACAGACCAAATATCAACTAAAATTTCATTCATTTATATAAAATTGTATCAATGTTTTTACACAAAACATTCAGAGGATGTTCCAAGAAGAAATACGTCCTATTCTGCCTTAGGAATGAAAAGACCAAAACACAAACCACAAGGGAGGACAGAGAAAACAAAAGAGAGACAATGCGATGGGAACATCCCCTCTTGAAATATTCCCCTGCGATAAATACCAGTCTGATTGTAGTGCATCCAGTTCAGCATTATTTCCGGGGCTCTGTACCACCTTGTCGCCACATATCCCGTCATTTCGTTTTCTGTTGGCCGGGCTAGACCAAAGTCCAATATCTTCAATTCGCAGTCCTCGTTAACAGCAATGTTGGATGGTTTCAAGTCCTGAAAAACATGACTGTATTTCTTCCCTTCTTCCAACCGACAACTTCATTTCCATGGGCTAAATTTGCTATCATCTTTAACTTCTATCAGTAATGATCATTAGAACATAGTCATTGGTCTTCTCTTATTTCTAGCTGTGCTATAACTTATCGATATTGCAATGCCGCAGTGATTAGTGACTCAAATTTACCCTGTGAATAATCCCTGCAGAATGGATATACTTCAATCCCCTAAGAATCTGGTATACAAGAAATTGAACATGGTCGTCACTGAGCTTCTGCGTTCTTACAATATTGTTCAAATCGGCTCCCATCAAGTGTGTTACTAAATATCTGCAACAAAAGGGTGAGCTCAGTATCGTGTATACTCAGCTGTGTCGCTTCACCACAATACTTACACATGCTGAAAGTCTGGCAGCGTTCCGGACGGATGGAATACATCAAGGAGGCCGATTACCTATAAAAATATTTACTCCTATCAAGCCGTGTGCCTACTTCTACTTGTCTCAAGTTTCAAACTATTGCCCAGAACTTACATTCTCATGATTCATGTGCTTCAGCATACGTAATTCTCTATATGTTCTCTTGGCGTGTACAGCAGATTGGAAAGGGCGTGCCAACTTTTTTATCGCTACCTTTTGCCCGTTTTGTCCGTCTACTGCAGAGCTGTGAGAACAGAAACAAAAAGCGCTTTTCTAACAGCTAATAACAACTTTTAAGATAATATATCGTCCATGAAGAGTTGAGATCAAACCGATCTAAACAAACCATTCATTCATTCGCAGAGTGCCATTCATCTAATTTCAAAAAACAAATTATAAAATAATCTCAACAATCTGAAGAAGAATCAGGATAGGTAGTAGAGATTAAATTTTTTGGATACCATCCCGAGCTCGCCTAGTAAGTAATCTAATCAGTTGATCGTTGGATTTGTCAGATAAATAAACAGCGTTAATCCATTTGTTCTGAAACCTGATGATGAAAATTTGTGAATTTTATGAAATTCCAGCATTTAAATGCAAATTCTTGTCTTCTCATGTTAGGAGTGTAAAAATGACATGCATGGGTCTAGGAAAATGATGTTTTTAAATAGTGGATTAGAAACCACTGTGAGGGAAATGGATAGTAAAAAATCTTAATATAGCATAACAATTAAGCTACAGCCAAATAATGGCTGTATTATGCAAGTAGGGTAGTATCTGCAATGTCACCTGCGCTTGGGACAGTGAATACTATTAATAATCCATAAAAAATAGAGAAAAATGTTAAGACTATTGCGGCATTGACCAAGGGTAGGAGGACAGGTCGTTCTTTAGAATGATAACAAGTGTTAAGTTTATTGCTCTAAGGTTTATGAAATTTAAACTACATCCCATATCGTGAATATTCTATTAAATATAATTTACAAAGTAGAGAGTTGACAGCTGCCAAGAATAGATGGCCAGCTCATTTTTCTCTCTGGTAGTCCGGCAGGCAGGTAGACAGACAGGTATGTAGGTAGGTAGGCGGAACAAAAATAAAAACTATATTTCAGGAGTATATTTTGGTCCCTTGGTGCCGCATCGGATGTTCAATCGAACGATGAATGATGTGAAATTTAGTGACGAAATGGTATAACCTAAAGTAATCTCTTCCGTGAATAAAGGTATTGAGGAATATATCTTACCAAACCTGCCCGTAGGCGCCTGAGCCAACTGGTGTTAGCATTTGATAACGTTCCGGGACTTCCCATTCCGTTCGATTTATTTCTACCTTATGAAATCGCGGCATGTTTGTTAGGTAGTCCTTTGACGCACTTCACCTGATGATTTGAAACGTTTTTTTAAAAAACTATCACCGTTTATTTCAAGTCAAAACAATCAGCGCTAACAGGAGATCAGTGAACATCGCCAGTACTGCGGCCATTTCCAAATTCCAATATCGCAATTACATTTACCGCAGGATTTAGCGTGGAGAACCACTGGCTTTAATGCAAATTACGCATGCGCGTTACGAAACAAATGCTAGTAGCTAGTGCGCGCGGCGAAACATCGTGCATCACGTAAAACTCGAGATCTTTGGACCAGTGGCGGGGGGAATGAGGGATGTTCATGTTCAGTCGCGTCAAAATTAAAAGGCGCTCGTTGTATAGAAAAATAGAAAATAATACATGATCGCTAACAGTTTACAATGGCCGATTTTAGTGAAGATCTATTCGAAGTGTTCGAAGAGAGTACCGATGACGTCGTCGAACTACCGACTGAAATTATTACTCCGAAATTATCGGTGACGAAGATAAAGTAAGACGAATTTATATCATCACATAACCTAAAAATCCAACAGCACATGGACTTTGATATGATAAGTAGGACCATGATACTAACAGAGTTGAACAATTTTTAGGAAAGATGAACAGTCCGAACCCGCCGTTAAACGAGATCTTGACGATGATCAGGAACCAATTGGGAAAAGACAGAGAACAGACTCCGTCACAGATGACATAAAGTATGTATAGATGAACTCAATTTGTATATTTTTTTTTTCTCTATTTTTGGTGTTTTTAAACGTTTTGAAAAAAAACTTTACGCTTCTTTGGCTTTAAAATCACCTTTTTATGGTTGAAGACCATATCGCATCAGTTGCGTGATGTGTTTTTAACTTATCTTCCATAAAATCGAATTTATTATTCAGTTTAGAAGAATTGGCACCGCGTATAACAATCCATACTATAGAAACCATAGAGTCTTGTACCCATGAAGTAGCTGTACCACCTGGCCAGGACTACACGCCTTTAGAAAAGAAGACCGTGCAGCCAGCCAAGGAATACAAATTTGTTTTGGATCCCTTTCAAAAGGAGGCAATTTTGTGTATAGAAAACAACCAATCTGTACTTGTCTCTGCTCATACTTCGGCCGGAAAGACGGTTGTTGCGGAGTACGTATTTCTGTGTATTTTTCTGAATTTTCAATAACGATACTTTTTCCGTTCAAAAATTGAGGATGTATTTACGATTGTAACTCACTTTTAAACAGATATGCAATAGCATGCTCTCTGAGGGATAAACAACGAGTAATATACACCACGCCAATCAAGGCTCTGAGCAATCAAAAGTACAGAGAATTCTTTGAGGAGTTTAAAGACGTCGGTCTCATCACTGGCGATGTAACGATCAATCCTACAGCTAGTGTCCTCATCATGACTACGGAGATTCTGAGAAATATGCTTTACAGAGGATCCGAGGTACGCCGTCGTAGCATTTGGAATCGATAGATTTCTTCAACCCCAAAATCAAAGTTTATTTTTTTAGTGAATTCTGCTTCACTCCAATGAAGTAATAGCTTGCGCATTGATATTCTGTTTGGTATAAACAAGTTCACTAATTTGGATGACAATAAATGTTCACAGGTAATGCGAGAGGTGGGCTGGGTCATTTTTGACGAGATACATTACATGCGTGACAAAGAAAGAGGTGTTGTATGGGAAGAAACGTTGATCCTACTTCCAGATAATGTTCATTATGTATTTTTATCTGCAACCATACCAAATGCGAGACAGTTTGCTGAGTGGGTCGCTCATTTGCACAATCAACCTTGTCATGTGGTGTACACTGATTATCGTCCAACACCTCTGCAACATTACATGTTTCCTGCTGGTGGTGATGGAATTCATTTGGTCAGTATCGTCGTTGAGGTACAAAATTGTAAGCCCATTCAATCTGTGTCTAATTATTCGATAAAACTATAACTTGCAGGTCGTAGACGAAGGCGGTGAATTTAAAGAGGAGAATTTTAACAGAGCTATGGCTTGTTTGCAACAAGGAGGCGAAGCATCGAAAGGAGACCAAAGAGGGAGAAAGGGTGGGATTCGGAGCAACGCTGGTCAATCCAACATCTTTAAGATTGTGAAGATGATTATGGAGAGAAACTTTGCCCCGGTTATAATATTCAGCTTTTCTAAAAAAGACTGCGAAGTTTATGCCATGCAAATGGCAAAATTAGATTTCAATACTGTCGATGAGAAGAGACTGGTCGACGAAGTATTCAACAACGCGATGGACGTGTTGAACGAAGAAGACAGACGTCTACCTCAAGTGGAAAACGTACTCCCACTGCTCAGGCGTGGTATAGGAATTCATCACAGCGGTCTTTTACCCATATTGAAGGAAACTATCGAAATATTGTTCGCCGAAGGATTAATCAAGGCTTTATTCGCTACGGAAACGTTCGCCATGGGTCTTAATATGCCGGCAAGAACCGTACTGTTTACAGCGCCCAGGAAATTCGACGGCAAAGATTTCCGGTGGATCACCTCAGGGGAATACATTCAAATGTCGGGTAGAGCTGGTAGGAGAGGCCTTGACGAGAAAGGAATCGTAATTTTAATGATCGACGAGAAAGTCAGTCCAGCCGTGGGCAGAGATATTGTACAGGGGAAACCAGATCCGATAAATTCAGCATTTCATCTAACGTACAACATGGTTTTAAATCTGTTGAGAGTGGAGGAAATAAATCCTGAATACATGCTGGAGAGGAGCTTCTTTCAGTTCCAGAATCAAGCTAGCATACCAGAGTTGTACAACAGTAAGTATCCAACTATTCAGTTTACAAATTTATCTCTGCAATGATTGTCTCTATTTTATTCTTTGCATGTTCATTTCAGAGGTAAAAAAGCTACAAGAACTGTACGATTCTATAGTGATTGAAAAATTCGGCGAAGTTTCGTCCTATCATCACATCAGGGATCAACTAGACAAACTTGGAACAGACTTTAGGAGTTACTTGACCAAACCGGAGTACCTTGTTCCGTTTTTACAACCCGGTAGATTGGTCAAGGTGCTTAGCTATTCTGTTATCCTTTTAGACTTGTTTGCTTTCTTGCAAAACAAGGTTTTCTCAAATCAAAGTCATTCAGGTAATATATATCTTTGAATATTCACAGGTGAAAAATGAATCGTCAGAATTCGACTGGGGAATTATTGTCAATTTCAAAAAGAAGAGTCCGAACAATCCAATGAAAGAGAAGACTGTGATAGTCGTGGACATCCTGCTTCATATATCCAGTAAATCTACCGAAGGGAATCCTCTACCATGTGCTGACGGAGAAGACGGAGACATGGAAGTCGTTCCTGTATTGCAGTCTCTAATCTCGCAAGTCAGTTCACTGAGGGTGTTTTATCCCAAGGACTTGCGGCCGGCTGATAATAGGAAAAGCGTATTGAAAACTATCCAAGAAGTTAAGAAACGATTTCCGGACGGTCCTCCGTTATTGAATCCAATAACTGATATGCATATCAGTGATTCAGGGTTCAAAGACGTAATTAAAAAGATCGAGACTTTAGAGGAGAGATTATACGCCCATCCAATGCACAAGGTAGCAACAATCTGATTCTTTAGCTCCTTCGCCATAGTTTATCTCTGAATTTTTATTCTAAATTTTGTCTGATACAGGATCCCGAGCTGATAGTCCTGTCGGAGCGCTTCTTGCACAAAGAGAAGGTCTGCGAGGAGTTAAAACAGGCTAAGGCTGAGTTAAAACGTGCGAAATCCGTGCTACAAATGGACGAGTTGAAATGTAGAAAACGGGTTTTACGAAGGATGGCGTATTGCACCGCGGCTGATGTAATCGAGCTAAAGGGTCGCGTAGCTTGCGAGCTGAATGGTGCTGACGAATTGTTAATGACTGAGATGATTTTCAACGGGTTATTCAACGCGTTGAATGTGCCGCAGATGGTGGCTCTGGTCAGCTGTTTCGTTTGCGATGAGAAGAGCAACGAGATGCCGAAAAGTACGGAAGAGCTTAGCGGCCCTCTGAGACAGATGCAGGATCTGGCTAGAAGGATAGCCAAAGTAACAACAGACGCAAAGTTGGAACTGGATGAGGAATCATATGTGGGAAAATTCAAACCTTTTTTAATGGACGTAGTTTACGCCTGGTGTAAAGGCGCGAATTTTTTGCAAATTTGTAAAATGACTGACGTATTTGAAGGTGAGATATCTTCATACGCTCTAAGAATTTTCGTTATACTAGCAACGATAATTAAATCCTATGTAGAATTTAGTATTGAACAAAATAGCCGCAAATAAGAGAAAACTTGGTTCGGCTCGACTGTTTGAGACAATAATTTGGGAAATGGTGCAAGTGTCTCTGATCGTTGATGTCTGAGATTAGAAGATTAGAAATGAACTTTAATCTCTCCCGAAATTTATCGTATATAGTCATGTAAAGCACACGTAACGTGAATAACAAATATTGCAATTTTTCCAGGTTCCATAATCCGATGTATGCGTCGCCTGGAAGAAGTTTTAAGACAGCTTTGCCAAGCGGCTAAAAACATCGGTAACTCGGACTTGGAGAATAAATTTAGCGAAGGTATAAAGGTGATAAAACGTGATATCGTCTTTGCCGCTTCTCTGTACTTGTAAAATAAGACTACTTTGAATTAACAATTGGTATACGACGAAGGATCGACTAAATGAATAACTTAATTACATCTAAATTTGTAAATCAGAAGATGTAATTAAGCGGAAAGAATTTTTTCGGCGAATGTTGTTCCGATAACGTGAGGAAAGAAATGAACATAAAAATTCTCCGTTTTATTTGTACACCTTTGAATTTCAACCTTTTAATAAACCATTGATAAACGGTTATTCCGTTTTTTAATCCTCAACGGTCTCATTATAATTTCTTACTATGTGGATTGTTGATGGAAAAGAAAACACCTGAGGATTGATGAATAAAGTTTATTGATGAAAAAAAATAAAAAATAACAGACGCTGTTTTACCCTTGGAACTATTATCAGCGTTATGAGTAAACCTGATAATATAAATTTTTGGCCGTTTCCGGTGCGGATTTAATACAGGTAGAAGATTTCGACGACCGTAGCGCCGACCAGACGTACGCGGTAAAATCGGCGATGTCTCCTCCTGCAGAGTGAACACCCCATCGGTTTCACCCCTTGCGCTGGCTTGCGGCTCGGTCGAGAAATGGCTTACGTAATACATACATGGAATAACGTAGAATATAGAAACGCGGAGAAGGGGGGGTGTTTAATCAATGATGTGGCGACTGCGCGGCGTAGGAATCGCACATAACATAACGGCGCGCGTCCGGGGACCGGGGCTGCTCGTAGCCGCGTTACTTTCCTCCAAAAAAGGTCTGCCTTCCTCCCCGGTCACCTCATCACACCCCCGCGTATGCCTCACGAAATCCTCGACCCCCGCTCGCCCCTTGTAACTCGGCCGCGCCCTGCGCCCCGCAACCCGCCAAACTACGGTGAACGTAGACCGCCGCGACGTAACGGCGTAGCGTAGTACGTAGTAAAAGGACTGCGCCCGCGCCCGCGCACGACAAAAGCTTAGGGTTCGAGATGGTTGTATTTTCTGGCTTGTGTTACTGACGAAAAAGCCAAACGAGACGCGTTAAAACTAACACAAATAATATACGCTACGGACATTAGGGAGGTTCGTACTACTATCGTGCGGGAATACGGGCACGTGAGGCTAATAGAACCGCGATCGAGTTCTTTGCATATAAGCTAACGGGGTGAGAGGTAGGATAATCCGTATCGGTGAGGGCGAAAACTATATGCCCAACGAATATCGGTTTATTATACTTGACATTTTTCGTAGGACTCTTCATTCCTCGATCGTTAAATACGGGCGTTTGTAATTTCCTTGATCATTAACGGTTTCTTCTTGAAGACCGAAGATCTTTACTCGCCGAAGTTAGGAAGTGGTTTCGGCTAGTTTCTTTCTCTAGAAAAATTCCAAACTTGATTTCCCCCATTTAGATGCTGATGGAAACGATTCGATGAACCCTCTGCGTGCAGAACGATAAGGGGGGTAAAGGGTGAATTAGGGAGGAAACTGCGTGACTCCAAATTGCATAAATTTCTTATCTTCGAACACGAGCTGGTCTGTCTTCGCCGGGACCCGCGGTACCCGGGATTTGAGTGAAAGCTGCTTTGATGTTTTTATCAAATAGAAAAACGCAAGAAAACTCATCGTGGATGGAGAATGGTGTTAAGAAGTGTTGCGGAAATTCGAGTGTGACATACGTATAATAGTAATATCCAATAATTGTAATAACATAATAGTTTTAATAAACAACTGATATAAAGATTCGCAATCGCGAATCCCGGCTTTTCGCAACTTTGAAAACTTCCATTACCCCCGTTTAAACTTACGTTTGCAACACTCTAGTGGATCACGTGTTCGCTACGAGCTTTGATAACGCTGTTATGTCGACGAAAAAAATCTCAGATATGCGGCCAGAGTTTTTGCCATGAGTAAAGCTTTTGTCTTATAAAATTGCGGGAGAGATAAATTTTGGCTGAATACCGGTTCGCATTTTCGTCATAACGCGAAAGGTAGAAGGTACCAATTCGAGATTATTAGCGAGAAGCTTATGATCGCAGATCACGTATTTTGAATCAAATGTATTTTCGATTCGGCATCAGTTTCGGAAATTAATTAATACCACAAGCAATTTTTGGTATTTAGTTTATAAGTAAAGTGTCGAGTGTCGAGAGTGTCGAGAGTGTCGAGTGCCGAGTGTCGACAAGATGGCTTTCGCTTGTGCGAAAATTTTATGTTTTGGCGTAATCCTACTTCTAAGGGCAGAGACTTCCCGCCAACAAGAAGAGGATATCCCACATAATGAGTAAGTATAAATTTGTCGATAGTGAAATTCTAGCGATCTGCACGTCTCGATTTCAATCACGGATAATATTGCTGCAGGATACACTGTTAGAAAAAATAATGTTTCAGGATGTCCACTATCATCTTTATGTCAATTTCAACACTTTTTTTTTTCAGTTAAAACAACGTTATCTTCACTTGAAAGACAAATTTTTCTGTTTTATCAAATGAAAAAAGTGTTGAAATCAACATAAAAATTATAGTCGACCTCCTGGAATATATTCTTTTCTAACAGTGTATATGTTTAATATCGGCTTGCCTCATTATATACTTATGTCTCAACGATATCTTATCATTCTTGACCTATCGATGAAGCTCACATCTCCATTCCATTTATTTATATAATCATATATCCATATATATTATAAATATCGATACACCCACGTTCTAATATATCGTAACACAGATTTGGAAAATTTTTCACTAAGCGATGATAACGGTTCACTATATTACCATTGAGAAGATAGGATTTTAGTAAATGAACAACTTGAACATAAGCTGCGAAACATTATTGTCATTCCATTTTTCAAAAAACAAAAAAAAAATTAAAATTTCTCAAATTTTGTAGAATACGACATATTAGAATGTGGTCATCGATATGGGTACAGGTACTATAGTATATTTGTGAGGATGTATTGTCTAAGAAGGATCGACCGAGGGTAGCGAGTTTGCGAAATTGCGATTTTTTTTTAATCATATAAGTATTCACCTTGTTCAAAAAATAGTCGAAAAAGCTTTATATAGCCGCTTGTTATAATATGAGTGCGAAATGTGGGTAACATCGTCCAAACCTCAGCTCTAAACTACAGTAAGATATCGCCGGCTATAAGTAATGAGAGACTGAAGTTCGAAGAAAAGTATCTATCTGTTAAAAGGCACGTTTCACACGTGCGATTTTACTTCGTAGCTTATTATATATGTATGTGAGAATTTATTTGCGAATTTATTTGAAAAAAAAAAAAATAAGCTCCTATCGATCGCACATAAAATATCATTAAGAAAATCGGTATAATTTCGCGCCAAACACACATTTGTAAAAAGCTCATCACATCGAGTTTGTTTAATTCAAACATCCCATGCAGTCGATGGCATATAGGACGAACTTTTTTTTTTTCTCGGTAGATACGATTTGTGCCAAGTTTTATATTACCCTGGAATATATTATATTCTCGAATAAAGTGATATGAGCTCTAAAAAATACACATACTGTTGTGCACTCCTTATACATCTTCTTATTATTCACTTAATAATTTAGGCTTTCTTCGCAAGTTCGTTGTCGACAATCCTATAGCGTTGCTCCACTCTTCTGTTCATTCTGATAAAATGATTATGGTCATATCGGTTAACTTAATGATTATAGTTGCAGGCATGTTTTCCGAATTGATGAATTGATGATAAAATGAAATTCGATTAGAGATTTGTATTCAAAATTTGATGAGGTATAACTGTATCGGTATTAAAGTATATCGTCCCATTGCAGTTACTTTCTTAGCTCAAAATCAGAATCAGAATCAGTCATTCGTGGGGTCTTCTCAATTCCTTGGCTAATATACCCTATCCCTTCTCCGTGGATATGACAAACCGTTTTCAATTAAACTTGAAGCCCATCTCGTCAGGCAGCTCTAGTGTTTTGAGCGCTCCAAGTATCTCGAGTGTTTTCAGTGTAAATGAAAGGGGGACCACCGGTATAAGGGGGAGATGGACAAAGGTTGAGCGAGTTGAAATCCGCGAATAATTAATTGCCAAGATGCAATACAGAGAATATCTTGCAGGACGCTTTATACACAAATATATTGCCATTATATATCCAACCGATTGTATGAATGGCACATGGTGAAAATAATTTGTACACTTGAGCAGCTACATTGCGATCTTTTAAAATTCCCTCACTGGCGTTTCTGCAAATAAAAATGATCCCTCATTTTCTTAGATTTAGGGAATCCTCTACTTTATTCAATCTTTCGTGAAAATATCTATATGTCATCAATCGAGCGGTAGAGAATATACATAAGTATATAAGATGTTTAAGTAGGTATATAGATATAAATGTTACGTATATATGTATATATCTAGTACTAACCGCGCGATGTTTTATCTTTTAAATTGCGTTCGTAATTTCGTATCCATTTATAAAGTTGCCTACCCACGTATCTGTTCTTTGGAAAAAGTTTAATCGTCAAGGGAGTGGTGAAACGATACAAACTTTTCAACTCGGTTAGGTATATAGAGTAAGTATCGAGCTGAGCCTCGATTAAAATTTTTCAAACTGATTAGCAGTAGTTTTAAATATAATATTTCGATCTAAGAATAAATTTCACCCTTTTTCTATATTCCACTTCTCCTCCTCCTCCTCTTAGGTGTATATTATTAGGAAACAATACACGTATCTGTTTAAATAGCACCCTAAACTGCCAAATACAGCAGCTTGAATGCACATAGTCGAAACTGTCGTACTACGTTTAAAATGTGCATCCTTTTTATCAATACAAAGCTGCTTTCAATTTATCGTTATAGCCAAGTACGAAATCGGATTTTGTCAAAATAAGCATCACCCTTGTAGTAATAGTAGTAGTATAAGTATCCATATTTTTGATATGCATATCTATGTAGGTATCTACAGTTGTGACATAACGGTGCGGTTACCTCCGTCACCAACAACAAGTAGTATCTATTATTACACATAAGTATAGGTAGAGTATCCATGCCTGTATAGTTTCCGTTTTCAGAAAATTTATTACAGCACGATAGTGCTGTCTAGGTACATAAAGTTCTGCTTATGCTTGGTGCACCCACAGGGCACCTAGTTAGTACTTTAATAGTTGCACGCTCAACTACTCTGGAAGTATCCTACCTCAAACCCTCTCGCACGAATACCCTCAGGCTTGCAGCCCCAAGTCAAAGAGTACGACCACATTGAATTTCAGTACGTTAGTTCAGTTAGTATATGATAGGTATATATATATATAAATTTGACAATTATAAAATTTCAACGCTAAAAGTCAAACATTTGACACTATTCATACATGCTTTATAAGTTTCTACATGTAGATATTGTAGATAGGTATAATTATTGGTGTATAAAGGCATGCGAAATAATCTAGAAGCGAAATTCTATCTGTACGACTTCCGGAATATAGAGGAAACTTGATGAGAAACAAAAAAAATGGCCATTAAGTTTGATTGAGATACAAGTATTCTTCTTCCAATCTTCCTGACCTTTTCTTTTAGGATTATTGTGATGAACCTCTAGTATTTTCAACCAAATGCTATACAAATACATTCGTTATGATGCTTTAGTGCAGAGAGCCGAGTTAATGTTCAGAATTTCAAAAAGCTCTGAACGGTAAAAATTTCTAATTAGTTTGAGACGATTTCGAATTTTCAGAAACGTTGAAGTTTGGAATATTGAAATTCCGTAAGGTCGGAATGCAGACAGTTCAAAACTCTGAATGTCCAGACCCCTGGGAGCCCAAAAATTCGAAAATTGTGGTCCATTTTTCAGGACGTGAAAACAAAAAAATCGTTCATTTTAATCGAGACTCTATTTGCAAAAACCCATTTCATCTACTTCAGTCGATAACTTTGATGTCATAAATCATTGACAGGATTAAAAAACCTTTTATTCAAAAAGTAAATCTCAAGACAATTAATTTGACCACTTATTGGCTTCGATACAATCAATAGGTTTTTTTTTGTTGTTGTTAATCGACGATGTAGACTTTCGGGGAAATACCCTTTTTAAAAACCTGTGAGTCGCTAATATTCAAAAATCTATCTTATATCAGCTGATATTGTTATTACCGATTTCATCCCTTATCTAATGTCACATTCTCTAACGGGATAGTGCCGGTAAATCGAATAGATAAACTGCACCAGTCCTGAATCCTGACTGACCTACTCCCTTTAATGGGAATTCCCTGAGTTTCTATCCCATCCTCATACGCAGTACTACCTTGTTTCATCGGATGGAATTTTATTCAACCCCTTTTTTTTTTTCTATGCCCTTACTATTACTACTACTACTACTACTATTATTATTGTTATTGCTACTACACAGAAATACTCGCTGCTTGAACAACTCCACAACTCCTACTCTGTTTTAAAACGGCGTTGAGTTGGAAATTACTATCGACTGCAAGTGTAAGAGATAATTTACTAATTACTTGTGTTTCTGTTATTTTGTTGCAGGGTCAAGAACTGGGCATTGAAGTTTGGTGTTGATCTCTGGGAGTTTGGCAGACAAGTGACAAAGATGAATGAGATACAACGGGTAAGATGATCTTGATCTCTAAGTAAATTGTATACAGATATTTCTAATTCGTGAGTATAAGGTATGACGAGCTTTATATTGTTTCGGTATCCATTTGAACAAATATTTGGATAAGTTTGACTACAATACAGAAATTACCAGTCGCTATATGTGTTTTACAGCAATATAGCAAACAGTAATTTATTAAACGAGTGCGATAAGCTGGTTGGGGATTCTTGAAAAGTTTCAAAAAGCAATTTTTCACTCACTGCCCTTTCGAGCTCAGTATCAATCACTGTTTCGATTGAAGGCTTACTGGGGCATTTTCTGTTGTCTCGTATATTGCCTTCGTTATTTAAAATTTGTCCCAATCGAAAATAGGAAAATAGGAAAACAGAAAAAACAGAACTACGTTATATAAACGCATAAACGCTTAATATTTGAATCTCAAAAATATCATCCACTTTTCTCCACTTTATCAATTCTTATTGAAATTTACTACACTCATTGTCAGACACTATGCTAGCCATACTAGTTCAAAAACTGTATGAAAATGCAGAAAAGATATTGAGATGATCCAATACCCATAGATATATATTGATAAATTCCTATATATGTGCAGTTATCTGCACCTTATTCCGTTCTCCTGCATCCTGCATGGTTCTTGAATTTCATAATTATAAAATCTACCAGCTTCGAAAATGTATCCCAGAGATTGCTGCCGCTACCTTCACCTCTCCTGAGAAATGCGCGCTTTCTGCAACGTGAGAGCTCGAAGGAATCCAGCTAGTTATTCAGCTGGAGACATGATGTTCGATCGGAATTCGTCGATTCCGTCGATGTTATCTTGTATAGTATAGTGGCTTGTTTTTTTTTTTCCTCGTCGTGACGCTATGCGGATCACATCAATTCAAATAAAATTAAAAAAACATAAATTACTCTACTCTGTTACTTTCGTCGAACAACGAAATCTGTCTACAACAACAATTAAGCATCACAGCTTTCAAAGAATTGAATCAATTACCTTTTTCTAGTATTCTCGTCACTTTGCGTTATAAATACAGATTTTTGCGAGGGAAGGTACACTATACGAGAAAGTGTATATAGAATCGCCTACAGCTATAGGTATCAAAAATTTAAGACTTAATTACCTTTACCAAAAATCCGAGGGCCTAATAGTTTCTGAGGTACAGAAGATTTTAGACAAACGTCACATACCGAGAGTTTTCGGTGAAACTGCTGACCCCCTCCCCCTACTCTCAGTAGGATTAGGCGCCGCTCAACTTAGATTCATGGCCGGCGCCTAGTCTGGTCATATATAAGTTCTGTGATCGGTATACTAAGATCTTTCGTAGCTCGGAAATTATTGCTCCTTTCGAATTTTTCGTAAAGGAAATTTAGTCTTAGAATTTTACGAGGAATCTACACCTAAAATATGGTCCGTTCAACGTGAATCACCGCTATATATTATACCTATAGATACTAATAACGAGGAAATTCGATGTGCAGACAATCGTGTATCGTTGTCGTCCGTTGCAGCTGTGCTTGTCTCATGTTATGTCGGGGAGCGTGGGACCCGCGGTGATCGTCGAAAGTTGAAAATTGTTCACTCGTAGTTCCAATAATCGTTTCGATTTACGAGAGAGTTTGATAGAAAATTCCTCAACTAGCGATACATCGACGGTTGCACCATTGCGCGCTATCGCGCACCAAATTCTCGTCATGGAAGAACAGTAGAGAGATTCAGGGTGGTATAAACGACGACTAATACTACTGCGGCTAAGCATACCTATAACTAGGTCGAGCATTGTAATTATGTAATAGGTGTAATTGGTTGCAATTAATTCTTCTTCAGATTTTTGCTAAAAATTATTCGACGTAATAAATTTTTGGAAATGTAATCGTTGCAAGAATAATTCGAGTGAATTTTATCGTCTCTGAATTCACTGCAGCAGTCGATAATCGGTACCCCAATTAGTTGAAGACTGAAATTCCTGGGCCAATCGATTGTGTGCTTCATCGATTCAATTACCTTGTCGCGCAAGAAACTTGCGATGTTTTGAAAACGGCCAATTAAAAGTTCGGACGATCTCACCACCCCGGTTCAAACCAATTTCACCGGTGCTTTCGAGAAAGATATATTATTGGCTTTTAGCTCCGCGCTCATAGCTCCTGCTCGAGTTCAGGGCTAACATAAATAACGACCGTACGTCAGAGTTCAAGGACATGGTTTAACACTATGTTAACTATAGTATCTTATACCTTTCAACTATCGATGTAAAGCGTCTTAAAGATCATTTGACGAAATATTTCGCACCCCTTTCCCATCGGCTAGTAGATCATGCATCCATCTCGCTGCATAAACCTACGTCATATACCGTCGAGCCGTTGGGGGGACGACAGAGTCGTGGTTGAAAGGGAGAGAGGTATCGTCATCCGTCATCGTTAGCGGTCTGTCGGCTGTCGGTAGCACTGCAGCGCTACTGGGGTGCCACGTCGCGCACGACAGCCCCTCGGGAGATATACCTGTACATACACAGATATACTCGTTACGTAACACATATATGTATAAAAGTTCGTATGTGTATTATACTCGTAATAAATGCTACGCGTATATGTCTGTATATATACGTGATATACTCTATACAGTGAGCAAAACCGTATAATAGGCGCATATAATTACACAAGTACATAAATGCTGCAAGCATAAATAAGCTCATTATACACTTTAATCTCTTTGATATTGCTTACTACACTTTTAATTCTACATACACGAGTACCTCTCTCTCAAGTGGTACACAGCTAAATCGTGAAAGCTAAACACTTGTGCGAATTCGCGTCACGCCATATCATAGACAAAAAGGATTTACACTATTGTTATCCGTGATTTAGCTGTGATACCGCACTAACATTTTTCGAATCAGTTAGTACATGTGTTGTAGTAGAGTACGGAGATTATAGACACCGGAAACTACGATTTAATGAATGAATTTGCGAATTGAACAAAACAAAAAAATTAGCAAACATTCGACGGTTTATTAAATCGTAGAAAGAAATAGTTTATCCATCTTTCCACGTTCTAAACAATCATTCAGGTCATCGTTTTGGAAATCGTTACTAAATCAGTTTATGCTAAACTTGTCAGTCAAAAACATGTAGAGGATTTCCGGATGTGGTAGAAATTTGAGGAATGAAGGCGCCGAAATAGTCAAAAATTCAACTAATACCTAACAATAGATCTATACATATAATAGATCGTATCCTATTTACCCCCAGAAATATCATGAAGTGGATGCTGACGTTGTACGAAAGGACGGGCTTATCTTGATACGAGAGATGGCAGCCGAAGTGAAGAACATGATGGACTTCAAGATGAATGCTGTCATGGTGAGTTATTATTATGAATATATACCTATATCTATCTACACATACCGATATATACGGTAATAACGAAGACATTATATTATCTGTCTGATCCTACTATAGGGATAAATCTTTGCGAGAAATTATTGTCTAAGTAATTGAAATTCGACCGAAATTTTTTTTCAACCAAAATTTTCTAGCTTCAAAATGATATGAAATTATTGTTTAAGTGAAATTTAATACGATTTGACCACCAGCTGCGGCCCCCGTATACGTCACTCACCTCAAATAGCTATTACCGTATAATCATCAACTATCATTACTCTTCTGTATCTCATTCCTAAATTTCTATAGTATAGTACAACATACGTTTCAAACCCGAATCAGCTAGTTATCAAAAATCTTTCATCTATTCTAATTCCTTTGATACTCCAATAATTTTATCCAACTTGTTTTTGATTTTTTTTTCCCACCTTCAGAAAACCAATGACAAAAGTACTTCTATGCAATCCCTAATCCACCAACATTACCTCCTCGTGGATTTAATCTTTGAACCTCTACCGTAACTGTTTAACATTGATCTTGAATTTTTTCTTTAATCCAACACAAAGACGTGATCAAGTTTATCCAGAATTTTATTGATTCTGTTAGGTAGATTTCGGATATGTTGAATTAATCTAAGATTGTTCTTGAACAAAATATCTCTGAATGAACAGAACGATTTCTTTGCTTTGAACAATAATTATCTTTTAATCAATCTATAATCCGTATATTTCGATAAATCATTGATTAGTTTGAAAAAATATTCAAACGAAAGCATATAAACAAAGATATTAATTGCTTTGAATGAAACAAACATTTGTTCGACTGTGTATGGCAATCCAGGAATTCGTTTGATTGAAACAAAATTCGTTTAAATTGAACAAACTTTTCTCTGATTCTAGTCTAGTGAATCACTGGTGAGACGAGCTCCATTCTCAATTAGGATAACTGTTTAATTCAAATTACGTCATCGTCTTGTATATAACATGCATACTCCTACTTATACTTGAGTGTGTAGGTGTAGTATCTCAATCTCTGTATGTATAGGAATACACACTATATCCGATTGCAGCTGCTGGCAGCAACCAAGTTTCGGGTCTTCCCCGGCCTTGGATATATCAATACGAACCCGTCTGCAAGTTAGAAAGATATTATTGATTTCATCTACGTGGTGGTCCTGGGGTATAATCTTAAAGACGGTACGCCAGAGCAAGGACCCTATATACATCCTCGTGAAAATACAACGTTTTATAGATATATCTCGTCATTTCTACCCTTGCTATAACAGCAACATTCAATACAAGTATCCATACTTCACATGCCTGTAAATTTAGTACGAGTTGCTTCAAGCTTAAATGATGCTGCATCAGTTTGGGATTCCTTTTCTCAAATGCTTCAGATTTCAGTGCTGAAAAGATGGGTTCGAGGTAGTTGTACGGAAGAGATACAGGCAACTGAGCTAGTGCACGTATATAGTCTCGTATATATGTATATATGCATATATACAATACATACAGACTCGTATAGGTATTTTTCAGCCAATTTCCCTGCCCTCCATCGCGGAAGAGGCCTTTGTTCACGATTGATTCGACGTCAGTGGCTCGCTCGTACCGTTTTGTCCCTTTACTCGCGCTTCATAGTTTTACGGACGAGTGAATCCCATTGCATGCCAATTGAAACATGCGAGTGCCAATTAGTCGCCTGATGCACGGACTAACGCTGATGAAAGAACAGAGTATACAGACGCTGCGGATGGGGTTTTGGATAGTTAAATTTTCAGATACGTGGAAGCAAATAAAGCGTGTGAACCATGGGGTACACAGGGAGGCGATTATTGGTGGATCATCGAAGGAGACGATATCACATTTACTCAGATTTACCGTTTGAAATGACGGGCGAACCAGAACACCTTCACAGATTTATGACAAAATGTCAATGCTACGCAAATCATTTTCATTATAATTTTCATCATTTTGTTTGATAGTTCGTTTTGTAGAAAGAATTGAGAAAAAATTCTGCTGTAATTATCATCTAAGAAGCATTAAACCCTAAAGTTTCAAAAACGTAGATGAAGTTCTTTTGAAGAAATTGATATACAACCCTGTGAACGTACTTGTTATCACTTATCAGTTCTCGGTATATTTCGCCTGTGTACTTTATTCAGTTTGCTCTTTTACTCGTCTCGGAAGTTTGTGAAAAATGAATGCTGACCCCGGGCATCGTGAAACTTTTAGAATCAAATTACAAACTGAAAGATCTTTCTATCGGGACATTGAGATTCTCTTCCAATTCATAGATAATATATATATAAGGTATATGTATGTAGTTTGTTGCCAAGTTCCCCGATAGTGACGCCTCGACGGCTGGCTGCACCAACTGTATGGTAATTATGGGAAATGTATAATATCGTTCATGCAGTCCAGACAGCAATACATGTCTTCGTTCCCATACCATTTCGTGCCCCATTGTACAGATAGCACAAAGTTTCTCTCTAGCAGATCACGTCTGGGTGCGACCAAACTGCGAAAAGATGGGGTAGCTACCATCATTCAAAGGGTCTTAGATACACACACACACATATGTGTGTGTATGTACATAATGGAGTATAGGTGGGCAGTGGAAGTAGCCCATATACCTATGTATACATACGGGGTTCGACATTTCGGCTCGATTGTCACAGGAAGAAGTTAGAAGGGGGATATCATAGTGGTTCACTTCCCTAAATAGTAAAAATAGCCGATATAGGCCACCTTTGTAGCCAAAGGAGAAGGCTACGATCTCGGCTGTAAGCCAATTTAGAATTTATACCAGCTCTGGGACTGGTACTAGTTGTAGAGACTACGATATACTCTGCAACTGCGTATCCCATGATCGAAGTTTCGCAAAACGTTTGTATAAATTGCGTTAAAAAATCTGATGTATCAATTTAATATCTAAATTTTTCTACGAATCCATGTTTCGCAATATACCACGTTTCGCATTTCGCGTTTTGCGCTTTAAGTCCGCGTCCGTACACCTGTACGTGGTCCCATAATTTTAATCAATGTCTGGCGCGCCGGGTACTCTAAGCTCGAGATGAAAGGGCGGCTTTTTTTTTTTTTTTTATTTTTATTTTTTTTTTCCACTGGGTAGCATCTAGGTGGGGTTGATTCCTCAACTTTTTCGTAACATGTAAAACGTACGTTCTTTTTTACAGCTCTATATTTACAGTACGTCTGTTTGCTATACATATCCTCCCGTATACATATATACATATTTTCCATGCAGATTACACCTATGGTATAAGTTTTTTTTTTTTTCTTGTATAAAAGCGTATGAACATCCACTGACAATGAGATGCGTATAAGAACAGAAGCTGGGGATGAGAGGCGTCATAAGGATAGCAGCCAGAGAATTGCGGGGGGACGCGCCCTTACGGGGTGAAGAAGAGGAAGAAGAAGAAGAAGAAGAAGGGCTTTAGGCTGCGCGGCCCGGGGGGAGGGGGGGGGGGGGCAGCAGCGACGCCCGGCGTCGCGTCTCAAGACCACCACCAATCAATACTCTCCCCTTTCGCGTGTGTAAATACACAGACACAACACACACACACACACGAACTCATATCCACGCATCTACACAGGTACATATATTCCTGTTCAGTTCATGTACCTTCATATTATACTATCCACACATCACGGTGTTTGACGAACAATTGGTATCCTTCTTTCTAACCCTCGGTTCTTTACCTTAATTCTGTGGTTCCTAGCCCAATATTGAACCTCTCAAATCAAGGCTCTAACAAGAACGTTAAGAGGTGTCTCAATCGACACGTCCTTTTCCATCTAGATAACAATTATGTCTCATTTATTTTTTTTTATTTTTTTTTTTTATATATCTTATTCGATAAATCCTTCAGACTAATTTACAGTTAGAGAAGTATTTTCGAACAATAACTATCTGGATTATTTTGATTATCTATACACTATCATACGAGATTGAGAAAATAACCCGTCATTTCACGTGTTATAATCCGTAAACGATCGAACGACTGACTACGTAGCACCTACCTGTTAGGATTCTCATTTGCTTTCAACCCAGATTCTGAAGGTTCGATGCTACCCTATAGACTATAGAAATCACAGACGTGAAGGATGCAGACGGTAAAAAAATGCTATATCGGTTTTTTCGTTTTATTCAAACACCCCAAGTCTCTCACGTATACATATAATATAAATTATACCGTTATCCTCGAGTTATAACATCGTTATCGATATTATTATCATATTGATATCTACATTATTACTCTTATTGATGTTACATCGGTATTATGGTGCTTTTTTTTTTTGTAAGCAAGGAGAGGCACGAGCCGCAGATAATTAGATACGATGAAAGATTTTTGCTGATTTTATGAACATCGCATGGTGCAGATTCTCTGCAGACGTGTGGTCCATCCGAGGCGTGCAACAGCAGAATGTATATATATATATGGTATATGCCGCACCCAACTAGGACATACTATTATATTCAGTCGCAAACGGTGTGCCATTATCGTGCCTTGTGCAAACTTTCCAGATCGAAGACCAAAGGCATACCCAAGTCGGGAAACTTGGATGAACAATATTCTTTATCGATTTAATTGCGCTGCTGGATGCCGTACGGGTGCAGATATGGTATGCTGTATACGAAAGCTGTTAACTTTATCGCACATCTGCCGATCATTGGCTTCGATTGAGTCACGTTTATGATTTAGTTCAATTCGAGATTCTCCGTAGTCAGAGGTATAACACGAATATTTCCGACTAACAGGTACCTAGTTATATATCAGACTTGCAATTCGGTCTAGGACTCTCACTCGAGTTGTATATATGTGTCTTAATCTATCAGGGTTGCCGAGCAATCCTAGATATTCTAGAGTTCCTTGAAATTTCCTCAAATTCATCTCTCCTTGGAATATAGCATTTCGAATTTCATTCCTGTCCTAAACTGACTGCACAAAATTTAGAATATCATCTTTTCTAATCTGGTTTTTAACCGGGGCTGTTTAGTCCTGAAAAAAAAACCTCCTAGATATGTTCTGACTTTAATTCTGTTTGACAATTATGGTAAACACTATCCATATGGTCTTCGCCCCTAGTTTCGTCATTGTCAGTCATTGTACAGCAAGGTATCCAGTGAGCTAATACAAACACACTACAATTATACAGAAAGCGATATCAATGGTTAGATCTAGCGGAAGGGACTAACAAGTAACAACACCGGGTTATACAGTTCATCTGTGTGTCGGTGACTGAAAAGCTCTGATTGCGACTAATGCGATTATGACAAATGTCCCGTAGTGTAAAAAGTATGCAATAGTGTTGCAGTTGTAGTTGAAAAAATCTGTAAGGGTAGACGAGTTTAAAGGTAAAAAATCTGCGGTCTACGCATTGTATAGAAAATATACAAGCTACCCTAGAGGCAAGTCGTCTCAGAGGTCAGCACGAAGATTAAAAGAAATAATTCCAAGACCTTTCGATTGGAATTTCTGAACGTTACGTTTTCGATAACCACAATTTTCGATCTCCTACCCTCCTAATGAGAGAAAAGCTTTGTAAAATCAGCAGATTAATTTCTTCGTTGTGAGACCATGTGGAGTAGAATTCTCTGAATTGCGATAAAAAAGAAAAAAAAAATTAGACTCCTTCGTCGAAACGGGAAGGAGAAGTAAGCCCAATAATTACTTTCGCTTACGCAGTTTTCTGCAACTGTATATATACTCTTGTATATATCTATTCCTGCATGTTCGTCTATCATTGATTGCTACAGCGAGAGGATCGCTTCGACGAAACTTGGCTGCTATATTATTTGATTCTGATGATTGAAGCAGACTACCCTACCCTCACTGTGCCTGGCAACAACGACCCACAACGATGGTTAGGGGTGGGTTCTTGTGTTTTTAGCAATTCCGAGAACGTCCTCGGAACCTGTGACCTTCACCCGAAAAATTCACATGACCGCAACGTCGGAGCACAATACGAGCTCCACGTGTCTGCAGTCTGCAATCTGCCTATATACCTATACTGTGACTGGAGATTATTTTAGATTAGTTACATCCAAGGGTTAGGAGAATATCGTGGCTTTTATATCAGAGACGAAAAATCTGCAGCTGTAGCCGTTCGCTATAATCACTATACATATATATATATACCTATGTCTATCTCCCCGAGATTACTCCCTGCATTTTTCCCACTCTCTGTTTTCTAACTCCCAAGATATTCCTAAGATGCGATTATTCCTGAGCCAGTATGCGTCAATTTGCACAACCCACGTTGGCTTAAGATAGTCACCTAATTTCCTCAACCGGCCTTGAGGCTATCGTAGAAAGACGTGACGATACTAAATATATTATGTATAATATTTCACAATAAAATGTCAAACTTAAATTATATTTGAATATATTGTAGCGGATAATGGAGAGTGCTGAACAGGCGGCTGTATCAGCCCCAAGGGACGTCGAATCATCCCCTAAGTATTACGCCTCCCATCGGTTGAATTTATTCACTAAGGATAAAAAGATCGCCCCAGGTGCCCGAGAGATGATACTGACCCCAAGTCGTCACTTTGATCATTTAGCTGTAAACGTCAGTCTATCCGCTGTGCTTTTACCACCAGGAGTTCAAGATACTGGTAATAATCCATCGCTATATAGATTTAAAAAAAAAAAATTGTCAAATAAATTCGAGATCGTTATCATTATCGTTTTCATTTAAAGAACCAGACGTCGCGGCTGGTGTTCAATGGAGCGACCATCTGGATCCACTTTTCATCAACAACTACGAAAGCGATCCGTCCCTCTCTTGGCAATACTTTGGAGCAACTTCTGGCTTCCTGCGCCGTTTCCCTGGTGGGTATAATAATAATAATAATAATAATACTATAATAATAACTAGCAGCATACCTATATCGTGTAATACAGAGAATTTTTACGACACTAAAGGGGTTGATTCTTACGTAAAAGTGCCGGAGGTGGTTCGTAACGGCGTGTATAAGTGTACAACATAATACATGTATCTCTTTATGTATACGAGACGTTTCACGTGATGCATTATAGACACCACTTTACGAATCTGCGATTGCGATTTCGATTCCAATTTTATTATTATTATTATTATTATTACAGTTATTTTCATTTCAGGGTAAAATTTAACGTTGGATATCGAGTAGCCGCATAAAAAACCGCGTAAGGGGGGGAAAAAAAAAAGAAAAAGTTAAAATTCTTGGAAAAGTGGAATATTATTACACGAAACGATTTCCTAATATGCAATTCTGAAAAGTTATAGCTTTGCGAAGCCGCGTACCATATACTCGTACGAATCCATTGTCTCGCTTGATCGCACAGAAAATTGCGAAAAGCTATTCCTATGGAATTTAATACTCTTTCACACATTGGAAAGGGTAGGTATAAGTATGGTTCAAAAGTTTCACTTGCGATAGCAAGTTTTTCGGTAAATTAAAAATGAAAATATGAAAATTTTTGTCCGATACGTGTGTATAGGTATACTAAAAATTCCGTAGCCTGAAGAATGAGGAAATCCATTCTGTGAGCCAAAAATTTCAGTTTTCTTTTCACCCCGATAAGTGAACCGGTACTTTTCGTCGTTTCAAAGTCGTTTTGATCGGTGATATCGACTTTGGAAACTACCTGACCCAAGATGGCAAGTCTATAATGTAAAATATCGACCTATAAATGAATTCCAGCAATTTCTTGGCCTCCGGAATCCACATCAACGCCATCACGATCTTCAGCGATAGTCCGCGACGTATATGACTTCCGTAACTCCGGCTGGTTCGTAGGAGGAGCAACGAGCTCAAAGGACCTAGCTATCCTAGTCGACAACGGTAGCCACATGTCTGGCAAAAGACGCGACCTTGCAATAGCTACAGCTAAAGCTATCCTGGGCACCCTTGGCCCTGACGATTACGTAAATGTATATCGATACGCCGAGGGTGTCGACGAGGTTGTACAATGCTTCAAAGAGAGCATGGTGCAAGCTTCACCTGAAAATGTTAGAGAACTAAAAGCTGCCCTTGATGCAACCAGGCCAGAGGGTACGACCAATGTTTCAGCTGCCCTTAGTACAGCTTTTGAAATTTTGCACAAATATAATAGAACTTCTCAGGGTAGTCAGTGCAATCAAGCAATTATGATGATTACTTCTGACACTAACGGAGTACCGAAAGAACTTATCAAGAGATATAACTGGCCGCATATGCCCGTAAGGATATTCACCTACCTTGTCGGTGGCGACAAAAGCCCTGAGCTTAGAGCAATGGCATGTGCGAACAAAGGTGGGTGTTCATAATTTTTATTCTTTTTTATAAATCGATTTAAGTACACTTTGAATAAATTTTTTTCTAACTATAATAGATTCGAAGGATGTAGACATAGTATTAAATAGAAAGAGCGCTAGTTTCGTTTGAAAAGCTCTGTAGCATATAGATATATATACTATATAGGTAATAGATAATCAGTCTCTCTCTACCGACTGATATTCATATTTGATTGGATCGGCGGTTAGTTGAGAGCAGATTAGCGGCGAGAGTCAATATTCCACCTCGGTCCGTGCGTGACCATCAATTACGTTATAGCAGCCAACCGCGTAGCCAGGATCGGCGTCGGTCGTCGTCCTTGTCCAAAAACTTCCGATATCATATATGCAATAGCGACGTACGCGTTGTACCGCGATAAATCATTTTACACCTGGTGTATACGTATACTAATACGTTATTTGGCTTATATAACGTAGTAATTACAAATGTTATTTGTAATTATAGATGTGTACATATTAACCGCGAACTAAGTGCTTTTTTCCATTTCTTAATATGATTCACAGGTTATTATGCCAGAATTTCAAACGCAGATGAAATTGAGGAAAAGGTATTCGAGTACATAAAAGTATTGGCTAGGCCTATGGTGCTGTATCAACATGATCATCCGATACACTGGACAACTGTGTACGTTGGAGGAAAGGTACGTGTATACGAATCTGTGGTGTTAGACTCCAGGATATATAGTATCGATATGTTATTGGTATAAAGTCCGTTAAGGAAATTTAAGGATAAACAATCTATGTACATTCCATTAATTGTTAATCGATTACCATTTTTCATCATCTCATTTTTGTCTGCGGAATGATTTTCTTCAACTGATTGTCGTGCGAAAATTGTATACCAATCATCTTTTCACAAGCTTACCCATACCTACTTATATCTTTCTGTTATTTCATTGCAGAGCAACAGATACGGCGAGGAGAGAAACGGTCAGCTAATGACGTCCGTGACGGCGCCGATATTGGACCGCCGCAATCATACGGTAAGCATAATTCGTATACCGTGAGGATATTCCGTTGATTGCTTTTCCTCCCCCCCTCAACAATATAAAACCCTGAAAGCTTTCTATATAACGTCTCATGAGAGTCTTATCAGTCTGAATTTTTTACGTCTAAAAGTCGTCGAACCTCTGAAGTCTTTCGGACGTCTTTCTCAAAATCTGGTAGTACATAAGAACGTTTGATAAACGAATGTTAGATTTGTGATATCTGGATTGCCTTTGACAATAGTGAGTATAGATAACGTAATGTTTCAGGTAAAGGTTGCCAATCTTTTGGGAATCGTCGGGACGGACGTCCCGGTTGAACAAATCCAGAAACTTGTACCTCCCTACAAGGTATTGCATTAAGTATATCGTTTGAACTCGTATATATAAATACCCAATTGATAAATAATAGATAAATGTCTAAATTAACTAAGAACAATCAATATAGCATCGCATGCATTACATATGGTTCTCATTAGACCTTGCTATCCACATGTATCTAGCCACGTATATCTACAGGATAATAACGTGACTAGTCCCCAGTGTGTACAGGTAGATTATGGCTAATTATAAGTTAAGGTGTACTCTGCGTCCCCTAATTACATGCATGCTTCATGGCTAGTGGAATAGGGTGGGAATTGATACGAAGGGAAAATGTAGAATACATTCCATGTGTGTAAATTGAATATATTTAATATAATATACGATATATCGCTTTGTTCTCAGCTCGGCGTTAACGGATATTCTTTCATCGTCGATAACAACGGTCGGATTTTATATCACCCTGATTTGCGTCCACTGGTAAGATGTTATTATAGATTAATCATCAACCCTCGCATTTTTTTGTGTAAATATTATCTTTATATTATATATATATATATTAATTTCCTTACACGCAGCCAGGGAATACTGATGTAAGTGCAGTATATACCGACTAACAATCCGAATTTACAATTTCTAAATTATTTTTGAACTTATGTTTAGCCCCAATTATTGGTATACCTAAATTTAGTTGATTGATTCATTACTTGTGCCTTTCGCATCGGAGTAACACTTCAATTCACTCCAATTATAGATAAACAAGTAAAACGCAACATGCGGTATAACGGGTTTCTTCTTATTATTTTTTTTGCACAAATTTACACGTACTTAAATACGTACGTGGGTCTGCGTGACGGTATTGAAGATTGCGAATACGTGCCTTCCCAGATTCGAAAAGACTGCAATTACTAATCGTACTGAACCCTAATTATCACTTTATTCACTTTAGTACGAGGAAACATTAAGACCGAAATACGTTAGCGTCGATTTGTCGGAAGTTGAACTGGCGGAATACGACGCACCCTCTCATCCCCTAAACAACTCTCTTCTCTTGGACGTAAGTATCTGATTATATTTATAAGATGTTCGTATATAAATCTACATCGAATATTATAGGGATGAAAAATCCGTATATTTCATCATCCTGTTCATGCCCAAAAGAAAAAAAAAAAAAAAAATTTACCTAATTATTATACAACCCTTGAGTGAGGCGGTCAGCTACGTCTTGGTATCGGATCACGATATAGCAACAGTCGAGAAATTATAGTTGAATTAGTAAATCACGTTTTCGTGTTGTAAAACGGGGCGTTATACGTTCCTCGGCTAAATTATAATATTATAGTTACGACCAGAGAGAAATTATTATAAAGGTTAATGGCAAAATGACGTGCAACATTCGCCTTATAATTCTATTTCTATATTATAGTGTTTTTGTATTCTTTATCGCGCTTTTGTGTGTGTAAACAGACATTTTTCCTCTACGTAACGTTCTGTACCATTTTTATTTATCTAATTTACGTATAAAGAATTGCCCTGAAAAAACGTCCGACTGTTTCTCATCTCTTTTTTTCCTACTACTAAGAGTATATTCTTTTCGCGATTACAGCTGAGGCACGATATGATTGATCAGAAAGAGGGAGAGACAGAATTTGCCGTAAAAATTCACTACGACGATATGGTAAGTGCCTCAGCATTATTCGAACGGCAAATTTTCACATCGATGATAAGATATGATACATTTTTTATTTATTTTTTTTATCACGTTACAGAGGAGGGTGACGTTGAGAAGGCATAAATATTTCTACATTTCGATAGAGGGGACGCCGTTCTCTTTGGGTCTGGCTTTACCGGAGGGGTACGGAATGTACGAACTCCTAGCCGAGCAGGAGATTAAGCATGCGAAATTTAACGGTGAGTTGAAAAAAAAAAAAATTCTCATTTCAATATAAGTTCAACACATCAATTTATCATCCATACATTAAAAAAAAAAAATATTTATTTCTCGAAAATTTCAGTTACCGACTTTTTCAAGGGTAACAACTGGAAAGTACACCCTGACTGGGTTTATTGCGAGTATAATTCAGGCTCGGATAAATGGTTCGCCAGCCCCGAAGAGAGGGTTTTTCATTTTTTAGACCGAACCCGTCGTCCTGGCTGGAAATGGATGTCATTGAGACCCAGAAGCCACAGCTCGCATAATAGACAAGCGAGCAAGCCGGACAAGGACTCGTACTACTGTGAGTAAATATATTCTAGAAATATTTTTAATATTTAAATTCAAAACTCATGCGGTCAGACGACGATTTATAATCTGCGAATTTGCCTTCAATTTTACAGGCGATAAGGCGTTAGTCCAATCGTTGGTGCTGGACGCTGTGGTAACCGATGGATTTGACAGGAGAAGTACACACTCTATGCATAAAGATGACAAGCAAAGGTACGTCGACGGTTATTTGCCGTATATCGATGCCGCATATTTATTAAACTCACGAGAATTTATAAGCACCTAATGCACCGGCACGCGGTATAATAGAACGTTTTTTCTTTTTTTTTTTTCACTTTCATGCAATAGTATTAGTATGAGTCATTCAATTTCAAACGAAATTCAAAAATGTAATACGATACTTAACAGCTGTGAAAATTTCTTGTAATCCAAATGAAATTGGAATTCTCGGTTTTCAATCATTTATGGAAATCTATGCCCCCGATTAGTCGAAACGTTAGAAAACTCTTCTTTTCATTTTTTCAGAACTTTAAATTTGCTCAATTTTGTCAATTTTTTTATCGTTTGAGGTACAGTGACTCGTATACATACTTACGTATAAATATATCGAGGGCTAAATAGGAACAAATCGACGAGATTAGTTTTATCTTATTTATTTTATTTTTGACAACTTTGCTGTAATGAAAGTTTGTCTGAAAATTGAACGGTTGAAATCCACTAGGGATAAAATTTAAAAATCATTCTTTCAGAGTGGCGTATAACGTTATTATGTAATTTTAGTATAACGATGCAGCGATTGCGGCTAAACCTTGTTACTCCCTTACGGCAATGATTCTTTTTTTTTTTTTTGGGCTAGACGTAGGTACTTGAGCCTTTTAGCCCTCGATGTATAACAATATCAATTTACCTAAATTGACAAAGGATATAACTGCTCCGAGTCAGGATAAAACGATTTCAAAAAGCTCACTCGGACCTTGAGTCCTTTTTTTTTGTTTCTTTTCACATCACTATATCGCTCGTAAAAATTTTAACTTCACTTTTAATATACCTGAAATAATGTTCATTTCGTAAATCGGTTAACCGGTTCGAATCCGGAGACCAAAATCGATTATAAAAATACCTTAACGACGGGATGAATAAAAAAAAAATAAAAAAATTTAAAAAAAACAATTTCCAAACAAAACTATATACAAACAATAAAATCCTAGCACGAAATTTTGACGATCTGTATTTTTTTTATTTCTTTTGATAAGCTTTAAAATGCACCGCTGCACAATGCACCACACCGATATATATATATTAATTATATATATATACATATATGTATATAAATGTTTATATAAATTATAATTTAAGAATTTTTTATTTTTCTTTCGTTCTTTATTCAAATATTCGTTGTTGTATATAGGTGCTATTCGTCATCATTATCATTTATTATTATTATTATTATTATGGTTATTATTATTGCTGTTCTTAGTATTATTATTATTATTATTATTATTATTATTATTACATTTTTATCTGTGTCTCCACCGCTAGCCCAATTGCCATACTGATGGCTCTACTGCACAGGTAATTGATTATACACGATTATATGATTAAGACTTGTTCGGCACCCATTTGCATATATACCTATATATATAAATATATACCTTTTATACGTATATTATAATCCGTATATGTGTATCTACGTATGTATACATACGTGCATTTGTAATAAAATAAATTAAAGAAAATAAAAATGAAAAATAAAAGAAAGAAATTCTGTAATGTGTAAAATGCACATTTGTATAGATACGAAAGTGCTTGCATCTCAATGCTTATATTAGAATTATAATAATTAAAAGAACGTATAGAAGTAACGTGCAGAGGACAACTATAAGTAAATATAATATAAATTAATGCAAAATTGAAAAATAATTCAATTGAATATTAAATCATTTAGAAACACAAAGAAGTTTAGTAAAATTTATTTCATTCATTTTCTCGTTTTCATTGTACTGCAATACATATAGTTTGTCCTCTGAACTCCTAAGCTTCGTCGTCCGAAAGTTATACCACATATATATTCAAGGTAGTATACCTATATAATACGTTAATTATAGTATACATATACCTATGCTATGTACTAGGCAAAAGGGCGGATGCAGACGATCAATGATCGAGGAATAAAGGACTTGGTGCAGCAGATGTGTCAATGCCAACTGTATAATATAGGACTAATTTGTCAGTAGGGATATATCTATTGATCAATTATTACTATAATCCCAATTATATATGTATTTGTAAATAATAATCATTTGACAAGCCGCACATATGCAAGGTATATGCAAGGACAACACGTAATAGGTAATTTTATTGATATGCACAATAATAATTGTTATCGTCATTTCGCTGCGAGGAATTAACTATTCAATTTTTGCATTAATTTATGTGCAATGTGTTTCTTATTGTTTATCATGGATAAAAATTTTTCCTATACTTCTGAAATTCACAGAAATTAATTAAGGCAATTGGAGTCGAGTTGACCATCTGATGAAGGGATCAATCGTTGAGGACGACTTGTTTGATATGAATTTCACCCTGTACCAGCTAACTACTTATCACCATCTAAAGTCTTTAGTGTTAATTATATAATAATTATGGTGATTCAGAATTCTTGTAAAAATCACATGCCTATAAAGAATAAATAATTTTGAATTCGATTAGGAAGTATAACAAGCGGCGTGGATTTTTGTTAACAATATTATGTTATTTTGCAGCCAAGGAAAAGGCATGTTCGGTGTGACACGGAGCTTTATCGCTACACGTAGTGGACTACTTCGTTGGCACGAACATCCTCCACAGGACGAGCAACCAGTCGAAGCAACAGATGAACCGTAATTATAAAAACTAGAGATTTAATTGATTCACATGGAAGACAGATGTCTTCGAATAAATATAATTAATTTCTTTTTATCCTTTATTTTCAGACACTTTGCCGATGCCCATAGAAGGGCCATGGACTCATCCTGGTACAAGCGAGCCGTTGATCAGCATTCCGTCGAACCAGAAAGTTTTGTATTCAGCGTACCGTTTGACGCGGGTAAGTCAATCAGTTTTCTTTATAATGAATTAAAGAGAAGAAAAGCTTGGAAAGATCCTTTTCCGATTTGTATAAAATGATCTTTCAGTATATCAGGAAATGAAAAGCTTGATTAGAAAATTATCTTTTTAAATATTGTGATGATTACATTGCGTATATTCGACAGCCGATAGCACAAAATCATTGGTAACCGCAACACATGCTGTATTCGTTGAACGAAAAGGGCACAGGGCTCCTGCAGCAGTTGTCGGATTACAGTTTCAACATTCGTCACTGGCCTCTCATTTTATTAATATTACATCGACGGTGAGTGTTATTTTTTTTCTTCTCCTTCTTAGAATAATGATAGGAAATTTTTCATACCTACATAATTATTCACAGCTATTATTTTGCAATATTCGAATCTCTTATTTAATCGCAATTTATTATATGGCTATTATAATATGATATTAATTATGATTTGATTTAGTGTACCGCAATGACGGGATGCAAGAAAACTTGTGCATCCGAAGAATTAGATTGTTACATACTCGATAACGGGGGATTCATCATCATCAGTGAAAGGCATGAACATACTGGGAAATTTTTTGGAGAAATTGACGGAACTATCATGGACTCTTTAGTTCAAGACAGGATTTACAGGTAATTTTATACAACGAAGAAAAAAAAAACCCATATAACTTTATACTGTGTGTAGTGCCAGATAAAAGAAGTTTCACATCAATCATCATGAACATTTTCTGAAATCGATAAACTTAGACAACTTTTCCATCAGCGGATTAGCCGATATTTAGTCCGCAAATTGCGTGTACAAAATACAGCTCAGTGTATTTTTGGATTTTATGATTAAACAGAAAAGTAACGGTCGTCGATTACCAGGGAGCCTGCCTCCCACAGCGGTCGCATTACTCGGCTGCGGTAAAGACAGTCTCAAATTCTATCATCAAAACATTGGCTTCGATTGGTGGTCTACTGTGGAGTTTTACAATGAAACTAAACTTCCGTGAGTTATGGGGACCGACGTGGACCTGCGCTGAAGAAACGGAGACTGATGGTATTTAACAAACTTTCTTTTAATAATTTATTACTCTCTACATATCCTGTAGACCATATTTTTATAGACCTATCATAATCATGTGATCTACTCTTGAATATCACTGAAAAAATATACCGCGCCCTTTCTTCTACTAAATATCATTCGCCTCATCGTCAACTACGATATAAAACGGGCAATTCTCGTCTGACTGTGAAAAGCACCGACTACTTGTACGTCTTACTATACACGGCGTACTATAGCGTACTGCAGGCTCTATTGGTCTGACCAGGGCGACCGCTGACTACTTGTGCGTCGTCCCATACGCGGGGTTATCTACTTGCTCGACAGCTAGCTCGCGGCGAGTCGTCTGATCACGAACGCCGCGACTACTCATGCGTCTTGATATATGCGGTATTATCTACTCGTTGGATGGCCGGCTCACAGCGCGTCGTCTGATCACGAACGCTGCGACTACTCGTGCGTCTTTCCATCGCGAGTTTAACTACTTATATAACACGACAGACGTTCGCGGCGAGTTTAGGGTATTACAGACTTCAATATGCGTCTGATAACGAAGCGCCTCGACTACGTATGTGTCTATTTAACGGTTTTACCTACTTGCTCGACGCAAATTAGATCTTTTTTTGTATTGTTTACGTTCTTCATATAATTGTGAAGCGAATTTTTTATCGTTTTCGGAATTTCCGACAAACTAACTGTTACTTCGAACAGAACACGTTGACGTTTTTTTTAACCGCATATGAATAAAGTAGGATGAATATTGAATGACATGAAAGCTAGAAGGAAAATTCTGGACAATGTCTTGCATGATAATTTCTCGCAGATGAGCTCGCCTACACGGACGACTATGAGACAAACCACTTTGAGTCCTATGCGCCTGATTTCACCGAGGATGCCGCACCCGAAACCGAGGAACTCCCAGCGCCTCCAGCAGCGGCACCTGCACCTGCTCCAGCCCCAGCAGTACCCCCAGCAACCCACGCAACTCGTGCAAGTTATTCTGGAGGACGAAGAGTTCGTGCTTGCGAGAAGAAGACCGATCTATACATCCTGCAACCGGAACGATTGAATACCAGCGGACAGAGTAATCCATTAAAGGGAAAGTTGACCAACTGTCACGTGACCGGATGTGAAAGGTATTTTACAAAAACCAACCACGTTATTTTTATACAGTATATAGGTGTTATAACTAAGCTAAAATGGGTGAAGTTTCGCGATGCGAAGTCCCGGGATTGAAAAAAAAAGATAAACCTAATATTCTAACGTACGCATGGATTCGAATAAAAATAAAGCTCCTCCTTAATGCGATACTAGACGAAACTCACCCTGTATATGTAAATATATAACGTGCGATGCTTGGAAGTAAGTTTCGCCGATTTTAAGACGATAATTGATATGAATCGTTTATCGTTATTGCAGACCGTTCAGCGTGCAGAAAATTCAACATACGAATTTGATACTTTTGGTAGTCGACACTTTATGCCCTTGCGGTAGCAAGCAGCTGAGTATCGAGCCGATGGAAGCTCTGTCCGAACCTGGTGCATGTACGGCACGAAGAGAGAGGCTTTATCGACGAAGACCACCTAAATGTATAAATTATCACCCTGAGGAGATGGAAATAAAACAGTGCGGAGGTTCGAGCCATATCAGCGTCAGCATACCGTCACTTGGGGTTACTGCGATCATTGCTATTATGGTACCGTTACACTTTACGTGATTTTCCTAATTTTTAATACAATTTATAGCGTACTCGATTCGGGAGAGAATAATATAAAATAAATAATAATATAGCATATTAAATATATTATAATATAAAACCGCCGACACGGACTTACTATGCATCGATCAACCGCATATTATAATATGCATATATACATGTCACTAAATCTCAAATTATGATATATTTCAACCCTCAAAACTGCACTACGCGAGCGGGTAGAAATTATATATTGAAATATATATATAATATAAATGCGATATGCGCGGGTGCAGAGATGAAATATAACTACAAAAATGCCACGATCCGAATGACATAATACTATATGGCTATAGAGATTATCGAACGAATAAATTTTTCGAATAATAAATTGGACCGTATGTCTGTGCGAGATCAACTGCCGTTGTAATAATCCAAATTATCGGTGCAGTTTAAAATAAATAAGGTACAATTATGAAACATATGATGAAGTAGTACAGGTATAAAAGCAATATTTGTATTATCAAATACTCAAAAACCGTACATTTCATCAAAAGCTATTATACGTTTGAATAAAAAATTTACGTACGGTTCAATTTAATTTTTTTCTTTTTTCCTCATTTTCAAAGATTCGTCAAGCTCGTTCGGATCAATTTGGAATTAGGAATAATTAATACGTTGATATATCTAGGTATATATATATATATATATATATATATATACATAATATTATAATCATTTGATATATCGGGCAGGAGATGAAAAAAAAAAAGAAGAAGAAGAAGAAGAATAATTTTGTTTTATACATACGTATATGTAATTTATTTAAAGTTTTGCTGTTGTTAGATGAATACTTGACAGGATATGTTGTTTCAAGAGTCATATGAAGATTATTATTATCTCTTAATCAACAGTTGGGGGATAATCCGTTCACATATTTCTGTACGTATATGTCGCGCGTTATCGGTTTGATTCGTTTATCGAAAAAAATGAAAAAATAAATAAAAAATGAAAAAAAAAATAAAATAAATAAAAGAACAGCTAGAAGCTGATATAATATATATAAAATATAATATATCTTTGACAAATCATATACATCACGACATATCAATTGAAATATTCACGGAAAACTCTTGAATCACTTAACATAATCTTGACATATCCTATGGTAGGACAATAAACATATCTATACATACATACATACATACATACATACACGCGATATTGTTATATCATAATATAATCATATTCGCGATCATCATCATCATCATCATCATCAACATTTTTATTACGGAATTATTAATATTCTAATATCTATTTATTTCTGATTTAATGACATCGGATCGTTATAGATATGTATACGCGCATGTACAGGATGATATGATGGAAAGATGGGGACGAAATGATGATCGTATATATCTTTTAAAGTTTATACGAATTATTTCTCGTTTTTTAAATCCGCGAATTATTGATATTGACAATTTATAATATAGACTAAACTGCGGCGTATTATAAACGCGTCAACTAGCTATATAATATAATAATATCGTAAACAATTATGTATAGAAAAAACCAATAAGGATCCGACAAGCAAAGGCATTATTGTGCTATTTGTTGGAAAGGAAAGCTCGAAATTCCGAATTTGATACAACGCGGTTTTTGGTTTTGATAAGCTCGATGATTATGCATGATCTCGCGACCAATACGCGTTGTTAACGAACGGCTGTGGGTATACGTTGATTGTTGGACTGGTTCCTTTCTGGGATTACGTTTATATACAATACATACATAATACCTATATATGATATATGTATATAATATGTCGTGATATATATATTACGGAAGTTTGAAAATCTGCGATAAATTTATTAGCATACGAGTGAAAAAATTATCCACGCGCATGATGGTTCCTATATATATATATCCAAATACTAAAGGAATTAGACAATTTTTATAACGTTACGGAATGGTATGGAATGTAATTAAATGATATGAATTCGGATTCTAATAAATCAGATTTTTTTTTTTTTTTTTTTTTCCCCCGCCGCGGCGGTGTATTAATAAATAAACATAGCCACGATCGAATCCTGGCTCTGTATACATCGTTTGGCAATGACGAAAGAGACTCGTCCGATATCTGCAATCCTATATGATCACCTATCCGCTATCGTATAAATAATAATAATAAAAAAAAAAAAAAAAAAACAATGAATGATAATAAAAGAAATAAATAAATAAATTAAAATAACATAAATTAAATTAAAATAAAATAAAATAAAATAAAATAAAAATAAATGGTGTACATAATAGACAATAAAATTAATGGCCAAAAAATATTCCGTACGTGCATGGATTGAAAGCAAAATCGCAAATTTTGCTGGTAATATATCTTGAGAAATTTTGTTGTAGATAATTATGTTATGTGTGTTAGAAATTAGTCGTGTCACTTGTGTATCATCGTTAATATATGAAAATGATATACGTATTATGTTTAACATAGTATCGCAGCTATGTTGGTCGCCACGATTTTTCAACACCTTCTGTTGAAAAAATAAGAAAAAATAAAAAAAAAAATGGAAAAATACTTTCGAACCAAAGTTTTTGCGGTTTAAAAGCTTTCGATTTTGGTATATTTTTTTTTTTTGAATTTAAAGATGAACTTTGTTACTTTGAATCGAACTCTCACACGTGACAATTTTCTTCCTCCAATATAGTATAACTGATAATAAGTACAAGTTGAATCCAACATTTTTATGATGAACCTATATTTTTCGATCGAACCGAATTCACTTAGATATATACGCGAATTTTTAATAAACCTATACCCACGTCGCTTGATTATTTACAATCCCCTGCAGCTAAAACATCAGAGAGTTCAGTTTGAAGAAACGAAACCGACCTATATAAATATATATATTATATATATCCTGGAAATAGCCGCGATTTAGGAAAAGCGTATCCTCTGATAAAATGACGTATTTTAGAACTGTTTAATATTATCCAAGTATTTTTCTAACCATTTCAAACTAACGGTGTTGAAGAATTGTCAGGACGCTTACAGCTAAAGAGGAAATGATATCATACCATCACTCTGATGTCGATTGTGTATTCATATCCTGTCTGATACATCGTATATCAGAGAAGAGGATATGCATGTATATACCAGACATGTATCAGTACATAACAATAACGTTAGAAGCACGGTTACGTGTTTGAATCTGAAAATTCCTACACGATTATTAGAAGAAAAATAAATAAAAAAAATTACGGGACTAAAGAACACTTGGCTGTTGTTTATCTATGTTCGTCGAAATGAGGATTGCATTTAAATGAAACCGTTGAAATAGAAAACGCGATGATACATTGGGCTTGTTAACTTCACCCATTTACATGATAGACTCTCGGAGATGCCCTGCAATAGCATAATCAGTTTCACATCCAGAGCTTTTGCCCGAGGGTAAGGAGTCTCTCCGAGAGTCACCGGGAACATCAAAGCAAACAAATCTGACATGATATGGATTAAATGATTCATCATACATGCCCAGTGGTTATACCAGATGGTCTTTTCCTGTGCAAACTATCAATTGGAAGCTATGGCTATTTCGTGAATAAAATTTCATGGTTCTCGAACACTCGGACTGTGATTATTCGAAAGGGTAGCGCAGAGTATATAAACCCACATTAACCATTATAAGAAGTCTTCCCAGGTAGCCCGAAATGTTCCTTGACTCTCATTAGTCCTTAAATCGACTTAAGGAAGGCTAAAAGCTGTCGAATATTGGTTTACTCATGTAAGTCAAGACTATGAGTCGATATCTAATCGCCTTTTAGTCAATTCAGGGAATAATATCAATCAAAGAGTGTTTCACGCTAGCTGAGATGTCACGTCTATCGCATCTGCATGAGTATCACAAATCCGTATAATCACAAGTCATTATATTTTCCTAATGATAGGTTGCAGGAAAAACCTCGATATGAGTAGGAAAAACCTAAATACGAGTAGGTATATATATATACCGTTTGAATCGCGATAGATATGAATATGAATATACCTCACAATTTAGTAGGTACACACACGCATGCATATACATACTACTGGCATCGATGATATGGATGCAGATAAGTAGGGTGTTGCACCGCGACACTCTGTTCATTATAAGGAGTCATGTGTTGATTATACAACCATGAAATCTCTTTGCTCGGACAATTGTTTCGTAGGAAAAAAATTTGTAGATAATAAAAAATGTTTCTTCATTTAACGCGGTTAGCGTTTTCTTCCGAAACTGCAAGCGACTGGACACGAAACGTGCGCGCGTAAACTATATAGTGGGATACATTTCTGAATGATACATTCTGCAAAAAAAAAAAAAGAAAATACCTCTACGATCTTATCAAAAAAATTAAAAAACGGATAAAGACGGATTTGCGAATCAGTTTTCTGCATTGGGATGATTTTCAGTATTGCCTTCCGTTGCTCAAATGACAATGTGTGTGGTATAAAGTGATTAGGCCATAGAGACCCACGAGTTAGCCAATAAAGACGCGAATCCTATTCGAAGCTTTGATATACGGGAAATCATTTTCCGGATGAACGGATTCGACACACGTAAATTACAAGCTTATATGCTACTTATGGATCAATTAATGATGCCTGTATAATATACATGGAATCATTCACTAGTTTTTCTTGCGGCACAGTGATTTGCTCAACTAATTCGCGACTTATGGCATAAGCTGCACATGCACACACACACACACACACACACACACACGCATTGTTTCCTATTTCAATATTCCCAGATGAATATATTTCGGGAAATAATAATCGAGTTAGTATTTCAAAAGAACTAAATTTCTGGTGAATAGTATTTCGGTTTGAAATAAGACCGAAAGATATGAAACAACCATATATTATAAATATAAATCTAAATAGTGCCACGATTAATTATCATTTTATAATTGCTCCGTACGCTTTTGCGTACTAAAATCATAATAACTCATAACGGATTCGTTGGAACAATAAACAAGAAACCGTGCAACATTTGCTTTAAAGAAGATGACAGTTAGTTACCAAAATATATCGAAAACAAGATTTAAAAAAAAAAAAAAAAAAAATAGGGTATCCGCGGTACCTTGTATAGAATGTATATTATCTGAAATATTCGTGGAAACCTAATCCCCTGATTTCTGAGTTGCTTATGTATGCAGGCGTTTTCACTTCCCTATGATACGTTTCCACGAATATTTCCGGTAAAAATTACGCGCCCATCTCCGTCGTATTATAATGAAACGCAATATTTAGACTTCGGCCGTGTGGTTAAGGAGAAGTAAATGCTTTTTTTTTTTTTTTATGCACAGCTCAATTGTAACAAATGACATTAGCTCAAAAGATATAGTTACCTCCTTATATAACGAACTGCAGCAGGGGAAGCGTAATGCAATATAACGAAAAGGTATCAGAAAAGGCGTGAAACATGTGTGAAAGAATTATTATTATTTTTTTTCTTCATAGATACTTATATATCTCTGATAATATTCAATTCATGAAAGTGAACCGAAAGCGTTTACTTCTTTGGATGCACCTGGACCATTGATCGTCATAATATGATATATATACATTAAATATATACAAATAAATTATTGCAATATAGATAAAAAAATAAAATAAAGAAAAAAACAAAAAAAAACATGAAAATATATTTGAAACTAAAATATCTTTTAAATAAATTGATTATTTAGGCCGCAATCGTATCAATTGATTAAACGAATATTGCTAAAAGGGTTCTGCTTTGCCCAGTCTTTAGGTCTTCAACCTGTATACATTCAAAGTAATGAATAAACGTTGCAAAAAATCGACGTAATTATACATATAGCGTATATATAGTATATATAATATATGTATATCACTCCAGTATATTATTATTATAGTTATGCATATATATTATTGTTATTATGCGAAAGTATATTAAATTACCTATTATACAGACAATACGGAATTTAGAATTTATACTGATAACGAGAACTTGTATAAGTAGCAAATGTTCAACAATATTATACAAATCTACAGGGTTTAAAAAAATTATCCATACATATTTCTTAAGGGTTTGGTATAAATAACATAAACTGAAAATTCTAGGGTGTGTTAAAATTTCGAAAACTAAAACGGAGCAATATAATCACCGGGAGTATGATATACGGATAATTTTTTTAAACCCTGTACGATTCAAATAAATAATATATATATATATATTATTGCCATTATTTAATATTATTCTATTATCTAAACTATGTAACTATATACCTATACTATATCATGTACAATAATTGATTATTGATTATTTTACCGTCGTTTAATATTATTATGTTATTACTGTTGTTATTATTACAGCTATTACTATTACTATTAAGAATATAAAAAAGAAAATGAAAAAAGAGAAAAAAAAGAAAAGAAAAAAAGAAAAGAAAAGAAAAAATAATAATAATAATAATAATAATCAACTTATACCTATAAGACTTTTGACGCTTGACACTAATTCTCAATGCTGTATAGTCTGAAAAAAGTGCGCTGAAATGATATGACAAAGTGTGAATGATAAGATACGACAAATCGAATGTGCTGCGAGAGTCTAGATATTAATATATATATATAATATATATAATATAATAATAATAATAATAATATGTATAACGAATTGAAATGTGAGAGAAACTGTTGAGTATCGAGCGTAACGAATAAATACTTTTAAGGCATCCATACGGATGCTGCCAAGTCTTCCATTATCTGTATAATGCTATCATTACATATGTATATATATATATATATATATATATATATTATATTATTAAAAGTAATTACACATATATATATATGTATATGATATGATATAAATACAATGAGTTATGAATAGTATAATATTATATAAGTATATGATATAATATATATATATATATACATGTAATTAAAATTGTTCGAGGGATACGAACGATTACGTAATAATATATTTAAAAAAAATTAATTCCATATATATATATATAAAAATTATGTATACATCATTCTACTGAATTTGTATCAAATCAATCAAAAGATTTGTATTTTTCTCGAATGATTCCCGATCTTTGAAGACACATACCTAATATTATCATGCATATTCGAATCTGAGTAATTAAATTCGGGCCGAAGTTGCGCTGCGCAGTTGAACAATTCAACTATTACAGGGTCAGTTTTATCAAAGCTCGTTTTTCGATGTGACTTACACGGCAAAGCCCCATCCGAATTTCAATCTTTGAAAAGACTTACTCTGACAATGAGTATCCCTAGATATACACCTAGATATACGGGGTGGTCCCATCTGAGTCTTATATCCCGGTATAATTATTTTCAAAACTAATATGAAATTACAAAAAAATGTTTCGCTGAAGAAGAAGAAAATAAAAAACAAAAAAACAAAAAAATTCCTCGGATCGATTGGAGAGAAATAATTATAGTTATATCGAGGGTTTTCTCTTTTTTTTTTTTTATATATATATTGAATTATATACGTAGTATATTTTACTCGATAATATATTATGAATAACGAGATTTTGCATCTGGAAGTAAAAGTAAAAGAGCTAAGAATTTATTATTACACTCCGAATCTTAATGTCTACTTCAAAATCAGCAATATCTCGTTATTTAGGCAACGGAATGTTACATTTTATTTTGAAACGTCTGAAAGACACAATACTTCACCTATATTGTCTTTTGATTATCTATATAGGGATAAAATTTCGTCCAACACATATTATTGTAATTTATTATGTGTTTTGAAAATAATAAATCGGGAAGACCACAATATAGTCTAGGTTGTGCCTATAATTGTATTCTGTTTTTGAAATTTCAATATATTCAAAACTTTTGGCTCCCGTTTGTTCTAGAGAATTAGGAAAGGATATAACTTATATATTCTATTCCGAAAGTTAAGTAAACTGTACCATAAATAAAATCACGGAGCGTTAAAAATAATATTTCTTATGCAGCCCGAGCTTTTTAATATCCATCACTGTTTTGATTTAATTTTTAAATTTATTTATTACATACATTATTCACATTTTCTTATATTATAGGTATAAAATAATTTCTATAATATCGCTAGCTGCTATTATATCACAGGAAAATAATTTCCAATATTCGACTATTATACTAATATAATACTTATTTGTTTCAAATCTACTTGCAAGTGAAGTTTTCTTTTTGTTATTAATCATTTTCATGCTCGAACGTGAAAAATGAACTTTTTGCCCCGCTTAAATTCCCAATCTTATCTTCTGTGGTCATCACGGTTGGTCCTCGCAGCATGCCTATTCATATAGTCAAGCACTGTACCATACATACCGAGTATTTTCGGTAAGACTCGACGGCCCCCTTCCTACGGCAAAACCATCACAAGGAGATAGACTGTAAATGGCATTGCCTATCCCCTTCCGAACGAGCCTCACGCACTCGATGCGCGCCTGTGTTGGTTTTGCTGTAGGAAAGGCGCCGTCGAGTCTCACCGAAAACACTCGGTATATGTACAGGGTCTGATTTGGCGCCGGAGACTTTCTACGTCTGTACGCTTTTGGGCAGGCGTTTATCACACTCGCCTCGAGTGCTACTCCACGAGCCTATATGACCGTCCGAGCTAATTTTCAAATACCCTTTTAGATATTTCCAAGAAATTCCTTGTCTTGACCGATGCGAGTTTACCTGGCTTCCCTATTTGCTAACCGGTCAGACTTGACCAGCTGAAAACCGAGACTATCTTATTGTTCATATGAAGCATTACCGGAAACTGCGCACGACCACAAGCTATTTTTAAACAAACTGATGAGTCGTTAAAATTCATTGTCATCTATAAGGAGGAGTTCGAAGCCAAATATCTTTGCTTCCTAAACGTACAAATGACTTTATGACTTCCCTTACAGTGCAGGATGCTAAGATCTTACTTTTATTATGAGATTGCAATACGTTATCACGCTTCACGTTCCCAAAAATTTTCCTTTTTTTTTTCTCTCTCTCTTTCTTTATAAATGATTAATACATACATCAACGATCTAATTTTTCATTCGTACTGCTGAAAGTTAATGATATTATAGATATAGGTCTGTATATACGTTTACTATATACAGGATGAGTTTTTTCTGGTATCGCAAGAGGGAGGGGTTTTCTAATCGCAAACACTTCGCCCCTTTCTATTCATATTTATTAACGTCGTATTGAGGAAGCCTAGTTTTATTTCCACGCACCGTCAAAACTGATGATTATAACAAGTACTATGTATAGAAAGGAGCAGTGCGTTTGCGTCGATAAGCCCCTCCCTCATGCGATACTAGAGGAAAAAGTCATCCTGTATATACTATATGATTTATGAATGAAGTAATGAATTCAAACAAATCTTTATTATACAAGTTATAATAATGTACATGCAGACAATTGTTTTTCTTTATTTGATTTTTTTTTCTTTTCTTTTCTTTTCCTTGCTTTCGTTCGAAAGGTAATATAATAAGTTCGCATTTATAAAATGTGACTAATTTTATTTTTTATTGTTAAAAATTAGTACTAATTAATTAGTATAATCGTTATATGAGCATACCATATAATATATGTATAGTGTATACAATGTTATAAGCGATATCTCAATTTCCGAGATGACTGTGCATTTATTTGAACCTAGACAAAAAGGTCACCTAACAGCTAAATGGCCCCTAGCAAGTTATAATACGATTAAAGAAATCAAATTTCGCAACGTGAATTATCGTTGGGGGGGGGAGGGAGGGAGGGAGGAGGAGAAAAACTCAGATTTTGTTCGATGATATGCATATATAATTATTATATCAGACCGTAACTTGAATTTTTTTTTTTTTTTTTCATTGAAAAAAGTTTTACTTGAAAAAAAACTTGAACCATTCGCTTAATATACCATTATAAAACATTAAAGGCAACGAATACGTGAATTAGAATTATTAATTTTTTTTTTCTTTTTTTTTTTCAGCACTGCAGCATACCTTCGAGACAATTTTCATTAGTTTATTCCAGACGAGGAGTAATACTTAGATATATGATTTAGATTTCAGACGCACATCAATTTAGTAATAAAGCAGCATGATTCGAGCAGCCCATTGAGTATAGCTGGTGTTACCTGAATAGAATTATCACTAAATCTTTATCTGTACCGGGCAACCCTTGTTCTTTCTTCTGTTTAATGTGACTATAGTAATTTTGAGGCCCTCTTAACTCGATTGCACAGATACATGTATAATAATTCACACCTTCATCAAGTAAAACTTGAATTTTTATATTCATTTTCTTTACATCCCATAAGTTATTTAGGGGCTGTATAAAACTTTTCAAATAGGTGTCGGCTCCAAATCCGACACACATCACCCAATGGATTGACAAACATGCTTATCAATTAGACGTGGTACGACTTGAACGAGAAGGAACGTATATTTGCAATGATTTTTCGAATGTAATTTATCTCAAGCTTTCAGCAATTATGTTTATGATAAGATATATAAGGACTGCGATCTAATGAGTAAACAAACATGCTCTTTCGATGAGCAAAAAAAATATTTTTTAATAAAGAAACATCAGTATAGCTGAAAGCTTGTCGATAATTGATAAAAAAAAGTATTGTTATTATTATTATTATTATTATTGTTATCATTATGTGTTTTTTTTTTTTACTTTTTCTGCTTTTTTCGAATTTTTCTCTTCACCTATATAAGACTACCAGCAACAGGTGTTTTTGTACATAGTATATACTGTATGCACAGTAATAATAATTAATTAATGTCATTCTTCGATAATATATATTCAATAATAATATTATTATTATGACATAATGGAATTACAAATACATGAATTCATTCATCATCTTATTTTTTTTTTTTTTTTAAATTCAATTCAATTGTTAAATACTTGTGTTTGGATTAATAATTTTTTATTACTTTCTGCCAATAAGATTTCCACAGCCATACTAAAGCTTTGATCCTGATAGGCCATGACAAAATTAATCGAAACTAGGAAAAGATTAAAACTTTTCAATCTGTTTCAATTGTCACGGGCTGCGGTTGTACGTACTACACATATACGACCAGAAATTTGCAGGCTTCGGCTCCTTGGGGGAGTATTAGATTCACCAAGGGGTGTGGTACGTACACAGGTTCCCTTCAGTCGCAGTATCATATTCCTCGTTTGAGAAATACCAAATAAAAAAAATAAAACTATGAAAATGTTTTATAAACGTGTTACTTCTTGTTTTTCTGTTCTGACGATTTGATGTATGTTTATATTCAGTGAAATTCTTTTTTTTCTAGACGATTTGGGGCAAAATCTTTTTTTCTACGGGCGGGGCTCTCTTTTGGTACTGTTTGTATGTTTTTTTTTTTTATATTTATTAGTTTTGAGTTGCGACATATCTTATTACGAAGACCTTAATAACTAGAAGGTAAACAAATTTTTACATCTGACAGGGAAAGTTGAAGGTAGCGGTAAACAATACGCTCGACGAGATAATATCTCTAAATTGAATGGATTGGTTTATTATAAATACTCGACAAATGGGTTCAATCTTCAAATATTTGCCAAATTTTTTATTTAGAATTTAGAATTCTTATCTTTTTTTTCTTATTACAAAACTTTCAACTAACTCTATCAACCTTTGGGTCAAATAACGAAAAGCCCAGGATCTAAGTGAACTGAATATTCGTTGTTTTTAAAATGATGAGCATTAGGATTATTCTAAAGTTATAAAACATAACGGACGCTTATAGAAAATTGAACTGTTCGTCAAGTATTTGAAAAGATGGTAACTTTGTCGGATCTTGATACGATCACGAGCGCGCGCGTCTACCCGGCGTTATATCGAAGGGGGTGCGCTAAACTATTTGTTCATAATTTATGATTACTAGTAAGCCACGTAAGGCCTTCGAAAAGACCGTCGCCGGTTGTGGCGCACGAAGGCTGGACGTACCAATTTCTGTCACGTATTCTTGTCAGCCCAAGTTTTTCCTGGATCTCGTGCGGCTTCATCGCTAAAGAAATCATATTCGGTGTTATAGAATGAGCAAAACGTGATTCAATTAGTTCTGGAACACTTAGCTATCAAAGTTTGAATCTTTGGTTCACACAAGGGAGATAATTACCGTCGGGAAGATCTTGTTTGTTGGCAAATATTAGAATAATGGCGTCGTGCATCTCTCGATCGTTTATTATGCGATGCAATTCTTGTCGAGCCTCGTCTATTCGGTCCCTATCTGCGCAATCGACTACAAATATCAGTCCCTGCGTTCCTGTGTAGTAGTGGCGCCATAGAGGTCTTATTTTGTCTTGTCCTCCAACGTCCTGAATATACAGATAAAAATAATGTTGGATAATTCATCACAAATATTAAAGAATTCACATTATCTGAGCCTATTTATATGAGCCTATAAAAGCTCTCACTTACCCAAACATTAAATTTGACATTTTTATACGTAACAGTTTCTACATTGAATCCTACGGTGGGTATAGTCGTCACGGACTGACCTAGTTTGAGTTTATACAGAATAGCTACCACGCTAGTTAAGGAGTACATGCGTCAAATTTTCAAACATTTTTCTACACTATGTTGAGCGTAGAAAAGTCGAGTATTCAAGATTTGAGTTTATCAATTTCAAGAATCAAAGGATACTGGTTTTTCCAGCAGCATCTAGCCCCAGCATTAATATGCGCATCTCCTTGTTGCCGAAGATCTTCGACAAGAGCTTGCCCATCTTGGCGGCTCACTCGCTAAACGTTCGGCACCTGTATGACAAGAAAGTGTGAAAATATTCATCTGAAATAAAAGAGACTACTCCTAATTTTGAATTATGAATATTATAGCGATTTAAGTCAGACGTATTCATCTAGAAATCAAATATTATGTAAGAAAAGCATAATTATACTGTGAAAATGTTTGTTCTCAAATATCCTATGAGTTAATGTTTACTAGTCCCTCTGAGATAAGATATGTGCATAACATTGGGAACAATAATAACTGTGTAAATATGAATTCGAGATTCTTACTGACTCAAAGTCTAAGTATGCAGCTAGCCTCATGCTCGCATGCACTGCCAGAGTTTTAAAAGCATTAGTTGTATAGCTTAAAAGATTAATCCTTGTAGCCTATTTAAAACCCGACCGTGTACAGTTTCACATATGAATTATCCTCTACGCAGAGTCTTAATTAAATCAATTAAATAATTAACCACGCCAAGTGAAATGATAGAGTTATAAAAAAAGCGTGAAAAAAAAATATCAAAAATTTGTACCAACTAGAATTTGGCTGTATAGAAAGATTTTAGTGTTAGGTTTATAATAAGTTGAATTTAGCAATCCCTTAACAACCCACGAGTGAAATTGAATAAATAAATTTTGTATGTGGAATGTGAATGGGTTTAGCCAAGTAAAGATACTTTCAAAACTTTCTACAATCAGGTCTACCAAATTCATATTAATAACTTATGACATAATGAGTGACCATATTAGAAGATATTATAGTTAAGAAACTTTGGCTTAATTCCCTGAAAATTTTTTAACTCAATCTTGTACATCGGTATACAAGAATTATTACAGAACAAGCAAAGTGGCTCGACATGCTGACAGGGGCGAGGCAAGGCTAGGCTAGGCTAGGCTAAAACAAGGTTAGGCTAGGGCATGCCAGACCAAACCAGGTCCCCCCCACCCCCTAAACCTGACCTGACGCGTGCTGACAGATCATGAATCGTCAGTAGATAAATGGAAGGGGGGCTACGGGGGGGAAGTGGAGACGGGGAGTTAGCAAGAATGGGTGTCACTTCCTGAAAGGTTCAAGCCAACATTTTTCCGTCTGAATGAATGAATTTGACAAAAATATAACTCGAGGAAATAAATATCCGACGTTTCGCGATCTTAGATCTTAGGTTTACCTAAATATACACGCTTTTTTTTTTCTTCTCTCTCTCTCTCGATGTGATAATTCAAACTAAATACATAAGTAATAGAGTTGGCAAGTAGTGGAAAGGTTAGGTAGCCCAGAGATGATGTATGCATCGGCCAGGGATGTAATTTTTTATGTATCAATTTTGTTTAATACAATGTTTGAGGAATTTCTTCGGATATGAGTTCATTGATTTATTGTATAATTAGGGTGAAGGCAGGGTGTTGATATGAAGTAAATAAGCTCGTAAAACTAAGGTGAATTAAGTTACGAACCAGAATATGGCGACAGTAATCTACGACCAAGACACCAACATTTATCCTTATATATTTACCATCGATATTTCAAATGATTATTATTATTTTTATAAACGCAATTATCCTGCGTTATTTTTGCGTTTATAAAAATCACTTACCAAGAAACATCTACACAATAGACAATATTTATCGTCAACAAACGGGCACATCGCAACACAACACCATTTTCATTTTATACTACGTCCGGCTGGCGCTGGCGGTTGCCGGATGGCGGTTGACTCCTCTCAGGGCTGTCCTAAACGCTGTTGAATCCCATGCCACAGCCGAGGCCCCAGGGCCGTAGATACAGATGCAGAAGTACATCAATAGCGAACGCCGATTGCGAGAAAAGTTTTCCTTTTCCTAAAAATATCATTTACAGGTCTAACAATCATTTCTGAATTCTAGTCATTGCGCTTTCTTTAATCTCTCATTTCTCACACCCGTTGCATTTATTGCATATCGCGGGGTCTAGACTGATTTGACAGCCCACCAATCTTCTCCGCCTTTGAATAGTGCACGAGAAAGCAGTGACGTCATAGCAGTGATCTTCCTCTAGCGCCTCTGCAGCTGGCTCCGTATACTTAACAGGCAAATAAATTCAATTCAAAGTTTAGGAATATGTTTTTCTAGTTTAGGAAATGATGATTTCTTTGTTATTCATAAAAATATATTGGGCATATAGCAAGCAGGCACGATTCACAGAAAAAAACCAACATCCCTCCAATGAACTCGAAATTGTTTGGGAAACACGTCTTCAATGTTTTCAGCATTTGGGAAGTTTTATTTGATTTTATAAAAATCATGAAAACACTCGTATCCTTGGTAAAATTAATTATATTAAAGTGGGATCTTATTGTAATACGGACGTAGTTGATTAAATAATAACTCTCATATGCCAGAAAGCAAATAAAGATACTCGACCAATTCATATTTAATATTTATTTTTAAGAATTAATTACAAGTTACAAATTTTACATAACTTTATTCTTCGATATATGAATAATCAATTCCTTTGTCATCTTCCACTTTACCCTCCCTGCGATTATTTATTTATTATTATTATTTTTTTGAATAAGCAAAAGTTTAAACAGCGTACGGCACACGGGAATAGTAGGGAATTGGAATTAATGCATTTTCAGCTAATTCAAAATCGCAGCACACCTCCTCGGGTCAGATGTTGTCCTTATACCAGGTGGATTTTCGAATAAAAATTTTCCTAATTGAATCACGCTTAATAATTCTTAGTTTGAGTTGTTCTTTTAATTGTTCGTTCGTTTGTACACATTGCTAGTTTTGATACCCCCTCCCGCAGCAACTACTCCATCGACCCATAGAGTGCGCTGGTCGCGAATGAATGAACGAGTGGTAAGATAGTGGTACTGCACAAATATGCAGATAAAAAAATTACTACGTTTTCTGAGAAGTGCTCGTCTATGAATGAAAAGATAGTGGTGCTGCACAAATATGCGGACAAAAAAAAACTACGACCCTTTCATAATGTTCTTGGAGGCGTGGCAAGTAGCTCATTGTGAAAATTCCGAATAGCAGTAGAAAAACTACTAACTCTTTATTAGATTCATTGATAGAATGAAAGATAGTGGCGCGTGGAAATAATGCGAAGAAGTTGAAATGAATAACTGATATTTTATTGCATTTATGTTTGCATTATAGGTATATCTGAACGAATGAAAATAAAGCAGTTGAAATGAATTTACAGCTACCCAAATCACTGAGATGTAAGCCAAGAATCATCCAGTATAAACATTTTATTCATTTTTTTATTCTTTGTTATTAAAAATGTAAAATTCTTATGTGATTTATCCTAGCAAGTAGATTGAAGCGATTAATTAAATTGGTGGGGCAATTATTATCGTCCCCACCCCGCGCCGCGCGACTATAAACCAAGAACGCCGGGCGCAGCCTTCAGTCATCTGCGCGGCATCCTCGAGTGTAGATCTGTGACACGTGTCGAGGAGATTTGCGGCTCGGAAAGGCTGACATCAACGGAGGAACGTTGTGGACATGAGTGAGTCTGCAATATTTCGATCAATATTTTACGACGGCAATAAATAATCGACAATTTTCAAAGCTCGTTGAAAACAAGTGAAATTGTATTCAATACTTTTCCGACAGATTTCACGCGTCTCGTATTTTAATCGTCGAAGTAAGTAACCGTTGTATTGCTACCGGCAGACTTTGATTATAATTGCAGATATTGTTCATTTTCAAGTACATTCTATTCATACCAGCGAATAAATGTGCGAAAATAGACAAGTGTTTTTCGGGAGGATACTCGTACCCCGATTTATTCGTTTATTCGATTCTTTGACAGCATTATCGGTCGACGGAGCTGAGAATGAACATCGCTGATACTTGAACCGCATGGATCCTGCGTGCCACTTGATCGGAGATGGACGCCAACCAACACTGCCAGGCTAGTCCTGGATTAACGCTCGACCAAGATAATGGTGAGCTTATATAAGAATATGATTGATAGATCTCGAGAGAATATGTTTACCTTGGTTGAATATAGTAGGATCAAAATTTGAAGGTTTGAAAATAAATATAAATAATAATACAATAGTAGATTGCTGTAGGCCTAATTAGGCATCACATTTATTTTTTAAACATGGAACATAATTCAATATTGGTGATAAATTACTCCAGAGTCTCAAGTACCAGTCATAACAATTGAAAGATTGAAAAATCTATTCATGCATGCACTAGTAATACTAGCTTATTGACATTCTTGATTCTGTTGGAAATAGTTAAAAGTTTATATCACATTTAAAAATGGTCCAGGCAGGCTTACAAAATCATTTATAAGAAATATATTATAATAAATTTCATACAGACGTATAATCACAATTAGAAATTCTTTGATACTTAGTTGAGAATGTTTGCCTGAAAAACACATAAACTTAATCTATAAAATGTACCCTATGTTTATCTAGTTTTTATCTTCACAGGCGTTGTTCATCGAGGGAAACTAGTTCCTGCCTATCTTCAACAAAACCTCTTTAAAATTCATCAGGATAGGGGGTTCACACCAGGGAGTGAAGCAGTCCAAGCACCAGGGGAATGATCGCAAGACAACTCTGCACCTGGAGAATTAATGGAGTAGCATAAGCAAATAGTTCGTAATTACAGTTCCTTTTAAATCAGTTTTGGTAAAATCTCGCATCTAGTCTAAGAATCGATTCCGTTTGAAACGTTGTACAGAAAACAAGCTGAGCTGGTTGTCACTAAATTTCAGCCAGCAGACTTTGTAACCCAGTTTATGTGTGATAAATAATGAAAAACCTAATTATAATATTTTCTACGATTAGTGACAACCACAAGCTCTTATATCACAGCATCTGCTGCCCGCGCTATGTAACATTAAAAAGACATGTCTGATATTAGTTTCAATATTCAACAATAACTTTCAAATCATTTTACAAATCGCTGTACAGATTATTCCAAATCAATTTAATTATAACAGCCATAAGCGGTGATATATTAATAACTCGTTTTTATAAAGCTCGTCATACTTGACCAGTTTATCCGGTCATATAATCGTACGGGGAAAAGACTTGTAATATTACATGATAGATGAAAATTCGTGATGATATATTATTAACAATATGTTCTCTTGCATGTGGTATATTGTATCTAGCCCTCGGGTACTGACCCGAAGGTCTTGATGCTTTTTATTTCTTTAAACTCGTTGTATTTGGGATAGTTGGGATTACCCATTACCGTAAGAAATATTACCAATAACTATTCAGGTAACAGAGCATAATACATGCATATACGATATATATTTGTCAGGTATAATTCACTCTCTTGTAAAATTGTCCATAACGAATAGAGAGTAGAGACTATTCTCATTAGTATCTTTGAGAGAACAACTATATTTATAGAGTAATGAATTATTCTACTATTAAAATTATCTGCTTCTAACATTGTACTTGGCATTCTGTAAAATATACCTTCGTACGTATATGTATGCGTATTATGGTCGGAACGATTAGTTTAGAGTATAATAATAGTTTTATTATAGCCCAATTATAGTTCTAGCTTATTTTCAAACTGGTAAAGTAATATATTACACGTATGATGATCACATCTACAATTTTTCGAATCAAATATTCAGTGTTGTGAAAATTGTAATTGAATTTTTATTAAATGCTCGTAACTTCCGTAATGTGTAATTGGATTTTCATCTGATTACGCATCACTTCGGTAATGACTTGATTCAATTACACATCACTTTGGTGATTTTACCTTTAAATAACTTTATAATTACTCTTACTCTATCATTACTTTGAATTACTTTACTTGATAATTACTTTGACCAATTGAATCGAGTTCAATTACACATTACCAAAGTATTGGGTCATTGAATAGGTATTTTCATTAAAAATGTAATCAGTGACTCGCAACACTGCAAATATCTATGTAATAATAAGATCGTTTATGCAATAAACATGTATTATTATAGCAAATTCTTGATTATCATAGCACATTCTTGAATAAATATCTCTTGAAATTGTAAATCATCGATGTTGAATCATTTTCCCTTGTCCTTTCCTTGCCTATAAGTCGAAAATTATGAAAATCGCACTATTAATTAATGAATATTAATGAATATTAATCTGCCTCACCATATGCAACCCGCATGCCATTCGTGTAAACGACAGGGTCCATGTTAATTTTTGTTGCCTATTTGGTGTTTTCCGATTGCCTATATTCAGGCGTATTGAACTGAGGAAAAAAAGCCAGAATAACACTCTGAAACAACTCGAAAAAAACGGCAAAAAAAATCCATTCAAATAACTTCTGGCAGTTGAGACTTTTTGAGAAATCGATTTTCTGGCAGTTGATACCTCAATTTTAGTCGCTTTATGATGAGGCCAGAAAATCGACCAATCAGGAGGCTGCATTTGCAAAAATTGAGCCTAAATTGGCTCAAGCAGCCTCCTGATTGGTCGATTCTCAAAATAAATTGAGTTACGGCGCTACATGGGCTAACCATCAGGAAAAATTCTGGATTTCTGGCAGTTGATACCTCATTCAGGTACCAACTGCCAGAAATCGGACTCCTTAAAAAAGTATCAACTGCCAGAAATCCGACTCCTAAAATAAGGTATCAACTGCCAGAAATGCAGAATTTTTCCTGATGCCTAGCCCATGTAGCGCCGTAACTCAATTTAATTTGAAAATCGACCAATCAGGAGGCTGCTTGAGCCAATTTAGGCTCAATTTTCGCAAATGCAGCCTCCTGATTGGTCGATTTTCTGGCCTCATCATAAAGCGACTAAAATTGAGGTATCAACTGCCAGAAAATCGATTTCTCAAAAAGTCTCAACTGCCAGAAATCCGACTCCTTAACAGAGTGTTTTTCATACCTTTTTTTCGAGCTGAATTCCGAGAATTCTGGCTTTTCTTCCTCAGTTCAATACGCCTGAATATAGGCAATCGGAAAACACCAAATAGGCAACAAAAATTAACATGGACCCTGTCGTTTACACGAATGGCATGCGGGTTGCATATGGTGAGGCGGATTAATATTCATTAATATTCATTAATTAATAGTGCGATTTTCATGATTTTCGACTTATAGGCAAGGAAAGGACAAGGGAAAATGATTCAACTATCGATGATTTACAATTTCAAGAGATATTTATTCAAGAATGTGCTATAATAATCAAGAATTTACTATAATAATACATGTTTATTGCATAAACGATCTTATTATTACATGGATATTTGCAGTGTTGCGAGTCACTGATTACATTTTCAATGGAAATACCTATTCAATGACCCAATACTTTGGTAATGTGTAATTGATCTCGATTCAATTGGTAAAAGTAATTATCAAGTAAAGTAATTCAGAGTAATGATAGAGTAAGAGTAATTATAAAGTTATTTAAAGGTAAAATCACCAAAGTGATGTGTAATTGAATCAAGTCATTACCGAAGTAATGTGTAATCAGATGAAAATCCAATTACACATTACGAAAGTAACGAGCATTTAATAAAAATTCAATTACAATTTTCACAACACTGAATATTTGATTCGAAAAATTGTAGATGTGATCATAATACGTGTAATATATTACTTTACCAGTTTGAAAATAAGCTAGAACTATAATTGGGCTATAATAAAACTATTATTATACTCTAAACTAATCGTTCCGACCATAATACGCATACATATACGTACGAAGGTATATTTTACAGAATGCCAAGTACAATGTTAGAAGCAGATAATTTTAATAGTAGAATAATTCATTACACTATAAATATAGTTGTTCTCTCAAAGATACTAATGAGAATAGTCTCTACTCTCTATTCGTTATGGACAATTTTACAAGAGAGTGAATTATACCTGACAAATATATATCGTATATGCATGTATTATGCTCTGTTACCTGAATAGTTATTGGTAATATTTCTTACGGTAATGGGTAATCCCAACTATCCCAAATACAACGAGTTTAAAGAAATAAAAAGCATCAAGACCTTCGGGTCAGTACCCGAGGGCTAGATACAATATACCACATGCAAGAGAACATATTGTTAATAATATATCATCACGAATTTTCATCTATCATGTAATATTACAAGTCTTTTCCCCGTACGATTATATGACCGGATAAACTGGTCAAGTATGACGAGCTTTATAAAAACGAGTTATTAATATATCACCGCTTATGGCCGTTATAATTAAATTGATTTGGAATAATCTGTACAGCGATTTGTAAAATGATTTGAAAGTTATTGTTGAATATTGAAACTAATATCAGACATGTCTTTTTAATGTTACATAGCGCGGGCAGCAGATGCTGTGATATAAGAGCTTGTGGTTGTCACTAATCGTAGAAAATATTATAATTAGGTTTTTCATTATTTATCACACATAAACTGGGTTACAAAGTCTGCTGGCTGAAATTTAGTGACAACCAGCTCAGCTTGTTTTCTGTACAACGTTTCAAACGGAATCGATTCTTAGACTAGATGCGAGATTTTACCAAAACTGATTCAAAAAGTATTGTAATTACGAACCCTTTGCTTCTGCTACTTTATTAACACTCCGCCTCGGAGAGTTGTCTTGCGATTATTCCCCCGGTGCTTGGACTGCTTCCCTCCCTGGTGTGAATCCCCTGTCCTGATGAATTTTGAAGAGGTTTTGTCGAAGATAGGCAGGAACTGGTTTCCCTCGATGAACAACGCCTGTGAAGATAAAAACTAGATAAACATAGGGTACATTGGATAAATGAAGTTTATGTGTTTTTCAAGTAAACATTCTAAACCAAGGGAGCGTTCAAATATTACGTAACGTTTTTTTTTTTGGTCATTTTTGACACCCTCTCCCCCCTTATAACAGGCCGTAAGTCAACCCCTCCCTCCGCCTCTCTTAAATACGTAACATTATCGTGGCCATATTGATCTATAATACGTTTTTTTTTACTGACAATTTTATTTTGGAACTTTAACTATGCATCAATCATGCTGATAGGAATATGATTATAGAGTTTATATTAAAGCTCAGAATTATATTCAAATCGTTGTGATCGCGGAGTCTGAAAGACTGCAACCCAAAATACGTCTACGTATGCGCGGTGCACTTGTACCGCAGAGCGCGAAACAAGTTTTATAATAAGAATTAGTGAATAATTGAATAATATCCTGTATTTCAGTAAATAATAATTCTATGGTGGTAAGAATAGAATGTACTTGAAAATGAACAATATCTGCAATTATAATGAAAGTCTGACAGGTAGCAATTCAACGGTTACTTACTTCGACAATTAAAATACGAGACGCGTGAAATCTGTCGGAAGAGTATTGAATACAATTTCACTTGTTTTCAACAAGCTTTGAAAATTTTCGATTACTTATTGCCGTCGTAAAATATTGATCGAAATATTTCAAACTCACTCATGTCCAATGTTCCTCCGTGATGTCAGCCTTCCCGAGCCGCGAATCTCCTCGACACGTGTCACCCATGTTCACTCGAGGAAGCCGCGCAAGCCACTGAGCTCTGCATTATGCAAGCCTTGGACTATATACGCGCGGCGCGGGGCGGGGAAGGCCGTTGTCGTAGGTCAGTTTAGCCGGTCGCGTCTCCGTTAGGCAACTATAGGACTGAAAATACACAAAGGATCCGCGGGTTGCGTTTAATAAGGCGTGTGCCTTTTTCCTGCATCTGGTAAAAGATGCGAGATTAGCCCACAACTTAATTCCTTTTTGCAATGATTTATAATAAATTGTTTTCTTCGTTTCAATAATAATTGCCCTACTAATTTGATTAATCGCTTCACTCTACTTTCTGGGATAAATAAAATAAGAATTTTACATGTCAGTTTTAACCCCATAACTTTAACTTTGTGTATAGACTGAATGTATGGGTATTCGACGATTCATATTACATCAAACAATCGCTCAGCTATTCTAAAATAAAATTATTTCATCACAGTTTTTTTTTTATGAGAAACGCTGTGACTAATGCTGGTTGATGTTCGCGATAGTTTTCATTTTCAAAATTTAAACACGTTCGATTGTAGAATCTTCTAATTTTTAGATTTTTGTAACAAAAAAGAATAAAAAAAAATGCCAAATGCCATGACAAATATACAGCAAACAGACATTCATTCTGCTCAGTTTCTGAATAATGAAAAATTGTATTGTAATTAAAAAAAAAAAAAAAAATTAATATTAAAAATGTTTATATTGAACTATACTAATGAGCTTCACTATGGTATATAATGTATGGGGCGTTCCGTTATTCATTTTTAGTACTGCACGTGGTCTTACAGCGTTATCGCCCCGGTGGGTTCTTAACGAGCTGTTTCCCCCTTCGTGAGAGATATACACGTTCAATCAACTGCAGGCAGGGAATATCGTAGCACATTCATAATTGCAGTAGACTACAGCATTGAATGAGGAAATGTTAGCAAGTGTGAACGCAGCTTTTAAACTTTTGTAATCCACGTAACCCGCGGATGTATACGAAAAGACATTTTCGAAATTCAATTTCCCAGCAAAGCATCTTTCGAAATTCTGGGAGTTGAATACATATTAGAATCTTTATTTTTGTGCAGACTTTCTTGCAGTCATAATATATTCCAAAAATTAATATGATATCTGAATGATACTTTCCAGATTCGAAATTGATCATAAGTGCATAAAAGCAAATTGATCGACTTGCAAAATTGAAATTCTCAATGGTTTATCGAAACATATTTCAACTGACAAAGAGTTTCAATTTTGAAATTCTCTTTTTTTCTTCATTCTCATATTCACGGTAGATTCTATTTGAACAGAAAGAATCTCTTACCTGTTTTTCGTCTCAAGAAATGTATATTTTAATCCAGCAATACGTGCGGTTTTTCTCGTCAATTGCTCTTCAGCGTTTCACCGTAATACCGCATAAGTAAGGGCATAACTGATAACTTTTCATGATGCCCATGCTCACTCCAAAAAATATTCTGCGTACGAAGAAGTTGGAAAGATACGAAACTTCTGTAGTGAAACGTTGCTGTACCGTTATTCTCCATCAGCGCGTATAAAGAAAATATATCTGATTGCAGTCGAACGATCTATAGCAATGAGGCCTTGATTGGTACTAATTATGGAATTGGCGTCTGCAGACGGCAGTTCATTTTTATTGCCGTCATATCAAATTGGTTTTCGATATACTGTATGAGCTGACCCGTTATTGGGGGCGTTTTCAGTTTCAAATTTCATGGGCGTGCAGGCATCCGTTTAACGATTCTCTTCGGCTCTAATTAGTATATACTAGCCACGCTCACGTTCAGCACTTCGTACGTTACAATATTCGCCAGCTCTTCGACGATGAAAATACTGCTGAGCTTTGGGCTCATTTCATTAGTAATTAACTTGGCAAAAGTCTCAGGTGTGTGTAATGTACCATTATAGTCAATGCAAAAAGCATCCTTGCCAGTATTATTATTATATTATTGCCAGGAAAAATCGGAGGGTACAAAATGGTACTGAATTTGTATCTTTTCTTCTTTTCATTTTCACCTCCAACTTATGGCAGTCAACGCAGTTTACGATTCGTGTGACAAGCAGAGTACGTCGAACACATTCGGTCTTAGGAACAAATTGCTTTGCGATTATGACAGCCTTTCCCGTCCATCCGACGACACCCCTACGATAATCAAATTCAGACTGATTCCGAAATTCATCGATTTCGTAAGATATCTTAAAAACCACAATTTATAAACAATTATACGATAGAAAAAATATATTTGTATACATAATATAACTGCAATATTACGTTTCTGACGTAATATTGCAGCAAACCATACTACCCATGAAACTATTATTTAGATTATTGAACTGAGTGTTTCATATCACTGGTTGTACATAATATACGTATGGTACATTCTTAACACGTATACTTTATACAAAAATTAAGTGTCCGGTAATCGATGTTGACGCTACATGCTAATTTGACAAAACAGCTTGTCAGTGTCGATCACCGGTGTAGATTCGATCTCTGGGACACTCACTCAATAACGATTCGGACTGTTGCAGGATGATGCTTCGCGTAATCTCATAGTTCACAGTTGGATGTATTTGGTGAGTTGATATGGCATCATATTCCACCGCCCCTCAGTAAAATTTTAAATTATTCGTGATTATCTTTCAAACCATTCAACTTCTCCATCACCCTGATGTCAGTACTATATTGTAACGACTGTCTTTCAGTCTTGGGAGGACGCCCATTTCGACTGGCGTAACGATGCACAATATTCCGGGATCCCCTCGATTCACGTTTCCAGCGTTGAAATTTGGACACCAGACATATCAGTATACAACTCGTAAGACTTGATTTAGCAACGATTTCGTTTAAAATCAATGAAGATTAGAATTGTAGTCTTATCTGTTATTACAAGACACTATAGTTGTCGGCAGGATTACTCAATAGCGCCTATACCTATGTATGTCGATCACTTGCAGCGGGGATGAAGACTACTATCAAAGCCAAATACCGACAACAAATTGTGTAGTAAAAAAAGACAAGAACATAACGTGCCTACCGGCCGTAAAATATGTCACACGATGCAGCTCGAACTACCAGCACTGGCCATTTGATAGACAAAATTGCACTCTTCGTCTTGGATCCTGGATACATACCAAGCAAGAAATAGATTATGAGTTAGTCGACAATGGGGTAACTATTAGCACGTCACTGCAATCTCCATACCTAAATATGTAAAGCATAGTATACGTTTAGATTATCAAATCAGAAGTCTTTGAAACGGTACTATGTAATATGTAATGATTCTATAGGGTCTATATAGGCGCAGAGCAAACATTTGCATAGAGTGCAGAGTCATGCAAACGGGAGTATTCGTGGAAACGCTCCATGGGGAAGTGAAAACGTCTGCATATAGGCAACTCAGAAATCGAACGATTAAGTTTTATTTCGGATATTGCGTGGTCTTTGAGTTGCCTGTATGCAGGCGTCCTATAGAACGTTTCCACGAATACTCCCTATACTATAGTATCATTCACTGTAATTATTGTTCATTTGGACAACGCGCTTATGTGCATCGATTTTTTTTTTCAGGTAGAAATGATCGATCACACTGAGAATCTTGAATGGAAAGTTCTGAGTGTGAGTATTACGAAAAAAATGGTGACATACGGAGGGCCAACCGACCGGCATCCATCTGTTCTTGTGAATATTATTCTTGAACGACACTCCACTCACAGTCGGGTTACCGTCATCGCACCTGCGATTCGTGAGTAACTGTTTACTTACTCATGATGGATATACCTACATAAATTATGTTATCGATGATTAGCACTATACACTCAGAAAGATAGAAAGTACGATATTTCATCCAAATGCTACTCAACAACGATGATACCTATTCTCGCAGGTAGCATCTGGATAATCTCTGGTTCTATATCTATTTTTTTCAATACAACCACGTATAAGTATAACAGGTAACAGACTTTATAATTCCTTCTTATAGTATTGATAATCATGACCCTAACGGTGTTATGGTTGAGTCCAATGACTTTTGAACGAATGATACTGGCTGGGCTGAACTTGATCTGTCATTTGATATGCGTTATGGATATTAACTGGCAGGTGCCTTCCAGTGGTGCCACTTTACCGTCGATACGTAAGTTCTAATCATCTGTGCACGTTATACGCGTTTGAGAAATAGGTCCGGGAATCGGGATGTGGATTAATAATACATTTGCTACAATTTCCAGTGATCTTTCACCAAAGCTCCATGGCTATTGCCAGTGTGGCATTCTTTCTGACAGTCTTCCTGCGTCAGCTAGAAGAAATATCGATTCCCGCACCTGTATGGTTGACATCAACAACTTCCATGATCCTAGAGAGCAGAGCTGGCCAGTTCTTCCTGCTCACAACTCTGGACCCGAAAGCTTCAGCTACTCTCGAAACTGTCGAGGAAGACAATGCCGGATTAGTTCGACTGAATTCATCTGATCCTAAAATTAACCCCGGAACCTCTGCATGGCACCATTTCGCCACTCTAATCGATCGAGTATCTTTTGCTAGTATTATTCTCACATACGTCATTATGTTATCAGTTCTCATTCCCAAGAACGATATTATAGATAATTAAATGATAACCGAATGATAGTAGTTTGCACACTTTCATCCCACTCTGGAAACTGTTGATCCCTTCAAACATGTAGTACCTACACCGTATATTTTCGTACATCAAGAGACTCGGTAAAGTCTCGTAACAGATAAGTATACGTCAAGGTGCCATATAGGGGAAGGGGGGGCAAAACGGGATAGGCGGGCAAAATGGGATACCCCAAAAATTTGGTAAAATTTTTTTTTAATGGCAGTCTAAAATTCGTTTTTTTTATTTTTTTATTTTACAAAAACTTTTTTTTTTTTTTTCTCCAAAAACTCAAGATTTCCTTAGGTATCCCGTTTTGCCCCCCCTTCCCCTAATTGTCTACAGTTCGGAGGTTCTCGGTAGTTATATATGTCATACCGAGACGTAAAATAAAACTGATTTTGTTTACAAATTAAGCCTCATTAACGAGATTCAAATGGGTTCAATGAATTTTGAAAAACACAACGCGTGCTTCCGATGTTGAGACAAAGACGACATTCAAAAAAGTGAAGCCGGTCTCCGGCGGACTGAGAAGACAACTTTTTACATGTCAATATCGTATTGAGTAGTATCCTGAGATCAACGATTAAGTTTTCATGTCATGGTCAATAGAGAACTGGGTATATCCTAATAAGAATATGATCAGTTTGAACAAAAATAATTTGATAACTTCTAATGATACATGATAATGCATAATATCGCGATGTGTGAAGCTATTCATTTGCATATAAATTATTTTTACCTGAGAAACGTAGACGCAGAGAAGGTAACATTAAAGTCTGTTATCAAATAGAATACATCTTGCGCAGTCAAGAAAAGTTTAATCAGTAGTTTCTAAGGATAATCTTGTTGAAATTTTTGGTAACCACATGGGTTAAAAAAGAGGCAACGTTGCAGATAACGATCTCTTCGGGTAAATTATGTCTTCGATACTCTTTCCATAGATGTTCATTACTTTTGTAATGTGTAGTTGAACTTTCCTCACACAGTTACCTATGTCCTGTATGTAGCACAAAGCTAAAGCCAATCGCGTATCTTAGCACCCTTGCGCTTCCGTAAGACACAACAAAGAGTTTATGTTTATGGTATCGATATTTTTCGGGATTGACATTTTTGCACAATACCCCATAATCTGGGTACGACGCGAAAGGCGGCTATAGCTCCCCATAAGCAAAAATAAGTTAGGTTTTCAGTGAACTGTAATTACTCCAAAATTACAATAGCTTTCCTCCTGACACAAACACGGTGGAAACTCAAATATAAGCGACTAACGGAAACCATCCGCCCTAATCAACACGACAAAGGTAAAAGTATATTCAGGAAAAAGTATTCTACGTATAGAATTGTCCAGACGAAGAAATATCCTTGACGAAGAAGTCCAGGTGATACAAATCGTTTATCTCTTATCAACGTGCATAAGGGAAATATCTAATTGCAGTCTGCCGTCCTACGATACACCTGTAACAATGAGGCCTTAATTAGGACTAATTATGGAATCGGCGCCTTCGGACTGCAGATCATCTTTATCAACGTCATATGAAATTGGTCCTCGATAATCTGACCTGCAGTTGGGGGCGTTTTCAATATTGAATTTCATGGGCGTACGGATATACGTTTCACGTTTCTCTTCGGTTTTGTTCAGTACATACGTTTAGCACTTACGATCAGCACCGTAGAATATCGTACGTTACGATATTCGGCATCTCTCCCGGAATGGAAAAACTGCTGATACTTGGGTTCATTTTATTAGTCAATAACTTGACAAAATTCTCAGGTGCGTGCATGATATAGGTATATTCAATTCGGAAATACATCATTGCAGAATATTATTAGTAGCCGAAGTCGAATGATTTAGAATGTATTTGAAAATTCTATCTTTTATACTTTCAAATTTCACCTCTGATTTATGGCAGTCAACGCAGTTGATGATTCGTGTCCAAAGCAGAGTAGGTCGAAGGAATACAGCCTCAGGAAAAAATTGCTCTGCGACTATGACATCCTTGCTCGTCCATCCGATGTCAACACTACAAAAGTCGCTCTAGGAATGATACCAAAATACATCGATTTCGTAAGATATTTTGCAATCCGAAATCGCCACACTATTATACGACTAAAAATATACATTAGGGAACGTTGGGAATATCGGGCCTCTCCAAAATCGCTGTAAAATTTGAAATTCATTCGGTAATACTATCTGGATTTTGTCTGTCAGTCAATGACTATTGTTTTTCTAGTTATGAAGTTGTTTTCACAATTCCATTCAAATATTGTACAGAAAAAACAGTTGTTTGGTTTTCGTCAAATAATCAAAGTGGCATACATTCGTTTTCACGTCAAAAAACAGTCGGGATGTCTTTTTGAAACCGTTCAAACAGTGTTTTTCTTTCCTCGGAGGGGCTGATGTGCCCCATGATCCCCTACATATTAATAATACATATACTTCAATTCGAATGGCGAGTGTCCACTAATCGACGTTGACCCTACATACTACTTCAACAAAATAGTCTGTCATTGTCGATTACTGGTCAAGTGTCGATCTCCTAGACACTCACTCAATAACGATTAGGATTGTTGCAGAATGACGTAGACCATACTCTCACAATTAACAGTTGGATCTATTTGGTGAGTTAATACAGAATCAGATCATTATATGATATACCATTGCATTATTACCTCGAAAACGTCCATATCTTTCAGTCTTGGAAGGACCCCCATTTCGACTGGCATGACGATGCGGAATATTCTCGGATCTTTACAATTCACGCTCGCAGCTATGAAATTTGGACACCAGACATATCAGTACACAACTCGTAAGACTTGATTCTGCAAGCTTTGAATGAAAAAATATTTAGATTTTTAGTCTTATCTGTTATCACAATAGACATTCTACTACATCTACCATCTATGTCGATTATTTGCAGCGGACAGATGGGCAACGAGGAAAGCGAAATACCGATTACGAATTGTATAATAATGAGCAAGAAGATAGTAACGTGTCTTCCGGTGGTAAAATATGTCACACGCTGCACCCCGAACTATCAATACTGGCCATTTGATAGACAGAATTGTACTCTTCGTCTTGGATCGTGGACATATACTAAAGAAGAACTAGATTATGATTTACATAACTACGTGGTAACTCAAGATGTCACTATAATATGAATAATATCAGATATTTGTAGTAGTACATGTATAAGGTACCCAATGAGAAACCTTCGAAACGGTACTGTATGCGCATATACCTACATGTATGATTCTTCTCGGGCTTGGAACAGCCCGCAGGGCCTATACAGGCCCAGTTCTGATATTTATATAGTATAGGACTAAACGTATGTCTGATTAGCTGTAATTATCATTGTTCATTCGCGTAACGCGTTTGTGCATCGTTTTTTTCAGTCTAAAACCGCTGAATTCACTGAAAGTCTCGAGTGGAAAGTTCTGAGTATGAAACTTACGAAAAAAATGGTGATGGTCTCAGGATCTACGGATTTACATGCATCGATTTTGTTGAATTTTATTCTCGAACGCTACTCCATTGACAGACAGGTCACTGTCATCGCACCTGCGATCCGTGAGTAATTGTATACGTAATTATCATAGGTATACAGACACTATGCTGTAAATCATAGGAAGATGAATAGTACAAGAGATCATCCGAATGCTACTTTATCTAATGTCATAAGTAGCTTCTGGATAATCTCTGGTACTACATCTATTTCACTAATTGGAGCTACCTGACAAGTACAACATGTGAGACTTCATGATTCCTCTTTATAGTATTGATAATCATGACCCTGACGGTGTTGTGGTTAAATCCAATGTCTTCCGAAAGAATGATACTGGCTGCGCTGAGCTTGATCTGTCATTTGATTTGCGTTTTGGAAATTCACTGGCATGTGCCTTTCAACGGTGCCACTTTACCGTCGATACGTAAGTTCTAATTATCCGTGCACGTTATACACGTTTGAGAAATAAGTCCGGGAATCGGGAGGTGGATTAATAATACATTTTCTACAATTCCCAGTGATCTTTCATCAAAACTCCATGATTATTGCCAGTGTGGCATTCTTTCTGACCGTCTTCCTGCGTCAGCTAGAAGAAATATCGATTCCCGCACCTGTATGGTTGACATCAACAACTTCCGTTATCCTAGAGAGCAGAGCTGGCCAGTTCTTTCTGCTCACAACTTTGGACCCGAAAGCTTCCGCTACTCTCGAAACTGTCGAAGACGACAATGCTGGATTGGTTGAAAGGAATTCATCCGACCCTAAAATCAACCCCGGAACCTCCGCATGGCACCTTTTCGCCACTCTAATCGACCGACTATCTTTTGCTGCTATTATTTTGACCTATGCGATTATGTTAGCGGTTCTCATTCCTAGAAACGATATTAAAGATAGTTAAATGATAATTGAATGATAGTTAATAATTTGCACACTTTCATCCGACCCTAAAAGGTTTTCCATCCTTCTGAACTTGGGGTACACTAGGTATTTTCGTATATCAAGTGACTCGATGGAGTCTAGTAGCAAATAAGTCCCGACCGACAGTTTAACAGTTTTCGGAAGATTCATATCATACTGAGACGTCAGATAAAAATAATATCGTCACTGATGAGCCTCGTTTACGGGACTCAAGATCAAACGGGTGAAATAAATTGTAGCAAATATAGATGCAGAAAGGGTGAGATTCAACTCTATCAACAAATAGAATACATCATACATTTATACCAATTTGGTTATTAATTTAGTGAGACTGATTGTGAGGTGAAGATGATGTATATGTTATAAGAATATTTCATACCCTGGTAACGACGAAGAAGGTGACTGTAGCACCCCATAAGCAAAAATGAACGAGACTTCCAGTGATCTGTAGCTTATCCAAAATTACAACACCCTACCCCCTGGCACAAGCGCGGTGGAAATGCAGAACGGTTAACGGCAATGATCTGCTCTTATATTAGCACGACGATTAGCGCAAGAATATATTCTCGAAAAAAAAAGTATTCTAGATACAGAAGTGTCTAGACGACGAAGTACCGTGGACGAAGAAGTCTGATACAAATCGTTTATCTTTCTCAATGCGCACATTAGGGGAATATCTGATTGCAGAGGACCGTCCTACGATGCACCTGAAGCAATGACGTCTCGATTGAGACTAATTATGGAATCGAGGCTTTTGGAGTGCAGATCATCATTATCGGCGTCATATGAGATCGGTCTTTGATAAGCTGACCTGCCGTTGAGGGCGTTTGTAGTTTCGAATTTCATGGGCGTGCAGAAATCCGTTTCACATTTCTCTTCGGTTCTATTCAGTACAAAGGTTTCACACTCACGATCAGCACCGCAGAATATCATACGTTACGATATTCGGCAGCTCTTCCACGATGGAAAAACTGTTGATACTAGGGTTTATTCTATTAATCATTAACTCGGCGAAATTCTCAGGTGCGTGTTGATATATATAAGTATATTTAATTTGGAAATGTTACGCTTGCAGAATATTATTGGTACCCGAAATCGTATGATTTAAAATATTTTGGAAATTCTATCTTTTATAATTTCAAATTTCACTTTATGGCAGTCAACGCAGTTTACGATGTGTGTGCGAAGCAAAGTTCATTGAAGACATACGGCCTCAAGCAGAAATTGCTTTGCGACTATGACACCCTCGCCCGTCCATCCGATGTCAACGCTACAAAAGTCGGCTTCGGAATGATTCCAAAATTGATCAATTTCGTAAGGAACATGAGGAATATCGAACCCCCAATAGCGCTCTAAAATTTAAAAATCATCCGTTAAAACTATCTAGACTTTGTCTTCAATCAATGACTATTGTTTTTCTTTATACTATATCAATGATAGTTATAACGTTGTTTTCACAAATCCGTTCAAATATTGTACAGAAAGAATTTTCGGTTTTCGTCAAATGATCAAAGTGGAACACATTCGTTTTCTCGTCAAAAAACGGTCGGAATGTCTTTTTGAAACCGTTCAAACAGTGTTTTTTTTTGTTTCCTCGAAGGGGCTGTTGTGCCCCATGATACCCCTACATATTAATAACACATATACTTTATATCGAACGGTAAGATTCCCACTAATCGACGTTGACCCTACTTGCTATTTCGACAAAATAGTCTGTCAGTGTCGATTACTGATCAGGTGTGAATCACCGAGACGCTTACTCAATAACGATTAAGACTGTTGCAGAATGATAAGGCACATACTCTCACAGTTTTCGGTTGGGTGGATGTGGTGAGTTGATATAGATCATAGATTTCTTCATGATCTTAACTCAAGCCCGATATTTTCCATTTCAAATTATTCCTAATGATCTTTCAAACCATAAAATTTTTCAATTACCCTTATGTCGTATTACCATCTTTCGATAATGACTATAATATATTTCAGTCTTGGCAGGACGCTCATTTGAACTGGCGTAACGATGCACAATACTCCAGTATCCCTTTCATTCACGTTTCCAGCAGTGAAATATGGACACCAGACATATCGCTATACAACTCGTAAGACTTGATTCCTCAACGTTTGAATCAATGATAATTTCAATTTTAGTCCAATATTTTATCACAACTATTACAAGACATTATAGTATTCAGAAGGATCATTCAATGGCATCTACAATCTATGTCGATTATTTACAGCGGGAAGATAGGTAACGAGCAAACCGGAATACCAGTATCGAGTTGTAAATTAAGGAAAGACGGGTGGGTACAGTGCCTTGTGGTGGTGAAATATGTTACACGGTGCACCCCAAACTATCAGAACTGGCCATTTGATAGACAGAATTGCACTCTTCGTCTTGGAGCCTGGACATATACTAAAGACGAAATATATTATACCTTACGCCACTACGTGGTAACTTAACGCGTCACTATAATCGTCATACCTGTAATATGTATAAGATCAGATATCTGCAGTTCTACCAAAATCTTTCACTCTACATACCGCGTACATGTGAACATTCAGAAAGGAATACAATCATAATCTATTTAATGAATGTATAATAAGCATATCTAATGATATACCTTCGAAACAGTACTAAATGCGCGACACGTCTTATACTGGCGTAGAGCTGACATTTATATGGTGCAGGACCAAACGTATATGTGATTGCCTGTAATTGTTATCCTTTAATCGCATAACGCGTTTGTACATCGATTATTTCAGGTGGAAGAGGCCGATTACACTGAGAGTCTCGAGTGGAAAATTCTGAGTACAGACCTTACGAACGAAATGGTGATGTTCTCAGGATCGACTGACTTACATCCATCGATATTTTTTAATTTCATCCTTGAACGATACTCTACTCACAGACAGGCCACCGTCATCGTTCCTGCGATTCGTGAGTAATTGTATACATACCTGTTATGGGTATACAGATACTATGCTATGAATCATCAACACAACACTGAGAAAAATGAATAGTATGAGAGATCATCCGAATGCTACTTTTCGGCGATGATACCTCGTAGGTAGCATCAGGATAATCTCTGATATACTATAACTTTTTCTTTCAATCCAGACATGCACCAATATAACAGGTTAAATCTTATAATTCTTTCTTTAAAGTATTGATAATCATGACCCTAACGGTGTTATGGTTGAGTCCAATGACTCTTGAACGAATGATACTGGCTGGGCTGAACTTGATCTGTCATTTGATTTGCGTTTTGGAAATTCACTGGCATGTGCCTTTCAACGGTGCCACTTTACCGTCGATACGTAAGTTCTAATTATCCGTGCACGTTATACGCGTTTGAGAAATAAGTCCGGGAATCGGGAAGTGGATTAATAATACATTTTCTACAATTCCCAGTGATCTTTCATCAAAACTCCATGATTATTGCCAGTGTGGCATTCTTTCTGACCGTCTTCCTGCGTCAGCTAGAAGAAATATCGATTCCCCCACCTGTATGGTTGACATCAACAACTTCCGTGATCTTAGAGAGCAGAGCTGGCCAGTACTTTCTGCTCACAACTCTGGACCCGAAAGCTTCCGCTAATCTCGAAACTGTCGAGAACGACAATGCTGGATTGGTTGAAAGTAATTCATCCGACCCTAGAATTAACCCTGGGACCTCCGCGTGGCACCATTTCGCCACTCTAATCGACCGACTATCTTTTGCTGGTATTATTTTGACGTATGCGATTATGTTAGCGGTTCTCATCCCTAGAAAAGATATTGAAGATGCTAACTTTGAAACTTTCATCCGAAAGTAAAAGGTTTTTATCCCATCAAACGTAGCTTCTATCAGATTTCTTCGTATACTTGAATACCTATGTAACGATACGGTATTATAAAAAAAGCATGAAGGTTGATAATAATACGTATTGATATAGTGATGTTAATATATTACACAAACATAATTATGTATATTGACCATGCGAATTAAAACTTTTATCTTAATCATGTGTATGTTTTGCTATTTGATGTAATACATGTATATCATCCAATAGTCGTCATCCGTGGGAACTGAATTGTTGATAATGTCGCAACAGCTACAACATCAGAGATTGGGATTCCCATAATTTGTTGACCACGATAATTATTCAACTCGTACCATCTGGCAGAACGACTTTATATTATACTGTGTATTTGTCGGAATATTTTATACAAAAAGTTTCGTTCTCCGTTAAAAAATTGTAGACTTTTGTAGTTGTTTTGTCAATAAAAGTATGAAAAGAAAAAAAAAAAAGAAAATAAACCACGAATTCGTAAAATTATTTTCCATCTCCGATGTAGAACTGATATTTATAATATATTCATAAGTCGAATCAATTATAGGTATATATTTTTCGTGCGTCATATCACCGCAGAACCAGTAAAACAAGACGATATTATAGCAATCCATTTTTCCGCAATGTCTCTTCGAAATCTTCACCTAATAAGAAGTATAACTTGCTCGATTATAATATCCCCACTCAACGCGAACGACACTAATACATACATTTAAGATGTAAATGTGATGCGTCATGTAGACATGCATTATATTTGATCATATATATAGACTATCCGAGGTGGATATGTCGTCCGAACCGCGTACACGATCAGTCGGTGGTCATTGCTTGACCCAGAAAAGCGAGTGATAACCACGCGTGAAATAATATAATACCCATCATACGTTCATTCATGCCTTATAATATGAAATCTATCACTCGTGCGAGTGATACAGTATAATTGTCTCTCCTCCCCCGTTGGATTAATATATTTAAGCAAATTCCTTGCTGTGATTAATATCGATTTAAATTGGTGAAAGAAAACGTTAAAACTTCGCAGACTATTGCTTCTTCGGGGATTTCGTAAGTATTTTCGATTCGTAAGTCACGATCGATGCGTTTACTTGATCAATGCATCTATTGCAATCATAGACTGTGCAGGTGGGAAACTAATTCGTGCTCTTTATTACGAATTCTGTTTATTATACAGGGTGATCCAGAATGCGGTATTTTTGCACACTTGCACGACTAGATATATTTAGAAATAAAACCAAAAACGACGTATTGGCGTATTATAGGAGTGCGGAACGATCGTCAAAGTCTTAACGGATCATCTGTAAACTAACTGCAGAAATCATGTGGTTTTGGACGTTTCTGGGTATTACATTGACCGTATCCTCGACGTCGCTGGCTTCGAGCCCATTTCGCGTCGAGCCCGGGCCTTCGGTGAACGCAACTCGGGGTCAACCATGGCCTCAACCTTTTCGGACAATCAAAAGTGACGGATTCGTAATTCTTCGACCATCAACCTTTCAGTTTGTGGTGAGTCGTCAGCACTACACCAATGCACGCCATTTCTTATGCAACATGCATCAACATATCTATTGGTAATCGTCAGGTAACCGGAGAGACTTGCGACATCGTTGAGCATGCGATTCTGCGTTATACCAGGATCGTGATGTCGGAGGCCAGCGTGGCTTCTCGGATGCTAGGATCGGCACCACGTAGACATGCACGGCGCGATCCGTCCTTCGCGGGTCACATAGTCGCCCTGAATGTCCATTTGATAAATCCTTGCGAATACCTGCCGTATTTGAATATGAACGAATCCTGTAAGACAATTTTTTTTTTTTCGTTTTACCTTACTGTCCAAGTTTTCCAATCATATTTTTGCCGAGATGCTTTATCATCTGTATTTACGCATTTGCTATATACTATACAGTATACATACGATAGTGCGTCGAAGGTAAACATGATTTTTACATTTTCGCGCTGCTGACAATGCAGATCAATAGCTTCTTTCAAAACAAAAATCTTCCAACTCAGAATAATGATATTCGCTCGGAAGGTCATTTTTTCACGTGATTAACTGCACAGGAAAAAGAAAAAAAAACTACTTTCACTACAGGAATGATAACTAGGCTAAGAATTATCTTATACAGTTCGTTTTGGCATCATTTTGAGGGAGAAGAATTGAGGTATTCGTTACAAAAAAAAAAAATGGACTTAAAGATGAAGCTTACAGAGTTACGGGATTACCTGGAAGCAAAGTATTGCTCCAGGGTGCAAAATTGGAAAGTCAAAGTAGGAAATTTAATAGGCCATTCCATAAGTAATCAAGTTTTATCTCGAATCCCAAACTAGATTAAAAAAATTGGATTTTGAGTCAGCTATATCTCCTACACGCAAGTATATCAGTCAACACACTGCGTAGCTAGTTCATATCAGCTACTCACGGTTGAAAGGTCGAGAATTCTCAACTCAAGACTATGGGGCAACTGTCGATTATCTTGTCGCACGAAACTGTTATCTCTAATGTTTGTTTAAAAATTACTGGGGGATGCTTGAAATTTTTCTGCAGGGTTAAAGATCGATATATTTCGCAATTCGGCATATAAAATAGCTCTCACTCAACACACGTAAACGCATACATATGTGATAACTGCAAACTGCCTGGCGCAGATCTGGAATAATAGCAAAATCCTCTATATTCGCCCAAATGCTGCTATACTAAGCTAAAGCCGAAGCATACCTCACGATGAAATACTAAATGACACATGTTTTTTATGATTATTTTACTCGAAACAGATATCTTGAAAATCCACAATAATTCACGAATCGGAAACTTGGTGGCAGGAAGCGTTTGGGGGATTCTTCGAGGTCTCGAGACTTTCACACATCTTCTCTCACCATCTGGTGATGGTCCGAGCGTAAGATCACGTAACATATACCTACCAATGACATACCATGTAGATATACAGCAATCGTGAAAAAAAGGGGTATCTACGAATAGCCGGTAACCCTGGAGTGTACTTTGAGGTCAGCGTCTTTTCACGACATATAGATAATATATTACATACGTAACGTGGAAAAATTCGGACCCCAAATAAAATGACTTTACACCAAGGTTCCCTGAACGCGAAACTATTCTGAAAAAAATTCACTATATTCGTTATATTCTATTTCTCTGAACGGTATAATTCAGCAGCCGCATCAGCAAATTGCATACCCGTCATTATTGCTGTACAAATACAAGTTTGACAATTTTCTAGGACTTCTCCATTCTTCCTTATATAATACTAGTCCATTATACTTTATCGATATTACCAACTCGCAGCTAGCCTTGAACTGCCAAATAATCATCGACAAGCCGAATCTTCCGCATCGTGGACTGCTATTGGATACTTCACGTCATTACATCCCGGTCTCTGATATATTGTTAACCCTCAACGCAATGGCTTATAACAAGTTGAACGTTTTTCACTGGCATATCGTAGACGACCAGAGTTTTCCCTATCAAAGTACACGTTTCCCAGATCTTTCGACCAAAGGAGCTTACCATTTCACAATGACATACACGCCGGCGGATGTACGATGGATACTTGAACATGCTAGACTCCTTGGTATTCGTGTGATCCCAGAATTCGACACTCCTGGTCATACAAGGTCTTGGGGACAATCCTATCCTGAGTTACTCACCACGTGCTACGGTCAGTTTAAATTATCCTTAATTTTATCATTTGATTCTTTTCCTGTTAAGTTCTTTGATTTTCTTCTGCAATTTATTATTATTCCAATAATCCATGCAAGATCTTCGTCTTGTTCATAGATAGCTCCGGAAAGGTGGACGGCACCTTGGGACCCTTCGACCCAACGGCACCCGATCTCTACCCGTTCCTTAGTGAATTGTTCGCCGAGATCGTCGCCACCTTTCCAGATCAGTACCTTCATCTCGGTGGAGATGAGGTGCCGTTTGATTGCTGGGCAAGCAATCCTCGTATCATTGAATACATGCGTAATCATCACATGAACGACAACTTCCAGCAGCTTGAGGGAGAATACATACAGTCGCTCCTCAACATCACTCAGTCTCTTAATGCAAGCTCCATCGTTTGGCAGGAGGTATATTATGCATATCTAGACCAGATACCAATAAGTTTAATACAGATAATTATTATCGTATTTATTTAAGTTTTATATTCACACCTAGGTATAAGTCAACGTGTATAATACGGCATCGTTTTTACAAATTCTCAAGGTTTTCGAAAACGATATTCAACTTGCGCCAGACACCGTGGTCCACGTATGGACGGGTGATCAGGAGAGTAAGCTCGCAGCTATCACCGAGGCGGGATTTCCTGCTCTCCTTTCAGCGTGCTGGTATCTCGACCATCTCGCGAATGGTGGGGATTGGCGCAAGTTTTACTCATGTGACCCACTCGCATTTCCAGGCACTATTGAACAGCAGCGATTGATGTTTGGCGGTGAGGCTTGTATGTGGGGAGAATCCGTCGACAGGTAAGTACTAACGATTACGTATAAATTGCATGACGTTACTGACCGCCATCCCAAGAATTGAAATTGATTCGTATGATCCGTAATTTTGAAAACAAAATTTACCGCTTAATTTTTTTTCACTGGGAACTCAGTCACAAAACTATAAACAATGTTCCAGGACAAATATCCACCAGAGGATATGGCCGAGGGCTAGTGCCGCGGCAGAAAGACTTTGGAGTCACGAACGACGCCCGTCTTTGAATCAAGCGGCCAAAAGACTCGAAGAGCACACCTGCCGTATGAATAAACGGGGTATTCCCGCCCAGCCACCGAATGGACCGGGTTTCTGTGTTCTTTGAGGCCTGACATATTGATATATCTTTGTACAATTTTTGTATTTTATAGTGTAATTCGATTTTTGGGTCTCAACTCATCTTTATTCTAATAGTTACCTGATCCGCTACTTCCTTCCTACCAGACATTCTGTCATCGACTCTACCAAATCCACAATTCTTAGCAGAATCTTACTAGTTGCACACAGTGTCACTGGATGTGCAACTTATCCGAAATCCCCTCCCAATACCGAGCCCCAATATTACCTTCTTCGAATCCCGTTGATTATTCACCTCCAAGTTCAATTCCTCTCCGAACCAAATTCCAAATCCTCTCGTCTAATTCAATCGTCGACTAGTACACTTCTCTTCTCATCTAAACCTCAGCGACAATCAACACAATAAACATATTATTATTCTGAAATCACTAGTTTAGACCCAGTAGGGACCTTGTTTCGTTGGAACCTCAACCGCAATGAATCTAAATTTTCGAAAGTATGTTCTGTGTTCAAACCTTCACCTGTCAATCCTATCGATACTTGATGCGTATATCGATTGTCATTGAATACGAGATAAAGTCTACGATTGACCAATCACGTGTTTAGATTCGGCAAGTGAAAAGGGGAAATTACCGAAGTGTAACAGCGGTTGCGGATCACCAGGCGAAGCGCAGCACGTGCTCCCCGTCGTATTTCGCGCTCTCTTCTGTCAATCCGAGTGAAAGAAGGTTATAAAAGCACGAATTCTTCAATACCTCAAATTTTACGGAGTCCACGAGTCACGAAACTGAAATAAAATGCCTAAAATTCGTGTAGAAAAAAAGTCCCGCGTGCACCAAGAGGTTGCCAAGCAAGGTTTGTGTCTAAATTAGCATTTGTTTTTCGTTATAGGTTATGTCGATACAAATCTAACCCCAAACAATTTTTTAATTATATATTAATATATGAAGCGTCTACATACCTCGATGAACTCCTAAATCCTTGATAATTTCCAGGGATCGTATTTAACAAGGACTTTGGTCAGCACATATTAAAAAATCCGTTAATAATTCAGGGGATGTTAGAAAAATCTGCACTCCGTCCAACAGACGTAGTTTTGGAAATAGGTCCGGGTACGGGTAACATGACTGTTAAAATGTTGGAGAAAGTGAAGAAGGTAATCGCCTGCGAAGTCGATCCCAGAATGGTGGCAGAATTGCAAAAACGTGTTCAGGGCACTCCGTTCCAAGCAAAACTTCATATTATGGTTGGGGATGCGCTAAAGACGGAACTCCCATTCTTTGATATCTGCGTTGCCAATGTGCCTTACCAAATTTCATCACCACTTGTATTCAAGCTACTTTTGCACCGCCCATTCTTCAGGTAGATCAACGTTCTGTGGCAAGCGATGTCCTCTTTATGTACCGACTTCAGTTACTGTTTTTCTCCATTCTTCAGGTGCGCCGTTCTTATGTTCCAAAGAGAGTTTGCACAAAGGCTTGTAGCAAAGCCTGGGGATAAGCTATACTGTCGATTGAGTATAAATACCCAGTTATTAGCAAGAGTAGACATGCTGATGAAAGTTGGAAAGAATAATTTCAGACCACCGCCTAAAGTTGAATCTAGTGTTGTGAGAATAGAACCTAGGAATCCTCCACCTCCAATAAATTATAAGGAATGGGACGGTCTGACTAGGATAGGATTTGTTAGAAAGAATAAAACGCTATCTGCTGCGTTTAAACAGACTGCGGTGACTACAATGTTGGAAAAGAATTACAGACTTCATTGCAGTTTGGAAAATACGGTGGGTATACGAACTTCGGATTTAAACTAATTTGGCAAAGAGAACCTGGAATCTTTCTTATCTCAATAAATGTTGTATTGTTACAGACAATGCCAGAGGATTTTGATATAAAGAATAAGATAAATGATATTTTGATAGAAGCTCAAGCAGCTGATAAACGAGCTAGGACTATGGACATTGACGACTTTATGAGGTAACTCGTATTTATTTTTTTCTCTTTATTTTATTCTATTTATAACTTTGTTCATAAATAATGTTCATACTTAGGTATAAGTAATGTCACGTTATTGCGATTGATCATTATGTACAGCAATAAGTGTGCCGATTAAGTTCAAAACTGTTTGTCCCATAGGATAACGTGAAACGAACAGTTGAAAAAAAAAAAACTAAGGTTTCTACCGATCACCGAAATTCATCGCTTATCATTATTGTTTTTTTTTTATCTATTAACGCTGTATGAACATCAAAATTTAAAAGAAAAATAGAACCGCCCAAGTTTTCCTTGTGTATTACAAATATGTGTAAGAAAAGATATTCTATCGTATGATGCATCAATGGCAATGAATATAAATGTATGTTATTTATATATTTCGTTTGTTACAGCCTCCTACACGCATTCAATACCAAAGGCATTCATTTCTCTTAGACAAACAAGTCTGCGGAAAAAGTTGCAAGCAATGCGGTTGTTGTATCATATACAATACCTAAATAAGAGAATAAAAATATTCTAAAACCCGTTGACGGCATCTTGAACAAATACTTTCCTATTTATAATTCTGCTCGTTAATGCACGTGTAATGTATGTATGTATTATGTATGTATGTATGTATTACCTATGTAATACGGAGTTGATATCACTTTTGTACCATTTACAAAAATAGAAGTGTCGTGTTTACAATCGATAATAGGTGATGGAGCTGAATGTACTCAATCCTATTAATTGTACGTTTACCAAATTACGATAGTTGATAACGCGTGTTTGGTATTAATCTTTAGCAAGAGTAGAACAAAGGTGAAATAAACTCGAACGTTCAATACGCGAGGGTAAAACTCATGTGTTCTGTTACGATTATTCATTCAATTCTTTTCACATTACAGGTAGGTTCCATCTACAAATTATGCGCTAGTGAAAACTAGCGTCGAAAATCATTATCAACAAAGTATCATTCAACTAGACGTGATTCGTGACATTTCAAACTCGTCACTCACGAAAAGTAATCGATTGAATGCTAATTAACAAAGTTTGGAGTCCGCGTCGCGTTCCGAGTCCGAACTCGACGACGACTTTATACGCCGTTTCTTTTTCTTCGATCTTGATTTAGATTCGCTTTTAGATCTTTTACGAGACTTTTTCGACTCCTTATGCTTTTTATGGGACCTTCGTCTCTCCTTTGAACTCGGACGTTTCTTTGAATTGGAATATTTCGACGGTAGTAGCGTGTCGCTTCTAATGGAAGAAGAAGTTACAGCCGCGGTCGATACGCTCGGCGTACAATCCTCAGCCTGGAATGAATCTGTCGCGTTAGCTACAACCGATTTGGTATTCGATCTACGACTTCCTTTCTCTCTCCGTTTATCTTTGTGCTTTGATTTTTTTTTACTCACGTGCGCTTTGCTCGAGCGCACACTGCATTGGCTACTCGAACGAACGTTCGACAGAGTCCTTTCTGAATCGGTCGTGCTATATTCAGTTTTACATTTACCATCCATATGTTTTTTATTAGGCGACTCATCATCTTCGCTGTCTTGTCTCCTTGCTTCTCTATCAGAATCCGACTCTTTGTTCGCTCGATATCTTTTCAATTCGAGTTTTTTACTCGTTAAAGATCTGTGCTCGGAGACTACGCCACTCACCTGAGAGCCATCGCTATCGACACAATCTTGGCTGTACCATTCCTCCCGTTTAATCAAATCTTTACGAACCTTTATTGTATTAGCTGGCTCAGTTTGCATGGATTTCGATTTTCCCTCAGGTTTTTGCCGTCTGCTACGTCTTTCCGGACTAGAATCACTCCAACTCGATGAATACCTTCTCTTATCACTATCAGGCGATACCGACATCGGTTCGAATCTCCGCCGTTTGCTCTTGTCCTCGGATTCGCTACTGCTTGAAATCATTACTTTGACGCGACGCCTTATTCTAGCAAACATACTCGTGCTTTGTTTAGATTTATGCTGACGTAGGGAACCAGCCGTTGATCTTTTTAATTTATTCTTTGATTTACCGCTGCCGCGAGGAGTGTAATCACGATCCGAATTTAAATCATCACTTTCCGATGTCGTAGAGTCGGAGAGTCGACGTTTTATCGTCATCCGAAGATTACTACGATTTGAGCTCCTCTTCCTATCCGTCGAAGTTCCAGGCTCGTAGACCTCACCAGAGGTCGGCACACTCGGAGAGTCAAGCAAAGATCTATCTATCGAATCTTCATACGTTGTGTATTGTCTTGCAGGCGGTTGATAGCTGTGCCTTGTGTGGTCACTGAAAGTTTAACAACACAATAATGTAGCAATAATTTCTAGCATTGGGGAAAATAAAGTCCATAAGTCCATAATAAAGTAAAAGTTATGAGACCGTCTCCAACTCGTAAATAGATGCAGAAGTATTCAACTTACGTATAGTCTAAAGGAGCAGCATTAGTTACATTAACTGTTTCAGCATCCGATGACAAAAGGTCTATAATTTCTGGTGTTCTTTCATGTCGAGGTTTCACATATCCCACAACTTCGCATTCATTGTCAGATACTCCCGAAGAACTCGAAGAAATAGTTAAAACAATTCTAGAAGATGGTATCTGCTCGTGAAATGCTTCCGCCACTGTACTGGGACCTGAGAAGCGAAAGGAATGCTCGATTAATGCAATTAGATACAGAATAATAATTGTGCGTGCGTTCAAAATCAACTGATGTGAATAATCTAGCACAATTGAAAAGAGAGAATATTCATAACACATTTATAACACATTTCTACCACTCTTCTTAGGCAATCCAATTATTCGCAATCTACGTATGTATCTAGGTAGGTATATACCAGGCATCTCGACTGTGTGCGGGCCCACTCTTGGCATCTCGTTGTTTAAACGACCCGCATCGATAGTTTCGTCAACAACTTGAACATCGGAATCGTTGGATGTACTACTGCCGCTAGAACTGGGAGATGTTACAAGCGGAACATACTCGTTTGAGAAACCTGAAACATGTTGAAATAACATGATAGAAAAGTTCTTCCACTGAGTAAATGTAGAAATGATGATGAGAAATTAGATGCTAGAAATTTGGAATGGAAATGCGATAAATTATTAACTTTCGAGAAAATAAATGATACACACCATGACCGGGAACGTAAGTGACGTATTGATCATAGCCAATCAAATCGAAGCTGGTACGTGCGTAGTTTAGTAGTTCATGTACAAAGTGTTCCGTGTGAATGCCAAAGTAGGGACGAACGACGTCTCGGAACTCCGGACTCCTCAAGTCGAACCGAGTCAGAGATTCGGTGATAACTCGTAGCACGTAAGCTACGTGTGGAGCGTTGTTGTTGAGCAATACCTGCAGCTCTCGATTCAGCCAAGGAATTAATCTGTTCAATTGGTTCGGCTCTCGTCTGTAAAATATATCACGTCCTGCATGATGTCTTCATATTCTAGTAAAACATATGCCGATTTGATAATTGCAATTTTATTGATGCGAAAACAATTGCCATTTTTTTTGTCAAATTGACGGAGTAGTAGACAGGATCCCTAAGATGAAACCTGGTAAACAATAATCATATCAAACGTGAAACTTTAATAAAGTTTACCGATAGTAGTCGGCGCTGCATTCTCTAAAATTTCCAAATATGTCAGGCAGAGATGTAGCCCAAATACCAAACCGGTATACGTTGCGCCGATAGTCAACAGGGTTGGTGCGTCTGAGTCTCCGTTCTTCTCTAGAAACTAACGATGTAAGAGATGGGACTTGCTCGCGCCTCGCCACTTGTTCCGGATTCAGGAAAACTCCGTAGCGACGATTTGGTGTCATTGTTGTCCTAGAACACAAGACTCAAATTAGAAAAAAATTAATGGCAATCAAACTTGAGTAATTATTTAAGTACGCCAAGAGTTTAAGGAATCAATAGACAATCAATTGGTATTTTGAATATTCAGTTTAGAGATGAAAGTGCAAGTCTAAAGCATTGATTTTATCTAATCTTGCATATAGCTGCGATAGAAAAATCTGATTGAAATTATCTTGCGCAATGTTGGACAACATTAGACTTAGTATTGTTATTCTTTGTTTTTGGCACAAGTATATTATGAAATGAATAATTAAATGAAACCTTGACAATCCCTTATCAGGGATGTAACAAACTTTCACTTTCAAAATCCCCTAGCTTGTTTATACGACATTAGAAACGCCCATTCACGTTATTTGACAAATAATTTAATCCTAAATGAAATATTATTTCAGATGCTTTTAATTTCGGTGAAATCCAGAGCTGAGCTCCAAGAAGGTGAAAATACTCTGTCCTAATAGTTGATCTATCATTTTCAAGTATATCAATACAACATTCTAGATTTCAGATAAATTTCTCTTCTCAAATTTTCAGAGTCTTATAAAAACGCTTCCTATCAAAAATTAATAAATTTTTTTTCCTCTTCCTCTCTTCCATTATTACTTCTGATGCATCTACCTTAAGCCGAGAACATAAATGGCATCAACTAGTAAGTCTGATTCCTTATTTTGTTTTTTTATCTCACCTATAGCTGAACCTCCGTCCTCCAACATCAAGATTGAGTCCGACCAGATCAAAATTAACATCCAAAGTGGCAGCCATCTGTGGTGCAGGTAGAGGAGCGAATTGTCGAGGAACATGATATTGGTCGTAATCCTCCTCTGATCTTACGTTGTGTATAATAGATTTAAAAGTTTGTTTACATAGAGGGCATTCCGTCTTTATTTTAGACCATTGCAAAAGGCAGCTGAAGCAAAACTGGTGCAAACAACTATCTGTGAATGATTTGTTGATCAATTTTCCCAAACAAATGCTGCAGTTAGGTGGTGGCGACGCAGCTCCGTCGCTACGTTCGCTGGTTTCATTGTCAGGACTGCTACGAGATATCTCTTCAGTTTTCAATGGTCCCTTAGGAACTGACCCTGCAGTTGCAGTCGCAGTCGCAGTCGCTGGAATAACTGCAGTCCCAGTAACGGCTATGCTTTCTATCTGTTCATCCATTTTTCAATCAACTTTGCCTTTGATCCATTGATTTTCTCACTGTATCTGTGCCTGTGTCATGCATATGATTAACAATGTGTGTTATTCACTGTCGAATATTGTTCTAAGAAAGTAATAATGCAGTTTTACAGAGTCAGCTACCATTTTATAACATGAACATTACAAGGTAGGAATAAATATATGAAATATATATAAAAATAATTCGTACCTTATACTGTGGTGTACAAATGATTTTATTTACAGCACAGTTAATGCTACGTGTGATGATTTGTTTATGAGATATATATAACAAGCGAGGTATGTTAGCTCGTATAGGATACATAAATATTGCACAAAGCCGTGATCAATCGTATGTATTAGGTAAAATTTAATTCAAGACAAACGCTGCCCTTGAGATGTAGCTAGATTATTTTATGTAAGGTTATTAAATCTTTTCGAACATCAGTGATCTAAGGTACATATTACTGAGACAGAATTTTATCATAAAACGTCTGCTCACCGTATTAATGTCGCCTACACTCCAAACCGAAATGTTATAATAGACGAGGCGCTTTAACGCTTTCACTGACTTCCATCGGCTAAATTTAGCCATGGGAGATACAGTCGTGAGATTGACCCTACGCACGACGTAAAGGGAACCCTAGTGATAATAATGTTACGTCGCGAGGAGTGTGCTAGTATTTTCGTTAGATGACGCCAGTCTGTTAACGCGCTTATATTCAAATAATTGTCGCAGCGAATAATAATATTAATAATATCTTCGCTTTCTGACGTCACTATTTTCCCATAATGAGTTTGAGAACGCGAAATACCTGTCATGCACATTCGGGCGTGTTCGAAAACTCAAAAACCGATAGAACCTAGGTGATGCGCATTTCGTAATACTCGAATCCCAACACACCTTCTACTACGATTCTAAAAAACATCAACCTTTCCGTTCGAGACAAGGTCGAAAATGAATGAAAATATTTACGTGATTAATGAAAGCTTAGGAAAATAATATAACGACTAATGATCAGGATTCATAAATCTGCTGATTAAATACATTAGGTGTTACTCGGTACGATATACTATAATCTTTTATTGTCGTTAACACCGACGTATGATGAGTCATGACGCAAGCAAGTAGGGGGGAACATGGCGATTGTCTGTTCGGGATCAGGGGCACGGTGACGTTCAGTGACTGTGATCTGTTGCGTGAATCAAAACCTAAGGTGACTATTTAGTTCCGCATTATTTGTGGCCCAAGTTAACGATAAAGGACCTTCTTCTTCTACGCCTCGCGTTATCATCAAATATGAGTTTCTTCAGCAAAGTATTCGGCGGTAAGAAGGAGCCCGTTGCTCCTTCGACGGCCGAGGCTATCCAAAAACTTCGTGAAACAGAGGAGATGCTTATGAAGAAACAAGACTTTCTCGAAAAGAAAATCGACATTGAAAAACAAACTGCCAGAAAGAATGGTACCGCCAACAAACGAGGTATCCACACCCGCCCTATTATCTAATTATTATATCATTACCCCAAAATCAAACCAACAGTCTCGATATATCGCATTGCATTTTTCGCCACACAACCTATCAGCTGTCATTATGACGTTACAACGCACGCACTAATAGCAGGAATTTATAATACATTTATAACAAAGTTGTGATGATGATTCATTGAACAAAGAGTATCTCTATCACAACACTATCGCTAATTTTTCTTCACCTTAAATTCTGAATTCACAATTAGTTAACGGCCTATTTTTTAATCAAAGTTATTATTCAGCTGCCATTCAGGCGCTCAAAAGAAAGAAGCGTTATGAAAAACAACTGCTTCAAATCGACGGAACGTTGTCAACTATTGAAATGCAAAGAGAGGCTCTTGAGGGTGCGAATACCAACACAGCGGTACTTACCACCATGAACAGCGCTGCTGCTGCGCTAAAGGCTGCCCACCAGCACATGTTAGTTCTCTCGTTTCTTATTCGTCAATTATTTTATGCCATTTTATATAAGATTTGGTTTCGTGTTAACAAAACTTTACATCTTTAGGGACGTAGATCAAGTACACGACATGATGGACGACATAGCCGAACAACAAGACGTGGCCAGAGAAATTTCGGACGCTATTTCAAATCCAGTCGCATTTGGTCAAGACGTTGACGAGGACGAATTGGAGAAGGAATTGGAGGAACTTGAACAAGAGGAATTGGACAAAGAGCTACTTGGCGTTGACAAAATTGGAGCTGCTGATGACCTACCGGCTGTTCCTGCTACTTCGGTGCCTGCAGCACCTGCCAAAACTCGATCAAGTAAGACTTTTGTTGAGTTTTTCTAAAACGTTGAAAGCTGAATATTCAATATGAGATTATATGCGTAAATACTTCGAACTTGAGTAATCTGTTTACCATGATTTAATTCCTAAATGATTTACAGAAGCTAAAGCTGAAGAGGTTGACGACGATCTAAAGGAACTAGAAGCATGGGCCTCGTAAAGAAATCTGAAAATCGCTGTATAAACCAAATAGCACGTAAAGATGTTCAGAAATAAGGAAATTAATCTAGGATATATCTATTTGCCGAAAATGAGAAATGCTCCGGACAATGCATGAATCACACTGGCTTTGTTAAGGCAGAAATTAAACTAGTACCTAATTAAAAATCTTACATGTGCTCTGTATCGCCTCTTTGCTAAACTTACCATAATCTTAATAAGTCTGATCCTATTATCTATAACTTGACGATATTTATAATCGTTCGGCTCGAGATAAAACTGTAAAGTGAAGGATACGTGCAATACGTGCATACGTTACATCCGGTAGTTCATTTTTTATTTTTTTTATCACAAGGGGTAGCTTTCAAATGAAAACTAATATATGAAAGGATTGTCCGCGAGCGAGCAAAGAACACTGTTATTAAATAATGGAATTAAAGAAAATTTAACAATTATCAATATAATTATCGAAGTTTTAAAGGGTCGTCACGTTTCTGTACATAGGGTTAATGCTTAATAAAAAAAAAAAAAAAACAATAAACAAATAGTTATATTAACTGTAATTCTTAATTATAAATCGCCTTATACATATATACGATACTTTATACGTCTAACTGAGTATGTTACTAACAGCAACTAATCATAATTATAATATCATGCTTAGGTAAGCTTGTTTTGCACAATTCGTCGAGACGTTGATTGTTGAAGATAAATTGAAATCTCTAAATGAAGCGATAGGCTCACTTCATTTCCCACGATTTTTAAACTCAAAAAAACATCACGGACGAATCAGAGAGAAGGAATAGGGACGAACACAGGCATCCTCTCGGCCTAATGCATAAACTGTAAGATACATGCCTGTGATTTCGAATTTGAGTATAAAGAACGCGTAGTTCGTCGAGAGGGAATTGTATTTACTGATAATCTGCTACTGCGTGCAACCAATTAATCAAATATAGTTTAAGATCAAAATTCACGCAGTCTTTTTAGTAGTTCGTTATAAACATTTCAATATCTGTAGTCACACTTTATTTGACCAACAATTGTAAGAGATGTTTAAAAAAAAAATGTCTAAGCCAACACAATGGCTTTCTGTATGTATTGTATGTATATGCTTATGTCGAGCTAAAACGTAGATCCTTATATGATGAAAAGTGAAGATATTCTATATGTATTGTCTAATGCGTAAGGTAACTGAATAAAAATATATTTGAAAATAATGAAGATCGATTAAGCAAGTCAATAGCTGGATCGACTCACTACTCTTTATTCAAAAGAATGAAAATAAATAGTTGTTATTTACAAATGACTTTCTAACTGTTCAGAATTCATAATCTGCTTTCTACAATTTCACGTCAGTGATCTACTAAAAAATATTGATATTCACTTTCAAAATCGATTGAAACTCCAGCAATACAATAAATATTCAAATAACAATTAATACCATGATTTGCCATACTTGAGAAAAAAATTGAAGAGATCTGGCGGCACAAATGATGCAGTGTATCGCCTACACAGCACGATTTGCATAATACTTAAAGCAGAATGTCGCTCTGACACTGGGCTACCGGTGTGGGTGTATACTTCCTATTTGGTTTGTTCAGAGCCGGGGAAGATAACGGAAGAACGTGTGGCTTTGCCGGAAATCTTCTTCCTGCGATATCCACTTCGTAACGAGCACTTGGATCCATTATAAACTCGGTTGTTATCGGGCTGTGGTCGTCAAACTCATCTCTAATACCCGGCAAACCGATGAAACCCAGACAGACTAGTTTTTCAATCGCAAATCCGTACCTAAGAAGTTTTATACAATTTTAGATTAGCAACTGATCATAATCTCGACACGATTCAGGGCAGACTGATCCTCAGTGATCAGTACTCCCCCTGTCTTGATCCTATCCGATATATTATGTCATACCCCGCTGAGGTGACGGTACCGACGAATCTATCGTCTCGATATAGAGGTTCGCCACCCCATGGCCAAACATCTTTATTAGGATCGAGTTCACCACCCAGGACAAAGAGAACTAATCGCTTTCTAACACCCTGCTCTTTCTGGTGCTGAAGCGCAAACTTTCCGATGAAGTACTCCTTCTGTTTAGAGAAATGAACATAGCATTTTCAAGAAGTTTCTTCGAGTCATAACTTCGGAATCACTGTTTCATCTTCTGAAAACTCACATCCAATTTAACGCTGTATCCGTTTCCTGCTTCGTAAGGTGTAACATATGGGCTGAGTTCTTCGGCCCAAAATGGGATGAATCTTTCTATCCGCATAAAACGTTGTGTCAATACTCCCACATTCCGGACTCCGTAGTCTTTCCCAACTGCCATCAATCTCGTGTAAACATGCAGAGCATATTCGGATGGGATGTAGAGGCAATATCCCGGCTCCCCGGTGTGCGTGAAAGCCATCACCATCACGTCAGAGGCATACCCAACATTCACCATCTGCAAAAAAAGTTCGAAAGAATTATTTGCGTTTTCGACAATTAGGTAATCGAAGAAGATGATGGCATTACCTTATGTGTGAATGGGGAGAGATTGATATCGGAGTTTGATAACTCTGACATTAATTCAGTGGCTTTTGGTCCGACGACATTGATCACGGTATATTTAGATGTAACGTCGTTCAAGCCCACCGATCGATCGGAAGGTAAATGCCTGTTGATAATTAGACGTGATCATAACTTTGGAGGATTGAAGATTGCAAAAAGTTCCAAAGTGTTTCTTCCCTCTATAATTCATTCGGCAATTTTATACCTGGACATCCATTGATAGATGCGTGTTTGCTGAGAGGTGGGTGAAACCATGAAGAAACTGTTGTCAGTCTGACGAACCAGCATGCAATCATTCTCGTAGCCACCTCTCTCATTTTGCATTCCCGTGTGCGCTATGCCTCCCACTGGTATGTTGGCGTCGTTAGAGCATAACTGTTGCAAATAGTTCACGACTTCCCAGCGACTTGACTGTTTCATTTCAAAGATATATGTTAGAGTTCGGAATTCGAGATACAGTTGTCTTGGAATATAAATTATCCATGAAAATAACGGGAGAGATTGTTAAATTTGGAATTCACAGGTAGCAGAGTCGGAGAAGTACGATATTGTGATATTTGGATAGATAAATTGTTGAAACTAATTGTGAGATATAATATTTGTTATCGAATAAAAAGCAAGAACACATGTTTTCAAATGTTAGTCCAACACCTGGGAAGTGGATAACAGGTAAGCATTTCAATTAAAAAAGAAATCACATACATAATTTGGAGAACTGACCATAGCGAAGTGTTACATACATTCTTGAATTTGGTTCAATTGGATATTTCTATGTTCGGCTATTACGGGTGGTATTCGGAATTGCTAAAGCCTGCGTCAGTTTTGAGGAAACATAAAGTTTATAGGTGTAAAGCGGTCTAGTCTTCCTGTTTAATCTACCCATTGAGATGTTTGTGATGAACAATGTTAATTGAAAATAACAAAAAGCTCGGAATAATTTCTGCTACACATATCATACCCCGTCCACAGCGTATGAACCGTAAGCTCGACGCCTTGCGTCGTTGTGTGTTGACTATCAAATGAAAAAATAAATGAAATCAGTATAATGTTGCTAAATGGTATGTGATCTTGTAGATGAGAAATCTCTCCGTTCTCCGTTTGACTGAAATATCGCGTCTCTACTCACCTTGATTTCAATTTTGGAAAAGGAGCTCATATCAATTATTCCCACCCCTTCTCGACAGGCGTGAAATTCTTCTTTCATGAAATCGAAGAATTTTGGTTTATAAAAACTGCCTGGTGGCATTTCGGGTTTTCTATCACCTCCTGAAAAAAAATATCAGACATACAATGTAATTGAAACTGTGTTAAAAATATTCAGATTTATTTCCCTAAAAGTTGGATTGCTTACTTATATAAGTGGAATCGAAGTAGAGAGGTCTTTCGTACGCCATTTTAATCCCAAATACAGCACCCTGTTCTTCCAGGACAGAGTACAACGGAGAACAGCGTAATTTTCTAGCATATTTGTACTCGCATTGATGGGGATATAAAATAGCGTAATGACGACCAACCACTTCCTTTATTCTCTGTTGAAGATACTGTTTGTTGTTATGTAGATCTAAAAATCTTTGTATGTTAAACGGAAGCAATTCCTGGGCAGGTTCACCTTTCATAAGCCATTCAGCAACGGCTTTTCCAATCCCTCCAGCGCCTGGTGAGACACAAAAGTATGATAAATGTGCTAATTCATTTCAATATGATATGATAAGAATTAAGATACAATACTGCCTACCTTGTAATGAATTTCCGTTCATACCAACAGCGACGAAATAGTTCTTCACCTCAGGACTTTCTCCAAGGATCCAACGACCATCTGGCGTGAAGTTATCCGGGGAATTGTAAATTGTTGGCTCTCCCATTTCCCGCAGTATAGGTAGACGGTGCTTCGCTCTTTCCCATAAAGGCTTCCAGTGCTGAGGATCGTCTCTCAAGCCGTGATGCCAATCCTTGACAGGAACCTTTCCCCCTCGGCCAAAGGCTGGTTTTGCTTCTCGTTCAAACCAGCCGACCATCAGACCACCTAGATACAACGATTTCATTATCTTATCTGGACAAAATTTGCATATTCAACGATGTTACATCATTTTAGAAATGATTAGGTACTTCTGGTTTTCAAGAACGGGTAAACCCCGCTCCTAATTACCTTGCCATTGCCGGGCGTACGAATACGCGTCAAAATCTCTTATGCAAGGCAGATTGTCACTCAATTCAGGAACCATGGACGGTGTTGTAGCGTAAAAATGTTCTGCTGGATAAGCGGGTATTCTCACAGGCGGATTACACCGCAAGCCCAGCTCCCTCGCCCACTGAAATAAACTCCTAAAGTCCATAAATTTGAAGAAGACAACTTTTGCAGAGAAAAAGTGTGTGAGAAACTTTCGGTAAAACACCTAGTCTCAAATCTCTTCTACCACTAAAGAGTGAAAAACATGATGCCTTCATTAGCGATGAAACTCACCATTCCTGCGCAGTTTATAAAATATTCACAAACTATGGTTCCCTGATCGGTTTCGACGCTCTTGACCGCACCATTTTCAGTAAAAACTTCCCTAACGTGACAATTCTCTCTGTATCTAGCTCCCCCTTGTCTAGCGAGTTTAGCCAAGGCGTGACAAATGGCGCTAGGATCTGCCACCGCGTCTTCTGGCACCCATACAGCGCCTTCAAGATCTTCAACATGCAGGTAAGGATGTAGTCTCTTCAATTCTTCTCTACCAAGTATCTAACAAATGAGATTATGATTGATAACAACAATAGAGTGCACAGAGGCGATAATCCCTAAACGCTGAGACCAACCTCACAGTGTAATCCCGTTGGTACATTGTAAGCTATTCTTCTCTTCAAAGCAACCATTCTATCTTTTGTTTGCGCCAGGTTTATGCTACCACACTCTTTCATGCCTATGTCAAATCCCATCTCTTGTATTTGTCTGTATAACTTAATACTGTACATTATTATGTTGCGATGAGCTATGGGTTTGAATAAGCCAAGAGTACCAGAGCCAAAATGCGACGTGCCGCTTCCCACCCTAGTGAAAAATTTTAACATTAAGAAATCGTTGACCCAGCTTCAATATATTCAGAATTATCATACCGGCCTTGTTCCAATACGAGGACATCCTTCCAGCCGTTTTCTACCAGGTGATATGCAACGGAATTCGCGACTGTTCCTGCACCCGCGATAACAATCTGAACTTGGTTTGGGAGTATGGATTCGTTGCCCGGCAAGGACCGAGACACGGATGATAAATAACGCGAAGATTCATCATGCCTGTTTGATACCGGATTCTGCACAGACAAAGTACCATCTTTGTAGGTTATGCCCTGGAACAGTTGTGCAGTTGATGTATAGCTGCGTTCGTTTAGATGTATGAAGCGCAAGCACCTCGGACACGCTTTATTAAACATTAACATTAACGATCTAGAGTAAGAGCGAAATTTTTTCCTCTTATAACACTCGAATTTTCTATTATTATTATATTTAGGAAGTCTGAATATGATAGGATCTTTCGTGTCGGTCTTCGCAAGTTCGCGACGTCGAAATCAATTACCTGCAAAAAAGCCCTTTTACTATTTATAGGTACATAGTTATTAAAAATAGTCAGTCTAGTCTCGGCATTATAGGATATCTTATTCTCTTCGTAGTTACGGTTACGGTGTAGCAGAAGCTTATGTGACTGGGTTTAATAAATCCTACTACTATCTGTAGCGATAGGAGGGATGGTTCTCTATTATATCATATTGTTGTTGTTGTTGATTAAATAACATCGCCGCGGCGCGCAGCTTGCCAGTCTCGTAAATTGTACCAGTTTATCAAGTGATACAATCGGAAGTCGGATGACAGATATGATTCAAACAAAGTGAAACAAACATCCGTACATGACATGCAGGCATGACTACGTAAAGTTATTATAATTCGCGATCGATTGAGGAATTCCATCATCTCTAATATAAGCGACCGTTCGAACGCTCATCGGTACTTTCCTTAAACTTAATGTCACTTCAGACCTTGAACTTGGAGAGCTACTTAAGACCATATTTGAGACTGTAGAGAGACAGACGAGATAGGGAGTGACAGGAGGATAAGAAAGCTCGAGTAGATTACAGCTGCTGCAAACTTGTCACACTTATCAGAGAGACGAAGTTAATTCGATGGCGAAAACCGAAGAGTCTTTGGACAATTCTGTGAGTTTTTAACACGTTTATCACATACCGCGTGGATATAATTATTATATCACAATAAGCCATTAATCATTATACATGTAATATATGGGGCATTCGATGTCAAAGCGAGATCGAAGAATGAAATAGTTCATCAGATTTATTATTTTCACCTATGGAAATCAGCGTCTTTTTATTTATTTTTTAGCCGCTATCGATTCTTTCCAAATACGATAAAGCAGAACTGCAGAAAGCATTGCACAAATAAATCTAATCATTGTCTTGTAATCATTGTGTATAGTATCGTATATTGTCAGGCAAATTACATGAAAGATAAACAAAATTTGAATCTAATGATATCCATAATTATTTATTCAATCAATGATCTAAAGAACTCCAATGGTTCATTTTGTATGTCCCGGGTTTGATTAGGTTCTATAGTTTGCGATAATTATGGATCGTATTAGTATAGTCGCATGATTGACTTTAGTTGTACTAGTATTCTCTTCGTTTATTCGTCCTGCTGTTTGGCGCTCAGAAATTAAGCAATACGCACGACTTTAAAAATAAACATTTCATTCGTATTACGAGGCGGGCATTTTATAGAATACATCGAGGTCGCGTATACTTCGCACTAACAGATTACGAAAGAATTTTTTGCGATGAAGACCACATGGCGGGACAGGGATCGAGTAAGAATGAAAAAAAAAGAATATATCTAATCTTTCCATATTATAAATGCACCATATATTATATACATTCGATTTTCCTCCTTTTTTTTTTCTTACTCTTTTTATTGTAACATAGGATTTTCAGAAACACTTGATCGACGGCGAAACAACTTGCCATTACTTGTCCGAGGTTCTCCACAAAACAAAAACAGACTTTAAGCCCATACCTGGAATCCCAGATCAGGATGATATCAGCTATTATCGTCTCCAAGCAAGCATTGACTGCGATGAAGTCTATCACAACATTTACATTGGCGATGCGTAAGTTATTTAAAAAAAAAAAATAAAACAAATTTTCAAATTCTTACACTTTAGTCCAAATGACACTAGAACTACGAATTTCTTCCTATCATATCATCATTCTCATCATCAGAAGTAATGATTTCATACCAATGTATGCAGGGCAACTGCGAAGAACAAGAAGTACCTAAAATTGCTGGGAATAACTCATGTTCTCAACGCTGCGGAGGGTAAACGTTTTGGACATGTTGATACTGATGAAAATTACTACAAAGATACAGACATTAAATACTTGGGTCTTCCGTTGACTGATTTGCCTACAGTATGCATCAGCAAATACTTCTTCAATGCCGCTGAATTTATCGACGGAGCTATGTCTACGGGGGGTAATACACATTCATTAAAGTTGCGGAATGATTGCTGAACTATTTGATAAGATATTCTTAATAATTTCATAACTGTTTGTAGGTAAAGCATTTGTAAATTGTATGATGGGGATGTCGCGCAGTGCGACCTGCGTCCTTGCCTATCTCATGATTAAGAAAGGAATGTTGGCAGCTGAGGCGATCCGTAGCGTTCGTACTAATCGTGATATTCAACCGAACGAAGGATTCCTTCGTCAGTTGGCAGAGCTGGATAACCAGCTACGAAGACAACGCTTGTAACGAGCAATAATTGAATACTATCCTAAAATTAGAGGGTTTTATTTTCAAAATTGTAGCGCAAATTGTTTATAGATATATATATATACACAAGGAGTAGGGTAGAATTAAGATTCAGAAGAAGAAAGAGAAGGCAACCAGGACCGTTATTATATTAACATTTAACAATTAAGAACTATTGCAATAATATTTTTAAAACAACAGCCGTTAATGCCAAATATTTGCCTTTTTATAGATGTTTGATATGCACATACAATACATTTACATAATACATAAATGAATATGTAAGTTACAATCGTTTATTCATAGCGGTGAATAAGCACGCACCTATTACTCGATTCAAAGACTGTTTCACAAAGTAGAATCACCATCGTAACATTGTGGGAGCAAACTTCTATCTCTTTACTTTAGGAAAAAAAACAAACAAACATACATACATGCAAAACATCGACATCACTTTTGGCTCATTTTTACTGTGGCGTTAATTGCCACCTCACATTGTCACACGATATCGAACTCTAAAAAGTATTATTAGGGTATAGAGAACTTTGCTTTGCTGATAATAGCACACATGTATTATTATTCATTTTATTTCTGTTCATAAGTTAGATTCTTCAGAATTATAGTTTCGATATTTTAATTTATTACTTACCTAATTCTTGTTACAGTCCTACACCTTATTTTGTAAATATTTCACAAACTGTTCAACATCTCACAATATGCATCCTTTTGTACTTGTTCGCTTGCAACGCCGGCACATAATATTAACGTTTTAGCGATTAGACGATATACTGTTCTTTCCTGTTGGAATTTTATGTTGATTATCGAATACCTTCGAAGCTAGTATAAAACGAAGTGTAAAAAACGTTGCTTAATATTCTACGAAAAATTCGATCCCACCCAACAAACGAATTAATTTTCGTTAGACTGAATCCAATAAGGCAAATTCTTTTCCGCAAATATTGCGATAAGAATTTTTTTTAACAGAAATTATTTACTGAATAACAAATCAACTTTACGCATACATAATACTCATATCAACAGCGCGTACTTGAATCATATCCCATGTACGATAAGTCTAGCAAGTAAGGATACATGCTGTACAGAAATATATCTGAATCGAAGTTGTTATACTGAAATAAAGGAACCCTCTCATATACATACATTGAGCTGTTTAAATTTTACTCTCCTCTAGCTCCGATCCTGCCTTTGCATTAAAATTCCCAGACTATTCAAAAATTTTTTAACAACATAGAAGACGTTCAGATATTCTGATAAGTTTTCTGAAAATTTCAAAATCCTAAATCTCGGAGGAATAATTACTCGCATATTACAGGCCTACCATTAGGCTTTAAATCATTAGATCGCTCAAATACTGGAAGGTTAGATAAGTAACTGAGCAGAATACTTTGAGTTTTATCCATTTACTTTATTTTTATAATCGAAAAGATCGTGCCTGGATTACTTCTTGGCTTTCTTTTCTTTTGGGGCCTTAGTAACGTCGTCAGGGTTCTCAGCAGCATCCTTGACACGCTTCGCCCTTATTCCAACAAGACGAGCGTCGGCTCTAGCCTTACGTAGCGTTGTGTAAGCTGAGAATTTCTTCTCGTCTTCCGTTACAACGCGTGCCTTGGCTTTAGCAGGTGCTTGATGTCTGACTGGCATCACCTGGCCCTTAATTTGAGTGGCGACCTTGCGCTCCTCTTCAGTCGCTTCTCCCTTCTTAATCTGTAAACATCAATAATGTAGCTCATACATACATAAGTCATTCAAGAGAATCATGAAGACATTTAAGATAAGTGTTTGAAAAAGGGAAAGACATGCGAACCTTCTTCTCGTTGATCGGGAACAGGATCAGCTTAGCTCTGTACTCTTTCAGACGCTGCGTGTTAGTTTGAAGAGACTCAACAGACTTGTTTCTTCGGCGATGATCAACAGCGATACCAATCGTCCTTGCAAACTTTTTGTTAAGTCCAGCGCTCTTCAGTTCATCGAGAGTAAATCCTTTGCCTGCTCTGACTTTGGCATGATAACGGAACGTCGGGCAGTGGACAATGGGCCTCAGCAGGGAAACCGGTCTATTCAACATCACCAAAATCATTTTAGTTTTATATTGAGAGGATAATGAATGAAATTACAAAGTTCAGTAATTAGTCACTTTCACTAATCTTACCTTGGAGCAACAGCACGGGCTTTCTTGATGCGATTTTGTCTGCGACGATATTTACGGGCAGGCTGATTGAACCAGGTCTTAACAAATCGTTGCCAATCTTTGTGGAAGTGCCCATTCGGGATCATATTATTGCGCTTACCCATCTTGGCGCTAATACACAACAAAAAACTTTAGTTAAATAACATCCAGATGTATAATATTAGGTTAGAAATCAAGTGACTCGAATTAATTGCTGGCGATTTTAAACACGAGTTGTTAATCCGTCGTGGTTTGATCTGATAGCGTAATATATTCCAAAGACAGCTGTCGGATAGTTAGAATTTCATGTATACACACAAGACAAGTTTAGGTTATGTTAGATTAGGTTAGCTTTTCCGGCAGCTCTGTCACTAGGGTTCTGATATTAAAATTATAAAAAGTCACGGCCTACGACCGAATCCGATATCAGAGCTAAAGTTATATGATAATGTTTAGACCGTTAGAATACGATTTTCGTATTCCGAACTCTAAAAACCGTCGATCACTGAAGCCTGCAACGTTACATGTCAACAGTAATGTTATTACTTATTTATATATCGAACACGAATATATTGCGGTAATAATGTAGACAAATTAGGGCACAACCACTGAGCCTGTTGTTAATTTTGAAATATAGCAAGATTCCGGAGATTGCGATTGATTAAACATCGAAGAAATGTTCTTACCACCTTGTTTGTGGTTAGCACACCGGAAAAGGAGCAAACTAGAAAAGACGGAAGTAATGATGTTCGGGGAGAATTTCTAGTCAAAACAAAGTCCGATTATGTTGCAATCTAATAAAACTTTTTCAAATTTTTATGCCCATAGTTAGTATTAATTAATTGAAATAATTCTTATTCTTATGTCAGAATAATACAGGAGTTATATTTCAACGTTGTTAAAAGCTTTTTCGAACGTAGAACAATTGAGGTTAGGTACCCCTGGATATTTGAATCAGGGCCCAGGGGTTCGAAGCCGAAGACACGAATCAAGTTGTTGAATAAAAACCTCAACAAAATGCCTTACAATAGTTTATACTCGTCTAGAATGATTTATAGAATACTTACCGACAAGTTTACTAAGCGTATCGCTACGAGACACTCGTCAACTGGGTTAAATCTTTGGGTACGATTTCTTATAATTCATTGGTTATGTTATGCATTGTCATGTTATGTTCATAATATACCGTCGGCGATTCGCATGCCTACAAACAATATCCAGATGATAATTTTGTAGGAGCACGAACTCGACGCAGAGATTAAACATAAAATCGAAAAACACTGGAGAGACAAGCTAGGAAAATCTCTGTTCGATCCAAACGACTCGAAGAAAGAAAAATTCTATGTTCTTTCAATGTTCCCATATCCTTCCGGCCAGCTACACATGGGACATATCAGAGTCTATTCCATCAGTGATTCGGTAGCTCGTTTCCACCGAATGAGAGGCGAGCTGTTTTCGATTTAACACTTTTTCTCCTCTCGTTGACTTGAGTCGTACGAAAAAGACTAATTGGGGGGTCGGGCTGAAGTTCCGACCTCCAAAAGTCCCAACGGTAAAAATGACAAATTTTAATATTTGGAATGGAAATTTTTGGACTTTTGGTTTTTCGGAATCAAAACATTCAGAGTTTTGACCTTCTAGACTTCAACGTCTCTGAAAACTCGGAATCGTCTGAAATAAATCCACAATTTTTACCGTTCGGAACTTCAACCCAGTCCCAAAGTTGAGTCTAAGGCAATTCAATAATTGGAGAAAGATTTCAGGCAAGAACGTCCTGCATCCGATGGGATGGGATGCGTTTGGGCTACCCGCTGAAAACGCAGCGATGGATCGGGGGCTGGATCCTTCCATCTGGACCAAGGAAAACATTGATAAAATGAGAGAGCAATTTGAGAGACTGGGATGTTCCTTTGATTGGGAATGTGAATTAGCGACGTGCAGTCCGGATTACTACAAATGGACACAGGAATTGTTCTTGAAATTATTCGACAAGGATTTGGTTTATCGCAAAGAGGCTTTGGTCAACTGGGATCCGGTAGATAAAACTGTATTAGCCGATGAACAAGTTGATGCGAATGGATGTTCTTGGAGATCCGGCGCTAAGGTTGAGAAAAAGGTCCTTGATCAATGGTTCGTAAGGACAACAGCGTTCGCCAGGTGAGCATTTTATCCGTTATCTTATCTCCCTTGGCTTTTCTCATCGGTAACTTTCAGCATTTGAAAATAAAAATTGTTTCCTTTTCCGACTCCTCGGGTCTACACCAGGTCTTTGTACGATGGTCTGAGCGATCCTGGGTTAAAAGAATGGAGAGATGTGATAAAGCTGCAAAAACACTGGATAGGGGAATGTGACGGACTTTCTATTGACTTTCAATTAGTTTCCGAGGATTCAAATTATCCAAAGACGTTAACTCTGTGGACAGAAAAGCCAGAACTGATTGAAAATGCGAAATTTGTTGCTGTGGAACCGGGCAGTTTTCTAGAAAAAATTGAGGGGCCTGGTAACGAAGGTGAAATCTTCAGGCGATTGCAAGCCCGTGCAGTAAATCCCTTCAACGGTGATATTCTGCCAATTTTTATCACCAAGGCTGTAGAATTTGCTCCGTTCAACGACACTCACATCGGTATCCCCTTGTCGTCCGAAGTCGATGCCGATTTCTGTTCAACTGTAGGGATAGATTCAGATTTGGAGAATGTGCAATCAGCTGATGAGATTGAGAAGAAGCGAGAAGAGATATTGGCAAAAGCAAATGAGTTGAATATTGGCAGATATCCTGTAAGTTCGAAATTGAGAGACTGGTTGATATCTCGTCAACGTTACTGGGGAACACCAATCCCGATTGTTCATTGTAAAAGCTGTAAGGCACAGCCAGTTCCCAGAGATCAGCTACCAGTAGTTTTGCCAAAATTAGATAAAGTCTGTAATAAAGGAGCGTCTCCTTTGCAACACGCTAAAGAATGGCTAGAAACAAATTGTCCAAAATGTGGTGGAAGAGCTACCAGAGAGACTGATACCATGGACACATTTGTTGATAGTTCTTGGTATTTTACAAGATACATTGACTCTAAAAACAGTAACGATCTGTTCTCCAAAGAAAAGGCTGACAAGTTTTTACCTGTTGATTTATACATTGGGGGAAAGGAACATGGTATTCTATCTATCTCAATCAATTATCACATTCTTAGCTCGTCCAATTAACACAAGCTGTATAAATCTTTCCAGCTGTCTTGCACTTGTATTATGCAAGGTTCATAAATCATTTCCTACACTCGCAAGGCCTAGTCCCGACACGCGAACCTTTCAAGCAGTTGCTAGTTCAAGGAATGGTAATGGGTAAAACATATCGCATAAAAAATACTGGCAAATATTTGAGGGGAGATGAAGTCGAGCAGAAAGGGAAGAACAACTTTGTGCATAAAGAATCAGGAAAGCCCGTGGCTTCTACTTGGGAAAAAATGTCCAAGTCTAAATACAATGGTGTCGATCCATTGGATATGTTCGCCGAACACGGAACAGACACAACTCGATTGATTATTTTAGCAGATGTTGCACCAACTTCTAATAGGAATTGGTCACCTGCTAGTAAGTTATCATCGGGGATCAAACTATGCCGTACTATTTAGTCGCTATTCAGTGAAATAATTTATTCCTTCAAATGCTTATAGCATTCCCTGGTATTCTCAAATGGCAGCATCGCTTGTGGCTAACAATAGGAGACTTTCTACAAAGGAGAAAAGAACTGACGTCAAATCAGCTTGCTAAAACACTCAGCACGGAAGAATTTGCAGAACAGGAAAAGATCTTGTTTGAAAGTAGAAATTATTACATCAAAGGGGTCACTTTCAACATAATAGATACTCAACAATTGAGCGTTGCGATATCAAAAATGCAAGGACTTACCAATAGGTACGACGACGTGATAGTTTTGGATAAAATATGATGAGATTATTGAAAACCCTTTTTCTTTCTTTTACGCAAAGCCGTAATTGTCTATTTTAGATCAATTGAATAATGATAATATTGATCATGTTGTTTTTTTCAGTATACGTAGATCTCCTCCAGAAATTATAGCCCGGAGCCATGAGTATGAGAGAACTTTAGCAACACAGTTAATTATGCTTGCTCCGCTAGCTCCGCACTTTGCTTCAGAATTGTGGGATGGATTTTGCTCCGCTCCTCGTTTATCGGATAGCAAAGATGTTAATGACCGAGAAATACAATGGGATAAGGGTGTGTTGCAGCAGAATTGGCCAGAAATCGACATGGAATATAAACTGGATTTAACTGTATATGTAAGTCCTGTGATGTATTTGGTAAAATCATTAGTTTTATTCATTATTCAAATGAACACATAATTGCAAAGCGATTCCACATTCGCTATAAACCATTCATTTTAAATATGATAAATGAAATATTTCCTTTCCTTAATTGGCAAAGAAAAAAAAATCATTGAATCTAATTTCTGCCCACAGTTGAACAATCGCGAAGTTTTGATCTTGAAAGTACCCCGTCATATATTGGACAATATGACGACCGAGGAGGCGACTCAGATTGTGACGGAAGATCTCAAGATCCGTGGATTCCTTGCAAATTGGAGAGTAGTCGGAGTTAACTTTCATTCAGTGGAAGGCTGCGATGCGACAATCCGAATTAGCACCGAGAAAATAATAGAGGATTTAAAGCTGGAAGAGACTCAAGTGTGAATTGATTATTTATAAATCCGGCAATGGCAATGATTGTGCTCTCGAAAATCAATGGACAATGTTGAAGACATGTTAATTAGAAACGATTAACAAATACAATTGTAATTACTTCTGAGAAGTTGCAAATTAAGAAAAACAATAGATTATTAGAATATTATCCAATATTTAGTTACTTTCAGATAACAATTGGAATCTTTTGATACATCACTTCGCAGTCCATGTTCGAAAAAGGCAACAGAACTTGATGAACCTTACCCGATATTAGGTTCCCCGGTGTATCCGTTGTGCGGAAAAGTTTCTAAAAATTTTATGTATTCAGCAGGTAGACCGCTCTCCTTAGCTCCGTTCAAAATCGTTTCTCTACAAAGAAAGAGAGAGGGAGAGAGAGGAAGATGTTACACGGAATAGATAATTGCTTATTAGAAGTTACAGGCTACCCAAAAGTGGATGATACCTATAAGCTGCAGAAGGTCTTCTATCTTGTGGCAACAGATCACCTACAAGGTGTTCCTTGGGATTGTTACATTGTTGATAAACTCTACACTTCAAGAGTGAACCGCTGGGAGTTTCAATGTCCACAGTGTCTGCAAAATATGCTTTATCTGGTACCCCTTCCTGGACGTCTAAGCCTGCCATGTTGGAGTTATGTATTTCCCATATGGCACCCCATACATGCTCGTTTTCTGTCGGTACTATAGTGGCCGTGGCTCCACGCCATTGTTTAGAATACCGAATAAAGTCCAGCCTAAAGTTCTGAGCGAATATTAAGAGCTTGAGGGATTTTTTTCCGTTAGAAGTAAAAGTCAAGTAAGAAATCTACCAGATTATATTAGAATAAGGCAATATTCTTCGGGGTGAAAACAGACTAATGCAGAATTTTGAATTCCGGAATTAAGGCCCATCCCTAGTCGCCCACCTCCTTTTTATACAATGTAACACATTTCGATTATTATCCGAGCTCAATGTCCGAGCCAAGGCGTCAAAAACGCAAAAAAGGCCAACGCTGCGCGAATTCAAATTCAAATTCAATTCCGAACACATACGTCCAAAAAAATGTTCGTTTCATGCGAAAATAGAGACTAGAGATGGTTTTTACATTGTTACGAAAAACATTACATTACGAAAAATGTAAAAACCATCTGTAGACTCTATTTTCGCACGAAACAAACATTTTTTTAGACGTATGTGTTCGTTATTGAATTTGAATTCGCGCAGCGTTGGCCTTTTTTCCGATTTTGACGCCTGCAGGGCTCGGATAATAATCGAAATGTGTCACATTGTATGAAAAGGAGGTGGGCGACTAGGGATGGGCCTTAAGACACTATGCTCCAACGATTATTTAGTATACCTTAAGCCGGCCGATATCTCGCCGTATAGCCGTTGGATTATTGATATGAATTCGTGCAGCAAGAAGATTGCTACCGTAGGCAAAATACAAAAACGTATTCTTCATCCTGTCTTAATATGAAGCTTCGGAATTGTTTCTACTATCTAGATGGCTGTGCATACGCTTCTTATTGTTAGATAAAAAGAAAAAAAAATCGGACATGCGCAAAATCTGCGGTTCATTTGATTAATTTTAAGTTTGGCATTGGCTGGCATTGGCCTACGATAGCGCTACGTCTTCAGCGGTCGCGGAAAGTTACTTTCTTGCGACAACTGTCACGTGGCTTTGGCTAATTCCCGTAAGAATATTGACCACATCGTGATACAAGCATTGGAGCTGGAGGCTGGAGAAGAGGAAGAACATGATTAACAACCGTAATATGTGACGCATTCGTGATGATACCAGATGATACTTGCGAAAACGAACAGGGGTTCCCGGCCCCCACTCCCGAGGCCTTCGATGTATATCTGGTTGCCGTGAAATCAGGAGTAATTCGGCAGGTGAATAAGGGGGATGTATTTCCATATGAGTTGATGGTTCTTATAGTATAGATTTTATTATATTTCATCGAATTCGTTCGTTACAATATATATGAAGTTAGATTTGATACAATATATTAGCTGGCTGTTAGATAGTAGAATATACTTATATCCTAGTTTCAGAGATTATAAAGTATGATTTTTATCGTTGATGAATATGTGATTGCTGTAATTATTGTATATTATGTATGTAATATGTATGTACAAAAATATGAGCGTAATATTTAGGACGTCATTTAGTTCCAATTATGGATTCAACGCTGAAAGATATGACTGGTTTTTTTTCAAATATAGGTGCAGGGGCGACGACGTAGGATGTCGCATGTTTGCCGGAGGGGTACTGATTATCCCGTGAACTAGATGCTGCAAATATGAAACCACTTAGTCTTGTTTTAGAGGCTTGGGGCTCCGTCGAAGTCGTATACCACGGGGCAGTGGCCTGGTAAGTCGGGTACAATGATTGAAAGTCTAAACTCTCGTCAGCAAAGGTTCGTCTTTTGCGATGTCGGTCAGACGGTGATAAGGTACCCAGGAGTTGAGGACTCGGCATTACTGTAACAGAAATTAACGATTCCTGATATAGACGCTGCAGTTATTTACAATGTAAAATTATTCGTATACATAAAAAATGGTATAACTATAAATTAATCGGCTTCTTTGCGGTGCAAAGACTTCGCCAATATAAGGGCACGATGGTAGCTAGCTTGTCTATTCGCAGGACGATCCGGAAATAAAGAGAGACGTGGACCGGATCACAAATCTTTTAAGTTTAATAAAATAAATATAGCCCACGCTGCCGTTAAGCCTCGCAACAGCTGTGGACAAGAGTATCACCTTTTATGATTTCCTTTCGTTGCTTTGAAACTGAAGGAATGTCAGATGTACAAAAATAACAGGATTTCATTCCTTGGAAAAGTGATGGAAGTGATACTGTATCATTTACAAGAATAAGAATGGGAAAAAGGCTCGCGGAAGAAGGGGGGAAAGAAATCGTCCAAAGTAAACGATCGTAAAGTTATTTGGGGCTCGTTGTGTATCTACTCGCTTAAGATGTTTGCGGAGTGATGTAAACAATCTTTTATTGTCTATCTCGAGGGCTGGCAAATACAAGTTGTTCTCGTCGCGCCACGTATTATACCCCCGCAGTATATATCATAATTCATAAATATCTTCCGTAACGTAAATAAAATAATAAATAAAACCGAATGTGCGTCTCAACGTAAATGATATAGTATATGAATACATATCGATCATACCTGCCGTTTGTAGTCCCGTAGGTACGGCGTTTAAGCTAAGATTTTGCGTAACGCTAATCTGTGTTTGCGTAAAGTGCAAATGATGTTGAAGGTTGCGTAATCTTCGTTGATAAGCAGCAGCAGCGCGCTGATGATCACCAATATTTTGCGCTTGTCCATCGACAGATAATTTTCCTGGTGTCAATAACCGTCCATCGTTCATGTAACCGTTTCCATGCGCTTGCTGTTGTCGTCGTAAAGCAACTTGTGCTGCCATGACCCGCTGTCTTTCAACAACCAAAAGGCAGCAGGGACAACGACAGTCTTTCCAAGCGCACGACCTTTTGTGACCTTTTAAACCAGAAATCACTCCGTGGTTCCTACAACGTGCACACTTAGGGCTTCGTAATCGGTGTTCGATCGACGATGCCGATTGTCTTGTAGTTGCAGAATCGGTTGATTGATCCGTCTTCATTATTTCTTAGATTTCACCAGATTATACCTATACAGGTATCTTACTATGTGTACAATTTCCTCCAAATGGTCGTAGATCTTCGATGCTTCAGGCCTCTAAACACCATTCACGAAAATCGGTGCAACTGTCTTCGCGCAGCTCAGGGTGACATGCACGATTATTCATCTGACTAGAATTTAGGCTGAATATAATTACGATGTACAATCATTCACGACAGTTTTCACTTGCGAAGTTAAGACAGACTCGAGAGTCACACTCCAAGAATTATCATCACTGTGTGCAATCGAAGAAGGGTAGACGATCGGTGTCTGGTTTTACGATTTAACAACTTTAAAACTTTATTCCGAACAACGGGCACGTGTTTCTTTACTGATTTCTGCAATTAACTTATAACCGATAAAATTAGGCTTGCGTTTCCCAAAAATAATTCAATTTGTCCGTTGAATGTGGTGACGTTCCCTCGAGAACTAAAATCTTTCGACTGACCGGATCAGTTGGTCCAGGTTGGTCAGAGTCGCGTCTATAGACTGCGATGCAACGTATACCACACATCGTCAGTCGGAGATTTAGAAGACGTATTTTTCAGTCGAGGAGGTGTGGTACACGTCGTGCCTCCGCCTCCGCCTAGAAAATTAAAAACTATTCTTAGAGATCGGTAGATTTCATTGGTTTAAATCTCAGGGAAGCCCCGCCATTTCCGGATGTTCCCCTGGGACACTGGACCAATCGACCCTGCAGGACGACCGTTCGTGATTTTTCCGTTTCGGGGAATACCGGGTATACGCGTAACAATCACCCTGTACCACTCCTCGAGAGTACACGAGCTCGAACCTCATATACACATTTGTTCCTGCTAATTCTATCGGAACTGTATTACGTCTGATATTTATAATCAATATTGAATTTTGTAATATTTGCTCTAATGAGAGACAGCTGGGCCTGTTCATTTTTGCCACGAATAACAATGATGATTTATATGCCATATCATAAACACATAAAACAGCGATTTCCAAATCGTAGCTAAGTATACAAGAGTCGTGCTTTCGGGTTTAGTTTCTTGTAAAAGAATCAATTCCCTGATCAAACTAGTGACATAATATCATCTTCCGAAGAACAAGAGTAGATTTCAAATTGGATCAAGAAGGCAAATTTTGATCTCGTTATAATATACCTATCGTTTTTCAGCCCTATATCATTTTCTCGAAGAAACGAGGGTATATAAGCGAGGGTAGTGTACATGTGTGTACGATAGATTAGTGTGAGGTCAAGAAAAGCCTGACTATAGTCGCGTGTCCTCCATCTCTTTTCCTTAGTAAAAGCTATAGGGCCCTATAGGATATAAGGTGGCGGTAAGTTATCGGTGTCTTCGTCGCGGCTCGCGCATTCGAAAGTCAGAACGTCCCGCACCAGCTGCGACCACATGGCATTCTTTCTGTGATCTGACTTTAAGAGCTCGTTAACAAGATCCTCTTATGCCTACGTGTTGCCAACACACAGTTAATATTAGTTTTCAGCTTGTTTTTCCAACGTATGACTGTTAGATGGACTTCCTTCCTCTCTATGGTGGACTTATACTTACACCTACTACTATACCTACTCCTAAGACTTTTAAATGCCACCCAGCTAATGTTGTCGTCCCCCAATTGTTATTACTGCCCTAATGTTTCTCTGATGGATATCAGCCACCCGTTCATGGTACCTATCTGCATCACTAGCCCGATCGAAATGTAAAGAATTATTCATTACATGTACTGTAGCTATGTTTCAACGATCCAATTCCGTTTGTATAAGTGCGTAACCGTGTACAGACATATACTATATGTTATATGATTAGTGACCTGCTCCTCCTTCTAATAGTATAGGGGTAAATAAACTACCAGCTTTAGAAAAATCGGAGATAAATCAAAATTTATGGGACTTTTTCCGGGCATTTAGCGACTCTATCATCCGACACATTGTCACATATGTCATGGGATCTTTTTTCTTTTCTTTCTTTTTTTTCTTGTGACCTGTTTCTTGACTCACCGCGGGGACCGTCCAAGACTCTACTTCTGGTCTTTTGGGGGTGTTTAAATATATCGATGGGAGGCACGCGTGAAATGCGACGGAGAATTTCTTCTAATGAGCGTGAATGACGCGGTGTCGGTTTGACAGTTTTTTTCTCTATTCTCTTTTTCTCAGCTTTTCTCTCTTGAGTCTTGACAGTCGACACCCCGAGAGCTTGTTGCGGCAAATATGTTGACAGCCCATTCACTATATCCTACACGATGCGTCAAAAGCCGTGACTAAAGGGAAGCTGCAGTGTGCTTACAGTAGGAGTTTTTCTTTTTTTTTATTACTTATATTTTCTACTCTACTCTACTCTACTCTTCTGTGGTCCTTAACTTTTACTTAATCCTACACCGTGTATAATGTATAGTAAAATATATCTCGACTCGATTCGTCTCGTTTCACAACATCACAACGAATAGTAATACTCCCAGGAGAGTTTATCACTCTATGCCGCATAATCCGGATTAAGTGTGTGTTCACGGATGCAAGACATGTTTATAAATAACAATGTTCAAAGAGATGGTCTAAAGGACGGATGGGTGAAAAAATCCCTAAGACTCCAGTAGAAGTGCACCGATCTCAAAAGGCGGTGAGACGCGTACACGCGCGTAACATTTGAAAAGTCTTTCCACACATCCGTAATTTGTTTTTCATATATGTCAAAAATCTTAACATCCGAAACACAATTACCACATTGATCAGCGGTACAATAATTTTATTAATGATTAACGCCAAATTTCAGTTATAGTAAAACGCAACATCCAACGAACAAACACCCTGCATAACCCGATGCATTTAGGGGTGAGAATCATGGCTCATAACGGCGAAAGGCAATCTCGAAAATAATACCGATTTACTTCCTTACTTTTGAGGTATTCATATATAAAAATTGGTATGTAGGTAGAACATCAAAGCATTCGTCTGTTCGTGTAGTTATCGATTACAAGTCAAAATTTGTCACAGAGATGTGGAGTATATCTTCGCTGAAAACTACAATCCTAAAAAAAGTCCACATTTCCGCTACATATTTAATCGTGTTAACTAATATAGAGATGACTATGAACAAGAATCATCATCTCTTTCAATATAACAAAATCATATAATCAATCTCTCCGTATATAGGTTTCAAGTTCGTGCTGAGACAAACACGTTTTCGAAATGCCCCACTGCACCGCAAATTATCCATGGTACCTAACGAAATTTGCGCTCGGATTTGCCAGTATCTTATTTCTCTACATGGGTTTCTTGAAAGAGAAGTAAGTTGTTCAAGCCTCGATCATGATTTTTTACTTACAATCAACACTGATATCATATTCGGTTGCGCAAAGCAAAAGAAATCTTACGGAAGCTTACCGTTATCCAAGCTTAATTCATATATAATATATACCTATTTAAATATGATCAATAGACAATTCCTCTGCGTTTGTGGTCCAAGACGACGGCAGTGGGAAAAGACTGGAGAAAAGTGAGTGGCTTCGTGTGGATTTTATATCAAATTTAATAATACTCAGTAAAACGTGTTGCTTTGCAGACGAATCGACCGCTGCGTTTGCAGAAAGGGGTGAGTTGACACCCTTTCATTATACCTTATCCATAATATGACATATAGATATAACGAGTACGAAATTCGTTTTCCTTTTTACCATTTATTTAGGTTCGGCACTCCGGTACAGTACGGATGTGGATGCAGCAGAAAAATTGCGTAAGTTTGTTATATGAATTGATCGTACTCATTCATAGCTTTGTCCTGTTAACACTTTACAAAAAAAAAACTACAATCATTTATAACTTGAACTTAAGGCCTCAAGAATTCGACGAAAATTGCGCCAAGGAAAGGAGATCGTCAATCGTTGTTGACGCGGCAGAATGCTGTTGCTCGCGAAAAAGACATTGAAACTGGTAACGTCCGTTGACGTCGATGTAACTTTTCTTATCTTACAAACTATTAGACTATTAGACTAGATGTTACTTGTCAATTTTATATATATATAATATATTCAAAAATGACGAGTAAATTCCGATCTTTATTCGCAGCTCAAACTTGTTCCTGTCACGTAAAACGCAAGAAACTTGGAGTCACTCGACATTCAAACTATGAGGTAATAGACACATAAACATACGTCAGCAAAAAGTCATGTGATAAAACTTTAGAATAAATTATAGGGACAACCTGATGTTCGTTAATCTGTAGCTTTTCAGGATCGAGATATACAGCTATTTATTTATATGGTAACTTTTCGTATCAGGCGAAAGAAGAGACATCGAAAATGATGGGTTCAAAACGAAGACGATATTCCGCAGCTGCGATAAGCGGACGACGGCCAGAGCGTTTTCCCTGCAGGTATAAACGAGACAGATGTTGTGTGCGATCTTGGAAAAAGAACGCGGCAAATTGTCAACGGAATCGATGTGGGAGTCATAAAGAGTCTGAAATGCCGAATGTAATAGAGGATCAGGCAGAGACCCGATCCGTGGGTACTACCGTGCAGCAATTTAGCAATGACGAAGACGAGGATATAGATAGAGATGAAGACGACAAGAACGTGAAAAGATTCGAAGAACTTTCAGGCGAAGTTACGACCGATTTTTTCAAGAATTGCGAAAGCTCAAACGGTAGCTACGCCGGTGGGCAAGAAATGCAAACGATTTCCGAGGAAGATCTTGACTGCCCTGATGACGAGGACGAAATGCTTCGGGAAATCAACGGTCACGAAGAAGACCATCGGACCGCAGAACACAAGCCCGGATTCTACTCAAGCGAGTTAAACCAGACGACTTGTAACACTGGGGAGAAACTCCTGCACTCCCCATGTGCTAGGCACAAGTGCAGCCGATGTTCCCAGCACTCTTGCTACGACAGTGGTGTTCATATTAAATCACTGATTGCCACGACTAGACCTAAAAGAATCTGTCATTCGATCCGGCCTTGCACGCAGGGTCTTTGTAGCGCTTGTAATTATGAAGTTTCATTAGATGCCTTTAGGTCCTGCAAACAATATTCAACAACGCAAAATTCGTTTTTCTGGAAAATGGCAACTATAATTTACGAAATCTCGGGGATATTAAAAGACGGATTGGTAAAGCTCTTGGCAGACGACGATGAGGCGGAGAAATCCTCCCCGCGAGATGGAATGGTTTGCGAAAACGGATGGCAAAATAAGAGGGACGTTGGAACGGGTCTTGAACGAGCCAGTGGTATACGCATTCGTACACGGCGCTCTGAAGAGTACGATAATGAACCTGGTAGACGTACAGAGACTGCGAATCGATCAGGCGAAACGACGGAGTGTCCGACAGGATGGAATTCGGCTAATTGTAAGATTTCTACTGGTTCCGTCCATCACAAGCCAGAAAATGATTTATTCGACATGTCTCGCGGGGAGAAATCTCCACGAAGACTGCGAGGTATCGAATTCACGTCTGTTAGTTGCACGCCGAAGATACGGAAAAATACTTTTCCGCCAAAGACGACAAGTTCCGAATCTAGTATTTCCAGCTTGTCAAGTTCCTCTTCGTTTAAATACTCCTGTAACGCGACAGAAGACGGATGTGTCAAGAAAAAGGCGAGGAATTACTACAAGCAGAATATCAGGGGTCGTCCGATGAGCGAACAGTCGACTCTTGGTATGAATAAAGGAAATTCTACATCCTCTACCGAAACCACCGTCGTGAACAGAAGTATCTCCAAAAATGAAGATCTTCGGTACCACGAGGAGATAGATGCACGTCATTCAACCAGTCATTCTCCTATAGACATTGAAGACGTGCCTGACGACGAGGATGTTCCCCTCCGTCTCTCGACGACGGTAATGGAACCCGAAGAAATTTACGAAATTGAGGATTTGGAAGAGCTTCCAGACTCCGAAGATCGACCCGAATACTCGGATAATAATAAGCAATGCCGGCTGTTACGTGAACTGGTCGGGAGAGAACCCTGTCCTCGAGATGGAAGGGGTTTCCAAGACGAGATATATTGCGATTCGCAGAAGGTCTCTGAAACCGATAGCGCAACAAGCTCAAATCTTGAATACGATCGTAAACGGAAACGAAAGTTCAAGTTTTCTGGGCGGGAAAGAGGGAGAAAAGGTTCCAGTCGATTAAACTGTCGAGAGAATTTACCCGGGCGAAATTACACTGTCAAGAAAATAACGAGCAAAATAGACTGCAAAAGCGAACAACCCTACGAGACCTGCATTCAATCGCATCTCGAGTATTTTAAAGAAGTGGAAGAAATAACGTTAGAACCTTCACGCTCGAAGATACCGAGATTTGTGCGGCCATTCAGCTACAGGTTTCCTCGATCTAAAAGCACTGCTGCAGGGGGTGAGACTCGGCAATGGAATCAAGAGTTACTAGCAAAGCCCCCCGGTCCCGTAGGTCATCGAAAAAAAAAGAATAGTACTTGTTGCAACGCCCAATCGACCAGCCACCACTTTTACATCTAAATATTATCGTCTACAAATCTTTCTGGTGTACGGCCAGAATTTTAGTTTATGTATCCTACATGAGACTCTAAGTCGGAATTGATCTGATCGAAAACAGACTGGAACAATCAATAAAGAATACAAACTTACGAGTTTTAGTTGGGTATTTTCGGCTGTGAGAAGCCACAATCAAAATCGAGGAGATTATAATAAAAAAAGAAATCTGTTGCACACCTGTATCAGTTTCTATACTATTTTCGCATTCGTCGATTGTATCAATTAATTTTGGTCGTATTTCGTTACAATTTGTACTGTTACCAAATCGCGTGACAACAAGCACCTTGGTATAGAATTAGACTCCGATGGGCGTTAACGGTTATGAGGCGGGTGGAGAAGAGAAGTTAAAAATCTTAGACTCAATTAATATGCGTCTGGTTGGAGGTGAGGTTGACGCGTCTATAAGTAGACCGTGAGTCGGAAGACTCGACCATGCCTACTTCGTACCAAGTCCATCACTCATATTCGTACATTAATATTATTCTGTCTTAAATCTCGTCCGAGTCGCGACTAGAGCCAGGAGAACGAATAATGCTCCTCCTTTTTACTAACGAGACGGCGACAGTTATAACAACAATAACGACATCACCCTAAAGTAGCTAATATATATCGCTGCTGTTGTATCCATCCATATAATCCATCTCCCACATCTACCTATGTGTATACATCTAATCGTAAGTGGGATATTGTTAACGGATTTTTCGTTTCATCAATCCCAAATAATTGATACATCAATCTTTCGATCTGTTCTTTATTCGCTTAGATCGAAAACATAAAAAATTACATGCTACGATTTTAGAAATATATAATTCTGACTGTTATAATAATTTATATCGTAAAACTAATAAAAGATACTGGCTAATTTACGAGGCCGAGAATTATAACGTTTCGGTCTATCAACCAGCGAATTTCACGGTGTTGATTTCTTCATCATATACTTTTTATCTCGTATTCAAGATCTTTGAAAGGCGTTCTTTGTTAGGAATACATTGCAGCTGCAGTTTCATTAAATTTCTGCGCGCATTCCTCAATGTCGAGAAAAGAACTACTGCAGAGAAACACCACGGGGTGGAGAAATATTTCGAAAGTCTCGTAGGAAGATGTTAAACGAGCAAACTGTCTGCTGTCAGTTCGCTTCAGTTCTGACAGCTTCCAGTTTCTCATACGTCGGTGTAAAACGCAAAACCCCGATGACTCGCGAAAAATATTCGTCGAGAAACGAGCCAATATGCGAATATATCGCGCAATCGGTTTATTTCCGTTGATACACTTTGGCATAACATTACTAGAGCATAAACAATTTGTACAAAAGTATCCCACCTATTTAAACTTGAGCCAAGTACCCGCGAGAAATGTAGTAAATAAATTCGAGACCTAGAAGTTCGAATTAGTTTTTTTAATTCTAACAGCTATTCGTCGCCAACGTATTTCTTGATTCATATGGAGACACGTTGTCGTGGAATGCGAATCTGGAGATCTTATTGATCAGTTGAGATCGAATACTTGTCCGTTGGAAGTAATTGTCGTTCCCGAAAGCAATCGACTATCCATAGATCTTTAAGAACTTTTATTTCCGGTTCACAGCCGTTGAGGATTTTTTTTGACGGTATTAAGTCAGCGTTGTTTTCTTCCACAAAGACATGAGTCACTCGATGATCAAGTACTTCGGTGGCTATTCCTCCCATGAAGCGAAATTCCTGAGTTCTTTGATTTTCGTTTGAACAGAAGTATCCTACGCTTCCTCGAAATACAGAGAATGGCGAAATCTCACTGTCGAAAAGTTCTGTGTTGATTTCTTTATACTCGTCGATTGTCAAGTCGGCTGCTGTTGCCTATGTAAAGAAATACAACTGATTAATCCCCCATTTATGTTTCCTGATATTTACATTGATCCAGAGACTTCAGACTAAATTAGACTTACCAATTCTCCAGCCCTGTCCAGGGATCGTTTCAGACTTTCCATGTCCGCGTCTTTCACGTAACTATCATACGTATCGTCGAAAATCTCTGATATCTGTGTTTTGGTGGTCTCAGAGGTAGATAGCAGCTCCCATGGGAACCACGTGTGAGGATTGCCAAGATTCTCTGGTCTAGTAACACGCAAAAGCCAGTCGACAGTAGCTACATCTCTACTTTGACTCTGGATCAGGTTTTTTGCCTTCAGCTGTAAGGCACAGAAATAATATGAGAAAAGAGGTGGCCATATGATACTAGATTCACCCCAGGTAGTGGCCCTAGGCTCACCTTATTCGCATTTCCCACAATAGCACAGAAGGTTTTGCACCCTGGATTCTGCACTACACTTCCTCCGTGCTGTCTAACGATCTTCTCAATATCCTGTTTTGAGAGCTCATCTTTTCCGTTCACAACACATATCTCTTTTCCATCTAATAATCGACTGATTCGCACTACCTCGGTGTTATCACCAGGGGAGTAATTGAGAACAGTGATCGATGCTCCCTTTGCTTTTCTAGGAGATTTTACCGCAGGACCATCAGCAATATCGCCTTCAGTTACGTGCCGTTTAGTAAGCTTTTGAATGACTCCGGGATCCTGTGGAAAATATCAATACAAATACTGTAGCTTGATCAGAGGAAAGAAATGTATTCAGATGTTATTATTTATCAGTACCGAATACTGCGAAGATAAGCAATCTTACCTTAATAAGTGATTGAAACTCTGTCGTCGTGCAGCATTCTTGCCAACTCTTCTCAGCTCGCTCCCTGATTGCAACTACTCGAGGGAATCTTAAGCTGTAACCAGTTGGATAAGAGCTTGAACGCACCAGTTCAGTCGCACGGAGTTTCAACACTATCGAGTTTCTTGGCTCGATCCATAAATCAGGCAGGCCTTTCTGAAATTGAAGATATGAACATAAGAATTCTCATTTCTCAATGGAATTGTAGCATATTTTTGAGACGGAAGGGCAATACCTTTGGTCCGATAACACTTTTGGGGCATTTTTTAAGCCAATGAGGCGCAAACTTTGCTAACAAATCTTCCATTTCTTCTATCTTGATTCCCGTCCGCACTGATGCTACGGCTCGGAACTCGATGCTATCCCCTTTTTCAGTGGCTCCTGGATGTGCGACGCCGACGAGGAAGCTGTTGACACAGCCCCTGAATCTACCTTCTCCATAGTATCCTCCGATGATCAGTAGGTCCAGATCTTCAACAAGATCCGTAGAGTACTGTTGAATGGTTACAAGTTTTCTTTGTGGTCAATTGTTCTAATCGCGTAGTAATTTTTTTGTCTTTGCTACTAAGGAAATCGAGCATTTCTTACCTCCGCCTTTATCTTGTAGCCACCGCTGCCTTCGCGAACTGCCGGTTTGTACGTGCTATTGCATTCCTTCAGAACTATACCCTCCTCGAAAGTGTCCATACTTTTGTTGAACATGTCTAACAATTGGGCTCTGAAGAAAATGTTAAAATCGTCAGTCTTTGCCCTGAGAATGATTGATGAACAAGAGATTGAAATTCCTTTCATACTTGCTAGAAACTGTTGATGTTTTACTCCTTATCAAGACACCCTCTTCTTCTTCAAACGCACTCTTCAGCACTTTCAAACGGTGCTCTAAAGGCTCGTCGACGAGAAGTTTTCCATTGTATATAATCACATCGAAGGCAATGAAGCAGGGCTGATGAGCACTTGTGGGTTTCATCTTCTTTACATCGAAACTCATCCCCTTGGATCCAAAGCGTTTACGAATTTTGTGCCAACCCATCATCTCACCATCCATAATTATCGAGTTACAAGACGGATTCAACAATCTTGCTATTTTACCAGTTAACAAACCTCCTATAACAGAGTACAATAGTTTGATGATGAACCAAATCCGAACATGATATTATAATCATGTAAACATTTACCTGCAGATTTTGATTCGCCATAAATTTCTGTGAAATTATACGCATTTCTTGAGAAGTACTTAAACTGGCCGTTTCGCATGTGAATCTGAAATCTTTCCCCGTCATGTTTCGTCTGTACGAAATACGATTCCTTACCAGTAAAGAATTTACCGACATCCTCTATTTTACATCTTTCAAGTAACATCGCTTTGAATGGGGAAAACAATTCAATACCATACTTCATTCTTATTTCTGGGTCTTGTAGCTTGTCACAGACATCGCTGAGGCTCATCGTTACATCATATACATCCACCGCATCGGGGTGATAGACTGTAAAAATTATTATTATTATAGTCAAATCGGTTCTGCGAGTTTCACTTCCACCAGAGAGTCACATATTATTCAAAAGTGGCGAACCTTTCAGGATTTTATTGTGTGATATTCCGAGTCTTAAATCTTTGAGAATAATACGTATCAGCCACTTCTGTTCAACAGCATTCAATTTTTTAATCAGTTCCTCAAACTCCCTGTCTTTACTCTCATTGTTTGTATTTTTTCTAGCAATATTGTCTAGAATCGTATTTATTTGTTCAATAGTCATCTTACTCTCGTGACTTTGAAGCCGTCTGTGTAAAATCCAATATGCAACGTCTGCAAAGTCGCCTCCGCTCTGTTTCCCGGACGTTGGAGCTCTAGGGAACAAGTGCAGAATACGATGAGACGCATATGTTCAGCATATCTTCGATAAAATATGAGAAAGGTGAATAGAAATCTAAATTACTTGTAATTCAACAGTTTGTGGGCATCTGGGCTGGTCTTGCCAAGACACAAGACCCTAACATACAACTTTGCTAGTGCAGTTTCTTTCAGTCCGTATGCTGCCCGGTCCCGTTCGTATTGAGGCAGGAGTAGTCTCAATATTGGAAAGAGCGATGTATCCTTAAAAATCACAGTTATTACCAGCATGTTATTTTCATTCTTTAATTAGGAATACTCACAGCTTCTTTATCCTTTTTCTTCATTTTTTCACCCAATATCCGGCATTCCTTTATCAATTTCTCCAAGTGACCGTATTTTTCTGAAGATGGTGCATTGGAAATTCTATTCAGAATGATGCACAAGTCTTTGAATGTAACTTTAGAAGCTAATGATAAATTCATTGTTCTGCAATTGAAAGATAGATTGATTTGAAGAATTTGGATTTATCTAACTGATTTCTCTGGTATATCTCATTGCTAACCCGCAGGATATTCACAAATTTCCTCAATTCAATATCAAGTCTCGAAAAGATTCGGTAAGTTATTCTTAAGCCGATAGGTGACGTGTGATGATTAAACAATCTGATTCAACCGAAGGAAAGGGCAGTATAATAAGAGCAAAGCATACTCAAGAATTATACAGAAATGAACACAAAAAATAGAAGCTGGGGATTTTATTAATATTTTTACAAAACTCCAGGAGCAGATTTATGGACAATATCTTTCTCAAGTGGTAATATATTCTTCCAAATACATTCTGGCAACATCTTCGCTCTCCGCATTAGCGTATATAAGATGTAGATTGAAAGCAGCCTCCCTTTTTAAATCGAGTAGATCCGGAGCTTGGCTAACCAGTTCTGGCTGAGTTGATTCCAGAACAAGTTTATAGTGGTGAACGGCAGCTGGCAAAAGACCAAGCTGGTGAAAAGCTCGGGCTGTATTGTAGCTGGCTTCCTGTTCGCCACCTTTTCCTCTCATTTGAGCGTACTTCTGCATAAACGCAACCGCTGAAAGATTTGAGAGCTTTGAGTTTTTTTTTTGCCAATTAAATACACAGAAACGAATCAATTATCAGTGAATGCTATCGATGACCTTATCACTCTACATACCTTGTATAACAAGCTGATTTTTCTTTGCGGAAAACTTTTGGCAAGCCATTTGCAGCAACGTGACGGCAATCAATAGTGCCAAGAGTGCGCTCGGCCCAACTTTGAACAGAGATACATAATCGTTGAGAGCATACTTATACGTTCCCGAGACAAGGCAGTTATTGGCGTGTAGAACGTGTAAGTAGGAGAAGGCGTCGACCCTGCCTAGTAATCTCATAATAAATCTGTTGTGTCTGCAGTCTTCGGCTCTTTGAATAATAACGTTCATAAGATTCCAAGAATTTGATCGTCTGCAAACCCGGACCAATTCTCTGACCATGTTATACCCGTAGTACGAGTCGTTGTTGCGTACGCAAGAAATTAAACAGAGAAACATAACGTGGGAACTCTTTTTCTCAAATCTTTTTGAAGTCAAAGCGCTGAAAGATAATCTTTGAAACAGGCCATATTTTTTCTGCTTACATGCCAGACGACACATTTGCAAAAACATTAAGAATTCGTTTCTCAGACTTGGCTGATTATCTTTCGAGAATGCTGGTGCGTTTTCATCCTGAAGAGTTTCCCCACGGGATAAACGATACAGTTGCAAACCGTCCAGCCGGTTCTTAACGCTGTTCGCTCTAGTCAAAGTTGTGAGTTCAGCTTTAGACCTAAGAGAGACACAGTGTCTTGAGAGCAGAAGCATTCCAGATTGAAAATATTCGTTGTATCGTTTTACTTTCATGAGTAACAGCGTTCTTTGGTAAACTACTCCGGGATCCAATACGTCGGTTTCTGGATCCTGTTTCAATACATCTATAGCTTTGTTGAACTGCCCCTTAAGTTTGTACAGCTTGGCGAGTTCCAATCTGGCTTCTAGATGCTGAGGGGAAAGCTGCTTGACAATTTCATAAGAGCTCATCGCTCGCTTCAAGTCTTTGCATCCTACCCAACATTCTGCATGCCTGAGCCAAACCGCAGCTAAACTAAAGTTCTTGCTTTCTACCAGAGGTTCGAGCAGCTGAAGAGCTTTGTGAAATTTCTTCTTGCCCATCAGAGCTTCGGCTACATCTAGAAACAAGTCACCTGACATCTCCGGGTCTTCCTCAGAGAACAATTTTGGCAGCAGCTCATCGGCCAGTTTAATTTCGTCCAATTCTACTAGTGTGATCAAGAATTTGGCTTTCAAATCGACTACGACGTCGTCAGGAATTTCACAAGATTCAATCACACGCTCGACCTCGGTTCCGTCTCCGTCTTCTTTCTTCAAAATACCTGTGGCTTTATAGTTAACTTTAATGCTCGTATACTTTGACAATATATCCAAGCATCTGTTGAATTGTTTCAATGCGATTAATAGTTCAGTCATGATATTGACCTCCTCGAGGGTAACGAGTTCGGGACATTTCACAAAAAGATGATCCATGGCTTCGAGGGCCTGTTCGTTATTATTATCCAGCATGAATCGTTTTGCTAGAATTTTCGCGTGTGTCATAATGTTCTCCCCGTCTTCTGGTACTAAATGATGTAGTAGTCTCATGTATCCTTTCAGCGCTGCTTTCTTTTCTCCAATTTGTTCTTGTAGCTTTGCCCGTTTCCTGTACAATCTTATGTCTCTAGGACTGGCCTGAATCGCTTTAGAATAGCAAGTTATCGTTTGCTTTATGTTCCCAGATTCAAGTGATAAATTTGCCAATCTGACCCACTGGTCGGAATCTTTCGGGCTTAAATGAGCCGCGATCAGTGCAAACTGTAACGATTTTTCTGGCTGATCATTTTCATAGATCATAGCCAATGTCTGGAATGGCTCTGGCGCGCTAGGTACCTGCCTGTGAAAATACCATGCAATTGTTTTCAGCCCGTATCTCTTCATCAGATTAAAATAAATTCATTACCAAACAGGAAATGGCCATTAAAATGCAGAAGGTCAAATCACTTGCCTAATTATTTCCATACACATTTGCGACGCTACGGCTACTTCGTTTCTAGCAAATCTCAGATTAGCTTCGCCCATTAGGCCCTGCAAAGCAACCGGTAAAGTTCGTCTTCTTCTTCTGTATCTTCTGTTCCCGATTCTTTTACTAGCTGCTAATTCATTCTCGAAAGCTTTCCTGGAAGTCGTGTTTAGGGTTTAAGAAAGTTTTTTTGAATCTCTGGACGAAAATGCTGACTGCCCCGAACCCTACCTGGCGGTTTCAAGCTCCGTTGTTTCCGGATCAATACCTCGATCCATTCTCAATGAATATTCAGAGAAAGTAAGCTCGCCGTTTAAAAATTGTTTAGTCAATCGGTCCTCCTCGTCTCCAATAAGCCTTTCATTCTCCTCCGGGTCATCGCTACCACCGAGATTCGAAGTTTCTTTTAAATCATCAGCTTCACTCGTATGTTCTTCACTCGGCAATTCATTATCTCCTACTTCCTGGACTTCCAAAGCTTCAGCCTCGACAAACTCAGCCATATCAACATCCATCGATGTGAAAGCACTTTCGTCTAATTCTTCTATAATTACTGGCGCCAGTGAACTACCCTCGTCAATCATTACGGAGTTTCCTTGAATACTCGACTCATCCTTCAACTCTATTACCATCTGCGATTCCTCTTCTTCAGCCATGTTCGCTAAGATTTATTTATAAAATTAATTTCTAAAAATGAAACCTACAACTGAGTTCTACGGGGTAGTAAAAATTGTTAAATCCACGACAGAATCAGCATGTTTGTAGGATATATGACTTAATTCGGTATTCACTTGTGTTACTAGATATCCTAATTGATTCTGGAACCGGCCTTTCTTGTTTAGGAACGTTAATATCTATCTTGAATGATATCAGGGTGAAAGTTGTATGAAGCTAGCTAATCTTGATTTTGTGATATTGAGATCGAGAAATTTGTGAATTTCTTTCAATTACTAGATCATAAAGAGATCTAATTTGACAAACTCTATTGTACTAAATTATAGCAATTTAAGGCGTTTTTTGGCGAGCCTGAAAATACTACTGCGGTAGGTAATGGTATGGGCGGTGCTTAAAGTTGGTAGAGCTACCAGGTCCTACTAGATATACCAAGCTCAAGACTAGGGTATAGCGTGGTAGCTACCTGGTGCATACTAACATCGGTTGTTACGCCCCTACCACACTGAACCAAACCCACCAGAACGTTGTGGTATAGGTTGGTATGCTTTGGTAGGTATACTACTCGCTTGCCAGAAAACGCCTTCATTTAGTTACACGCGATTACTCCACAAATGAGATACGTGTAATTACAAAATTAGTGGCTATACTGTTTCGACGAACAGGTTATGTTACGTTATATTAAAATCATGTGTTTTTCATTACCTGTCAAACTAGGTTCTTCCTTGATATACAAAACAGCTGGTTTTTAAATTCCCGTACCAATTTCTTAAATAGTCTGCGCGACAAAAAATAAATCTCTCCGAGCTGTCAAACCATAACCTTATCATAATGTTATCATATGATAATCTAAACAAGTCCGTACTCCGTGCCTGCGCATGCAGAGAATGATAATCCTAGTGCCGCCATCTCTCGAGTATTTGAATGCCGACATCAACTTTGAGTTTGTTGTTCATTCCGCATTCAAGCTCGTCAATCGTCATGAATAATATTTGGCAATAGCACTCGAGATTTGAGTTCATTTGCATTTTTGCTGTTTATTTATTTGTTTGGTTAACATGTTCGTTAATAAAATATTATAATCAACGTTAATACATTTTTCTTAATCCCAGAGCGAGACTATTATGATAGTATGTCTGGATTGTTTTACACTTGAACTTACCTTATTTTTAACAAAAACTCATATGTCAACGAAATGTGAGGTTATGATGTAACGATAAATACAAATACCACGGCGAGGGTGAGCAGGTAAGTTATTTCACACATACATTTATCTATTTATTTATTTACTTATTTATTATGCCTACATCAATTTATCTATGACACGATAAAAGCCAATGAGTATTCGTTATAATCGGCACATTTTTATCGAGGCCGGGTTGAAGTTCCGAACGGTCCAAATTCCGAAATTTACATCACGTTCACATCTACAATACACAGAATTGTTAAATTCTCTCAATCACGTCATTTGCAAATTTGTAGACTTTTCCAAGCTTGATCATTTTTTTTTTTTTTTGTTTGTTTTCTTCATTTCGTACTTCCAGCTGAAGGTCTTCGTCAACATGTTATGCGAATTTTAGCTCTACTGATAGTAAAACAAAATAGAGATACCTATCTCATATTTGTTTAAATTACTTTACTCAAAAAGAGGAAAGGAATAGCATGAAGCCCTGTACGAGTTTGCTGCTCGTTCTCCAAGTCTTACTGATCGCATCAGTCGCCGAACCTCTGGAGAATCAACAAGAGCATTTGAAGAAGGAAGGATATGAAGACAATGGCTATAGCGAGCCTTGCTATGACCAGCCTACTAGGTGCAATGGCACCCAAAACGAACTTGAAGTCAAGGTTCAATTCTCTACCCGAGTAGTAAAGAATGAATACATCGTTGCCTTCAAGGGATACTATAAGCCAGGAGCTCGAAAAAGCTACATAGGATCTGCCCTGAATTCATCAGGAGTTAGGAGCTGGCAGATTTTATCACGGGATAATCCTGCCAGTGGATATCCCAGCGATTTTGACGTTGTATTACTGGAAGAAACCGATAGACGCAATGGGTTGAGTGCTCTAAGCGATCATCCTCTAGTCAGGAGAGTCACTCCGCAAAGAGTTGTGCACAGAACTTTGAAGTATGTGAACAGCACCGAAGATGGGGATATGCCGGAGTATAAAAACTTCAAAAGAAAAATCAACGGCTATGTAAGTATCAGAGCTTCTGCTCGACGAATATCAGGAATACCAGTCATTGTGCATACGATGTTAGAGCATTCGCACTGATTTCAGTTCCAACAAACGATTTGAACCAATGTATCTGAAATCAATTTATCACACACATTTCTTTCAGAATAGCCAGTTTTGGCAGCCAGCAGCACGCCATGCAACCCGCCGACTCCTGCGTGCAATTCCTCGTCAAATAACGAGCATATTGCAAGCGGATGCACTTTGGGGAATGGGCGTTACTGGACAAGGGATCAAGGTAGAATTCAGGACTGATTCCGAAGTCTACAAGATCAATTTCCATAAAAAACTACAAGATGGTTGTCTAAGAAACTGAATTAATAATTCAACGTGCTTAGGTAGCGGTGTTTGACACCGGCCTGGCTGCCAGTCATCCACACTTCAAGAAGATCAAAGAACGGACGAATTGGACGAACGAGAAAACCTTAGAAGACGGTTTGGGTCATGGAACGTTTGTCGCTGGCGTTATAGCATCAGTATCGCGCGACTGCTTGGGCTTTGCTCCGGACGCTGAGCTGCACGTGTTCAGAGTATTCACGAATGCCCAAGTCTCTTACACATCCTGGTTTCTCGACGCTTTCAATTACGCCATTCTTGCCAAGATAGCAGTCCTAAATCTCAGCATAGGCGGTCCCGACTTCATGGATCATCCTTTCGTCGACAAAGTTTGGGAGTTGACGGCTAACGGTGTAATCATGGTGTCGGCGATCGGTAACGACGGACCATTATATGGGTAAACAATCATGGAAAATTACAATTTGAAGATTCAACGAATAAATCTATCATAATGTGATCCAGAGCAGAGAATCATTGATTCTATTTTTGCAGGACTCTGAACAATCCTGCGGATCAGATGGACGTTATTGGGGTAGGCGGCATAAACTGGGAAGATCAGGTGGCGAGATTTTCATCCCGTGGTATGACGACGTGGGAATTACCTTCTGGCTACGGTCGAGTAAAGCCTGATTTGGTGACCTATGGGTCAGGGGTGCGAGGATCTGCCTTACAGGGTGGCTGCCGCACTCTATCCGGTACTTCTGTGGCTAGTCCTGTGGTAGCCGGAGCGGTGGCTCTTTTAGCCAGTGGTTTTTTAGCTACGAATTCAGCCTCTGGTCCGCAAGGGAATAATCAGAGAGTGAGTTCGTCTGGATTTTTGATTTCATTCCTCCTGTTTCTTGAGTGATTGAACATTGGACTGTGGCCATATTTCTCCACGATAATCATTGTGAAAAATTTCTTAACTAGTGTTTTTATATCTATTACCAGGAATCGTTAAAAAGCTGCATCATATCTATGATAAAACATGAATCCGAATAACTTATCTGTTTTTTATTTGTACAGAAGGTGACCCCGGCAAGCATGAAGCAGGCACTTCTAGGGTCAGCGCGCCGACTCCCAGGGGTCGGGATGTTCGAGCAGGGAGCTGGCCGGCTCGATCTTCTCCGTGCTTTTCACTTTCTACGTTCATATCGCCCAATGGCCACTCTAAGTCCCAGGTCAATGATAATATTCAATCTATTACGAAATGTCTCACGCAGGCTCGAACCTAAAAGATAAGAGGTCCAAAACGAGTGTACATCTTATCTTCTGATAGTTATTCTTACACTATCAGCTTTAAAACTCTAAATATACATATAGCAACCTGGAGAATCTAAAATATAACAATTATTTTTTACCAACAGCTACATAGATTTAACAGAGTGCCAGTACATGTGGCCTTACTGCACCCAGGCAGTTTATCACACCGGAATGCCGACGATAGTAAATGTCACGATAATCAACGGACTTGGAGTATCCGGGCACGTTGCCTCAGTAAATTGGCACCCCTACACACGCGACGGTAATGGGGAGCGCATTGAGGTCGCCTTGACCCACAGTGACGTTCTTTGGCCTTGGTCAGGATGGCTTGCAGTCGCTATCACTGTCCCAGCCTCGGCTAGCGACTGGCAGGGGCTTGCGCAAGGTGCGACTTATCGTGGGCAAAAGTTTAACTCTAGATCACTTTGAAGCCATTATAAATAGCTCCGTTTATTTCCCAGGTCACATATCTTTGACGATTGAATCGCCGCCGGGAGATGGAGAACAGGAACCAAGGCGGTCAGCTGTTGACCTGCCTTTGAAAGCTAAGGTCATACCTACGCCACCTCGTCAGTAAGTATTTCAAGATCAGAAGAATTTTTATTCATTTTTATTCCCTTTGTATTTTAAACTTTTCGGACTTTTATTCGCCTTATTTTTACAGCAAGAGAATTCTCTGGGATCAATTCCACAATCTACGCTATCCACCCGGATATTTTCCGCGGGACGATCTCAAGGCGAAGAATGATCCTTTGGACTGGAATGGCGATCACATTCATACCAATTTTAAGGACATGTATCAACATCTACGCAATGCTGGATATTATTTAGAGGTCCTAGGGACTCCAATGACTTGTTTTCAAGCCAAGAACTATGGCACCTTGCTCATAGTGGATTCCGAGGAAGAGTTCTTCCCTGAAGAGGTACACCAAATATCACTCTACATAGTTTTATCGATTTATTATTACTTTACGTCAAAGCAATATAGCGACATGTTCGATCTGAAGATACTAATACCTTTCCTGATATTGAAATTATTTTTCACAATGCAGGTGGCAAAACTGAAGCTTGACGTCGAAGAGGAAGGATTATCCATCGTAGTGTTTGCAGATTGGTACAACGTGACGGTGATGCGAAAAGTTAAGTTTTATGACGAAAATACACGACAGTGGTGGGTGCCGGATACAGGTGGTGCAAATGTACCTGCTTTGAATGACCTTCTTTATACCAATTGGGGCGTAGCCTTTGGTGACGCGGTTCGTGACGGACAATTCACTCTTGGCCAGCATCCCCCTGTTACCTTTGCCTCTGGCACAACGCTTGCCCGGTAATTAGCTTTTTTCTTGATCATTCGTCTTTGAGTGTTTATCACAGTTGGATAAGACTTCAGCAGTGTCATCAATTCGTGTATTGAATATAATTATTGACTTTTTCTAGCTTTCCACATGACGGAGTGGTGTTGAATGTGGAATTGAAAGACCAAGGGCACGAGCTATTGTCCGAAGGTGATGTAAAGCAATTAGAGCTCGTCCCGATCCTCGGACTTCTTCAGACTCGTAGTCGTCTGGCAACTAATCGTCGCTACGATATTCCCGACGACGATGTACCGAACGAAATAGATCAAGCCGAGCCCAAGCATAAGGAAAAACAGACCGCCGGTAGACTCGTAGTCTACGGCGATTCCAACTGCATCGACGATAGTCATCAACAAAAACGTACCTATCACCGATTGCTTTTACTTATATCAATATTGTCCCACGAATTATGACCTTTAATTCATTATTCCAGCATGCTTCTGGATGCTGGATGCCATACTGGAATTTGCTACGACCGGACGTGTGCCGTCGGTATTCGAAGAGGCGAGTCGACGCGTCGGTAATTCATTTGCTCAGAATCGTGGATTGGGCGGAGAAGCAGACGTTGAGATGAATTTGCCGCAGCGGATGGAAGGCAGCCACCTAAATCGGCACAGTAAAGTCTTGGAAGTAGACGGTGGTGGCGGTGGCCGTTTAAGACCGCTCCCATCCTGTCCTGTGCCAATACTCGCCCCGCCACAACCGCTCAACGAGTCTGTCCCTGCGTTAGTATGTTCTGAAGTTTAGCCTGAAATTTAAGTCCTATACGATGATTGGGGGCGTTGTTAAACTGACTTTATACTTTCAGCAATCTTTACAAATCCCAGAAACTACTCTCAGTGGGTGATAGTTTCATCGTAGCAGTTCCACAGCTACAAGAATCTGACTCTACATGGCCGAGGCGACGCGGCGGAAGCGTCAATGGTGCCGTTCCACGTTACTCTATCGGTCGAAATGGCGATCCCGAAGAAGGCCTGGAAGAGATTGCGGATAGCGGATGGTGGACGAGCCGCGAACAGTGGCGATTATTGGCAGGGATTGTAGCGCTCGGAGTAGCTGTCCTCTGTGCGTTTAGTCGATGGGGTTGCTGTACAGCGAAACGTCATCCTCGTAGAAAAAGAACTACCGGTAGATTGCGCAGAGTTATTCAAGCCATTGCGACCCGCAGAGTACCTCAGATGTAGATCAGATTTAAGTGGAATGTAAGATTTGATGAGAGAATGAGCTGCGTGTTAATACATGAAGAAAAATCTCGCTACTCTTAGTGATGTAGGTTGAATCCAAAGTTCTGCAGAAGCAGATAAATGTACAGAGAATAATATTGTTAGCTAGGTAATCTGAGGGAGAGATTTTGATCGAAAATTTGAAATGCTGCGATTACTTTTTATAATATATGCTGCGTTTCAGCCTAGTGCCTTTCGGGACTCGGCTGTCCGTCTGCATGAATACTAGTTAGAGAAATGCAACAAGTTTCGGTGTATATATAGGCATGTGTAGTAATAATCGGACTAAACTCGGGTAAGTTTAGTTTTGATAGACTAATGCTTACACAAGGAATCTGAAGTAGAGTGGAAACGCATTCCAAAGTTAATAAAAATGCAAGAATTTAATGAATATAAAAACACTGAGGTGGCACACGCGAGAAAAAATAAATAAATAAATAAATATCAGCTGTTGATTAATAGGACGAAATAAACACCAAATAACATAGCATTGATGTGGAATAACGTGCAAATTATACCAAACTATTCTTGCCAGTGCCTTAAAACACAGTGAAGGATGATTAGGCGATGAAAATGATTAATTTCTGATTCTGTTTAGATCAATCCGTTAAATTGTATACTTGATATTTGACTATTTAGTGATCAGGAATGTATGTGTATGCATGTATATGTATGTATGTTGTTTTAAAAAACGTACGTTTAACAAACGAGCCAGTCTTCACTTATCAAGAATATTGAGTCTCAAGGAATTCATTCAGAGGGTAACATCTCCCGCTACAAAGTACTTACGATTGTAATTTTAAATCTATTTTTGTTAAACGTTTTTAACTTCATCACCTTCGACTCATTCTTACCAATCTCTGACTTGAAACGTTATTAATAGCTATTAAAAATGAGTAATGAATGTAAGGGGGAAATTTCCGTCATATATAAAGTCGGTAATGATTTTAACAATATAGTTAAGGCGTACAAAAAAAAAAAAAAAAAAATAGAAAAAAAACTAGACAATTATCTATCGCTGGATAAGTAAAATTTTTTAAACATTTTTCATACAATATTAAATGATAATAACTGATAAGAAAATTATAGGGCTTGAAATTATACTTATAATATATTATAACAGGCGATCGTTATAGGATATTCGTCTCTAGACTATACTATCGTCTTATATCAAGTACGACCAACTGTTCGGACTGGGGAACAGAGCTGAATTTATTGTTCCTTCAGAAAAAGAGGAATGTGCACTAGAATAAGTAATCACAAATAATGATCTATTCTATTTAGAAGCTTTAAAACGTATACACATGTTATATTATTGTTAATTATGTGAGAAATAATAGAAATCAACTTAACATCTATATTACAGATGCATTTTGTTATAAACGAAACCCAAATCGAATAAAACGAAGAGCAAGTATACAGAGTCATACGGTATTATAGAAAAATCAATAAGAAATAAGTTCATAGAAGAACGATTCTCAAGATTTGGAGAAAACTGACCTAAGAAGTTTTACCACCCGATTCCTATCTAATTGGATTGATTTTTCTAATCTTAGGAAATCCATTCATCCTAATGGACTTTGTTCCTATCCAAGATTCTACTTGTGAACCTTGAAGCAACTTTTATAACACAATATTATGTATCTATGTCTAATTAAAAGTACAGGAAAAATTGTAAAAATGGAATTAGTAATGAAATACTAATAATAACTCGAGTGAATGAATCAAAACTTTTTTTTATTCAAATACGTATAGAATAGAAAATAAACCGAACTAAATTTACAACAAAAATTATGTAATGTGAAAATTATCTCATAGTTTCACAACTCAGGATCATATGCGATCCATTTCACACAGTGTTGGCTCAACGTTAAAGTCGAGATTAGTCACAGATCAAAATTACGAATAAAGTTTAATTATAAAATGGATTGTAAGTAACCCAGTGAGCTCTAGTCTGCTCACTGGCCGATCTATGCGAGGTGAAAAGGCTCTTGAACACCTCGGTTGCTTTTGGATCCTTTGCCACGCTGTAGCTATCCTTAGATTTTTTGTAGGCAGGATCTTCTGCCGAATTTTTGTTACTGCTTTTGCTTGATCCCTCAGCTTCTTCCTTCTTAATTTTCTTCTTGCCTTTTCCATCGCCTACTTCAACGCTTTCATCACCTTCAACCTTCTCCAAAACATGCGCTCTCTTCTTCTGTGCCTTTCTCTGTGCCTTTCTTGCTACCAAACGTTGTTCCATACGCTCCAGGTCTTCACCTTCAGCATTCATTATTACCATGTCAGATTCTTCGAAAGATTGTTGACATTTGTGACAGACCTGTTAAATTTTTTGATAACTTTCAATCCAAATACAATTCACAATCAATTTCATCACTGAAAAAGATCAAGGCTATGGATATGCAACTAGTCATGTCTCAAAGTCATGCCTTTTTCAACCACCATAATCTGTATATCTAAGGTCTTACCTTAGTCTTAACTTCCTTAATTGCGCGTTCGCTCATTACACATCCGCATGACCACAAAAAGCAGAATTTGTATTTGCCGTTCATTTCGAGACCAATAACGGGGCAAATGTAAGGACTCCTTCCTCCGTCTACGTAACAATCTCCTTTCTCAGCCCTAATACCTTCGTAGGCAGGATTATCGGTCAAGTTCAAATCTCTGACATCCTTAATGCCCTTGATATGCTTTGCAGTTTCTGGCAGCATACTGCGATCTAGCAAACCTTCGATTACAGATTCTTTGGTATAGAGGCGACCCAGGCCACAAGCAACTATCGGAGATTGGAGAGGTAGCTGTCTTATAGCGCAATGCTTCCATCTAAACGATAACTCAGCCTCCTTATCTTTCTGTGAAATAAAAATTAAAGATCTTAAATACTGATGCACTTAAAATGATCCAAAAGTCATCATGACAAAATTATGTTTTCATAATCAACTAACCTGCTCTGGCTTCTTTTTAACTCGTACTAGTTCGTCCCGACGCGGAATAGTTCCTCCATCGCAACCCATTGTATTTTTTTGATAGGCTTGAAGATTCTGTTTCGAATTTGAGTAGAGTAGGTATAAACTCTCGAGTCTCGATGGTTTGTGACAGTCGGAGTGAGTCTAACCTATCGTAAGATAATCTAACCTAACCCTGCTGTTTGATGATGGTATTAAAAAATGTAAAATGGCGAAAAGAAAATGGGCGCGGCAGTCAGCTGTTTAGTTTTAACTATTAACATAGTCGGTAGACGGCAGCACCGAATCACGTGAGATAATGGTGGAAGTTGGCAGTCGAGTAGGGTGCGCGATCCGTCTGAATTTCGCGAGAAATTCTATTTATTGCTGAATTATTTGAGCTTCGACGCGACCTTTGACTATCAGGTGAATAATATTTTGCTATAACGAAGATTGAACGTTTTCGTAGATTATATTTGCGAGATATCAGCATATTAAACAAACTACGACAACTGCGATAGAGGGTAGAGTGAGTTGTGGGCTGGGTGCTGGGTGGGCCCTGCTGTTTCTACATAATTTTTATCGTGTCGCTTATATCTCCTGTATAAAATACCTCTCTATACTATCCCACACCCGTTTCATTCCCAGCACAAACTCCCACACATAAAAGCAGTCGTTTTTTAAACTCGAGTTCCATATTTCCTAGTACTAACGCTCGGTAGGTTATTGATTATTCTTTCTTACAATCAGAGAAGTGTCTACAGTCGGCGACTCTGCGTCTGGCTACTCGTCTGCTAGAATGTTAGTCTCAAGGACGCGCCGCCTTCGAGCATAATATATCTCAACGAAAGTTTAGCTGTATTATTATTCCGGATTTTCTATATCGATTGCACCGCGGTTATATCCCAGTTTCGTATATCGCTAACAAGTCACGTGTAAATGGCAGTAATTACGTAACAGTATAGAAGAGTCGCCGAGGTGCCACGCCCCCTTTTACAAATCTATCAAATCCCTGAGGATAGTTTAGTCTGTTACCGCGATTTTCTAACCAAATAATTAATCCGTATTTACACCGCCCTCCGCGGTTCGGAAATATATCTGCGTTATTTTCACACAAACGATAACGCTTGACGCTCGCGAGATGGAATTTTTTCATCAGCTGAGGCTAACCTGTGATCGATGATAATGTTACAGAAGTGTTTGTCCTGAGAACGACAAGTGGTCGTAGTCAAAAATAACCAAGATGACGGAATACTGGCTGATTTCTGCACCCGGAGAAAAGACCTGCCAGCAAACATGGGACACAATGAATGACCTGACCTCCAAACAAAACTCACTTTCATCAAACTTTAAGTTTCACATACCGGACTTGAAAGTGGGAACTCTGGATCAGCTCGTTGGACTATCGGATGACCTCGGTAAACTTGATACATTTGTCGAACAAGTTACCCGCAAGGTTTCTACCTATATGGAAGAAGTTTTCGAAGGTCAGAGAGACAAGCTTCTTGAGAACCTCCTTGCCAACAACGGTAAGTACTCTCAAGCCCATTGGGCTCTGTGATTTATATCTTTATATGTATTATCGTTGTAACTTAATTGAAGGGATACCATGTACGCGGGAGTTCAGAAAATTAACTGTGCTTGTATAGCGCTTCAACACAAATATAAAAAATTAATCAATCGATTACCTCAAATGTTCTTTCCGAGTTTCTTCAGAGCCAGAGAATCCGAGACAATTGGTTTGTTCGTCTTAGCTACACTTTTTACACTTTCACCAGATTTTACACTTTTCACTAGGAATTTACACCTCCGATTGGTCGAGTGTAAGAAGTGTAGGAAAAGTGTAGAAAGTGTAAGCTAAGACGAACACAGCTATTGCTAACATTCTTCTGGCTCGAATGAATCGAGCTGATCACTTCCATAGTTCATGCATTCATACTTTTATTAAGGACCTGTGTGTCGAAGTGATTTTCTGGTCGTACAGTCTTGTGAAATATGGTCAGGCAAGAGTCAGTCATGTACTGCCTCTTGCAAATTGAAGTAAGAGCAGTTTTTTGTAAAGAATCTGATCAACCAATGTTCTGGTCTTAAATTTTTAAGGAATGAAACCTCTACCAGGATCCCAATTGCCTGAGTAGTAGATGATTGGGTTTCAAACTGTATAAATATTGCTTTGATTAAATATTGAAATGAATTGGTTGAACTCCCGAGTATGGGTATTCACTCGTCCGTACGTTACATCCATATTATCGATCGACCATGATTGGTGGTAGAGCAATTATTAATACTGTACACAACACAATACAACCACACAAATTGGAGTTGATTTATTTTATCGGTAGTTTCAAATACCTATTGGTTAAGTTTATCAGAGCCCAACTTGAGTTATCGTTCATGACCTTGATATAAAGGGTCCCTGTTTTTATGCCCCAACATCCCTCTATGCCCTATGGTATACGATAATAAGATAACGTATGTAATTATATCGTGGTGAGTCTCCGTACGGTGGGTAACGCCAGTGAAAGAGATTATCTTTCCTATTCTTGTTCTTTATTATTTTTTTGATGTTTCCATTGCGACTATTCATTGGGTTGTATAAAAAGCAAAACATCTTCCCTTCGAAAATGGTTTTTTTTATTTATAGAAAACAGTTTTGACATATGAATGGGTATGGATCTTGAAATATGATCAAAGCATAACAATTTATGTTGGTGTATTTTTCTGGTTCCCTTAAATGAAAATTAGTATTCTATCGGAGTGCGTCAGCCACCGTATGACTGTACCGTGTTATATGATGCAATTTATATGTACGTAGAGTGCTTGGTTTCCTCGGTTTTCTTATTTATTTTTTTGTTTTTGGAAAAGAAATTCACATTGCTTTTTTCATTTTTTTCATTTTTTCATGATTTATTTCTGTTGGCGGTGTCGCTTGGCTTGCTTTTATTCAGTTGGACCACACTAACCCTCTTCCCTTGCCCTTCTTATTATTCTTTATATGACAAAATCTAATATGTATCCACACCGTTTACAATTCTGTACATAACATCCCAAAGGGTTGAAAGCAAAAATCTAATAAGTACAAAAAAGTATGTTAAAATATTGAGAAAAATGACCACTCAACTGATCTATTCTACAAGGAGGCGAATGACTAAAACTATATATTCATACGGGTATTGGGACCACAATTATCGGCGTAAAACAAATTTAATATATAGATAGAAAAAACTCGACGACCAAGGAAGTCGCTTGGGTTAATGTGGTCACCGAGCTTCGATTAGTAATCGCGTAGGTTTCATTCCTTAGTTACCTTAAATTTCTTCACACTTCCTAAATATTATTGGCTGTTTGCGTTGCACGGTAAAGAAAACTATTTTATTTGCAGCATTATTTTATTGTACCGTTTCTTCTCCCGTTTAATCCATCATTATATTATTTTGAATTTATTTTTAAATCTTCTGATCTTTTTTTTCTTTTTATTTCATTTTTTATTTTATTTTTTGTCACTGCTTTTCCTTTCAAAACGGAGAACTTATTGGAGCGTCAGGTCCTAGATTTTGTTTACAAGTTTTCTTAAATCTATTAAAACAATTCTGATGTACTGAAATTTTCTTTAACGGAACAAAATAGCTTTTGCAACTACTTGGCAATTCTTTAACAAATAAAATACTGAATTAAATTGGAAAGTTGCGATTCACACTTTGATCCGATCATAAAAGTAACATTCATTTCATTGAAACGCCAGAAAGTTTTGGATTTATTTAAAAAATATGTTAATTTAAAAAAAAAGTTGGCAAATTTTATTGTCGGCAAACCATCGTGAACTGGAATCTAACTAGTATTGTTTTCCTGAAGAAACTTGACGCTCTGTTTTAATCCATCCGAAGTCAGATTCATTTTATTTTAGTTTTATTTGGTTGCTATTGTCGTTAGGCATTTGCGTAGGACGCAATTATAGTTGAATGAGACGTTAAAAAAACGCGAGGAGATTGGGACTGGGCTGTAATGGATAGGTCAAGCGTCAATGGATGGGGAGATATCACCCCTTGGTGGGGAACCGGATACTCCGCCAAACACACCGGTCACCCCTTCACACAAGACTTCGAGGGAGCGGCGGGAACTATGGAAGGAGACAGAAGAACCAGGGTTGACAGTCTCCGTAGGTCAGCATCATCGCCAACGTCATCACAATCATCAAAACCACGACCACAACCACCACCACCACCACCACAACCAAAATCACCACCAACATCCTTCCAACTCAGAAAAGAAATCATCATCCAGTTCCCACGGCGCCTGCGAAGTTCGAACTCCAAACGATTCGTCGTCAATTTATTCGTGCTACCACACCCATTGGTGCGCAGCTTCCAATCCACCTAGCCCAACCCCAAGCCCTACCCTCGGCAGTCCGTCTCCTTGTTTCTCATCGGAGGATGAAAATTACGACGAAAGTGATCGGGAGCAGACAGGGCGACATGGAATTGTGAAAAAAAAACGTCACACGTCGACCAATCAACAGTCAGATGACAACAACGACCAAGAACAAGATTTTAGCGGCGAATTGCCCAGCCCAGGTACCCGTCCCATCACCAACCCCTCGTCGACCTCGTCAATCCTTCTCACAAAGCAAACCCTTCATCCAATTCCAGTTGCACCATGAACGATGATCGGCAAGCAAATTATCCCACAATACCATATCCCAGCATTGACCTGGAGGGCTTGTCCCGTTCGTTCCGCTATTTTCCAAAAGTTCCGTTCCAAACAGGAAAGAAAATCAATCTCGGCCCAAGTAATTTCAACTATTGCTTGAATCTATACTGTTGTATCTAACTATTTTGCTTAAAGGCTTCATTCCCGACGAGCAATAAGGGCTCATCTTAAACGGGAATGGAGGAGAATAGCTAACGACGTTGCTTACCATTCGTCGAGACGATAACTCCGGTCAATTGTTAACGTCTAACACCTCCTAAGCTTTCGCTTCTTCTTCTGCTTTTCATTCCCGTCCCAAGTTTTGTCTTAGTTGCCTATATAATTTTTGTCTTCTCACACCACAGGCCTTGTGTCTTAGTCAGATTCTTCGGCTTTTTTTTTTATTCAAACTGAAACGTTTGAAGAGAAATTTCGTCCATTTTACAAAATGGCAATACTATGTCCAATTTCATTTGGAAGAATTGCCACATGTAGGCAATAATTGTTATATTGTAGTAGAAAAGATATGAAGATTTCCATGTCTTTTCAACATCGGCGTTGAAGAAAATACTTTTGATACTTTTTTTTCTCCAAACGATCCAGTACTTCGCGAACCGCCAGCAGGCTATCCTTCCCAACTCCGATTTGCGTTTTAATCATAGATTTTTGTTAAAAATTATTATAGAATTACAATGTTCGGTAATTTTTATAGCCCTTAAAATTAATATGGTTTTGCTCAATACCAAAAAGACAATACTGAACAAACGATACATACAAAATACATTACAAAATACAAATATTATTAAATCTATACATTTAATACGGTAAGAAACTTCACACAATTAACAACAAAAATATAAATTGCTAACTATAAGTCGATAAGCTATTAACGCATGTTCTTTCTCATTTTTGACTATTTTTTACATGTTGCACGAAGAACTTTCGTTAGTTCAAAAATTTATTAAAACGTATAATCATCGTTTCAATGGACTAATAATATTATGACGTTGCAAATATTATCAAAATGACTATTTGTTAATAGTGAAAATTAATTATTGACCTTTCTCCCTACACCCAAGCTGATGTGACTGTGTCAAACTCTTCTATGCTTCGCTTAATTCCCATCTGTTATGCACAGCCATCCGTGTAATTTTGTCAGCTATACACGGCGGTCCAAAAGTATCGATTTGCTGTTATTCAAAAGCACAATTCTTCTTGTTATTCTGTTCTCCGAATAATGTTTGAATTATACTATAGTATAGCTATGTAATTGGGTCGGGTCATAACTTTTGAACCACCGTAAAAGATCACCTGTTTGTCTGTGTAAATAACTGGCTAGCTACCGATCAACAGCTTGCATTTGGGAACTCGTTTCTAATAATCAATATTCAACTAACTGAATGAAGAATTTAAAATGTTTTTTTGTCTTAGCACTGGGTATTCAACTTGGACATAGCGAATCATCAACAATTTCATTAGTTTATCTTGCCGTTTGACATTCATTACCACTGTCTTGTATAATCGACAATACTTGGATATTAATAATTAATGATGATGCAGCAGATATAGTTTTTGAAAAATTCCTGCAAATATTTTAACAACGAACTTATTTCAATGTCTTCTCAGGTTTCTGCCACTCAAATGATCAGAAATTGCCAGATGATATTTTGAATGCTGAATCCGATTTTTGTTACTGCTAATCAATGCAATTTGTTTTTTTTTTTTTTTTTCAACCGCGCTAGAGAAAACGAGTGACAAATGTTTTGCGGCTCCAGTTTCCCATACCCACTCTTTACGTTTATTGTTGTATCGTAGAAACTTGTACTTTACATTACTGCACAGTGTTTGCAGAAAATGTTGCTTGAAAAAAAATTATTTGCAACGTTGCGTCACGCCAAACATCTGGTGGTTCACCTCTGCATTATTTCACATTCCAAGCAGAGCCCAGAATGTGTGAAAAAAAAAAGAATTTACAACGTCCAGAATCACAAGCCTGAAAATACGAATCCCACACTATCATTACTATAAAGATCAACAACTTTTAATATTTATTTTTGGACTTCTTTCTTCACAGCTTCTTTGCTGAATAAGATTTTTATGTGTCGGCTAATTTGACTAGAATCTTGCGGAACAAAACGATTGATCCATACTTTATTGGGCTCTGTTTAGAATGTTGGTAACGGTGCAGCATATGAAGCTCATGAACGAACTCATTTTAAATAAATCAATGCAATTAGGTGATCTGCCGTCGTACATAACAAGATTCCAATGGGACATGGCCAAGTATCCGATAAAGCAGTCTCTGCGCAACATTGCCGATATTATCAGCAAACAGGTCGGACAGATTGACGCTGATCTCAAAACTAAGTCATCAGCTTACAACAATCTAAAGGGAAGCTTGCAAAATCTCGAAAAGAAGCAGACGTGAGTTACACTTATGCTTCTTATCAATGTTCCACGTTTCTCAGGACTGAAAAGATACCAGATGCCATTTTCATTCCTGATTCTGTCTTTTCCTCTAACAGAGGAAGCTTGTTGACTCGTAACCTGGCCGATCTGGTGAAAAAGGAACACTTCATTCTTGACAGCGAGTATCTTTCAACGCTACTTGTAATTGTACCCAAGTAAGCCTGATAAAAGACAATAAGATTTGTATTTTTTTATACATCTGTACCGAAGCACTTGAAAATTACAGATGTTCTTGCTATTGAATGAAAGCATTTCTGGTCTATGAAAGATACACAGATTTCTAACTACACAAAATAACGCTAGACAATTTATTATCAGGGCAAACATTAACGAGTGGCACTCTGTATATGAGAAGCTGACCGATATGATAGTACCTCGCAGCACACAGCTGATTAGCCAGGATCAAGAATATGGGTTGTTCACTGTAACTCTGTTCAAGAAGGTTGTTGAGGAGTTCAAGTTACACGCCCGGGAAAAGAAGTTTATCGTTCGTGATTTCACGTACAATGAAGAAGAGCTAGCTGCTGGTAATCAACCTGCTTGTGTTTTAATGTGACGAACCTGAATTTGGACAATCGGCATTACCATGAATTGCATTCCTCTTTTTAAGGCAAAAATGAGATAACAAAACTTGCAACGGACAAGAAGAAGCAGTACGGTCCTCTGGTCAGATGGCTCAAAGTCAATTTCAGCGAATGCTTCTGTGCTTGGATACATGTAAAAGCTCTACGTGTATTTGTTGAATCAGTCCTCAGGTAGGTTTCAAAGCTGTTAAACATCGGTGGAGCTATAAGACATCTTTCAGTTCATTTCATATTGTTCATTATAGTAAATTATAGCAATAAAGCCAAAGTTATGCTCGAATTAAAAAATTAAAATGGCAATTAGGTACGGATTGCCAGTTAACTTCCAGGCTATTCTAATTCAGCCAAATAAGAAGAGCAGTAAAAGGCTGCGGGATGTTTTGAACCAGCTCTATGCTCATCTCGACTCCTCTGCTACCTCTGGAAATGCGCATTCTGCGAACCAGGATGTAAGTCCTGAAAGTTATAATACTTCTACATGAACAGACTAAAACCAATGGAATGTTTTCAATATTCACAAGATACGTTGGCTAAATGTTTCTTCGCTTTTTGGTACAGAGCGTCGACATACCAGGGTTGGGTTTTGGACAGAGTGACTACTACCCTTACGTCTACTACAAGTTCAATGTGGATATGATCGACAACAAGGTATAATAAATAAAAACTGGATCAACTGTTCCGCAGCACACACTCCCTATCCCTCGTAAATCAGCCCCCTTCTAAGTCCGTTGCCCTTGAAGGTATGTTTGGGCAACAGGTGGATAACAATCCGAACTTTGGCCCATTTATACCAAAAAAGGTTGTATCCTCTGTATATATATACACATATATTTCAACCCGTTGCCGAAATTGATACTTGTTTCATATTTTTATTGGTATATAAGAAAAAGTATATTCGATTCTCTGGAAGAATCCACCTTATAGATACCACCAACATCTTATGAATGTCTCCTCTCTGTTTATCAAAAGCAACAATTTATAACTTAGAATTCAATTATGGCATTGAATTTTTTGGTATCATAGGCTACAAGGTTCGGAGTAATATGCGATATGTCTATTTGTAAATACTGTGTGCAGACAATTGAAAGCAAAAGAAAACAACAAAAACAAAAAAAAAAACAGATAAAGATAGTTTAATCGAGCCCAGCCACAAGTTCATTCGGTAGCTTTGCGTGTTTGTTTTACCGAAGATTCCAGCGTTCCCTGTCGCGATAGCACAGAAGAAATATATAAGAAAAAATAATAATATTAAGAAAAGAGTGAAGAATAAAGAAAACTGACGGATCGCACGGACCAAATAATTCTGAGACACGTTTTTACTATTGTTTTGGATTTAGACTCTTTGAGTATTGTTAGAAAACCATCGGTTGTGGAACGCTCGAGTTATTTTTTTTGTTTCCAGACGTAAAGATTTGGAATAATATACAAATGAATTACGTTCAAAACTTGGGCTTTTCTCATTCGTATTGAAATTATAATGAAATATTATAGCTAACAAGACAATAAACTTTTATTAAAATGTGGCTCAGTGTTATGTGTTCCTCAGAGTCTTTCCATCGTATTACATACTGCAACTACTACCCTGTTAGTATTATTAAATGAGAATGTATTTAACGCTGAGGCTGAGGGTTTAAAACACAAATTTTTTTTTTTTTTTCTTGGAAGAATTCCTATATTAGTTATTTAAATAAATTTAAATCGATTTAGCTAATACTACAAAACCAAACCATCTTACTTCTTCTAGTTTTTTTTCATCCTTTCGACGCGATTATTGATACGATTGCTTATTTTTGTAAAAATTCAATGAAAAGAACACAGACCCGATTATAATCATAGATATAATTCTCTAGTCTACTTTGAACGTGGTAGTTCTTCGTTTAGATAATATTGTTTAGTTGTGCTTGAAAATAAATTTTTTTTCAAGTTATAAATCAGAAAAATATACAACAGTTGATATTTTTCTCAAATAAGCAATTGAATTAGTAAACATCGAAACTGGGTAACGTTCTTGGAGCGTTTTCAAATCTCTTTCACCCGGATTATGACCAATAATAAAATTGTATTTCCTGGCCTGGAGCTATCGTCGCATGACAATAATAATGCATGTATAGGGAGGTAGAACACAAGACGATTCGTTGTTTGTTGTCTTGTAATATATAAATCTTTATGCTAGGGTTGCATGTAGACATCGAGGACGTTAATAAATTTTAATACTATTATGAAATATTATATTATGCTATAATATATAAATGAAATATTCGTAATTGCATAAATCGCTTCTATAGTTTTCTTCCTGATATTTTTTATCAGAACATTGAAGTATGTAGTTTGCTCAGAAGCTGAAACGGGGTAGGGTAAAGCCTGATCATATTGTTTTGCTGTGGTAATTTAAGTTTAAAAAATTAAAGCGGGTCTTAGATGGTTATTAAGATGATTAAATAGAAAGTTATCACAAAAATAATTAATCAAAGAACATAGGTATATGTATGTTACGTATAAAAAACGAATTAAAAAAAAAAATTACATAGCATAAGACGACAGGCAACGGAACGTGCGTTCAGCTCCATACCTCCGTATTTAATTGCATTGTAGCTCCGTAACACACATTCAATTCATTGGTAAGTTCAAATTAAAATGAAAATTTGTCGAAAACTCACCCAAACTCAGAAATAATTTGTGTATTTTAAAGTAAAGTAAAAGATTTTTAATTCTCAGCAAACGCCAATCAGCTCCCGACGTTTGTAGTACAATTAAAAATGATATATATCGGATAGGAAATGGCTGACTCAAAATTCAGAATGAATTTGGTTCAACCACTCCGTCGTATATTTGAAACATTGCGCATTCCAAGTATAATACTTTGCATGGTAAAAATGAAAGATATAAAATTTCTAACAACGGTAACACCTGAAACAATGGTGATATCATCCTTTTATCTCGTCCGTTTGCTGTTTTATAATATCTTCATTATTCAGTTATCGCGAATCAATAATGAACAATATTTGCTAAATTTTGTTGTCATTTGTATCACAAATTTGGGCGCCAAACATTATTTTTTTAAATAGAATTCAAATATGGTGTCGAATTTCAGTTCTCGGATGTGACTCAGTTTCAATGGTACGTTATTCTCTGAGAGAATAGAATTCGCTTTTCTCCCAGGGATTTTTTATATCCAAATCAATCGATCGAAACCGCAGGTGTAAAAAAAAAAAAAAAAAATATATATTAATACGCTATTTGAAATAGTAGAACTTTTTATTATATCTTCCAACTTTCCGGACTAATTTAGTTAACAGCGAGTGACAAAGTATATAAACCCACTCGCTTATATTATTTCTGTGAATGTATTATAATTGTGTAATGTAATAAATTTGGAATCGATGAAGAAAACAGCAGAGGGCAAAAAAAAATATTGTAATTTGTAGATATATTTGAAGGAACGATTTATTGGTCGTTTTTATTCTATATTATATTATTATACATTATAAATAAATATCACGTTCCGTTATCGTAAGTATTATTCATGTAGCGGTTTAAAATTTTTTTTCATTCCCAAGGATACTCCTCCCCCCCCCCCCCCCCCCCCCCCACGCTACTTCATCAAAGAAGTAATTGTGTAGATATTAATAACGATCATTTTATTTATAAGTAAAATCCTTACAAATTTGAAAATTCAATATAATACAGTATTGTAACAATAACGATTTCTGCAATGCCTAGTCTGTTTTATTCGACGATGCGTTCCCGCTTGCGACCAGATCCTGAAAAATATTTGTCTCAATTTTTGATGCTTGTATAATTATTTCAAAAAATGTATAGACAGACTCAAAAATGATTGAAGGGTCTTACCTTTAGTTCATCAATCTTTTCATCCCACATTTGTTGATCTGAAGGCGTACCAAGAAGCTTAACAGATTGAATAAGAAGCTGAGTTACTTTAGCAACGTTCTTCTTAAACACAGCCATCACATCTGCTACGCATACTCTGTCCCCCGTATCCTTCCAGCAATCGTAATCTGTAGCTAAAGCTATAGCTCCATAGAGAATGCCTGCTTCCTTTGCCAAACACACCTATGATACAGAGTGTTATAAATATTATAATAGCAGTCACAAAGGTATAACTGATCATGATCAATACCTCTGGACAAACAGTCATATTAATCAGATCTCCACCCAATTGTTGAAAAGCTCGGCTTTCTGCTTTCGATGAAAACCTCGGACCTTCTATGGTCACTACAGTCCCTCCATCCTTTATCTCAATGTCCAAAAGCTCTGCTGCTTTAAGAATCACTTTTCGGACATTGGGATCAAATGCTGGTTCCATTGGCACGTGACACACACCTGTACAAATTTATCATTCATTGAAATGATCAAGAATCCATCGATGATAATTTTGAACGCCAATCAAATACCGCAACTAGTTTTAGCAGCAATATAAAATGTATAAAACTGACCAAGTTTCTTTACCTTCGTAGACCTTGGATGTACCGTCAAAGAAAGTTCCAACTCTCTTAGTAGTTCTATCCAAAAAACTATCCGGTACAACAAGATCTCCACGGTGAAAAGATTCTCGTAGTGAGCCACAGGCAGTCGATGCTAATATGTGGGTGCAGCCAGCTAGCCGGAAGGCTTCTATGTTTGCACGGTAGTTCACATTGGTTGGATTGATCTTATGGCCTACCCCATGCCTGCATGGATTAAATGTATGTGTTCAAAATCAAGTTGAGGAGGAAACCAGAGAATGGAACACGAACGTTCTTCTTTCTCCATTCTAAAGCTGTATGATACTTGGATATTCGTGTACCGCAGAGTCTCACCGTGAAATCAACACGACTTCTGTGCCACCAATTTGACCCTGGTAAAGATTACTCGACGGAAGACCAAATTCATTTTTAGCATTTTCCTGCGATGTTTCAGATCGATTTTTTAATATTTGACTCGCTGGATCGTCGAGACCTGATCCGCCGATTATTCCTACCTAAAAATTTAGATTTGTTTATAATTAACTGATGATGTATATTAATATAGTATATCTAACAATTGATATTCGCAATTGAGGTTCGACTTCAATTGTTATTGTCAATTGAGTTCCATCGTAGAACAGGTAGTTAGTGTTAGATACGCAATAACACGACACGTTGGTTACGGTCGATTGCTATTATAACCTCGCCGCCCGGCATTCGGAAATTTATATTCAAATCATTAAAATGCGCACCTTGATATTGTATTTTCCCATAATTATGGTAGAGCGTGTTTTTGTTCTCTACGGCAGTAGCTTTGAATTGGAAACAAATTATGTCTTTATGGAATGTACTACGACGTTACATTAGATTCTTATCTATTGTGACCTTATGACGCTTATCATATATTCATATGAGCTGCTGGCTAACCATCCGGGCGCATGACAAGCCAATGGTAGTACAGGGCCGAACAGAAACAGGAGTAAAACTAGATCCTGGTCGGCCCTTGAACCAAAATTGATATAAATATCGATGGATCTATTCGCATGAAGTCTAATTTCTAGACCCCACGATTCTAGTAGTTGGAATTTTCATGATCTCACACATTATAGTGTCCGGTGATTCTCAATTTTGGCGTCAAGAGACGTTCTCGGTATATGAGCCTAGAAATTTCGTGGAATATGAGTATATGGATACTATTAGCGCGTTACGGTGGCCTAAAGTCTTCAACACCTATCTGAGTCATTGTTTATACATTTTGAACAACAAATCATGTATCCAACATTACACGGAATCATAATGATTCATACTAACTCCCGCCCGCTAAACCACATGTCTGATTGCGATTAAGGTAGTGTGGTGGCGCTGGCTCCAGAACCGAGTGGTTATTCCATCTAACAGAATATTCCTGAGCTAAAAGAACGACAAACAGCTACCACATACCATCGGTGTCTGTCAAATGCCGAGTTGTCAAAATACTTGCTTCACGATGAATATAATAGCATAGCACCCGATATGCAAAGAAAAGGTCGTCTATTCGGCTGTTCGATAACAATAGAAGCGTCTTACAACGCGGTTATTCTTTTAATGTCCAATGCAATACGCTTTGACACGTTTTTTTTTTTTCTTCAACTCTGATCGTTGTCAGAGAAAAACACTAGGATATTTTCGGAAATGTAATTGGAACCCTAATATATTAGAAGTCAGACTAGTTTGCTGAATCCAGTCGACTAAATCCATCCTACATATGTTTTGACTTATCAATAAGCGCGTTTTACAATATCGTAGAAAAAGCTATAAGAACCAAGGATGATGGTTCTTAAAGCTCCTGTAAGAATCTATTTAAAGAGATCACCGATCAGCCATCACCGATTTTCACGTGCAAAATATTTCGATCGTTTATGAATCGATAACCACTGACGGTTCAACAAATATTATTGATTCCTTTGCTTAGCTCAACCCGCCCCTCTTATGTAGTCTCTTTCGTCGGCAGTGGGGACAACAGAATCGTCGAGTCGAGGATATCCAGCAACCTGTTGGCGACCGGTCGGTCTTCGCACTGCACCCACTACAACCCGCTCTCCGCGAGGCATCACGTCCTAGCATTGCTTCAGACGGTTTAAACTTCAGTGACGGTTTCAGTTAATCGTAGTTGTCTATACTCGGCAATATACAATACATATAGCGCGCTGACAACCATGTATCAGTATACTGCGTACAGCTCTTCTTCAGTGTTCGTTTGAAAAAGTGAGTGATCTTTGGTATTTCCGCATTGATTTTCAAGTGCGTGCGTGCGTGCGTGTGTGCGTGCGTGTGTGAATTAAATCTATTTAATTGATTTATTGTGAAAATATATCACGCCGAAGATATAAAGGCGCTAAAAAATGGTTCAAATGGTAAGTAGTTACATGAAATTCTTATTTATGCTGATTTACGTACAATAACTTGCATACCTATACTGCACATTGTTTATACTTATACATTCGTTGCCGTATTCATGAAGGCTTAACGATAGGTGAGGGTAACGCACCGTGACTTGGGAAAGTTTTTTTTTTTATTTTCACAATGGAATTATGGATAATAAATCCATAATTAAATACAATTTTTTATATGTATAATGAATTGCGTTGGTTGTACAAGTCGCAGTTTTTTTTTCTTCCATAAAATACATTTGTGAATCTCTATAAAGCGTGGAGATTTAGTTCCGGTCTATACAGTGATGTATGCGATGATTCAGTGATTATGTGTATCGCAGTACTCGTATACCAACACTGTCCTGCACGGTCTCGGAAAGTATTTATAGATATACCGAGTATATCTATAATTGTAATTAAATTCTTGTGAAAAATCTTCCGTTTTCATATGAATGATAATATGTATTTCTCTTTCATACTATTATACGGAAATATTTATATACGAGAAAGGTAGTCACGTACTGCATAAAATAATAAGATTTCGGTACCATGTTGCGAGACTCTTTATATTATGCAGGTGGATATTTAAGTGCACTATGCGGATCGTGACTATAATAATAGCGAGAAAAGTTACAGAGGAAACTTGAGTGCTGTAGCACCTGTTGATCTTATCGCTATGATCCCACTATACGCTATACTCATATACTTATGATATGTATATATATATACGTAGTAGGCCAGAGAACATATGTCGAGAGACAACAGTATTGTCAACTGCAGCGCATGTGTTGAAACATACGTTGCCTTGATTCTGATCTGGCGTCGAAATTCTAGTTTTAGTGTCCCAAGAAAGTGGAACACTTTCCTTACAATGCCCACGCGTCTATCCGTCGAATATTATTTCCTGATGAGTCTATGGATTTTAACGAAAGTTAATACACGAATTTCTTGAATAATTACCGAGATCTGATATCAAGTTTGAGGCAAGAAATATCGAGGGGTTTGGAAAAGGCAGGGATAAATGTGTTTCTGAAAAAGTATATCGATGTCTTCAGCTTATGGATAAAATTTATACGACGCCAAGCTTTCTGGCGAGAAATTTCAAACTTTGGTAAACAAGTGTGGGCCAGGTATCCCAGTCCCAATTATCACTGATCGATATAAGTGGGATGTGTATAGTGCGTAGGATTGCTGTTTTTTCATAATTATTTGATTACACAATTATTTTCCGTGTATAATAGACAAAAACCCATCACTTTTCCGGGACTCTCGGTTCTGAGAGTTAGATATTTCGAAAAATATAAATCGAATTTCATACATGATACAGTTTCAAAATTCTATTTACGTGACTTTCCATCTTTTTTCCTTATCAGATATAGCTATAGGTACAGCTTGGCAATAAAAAAAAATCGTCATTTATATATGTGATAAAAATTTCACGTACAAAACAACACACAATAATCTTTTATCCTTAATATAGATATACGTTATACTTCATTTACGACTGTCTGAACATTTCTGCGGTAAAATTTCTCGTAGTACTCGTCGAGAAAGAAATTGATTGATTGATTGAATGTATTATGCCATAGGCTGCACCTTTGGGACAAATGGACATATAACAAAATAGTATGAATAAATGGATGGAGTAAAAATACGCACATAGTAGTAAGTAATAGGTAATCAGAGGCAATACAACCGAGAGGGAGAGATATATGGGGCGAATAAAGATAATTTGATTTTTCATTATTTTATTGCAGCAAGCCGCGCCTTCTCCAAGCATCGTTGTCACCATGGAACTTGATGGTGGCATAAGAAATCTTGCATGTCAAGATGATCTCGGGGAAACTTGCTATTCTGGAAAGCAGCAAAACTGTCAATCAATGAACGTACCTAATAACGTAAGTATCACACAAATTTTAGACAAATTTCTGACTCTGGTATTGCAGCGCGTACAAGTGCACAGCTTTTATCGATGTATATACTTTCAAGACAAAGTTTCTGTCGTAGAAATCTAGCCATCGAATACTTTGAGCTGAATGATTGAAATTAAGTTGTGAATTTCGGATCTTAGAAAGTTATTATTTAAGAGCATGTCCTAGTCCTACCTTTACCGGCTTTAAAAAAAAGTAAAACATCGAAAAAACTCCGAAACGATGGTTAAAAATGATATATAATGGATTTATTCGATGATTAGGGACGAATAGGTTCGATCCAGTACCCGAGATCCGTTGAAATCGAGAAAAATTAATTTTTTATGTTCGTCAAGTGCGTCCGTGTCACCTATTTTGGTTAATATCAAAGTCTACGCGTCAAAAACGCAAAAACCGGCAACGTACCCCTAGTCTACATGCAATGACGAACATTTGTGTCTAAAAATTTTGTTGCTTCACGCAACAATGGGGCGATCAAACCGAAAGTAGAGCGGTAGTCAAGATGTAAATAGTGTAAAATTGTCGATTTCTGACAGCTGATCGTATAAGACATGAGATTTTAATATAATTATTATATTGAAAATATAATATTTTTATTATTTTTTGCCAAGTATCAATGATAATACTTGGCAAAAAATAATAAAAATATTATATTTTCAATACAATAATTATATTATAATTGTAATTCAATTATTACGCACGATGATTTACGCGCAGAGCCATCTGTCGGGCGTGTCGTTAGTCGAGGATCGTCTCATGTCTCACGATTAGCTGTCAGAAATCGACAATTTTACACTATTTATATCTTGACTACCGCTCTACTTTCGGTTTGATCGCCCCATTGTTGCGTAAACCAACAAAATTTTTAGACACAAATGTTCGTCATTGCATGTAGACTAGGGGTACGTTGCCGGTTTTTGCGTTTTTGACGCGTAGACTTTGATATTAACCAAAATAGGTGACACGGACGCACTTGACAAACATAAAAAATTAATTTTTCTCGATTTCAACGGATCTCGGGTGCTGGATCGAACCTATTCGTCCCTAATTATCGAATAAATCCATTATATATCATTTTTAACCATCGTTTCGGAGTTTTTTCGATGTTTTACTTTTTTTTAAAGCCGGTAAAGGTAGGACTAGGACATGCTCTTAAACGAAAACTTTTCTTCTCCTCTTCGGGCATTTGAAACGTATATTATAGTCGATATAGCGAAGTCTTACATTCGAATACTAATCGGCCCTTACGCGGCTACTATTACCTTTGTACTTTGTAGTGAGGAGATCGATCCTGAACCGGATTCACGCGCATGTACAATGCGTTTATTTTATTGTATCAGTTATGAATTGGAATCGGAATCGGAAATGGGGATTCCTCAGCACTGTGTGTTACACATCGGTTTATAACTGTCCTCCATTATCAGGATACGTATATTACACTCAAGTAAAGAGAAAAATGTACATTTTTCCCAGCTTATACGCATTTGTGGTTACGCTATGTTGACACGATTCCTCTGTGATTTTTCTCATATATATATAGAGCAAGATGCGTATGACCGATCAGTCAGTTTGTGTTTGATAGTGAAGCAGAACGGAATCATGATGATGTATGTAAGTATGAAGAAAAAATTGCAGTTTATACCGAAATCGTAGCATCATTCGCAAAGCTCGCGTCTTTCCCTGTCGTACCATAAGAATTAAAGTCTCCGAAATATATATTTATATAACACCGCGGAAGAACCGGTCACAAAATATTTCAAGCAACCATTCTCCTTAGGTCAGCTTTTTTTTTTCTTTGGCGGGATTCGCTCGTCGTCGTTATTCCTAAATCTAGCGCCTCCAATATATAGTTTACCTACTCAGGTCTCAGACGGTTTCTGTTTGATGGTGTAGTCATGATTGTGTATCATATTTCGAGGAAGCCTGACTTACGAAATGCCAAGGACATTAAGCCGCGCGAGGAGTAAGGTCACAGGTAGATCTTTCCCATCGTTCGAACCAGCTATTAAATATAAAAAAAATATTTGACGAGGCCTTTATATAGTCCGGTCGGATATAATATATTCGTGTATAAATATGATATGGGGAACGAAAAGGAATAGGAAACTCCTGGTGGTTTGATGGTGAATATTATCACTATATTGCGCTATACAGAATGTATCAGATAACGAGTCGCTGTCTTCGCACCATTAAAGAATTCCTCGTCATAAGCTAAGACGATAATGTCTGACAAAAGAATGTCTAAAAGAATTACCATTTTCAAATGGTAGTAGTCGTTCAAAAGTTGCCTAAACGAGAGTGAATATATGAAATCGAGTTGCTGATTTAGTTATTGACTATAGGAAATCGCTGGCGCCAAAAAAGGCCATTGCTTTTTATCCTGGTACGAGCTATAATTATTTTACGTAGTATTTCATTATTAATGACGTATGTCGCAGTGACGAGGAAAAAAAAAAAACTTCTTTCATTTATTTCGTAAATATATGATATTTTTATTTCATTCACGAACAGTTTTCAGAAAATTGACTAATGGAATAACCAACTGAACTGATTTATTTCCGGCTCTAACTCTACGACATTTTAATACACACGTAGTCCAATATTATAGTGTATACGTTTAATTGATTTTGAGTAGCGATTGCAGTAAAATCAGGATGAAAACACAACGCGATTGAATGAATTAAACCATATTCATTTCTCACAGATATATTACCGTACTTGGTCTGGATTATCGTTCCTTTGCCATGATCATCAGAATTTTATTTTATAGGCGGTAAAATGACGTACGATTGTAGTTGAAGGAAAAATTCCTTATGCACCTGCATCATAAGTCACTTAGTGAATCGTTAACAACTGTTTTCCCACTTCATCGATTCAATATTAAGTCAAGTTTCTAAGCAATGATCATATCCATAAATTGTTCTATTCGGAAATCTTTATAAATAGGATATACCGATCCATTGTAGTTCGGTATTGCGTCGTTCAAGACTTATTGATGGTATGTGTACAACTTTATACTCCACAAACCATATAAAGGTGGGAAATAACGAAGAGATGAAATATCCTGGGAAGCTCAAACCAAGTGCTACGTGTGTACTTATTGTGTTGCCGCGGCAATGGGCATTGTAACACTATTTTAAGCTTCAGAAATTTGTCAATTTTGCATCATATTGTGACCACCTCACAGTTTCTCGCAACGGCCACTACGTAGCGCGTCAAGCACGTTTTGCTCTCGTAAGAGCTACATAATAGTACTACGAGTTGAGCGCAATATTAAGCCTCAATGCAGTGTAGGGAACTGTACGAAATTCCTTTGTACGTCAGTTCGGGTTCGTATCCATAAAGTATTCCTTGATCGTCTTCTGCCATGACGATTTCAGGACGTGGACGTCCGGCCGCGGAGCTTGATAGCGTGAATAAACCTCGAAGACGGCTGGCGCCGATGCTATTACATACGTGCATGCATACGTACAGTATAATCCTTGGTGTATTGTATTATAGGAGTACGAGTGAATGAGTCATCGAATATCAAACTCACGATGTTACTCACCTGAAATTCTGCTTTGGTATAGTCATACCAGCCAGGTGTAGTTACTACGCTAGACCAGCAGCTGCTACGTTTGTTCATTGCGTTGATTTTACAAGACGCGGGAAAACGGTGGCAATTGTTTGCTATGAATATAAATACAACATACATGTTTATGGTGTACAAATATGCATAGTAAAACCGCAAGTATGCGTATATGTATACCTACTGGCAATATCAATCAGACGTGCAGGTACTTTCACCGTTTTACTAACTATGGATGTCCCTGAATTTGTTTAAAGTTCCAACCAGAGATTATTTCTATAGGTATATCCACACGTATATGAAAAGAATATCTCACAGCTACCTTGACTTATTGTAAACGAGAATCAGCATTTGAATGGTACGAAAAGTCCCACCGAAATTATCACCTTGATCTGATGTATATTAGCAACGTACCGAGTCAAAATCTTATGAGAATATTTAATTCTTCAGGAACTGGATCCAAATTGTACAAATATTTGAGCTCAGTTTTAGATTTTTGAAATTGATTGTGCCGAAAATATTAGGGAACATGTTGGAATCCTTGTTCTTGTCAGTGGTAGCGCCAGACACGACTCATAGTCGGGACTTGTATACTTATTCATTTGACACGTCATTTTGAATGTGGATTCATCATTAAAGCCTATAGTTTAACGAGACAACGATGTTAAATTACCGCATGAACTGAGGAAATTGGACCGGAAACTGAAGTGAAGATGTCTATATGTACAATTATGGTAGTCACAGGAAGACCGGAAAACAGTGATTTATTGAAAACAGGGTTTTGCACTTGCGTAATATATCAATTAAATTTCTAGAATCATCGTTTCTAGTAGCGCTCGTACAATGACTGGCATGTTCATGACCTGATTACTTAGATGAATTGAATTTTCCGAACCATAGACAATGATTTGCCATGACTTTGGGTTATATTTTACTATGAGTTTCAGTCATCAAAAATTACCGAGAGGACGCGGAAAAGCAAGCACAAGAGCCAGTGTTAGAAAAATCTATTGCCTGAGGCTAAGCGCAGTGATGGATCATGAAACAATTAATTAAACTTCAAACAAAGCGTGTCGGAAATTAAATTGAAAAAAAAAAAAAATTATATCATTGTTTGATTAATATCGATGATCGCATTTTCTTCTTATTGACAAGAAAAAAAAATATTTCCCATACCGGGAATCGAACCCGAGCCTCCTGGGTGAAAGCCAGGTATCCTAGCCACTAGACCATATGGGACTGTATTTAGTAGATTTTAGTAACGATTAAAATTTGGTAAAATCACATGATTTCTAATTATAATCTTTAATAAATCCGAAAATAATGATTGACCTTGAAATCCTAAGCATAATAGTTACGAAAGAGGGGAAAAGGACAGAGCAACAATATCAACATTGTAGCAAAGTCCAGCTGTTTCATCTTTCAAAAAAATTATCCATCAGATTATAGCACAGATTAAGTATACATATAGTTAATATAATTGGCAAGAGGAAGTGACTACCGACGTTTACCACTTACGGATGTCCAAGTATAACGTATAATGTAACGTTAGTCATTCACAATATAGTCTCGAGACTTTCGCAGCTGCCTCTTAAATTGGAATTGTCAGAAACGAAAAATAGCGCTAAGCTATTTTTCGCGTGGGCGTAGAGAGAACCTCCAAACGTCAGGCAACCCGCGTTACATGCTGTAGCGGTTGCCACTCTGCGGGCGTCGCATACTTTAAGCAAGTATTGGCGGGAAGTGGTTACGGTGTCGCGGTCTCTAGTGGTTAAAAGCTTCTCATACACTAATGAGTTTTTTAATTCACATTTTTTTTTTTTATGATGTTTGGGTAAACTATTTTTTTTGGAAACATGATCAACTTTAGAATCACTAGAAATAGATATAAATTGAACCAAATTTTGTTCACAATATTCTGAAGATTCTATATTTTCACGGAACTAAGATTAGCTAATAATTAGAGAGTCTAGAACACTCGATCGAGTTTTTTTTCAATTGAATCAAGTCATTGCCCAAAGAAAATTGGTGTCTTACGAATAGTGGTGGATTTCGAGTTAGGTTTGTTAAATAGTTGTATCCAGGTCATTTTTTCTGTCCCTATTTTCGGTGTTAGTTTCGCCTATAACCATCCCAAAACTATAAAACACATCCGTCCGTTCTTCTACTTTCTCACGAAGTTAACAATGTGGACAATCTTTCCCATCTTTTCAATATCACCCTCAAAATGATGGTATAATAAATTACAACGCTTTGAAATCCGCCAGCTATAAAAATAACCCATTAGGACATTTCCTGGTATTCCAAAAACTTAAATATTTCGAGTCTGAAAGCCTACAGGATTGTTAGGATCATTCCACTAAGATCCACCAATCCTAAAAAACTAAAAAAAAAACTACTATCCTAATGACGAACTCTGAGACTATTCGAAATAATCCTTCCAGCTTGATTTTATTGTACTCAAAGTACAGCCAAGTCTTTAAACAGACTGCAAAACCAAAAACGGTCTGTATTTCGGAATTTGACTACAGGTATACAGCTACAGATAAGATAGATGTGTATTATTTAACATACATTAAACAATTTAGGCGATAACAGGTTACTCTTGAGTGGGCCTACAGTTTAGGTATCATAGAGTGTTTTTATAACGGAGAATTGCGACCATATAATATAAGTACAGCTGTTTTCACAATGCAGCTGTATGGTGTGCGAGTATAATCCACCGAGTATAATTAACTCAAACATTAAGGCAGCTGTGTATTCAACGAAGCCTCGATTTGTTCTATACTATCCGAACTACAGCCTTCTAAATCCTCTTTCATTTTGCGTAAATAATGATATATGACAAAAACATCTATCCAGACTTTGCAAGACCTCGGAAATGGCACTTATACACCTATATATATATACCCGCGGGGAATAACAGCACACCTATTAATGCTTCTTTGACCTGATATCTTGTCATAAACGTCGCTTTTTTATCTCTAAAAAAAAAAAAAAAAAAAAAAAATTATTGTAATCATAGCCATTGCGAGATTTAATAGAATGACGTTAATTACAAATCCATAAAGTGTAAGAAATTGTATCAATTATTTTCAACCGTGGAATCATCTATTGTACGTACGTAAGTATATTTACACCACGGATATAAGGTTAAACAAATTAATTCTATCTATCTGTAATCTCATGCAATGACGTTTGTCAATTATACCCATATCATTAGTAGCGCATATAATAGTTGAACGATTTATATAGCTCTGACTTCTATATAAGATCGTGACTTTACCAATATTATTATAGGTAACTGATTTTGTTGTACTCTCCGTAAAAAAATGTCATGGTATTAACAGATGGACATTGGACGTGATTTTTATACACAAATATATCCATGTATTAATTATGTCCGGATCATAATGATCTTATGCCTACTCTATATAGTAGAAAAAAAAAAAATTACCAGTTCGGTGACCGATCCAACAGATTTTCTTTGGCTTCGGCTCTTTCTTAGACAATCAGAGCCTTCCGAATTTTGAGTCTGAGTAATGTGTGTAATAGATATAGTTGTCGTATCTTTAACACTTATAATATGCGCAATGCTTCAATGCCGCATACGTATATGTGCGTTCGGGTTGATCTATGCCTACGCTTATAGAAGCGTAGCGATAGTGCTATTATATTGTTTGACTAAGGATGGTTTAAGGAGTTTTCGGAACTTTACTTAGAATCAGGAATTGATTACTAATTGAATATTGGTAATCGAACGTTTAGTGCTAGCTTGCGGTTATCCGCTAGAATAGAAAGATAAAATAGCTATGCACACAATGTATTTGGAACTCGTATTAATCCGAAGGAGTAAATCAATCTTTGCATTCTCTCAAGGGATCGGTGCTTAATCAATCAAATTCAATGATTGAAGAAAACAAAAAAAATCGTAATAAATGCAGGCACGATTTGAGCCTGTTTGGGCTCTGATATATCATCGTAAATGTGATTCGTGTGACCTTCTGCGTTTGAGGCGACGATCTATCCGAGCCCGAGGTCCCCCCAGTACTCGATCATAAATCGCAATTAAAATATAGGGGTGGTGGACGCGGACGTTGAGTCTTACTGCGTTAGGTCCAGCCGGCACAGTTTGCGCTAAGCACAGTACTGCGCGTCGGACCAAGCTGTGCATAGCTCTTCGAAACAAGTAATTGCACACTGTATTAACTTACTAGTATAAAAACTCGAAATTAATTCATCGTAAACCCGTATTGATTACGGTAAAAAATGATGCGCTAATGTAACGAGCCTCATGACTCCAAAATACAGAATAAAGTTATTCTACCTAAAATTTGTCGACTTGTATAAATATTGGTTTGACTGTAACAACATTTCGAAGACCGTGCAATACCTTGCAATAAAAAAAGCGATATCGAATAGTTGTGGCGTTAAGTTTGAAACCGCTGCTCATACCAAGTACGTAATTCGTGTTTATAGATGAGACAGTGTCCGTTCGTCCGGTGGTTGTTATATTGTGTCGTGGGTGTAAATGTACGTACATGTACTTGCACCATGAAGTTGGTGGGGGTAGTTAAGCCGAGCTTACTATACAGAGGGAGAGCAACCGATAGGACACCAGTTAGTAGCCGTAAAGCGCTCGGCTAAGCTGGTCGATGCGGTACGGTGCGACGCGTTATCCAAACGTTCACTCTTCATTATAATACTTCATAAATTATCGCGCCTATATTTACACCGGCACGTAATGTGCGTATGTTACATTATCGGCAATTGAAAAATCGTCGAAGATCCCTGCAAGGGAGGAAACCCCTTCTTTTACATTTCAACGAAAAATTATCAGCAGCAAACAAATCCATCAAATATATATACAAGCCTTTTGTTTGCATTTATGGGGGTCCATTCTTCCTGGAGTGAATTCTTAATCTATCCAATATCCGTTTGATTAACAGGACGTATACATCCACCAACCCATTGCCTATGCTTATACTAGATCGGGGCTAGTTTATAAGCGTATGATAAACCGCGCATTTCAATTCAACCGCAAATTTCTCTCGACTAATAGTAAGCGTAGTTTTAGTAGTCAACTGCACTTGCAGTTTTCTCTGTACCTTTGTATTGTGAATTTTGTGAGGAGTTGTGATAAGTCATTTTTTAACACTGCAAATATAACTATAAAAACAGTTATCTATATCTACTTCGGCGTTTTTCTGCTACGCTTTGAGAGGCAAGTGATTACTACATTCATTCTTAATCTGATAAGTTACAATTATTTTCAAAACCATCAACATATACCTTCGGATTATCGATGATGATTTCACGATTTATGACATTAAAGAAATAAAATTTCGACATCCCATACATGTTTACACACATACGTTATATCTATACACCTATAGAGTCATGCGCGACTGGAATTATTCTTTATCAGATGCTAATTTACCCATTTAAATCGATCATGATATGTTTTCAGAGTATTGATCGCGCCTATGAGGTATTTTTATCCATATACTGGTAAAGGTGTATTAAAAGAAATAAAGTAAAAAAGAAATCATACATTTCTTGGCTATTATTAAAGGTTAATAATGAGCATATTGTGTCATGAATGAATTAATATCCTACTTATACCTAGCAAGAAAATGATATTCGGTAGCCTAATTATCCTAGAAGATTGTGAAAATAAGGTGAAAACGTGTGTTTATCTTTGAAACTGGTTAAGACTTGTACTTTTTTGCGAAATTTAGAAACTTTGCTATAGTAGATGGTTTGAGATCTCATTTGCTCGACTTGTAAACAGTCCGATGCACGTGCTAGGTAGAGTGGCATGCACGAGTTTCGCGAGTCATAAGATCTCCTAGTGTTATATCTATCATTATGAGACAGGGATATGTCAAAACTCGTGTTTGAACAATAAATTAGAAAATTATTCTCACCCAAAACATATGTGAACTGTATACAGAATATCTACTTTACGGGTCTTAAAAACCTTGTTCATTTTTGACACTGCAAGTTACAAGAGCCATTAACTTCTGTAACCAATTACGAGTCTTGAAACGACGTATAATAAAAATGTGACTTTCGAACAACGTACATTACCTACACGTGTTCGAAATTCTCATGACACGATACAAAGATCTCGATTCGTCGATCAATCACTAAACATTTACATCCAAATCCTATCCCGATTAGATATAGTCGATTTTACAGTATAATATTGTTTGTCACGAATCGCTACGAAAGAACGTAAGGCGCCAGATTAAAAACGATTCAATATTGATTTAAGCAAACGACTCGTTTGTTACATACCATATTTATCACAGATAACGTTTAGACTAGATTTTCAAAAGATTTGAGGTGGCGCTATATGATAAATAATAGCGCTTGAAATTGGTGTTTGGAGGTATATATGATCGAACGCGAAATTCTATTGAAATGTTGAAATTGATTTAGCAAATAAAAAACAAATCACGTATTCGGGGTGATTGTTAATTCGTTAAAAATACATTATATACTTTCTCATACGCGATATACATATCGAAGATTTACAAGTGTTAATGGATTATTCAAATCCCATATATACATACCATACATCATTTGATATACATAACTATGTTGTTTACTAGGTGGCAATAACGTCGTTATAATTATTGATAGAATAAATAGTCTATATCAAATTTTTTTTTTTTCATCGTTCGATTGGCGTAATTTTACGTGATAATCACATCTGCTTATTATAAATGTGAAGTTTGCTAATATAAGACCGAAATGGTATTTAAAATTTCGCTTATTTATTATTTTCAAAGTAGACAAGAGACGCGACGTTAAGGAAAAGAACGAACCTTGGTCGAGAATATGCAAATGGTATCGGGCTAATTAAACAGAAAACACTTAAATCAACCGATGAGGACTTGTTGGCCTCGGAAACAGAATAGGAATCTAATTTGGATATACAGAAACTTTGATAGTCGCGGGAATATAATAAGCATCACTCACTCGGGACAATTCTAAAATCGAACCAGTACAAACGTAAATTTAAAGATCGAATTTGAAGCGTCGTTTGAATTGGCGAAATGCTATAACTTTAGCTAAAAATATCAGAACCAATTGAATTCATTTCACTTTGGTATATACGTTTTGCTAATAACTTAAGAAATTTCAAAGCTTTTCGTTGATTACATCTCATATACGATCACCCTATATCAATTACTGTGATGTAGTAATGTTCTGTCGCTGTTAATTATTGCAAGGGTCGTGAAGGCATATCACATAACAATACTAATCACAGCAGCCATAAGCAACGTGTGTTCATACATATGTCTATACAATAACCTGAGACGACTATTGTCGAGTCCTGGAGATGCAGACGAGTTTTAATAAAACTAAAAGGCTCTTTTTCCATTCCAAAGTATTTTTCTTCCCTTGTCATTTTTAATCTTTAAATCTACAGCAGCAGCGTTTCCCGCCCTGTTTAAACTCTGTGTAACTCCTTGGTGTTTGAGTCGTAAGATTTTTTGAACGCTTAGCCTTGGACCCTGAGTTTTTGTTTTTTCCCTATGCTATGCTGTATAAGCGAGTTCCTGCAGAGGCAGACATTAGCGCTTTGAATAAAATTTTAAATATCTATTCAGGGGCGAGGCGAAAGTTGCAGCATCCATTCAAAGTACTGGTGACGTTTGACCGAGGAGCTACTATAACACTTCGTTGCTACTTTTGGAACGGGGAAATCCCTTTCAAATTCTTGACACGAACTTTGACCTTATACACCCTACAGGCTTCGTTATATACCCGAGGGCGAAAACCACCCGCCCTCCTTCATACTTTCCCATCATATATTTTTTACCACCCTTCGTACGAACTGTCGTTAGCGACAACGAGACACGACATTGAAGTCAGTCGTTCATTCCTCCAGTACCATAGGCATTAGGCATTGTGGTCCCCCTTACTCTAAAAGCCCTGGTTGAAGTTCAGGATTTCAAAAGTCCTGAGCGGTAAAAATTCCGAATTTCAATATCACCGATTCACAGTTTTTAGAAAAGGTATTTCCCACATTTCTATGATTCTTTGGACTTTTGAGGGTCCGGATTTTCGGAGTTTTTAGCTCTCTGCATTCCGGCTTTTCGGAATTACGAAATTTCGACTATATTCGTATACCCCTTAATGTATCACTCTTATAATTAAACCCGGTTTGTTTAGTTTCCCTATACTCTTCATCTTCTTTATACGAAAGGTGTTCCATACTTGAATAGGTAGGTACTGCACTACCACTTTCGAATAAGGTAAAGGACGAGACGTTCCTTTGTTGATATATATCCAGCACCCAGAGCACCCTTTCATTCAGTTTGTTGTATGTACCGATTGCTTTTCAACCCCGAAGTGGACACGGCTAGTAGTTAAATATAATACGATCGCACGCTTGCAATTCGAGTCAGATACTTCAGTACAAACGAACTAAACCAACTGACCTTTTTAAACAACCATCACATTCTCGAATCTCCACCAAGAGTAGAAGACAAATATATCATAAGACTATCCGGTGGCAATTTCACACTCATACTAACCACAGAGTTAATTCATTCTGAAATCTTTGAAGATGTTCGAATTAGAGAAACTCTATGCATAATACGTCAATCATGTATAATTTATATTGACAAGTTCATTCCTTATTCTCTCAAACGTGTTATATACCTTTAATAATTACCTATACGTTCATTTTCGATTTCCTTTTTTTTGTTCTTTCTGCTGATTATTTCATCTTTCGTACCTATATGAATAATCAATTAATGAACGGATCGGTGTACCACTTCAGTGAAAATGACCTACCAATATAGAGGATCAAGTACATGCAGATGTTGGTATTATTAAGGTATAAGCTTTTGGAAATCTGAAGTGGACGTGTATCATTCACTATACTCTTGACTAATTGAACTTGTGCGTTCTGCCCTGCATACGTATACCTAGTAGGTTGTACATATGTATTATCGTATACGTATGTGATATACTTGACGTGCTAAACTTACAATTAGATCTGTCCGCACTCGGCCTGACTCGCGGCGCGTTCCGTTCCGCCAACGCAACTAATCTCGCATATGTAGGATCGTGTGTACTTGTATATGTATGATTTGCTAATATAAATTTATAAAATTCAATAGTATTTCTTAGACACGGAGGTTTAGTGGTTACCGTCAACTGTGATAAAGCGAAGAGGGATCTCACTTGATGAAAAAAAAAAAAATTAAAGAATAAAATTAACGTCAAAATTTATTCATGATCGTTTTTCCATTTTTTTTTTTTTACCAAAGAATGCCATTTAATTTATGTTCACTTACCTTGTCGTCGCGATATGATATATGCGAATTTATTCATTTATTTTCTTTTATTTTTTCTATTATTATTTATTTTCTTCTTCTCTCTCTATTTACAGAAATCAACCGAATTATTGACAGTTCCAAACACGGATAGACTAGAGCTGGGAGCGGGCGTCGGCAACATCGTGGATCCGACTACTAATAGTGCGGGGTCTCAGGGCGCCCGCGAAAAAATAATGAACGCATGTCGGAGTATATGGCACTGGCGTCTACTCGCCAATGCTGTAATCGTCGTTACAGGTAGGTCGACCTTATGATCAAACCGAATGATTCCGTATAATTTATTCTATTCTATTTTATATAGAATCTTTATATCGGACTGAATTCTCTTAGAACGGATGAGCAAAAAATTTCAGTAAAAACGAAATTGCAGAACAAATTTTGAAAATCTTACCGATTTTTATAATCAAAGAGCGAATAATGACGAAAAAAAAAACACACACACATATTTAATGGCAATCGATTACACCTACGTATATAGTACGATGTGGTTCTTGTGTTTTGAGCCCTGCACCCTATTCTCTGCAATTAGTCGGCTCGCCAGTAATTTCCTGATTACGTAACCGCGTTGAACAACGAAGAGAGGAAGGAGTTCTAACGTGTAATGCGGTGTGTGCGGGCATCGCTTGCAACGCTGCAACGTATAGTATAGTATAGTATATACTAGATATATATATATTATATATGCATGTATGTATTTATCCTAGTACATACGTAGGTACATACTATACGTAGACCCGTAGATCTATTAGCGCTTGGACAGGGATGGTGGGGGAGAATGTGAGGGGGACAACCACAACCTGATCCCCCTGGTCTCGACTGACACGCGTTAGATGCGTTAGATGCCTTAAAAAGGGGAGATATATGGATGTATGCAGTCCGCGTTCTAACGAGATGCAGTTTCGAACAACGATGGGATCTCGAGGATATAAGAGAAAGAAATAGAGACAAATTTGTAGAGAAAATATTGTAGCCGTATAAGTTTGAAAAAAAACAAAAAAATAGACAAATAAAAAAAGGAGAAAAAAAATTCGAAATCTGCTCGATTTATATTTAAAAAAATATTTCAACATACTTCGCACGTATACCTATATAGCCGATCTAGATCGATCAACGCGTATACCGAATCACGTGTATTTGTGTACAATTTCTAAAGCACTTATAATATCGCGGAATTTATGCGCCGCATATATATTTGATATGCTTGATATCTCGTAAATGTACTTGTGGGTGTGTGTACTTATATCTGAAATGAATTTTGGGTGGTCTTAAATCGTAAGTGATTCTTTGTCGACGATCTTGGTAGAAAAAAAAACGAAAAAAAAAAAAAAAAAATTTAACCGCCTAGATTAGATTGTAAAAACATGATATATCAACTGGCTAATTGAATGCCAAAGCTGCCGAATATTATATATGTCTCATAAATTGAAAGATATAGTATGAGAGTTTATGACTCTACGTAATCGAAAAAAAAAAGAAAAAAAAAAACAAATTTACGATGAAAAATTCGGCGAAATAGTTTTATCGACATTACGTTAAAACAAGTCACGCCGAATTTTATGAGTTTTTTTTTTTTCTACTCTATTCGCGCACAATAAATCGCGTGATATAATCCACTGCTTTATAGACACGAAAAACTGTTTGGCCATATACCATATCGCGAATTGAAACCAGATGGCGAAATCGCTGATCACTTATATGTTGCGATATTTATTTTTTTTCAAAATTATTGACTCCGCGTTATCCAGCGGATAATAAAAGAAAAAATCGGCGTTTTTTATAAAGGCGAAATATCACTCAAACGGTAAAAAAATAATAATAATAATAATAATTAATGAACACATAAAGTACGCGGTCTGAAATTTTCGCTATTTTAACATCATTTTGCCCGTAATAGTTTTCTAATCTATTTAACCGCGTATCAATATTATGCATGCGGCGTGTTTTGCGATTTTTGTGAAAATATCATCGGGCGCAATGATTCGCGAAAAAAAAAAAACAATTTAATCCATTAGTATACATACGTACGTCACTTGATACGTAGTACATAATATCATAATTCAATATTTTTTTTTAATGCCTGTCTGCGGTACGTACGCGTGTAATTACTTTTAAGATATGAATTTATCATATGATTTTTACCATTCGCCGCCCAATGTTAGTTTTTTTTTTTTCTCTTGCTCGTACTAAATTTCTAACATTTCGTCGTTGATTCGAGCCAGTATCTTGGTCTTGATGGTAAATTTGCTACTGGCTACCCGACACCGATGACCAAAGTCCTGCAGACGCTGCCTGATCCTGAGTCTGGCGTCTTGATTTCAAACTAGCTGATCAGCCCATTATGGTATTCTAATTTTTTACACATTTTCTATTTTTCTTTCGAAACTCGAACACAAGAATCCAGATTTCGGAGGATATAAAACTCACGACCTCGAAACATCGAGGCGTGGTTTACATCTATCTCATTGTCAGCATTAAATAGTCTGACTCTAAATAAACGCTTGTTTTAATGCCAGACCCGTTTTGTATCAGTTTACAGAACAAAGCTAAGCGATAAGCTAATCTTCTTCGATCAATTAAATGTAGAAGCGCCGTTGTTATCGTGGATTTATTCGAACCTTGATACAACAGGTAGTACCTACATAACTCTGTGTCAGTCATCGGTGAGGAATTTTAAATATATTTTCGCAATTGGCGCCTAGAGGAATAAATCCAACAATAATCGAAATATATTTATATTTTTTTATCAGTGTTCCAAATATGGTGTGCAAATAGGTATGATATAGGTACCTATGTATATTTATACCTACGATACAAAGACGCACTTTAAACCGATCTCATGATATGCATGATAAGAGAAACTATTCAAATAATAAATTGAGACTATTATCTTCAATGATAGCGTTGCCTTTAGTACTGCGACGTCTTCATCAGCGGAAAAATCGGGTTTATAATTACGTCATACGGCAAAGTAACAGCATGAAGTAGCGGCGTGGAAAGATGGGATTTAATCCATCTTATAGATAAGCGAAAGCAGTTATCGTCGAAAAAATATAATCTTACCTCTAATTAGATTTCCATGATTATTGATACTGTAAAAGATTCGGTATAAATAACACTCAAACTCATATGATACCATCGTATATCTTTAGAAATTGCAAAGTAAGCATTTCAGACTACAGGCTATTTGAAACTTTGAAGTTTGTCTTTGCGTACATCAAGACTCGAGGCTTACATTCCCTCGTCTTTCTTTATCTGAGTAGTTTGCGCCCGTATCATCCTTTGTCGTCATCCTTTTAGTTATTATCACGTTTCACTCTTATCCAGCTACTACCAGACCGTTTAGAATTTCACCCGTCACTACGAAAGGTACCCTTGTAATGCAGGCTTTGAGATAAAGCAGCAAAATTCCTGCTGATTTTTAAACGTCAGTCAAAAATTGGTGCTTTTAGTATACAATTGACCCTTCGTACAGCTTCAACTTCGAGGATTATTTTCGATAGGTAAAACTTTGATTTTCGAAAATCTAACTCCACGGTCTTGAAGCTCATTGAACTGTTTACAAAAAACGTTTGAACATTTTTTCTAAAAAATTGCATATTCTCCGAGATAATTCAATTCGAAAATCACCTCTGCACTTTTGGATTCGTTACACTTACAGAGATAATTCACTCGAAGGGCTAAAAATGCACAGAATCCTCCCTTGTATCTTACAATGGATCTGCGATATTAGACCTAGATACCAATACCCATGAATAAATGTGAAAGTAGAATAAATACTGAAATAGTCTCTCGGGGGAAGTGTAACCCTGATAATAAACTACCCTTCGCTTTAGAGGGGGTGGCGAAGAGTAAACGACAAAGGAGGAAGGCCGAGGGTTAGTAGAGTCAAAATTCAAAGCCTTTAACCTTTTGTTTGGCATCATCCCTCCAGGGTGTTTCTCTATACGGATGTGTAATCGATCGTAGGCTGCTTGACGATGGGCTAAGAATTGTCTAGTCACCTTTTCTGCCTTCCTAATACCACCAGGATCGACAAACCACGACCGCCTGGGTGCAGTAGGTCGGGTAGAGGGATTTTGGGTCTAACATAGGGATGAGACGGTATATTAGTCTTCGTTACTAGGGTTTTTTGTTTCAATTGGTTTCGTGTTGCGAGCTGCGAAGAGAAACCCTCGTTATGATGCATCAGTTTTCGCTGCATTTGCCCTACGAAGAAATCTAAAGGGAAAGAAAAGCTTGACCCAAAAGCTACCGGGCCTCTTTTTTTCTTTTTTCTTTTTTCTATTTTCTTTTTATATACCCTTTTGCCCCGGGCTGATGCCTGAGTCTGAATTACATTCTGTTGTCTCAGTTTAGTTTCTCCTTTTGGTGAGTGACTTAGAATTTTCAGAGTCTAGAAGCTGACTAACATCGCATAGGAAAAAGTAATTTGGAGAGGAATGCTTCGGCTACATCTATCACATTTCCGAACTGCTTTTCACTAGTCTGCATATACCCTATAAAGACGCGAAGTAATCAATGATGGAATCAATTCTGCATAAAGCACCCGATAGCACAGGTATATAGAAATCGATATATAAACAGTTCAACGACCGTTACAGGGAATTTATTTTGTCAGTCTGGTGCAGTCGCACAGGAATCGGGACACCGAGCCAAAAGATCTGCACGAAGCAGTCCGCCCACGACTACATCCCACGACTTAGTAGTCGGCTGAGTTATCGTTTCTCTGCAGAGACGTGTGGAACTTTAGCGAATACAATGAAGAATTATTAGTCTTGACCTAAACCGCATATCGAGCGTGAAATGTGCGAGCCAAAAAGTTCACTGTCAGAAAATCATCTGTATCACCTTTAGCCGAGAGAAAAGTCACGATCGTTGGATGTGGTCGTTATATTATCATAGGCTACCAGGTAGATTATTTACCCACCTGTATTCACCGGCTAAATTCGGCGCTGGGTTCCGAGCGAAAACACTAAAGGGAATGAAAATTCTTACCAAAGGTGCGAAATGGATAATATTTTCGTTCCATAAAACGACAACGGAAACGAGCCACTCCTAGAATGAACCTGAAACGGAAATTGAAGGGTGGTGTGGGCCCAGGAAGAAGAAGACACCCTGTAAGCCTCTGTGCGTGGGACTAGGGATCTCGTAGGAGGAATAGTATCATTGGATAACTGGCTTTAAAGTAGACTTCCTATTGGTTGAATACGGGTTCCAGAAAGGATTCATATAAATATTATAATGTTTTGTCTGGAAGATTTCACTGCAGATGCTTCTGTACCAACAAACAATAATTTTTCAGTGCTGTGCAGGGCTTTAGACAATCACAAGAAATCTGTGTTTATTAATCGTTAAAACTTTCGTGTATCTCTTATACTTTTACGAATGTAATCCCTTCCATCCTTTTTTTCCCAGTTAAAGATATTCAAAATTTGAAGGCAAAAAGCTTCATGATTAATGCCTCGATCAAGTTTCGTTTAATTCCCGAAGACTTCGGACTTTCTGGGTCCGTTAACTGTTTTCTTTCTTTTTTTTTTCTTTCTTTTCTTTCAAAAAATAGAACTCAAAAATGAACAAAAACCTTGATGATTAATAGTGGCAGGTCGAGTTACATTTAACAGCTAATAACACCGAGTATATATACGAAGAAAAATTCTGTTGATTCAGGGCATCTATCCAGTCGTAAGTCAGGTGGTCGGTCATTCCTTAGTTTGTTTTTTTTTTTTTTTTTTTTTAATGACCAATTTGTAACTGCCTTCTGACAAGGTTTAATGGTCACAAGTCATGCACCCGGTACTGAAAAATGTCCAGACAGACGTTATATCATTATTTCTATTACAAACCATTCGGAATCTATAAGCCACAGTTCTGTCGTTAACAGGAACAATAATTTCGACAACTCCATTTCTCGTCAAATTTTCACCCTTTTCTCTCTTTCATTCTTTTTTTTTTTTTTGTTCTTTGCTATCTAAGAATCCGTGTAGGTAATGGATATTCTACATCTAGATGTCATTTCCTTCGGACAATGAATGTCATTAGGCACGTGAGATTGAGACTATAAGATAACACAGCCACGTAACCTGCGCAGGTAGAATTGAGTCCCATTTCACCTTATTTCCTTTTACAAGTATTTTTTTTTTGTCGAAAATTTGGGGTTTATTATATTCGAACTTTTTACCTGAAGAGGTTTAAGGACAAGAACTTTATTGCAACGCAAAATAGATAAGGTTTGTTATCGTCGTTGGCGACTTATCTTGTTGAAAATTATCTACTGAACCTAAGAGTAGGAGATTTCTAATCAATCATTTTAAAAGTCAATTTTCTCTTAGTGATTTAAATTTTTTGTCGGCTACACCCTAGATAATAAATATCCGCTGTCGCGCCGTATCGCTCACGGAGTTTACGAATGCCGTCATAATCCAAGAACCATATAAATCGTCCCCAAAATTGCTCATAAAATGAATAACCATAAAAGGGTTTTAGATTATGAGTCTTGAACCTTGAACCTTGAACTTTGGAATAGAATTTTGTGATTTCGAATTGTTCAACCAAATTTCTGCGACATATGTTTTACGTTTTTTCATGATCTGTTGGGCAAGTTCTTGCGCGATGAAGAGGCGAGAGATTTTAGGGTCGCTGCCCCGAGAGTACATAAATTTTCGAACACTTTTTCTGTCTCGTCTTGTAATCTTAACGGTGACGTTTTACTTCATCGAGACAGTCAGTCCTTGGTTAGTTAAAAATCTTAATAATTCCAGGGTGTAATGCGTTTCGATGTTTCTCTACGAAAGAGAAATTTATTACACAGATTGCTTTGAGACCCATTCTGGTATAGATACACCTATCTTGTGTCCGGACTTAAGAAGGATGCAGTAAATACGCATTATACTAGCTTTCATTGTTAAAAAAAAAAAAAAGAAACCATTCTTTTTTTCACTTTTAACAAACGCTGATCCACTCGCTGCTTCAGGTAACGATCAGTATTATTACCTTGTTCTCTTTCACTACCATTCAAGACCATTTGTCCACAGGTTCATGTATGTCCCACGAAAGCTCGCAATCGTTTCTTCTTCTTGCCTCATCGTCGATTTTCTTTTTTTGTACAATTTATAAACAATGATTGTTCGCCGGAATATCCACCCCCCTGGTATTATTCTGTCCTCCTTAGCTGCAATATGCGATATAGACGAGTCTCATTACTTTCCATATAAATTGTCTAATTTATGAGTGTATGTATAGGTTCATTACAGTTCTGGTTACGTTGACAAATCTACATCGTTTCAAGCTGTGATACTTTCTTGGAAATATTTCCTTCCTAAAGTCCTCGCATGACCATTAGATATGATGTTGTAATAAAACTGAATTGTCTAGGTGTAATAAAAATCTAACATATCCTGTTCGTATATATATACGCAGATGGTGGTATCGGAATGAGTTCCGTATATACTATAATTGTAGACATTTGTACAAGATAGTGCATCCCTAAACTTTGTACGTTTATTATTATTCTGATGTGCTACACCTTTGACGGTGCAATAACTGAATAAATAAAGTGATGTGCACTCTATCACCGCAGGCTACCAATCTCCACTTTCTATTAGCGTATGTTATCAGATCTAGACTGAAAACCAATTTTACCAGATGGATTATTAAATCGTTCTGAGTATAAGCCAGATCTGCTGTTGTGGTATTAATAAGTTATGCGGGTGCATATACCTACATATCTGCGGCTAGTGAACTGTCATGTGAACTCTTAAAGATCTAGGTGACTATGTGAATCAGTATGGAAGGCTGAACGAATTCTTTCATTGTTTAGAGATGAAAGTAACAAGATGCAGTGAGGCATGCGATGTTACAATAGTAATTAGCCGATTAAAATCTCTTCGGTAACGTATGGGATTACAGGAAGGTCATTGCCCGGTCTCAGGCTACCATGGGACATTCCTCCTGAGAATCAGAAATGGGTATACAGTCGACAAAGCTATAGATGTATGTATGTAATACATGTGTATATTTTTACGGGTCTAGTAGGAATTTAACCTGGAAGAAAGGAGGAAAAACTAGAAGGGTATAAATTTGAGCTTGAAGAGGTCTCAAACTGTTTCGAATATATCGCATCGACTATAAGTATAGTTTTGCAGTAAATTTCAATTCCCATGCAAAGCTAGGGCATTTAGGAGTCCTAGGGTTCGGGTGGACGACCGCGAAGAGACTTTTACGATATAATTATACCGGAAGTATAGACCCTAAAACTCTGTAACAGATTTTATTCCCACCTGTACCTGTTCGTATTTTCAAAATACGTTTCGACTACAGGTGGGCTAACAACCAGCACTTTACCGTACGTAAGGACACGTGCTATGTCCGATGTTTCATAGGTATGTTAATTTAGATATATATATATATACACGTACGGTGAAAGAGTCCGTCGATGAAGGGAGGCTTCCAACAAGCCTACGAGACTTTATAGTCTCCTCCGTCATTACGGTGTAATTGTCTGCCGCTGTAGCGACTCGTTTACTTCTTACATCTGGACTCTCAAACGTTCGCCTAATTATACCTGAAATCACAGCGTCTAACAACTTTAGGTCAAATAGGAATTTACGAATGAATTATTAGATGTACGTGCGGGTATTCGAATTTTAGGAGTTCGGTAGACACCGACTATAAGAAATTGTCGAGAGATTTACCGAACAAGGATAAGACTAAAATTAACTCTTCTCTGGCGTATCCCAAGTATAAAGTAAAATAGATTTTCATTGAGCATTAAGGTACTTCAATTCAAAAGCTGCATCATATGCATATCACCATGTGCAATTTTATAAACCCGGCTCCTCTTTTATCGAGATCTCTTCAAGTTCCTACTGTTTCTGAGTACTTTAACATTGGCCAGACCCGCTTCTGTCTAAAGTGGCTCTGGCTCTTTGAGATTCTGAAGCACGTGGGTGATTACATTTTATTTACGTGTACCCCTTAGGGTGTGGAGTCCTGTTCTCTTCGCCTTGCTACAGCAACGTCACGCGTCGTCGGTCCTTGAACTCTGTATAATATTGCTTCGTACTTATCGTTTAGGGTACACAGAGCAGAACATTTATTCATAGCTACGTCGAAGGATGATCTATTTCTGACTTTTATAAACGATCATTCACTGGTATATCATCGTAGTCAATTCTCTCCGACATTTTTGCAATACAAAAATCGCAATATTTCCAATTTCTATACCATAAAGTACCACACGTTGTTCTCTACCCGCAGTTAGCTTGCGTCGTTGATATAGTATTACATTTGGTCATTTAGTAGTCCAATTTGACCTAGATATCGTTCACACGGTACATAAGGTGCCTTGAATCTATCCACGTCCTCGAAGAGATGCGATTCGACGCACCCATATGCAAAAGATCCGAATGACCACATTGTGCGATGGTATATCATCATCAGCTACACCCATTCCTTGCAGTAACTTCTCTTCTCTTTTCGCGGTATAATATATCCCATCTCTCACCGCCAAGCAGTTCTGTGGAACTTGGCGAAACCTAAACACTGTGATTAGGTACCGTTGCTCAACGATGGAAAAAGCAAGATATTCTTACTCCGATCACCTTTGGTGATAAAAAAAAATTTCAAATTTACATAGAATTGCAAGAGCCATAAGTTTTTCACTTATAGTATCATAAGTATGTAACATATCTGCATATCTAACAGACAGGAGTACATTTTTCTAGCACATAAGGAGGAGGTTTGGTAAACACGCCATAGGGGACCGCGATGAAGCCAGCAAAAATATGTAAGACGGCACACGACGCATGGCACATATGGCACATGGCACATGTTAGATGGCACATGACACATGTCTTGCTGGTATTTTTAGAGATCAAGAAAACAACAGATCAGATTGTTTTACTACCCTAAGGAACCGCAAAATATCCTCGACACTCTCGTTCGCCCATTTACCCTATCTGGTAACTTGTTAATAAATATACAGAGGCTCCCTATCCGTTGGTCACTTGACTGCGGTTTAAGCTTAAGAGATACATCTGCTGACTTGGGTTGAACTCAGGATCGACCTTGAACTCCACACCGAAGAATTTATCTCGCCTTCAGTACGAGAAAATAAAAGAATAACGAAAAAGGAGAGAAAAAAAAAAATATATCTTCTGACCCGCAGGTAGAAAATTACTTTTGCCGAATTAGTTAAGGATCTTTTAATTTACTGACCCGTTTCGCGATTGTAATAGTATAGGTGTATCTTAGTTTCTGACTCGTCGAAGATATATGGGTTACTTTTTATTCAGACTTTGAATAATGCCCTTTTTCAAATCTGGAACACGTTACTAATCATTTGCCCTTAACCAACTAGATAAGCCTGATTTGTTAGATTTTTTGTCCCAATCTAGACGGAATGATTAATTCAGAGTTATGTGTTTACAACATTTGCGTGACATCTCTATTAATCTTTCCTCAAAGTCTTGTTGGGTATTAGACTAAAGTTTATACTATATCCGTCATAGAAAACTAAATTAAACTTTGGTTTACATCGAAATGGAAATCAATTTCAACCGATTACCGAAGCAGGAAATAATGGAATCTGAATTATTCCAATTTTCAAATTCCTCCCCAAGTCTTACGACAATTTAACTCGTATACGAATGAGCGACTGCCATTCTAGTTCGGTAATGAATACCGCAATAATAAGTGCACGGCCGGGTCACACGCGTTGCGTACGTATAGATTCTACATCGAGTGAATAGGGTCGAGGGCCAGCTATACTATAGTGGTACTGGTAATGACACGTTTCTTAAGAATTTTGTTTAACCGTTAGCACACTCCAAGTACCTCTGCTAACCCCATGTAACCCTATACAGTTCTGTACGAGCTTAAGAGACCCTGCAACTCAGAATTCAATTGACCCCGTCAAAAGCGTAACTTAATAATGCTCTACGACGAATGCCTGACTGTCACTGTCGCTGTCGCTGCTGCTGCTAGCGCTCAGACTTCTCTCCACACACTTTCTTTTTTTGGCTAATACAATAGTAAAACATAGAATTTCGTCTCCGTTTGTAACGCTACTCTTCAGCGATCAAGAATAGAAAAAATAGTACTTTAGATCCTCTGTAATAGCTTTAGCAAAAATGAATGCCAATTAATAGCTAACTACTCCACTGTTTGACATATCGTGAAACGAATGGCTAAGTAGTCAGTTTATCAAAAAACTGATATGCATGCAAGATCTTTCAATCCGCACTTCCCGGAAATGATTTATACCCACATTTTTAATGATCAATTGACGAAACAACAAATCATGATGGATCTTTCTGATTCATTGTCTGCGGTCACTTCTACTTCTGTTGGAAGGATATAAGTGGTCTTGGCCAATGTCAGTTATATTTATCATACTTGACAGTGTCTTCACTTGCTCATATTGTAAGAAATAGGTATTGCAAGAAGTTTGAGTAACGGTTTTAAAATTTTCTTCGAAATATACTATTATCTGATAGAAAGTTGAAACGTTGATTTAGTCTATTAAACTAGCTGCGCGTTGCAAGCTTCGTCGCTGCAAGGGCGTAAAGTTTATCAGGTTACACCTTAGAGTGTAAGAGCTGAGCAATTAAGGCGTTGGTTGGTATGATTCAGCCGAAAGGCCACGTGGCGACAATGTGTTTACTCGTTTACAAGACTCCTCGAAAAACCGGCATAGTTACTTGCAGAGCTACAACTCGTAACTGTAGTAGGTACGCTCGTTGCAGCTGAGTTTATACAGCCAAATTTGTACACATACGTATAGTACCACTAATTAGCTCATTACTTGCAGCGTTATAGTTATGACTATATACATACTTCTCTTTCATGCACTTCAGCTCTATTTTCTTTAGTCAGCTGCTGCAGACGTATGGCGAAGTAGGGACTCCTATATCATAAGAAATCTAAATTGCATCGTTTACGAAGGAAAGAAACCAGAAAAGTAATTAACAAAATTTTGCTTACCAATTAATATAGGAGTGGGACGGACGTTAGTGATGCGGTAATGTACGAAGAGTTGCCTGCGGTAGGGAGCGTTCTACTACTATATGGTTGTAATCAGCTAACCGCTGACCAACGGGCTGCGTGAAACGCTAGAGAATAATAACGAGAGTTAATAAGTCGCGCACCAACCGCAAATTTATTAATGACTGACATCCGCTAAATCTAATTGTGTTGCTCTCGATTAAACCTCTTTACTATTTCTGCTCCTGTTACTCGTATTATTAATTACGTAATAGGAACTTGGTTTATTTTAGGTGAAAAAAAAAAAAGCCAATACTCGTTCTGCAATTCGAATTTCATTCAGTGCGAATTTTTACTCTCAGAATCAGCGCTTTTTCTTACACCTAGAGTTGATAGAGTGTCCGTTACGTAGTATACTTAATATGTGATCAATCTATAATCAAAGAAAATATATTGAGAACTATAAAAGCAGAGATTTGCCGAGACTCAATATCCGGCCACGCGTACCTTAAGTACTTATATCTAATAATTACTGCCTCTGCAGCCACCTAAACCACAAAAACGACACTTAAGATCTTTATTACCAGCAATGACGATAAAAATGGCTCCAGCATGGTCATAGAACCCGTCGTTGTGGTCGCGTGTAAAAAATAATGAAACTTGACGAGTTAATGGAAAGCCGCACAACCGCAAAAAATTGAGCCAAGTAATTCGATAATCAAGGCTCCGTATACTCTCATTTATCCACCGTATATCTTTAGATTAACAAGAAAATTGAATAATGTAAATGAATACCTGTACAATGATAATTGATCTGTCAGCACAAAACATGTTTAAACGCTTTTATCAAGGTAAAAAAACAATATTCAGCTGCGGACTGCTATATTCTCCGTTCGGTAAGACCCTAACAGCGAACCCTTCGTAGTTTTCGTACTTATTATTATAAAGGAACAAAAAATAATAATCTGTGGCTACTCAACATCGCTGGGTAGATACACATAGTTGAAAGATTTGTAGGCTCAGAAAGGGTAGCAGCAAATAACGTGTCACGAAACATCTCGTTAATTCTTTTTCGTATATTTCGATATGAATCATGGCTGTTTCTGTTGAAACCTTGTGAGGGTCCCTATACTTCACTAGTCAGCCCCCACATGTCTGATCAACTCATACTCGGCACATGTGGGTCTTTCAACTTAAAAGTTGTGAAAATTCAAAACTACAGAATACAGAAAATAACAAAACTGAATGAATATCGGACCGCGGTTACGTATTCTATATATTCTTGTGACGCCATATACGAGAACGATATACCTTTGAAAAAAGTGCCGTTCTCTTCGTTGACTCTCCTGTCTCAAATCAAAAATATACTGTCAGTAATTATCTTCATTACTATTTAGTACCACTGATCTCTAGAGATCAGTGTTCAGTATCGCCCGCGGTCCTTAGTTTGAAAAACACTGATATTCTATTCTTCGCGCGCTATAGAAATAGCCGCTATATGATCAGTAGATTCATTGCGCATGCGCAATTGTCATCAATCGCCTCAAGTTTCGAAGTAGTATGACCAGTTCCACAGTTGTCACGCGACACTCGGATGATCTGGTGTATCACACCGCATGTCATGCCGCGGGAGGTGCTCTCCTATTCCACTTTCGCACATAGTTTATAAATAACAAATCTGACAGTCAGAATCCGCCAAGGTTCATTACTGCTATTAGTAAAACGTGTCACAGTTCAGTTTGCCGAAACTTAAGTGAAATCCTCATTTCGCACTTTGCGTATCAATAATCAATCATGGGCGGGTCGGATGACAATAACGGTAATAAAGATGCGGCGCGAAAGTTCCTGTTGCAAAATGTGCGCAGACGCCACAAGTACGGCGTGAGTAAGTGGCAACCTGTCAACGTCAATTATCAAAGTCTGTTTGAAGTGTGTATGCATACCAATGCACATCTATGCAGACACACTCTTTGCAAAACAAGTTCCCATCCGGAAGTATTCAAAACAATGCGATAAGAAATGGGATTCCCATGATTCTTTAAACAAGCATCTATCTCATCCTATTTCGTTTTCCCCCTTAACTTTTCTCATGTATTGATTTCTGAACCTTTTTCACATTACAGTGGTCGTATTCATGGGTGTGATAGAACTCGGATACTTACCTCATCAACAAATTGGTTTCTACTGCAATGATCCAAGAATATCATTTCCATTCACCGGAGATACAATATCAATCAGCGTTCTACTGGGAGGAAGTGTCCTCATACCCTTATTGGTGGTAAGTTCTTGTATCCATTATCATATTTAAATGTGATAATAACTACCCAAATATCCAGAAAAGTCATAGTCACAAACAATCTGTTTTACAAGTAAGACTTAAATAACTTCAAAAATTTCTTTCGTTTAAGATGTGGGCAGCGGAATGGACGTGCCATAAGGCTGACAGCTACAGAAGCTCAAGACAAGGATGTACAGGGACTAGATGGAAGCAGATATGGTCATGGTACGGTCATTACACGATAGGGATTGTGGCTGTGACCTGCATATGTGACTTTGCAAAGATTTTAATCGGTGCACCGAGACCCCATTTCCTCAAGACTTGTCAGCCACGAGAATGGGAGAACTGTACAGATGGGTAAGTCTCTTCTTCATGTATTGATTCCTGCTTTATAACGATTCTTAGTTTACTGATAGCAAGGAATAGTAATTTGAAACTTCATCTCTAATTACAATATGTAAACTTTTCTTTCACAGATATGTCCAGTCTTACACATGCACCAACACAGAACATCCTTTCTGGTTTGTGATGGATTCCAGCAAGTCCTTCCCTTCAGGACATTCGGCTCTGTCGATGTTCACTTCAATTTATCTGATAGTGAGTTTGGCTTTGCAGTTATGTCTCAATGTATAGCCATTCGAGAGAAAATTCTATAATTCATTCATTGTTTACAGTGGTACATCCAGAATCGTCTTCCCCGAAGAGTGACCACAACTCTTTTTAAGCCGTGGATGCAGTGTATAATTCTTTGTTGGGGAATCGTTTGTTCGTTAACAAGAATAACGGACCACAGACATCACTGGTGGGATGTTCTTGCTGGGATTTTTATAGGAATAATTGCTAGCATCTACTGCGTAAGAGTAAACTGCAAAGGATTTATTCTTAGGGATGTAGGAACAGCGTGGCCACATAGTGATCCTGTTGAGAACGGGCGTCACGGGTACGACAATCAAAGACATCAAAGTGTTAGGAAATTGTTAAGCAACACTAGTGTAGAAAATCGAGAAATGAGCGATATAGTACCGACGTGGAAAGAGTAAATCGAAATTTATTGACGTCCAGTCATCAAGATGAAATCGTAAATTATTGTAATTATTGTTATCGTTGTTAAATGTGTGTGAATGAGTCTGTTAGTATGTTACAGTATACATGTGTACCCGTATTTTAATGTTAAGGAACAGATGGACATACGTGTTTATACACCGTGATTTAAAACTCGTGTGCGTTATGTAAAATGCACGCTATGCCACCGTGACTGTATGTGTTTTGCCTTGGGTACACATTTTTCGTGAGTCTGGTTATAAGGTATCTATGTGCCACATGCACACGAGCGAGTCAATATTAGGTATGAAAGTATAATGTTAATTTAATGAATTCCTTGCGAGTTTGTTCCACCATGGAACCTCGTATCAACCAAGTTGAACTTTTATCAGCAATGCTCACATGCGTTTGTTGCATCAATCGATCAATATACTATACTCTTTAAAATGCATCACACAGCTAGTGATTTGTAAATACTTATATAAACAATAATGTCACCGATTAATTTATGTTACAGTATAATTATATTTTTAAGCAATAAACTTTTGGTAAACAGTATTTTTAATAATTAATTTTGAAACTAGAGCTATTATTTTATTACTGTATATAAATAATATTATACATGGGTTTACCATAAATATACTATAAATATAAATCGACGAACGTTCTATTATTTATGACCCTTTAAACTTTTATCAAACATCATTATTACTTCGGAATAGATAATTATTAATTATGATTTAAAAATAGTTCAACTTCACTCTAGTCAGTCATGAAATGTGACATTCACAATTGAACTTCATATAAACAAAACTACGGTCACGTATGCAGACTGCAGAAATTTGTTCTTTTTCTTTCTCATTATGTAATATAGCTTCTCTTGGAATTAGAAATTTTTAATTTTATTTACTAGCTGCGTCTCAACTAGACAATATGCTGCAAAATAAATATGAATCCGGAGATGCTTATGGGATTAAAAATGAAAATGAAGTTATGAAAATTGGTAGCAACCAAGAGCTGCGAAAGGGAATGCGAGATTGCAAATGTGATGAACCTTCCCAATATTACAAGTGAAATTTTTTATTCATATCTTCCCTCGCATAGATTACGGAAGTTTTTAGTCATTATCATGCCGTTTCATCTGTGTGCCGGATTCAGCATCAGATTCTAACGTATTAGAATTCTATATTATATAAAAATATAAGTCACAGAGATAAATATTGTCTGTCTTCATTCTAAAGCACGAACTTGGAAAGTCACGACATAGTATCTCACTGCTCCCAAAAGTTGCAACGTGCACAGCTTCCGGAGAAAATTGTTGCCAAGAACCTGGATTCTCCAAGGAATAAAACGTGCTCTGTAGAAGCAGAAGCTAAGAAAGAACAACACAGTTTTTTACCACCTCAAGGAATGGATACTGGTTTGTTAAAACGATCTGTCGCATTCTTACGAAACAACATTAAAAATTTGATTGGAAGATCCGTTTACTAAGAAACATGTTGAATATTTTTAAATGTTATCAAAGAGCAGAAACAGATTTTGATTATAACTATAGATGGTAGGATTCAGCTAACAAATAATAGTTCATATCGGTTCTTAATGATTTCTTAATGCTGCATACTGGATCTTGCAGGCCAATATCCAAGAGCTTTATTTTATCAATATTATCCAAATCGAAGCGAGGTCTACACCTTCGATTTACTTCCTCTGCCTTTCATGGATAGACTGAGATACCATGAAATGCATGCTCTATCGATGGACAATGAAGATGTTAAGGAAAAATGGAAAGAATTTTTATACAAATTGCCAAACAGCGAATTCCAATTAGTACCAGCCTATCCAGATGAAAAGTGAGTCATTGCAGCTTCATCAGATGCGAAAAAACTTCATGATTCACTGTTTACGTTTGCTATCGTGAATGATATGGTAGTATTTCTAGATAAAGATAGAATCTGGGAAAGGGCTGTTTCATAATTTTTAAAGACGAGTGAATCATCGTTTATTTGTACAGATTCTGGCGTTGGAGAGGATACTTGAAATATGCACCTGACGAAAATAAAAATGAATTCAGATACAAGATGCAAGCTGGGCCCAAATATGATGCCGTGGGACGTTTACCCATCACAGGTGAAGATTTGAAAATATTTCGAGACATAGGAACGAAACCAAAACCAAACTTGAAATATATTCCGAAGAAGCGTTGAGATATGAAAATAAAAATTAATCTAACGTTTCCATTAATTTGTTAAGAATTCTTGTGATGGCAAACAAAAATAGACAAAAATAATCCACGTTTTAATTATTTGACATTCAATATACGCTATAGCTATGTAATTCTTGTTGCTAAAATACTCACTGATTGAATAAATCAATCTAGTCAAATTGATAGTTTCTATATATCTCGTGGAACAAATCCCTACAATTTATTTTCACGTTAAGTTTTGCACAAAGTAAAAATACTCCTGATAATTTTCGGTGAAGACTGTATATTTCCTCAGGTGGTGGGCATAATCTGTGACTCAGTATCGTAGGTACAAGGGTCTGAATTCTGCAATACAGAAGTTTGAGTTATAATAATTAAGTAGCTCTTTGTCAAAATAGAAGAAAGAACCATGTAGTATGTTTATAGTTATAAGCCAATAACAACATTAAAATGCATGCATTTGAATCTGAGTAGTATCTTACGACTTTTCAGTGTTTCTAAGTTACCTTTTAGTAACGTCTTGCCCACCAAAGTCGAAATATTCGTGATGCTTGTCGAAAACTTGTCCCAAAATCATTACAGCATCTACATGAGCTTCATCCATGACCTGAAATTGTATATCGATTGATTGTAAACGGACATCAATTCAAATGATCTTAGACCGTAAAAATAATTTATCTGAAATCACTGATATCTATCAATACTTTCAAATTTTCACTCTCAACATTTCCTCCAAATTCAAAAAAAGTTCTTCTGAAGTCTACCAATGATTTTAAAAAGATTATTTCCTAGGTACATATGTATCCTTCACTGATTAACATTGGCATACTTTAGACTCATATCCAGTTAGGAATCCCATTTCACGAGACAATCTCAAGACCTTGCCTCGGTCACCTTCGCTCGCACCTTTTATTATTTCAATGTATTTATCCATGAATTTTTTATCATAAGCCCTACAAGCACCAAAATCCAGTAACATGAGCTAAAACAAAAGTATTTACCACGTTACGTTGTATTCAGTAATCACAAACACCTTATCCATCCATTCCATTGCAAAATGATTGAGATAAATCATTGATATAATAGCTGTAAAATGTTCACACCTGTTTAGTTTCAGAATTATAGAAGAAATTTGCCCAGTTTGGATCCGTTTGCATGTAACGAAAGACGAATAATTCAAGCAGACAAAGACGCATCACCATCTTGCAAATATGTTCTCTAGTCTCTTGGTCCATATCCGCACATTTGTCGACTGGCACACCGTCGATCAATTCAGTAGTAAAGATTTGTTTTGTGCTAAATTCGTCTACGGAAAGATATTGCATTGAGATATAACAGGCAAAGGTGTGTGAATATAGTAGCATGTTCTTATTATAGTCAAGAACTTGAAGATCTTCGATTAATTTAACTGATCAGTTTGAATCGCATTACCGATAACTTTGGGGACGTAGTAATCCTTATATGGAGAAATTAGCTCTTTGTACTTTTTCGTGCATTCAGCTTCTCTGATATAATCCACTTCCCAAGAAAGTTCTCTTTTGGCTACCTCGACTACATTGTCAATAAACATTCCCTCTGGAAATATGTTCCATATCTGAAACGGTTGATTAACATTCAGGGGTCCAATCAGCTCAATCATATTGTGAGAATTCGTTGATACCGTACCTTAAGCACGCCAACTAAATTATCTATATCACTTTGGATGCCCTCGGCAACACCTGGATACTGGATTTTCATTGCTACTAGAGTTCCGTCCAACAGAGTGGCGAGATGTACCTGACCTGGAAGATTCCTATTGTTAATTTTTCAATAACCAGACCAGGTGGATTTGAATATTAAAGTTTTACCAATAGATGCGGCGGCGAACGGTTTACTCTCAAAATTGGAAAACTTATTTCTCCAATCAGATCCCAGCTCATTACTCAGTACTTTCTGAAATACGTATCTTATGTTATTTTTAATAAGGTGAAACAATCTCTGATGTAGAAGATATCCACAAAATGTGTAATACCTCGACTTGCCACGTTGGCATGAAGTCTGCACTCTGCCTGACCCTTTCAAAGGCCTTTTGTAATTCAGGACTTATAATGCTGTTGTCTTGGATGCTCAAAATCTGGCCTATTTTTAGTCCAGCGCCTGGAGAAAGTTGTTGAATATTCAATCTATATAAAACGGCATTGGGCTCGTCTCTTCAACTACGATAGTTACAAAAGTGTTAATCATAAGGAAACAAGGTCTCTGAACAAACCTCTAACTTTACATAGCGTAGAAACAATTCTCTCAGTGTTAGCCTTGGTGAGAAACATGCTGTCCAAAGACTGCGATACAGTTTGTTCCTTGAGTCCTAAAGTACGCCGTGTATACTCAGCCATGGTTCCTATTCCCAGCCCGATACCCAGGGTTCCAAAACTAACGACACGCTGCAATCTAGTGGATGGAACTTTCCGCTGTCTTGCGTTTGCCGAGAGCTTCAACAACAATTCAATTATACAAGAGTAAGACTTTGAGTAGCAATACGAAGTCATGATAAACAATGCTTCCAACTTTGACTCACAGTTTGTCTAGGCCTAACAGAAGGCATCGAAGCACGAACTTGTTGGTTTGATTCATTCATCTTATTCTCATCAGCTGCTTTTGTATCCGCAGTTTGACTAGCTCCTATATTTCTCTCTGCTTTAATTTTATTAATATTTTCCTCATGTTCAAGTTCCAGTTTTCTCAACAACTCTTTATCTTTGTTGGACAATTCTATCTTTGGAATTGCTTTCCCGGAAGTAGCGATAGTCTCTATCTTCTCCTTAACACTAGCAAACTTTGTCGGTATTATCCGAGCTTCTGTTCCCTTTGCCACATCGTTACCTCCAGTATATGTCTCACTTTTGTTAACAACCTCGGCTTCAGCTTCTGCCGGACGGCTCGATGTACTTTTACTATAATTCTGCTGGTCAGAAGCATCCCGGAATCCTGATGCTTCACTTACTTTAAACGTTACGTATCGTGTTATGCCTGTACCAAGCATCGACATACGCTCCAAGGTCTCCTTCATGCTCGCAGTCACATCACCCTATTGAATAGTTGATTAGATATAAGGATTTCTTTCAAATTTATGGAAAATCAAATCATAAGAAATGAGGAGTGTTTGTTATCGAAATTCCTGGTGTTGATAGAGTCTGGGGGAATCCAGCGAGGGTTGAAATGGTGATCAATAATTCTTGATCCGGGTTTCGGGAGGAAAATAATGGGTGCTAGTGGTTTTAAGATCGTTTTTGAAACTTACAGGAGCCTTACTTGGATTTATGTTGCCCAACTGATTTCCTACCGCCTTAAGACCATCTTCGGCTAAGTTTTTAAGACTCGAGTGAGTTACGGCCTGTTTTATGCAGTCTTCTTGGATCTTTAATGCAGCGTTAGCGACGGCTTGAGCTCCACGAACAACGCCAAGTAAATCTGAGACCCATGGACGTGCCATTTCTATCTTGGGGAAAAAGCTCTGTTTATCAACAAAACTGTAAGACGATGTATCGAAGATGTTTTTACTTTTGAGAATGTGATAATTGTTTGAAATTTTTTACTAGGAATTGAACGTGTTGATGTGGAGTCAGTGAAATTATTAGATTAATTTAATATTGAAGATACTGACGACGTTGCATCAGATATAAATATGAATAATTTGTGATTAAAGTTCGAACTTTAGAAAGGTAAAGAGTTGAATTGAGAAGAAATTAAACCATTATGAAGCGTGGTTATGTTACCTGTTAGATACTGTGATATAAAATACTGATTTTCGATGCTTGTGATTATGTATTCCCCAGTTAATGCGACGCACTGCGAATTACGAAATACTGAAAATAACTAAATTCGATGCCCGTGAAACCCGTGAAGGCCACGCGTGCCGTATCTCGAGGTTATGTAAGCGAGGTGATACAGACATGTCAAATTACGGATAGTGTGCGGGATATATGCAACCCGCATGTCATTCATGTGATTTCTGACTTGAGATTGCCTGTAATAAGACGCGTATATTTCTTTTCTCGCCCAGTGCTCAGTTCATTGTGGTCACCCAATTGTTTGACCACTGCGATAGAGTCGTAGTTGCAGCTATTTGACAGAAAATTCTTTCACTATGCGAATATATTTGATAGAATTTTTTTAACATCCTCCTATTCATCTACGGTATGAATGACAAAAATGGCAGCAAAATATTCATCCATGCCCGAACAAATTCAGAGACCAACAAAACAGCTTCTGTTACACAGACACCGACGAGAAATGCGCAAATTAAAGGTACAACGTGACGCGCTGGAATTTTGCTTTACTTAAATGCCAGAAAATTCTGAAATAAACAGCTCAATTCCTCTTACGAAATTCTCCCTCCGTTGGTATTTCAATATATACTGTTCCACTTTGAGACTCCCTATGATATTCAGGCAATGTACACGTCTGCCAGTATTCAAAGGAGGCTCATTCAAGATCACAGACTAATGATAATATCCAAGATGCGCAAGGTAAGGAGACGCTTTGTCGTCGCTCTCATTCGTCTGAACCAAGACACAGCTCGAAATTAGAAACAGGAACTGCAGGACAATCGGTAGAACCGCAATACAAGAAACCAGAATGGTTGGACTGCTTTGTGCAGGGATGCAAGAAGGAGAGTTGCTTTGATGGGGTGGGTTTGTGTAAGTATTCTCAAGACCTCAATAAGCCCATAATTATCGTCTGTATTTCTACCCCTTTCAAATAACAACGTCTAAGAATAAAGACTAATATCGCTGAAGGGAGTCACAACACTTTTTTACTTCGAGAATCATTGGACTAAAACAGTGATGGACGAAAACAGTACACCGAAGAATTATTTAACAAAATCCATGAATGATTTTTGCAATTCATGAACTGGAAATGCGTTATGAATCCTTCAGTGGTCGCGAGCGCCTAAAACTAGATCACCCACTGTTCGCCTCTGTGCAGTTGGCTGCCTAAGTGCAAGCGCTAGCGCTACTTTTCAAATCACCTATATCTCGCAAATAAAGTATAAATTGTGAGCCTTCGTAGTGCCAATCGAGTACCCGAGTCCAGGTAAACCCTGTGTGCCAGAATATGTGCATCCCCGCCTACCCACAGATTGGAGTCGCAGACCCCAACTTCCAGAGCCACCAGAAATGCTGTGTACTTTAAAGCAAGGAATTAGGCATCCTCTACAGGTGTGGTATAACGTTTATGAACATGTTTTGTAATTGTTTAAGGTTTGTCAAGTGAAGAATGGCATTCTTCAATTCGTGATAATTGATTAACTGTTCATTTTCTATATCAGATAACGCAGCGTAAAAAAGAGATGCAGACACAGTTGGACAAGCTGACGGATGAGCATCAATCTTTCGCCTTTCCACCAGGCACTAAACCATTTCTCGACAATGTTTATTATTCTACAGATCCTGCATCTAATATCGTGGAAAATTATGACCTTATTTGTAGAGACATTCGTATGCAGCAATTTCTTGAATGTTCTACCAGGCAATCTCTCCTTGCCTTCAATACAGACAAGTACAAATTCTTCAGAGAACGACTTCCTATGCCACAAAAACGTGTTCTAAACATACCTGGCAATAGGTGAGATTCATGAAAAGGGTATGAAGTGAATAAAGGCATTTGTCACAGTTTATAGACTTCATTATTTACAACTTTAAACTAGATGTGGTGTACTTTATTCTAATGTGAAATAATGACAATTTTTTATGAACATTGAGCTTTTTTTTCAACAATTAAAATTACTGGAGCGATTCGAATTTCAAATCTCCAATTTCCTTCACAGAACAATACATTGGCATAACTGGATAATCCGACCGTTGCATACAACATACAGTGAGTCGTGGCGTAAGGATATCAAAATTCCTGACAACTGGTTCAGTCCTGCACCTTCCCACATTTGTTAATCTTTTTTGGCAAAGATTTCTCATTTAGTAGTAGTGTTTAAAATTTTTTGATAATAATTATGTTTGCGAGCTATATAAATTTTATAGCACATATACTCATGTATAATACTAATGAACGATATGTAACTAAGTTGCGTAAATTCATTATCATGTAATATATAAAAATTATACAAAGCTTGAATAGAGTTTATTTTTAATATCTACGAGGCTTGGAGGTGTTTGGTTTCAACTGGATTTTTTTAAATCCATGATCAGAGACTAGAGGCAAATTGCGTTCACCTCTCAAAATTTGCCATCCATATCTTGGCAATTCAGTGATTAATTAAAATGACTAATATATAGTTACTCACGACTATTCTATCATTAAACTAATTCTAAGTGTTGCTAAAACATTGAATTTAAAGTTTTGTATCAATTTGAACTTTGTACTAAAGAAATAAAACAGCCCAAGATCATTTTGATTGCACAAAAAAAATACTTAGTTCTAAATTGTAAAAACCTTATTGCACAACATCCCATTATGATGAATAACCATCGACTTATAAACTATAGCAGTACAGTGTATACAAATTAAAACTATATGTATAGAATAACACCTTGCAATATTATAGCACAACTCCCGACATTGAAATAAAATTTTCTATATAGGAAGACAGTATTTGTCACAACATAAACAGAAATCAACACTTATTTGCTACATTTTTTCGACAATTCAAACATAATATACTATAAAATATAGGTATGTCACAATACTGTATGGCAATATGTGGAGGAATACAGAGACAGCCTAAGCGAATCATTTTTCATGAGGAATTAGTAAGATTTGAGGGAATGTTGGCTGGGAATAACTAATTCCCTGAATATTTAACGAGGAATTAGTCTAAAAATTGGCAGCGATTTACCTAATACTATTTTTCAATTATAGAAAATCTTCTGTCGATGTTACTGTCGCTTCTATCAGCAAACCGAAGTCCAATTCTGTTAGACTAGCTGAAAAATGAACACACATTAACATCAACCAATCGAAAAGTCTTTATAATCTGATTTCCTTTGCAATTTTTGATTCAATCATTTTTTTGCGCTGAAGCTATCAAGTATCATGATAATTATCACAGGTATAAAGACTGACAAATGCTTGAACAGTAGTTTCTGAAAGAATACCAATTAGTAAGACGGAAATATTCCATGCCTACCTTTCGCAGTTAGCAAATCAAGGAACGTGTCCAACGGTGAGAGCCGATCTGCTGATGGAAAAGCTGCCAATCCTTAAAAAGGGTCAAGCAAATGTTAGGAGACTTGTTGAACAGTGCAGGCTGTCCGAAGTAATACAATGCAATTCATTTGGGATTGAATATCAAATTTCAGAAATGATGATCGAAATTTCACATCATTTGATGTAAGAGATTAGTTTTGTTAGTAAGTTGTTACTACAACAAGATCTCTTTATCACCTACCATTATGATTCATGTGATGCTGGGATATTCTCCCACGACATTGACTGAGTTCCCCAGATAATATGTTAGTTGAATGTTCTCGAGCTCGTAACATCAAACTAACAGGATGTAACCACTGATTAAGCAGTCTTTTTGCTCTAGATCTCGGCAGTAACGATAGCAAGCCTAATTTTCTACAGACTCCGTCTTTAGTGTCACCTGAATCTTGAGGTATTCATGGTGTTATTATAGTTAATAGCGAAAATAACGAAGAATGGTTAATCAACGATGGTAAAATGATGACAAATCATAGAATTAAGAAGAAATGAACAATCAGCAATGAAAACGCGTTGAAAGCCTTCTAAAAATCCGATCAAGGCAATAATAATTAATTTCCTACGGATTCTAAGCTCTATGTATTAAACTCTTTCAAACTATGTTGTTGAACATATGCAAATATCCAAAGATACTTACCAGCCATTATTACTTTCATCACATCAACTTGCAGCTCGAATACATTTCGTTGAACGTACTGCAAAAACGTTGGATACTTCAGGCTCCGATACCCCAAGTAAGTGAAGAAAGACGTGAATCCTTGGGGTAATGGAAATGCAGTGCTTTCTATTGCGTAGCGGTACCGTTCCAATAAAGTGAACAATAAAGAACGTCTTGATTCATCAAGCTGGTCACTGAAACATTGTTTAAAAATGTTATACCTTGACGTCTCCCTTTGTAACTGCGTTCCAAATTTTAACTCTATCCCATAAGTAAACGGCCCCTCAAGGTATCTTACATAAGAACGAATCCACGCTCTTGTTCAGTTTTGGGGTCGACGTTAGAGGCTCGACAAATCATCTGACAAAGACAGCGAGATGTTTCTAACTGAGCAGCTACATGTCTGGTTGCCATCGCGTGCAAATGTAGAGGTGTACAAATTCCTTGTAATCGCATTGTCGACGTCTGGGTTCCATGTTTCAGAAGGTGCATAGAAAGTTCGCGCAAATTCACAGATACAACATGCTCCTGTTTAGAAGCTGTGCAACTTTCCATCTCGACAAACGGTAAATTAAAATCCAACATTTTGTTGTTTCCTCGACAGCCCATCAGTTCTCCTAAGGAAGCCGCGGTCACCACTAATCTGGGAGTATATCAGATTATTGGATATAGGTTTCACGCTTATACAATTATTCACATAAAAATAATTCGAGTATAAAAATGATGATTGAACAGAAACTAGTTTTCAACTCACCCTCCGCTAGGCGACATAGGTGTGCTAGATCTGGAGAGTGCTTCCGGCTGATAACAGGCCAAAGAAACCATGAGCTTTTCAGCGACTTGACTCGGCTTGAATCTTGGCTTATCTCCATTACATCTACCAAGTTGATCCCAAAGTTTTGTCCATAGATCGCTGCAGTACGGAACTAGCCGTTGTTGCGGAGACAAGAGCATGACAGAAGTATTCCATAATTTCTCATGACTTAGGGTAACGAATAAATCGTTTACCTTTACCTCTGTTGTGGCGGTATTTTGCACGCTTGTAAAAGGCAGTAAAGATACAAGCTGTTGCGCATCTGGAGGTAAATTCTTCTGCACAGCTGCGTAAGACCCGGATATTAAAATTTCTTCTAAAATTCTAGCGACACTCAACAGTCTCGGCTTTTCAGCTGTTATAGAAACTAGCTCCATAACTACTTCAGGATCGTTACGATGAATTAGAAAATAGTGAAGTATCCCAAGGCGTACGTCGACCGATGTTTCTTTGCGGAAAACATCGATCAAGAAGTCTGCTGTTACAGTAAGAGGAACCAGATCCAATGTTGGAAGATCAACGGTCAACGGATTGGAATTTGAGTTCACCAAAGCACCACAGTTTTCCATGTTCACAGAGCTTCCCGTTTTTCCGTTACTAGCAGCAGTACGGCTCTCCCCAGACCTAGTACTTCGTGACTTCTCAATATTGTTGTTATTACTGTTATTTCCGTTCTGATTATTGCTCAGGTCTAGGAGAGGTACTAAATAGGAAGAGTGCAGCGGTACACAAGTAAGAGGACTAGCCAGGATATGACAGCATGGTTCGTGCGTTACCCCGATTTCCAACAAGTGGGTAAAAGCTCCTTGCACAAATACGATCATGTGGTGATCCCCGTATATGGCGAAGGTTGGCCTCATGAGTTTAGCACGAACCCAAGGGACTCCAGGTACTACGCAATGGATAACACAACTGTGATGCAGAACAGTAACAGAATATGCAAAATGCACCGTATCACTGTCCGATAGACAACCGTCGTCTATCGGATCCTTCAAGTGACTTTCAGGACGATAAAGATAATGGTGGCATATGCACACCATCCCTTTTGGATCTGAAACTACAATTAGGTCTAAAGAACAGTCGTGGACTCGCAACGGAATCACATCATCCTCGTACGTTCCGCAGTGATCGCTTCCAGGCAGTTGAGGTAAGTTCAACGGTATATTCAGCTGAAATAGAGAGAAGGTAAGATTGTTAGAGCCGGGAGAAGCGATAGTGCAAAAAAGCCCATCAACTCACGACTGTTTCGTGGGGTAAATCGTCGTGAAACTGAAGTCCGCTCAATGTTGGACAAGATCCAGGTGTTTTTGGTTGACTATCGCTGGCTTCTTCGGTTACTAGGCTTGTCGGAGATCTGCGATGATGTATGTGGTATAAAACTTGGTTTACAGAGTCCCATTGAGCCCAGATAAACGTTCTGACTAGGGACTCTGTCTTCAATTCTTTCACAGGACTCAATCCATCCTCAGATATTTCAAAGTAGGCTGTGTACAGCGTTACAGCTGTAAAAAATAACGAATTGTAAGTTATAAAACTTTCGAGTAAAACATATTCACTCGACTTACATTCCTGATGAATGAGGACTAAGAATTTGTCCGATTCTCTTTGCGGACGTTCTTTGTACAGGAATTGAATACGCGCTTGTTTACTTCTTTCGAGGTCTAAATTCCGGATCTTTTTATCATCTGAGGAAAGTTCTATCACATATACTCTATAAACCTCTAAAGTATCGGTCAACGGTGATCTTTCATTATTATCTGCATCACCGTCATCTTCTGTCTTTTGATTATCGACTATAACACTGGACTTTGTAACGTATCCTAGCAGTGTGTGAGACTGATTTATAGTCGCTTGAACGACGTTCAATACTTGGGAGAACTCGTAGATTGTCTGGAAATATGAGTCATTCTTTTAATAATAAAATACAGTGAAGTAAGTGAATGTAAACATTTCTGTGCATATTGGACCTGCAAGTTATCTGTGCCTCTGTCGTAATGTCCGATTACGGAATATGACCGCATTGGCTCGTCTTCTTGATAACTTTCTTCTATCCATCCGACGATAAGCGATCCATCCTTTTCCTGACCCAGTAGTTTCCATTGTTCAGCTGTAATGAATCTTATAGATCAATTTGAAATTCAAATTCGTCAATGTATGCCGCGGAAATTTGGATGCGCGCGCATCAACGATCACATGACACACGTGGGTTCGACGATAAGTAGAGGGTAAAAAAAAAAAAGAAATGCGAACAGACGTCAATAATTTGTTTATACCACATGTCAAAATATTTTAGATCGATAATTTACGGTTGGATATAATTTTGCGTATTGTAACAGACGAATAGCGTCTGAAAATTTGTCAAGATATGAACATAATATGCTGTTGATGATTTTTTCTTTTTTCACGAGATGTTAGAACGTAGAAATTTAAAGGGTTGATGAAATGGAATTATTACACTTATACACACACATACCTTTGACCGCTTTATCCTGTAGAAAAGAACAAAGCTTAGCGGCCAGATTGTCCGCCATGCCCGTGGACTTAGAATTAATTAGTGCGTGCGATTATTGAGCCGATAGTTTGCGGAAATCTAGTCTAGAGATAACAGTTAAATATCAAATAGCTAACCCCACTAAACCCTTGGGTAAATATTTATCGGTTTCGACTTTCGCGATTGTTATAGGTAATAGCCAGGCGCACGCGCCGAAATTCGGAACGGATTTCAACGAAGTATACCGACGGAGATGAAAAATTGCGCGAAATAATACTAACACGTGTTAAGGTTTTGAAGTGTATTTCATGATCGTTGATCGAAAGAGTAACATAACCTCGAAACCGTACGTAATCGTCGATTTAAATATTAATATAACGGAAATAATTAACTCCTTATCTTATGTATTTAAAAGTACGTCTTAATTATATCTGCAAAATAAATCGGGATCTAGAATGTCCGAGGTATTAAAATCCTTGAAAAATTTAACCATGAAAAATCACGAGGGAAATTCACCGAACGGATCTAATAGCCGGGAGTTAATTAACCCCGAAAATCATGAAGCTAAATTGAACTTTGTTCTCGCTGCCGAAGAGGCCGTATCTTTAGAAAAAAATTATATCCTTGGGATATGCGCGACCAGGTACGAAACGAGTTATGCAATATTCCGTCACGTATTTATAATCGTATTTTACAGCGATCCAGAATTCAGGATAGGAACTGCTCTCTCAGACTATTCCTGCAATGTTTATACAGTCGGAGAAACCCTGACCAAAATTGCCACTCTGAAAGGCAATGAAGCCTCAATTGTCGGAATTAGGTTCAGTCCAACTCACCCAAATCTTTTTTATTGTGCCTCTAGCGACGGCTACATTATGCTATATGATTTACGCGCTAAGGGAAGGATGGTGACGCAATTTAAAGGTAGCTTAAAACTCCGTTTCTATCACGAACCAAATAATGATTATAGATTCTCAAAGATCTTTTGAGCAATAGAAAATCATTCTAGCTGACGATCCGGGAGATCATGGGAAAGTGAAGAATCTTGCAAGTTTTGATATCGGACCAGACGAGAGAGCTATGGCTGGAGGAACGGAGCTGATAGACGGTGATTCGTTCATTTTGTTTTGGGACACTAGGTATTCTACGAGCAAAACTCACGGAAAAAAGACGTTGCTAGGTGGATATTGGGAGTCTCATACCGACGATGTTACCACTCTAGCATTTCATCCGACTAGAAGAGATTTACTGGCTTCTGGAAGCACCGACGGACTTATTAATATCTTTGACTTGACTCAGACCACTGAAGACGAGGCGCTTATGCATTCTCTAAATACTGAATCTTCGGTCGTTAGTTTCAACCCTCATATTATATTCAATTTCGAGAATTGCTTTGGGAGTATAACTTCAAATTTTTCTTCAATTTTATACATAGGATAGAATCGGTTGGATCGGAGATGAAAAACTATGGTGCGGAACACATACGCATACTCTACAGCTTTGGGAGTGTGAAGGTGCTGCTCCTTACGCAAGATTTGACCGAGAAACACTGGCGAGTAGTCAGGTGAATTTAAATCTTTATTGTAATACGAGTCGAGCATTTCTTCGAAAGCTAAACAATGTATTAATGATCTGAAAGATTAGGAGGTAAAATGGATTTTTATTTCTTAGAACGAGGATCCGGAGAATTGTTATCTGGTAAGAATGCACACCGAATCTTCTACAGGGAGAAATTTTTTAGTAGCTGGTTGCAGTGCTAGTAAACGGTATAAACTTGAAACCTTAAACAGATTATAGCCGCTATCTAGTACTATATACACTTTTCTTTATTCTATTTTTTAATTAATCACACAGAGAAAGCTTGAGATGTCTTACAGCGAGAGACAACAAACTGGATGTATGCTGTGTGATGTCAGAGAATAAACAAATCGTTAGAGATAGCTGGTTTCAAGAAAAGGTATCTTCAATCACGATAAGATAGATATGTTCAAACAATCAAAGAGATCTCAATGTGTAGAGATTCGAATACTACACAATTGAAACTCCACTGGAGATTAATGAAAAAATCGAAAATTGCGTATCAGAAATGAAAAGATACGACCAAAGACGATTTTATTTGTATACATAGTCTGTTCCTGTTCTTGTTTGAACATTAAATTCCATAGTTTGTACAGAGATATTAGTAACTCATTTTAATCTATTCAATTTTAACAGAACGACTGTCTAGTGACTGGTGGTGAAAGTGGTATTGTCAGCATTTGGAGAAGAGAGGAATCTGCATTGTCTCGATCGAATTCGAATCATAGATTACATTCGAAAGTACATAAATTGAAAGGACGGGACAAGCCGCACAAAGCAAAACCGTACTGATGCATTATAATTTATAATATATTGTGAAAACTGAAGAAAAATAATAGATTGATTGTGTATAATGGTTGGAGAAACAAATTATTCTCTTCAATCCATACAATTTTAAACTGATTTTGTAATAAATATTCAATAAACGAATCCGTATTTTCACACAATTTTTCAGCTTAATATTTTCAATGCAGAACCTAATCATATCTTCCTTAATTATCTCGCTATCCTCTATATTGAGAAGGAAAAGAGATCAAAAAGTAAAAGAAAATGTTTTTTTTTTTTTAATATATGCTTATTAATTATTTATTATCCTCACGTTCTCCTTTATTACAATAACAATTGTATGTACATTTACAATAAATAGGTATGATTTCCTTAGTTGGCTGTTTATTCGATGGTGGATGATTCGATAGCGTAGCGTAGTAAGTTTAAGTATTAACTATAATAGTAAGAAATGCAAATGAGTTAAGGCGTATGATATGACGATAGGATGGAAATTTAGCCAACCAATATCATCTAGCAATCGGTTTGGCATTACGATTAATCGTTAGCATAGGCTCGGTTGTAGTCTTAAAAGTTGGGAGTGTCGCGTTTAAACAGGTAAACAGGTAAACTCATCAGTGTTCGAAAGAGCAGTCAAAAGGGTAACAGTATGTATCATGTAGTTATGTATGTAGTTACGTATGGTATCTGCTTAACATCATCGAAAGCTCGAGTTTATTTGTTTTTCTTTTAAAAAAGATAGTGTTATGTTACGTGTTATAACACGCACAGGTAATGATCTTGAATAATTTTACTTGCTTGACCCGTAATCATTTTGGTATTCAGCACTCTTCCCTAAGTTATAATACCCCTTCTGGTATTCTTTGATACTGAATTACCTTACTAGCCACTATTATTTTATTTATTTATACATAATTCAACAAGGATAAAGTTTTAAAAACGGTTTTGTAATAACAGGTATATACCTAATTAATAAATGTAGATTCGGTACAAAAAACAAATATCTGCGTGTCACGAGTAAACATTAACATCTCGCGCAAACAGTTGTCTGTTGAAATTTAGTAGTAGTATTATTATTACAATTAATCATTTCATTATTTTTTATAATTAAAAATTCTGACGATACTTGATACTTTTACGGTTTACAGTTTACAGTTTCTACGAGAAATAAAAAAAAAGAAAAGAAAGATAGAAAAAAAACGAGAAATACTCATCTGGTTGAATAGCTTAAATTAATATTAAATTATTCAGAAGACGTGTGTTATAAAATAGACAAATATATAATAGTATTAATTAATGTTTATATGTAAATACGATAATAAAATATAATTATTAATTAATAATATAGTGGCGCCGATTAATATACAGCCAGTATCACAATAATAACAGTAAATAGTTAAATGCAGATTTAGAGTTAAATTAGTAAAGAGTAAACGTACAAAAATACTTACTCCCTACGAGGAGGTCGAGAGTGTGTACTATGTAAATTGTAATAAGTCAATGCAAAAACATAGCTGTGCCAAATAAATCAGCAATTAATAGTCAGAAAAATTGTTATCTTAACATTTTACTTGAAAATTTTCCAACTTTCAAAAGATAGCAAGATTTCGAATGTAACTATGGAATGTAAGACCCGCGTAAATGAGTTTACAGATTGATAAAATGAACGTAGGCCGGTGTGCTAATGGTATAGGGTCGTAATTACGTTCATGTGAATGTAATGTAATGTAATATAAGCCGAGTAAAGCGACCGATTATAATATGAGAGTCTGTTTATGACAAAGAATAGATAATAATTGACGATTTATTCTGCAAAATATATGATTGGACCACTGGTAAATAATGTATGAGTTTAATTTAAGTACAGTATTAATTTAATCTCTGACGTAAGTTTAGTACTTTCTAAGTGTTGCTGCGGCCCTGTTGCGCGAAGGTATTTGAAAAAAAAAAAAAAATTATCTAATGTAAAGTAGTAGTACATCCGACGAGTACATCACAATATTGACACTTTGGTAGGACTTTATAGAGAATCTAAAGGCAGCTATTTAAATGTAAAATCATTTTTCTGATAACTGTTAATTAATCGATATATTATTTATATTCGATAGTTAATGAGATTGCATTTTCCTTTTGTATTTAATTAGTAAAAAAAATAATCTGTCCTTTATAACTACATTAGATTGAACTTTCATAAAGTACGCAAGCTCTCGTAAAAACTACATAATTTATTACCTCAATTATGATTCCCAAATACTTGTAATAAGCTTATACACTTAAATCCAGAGAGCAATTTTAGTTCTGATAAAGAAATAATAATTTCAGTCTGTCGACGTTGTCTTTAGCAATATGCAAATCGAAAATTTTAGATAAATATAGTTTTCTATGTCGCGTCTTTCTCTCTCTCTCTCTCTCCCGCTCTTCTCTATGTTTCTTCATTTCTGTCTAACTTTGTAACGAGCATTTTGACTGGACGAGATTTTTCCTTTTCTCAAAGTATCATCTATCCGGTTTTTAATTCATACGGGGTGAATCCGTCCTGGTATCGCATGAGGTAGGAGCTTATCATCGCAAACACTCCGCCCCTTTCTAATCGTAGTTTTTATCGTCGTATCGAGAAAGCCCACTTTTATTTTCACGCCTATCAAAACTGATGATTTTAACAAGTACTATGCAGAGACAGGGGCGAAACGTTTGCGTTAACAAGCCCCTCCCTCGTGCGATACCAAGGGGAATTCACCCTATATACTAAATCCGAGATGGAGCTTTGATCCTGAGTTGATGTCTGTTAACAGGTAAATTCTGACCTAAACAACGAAGAAAGAAAACTGAATTTCATTCGCTCATAATCATTATAATATACAGACGCCCAAACATCATTCTAAACTCATAACATTAACGGTGATCTGTGCCGTTGTATAGTACTCCAAAAATCATAGTCAATAAATTCCGCGATTGAAATTAAATGAATTACCTTAATGTTCTACTTCTTTCGCGTGATTTTATATAATTCGTATATTTATTGGCACTCCGTAGTTAAAAATTGATTAAATTTTACAAATATCTTTTCCCATCCCAGGTTGTGAAGACAAACTATCGGGGATCGGTAACAAAATACTAGATGCATCAGAGAAACATGATGAACTCCTAATATTAATAAATAAATAAAATCGAAGAATCGAGAGTTCGGTAATGAAATTGATAAAAAAATCTCTGGTTGTTCAAGAAATATGAATTATTTTTCCCATCAAATAAGTGAAGAAAAAAAGAAAAAAAATGATGCAAATCTTCACACACACATTCGCATCTTTATTGCACTTTGGCTATATCAGAGATTAGTCTATATGAAATGTGAATGCTGAAGTTCAGTCCTACGTCGATAACTCTGACCAAATTCTCCGTGAGTGTATTGAAATTAGAATTCTGCACAACGGGAAATGGCCAAGTACCTATAGACAGATATTGCATGGTAGTCGCGATGAAATTTAAATTTAATAATTCTAAACTCAGCTACGTCGCTACCAGCTAACAATTATTAGTTATATCAACACCTTGTATAAACCCGAGTAACATCGAGTTATACTTGCACTGGCGGTAGTCGACAATCTTGCGCTCGATCCAATCCAATCATACCTTTACAGTCTATTGTCACCACGATTGATTGAGAAAAGATAATTTCTAATATTACTTAAGTTTCTTTTCTTTCTTATCCTATTAATAATCATTAATTATCAGATAAGGTGTCACATCGATCAATCAACGGTTCGTCGCTAACGTCAATTTTACTATTGACGTTAGTTTGATAATATTAAGACCGAATTGATCGAATGTTTCACATATATTCCAGGGAGATGGTTAACGCGTTCTTTCTCTCCTTTTCTATTCTTTCAACAAATATCAAATCTTAGTAAAAGAAATATTCAGAAATTGCTTTGCTCTGTGAAGATTTCTTAAAGAGTAAATATCGATATAGTTATATATTCAGATATATGTATTATACAGTTATCCCATCTGTCTGGAATGAATAAATCGAACAACAACACGTGTTATATCACTAGCGAAGAACTTTCTCTTCGGCAAATAAGCCTGAGAATATTAACAAGACATAAGTTACCACAAACCGTTTCATCGAACCTTAGTTTCAATTTGATTTACATGATAATAATAATTATTTTATTTCTATTTTTTTTTTCGAAAAAACGATTAGCGAAGGAATGATTTAATTTCAACAACAATGATACTCATTATCAAATGGTAGTGAACAAGTAAGAAAGTAGTAAGAAAAAATAGAGAAAGTGAAGGAGGGAGAGAGGGAGGAAGAAAGTAAAGAAAGAATGTGTGTGAGACTTGAACTAGTTGGCAAAAGGGAATGTTCGTTAATAATGGAAATAGTTATTTAGAAAATAAACACGCGTAACGTTTGTACATATGTTGTGTACGCTAATACTTGTAAGTAGTATGTGTGTGTGTGTGTGTAAAATGTAAAATGGATCAAGAAAAAAATGTGTATGGAAGAAAAAATGGAATTAATAATTAATTAATTCTCTAATGAATTTTTGTTTTTTTAAGTTTAGAAATAACTGTAATATTTAGTTAGAAATTGGCATGCTGCGGATAGATTGGCACTCGCTTAGCAGTTTAATTGGCTTTAATACGACAATTGAAATGAAACTAGTACCAATTATACACAAGGCGTAACAAATCTGCCCTCCGAAAGTCTTAAAATCTAGTCAAATATTTAAACTTTACGGTATAAGAATACCTACCATAAGAATATAGATATAGATATATATATATCTATTTCTGTACATACATATATATATATATATATATATACGTATATATGTAATGTATTACTAATCTACATGTATATTTATATATACATATATAGGTAGTAATATGTTTAATATTTGTCTAATACTAGCAAACGACAACAGGTATTTGCTTAAAAGATTCGTCTAAAACCTTGTCTAGAACCGTCAGTCGACATAATAATATATATAACGAACGAAGAGTTAACAAGATTGGTCGATAATTCACAATTTCTCGACCCGTAATACTTTTTTTTTTTATCTCTTATATCTTTTATTTTTATCTTTTTCTGGAAGAATAGAACGATCAGGTGGCTAGCTGTGCTCTAAAATGGGCCACGCATTTTCTATACCTCGTAAGACGACCTTTGCCAACTTTCAAAGGTCCGATAAATCGTTTCTACGAAACGATGTTTTGCTTCGAAATAATTAATTACACTTTACACGTTAACAAGGAATTAACAGGCTAATAATCTTTCGTCAAGTATCTCAGACCGAATGCAAAGTCGGTATTCAATGAACTTGTCTGTATACTTTCTCATATCGCATCGTTATCATCTCTTCATATATTCAAATTGATTTTCTTTATCTCACCCACATTATTATCCAGGCAGTTTATTATCCAACTGATGTACTATGCCAAATGTAAATAAAAAAAAAACCTTTGGCTAAGTAACACCGGGATTGTTGTAATTCAAAACAGTTCCGATAAACAGAATTATTTCATTTATTTGGACACCCATTATCCAATGCCTGGAATCACCTCGAAAATAATTGAGAAAGGTACGAGGAAAGGGTGTCTCAACTCAAGAGTCAAAATGACTTAACTCTACTTCTCGGGGGCTGGGACTGTCTTTGTTGGCTGCGCGAAGGCGTCGGTGTACTCGCCGGTGTTGTGGGTATAATTGCTGGAGGCGAGGCTGGCGCACGTGGTGGCCTGTGATGTTTACGCCCAAATCTAAAGAGCCGTCAGAAAAATATTACCTCTTCTTCTAGGGGCTGCTCTGTCCTCTGCTGTTGTTGTTGATGTTGATGTTGTGGTTGTTGGTGTGGTTGTTGTTGTTGTTGTTGTTGTTGATGATGCTGCTGCTGATGTTGATGCGGTTGTTCAGGAGGGGAACGAGTCGCTCTTAATCGAGTCTGCGAATTGGTGTTAATATTTGACGAACTGTTGCTGCTACTCAAATCAGGTGAAGAGAATGAGGAGCTTGTAACAATCGCCGGACTGCTACCACTTCTTGAATGTCGATCTGGGCTATTGTTGGTAATGATGCTGGACCCTCTGTTACAAATATCAGTATATGTTTCGTTGTGAATTGCATTTCAAACTTTGCCTACATGATATAAAACTAAACAAGGTCAGAATTTGGTGAATTGGTATCATTTTTCATACGGTAACTCAGAGTAGAACATGCCTAATCCTCCCATGTTGAAATTACCTAGAATTATTGTTGTTGCTACCGCTAGCAAGCTTCAGAGGTAGCTGCTGCTTGACCGGAGGAAGACTGCTCTGAACTTTCTGCTGATTAGTAGCGCTGATTAAATTAAGTGGTATCCGTTTACTGTCCTGAGATTTCCTCCCAGGCAGAGTGTCCGTGCTTTGACTTCCATGGGCAGGTGCAGTTCCAGCTGTGGCCGGTGCGACGAGAGATACTCCTTGTCTCTCTAATGCCTCAAGCCGACGATACAGCTGATCTCGTTGCTGAGTGACGTCGCGTTGTTCGGCTGTAAGCTGATCCCTAAGCCTAGATAATTGGGCCCGCTGTTCATCCAGCTGGGTCCGTTCTTGTTGAGTAGTTGCACGCCATGCTGCTTTCTCGCGGCTGAGTTGGTCCTGCAGATTGCGCAGCTCTTCCAGTTGCCGGTTTGGATTCGGCCGATTATTCGTCGTCTTGCCTCCGCCATCTTTGTAAGCTGCCAGCTGCGCTTGCAAACTGTTTATCGTCGTCATTTGGATAGCGACTATACAAAACAGCCTGTAAACGTAGTGAGATAATTGAACGGCGGCCAACTGCTGGTCCCGACTTCCGTCAGACTCTGTTCCTGCTTCGTCATCCTCCTTTCCTTCCCCCAGCTCGCTTAATAAATTGCCAATCTTTGCCGGTGGTATTACAGAGTTTAAAGCCGCGTTGTCTCGCCACGGTGAACGCTCCTGAAAATTTATTGCACCATTAGGTTTTGAGCTTTGGAGAATTTTTTGACATGCTTTAGTAGGTTTGCTTGCCTTGTTGTGATCAAATCCAGCAAAAGTTTCAGCACGTCTTGGCACACAGAGGGCTGGAGGCACGTAAGCTTCGCTGTGACGTTCACCGGCTGAACTCAAGCTACGTGAAAGAGTCGCGCTTCCTGTGCTAAAGGAGAGTGAGCTAGCTAGTCGAGTTGCTTTCTGAACAGCAACTACAGCCTGTAATAATGATTGTTATTTCATTATTTGATTCATGCATAAATTAATACAAGCCATTCGGTTCAGGCGATCCGAAATCATAACTCACCTCACTCCAGACCAAGCCGATGTCTGCGCGAACTAATCGCCTGTAATCAGGCACTAATCGGCTGTAGTCAGGCAGCTCTCTGTCCTCCCTACTCTCACGTTCTATGTCGCTTTCATTCGTGTTCCATATGCCGGTGGCAGAGCGAAGTCTTAGCTGTAATCCCATTTTTTCTTCTAATAAAGTCGCTTGCTCGACATCTTTCTTTCGTAATTCATCTGTAGGTAGGAATAACTTGATTTAGTAGGGATTTCAAGGTAGAATAAAATTATTCTCGGACTCGAGAATCGCGGATTACTATTTGCTGTTAAGTACGGATAAAGTTCAAGCCTTGAATATCCGGGCGAAGGAGATATATGATTAATATCAAGTGTAATTTTCTATAATTTAGGAAAAACAGATGTTCTTACCAACAATATCGCGAATATGCGACTGTTTTGCGTCAACAATGCGCTGTCTTTCTTCGGCAGATATTGTTGAGACTGAAGATGACCGATTGTCACGTTGTTCATTCTCTCCATTGTTGCCTAAATGATCATCAGTTTCGTTCTCCATGTCCTGAGGGCACGTTTCAACCGCCGCTCTTATTGCCTGTATCCACAATTGCTTGTCTTTAGGTTTTTGCACTTTCAATTCAAACATTTCTGGGTCCGAAGGGTTACTGCTTATCAAATAAATTCCTGAAAAGTGCAATAAAGGTGAATAACATCTTGTCTACAATACTGAGGGCATCGGTCTGAAGCATAAACATCCAGATAAATCCTGGCGAGTCCTTTTCTTCTGGATGTTAAATGATTTGATTTATATATACCTCTGGATTCCTGTCCTGCCTTTTCTCTCACGAGCAGCTTCTGAAGCGAGACAACCCCAGCCTTGTTGTCTGGTGCGAAAAACGCGTACTTCTGATCCCTAGTTTCGGCAAGGAAGAATAATACGTCTGATAAAACGACGACAACTACAGGTGCCATCTTGCTACGTCCCTGCATTAAGAACGCTGTGCCTTCGAACTTGAGGGCACGATTGCTTCCCAGGACATCTGACTTCTTGAACTTCAAGCCTCTATGAGTAGCGAATGACTTTGCCTCAATACTGTTGAACACAAAGAACATATTCAGTCTTTATTCTGCAACTTATTTACGCAATGGTGAATGACGCTCAATAACACACCGGTGATAAATTTCCAGCTTGCGATCTGCTCGCTCCTTGTCTGCCACTTGGGCGTCAACATCCCCCAATATCTGTTTCACAAGGAGCAAGGCTTGGCGTAAGTCTTCCACTTCATGAGGCACAACCCCTGTTTTGATTAACGGTTCTACGAGCAGCGGGTATTTGGTCAGACGTTGAGTAACGAAGAGAATGCACTCAGGAATTCCCTTCTTCTTCAATAGAGGATTCGCCTATTGATAAAGTCCTAATTTAAACTACATGATCTCAAATCGGATAGATTTTACAGAAAGTAAAGATTATCATGTTCTCGACTTTATGTTTACGTTGTAATTCCGCAACTATTACCCACCTGACAATGTCGAACAAATCTGACGAATCTGGGCTCACTTCGATAGTAATACTTGTATGCATTAACGGCTTCGCGATGTCTGCTGCAAAAATCACCGTAAGCACTTTTCATGGAGGTTGCATTAGCCCCTGAAAATTGTTCTATCAAAATATCGGTGATCGTTGGTACAACAGAGTTTGACTGCTGCCGTCTCCTCAACTTTAACAAAAACCTGAGATGAATATCTGTAAGGTCTCTTAGCCGAGGAAACATTCTTTCAAGATCAGGAGGTGGCAAGCCAAAGTGGCGCCTAAGTCCGTCTGCAAATATTCGCTCCATTGCCAGCAGTACTAGACAGTGATGTTTCTCTGTTAAAACAAACTCGTATATGTGCTCCTGACGCTTGACCTCGCGTTCACAACCGTTCACAAGACCCCGGGCAATGTTACGCCCTATGGCTGCTGTCCAGGAATCTGGCTCCTCTTTACCCAGACCAAGCTCCGGGTCCAGACCCTCTAAGTCGCCGACGTTGAACTGATGACTTTCCTCTCCAAACTCGTGCTCTTCCCAGCTGCTGTGAATATAACGATTGAAATTATTGCTTGATGTTTGTGGGTCCGTGAAGATTTTCGAGATCATAGATTTAGTTTGAACTCTACGTGAAAATTGAGTCATTTGCGCGTTTTGTTTCGGGTAAAAGATGAAAATACTTGTTCTCTGGTCTCTTTGTTTGAGATAAAAGTTATTCACGTTCATTTTGCCACCTGCATATAATACCTGAATAGAAATGTGTAGAACAATGGATCTGAGATCGTAGTACTTTCTTTTATTAATACATTGTGGTATAGTATCAATATAAAAATTCATATAAATTTTTAATAGCGAACAAATATGAGTGCACGTAGACACAGAAAGGGCTATAATATGAAAATTAAGAAGCAATTTTCTAATACTAACATTCGATAAGCAGAAAATTCAAATACTCGTGGCGATTCATCATGCTGCGGAGTGTTTGGGAATAGAATATGGGAAAACCTTGACTGACATTCATCATAAGAAGTCAGTGTCTCCTTATCATTGTTGTAAAACGAGACTTAACAGTTGGAGAAAAATTCCAAATTTCAAATCTCGGTTCCGAGTTTATCAAATTTCATAAAGCGTGAAGCTCAGATGTTTTGCGCAGCTTCTGTTAATTTTTTTTTTTTTTCTACAATTCGACTTACCTCGGTGCTTCGCGATGATGCCCACCGCCATCCCCGTCTCTTTCCTCATTGATCGTTTGACTGAAATAAAAAGAGTGAGTGTTCTTTGAAGCTGATCAAAAAAATGACTCGTTTCCCTATACCAATTCCTTACTTGTCTATCGCGCAGCCAAACAACGATCTATACTGATCGTCATGGAGCAAAGAGACGCAGAATGATGTCTAATCGTACTTATCACCGCCTTGCAACCGCATAAAATCCCAGCAAATTTTCCCAAACCATATTTATGCAAACATTTTTATTGAATTATATCGCTCTTTATTCGTTGTTCCACAGTTCAATTCCTGGATGATAGATGAAAAGTGAATCTTTCACTCTAAGAGGTATCAGATGATACTACATAGATTCCTATGCTGTATAGAGTTCAGAGCAGTACGTGTCTGACAGGATTTGTTGTCAATCGTCACACAGATCTGATACTTATGAATAACAGATGATGGCATCGCAATGATTGGAGCTGGTAGCATCCGATGGATGCTAGTTTAGTATTAAAAACAAATATTGATATTGAAAAGAGACCAAGAGAGAGAGAAAGAACAGACGTGCAACGCAGATAAACAAATTGATATGTCAGCTTCAATTTGTAGATGCGTTTTCCAATAACAACGACATTAGTACTGGCTATAGTAGGTAGATGTATATACATGTGGACTGAGAAGTGATTGAAAACGATAAACAAATGGAAATGATAGGAGAAGCAAGCGGTTTCCTGATACATCGGGCACTTTACTTTATCATCAACATTCGGGGTAGGAGTAAAAAGCATATCAATTTCTTCCAAAGAAGTAATTATGCCCTCAAACGTTTGTGATATTAAGGGGGTCTAGAAATATTGATGCATGTTGATGCTGTACTGGATTACAGAGTGTTAACATATTTCCTTACATCTCTTCCAAATTTTGAGACAACAGGTACTTGGCTAAAATAATTTAGTATTTTGTCATGGACATTGTTCTGAAAGATCTTATCTTCGTTTGGTTTTGAGAAACTGGAATAACGATCATGCAGAAGGTGCAAAGCAACTTGTCGTTTGTAAGATGGATAAAAGTCGTTGGGATAATAATTCAACACGGTTTTTTAAATGACGGTAAAACAACAACAAGAAGAACAACGATAGACGGATGAATGATAAAACTGGGTAAGGGTAAGGGTAAGGATAGGAGCGAAAAAAGGTGGCGACGAGTTTGGTACGTACAGGTAGAGGTTTGGGATTAGGATAGATATCAGATATCCGAGACTTACTTGACTCCTAGCTTGGTGGCGACTCGCCGCCAAGGACTGTATCCCGTTGCAGTTTTCTTGTTGCTAATCTCCCTTTAATCGCCGATCGATCGGTACCATTAATTTCCGATTGGTTTGTTGCGGTTGCACGGGAAGGAATGCACGGGGGAAGGAAAAAGCACACACTGCATTAGCGCCGTTTTAATTCTATGCCGTTTCTCCTCCTCCCTCCCATTTCTTTATTTATTTATTTATTCAACTATTCAACACCAATATCTGTAATCTGTTTCTTCTCCATCTTTTCTCTCTTTTATAGCTTTAGCTTTATTTGTTAGATTAAATATCTTCCAGCCTAACGATTTGCCCCAATCTTCACGAGAATTATTTTCTCGAAGATTTTCTCGAGAAATCTTTTCTCTTATCTTCTTAACTGACTAGCGAGGAAACTCTTTGATCTAGAAATCACGGTATTTACACGCATCAGGGTAACGGTATGTCTGAATTTAAGCTTATGTATGTATGTACATCCTTTCCATAAGCAAAAAGCTATTTAATTCAATTAATCGAACATGCTCCATGGAAGAATTTGCGTCACTATTTAATGAACATTGAAAATATGTACAAATATTTATATATGATAGCCATGACATGGTCGATCCTGAGCCCAGGCATGCCGAAATACTTGCCTTTACCCAAATTGATTGAAGCGTTTGGTAAACGACCCAAGTTTCGGTACAGCATTCGCAATGAATCTTTTTCCCAGCTATTATCTACTGTTGTAGAATAAGAAAATTCCTGTTCTCTGATATAATTGCGGTGAAAATTAAATCAACAGAGGGTTTGCACATGAGATTTTAAACGTTAGATGAAAACCCTCTATTCCATAATACTTAAACACCATTAGTATGTATTTCTATTTAATAAAACCAGCGCAAGTTTAAATAAATTATTACCACAAGCGCGACGCCTTGGGTTTCATGCCCGCGAAAAAAAAAATATATACTTAAAGCCTGGGAATGGACTGACGTGCGGCCTAATCTGAAGCTGTAGAACCAGAACCAATGCAGCAACTAACGACGAACCATGGAAGAAAAATAAGTCATTAATAATATCAACGTACCTCCCACTACTCGTTGACAAAGGCGGAGGCAGAGAAGAGGTCGACCCTCTTTTGGCCGTTGTTGTAACTGTTGAAGCAGCTGAGGCGGACTTGGAGACTGATTTAGACTGGTGTTGCTTGTGCTTAACGCATTCTGCTACTAGTTGATCCTTGCAGCCTTGACTCTGATGTACCGTTGCCCCACAAGCTGTGATTTTCACAATTCAGAGATTAATTCAATTGGAATGAGTATATCTGACAAGAATAATAGTTTCTGGGTGAGAAATAGCACGAAAATGAACATTAATATGCGAAAGAGGTAAAAGACTGACTTTCGCAATGTAATGCTGGCTTGTTGGCCAATTGCTTGGTGCAGAAATCGCACGTTGCTCCAGCTTGATGATTGGCTGCAGCAGCCGTCACCCACTGATGCTGTTGACTTTGGTTTGATTTTTTCCCACTTTTATCCTTGAATAATAAAAATAATGAAATTCTTGATGTTCTCCATATGAGTAAAGACGGTATTGCTTTTTTCTAGATAATTAGAAACACAATATTAATAAAAGCCTTACCTTCTTTTTACGGAAAAAGAGAGAACCCCGCTTTCGACGAGTTTTCTCAGAGTGACCATCGTCGTATACAACTCCCCTGGAAGAAAAAGTAAAGAAAATTTAGTTAGTTAGGGAATTATCGAATGTTGGATATATACAGACATCAAAATGTTAATTATGGATTTAAAATACCAGCAAATAATAAAAAAAGCGACAAGATGCAAAAGAGAAATAAAATACTTACTCGGCGAGTAGTTCGTCAAGGGAAGCTTGGGCATTGGGTGTACCTTCTCTGGCCAAATCTCCGTGATAACCATGTCCTCTAGGAGGAACAAGGTCTTCGGTCTCCGTCTCGCTTCCGCTTCCTCTTTCGTGACGATTCCTTCCGCTTAGGAGCTCCCGGGTACTGTATTCGCGTTTCAATATTCAAGCGAGTGGCAAGACTAGTGATCCGAAGCTAAAGTCTGTCTCAAACTCTTACCGCAGTCATGTTCACTGACTTGGTAATGAGTTTGAAAAAGCTTTAACTTTAGATAATGTAAAACGGCAAACATCTGACCTACCTAGTTATATAGATAGCTACCATTCGTAAAACCTTATGGCTTTGCTTCAAGCTACTATACTGTATACTATCGTAAAATTTATAATTAAATAGTGGCAAAGATCTAGCGTATTAAATGGTGTTTCTAAATCTGTAGCCATGCATTTTGAAAATATAGTAAGTGGAATCTAAGACTAGTTGTAAGATGCGAAATGACGAACATCGCGTATAAGCATTCAGGATGTAACTCGTTGTAATCAAATTTCAAATAGTCAGAATTCTACTAGGAATTAGTAAATCCGATGAAAATTTTTTGTGCTTTAGTCTTCCAAATGCTGAGTTTGAAATTGAAATTACCTGAAGGAATTCCCCAAGTACTTACTGACTCAATGCAAAATTACCTTACTTTCCCATACCATAAACCCCAGATTTCCATGTTTGCAGTATAATTCCCATTTTTATTGTACAATTTGATCACAGTCGAGTTATATCAAGAATTTTGATATTTGGTGCATCTAATACTAAAATTACAACATTTTTGGGTATTGAGATTATAAGATGCACAGACATGGACCAAAAGCTAGATTGCATACTCTTAACACTAGATTCCCAATAAAAGGGAAAAACATAAGCAACTGGAAAGTTAGCAATTCTGCCATATAATCATGTGATACTGGTCCACGATCTAGCTTTGTAGTTTGCAGTTTGCAAGTTTGTCTCTTTCCTTCACAGTAGACAACTTACGCGGTAAGCAATGGAGTAGTTCGGGTCCCAGAGTCAACGAGATGCGCGTGAACCGGGGGTGTAACAATTGACGGAGTTGAAATGGACTTTTGTAGCGGTAGACGAGAGCCAGTGACTCCGGGCATCAGGCCTGCACTCTCTCCCAGCCTTTCTCTCTTTGTTACAATTTTCTGAAAGTCACCCTGAAAATTCAACGAAAATAATAAATTTAGCTATTCAGTTTCTAAAAAAAAAAAAAATGTCTGAACTGTTGAATTAGATCAGGACTTGATTAACCAGCTAAAATCAATTTCCTCCTATTCCTATTTATACAGAAAATAATGACCTGAATAAGGTCTGCTTCGTTGAGCGAGTGAGTACTGGCTTGCGCTCTAGAGGCCTTGCTTCCAACTCCCGTTCCTGCGGGATGAGGTTTGTTATCCAATTCTAAATCTAATTCGCTGTCCAGACTGCTGAGACTGATGCTACGCTGACGCTGCAAGGACAAGAAATAAACCAGTTTTCTTTAATTTAATAAACCTTAACGCAGACATGAGGTAACTATATTAACATACGGTGTAACAAATGAATACATGAAACGCTAAAATTTATCAATACCATTGATCGAGCCTGGAGATGAAGGTGATGGTCTTGTCCAGACTGCCTTGAGCCTCGCCTAGAGTCCTCGAGACCAGTCCAGCTCCGTCTTCTATCAACCCCCTGAATCCCATGAGGCAGATGCCGATTTGAGGGAGGAAAATGTGTCGGCGAACTATTAGCTGAGCAATCTACCAATAGATCCGGGTCCGATCCAGCGTCCGGATTATCATGGTTATTGAAGGCAGTAGCGTTTAGTGGACAGAGCGAAGGACAGGAAGAACTCAGCCTCTGATTTTGAACGTGGTGTAAACGTGAACGATTGCTGTGACCCGGGGTGGTCAGCGTTAGCTCACGCATCCGCTGTATGCTCTCATGGATTTCGTGCAACTGGCGCAAATTGTCGTCTGAAAAATAATTGACCATTGGGGAGATGAGTGGACATTCCTTTCATCCCTTAGTCCCACCTTAACCCCTTGCAACTCCTGACCTACCAAGAATAGGATAGTGCTTAGCAAATCCAGGGGAATGTGGAGTTACGCTAATAATCGGTACCAGCGGCCCTGCTGATCGTATCTGCGAACCAACTCCTGTCGGCTGTTGTTTTAGTTGATCAAGACCTCTGTCAGACATTACGATTACAGAGGATCCGTCCTTGGAATAGTCAGACTCTGAGGCTCCGTCTAACGTGAGTCCATCAAGCACCGCATCAGCTCTTCTGGGGACACGCGTGCAGTCAGGGTGCGCGGAACTCAAGTAATCCGTTATTACATCCTCGTCGCTATCCTCCCCACTGTTTGGACACTCGTCTGAGAATTCGGGAGAAAAAATTTACCAATGAATTATGTTGTCGTTTCTCATTTGGGAAATCGTATTCGCAAATTTATTCAATAAAATTGACATCAGTTTAGCTGATTTGTGGTAAAAATATGATCATTATACGTTATTAGCTTCATTATTATCTAACTACTTTTTCGAACGATTGGAAAACGTGTACTGAGAAAGTGGGTGTAGTTCAAGTTGTGTAATGAAATATACTGCTCCTGATAAAAAGCAATTCTACATTAAATTTCGCTAAAATCAGTCGAGATATTTCAAACTGTTACCCCTCCTACATTGAATTTCCAAATTGTCTTATATTTGGAGGCGAAGTTCGTTGCTTTGAGAAGTATCAGCCGGGGAGGTTTCATCGAAATGTTACGAACGGTTTCAGAGATATTAATACTTTTTGAAAAATACGTTTTTGCCTCTCCTTTGCAAACCCCTCGATCGATTTTTCTCAAATTTAATACCAGATCTAGAGACTATCGAAGGTATTGCTGTGTCAAATTTCGTCGAAATCTGTGCACTCGTACGAAAATTATTCAATTTAATTAAATGTCCCAGTTTCGTGGTACGGTAATATTCGATCCTTATAATTACGACTAAAAATACATCATCGTACGTGAAATGGTTATCGAATCGGTTACATAGGTAGATATGATAGGGTACGTCTGTAGGTATCCGGTGTTCAATACCTAGTACCTCTAGCTCGTCGCGGTGTACGTGATATAGGAAAATTGATAACAAGGAGAGAAGACAGAGAACAATAGGAACAAATGACTTTCTCCCCCCTTTACCTCTACCGCGAAACGTTTCGTGGTCCAAAGTCAAAGAGATGCGAATCCGAATGTTGAGGTGGGTTGTAATAATGGTATGTACATTCAATAGGAACCAGGTCAAATTATTTTCGCCTTAGTATCGATACCTGCTGTTACAGAAAACCAATCAATCGCTTGTACACTAATACAGAAACCCGTCAGACGGACCTTGCAGATAATTTTAGAAAAACTTTAGTTTCGACGCTGCTTTCCCCCGATTAAACAATAGATTCATTATTTGATCACCTTACTCGTGCTTACGTAAAAAACGTTAGTTTTCGCACGTGTGATCTGTTTCGCGAATGACCCGTGTCTCGTAGAAATCAGAAGGGTGGAAATAAACGATTAACGAATAAAGGGGAGAAACGATCAAAGCGATGTAGTATAAACTTCAGAAAAATTGTGAACAACGCAACGTAAGGGAAAAAAGAAAGGCCTGAATACGCGCTTTGGCTAAAAAGGATCTCCGAAAGGTCACGAATCCTCCCTTTTCTAACAGCGTGTTATAAAAGGGGATAGAATAACTTACGGAAATATAAATATAAAAATCGTCCAAAATTCAGATTGAAAAAACTCTGGACGATTATTAGCTACCTAATAATCGTCTTCGATATTCTTTATGTCTCAAATGATTATTTTACCTGTTTTATTAAACCGCTTAAAAGTTTGCATGACATTAAGCACCCGCGAATTGAGTTTCCACCTTTTTTTAGCGAACATATCCGTATGTGTAATATGTAATACGAAGAGAAATTCGTTTACACTATAGAATTACCAAACGCGATGTAAACATTCCATGTTGGACATGTTCAGCGTTATAAATAAACATGAGTTACGTCACTCTGCAGGCAGTGTAACGTACGATGATACGAAATCAATCTATCGAATATTTATGCACAATTAAAAAAAAAAAAAGAAACAAAAAAAAAAAAACGGAGATTAGTTTTATCTTAATTCAGTTAACATTATATTGAAAAGTTTCCAGTTGAATTTCGAAACCGTGAATTTATACTAAAAACCGCAAAATCCTTTTCGTTCAAAGAACGTTGTGGATTTTTATCTTCAACTATAATAATATGCTGCTTCGTTCATCCCTTATTATTCTCAAACCTCTCATGGAGATCTAGCACTGCAGGATTACCCGCGTTAATCAACTATCAACACAGCTTATTATCGAACGCGCGTGCGATGATAGAATAGCTATGATAACGAGTAGCTGGCTTTATCTCGCGAGTTCGGCACTCTCTAACACCCGACAAAAGATCGTCAAGGCAATGTCTTCTGTTACCAATGAAACAGAATCGCGACATTCGATGGCTCTGCGCTAGGACACGATAGCGTAAATGAGGACTAGGTAAATCCTCAGTGGTAAATACCCAGAGGCAGAAGTCATAAAAATTCAGATCTGGAATTACGAAGCCCTTGCAACGTTGCGATTAAAATAATCACTATATAACAATAATTTGGTATTTATCCCAGCGTTTCATAATCCGCTAAAACAGCCGCTTGTTCAATTCGCAATGGGTAATATCGTTTATCGTGATTAATGTCTCGCATTATGAAGCCAGAAATCGAAGATTCGCATATCTGTAGATACCTAGATTAAAATAATTACATTATACATGCATGCGCGAGATAATGAAACCCATCAATGCTTCGTGAGTCGTAAATACCTACTCCTCACGTACGGGGTGAATTCAAAGTTAATAGTACAGAGTGTAGGATAAGAGAAAGAGGGAACTAACGCACCGGCATTGCCATTTGCTGCGCGAAACTCTCCTCGAGGAATTAACTCGCGTTGATAATCCGGGGCTTAGATACAATACGGGTGTGGGAGTATCACCCTCGACATGTTACTCGTACAATTCGTCACGTCGCGTTACGGAACGAATAGTATAGTATAGCTAGTATACGCGGCAATGCTATATGCAGACTTGGTGTTTCTCAGAGACGACACGGTTGAACCGACCACCACCACCAACCGACCTACCGACCAAATGACTGACTGTTGCTTTTCCCGTAACTTGCCACTGGGAATTGATCCGCGAGCTCGAGCGACCCCGAGCCCCGAACGACCAACCACCACCAACCCCACCTTACGCTCCCCAACCCTCGAACAACTCCGTCTACGTTCCTCTAAAACCCTCCTTTCCACCTTGTCCTCTCTCTCCTCTTCTTCCATACCATCTATCTGTATATTACAATGTATATAGCGAACACCTACATGTATCTATCCTTTCGTCAGCTCTGCGCGCACCCGCCCTGACGGAAGTACGCGGGGTACGAGGAGAGGGAGAGAATGAAGCTGCGCCGTTCGAAGATATCGGCAATTCGAAAAAATTTTGAAAAATTTTACCTATAATGGCAATTCAATTGTAACAGACTAGCTAACACATAATGTAAATGGGTACTATCTAGAGAGTGAATCCTCCATCTAGTAGGTGCAGTTGAATAATGATCTATAGATTTCTAGCTGATATATTAAGCTTAACAGTGATAGCATTTATCTATCTATGGCTTGAACATTCTTAGTTTTAATGAAAAATGACTACACTAACATTAATTAGGTGGAATGAGTTGTAAATCATGAAGATGAACAATAAAACTGACATAGAACATACCGTAGGTAGTAATAAAGCCATGAGTTGAGTTTGTCTATTATTGAAAAGGAATCATCGGATCTTTCCACAAGTTGAATAAGCCAGGAAACAAAGATGGCCAGAAACCACAACCTGAGAGGAAACGGTCACTATTCTTAGTATCTGATCTAGTGATAGCTAAGATTCATGACTCAATAAGCAATCTTTTTGTAGTATTTCAAGGTGGGTTGATGAGCCGATATAAATTCAAGGAGTTAATATTCAGAGATTGGAATCGTTCGCTTGTCGGACAACTGGAGCCTTAAGATTAGGATTTGAAGTAAAATGACGATGACGATGTAAGTCATTAGTGTCAAATCTTCAATTAATCTCTTGAGAACATGAAATAATTCAAGTTTTACATTAAACGATGATTCAATAGTTGAAATAATAGAAATCGACTTACCGGAGGAGAAAGGAGCGAGGTTTTCGGGCCTTTTGTCCATCTCTGCACCCTCCGCTTTAATCTTTGGCAAAATCCAAAGCTTATAATCTGAAATAAATTACATCTAAAATTGTGTCATTGCTACTTAGTGGTCATAAATCCGAGAAAGGTGATGAGGAATTTCTGGGAATTCCAACTCTGCCATTTCTAGCTTCTTTCTTACATCCAACTGTTTATCTTTTCATATTGACATTTCTGGGAATTTAACTGAATTTCAAAACTTATATTAGGAAACGGGAATCGAACGCGAGTTTGATTATTGATTTATAAATAAATAATAATTATGCAAATCACTGACTAAATGATGTGGAAATGAATAAATATTGAATAAAAAGATTCGTATCTCTCTTTCTCTTAAAGGAATGAGGTTACTGTAATCAAATTAGAGATTGTAGCATGTGAAATGTGAGGGTGACAAGCCCACGACACATTTATAACAATATGTTTACTTGATTGATATTTGGGAAAGTTGATAAAGACGAAAAGGGGGACGGGACACGACTGCGCGTGAGTCCTGTTGCCAGGGAAAGCCGTATTGACAGGGGGTACTGTTGCTTCTAAAATCATTGTTATTCACTAATAATTAACACTTGTGATTCGATATAATTAGGTCTATAATACGTACCAGAAGTTATTTGAACTTTTTAATTCCATTTGGAGAAAAACTTATCACGTATTCCTCGTAAATAAACACAATATAGCATTGACAGGGCTCTTTGACAACACTATCACGGCGCGCCGCCGGCCATTTTCTATTGCTGGTACTACCTCGCGATTTGGGAGGGAGACGACGATGTCCAAATTACGAAGTAGGGCGGGATCGGGATGGCCGACGTCTAGGGCGCGAGACGTGTCGATAATATTTGTCGATTATCATTAATAACTAACTGGACTTTGGACAGATAGATCGTTTCATTATCAATTAAGAGTTAAGAGCAGTCGAGTATACGCTCGTAAGTTAAAACCCGAACTCCCAAATGCTGCAAGTAACAATTTCAAATCCATATCGGATTTGTCCACCGCTTCATCGTTTCCGCTTTTCGCACTCAACGGCGCGAAATTTATAATATTATAATCGTCGTTCGATCGACTCTTCATTAAGTAATCAAATAATTCCCCTGTATGTAAGATTATATGCGAGTAATAAAGCGATTGCTGAACTGCAATTTGTTTCAACATCTCTCCTCCAGCCTTACCTTATTATATTCAATGAAATAAGAAAGAAGAAAAAAACAACACTCGTATCACGTGCCGAGGCTAGATGATCCGCTATGATAAGCGTTTGAGTTATACTTGCCCTTTTAAAGACCTGACACGTTGCTGCGTTTGTCTTTACCGTAATATTCAACAACTCGGAAACGTTTCGCAATTTAAACGAATGTCGTAATTATCATATGTTTGACTGTTGTGTCGTGGATATAATATAATTGTTGCTCAACTGTTGCGTGTCTCGTATAGGTTAGTTTAGATACTTGAAATGATATATTTATTTTAACTTTACCATTTACCGATCTTTTTTCATAAGAAAAAAAAAATAGCGATAATGGACAATGCAGAGAAGATAGCAATCGTGAAAAACGCCATCGGCTACTACCCGGATTTTCCAAAGCCAGGAATAGTCTTCAGGCAAGTTCTACAACAAGGTCATTACAAACGTCTAATTGAATCGCAAATTATTAGCTTTCGGATAAATTATTAATTGTCTATTTTCAGAGATGTTTTCGGAGTTTTTAGCAACGTTACTGCCATGGAAGCGCTTCTGGATCTCATGATAGCGCACACCAAATCTCTGAAAGTGGATGTAATCGTGGGTTTAGATGCCAGAGGATTTCTCATTGGACCATTACTAGCTGCTGAATTGAAGAAGCCATTCATGCCAATAAGAAAGAAAGGCAAATTACCTGGCAAAATTGTATCACAAAGTTATAAGCTTGAATATGGAGAGGTAAATATTTACCCACGTCACATTACATAACAGAAGTACTCCAATGTTTTTAGCCGATGCGAATTGCAAATTCAACTTTTTGATATCTAAAACTTCAAATATTTTCAGGATACCTTAGAAATTCAAGACAACGATCAGATCAGAGGAAAACGGGTGCTAATCGTCGACGATCTCCTGGCTACCGGAGGTGCGATATAAACCATGAAACAGAATTTCGTTGGGCTTGATTCACCAAATGTAGTCAAGAATTACTCGACTTCCTGTATAGATAATCAGACAAGAGAATTCTTGAGAGATCGGATCTTTCATCCAGCTTCTCTGTACAGTTTTGTTTTCTTCTTTTGCTGAAGATTCAGGGCCGCGAACCGACTGTGTAAATGTAAATTCTAGTTCATAACATTGTTACAAATTTTAGGAACGATGGAGGCAGCTATTCAATTGCTCAAAGCGGCCAAAGTGGAAGTTGTCGAATGCCTGGTGGTGATAGAACTGCCCTCGCTCAATGGTCGAAGCAAATTATCCACCCCTGTACATTCTTTTGTGCAATATGAATAGTTGAATTTGTGGATTAAGAATGGCTGCAATTAAATGACAAATAATGAAACATTCCCAGCAATTTGTACAAAAATAGAATTTATTCTCATGTTTAAATACTCTGTATAATATGTGTGTAAATACAATATACTTATCGTTATCCACGTTTTATGGCAATATTCTCATTCTCAGAGCAATCAAAAATAGTAAATATGTATATACAATTATTTACAAGCAATGTCGGACCATGGGTGCGGTTTTTCAAATTAAAACCGCTGCATACTTCTCTCCCTGATGTATAATACCAAATACAGTTGAGATCCCTTTTGTAAGAGGGTGAAAGGCTTGAAATCATTCGCAGATTGTAGTTTGCGTGGTGGCACTGGAATCTACTGCTTTCAATAAAGTCTGGACTTCGAATTCTAGTTTCTCTACTTGATCTTGTAATTTTTGGCAATTTTTACCTCCCCATTGTTCGTCTATAGATTTATCTTCAACATCCTCATTGAACTCTTTTGGATTATGAGAGGGATGGGACCTTAGATTCTCTTTCTGGATGTAGATGTTTTTCAAACTAAGTTCATTGTCGCGAATTTTCGCTGTGTAACATCGACGCAACTCTGTAAGTGACACACATGTAAGCCCAGTATTCAAGATATAAAGATTATTCAATTTCAAAATATCAGTCGAGTCATCATTCTTTTACTCACCGTTAATTCTAGTGGCATCTATCTCTCTGAGGAAATTCTCTCTTTCCATGCGCAATCTCTTTTCCTCAAGGAATTTTAACTTGCAACGTTCTTGCTCTCTATGTATGGCTGCTTGCTCCTCTTGTTGCTGTAATTCCTGCAACTCTAATTGCGAGTCTTCTGCAAGGAACTTTGGATACTGGTCATGCAGAAACGAGGGGTATGGCCCCGTTTTAGGTAAGGTAGATACAGTGCTCCTGTGCAAAAATTTTATTCAATTAAAACAATTCATGACCCCCAAATTTAGCTTTAAGAAATTCGATCAATCGTGGGGTAAACTATGGAGTTGGAATCTCGAACCTAAAGTATCTGGCAGGGTGAAGATGATATGGTGTGTTATTATCCAGCCTACGTGCTGCTCTCAATAGATCAACGACTCTGACATGACCCTGAGCATGGTAAAAATGTGTGAAATCATCACGGGATCGCAATTGAGACATGATAACTTCACGGGAGCAAATGCTGTAGGCTAGCGAGCTCATAAGGAAAAGAAAAGGACGACCATATGAGAAGAGATGATCCCATAGAATCAGCCATTCGTCTCCGGAAAGTACTTCGCTCATCATAGTCTGTAGGAGTGGCCAGACATACTCGCTCGAAGTTATTCCTTTTTCGCAAAAAAAATTGAGCAGCACAGGGTCAGCTTCTGATAAGACGTTTTCAAGCATTGCTAAAACGTTCAACGGAGGTAAGGGATGATATTCAAACCATCGTTGACAATAGTTTGACAATAGAAAGATGATGATTTCGAAAGCTAATACGTGATTTCCCTGAAACAGTAATTCCAATTATCGATCATTTCCTAACAAGTTATTCAATGTATTCAATTCTCGGTAATCACATCTGCTACCTGAAATACAATGAGGAATGGAAAGACAAGACGTGGTAGGAAGGTGCTCTGCGAAAGCAGAGGACACCAGTGAACTAAACAGTTCACAATTGTGGCCAGAAACAAGGCCTTGCTTCTATCCGCCAATGGGTAGTCAGCCAGAATCCTTTCCATAAGTCCCTGATGAGGATTTTTGTTGGACAGAGCAGCATAAGCGTTTCGATTCCTGGGCAATTCCAAGATTGAGGTCCAAATCAGGGAACGATGTTTACTGGGATATTCCCCAAACTCTTTTAAGATAGGCATGAGCCGTTCCAGATTTAATTCTTCTTTGATATATTGCCTGACACACTTCAAATGGGCCTCTGCTCCATGAGAAAAAGGTCGGCTTGGGCCTCTAACTTTTTCTTTCGGTTTCAGCCCCAGGGATAACAGTACATCGGCTACTTCTAATCTCAAACTACCAGTAATCTCAATGTAAGCTATGTATCGCCCATTCGGAGATATACTGATTCGACTAGCCCCGACAATAGGCTCGTTGGATGATGACGGCACAAGACTAGATGTGCTTAGATCTAAGAAATGCAGAGTACGATTTGAGGATAATATTGCTAAAATCTTATTCGCCCCTCCATCCAGTGGCTGGGGCAGAATGCCGAGCTGTTTGACAGAGGCTACCCCATCTGGTAGCTGAAGACGTTTTATCAAATCCCATTTAAACGTGTTTAGGATGAGTATAACGTTTGGAATTCCTGCCAATATCATCGCCCTTCCATCTCTTGTGAATTCATAGTCTCTCACGGCTCTCAGCCCCAGAGATTTGAGGTCAATTCTAACATCCTGTTCCAATTTTTGAAATTCCCAGACCTGCATCGTACAGTCACGATAAAGAGCAGCTATCGATCCTGTAGATGAAAAACTAGCCTTTCGTAAACTGATGTTAACTGTTGAAAATCTGAGCTGATGGACCTTGCTACAGGTGGAAAGGTCCCAGATTATAACTTCCTTGGAAGAAGAAGTTAAAGTGTAGCCTTTGTAGCTGGATACATGTGTCACGGGAAACTTGTGCCCCGTTATTGAACAATGATCCTTCACATCCCCATTTATTTTTATAATTTGGATAACGCCGTCAATCGATCCGACTAGTATTTCAATTTTATTTGCGGGATTGAAAGCTAAGAATGTACAAGATTGTACAGTACCAAGTTTGCAGTATCGCATGCATTGGCCCAGTTCAATAAGGATAACAAGCCCCTTGGCATCAACGGCTAGTAGGCGTTCTCCAGTTTGGTCAAAGGCAAGGTGTGTTAGTTGGGTCTTCGATTTGTGACAGACCCGGCTAGTCGATTTCAGTTCATTTAACGAAGGATCTAGCGTGTAGCTATGGTATGTTTTTTTCAAACAGAACCACTTTTCGGGATTCATTATCACTAACTTATCCTCTACTCAACGTGTATTGCATTTCAATATTATTTGCGCGAATCGCCATTTATAAACAACTATCGATCTTCCAATTGGCTGTTATCTTTTAGCGGGGAATCTGGTTGTCCTGCACAACTAATCGATACTCGCTTCTTCGAGCTCGGTCGATTTCTTAGACTGTAAAAAAAGGTACTGACTACTGCTGCCTACTGCCACCTTGTGATTAAATTCTAAACAAATTACCAGCTAAAAGAAAAGCGGAACCCTTTCGTGCGACCTGATGCATGTGGTATGTTACTGTAAAGAAAATACAGGTGAACATACATAGTCGATCGAATCTATAAAGTGAATGAAGTGCTGAACAAAATTTGTGAGATGTTTTTTATTTCGTTTTGTAAATTCTTAAAATTTATCATGTATTTCAAGCCTTGTCTTTTTTTTTTCAATGTACGAATGTATAACTCTGGTTGATAAACCTAATAACATTGAATGGAAATTCTTCATTCACTGCGAACGACAATTATATCAGTTTTTCAAATCGAACGAATTCTACGCCGCTGTCAAGATGCGCGCGCAGTTCTCGATCGTAGTTCGAGAATATTTGAAAACACACGTCCGGGAGCTACGTCGCGCTGTTTCGCGTTCATGTGTCGGTGTTCCCTAGAGTCTCCGGGTTTTTGTTAAAATTAAATCGTGTATTTTATGACATAGTGAAGTGATGACTGAGAATTATTGATACATGATTAACGGAAAAATGCAGAGAAGTGGTACGTATCATTAGCTTTATTCAAGTTTCGTTGAAGAGTCTACGAAACATGCGAATATACCTTGCCCCATGTCAACTTAACCGACGACCATTTTGAGGGCGCCAAATATTTGCGTCAATACGCAGAGCTGGCACTGCTACACGGCCGCGACCGGTCAATACGTTGCGGACCTAACCTATCCTATCAATCTTAACATCTACCGTTACTACTTCCTCGAGCATATGAACAAATTTATATCTATCATAATGTAGCGTTCCCCTATCGAATTTCATCGCCATGTTTATCAATGCCGATATACAAAATACGTGTTCATTTTTGCCTTACGAGCACGCACGTCAGCCTTGAAATTCCTTAAAATATCTGCATTGTGCTAACACCATAAACGGCATAAACAACTTTTCACCTACGGAATAGGGAATAGGTTTCAGCTCGTTTGCCTCAACCTGCGGAGACACCTGTTACTGTTTCCTGCTAGTAGTAAATAACGCAGAAATCGAAATCATAAAAGCAGAGTAATAATGGCACGTGTTTTATAAAACAACGTAACAAAGAATTTGGAGCTACGTTCATTCATTTATTTTAAACAATAACAGCATACAAATACATTGTTTATCTGAAGGGGGTTAGGTTTTAGAGAAAAAAGACTGTAATAATTCTTGCTCTTCGAGTGGCAAATGTTTAATATATTTCGGTTGGATAAATAAATAATCCACATCTCTGCAGTCCGTCTGTTTATAGTTAGTTACACGTATTTTTATTTATGCCGAGGCGGGACTGAGGCAATATATACGCGACATACCTTTCACGGTATTATCTCAAGGTAAACAAGGGAAGACCAAAAATAAGTCCGCAAACAAACCCGATGGGGACCATTTTTAAAGTCACTGTATTCACTGACATATGCAGTTGTCGCCCGTGTGCATATAACGGACACATTACGCTCCATGTAATTATAGGCTTGTTAAATTATAAGACCAATACAGCATATGACCAGGTCAGACTAAAACTGGGTTAAAATATGAAATTTGATACTCTTCGTTAGTAGCAGAGATGATGATTGTGTCGTTAGGGAGTTTCTACGTTCTAATTTTAACGACTCAAAACTCGTCTGGCTTTATAAATACAGCGTGTCGTAGATTCGATGGAATTCATTATAAGATCCGTTTTGAGGCAAAAACTTGTAACAAGGAAAAAAAAAAGGACGATAGATAACAGCGGTTCTCAAACCCGACTGTATTTCGTATAGTATATTCGAAACAGTACGATAAGGTAAACGGCCGTTTGTCTTTATCTGACTTTTTATTCGTTTAGGAATAAGCCAACGCCCGTTCGTACCGATAACGAACTGATAACTTAAAACGATACACAACGTTCTACTCGCGTAACCGTAGCATAGAATGAGACACACTGACCACGTGCTCCCCATTTAATTAATGGTAGGTTTGTTTTCACACTTGAGATTCTAGTACTTCTTGTCGTGTATGAGTCGAGCTTTGGTGCCTGTCTGGTTCTTGTTGGGACATTGTTCTCGGTCTATCGTCATCTTTTCATTCTAACGAAACGTTATATCTTTAGACACGCACTACACCTAGACCGCGACACGGTCCGATACTTCCGTACCTGCAATGCGTATATTAGAAGTATACCTTGTTCCTATATACCTATGTGTATCGCGCCTATTAAAGGTTGTATAAACGAGAATCACTATACAGTCCAACTTCTCTATAAGGCCGCCGAAGCCTCCAAGGCGAAGAGTTTTTCGACGAAATGAGGTACCCCCACTTTGCCCTCTTCGCTAGTCGCACCATTCGTACTCCATCTCTCTTTTTCAGCGGCACTGTCTCTCAATAGGACCCTGTCGCTCGAGTGCAGACCGCTCGCTCGTTTTCACCTCTCGTATGCTTTCGTATATATTTTTTTAAATACCGTATAGTGTTATTTCCGCGATTTTGTTGTGTTGAATTGATTTACTTTATATGTGATAAAGACTAGGATTTATTGAATGAGTACTTCGCCGTAAATGATGACCGAATTAGGGAAAAAACGAAAATACGTACAGTCTAGTGTACAACTGACGTCAGATGATGAGAGCGATATACCTACAGAAGAGGACACTGCGAAATATTTATCAAAGAATACAAGGAATAGATTTTCTTTTCTACAAAAGCAGGAAATCTTGCAAGCATCGGAAACCGTACCCTCAAATGTTATTTGTAAAATATACAATATAACTGATCGAACATTACGTAAATGGAAAACACAACACGAGAAAATCTTAGAAGCTTCGACGAAAGAGAATTTGAAGAATGCTAAGAAAGCACGAACAACATCAGAATTAAATAATCAATTATATTGTTGGTATACAAATGCTGTGGAGCGTGGCATACCGATTACCGGGCCGATTTTGAAACAGCAAGCAATAGTAATAAGCAAAGAAAATGGAGGTACAAAAGATTTCCGCGCTAGTAATGGATGGCTGGACAAATGGAAAAAAAGAATGAACGTCAAAGACTTGAAAATTACAGGTGAGAAAATTATAGTAAATATTTTCAATGCTTCAGTCTTTGAATCAAATACAAAACTTAGTCATTCCATGTCGAATGGTACAAAAGTAAACCGTGGTGCGATACTTTTGTTATACAGAGTTTTGCGCGTAGTTTAATGTCAACGCGATTGTAATTGAAATTTATTGCCGGGAGTTTAGAGCCAAAGAGACGCGCGAGGCTTTTTTTTATTTTTTTATTTTATTTTTTGTACACTGCAATAATTAGCATGCAGATTGTGGCTCGACAGATTTACTTTATCGCTATTTTATATTCCATTTGCTACGACATATTATATATACTATATAATCATTGAGAAGTAAAAAATTGATATAATTATAAAATTTATTTGATGGAAATATAAATCATGTTTATAGTATCAAGCCTAGTGAATGTTTGAATGAGTGTTATTATCTGAAACTTCGTATATAGAAGGCAGAACGGAAAAAGGAGAGATACTGCAATACGAGAGAGCTCGTTACGCCGCTTTCCATCTATAGACTATCTTTATTTCTCAGTATACGTTCCAATGCGTTTATCATCGATACGCACACTCGCATTTAATGGTAATATACTGTCTCTTCTCGCGTATAGGTATCGCGGACGAGAATTCATCTGTGTTCTTTTTTTTTTATCTCGCTTTATATCTTTCTCTCCCTCTCTTTCTTTCTTTCTTTTATCAAGCACATATACCTACCTATCGATTGCAGTCCTTCGCGATCTATTTTTATAGTCTCACCGTCACTCCTCCAGACTTCGAACACGTCATCGTCACTTTATATACAGACCAGGATTTTGTTTTAGACCTATTATCCCCTACTCACTCGTTATGCCAATAAAAAAACTACTGCACGACGCTCGACGCGAACGGCGGTAAATTGTTAACTGCACCTATTTATCAAAGCTATACGTACACCCCTTTTGTTTTGACGCCAAATTGTATGAAACCAATGCGACTCATCGGGATGAGAAAAATTGTCTTATTCATTAACAACGTGATTTTTATTCCATGGCCTGGTTCTGAACGTGGACATTAAATTTCTATTATTTTCGTTTATGATAACAATTGGTTCGTTTTTTCTATTTTTTTCCTTTTTTTTTCAATTAAACGACTCGTTATCTCATAAGTTGGGAACCTACAATCCGCGGCACACCACGATTTAAGATTTAACTAACTAAATAGGCTATAAGGCATATGTGATATAAGTGGATGGAATTTCAGAGTCGAATTTAGTCTCGATGCGCTCGTTTGTGTCTCTGCTATCTTCTAATGGAATGCTCTTCTTCTGTCTGCATTTCTGCTGGTCTGGTTATACAATTAAAAGAATGTTTAATCGTTCAATATTTAAGAATTAAGTCTTCATTAGTACTACGAACGTATATGTAATATCGCAAGATCTAAAGTTATTTTTGTTTTGTTTTTTTCATAATTTTTGACGAAAAATGAAATATTCTGAAAAAGAAGGGAACATCTAATAGAATTTAAAACAAATAAAAAAGAGTATACAATGAAACGTAATTACGCGTTCTCTAAATCGTCCTCTTCCACGCCTCGGAGTTTTTAAAACCGTTGGGTTCCTGACTGCATGAATTAGTAGTTCCACCAAGTACCTAACTATCCCGAACCCTGCACCTAGAATAATTCGGTTATCATTACACGGAAGGGTTGGTGGTGGGTTGTAGCAGTGCTTCATAAACTCTGAACGTGTAGAATAATTAAGTTCATAAATACCCCTCCTCCCTTCTGAATCTACGTACCTATACACCGACCATATACCAGCAGTGAATTAAAACTACTCACGTATACGCATATAGGTATAGAAAACTATACAGGGATGCGAGAGGGAAAAATCCTCACACGATATCCACTGCCCTGCAGCGTACATATAGGTATACTGTATTATATTATACACACACTTGCCTCGAGAGCTGTGGAGAGTCCGAGTCGAGTTGAGCCCCGAGCGATGTGGCTCTGAAATTTTAATTGTATTGCACTTCAAAGTTCATTTATATATACATAATGTTCTATATATATTACTAGCCGTATTTTCCATATACATATATGTATATAAATTACTCATACTGTAAACTAATCTGGGTATATTTATACAGATTTGTTGTAGTGACACCATATATATTATATACGTATATAGGTATATATCTCGGCAGTGGTTCACGTCGCGTGACACTCACTTACTCACTCACTCACTCACTTATGCATATACGTATACGTACGTAAGCAATAGCGAACCACAGGATAGGATAGAACCTTAGTACAGTCTCTGTATTCAGTACGTTAAGTTCGTGTCTGGTGTTATTCGTGGCAAGTACTGCATTAAAGTGCAGAGGAATCGAGATCCAACATGTCTTGTGGTAAATGAAACAATTCGAAAGACTCCTATTGATCCATACAGTGATTCATTGACGATAAATATTAATAATACGTATAACGTGTGTAAACAACAAATTTATATCAAGTTTAACAACTCAATTAGTGTAGTATTATAATCTACAAGTATAATATATATACGTAATACAAGATTAATAAAACATCATATTATATGGTAGAAATTTTATTCATCTAGTATAATAAATATATGATGAATAAAATTCATAATTTTTTTTTTTATCAATCAATCAATCAATCGATGCAATCATTAGACATATAATAATACCGCAATAACAGCGGCGAATTTAAGATTTGTCTTAAACATAATAAAACACATATATATATATATGTAATCACAATAGATGATACGTTTATCACATACGCGCACGCGTCTCGTAATCACTGTAGCAATATACTGCAAGTCCGATTGTAAAGGAATTAGTTTTTAATTTTTTTGAAATTATTCACCGCAAGAAGGTCGTCGAGAATTTTAAGTTTAAAAATAAATAATATAAACCGCAGAGTATTTAGAAAAGTAGAAGTGAAAAAAACATGCCAGCAGTTTACGTATATACTTATATTACGTGAAATTCTTTTCTCTTTTTGTAGATTTTTGTTTAATTTATTTTTTTATACTCACTGCACACTGACCTGCAGCATTACTCATTTGTATATTATTGTGGCTCTAACGATGACTGGGCCGGTCGCATAATACGATCCAATTTTGAAAGAAGAAGAAGAAAAAAGAAAGAAAAAATAATCACTTATAATACCACAAGAGCTTCAAAATTATCGGGTATTTCCCGATAGGTTCGTTGCAAACAAATGAAGGAGTCAAGTTGTTCAGGTTAAAAAATCACGAGCGCGAAGCGCGAGTGATTTTTCTGAAAAACTTGACGACTTCGTTTGATTGCAGGGAACCTTGAGGGAAATACCCGATTAATTTTGAAGCTCGAGTGGTATTCGGGGGATTATTTTTTCATCCAAATTTCGGCCGATAGAATTGCACCATGAGACAAAATCCACAGTTAAAAATTAAAAATTCGGAAGTCACAGAATTATAATTCAACCTGTCAGTTTGACGTGTGGTTAATTTGACTGGATTATGTTTTGTTTTTTATATATAGCAACTACCAGAGAAAATAATCAAAAAATTATCAGTATAATACCATGTAGGTTGTACCACGTGACGTCGAATGGTGCAATTCTATTGGTCGATATTTGGGTCGGAAAAATAATCACCTTTATTTATTACATTTCTGTATATAAACTGAAGCCCTATAAATTCCATTGGATTATGTTCAGTCGAGCACGACTAGTGTGGCAGCAGGACGTAGTGGTGGACGTAGTATATAGCAGAGGTCTTCAGCCTGCGGTCGACTTTGGACGATACTTTAAACTTACGAGTAGCATAACTAACTTATAGTACGACGTAGTCGTCGTCTTCGTAGTCGTAATATCCTCGATTAATTATTATTATTTATTTATTATTATTATTATTTTTTATTTCCTCGAATAATAAGAATAAAATTCCGCAATAAAACAGCTAGAATTGCTAATTGTTGCAGAAAATTTATTTCTTCATTAACTTATTTTCCGTTACCATATCGTGTGATGTCTATTTTTCTTCACAGTCGTATTCAGATTGCTGTACAATAAGCATTTGATTGTGCTGTACGAGAACAGAGACGTTTCTATTCTTTAATTGTTTTTCAAAGTTTGAAAAAGAAGCTATAGTGAACTTGAAAATTCGATTTTACAACTACTATAGTACCTCTTGGTCATCTCACAAGTGAAACATATTAAGCGATCGTCGATTAAAAAATATTAAAACCGTGTAAAAATAATAATTAATTAAGTGCAGTTATATACTAAAGGAGCGGATTTTAAATTAAAAGATTCGTCATCGGGTTATATACGAAAGAGATTAGGGTGCAGTTTGAATTCTAAATATAACTGACATTGGTCGCAGCTCGGTTGCCAGAGTTTAGATCGGTTTGGAATTCTCACTGTGTTTTTTCTACTCTTTTTTTTTAATTTTTTTTTTTTAAAATCTATTTCCGTTGGGGTTATACTGCTGCAGTATTCGCGCGCCTCCAGCAATCGCCGTACCCTACCATGGAGAATTTTCACCGTGTGTCATATAGTGCAGCGATTCGCGATTGAGATAATATTAAAATTATTCACAATAACGTTTTTTACGTAATATATATATACCCTGAGTGCAAATTATTATCCCGGAACTAATATACCGTGAATAAAAATTCTAGAACTCAATCGTATAATCATTCCTCTTTCAACAATATGGAAACCACCACCGTTGTACTAGTGCCTCAGAACCCTCGTAAGCATTTTAAACTCCCTTATATCTAAGTCCAACATTTTTGCGATTAAAAGACTGAAAAATTTACGCAAATCTGTTCAAACCCATAAGGATAACATAACGGTAGTCACAAACCTTCGTTTATTACCGCAACGTTTTGTAATAACGAAAATTACGCAGTCAATGTATACGTGAAAGATTATGCTTGATCAAATTATCCGCTCATTGTAATTGTGATTTTTAATGCTCTGTTGTTCCTGGCTCTTTCCCGCAACCCTTGCCATATTCTCTCCCACAACGCGATTCCGTCCCACTCGTTTTTTCCCCTCTTTCTCTCTCTCTTTCTCCCTATTTTCTTTATCGTCTTCTCTACTGTCGCCTGTCCCTGTAACCCCCCACTCCCTGCCATTCTGTTTCCGGTTCTCCACGGATGTTGGTCCACCGGTCGTTCAACACCGACGACGACAACCACGGCGACAACGCGACAACGCGACAACGCGACAACGACAACGAAATCGTCATCGCGGTCACCACGGCAGCGGTAAGTCACCAACAGCTCAACACTGATAAGAGACACACGACATATACGTTCAGTTATACATTTTTACACTTCAGTCTCGATAAACTTACAAACCAGTCAACTCGAGCGTGTCTCGTTCACTCTTTGCTTTCAATTATTTTATACGCTTTTTTATTCGTATAGTATTTTACGATTATATACAACATTCTTGTGAAGTGGATTAGTGGATCAGTTGAAGTGGAATATATATTTACATATTCAACAATTCTTTATATACTGATGTATGTACGTTATATTAATATACAATTCGTCTGGTTACATCGTTGATTATATTATTCGTATTATATGGTGCAGCTATCAGTCACCCTATAGCATATTTACGTTCAGTTTTTCGTATCAAATAATTTCTTTATCATAGTTATCAAGGTTTTAAATCCGCACCCGATGTCTTTAGTCACTCGCAGGTTAATCTTTTATACATATAGATTCGTGATTCGAGTTAATCAACGTATTGACTAATCCGTGCGATTCAAAAGACCTGATTATTACGTCATGAGTTCATCATTACTCGTTAATTTTCCGAGAGGCCTAAGGAAACCCCACCTTTTTCAAAAAAATATCTTTATCGAAGTTCCAAACGGTGAAAATTCCGAATTCGTTTGAAACGATTTCGAATTTTTAGAAACGTTGGAGTTGCGAAAATCAAAATTCCGAAAAATAGGAATGCACTGCAGAGCTCACCACTCCGAAAGTTTAGACCCCCGATGGCTTAATAATCCGAAAATTTCGGTATATTTCTCAGGATGTAAAGACCAAATGTAATCGAGACCTTCTTTACAGAGACCCATTTTTATCTACTTCAATCGATAACTTCGATATCATATATAATTGATAGGATTTTGACTTCCTCAGAGTTTCAGGGTTTTTTGTTTCTTTTTTTCAAATCGCATATGTATAGACTTTCGCTGAAATACCCTTACCAAAAACTGTCAATCGGTATAGTATGTATTCAAATTCGGAATTTTTACCGTTATACTGAGTTCCAAAATTCGTAACTGCAACCCGGCCTCTTTCGCATCCGTTCGTTTTTATTCTAAAAGACTTTATAATTATAAAAGTTCTGCTTCTAAGTTATTATATCCATGCACGGATGTGGAAAGAAGCCGTGGGTGTGGCTTGTACATAAAATTCTCATACAATTTTTATTTCTTTTGTCCCGTTTCCTCAAACATTCAGAGATCGAGAAAAGTTACGTATTTTTTTATTTTTTTTTTAATATATTTTTTACCACCTCTTAAAGTTTCGTTCAAAAATCGTAATTTTTCAGCGTTCATTATAATTATAATAGCGTTCAATTATAACTCAATTATTCATATACGCAGGCGAAAACTTTCGTTATATTCCATTTCACTCACGATCAGCATTACGGTGTATAAGTCAGAACTGAGGGACCACAGATTTACATAAACCACAATCAGATACTTACTCAGTGCAAGGAAGTCGCGGACGTGGTTTATTTGCAGTATATTATACACATATGTATATAGTATATAATATACTTAGCTGCGAGTGATTGTTTTATACTGTCTGTTAATCGTGTTCAAAATAGGATGACTGATTTTCAGTGAGACATGAATGAAAGGTGATTTCAAATATCGAATTAGGACATCAAAAGACGCGGCTTTTCTCTCCCTATTTCTATCTCTCTCTCCCTTGAGACCAACAAAAACATTATTTTTATATCAATTTTTTGATGAATAAATGCAGAAATTTATAGCCAAGTGAACCTGTATATCATACGATCGGACGAGTGTGAGATAACATTGAAAAGAATCGAACGATTAATAAATAAATGAATAAATAAATAAAGAAAAATCAAAGAAAGTTTGGACAAAAAACAAAAAAAAAAAAAAAAACTTATAAAATGTTGACGCCTGTTGCTGCTACGAGACGCCGTTTGAGTCCTTCGGTGCTCGCTAAATACAACCAGGAAGGACAGCGCCAACCTTCTTCTCAACAGGTAGTTCAAACTATCAAAATTCTATTTTCAAGCTTTAGCACTAACATGGCAATGCGTGCGTATAACCATTTATGGATATTTATCTTCTTTGATCGATATTAGTCACTTAAAATGAACATATATGGCAATCTGGTGACTTTTTTAAAAAATTTTTATTGTTTTTTTGTGTGTCGTATAAGAATTTTTCTTTGTGCAGGAGAGATCGTTACTGTTTGTTTTTCATTTTTCATTTTTTTTTTTTCTCATCTAACAATTCGATTAGCGATCTTTTTTCGCTATATGATCATTCCGCGGTCGAAGGTCCATTTTATCAAATAAATCGCAGCAGCATATATTTTGAGATCGTTAAATCCTCCTCATGCGATCGATTGTACGATAGGGGTGAACCAAATTGCTATTTGCATAGTTTTAGTCAAGCATGGAGTGTCTCGATTAATTTGTATGCTAGATACGATAATAGGAAGTATCTAACAGAATGCCCCCGACGAGGTGAGGAAAACGGTGAGGTAAGGCGATGCGTTGAAACCAAGACGCCGTAATTGGTGCTTCTGGAGACCATTGAACGTATAAAAGCGGTCTGTAACCAGACGTGGTTTTATCTATTTACTGTTATGTTTTCAAACGCCACCTGCATTCGATAACATACATTTGTATGTATGACACGTGTGGATATATCCACCACCTCGTCGTCTACGATCATCGACGGGATCCTAGTTGAGGTTGGGCCAGGTTTGGGTTTAATTTTTATATCGACCGATTCCATGACTTCCTTTTATCTAGTAGTCGATCGGTTTTTTTTTTTTTTTCTTTTTTTCTCTTAGTTTTATTTTCATATCCAATAAATGAAATAATAAAATAAATTAAAGTATAATTATTTTCCTGTTATAATTAACGGTTTGCTTTTGTAAAGGGGCTCGTCGCGGTGAGGAATAATAGAACCTTGTGATCTTTGAGACGTGAGAATTGAAACCCCCTTTGTTGTAACATTCTGTGATACTTGAGCCTGCGTTGAGGTTGACTGGCAGAACGTCAAGTGACTCTCTATACATTATACCTATACACTTTCCGGAAGATATTCTCGATTTACAACCCGTATCTATGGGTACATTTACAGCTGTAAACTAATGAGACAATAAAAAGAGTTATTTATTTTCATATAGTATACGTGTATGAGTATGTATGGGTTTCACAACGTCGAAGGTCTTCTTGCTAAGTACTCGAGCTTCTATGGACAGCGAAAATAATACAAAAGAAAAGAAAAGAAAAGAAAAGAAAAGAAAGAAAGAAAGAATAACAAATTTCTGTACAATACACAAAACTTGCCGGAGTACCAACTGCATTCTTCTACTATACACAAATTACTCATTTGACTAACAATCGTGGAGTAGTTCTTGAAACAAACAAACGTACAACGGCGGAAGTCGGAGCTTGAAACTATTGAAGCTCACGAATCCAATCAAGGCTCTTCTTTTCACAATCTATGAAAGTAGGCATTATCCTTAGCGAATTGTGTCTCATTGTGTAACACCTGGATAAAAAAATTAAATAAATAGAATTGAACTAAGTTCCTAGTTCCTAAGATTTTCATTGCGAAATAGTCGGAAGACAAACCGAGTTCTGGTACTCAAAGACCGATAGAAACTTTCGGGGAATTTAGAAGTTCAAATTTTACGGCCTAAAACCACAGCCTGAAATCTTTTTCCCCGAAAGATAACGCTTCTTGCGATATATTGTTGTTTATCTCTTTAAAGATATCTTACTTCCGTTTATCTATAACCGTACCAGAAATATACCTACTTTCTGTATTAGAGCTTTAGACTGCTCATTGGCAAGAGCATAGATACGTATATCTAACTATACACAATGTTGTCTGGTCATCATCATCATTATACATACATACATACATACATAGTAAGATAACCCGAGATACTCCGACATCTATACCGCAACGCTAGCTCTGTGCCACTGTCAATGCAGAGCACAAGGATATGCAGTATACCTACATATTTCTATGCTCAAAGTCGGACTTGATGTCAGTCTTCGGTCCTGCGCCTATGGGGTACATCGTAACCAGGGGTTCCGTGGGGTGCGGAGGGTCGTGGTGGGGGGTGTTCGTAGTTTAGCCCCCACCGCGCGCAGCAGCTGCGTCAGGCGTGGTCGTGTTCGCGAGTGAGTCGGCACTGCTCGAGTCGCCGCTTGGTCTCTCCTGTCAGTCTTAACATAAGCGAATTAATTTCCCTTCTAATTGTATGTGTTAAAAGATTTGTTTGAAAAGAAAAGAAGAGGAAATAAAATAAAATAAAATAAAATAAAATAAAACAAAAGTACAGAAGTGATTTACGACGGTGATATAAACAACAGAGTATAATATCATATCGTTTCTGTGTTTATAGTTGTGAGACAAAAATTTTCGATCGGAGATCTTTAAGTTATCATCATCATATATACTGTAATTAAACGGCTAAATCTTTACGGAAACTGATCTGTATACATGTTATTATAATTATATACGTTGTAACAATGGAACGAAAAGTGAGAGTGGTATCGTCGTATTCGTCTGCGTTCCGTTCGGCCGGTTCGTAAACGTGAATCATCATCACATCACATCACATCACATCGCATCGCATCACATCGCATCGCATCACATCACCCGGTGTTCGTAACGATCTCTTAGAGTTAAACACAAGTTTATCTTACCGCAAAGGCCCCAGACCAGACCTTCGTTGTTCAACGACGATCTATTCCGTTTCTTCAAAGACTGAAAAAATATACATATACCTAAATTGAATATATTTTTTCTCTGACGTCAATATTTGTTAGATTTTTTTTTTACGAGTACCTAATAGAATAGACTATTGGTCATAAATCGAATTCTAATCGAAAGTTAAACAAAGAGTTAATAAATACGTCTCGTATTAAAGAGTGATCGCTTCTGTTCGTATTGGAGAATAATAAACACACTATACATTTAACGGTCGTAAATAAATCGGGAAATTTTGAGGTTAAGTGATCTTTCTTCAAGCTTTATTCAACGAAAGTGAATAATTTACGATTAAGAAAACATGTGTACGTGATAATAATAATAATAATAATAAATCTACGGGATTGAAATTATTGACAGTTATTTATGCAATTGCGAGTAAATAAAACCGATTATTGATTAGATATAAGGAAGATCTAGAGATACGCTAGGGGTTAGCGAAAAGGGAGGTTGAAAGAAAAAGTAAAATGTCGGTGGAAAACCAAAACGGTACAGCAACGGTCCCTCCGCAAACTAACGGGATTAAATCGTCCATAACGAGTATATCGACGACATCGTCGGTGGCCTCAGTCGGTCGTACAATACCTAACAATTCATCGTACCTGTACAGTACAAGTTCAGTATTGAATCGTGATAAAGCCCGACAAGCGCCACCCACGCTACCAAAATATACGTCGAGTTTTAACGCCGGTACTAATGGCAATGCAGAAAGATTGGCCAGAGAACGTGAATCTGGTGGTAGCTATCGTCTTGCTAGTTTGGACAGGTTGGCTCTCAGACAAAGAATATTGGAGGGTGATGGGAAGCCCAACGGTGACGCTGCAGCTATGGTAAGGGTGTTTATGTTTTTTTTTTTTAAACAACAACTGAACATTATAACTTTACCACTGCATAGTTGGATATACCTATGTGCTTAGTACGCTCGTTATTCATTTCTCAGTGTTTAGTCTGTCTCGCCGATCTTCTCGCTCGTCTCGCTACGCGCACTCGGGAGTCAAGAGAGAGAAATAGAGAAAGAATGAGTCCGGGAGTCGGTAGGTTTCTTTTTCTTTTTTCTTTTTTTTTTTCATCAGAGACCATGCTAGATGCATAATATAATGAGTTACGATCGTACGTACGTACGTATACGTACGCCTCTCTTGTTTCACGATCACGGTCGCCCTCCTTCAAGGTCTCGTTTTTATTATATCCGAGAAAAATCCTTCAGCAATATTTTTCAAATGTAATTAAACACGTCGAGAAAGTCAGAACTGTTTTTTTTTAGCCATCTTGTCTTGCTCATCGATTCTGGAATTTCTGGTTGATAATTGTTAAATGGAAACTTAATTACATACGAGAAGAGTCATGTGCACCCGATAGTACCGGAGTAGGTACATTTTCCCCACGCATACATGAACAGTATTGTGTTGCAGCGGGGTGGGAAGAAATCGTGTGTGTGTATACCTACGTTGCTCCCGAGGTCTATGAGTCACCTAGAGTAGCGGCAACAGTATATCTTCCGATTGTCCGTGACGCAGAGTAGAGTAGAGTAGAGTAAAGTGAAGTATGTAAGAGGGTGGAGGCGACGACCCTCCTTGTAAACGAAAAAGGAAAGCAAGCCCCCCCGCGTACGGGGTATGGTATGGTACGGAACGCTATGCTAGTTCACTGCCGAAATTATCTTCCGTAACGTATATACTACGTATAGGTATACGTGAAATACATATATACAGACAAGGGTGCACCCTACGTCCCTCGGTACCCTGCTGCCTCACTGCCTGACGTCGGCCATGTGTTTCGAACAGGGGTGCTCATCTCGACTTTTTTTTTAAGACTGAGGGCGTCGTGCCTGAAAAGGAGATTCCAACTTGAAGTCTTGTCTTTTTTTTTCGCAGAGAGAGGAGAAGAGAGGGAGAAGAAAAAAGAAAGATAGTGAATTCTTTATTTTTTCTACCTACTCGTGGATAATAAAGTTTTTGAATTGTCGGTTCGATCATGATCAAAGATGCGATTTGATGCCCTCACGCGGCTATAGAGTATAATCGAGTTGGATTTTATGAATATGTATGTATGTATGTATGTGGGAACCCGAGTTTACGTACGTGCGTTGTACTTGATATACGATACCAGGGAACCCATTGCCGTGTATATACGCTCGAGCGTACCAGAGAGAGCCGACAAGGCACCCTTTCACCGAATCAGGGCGTCTTTCCAACTCCTTTTCTTTTTCTTTTTCTTTTTTCAACCTCATTCTGTTTTTTCGTCATATATTCTTCATAGTTGTTAACGTATGTTGATGTTCGGTGTCGCTAACTGCGCGACAAAACTTTATAACGACTATAATGGTTCTTTTCCTCAAATCCTTGTGGAATTGTTGCATTTAATTTCTTTCTTGAATTAATTGAAGAAATATCAATCCTTGACCATCTATCTTTCTATAGAAGCTTACGAAAGGATTCGATACTAGATAAAATCAATCGATTTATACAATTTGATATCATAGGCGGGATAAAATTAGCTAAACGAACCGTGAACCTGTTTATTTAATCAAAACTAACAACTATATTATCGCGTGAAAGGAGGTGAGCTACACTGTAATCTCGAGAGAGATTTGAGCGTGAGCGTAATATATCTTGAGGGAAGGGTTCTTCCTGGTCTGACGCATGCCGGAACAAACTTCTCGTATCCCCGCCAAGAAGCGAAGAGAAGAGGCAGGCAGGCAGGAAAGGAGAGGAGAGGAGAATCACCTATAAACTGAACTAGGTTACAGGGTCCCCTCCGTGACGATCTTCAATCTTTCCCTCATACGAACAGATTAAACGCTTTTCAAGCCTTTCCAGTTCAATTCCCACGACGAGGTAGTAGCTACTGAGTAACGGTATACGTATATGAAATATGTCGTTATTGCGATAGGAAATCAGCTATTGTTCTTTTCCTTATCATTTGAAAAAAAAATAAATATATATTTCTACATGTAATTATTCCACGAATTTTATATTTTTAGTATTTTACTACTATATAGCTTAAGCAGCACGTGTATACAATATATACATACATACATACATACATTAATTACGGTACGTGTGAATACGTACGTATTTCGTATACACAACTCACGCAAGCAGTCGGGTACGCCGCTAGTTCCCTATTGATTACTGGGACGCCTTGTAGCCTACGTCGCGTTCGTTCCTTGTCACAAATAATTTCAAATTTTTCGTCTGAAATTTTTGATAGTTTTAAAACTACGGATTTAAAGTGATAGGGGTAACGATTAAAGAACTGTTCCTGACAAAGCGCATATCTATAATGTATCACAGGGGTAAACTGACTCCGAAGAAGACCGGAAATCAAACAGGAAGTCATATAGCCAAACCTCGACTCTCTCTGTAGTCTCGTTGAAGAAAATTTTGATATTTCGTTCAAACAGAAAGAATATGAAATGAAATATGGAAGATAAATTCAATATACTTAAACTCCGCTAATTCGGGCGAGAAATTTTCTTTTTTTTTTTCTTTCGCTGTTTCATTAAGAAAATATACGGTCATTTATATCAGAACTCATTCACCTCAAGCTTGTATAAAATATAAAGTTGTATATATGTTAGACGTATGAACGTGAACATGACTCTAAAAGAAACAAGCAGAGACTATCCTCCTGCGTCTGTTATACTATATAAAACATACGTTATTAATCACGTTCCTCCGATTATAGGTATATACCTATAAACCAGTCAAACTACAGTAAAAATTAAACCAATAATTACAATAAATAAAGAAGAATAAAAGAGTTTGCAATATCGCGCTGTTGCCGTTCTTCCACTGTCGTGATTTTACAATTCGATGGAAAAAGCACTCGTAAGGCATCGCCTTATAATTAAGTATGTACTTACTCTCCTCTCATACTGCCTTACAATAACACAGACGTGATATTTTACGATATCAGCGGGTAGTTCAACTGCTGGAATTAACACAATCATCGTGTATACATACGCCTATACATACGCGTAGAAATAAAGCTGGGATTTGTTGCAGAGTCGTGCTTTTGCACGGATCACCAATGTGGTTTCTGCCACGGTGCAACGCCTCACGTTTTACTCCGATAAGAACAACGAGTTATCGGGAATCACGGCGCGACGTGCCCACGCCCGCAATCGCGTATCAATAGTCTCTCTTCAATATTATAATATTATTCACGGTCAGAGCTAATTTCGCGGTTCATTTTATAGCCTTTTTAAACCCATTTTCCTTATCTAATGTACGTGAATAATTAATTCTTCAGGCTCTCTGTACTGGAGGCTGAAACATTTTGAATTAATGCGACCAGCTAAAAAAATGAAATATAATAAAATAACTAAAAATCTATCTGTTTCGTTTGACTGAAAACCGAAAAAAACGAGTTTTTAGCCGTAGTGAACTGCAGTACCTATATAGAATACTTCTCATCGCGGTTTTGCTTCTACAATATATTCACGATGCAATTTGAATATTCGACGTAACAAATCTATTTGGGGACTTGAAATCGATACACGAACGCGGTTTAACTCGGTATATCTCGTTCCTCAACTCGACGAGAGAAAAGCCTCATGTTTTTTTTCTTTTTTTTCTTTTCCTTTTTCTTTAGAATATGTATAATGTGAACGGAGGTATATATAGGATAATACCTGCTTGTACTGCGGTGCTTCGTAATTGCGGAATCACCTCCGGTTGTATGATATAATATGTAGTACCTAACGGTAGACCGATCTTATATGCGGAAAAAAGTACAAGGCGAGGGATTCGTCGTTTGCACTTTTAATCTTCATAACGATCTCGCAATCTTTTTCGAATATAATTTATTTACGATCGTTATTAAATATACAGAAATATATATAATTACACTATAGATCGTTGTGCTAGTTTAAGAATTATTCTTTTTGCACCGATCTCGTCCGATGTGTGTTAGGGTCAGCTCGATTTCCCGCCACGTTGAAATTGCAGAGAGAAAACATACCGCGAATAGGAGACAGAGACTAAGACGCTGCGCTTCATGGCGTCGTGTAGGTCAATACTCTTTCGTACGGATGTACGGCTCGAGGGACTCGAGGGACTTCTTCGAACCAAGGGCGAACGAACGAACGAGCATGGACTATCATCGAGTATACAGCATCAGGGTCCAAGATCCTATGCCGAGGATCGAGGGGTATAATTCATTCGATTAAAGAAAAACGGAGAAGGGAAAAAGAATTCACAAGTATCTGAAAATCTCGGCGTTTTTTCTTTTCTTTTTTGTTTTGTTCGAACAGTTGTCGAATGACGTGTCATTCGTTGTTGAATCAATATGTAAGTCATTCCGGAGTTTTTCAGATTGCAAAAGTGTCATACCTAGCTTCTGAGAAATGAATAATGCCAGTATTGCAATGAACAATGACACAGCTAATCGCGGTAAATCCGCGAGTCAATGCCCATATGCTTAGTGTTATAAATATGATGATTATAGCTGAAAGTATAAATATACATGCCTACGGATGTATAAAAGAACGATATATAATGCGTTATAGGTATATAGTGGCCGTCCATCAGCTATCTGTATATTTGGAAACACTCTCATACACTAATTTATATACTAGAATTTCCGCGCTGAATAAACTCGACGATTTTTTTTTTTTTTTTTTCCCATAATTACACTATTTTCTGCCTGGATTTTTCCCGGGGATAGTGAATTATTCCTGTACACACAGCGAAACGTTATCCAGACTTTCCTTATCGAAATACAAAAAAAAATAGATTAGTGTATACCCGTACTTTATCTGATCACGCTGCGATGATATCTATAGGTTGTATACGTATATAGGTATACCTATACACACTCGTTTACTATATCAACGTGTAATCGTTGTTAACATTATTATAGAGTGACACTGCAGTGTGAGCATCGCGAGATTGAAAGTATGTATCATCTCATTTAATGTATACAGACTAAATTAACAGTATAATGCTCAAACTTGACTGTCTAAATAAATAAAGTTTATATATTTGATTTGTGAAACATCTCAAACAACGTGTGAATTATTATAACAACAACAAAAAATCTCTGTAAATTTGTAAATATATATATTTTTTTTGATCACGATTTTAACTAACTACGTCCGCGGGAGATAATTAGAAATAGGAATAATGCGAGACGAGGAGATACATCGCGTTACCCAAACTCTGTATAATAGATATTGTTATTGAAATCGAAAAGTTCGAAGACTTTGGTGCAATTCTTAGAATTGAGATAGGAACCTGGCGTTTTGACTACATTTTTTTCGCATATATTTGGAGACGTTCTGGCCCATGGAAGCATTGAAATTAGAATATGACCGAATTAGGGATCTCTCTGATATATTAAGATCGTCATCATAATAGTAGCTAGAATACTAGGGCGCGTTGCAAGTCGTCTTCTCATGCCCATAATGCCGCTGCTGCTGCTGCGGCAGCGACGAAGGTATATTATATCTTCTGCGGGTTGTGGGCTGACCGACCGAGGTATACCTACAATATACTCGTATTATACGCGGAGAAGGCAGCCTACAGGCTGCAGACGAAGGACGGTAGTTGAGGTGCTGGTCCTAACCGCGATCCTCTCAACAACGAACGAATGAACAAACCGGCAACTTATACGCGATGGACCGGTTCCTCGACTCTACCGCATGGAACTATATACAGCGTATAGCTTATATGTGTACACCTCCCTTCAATCTATCCCTTCCAGATTCAGGTCGGTTCTGCGCCACGGTTCGTCTCCGATTTAAAATTCTGGGACCGGGACAATATATACCTTCGCTATTCTAAGCCTCTTTTTAATTCAGCTGAAATTCAAAACTGAAATAGAACACCCATAATCGGATTTTTCTTTTTTTTTTGTCAATTTGTTTTATTTATTATAAGGTAGAAAAAAAATCGTACAGGCACCGAGCTACCAATTTTCAAATTATTCCAAACCGTGGCCAATTGAGTAATTTTAACGGCAATCGCATGGATCCAATTTCATTCTGGAACAGATATTGTTCATTATATACTCATAGTAATGCAATTTGACTGTTTTGTGAGCAACTTGGACTAACATGTAGTTCAGTTTTGTTTATTAATTTGAAAACATTTGTCGTTGTAGACATTTGTATAGACGAATAAGAAATAACACTTGAAACTGAACAAAATACACGACAGTCTATTATCTGATCTCTTTACTTTGGAATAGCATGAATTCAATGTAATCGTATTTGCTTTTTCACAGATTCAAACGAAACGCGAGCTTTTCTTCAAAGCGGATAGCGGCAGCATCCCTTCATCGCCATCTGTACCTCCGCCTCAACCTCCGACAACCCCTTCGACCGGTACAACGTTGTCGTCTAGCCTACCTCCTGGCGTAGCGCCACCTGCAGCACCCGTTAAACCGAGGCTTCCTCAAACCGCAGTTTCTCAGAATCAAAATGATTCGGAGGACAGCAACAAACGTGAGTCTGGTAACAACAGGTCAGACAACAAAGAATCGAGGCCAGCTCCACCCACGAAACCCAAAGAACTCGACGGTTACGTAGGATTTGCTAATCTCCCAAATCAAGTTTACCGAAAAGCCGTCAAAAAGGGATTTGACTTCACGCTCATGGTTGTCGGTGAGTTACAATAACAACAATTCATCAGTTTTTTTTTGTTTTCTTACACCGAAAACGATATAAAAAGTTCTACACTCTTAAGAGATTGAACTACGATCAGGAATATTACAATTAGATTGTAAGAATTCTTTTTACATCTGTCGAACACGTGCTTATTTTCCTATTCAACCAGCTGCCGGGTTATACAACCTGATAGCAGTGTTTCTCAGTCATACGATTATGAAAAAAAATTTCCATTGTTATAGCAGATTTTTATTATTTCACTCATAGACATCATTAAACCACAGAAAATTGATCAATATTAAATTTTGTGTTAATTTTTAACACGGTTTTTATCCTCGCAATGAAACTTTACTAAGAAAATTAGCTAACGGATCGTATTGCAAGATTCAGCTTCTTGGTGTTATATATTTAGTTGCAATGTGCACCGACGACTCATCTTTGTAACACAAATAGAATAATTGAAGCTCTTGCCTGCCTGCCTGCCCTCCCACTAAAGACATACGGCTGGTATTTCGTCGCTCAAGGTCAACTGAGCTAAAAACTTTAGTCTTAAGGAGTGAATTCTTGTACGATTTTAATAGCATATAGCATTATGGAGCGATTTTGAGCATGTTTTACTCTCTTACACAGGCGAATCTGGACTCGGGAAATCTACTCTTATCAACTCTATGTTCTTGGCGGATATATACAGCTCTGAATATCCTGGGCCAAGTCTTAGAGTAAAGAAAACTGTTGCCGTTGAAACAAGCAAAGTTCTCCTAAAGGAAAACGGCGTCAATCTCACTCTGACCGTTGTCGATACTCCAGGATTTGGCGATGCTGTAGACAACAGCAATTGGTCAGCATTTTCAATTTCATTCAATTATGGCCATTAATTTTCATCCATTTTATTCAAACTTGGACTGTGGTAAGAAAACTTTGATTTCATTTAATTTTTCAGCTGGGTGCCGGTCATCGAGTACATCGAGTCTAAGTATGAGGAATTTTTAAACGCAGAATCTCGTGTAACAAGGAAACAAATTGCGGACAGTAGGGTTCACTGCTGTCTTTATTTCGTCGCTCCATCTGGTCACGGACTAAAACCATTGGATGTTGAGTTCATGCAGCGTCTGCATGACAAAGTTAACATTATACCTGTTATCGCCAAGGCAGATACCATGACATTAGACGAATGTGCACATTTCAAGAAACAAGTTAGTCATCGTTGGAACATGTTTGAAATTTCCTCTCTTTTTATTCATCATAGCTAAATTCGACGCTGTTACTGAATCTCAAATTTCTATTAATTTTCAGATATTGAACGAGATCGCCCAGCACAAGATTAAAATCTACGAATTCCCAGAAGACGAAGAAGAAGAGGACAGCAAATCACATAAAGTATTAAGGGACAGGGTACCGTTTGCTGTTGTAGGGGCAAATACCGTCGTTGAACAAGACGGGAAGAAGGTTCGAGGGCGAAAGTACCCTTGGGGAGTTGCTGAAGGTAATTTTGTTTGCTGGTACATCATTTTCGCGAATCTTCATTTTTCCGTGTCCTTTACTTACACCTTTATTTCATCTACTTGTTACAGTCGAGAATCTTGAGCATTGTGACTTCATAGCCTTGCGAAATATGGTAATACGGACACATCTTCAGGATCTTAAAGACGTGACAAACAATGTTCACTACGAGAACTTTAGGTGTCGAACTCTAGCTGGTATCGGTGTTGACGGAAAACCAACGAGGATTTCAAACAAGTAAGTCTAACTTAATGCAATAGAAATGAAAGGATTTTAACTAACAATTGCCAGCCGCCTTCAAAGTAGCACCAAGGGAAATCCTCTCGACTACAAGATCAACGCAGCAATCTTCCTAGATTCATTTAGTGTAAATTATTTCTGACAATTCGAATACACAATATGGGGAAAAGAAAAATGAAATGAGAAGCAAGAAGAGATAATCATAAATTTCTTTTCATCCTACAATATTTCTATCAGTTATTCATATCCTTCGTCGTATCGATTGAGGGAGGAAAAAGCTTGTGCATGCAAACTATGATTGTAAATCTAGGTAGAGAATAATTATTTAGTTTAAAACCGAACGATGATTCTGGAGGAGAAAAAAAAAAAAAAAAATCTCATCGGATTTGAATTCGTTTGAAATAATTTTCCTATTCCATTTCGTTGACTAAATTTTAATGATGGTTTCTTATTGGTCAGTTTGTGCCCGCAAGGAGTGATGAACAGTTTCATGACGGTGTGGTAAGTCCTTAACTAAGGCTCAAAATTTATGTAATACCGTTTTGTGTGCACAAGTCTTGTCATCTTTAAAGAACTCTGTTACTCTGTACTAGCGTTATTTTAGCCTATAGATAATTAGGACACAAAGGAGTTGATCATGAAAACTTTTACTGCGGAAATGAAATATTTTCTCCGCTCTCCTTATTCTTTATTTTACTTTACCATTTTATTTATATTATCTTAACAATCTGAATGCGCAAAGGTATGACAAATACCCGCACCATATTTTACATACTTAATATGATATATTTACGATACTCCATGTGGAATCCTTTCAGATATTTATCTATTTATTGTTTATCCTCTGTTTTTTTTTTTCCTTCAATATTACTATGGAATACTTTGAACGCCGATCTGCAGTGAACAACGTTCTTCAATTTGGCAAAAATTTTAACTATTCTAGGAACCCACTGGCTCAAATGGAAGAGGAAAAACGAGAACATGACAACAAAATGAAGAAAATGGAAACCGAGATGGAACAGGTGTTCGAAATGAAGGTTCGCGAGAAGAAACAAAAGCTCAAGGATTCCGAATCAGACGTAAGAAGACTTTATTCGAAAGATTATCATGCTTTTAATCTGGAATTAATATTTGTCCCGTTTGTTTAAACGTAACTAAGTTTATAAATTCAATTTTATCTTCCCTTTTCCATCTCTGAAAATACAGCTACAACGACGACACGAGCAAATGCGACGTTCTTTAGAGCAACAGGTTCGGGAGCTTGAAGACAAGAGAAGAGCATTTGAGTCGGAAAAAATAAGTTGGGAGCAACAGACTGGACATAGCATCGAAGAGCTACGCAGACGCAGTTTAGAAGCTAACTCCAAAGAGTGAGTACCATATTATTTAACACTGTTCTTTCACGTATGTAATGTAACGTTTTTTTTTTTTTCTTTTGTTTTATATTCGTAATAAAATAAGAAATATCCACGCAGTAGCTAAGTGTTAAAACACCGACGTAGATATTAAGCAAGAATATTGAATTAGGAAACAAAACAAAGAGAAATGATTTTGCTATTTTGTAAACTTGGATATGCTTAAAGTTCTGAAAAGTATGAGCCGCCTTGGCTACTTAAATGCGACATTGAGTCAAATATTATCCTGTAACTAGAGCTTGAAGGCTGAAAAAAAGAATGCTGCAGACTTTGAAAGCGGTAGTTCATCATAATCCAATCCATCATTTCAAGTAGCTTAAGCATTTGTTTCCCTTGTTAGTTGATTTCGTTTTACAGTTATCACATAGGTATATATTAAACGTAAAATTTGAATAGCTGTTCGTTCTTGAACCACATTAACTTATGTAAACAGAAATTGACTAGAGTTACGCAAAGTTAATGTACTCTATTTATAGGAAATTGCTAATCAGCCTTTATTAACTAGTTCTCATTCTCTTGTATATTAATTATTGATGTTAATATGATCATAATGTAGTTATTATCCTTACAAAGCTAGGATGGGTCGGTTGAGTTAATGACTCAGTTATCAAAATCATGAAATTAATTCAGGGTATTTGAGTCTGCTTTTTACAAAACGAATCACATATACCTCATTAATAATCAGCATTGATTAATATCTGGCGACAAAAATTATTATCTTATTGAATATAAAAAACTTATCAAACCTCTGAGTGGTTTCATTCCTCACCCCGCTAAGCTTCACTCCTAGTACAACCAGTTTATATTCTCTCCATAGTGAGATCCTTCTTCCTAAGTGTTATTCCCATGTCTAATCCCATTGATAAATAAAGCTCAATCATGCCTCACTTTCGTGATGTTTGTGAATCCCCTCTGAATAAAAAAATTCCAAGAAAATAAGATCCCGAGCAAAGTTCTTTCTACATTCGAACCACTCAAAGGATCAATGCAAACGTCGCTAGATAGTATCTAAATTCACTATTCATATATTTTGATCAGATTTAATCATCCTCAGTCCGCAAACCACATTAAAATTCCCCAGGGAATAATACTGCAACCTTTATAAAGTTCGCAATAAATGTCACCTTCGTTCGTTGCCTTCTTACGAGTTTTCACATTTGGTATATTATTATGTTTATCACATTTAGCGATAATGTCAATTGTATCGTGAAGCCAACTGTTCTAAATGTGCACGAACCGCTTAATCATTTAGTAAATATCGCCAGCATTTTGTCCCGTAATTCACAGCATAATAAATATTTATATTCAATAATTTCACAAGCAGTGTGTAATTTGTTTATTCAATCATATGAGAAACAATGCTTATAATCACTAATCATCACGCCATACATGTTGCATTCTCAGTGTTTATTCACGCTTGCATCATTCTATATAATCAATGCTTTAAATACAAGATTGTAAAAGATTGGCTGTTCAATTTCTATCTTATCATATCATATACATAATTTTTTCACCATTTTTCATTCTTAGCTTCGCAGGCAGGTAGCAATATCACCGTATTTTTGAGATAATGTGTAGGAGATAGTATCTATAACGACGACACTGTTATACATGATGAAAACTTGTTAAATAGATAAATATTTTCTTAATTATTACTACTTGAATATTTCTAACGCATGCTGCAGTTATTTTTGGTTCCTCAAAAGGCAAGTTCTACAGATGTTAGTTAAGAAATAGACTAAAAGATTCACTTCAAAGAACACTTTAATTATGAAGTTTTTTCAAAATTAGCTTCCAGGTAACATTGAAGTTTGCCCAAACTGTTTACAATCTTGTATGGAGAACATAGGACACGTAGGAAAATAAGAAAATTATACAAACTAGTAGACTTATAGCATTGATGAGTTTTTATTACCGCTCATTACTCAAAGTGGATATAATATCAGTATAAAATGTTATTCATAAAGACTATTTTGAATTGATTCAGAAATCAAGGAGGTCTCAATTCAAATAACAGTAATTATAGTAAGTGGATGAAATAGAATAGTTATTATGTTATGTAACCGGACTATTAATGCCAGAGTAGTTACCTAAACTGAATGACGATAATCTAATAGTCTTATAGATTCCATAAATTAATAGCATTGCTGGTTTTCCACTTCTGAGTATTTACAGTTTATCTAGTTTAGAATCTCATTGCCGGTCCTCTCAAGCATCTCTTTGAGTCTCTTCGTATTCTCCGCTCTCAATGGGGAAAATTTTGGGGCAATTCTCTACCCCGTTTGATATTTTTTTGTCAACTTTAACCCTGAGACAAGATGATTACTCTGGTATTAACTGTAAAGTTGAATCTAGAAGCGCGCGTGCCTTGCTTGTGCTTGTGTGTATACGATGTCGGGGTGTCCCTGATTTAGGACGGGATCTGTATCTTCGGAGGGATCCGGAGGCGGAGGGGGTACATTGCGAGGTTCCCGAGGAATAGGAAGTCTCCTACGTCGTCACACCAGTTTCAAATCACCTCAAGAGAGTCCCACACAGATTCATCTTGTCATACAGCATCCCGAACACCCCTGATAAAAACCAACTCATTTTCTAAGTTACAGGGCTCTTTGTATTATTCTGTAGATGGGAGAGAGTGACAGTTGATCAACTCTGAAAATACCAATCTGCGTCATTTTCATGTCAAGAAAACAGACCATATAGCTAAAAGTCACAATTTTAACGCCCAGATTTTGTGCTATTTACTAAATTCAATATCTAATACCATAATATTAGATATTTTCCTAAACAGAGGAAAAGATACAATACTTTGATTTGTGACAATTTATTGGCGACGATAAAACTTTCGATTAAAATACTCCCAAGTACAGACGGCTATATCTTTTAAATAATAGAAATGTACGATTTATCCAGAAAACATTGAAATTGAATTTATTTAAGAGAAATTTAGTGGTAATGATACATCGGACCGTTTTATACCTCGTGTGTGTATAAAGGGGAAAATAATTAGAATCTCAATCACTGTTTTAGGTATAAATCAAAAACCATTTTCTTAATATTAGTCACAGATCGCTAGTGCTTTACATATTGATGATATTACAAACCAAGGATATAATATTGTGATACAATAATTAGCTAGACAAACGGTATTTTTTCTCTTCTTTTTCTTTTTTTTTTCTTCACGATACAATCTTCTCTTGTACCATAAATAATTTAGCACAGATTTATACATCTCTTAGTCAAGAATATATAACGCATATAACTTATCATTATTGTGAACTGCACAAGCTGTCTACCCCGTAACTCATGTCAAATTCCGAACACGTGTAAATGTCTTATATCTCCTTGCATCGAGGTAACGTGAAAAAAAACGTACTTATATCATTCTACGTTCAAAGTAGCCAAGACAGCTTGACCAGGGGCTTATTTCTTAACATTTACTAATTACTTGATAGTAATAATTGATTATAAATTGTTGATTTCATCATTAAAGCTTTGTTCGCCAGCAAACATAATGCTTCGTTATCTCATTTTACTAACCAATCATTTCCTATCGCTAATTTCAGTTAGGCTGTAAATCAGAATAACAGACTCTTCTCTTCTATTAGTTCATAATTACCAATACATACATGATTCGACATAGTCGAATGTAATTACTAAATCTTTACTTTTTGCTATAGAATTTTAAGACCTAGAACTTTCCTTGTATATTACTTTCATCATTATTATTTTTCCCTTTTTACTTCGACCGAAAATTCAATAAATCATCTTTAATGAAAATTGAACAAAGCTTTACACACAGTGTGTATGCTCAGTTATTTTTCAGGTAGCATGCGCAATGTGGCTTATTGGTCAGTCCGGTGTACAAAACGCATACTTATATATCTAAGCATGCGCGTGAGTGGTATCAATTTGCATGACTAGATATAAGTGATCAATTGATAATATATCGTTAAATAGCTTTCATTCTCAAAGTTACAATGCAAAGCTTTTAGATCTAATAGAACCATAGAATCAGATCACACTTCAACACGGCTTCCATTTATGTCATGGCTGTTTAAATTTTGGACTTAACATATTCGCCTCAACAAAAGGAAGAAATTTTTGATTAAATGTAATAGAAGGAAAGCAATTAAAAAATGGTTTTCAAGTCAATCTCACCAAGTTCTCCCCTTAAGAAAGATGGAATTGTTTCCTATTAAAATATCGATAAAATCTAACTAACACATTCCCGAATTCCAACTTTAAAAACATACATGGATCACTGTAGATCTGACAAATTTAACATTTATCAATGGGGTGCGTTTTACATGTTCTTTCCTTTCAGGGCCGTCGATGGCAAGGACAAAAAGAACAAGAAGAAAGGCCTCTTCTAATCATGCCACAACAAACATAGAACTATATGCTTAAGTAAATAGTGAATATAAATCCATACCTATGAGATACAATATTCCGTGACTTTGAACTTCTGACATTCCTTCATTCTTTTTATATTATTTTTTTCTCACCAAGTATTCTACACCTCATCTAAGTCTCTTCTAACTATTATTGCAAGACTTGACTCTGAGAATGGTCTCAGTTATTTTTTTAGTCGGAATAGTAAAATAGCAGAGTCTGGAATTTTGTAACTTTGAGGTATTGGAATGTAAAAGTATAATTAATCATCACTTCTTAAATACGTCCCGACATTTTGCGTAAGGTATATATACTTTTGAGCAAAACAAAAAATTTGTCGCCAACTTCTGATTATAGAAGCCGAAAAAGATTATTCAGTATTGTGCTGCGCATTAAATATTTTAACAAACAAACTGATGGAAAAAATGATTTTCATGACAAATTGAAGAAAGGTGTTTTTTTTTTTTTTTTTCGGGCGATACGAAGATACTAAAAATTGTTTCAAGCAGATTTTTCGATTTTGAAGCCAATATTTTCTTCAACCCTTTACTGCAGCGAGTCAATGTTACTATCAACTAAACAACACTGAGATATGCTATTGTGGGAACACCACGCTATTGAGTAGCAATCCGAATTGAGTATTTTGTTATAATAAAATCATTCGTGTGTGCAGTTCCTGTTCTGTTTATCGATAATCTCTGCATTTGTACAAAGTACGAGTCTACATACTATAATAAATTTAAAAAAAATTTATTTATCGCATTCATTGGTACGAGGATTACCACTATCAGCTTCGGGCATTTAATCGCAATTAAATTTCATTATTTTATGAAACGTAACGGTGAAATGATAAAAAAAAAGAAAAGACAAAAAAATTGTACAATTTGATTTAAATCTTCGTAGCCAAAATAGTGGCCATATATATTTATGTATAAATGATAAATTGATTTCGTGTAATAACGTAAGATATATCAAAGAGAGTCAGACGAGTTGGAAATACCTATGTAATAAAATTAGTCTAATAGATTACACGTTTTTGGACAGTGTGTTCATTCCGTAATATCAATTTACTGTCATGTTGAAAAATAACGGCGTACTTAATCTCTCCTTCAGATTTCATTTATTATTTTACAATTTCCAGTACGTAGTTGTATGAGCGGAAAAAATAAAAATAAAAAATTGTATGATTTTCAATTGCCTGTTTCATTTTCATAATGTGACAGTAAATTTGTATCTGCAGTTAAAGAATTAAAAATAGTCTAGCCATAAAAGCCTAGCACACTGCTTAAAACGTAAAGTGTACCTACTTAAAATAATTAAGCTACTTTTGTGCCAAGATTAGAAGAAATTGAGGGAAAAAAATTTTGTAACGCAAGCGAGCGGTTTTTCCTATTTGTTAAGCAAGTCATGAAATTCCTAATAGAAATTTCATAATTTATTTGATAAAAAAAGCCCCGCGCTACATTCCTATTTTGTACGCATTTTCTAGCAATCGCCATTTCCATCGAATCGATGCCATATTTTAACAAGAAAGAGAAGAAGAAAAAAGAAAAAAATAATAAATAAAAAAAAAAAAAGGAAGGAAATATTCTTACTTCGTGATAATAGACTATTTGCAAGGATGTTCGATGCAAGTCGGAAATCTGATACCGTACAATGTATTCTATACAATTGGTCGAACGATCATTATTATAAGACAATTTATTTCAATCTATGGTCTTATCTTATTGGCGGATGTAATTTTCAATGGAATTGGATGGATTGGAAAAGAGAATCTCCTGTAACGAGAAACGAAACATTATAAAGCTGAGAAAATATCTTAAATATTATTTGAAAACCGTTACTATTGGTCAAAGATTTTGTAGGAATTTAAATGTGCCAGTGATGTTTTCGAAGATTTTTTTTACTTCCATGATCATAGGAGGGTTGGTTACAGAATTATTTTCTATGAAAATTGGATTTATTTGAAGTATAAGATTGAAAGTGCTAAAATAATAACACTAGAATTTATTCTCTCTGCTACTGTGCTTCACACTGGGCTTGGTATTTGAACAGCGATAAATATTTAAACTGAATCCTAAGCTTATCTTTTTGAATATTTTTCAAACTATATTCGAATTTATGACTTCAATTCGTTTAAATATTAAGAAAAATGAAAAAAAAAATAAAAAGACAGGAAAAAACAATATATACACGTGTACTGGAGATTATAAAGAGAAAAAAAGGAGAGAAAGAGAGAAAGAAATGGAAATGAAAAACGTACGAAGTTCGTTAAACTTGCATAATGCAATTTATTTTACAATTAAGAAATTATTAGTTACTTATACATATAAAGACGCATAGAGGCGATGAGACATTTAATTTACGGTCGAAGAAATCAATTGACATTATGTGTAGAGTCTAGCTGTAGAATGTTTACAGACAAAAAAAGCGTCAGATGCATATGTGTATTTTATCAGCCAGGCTTTCTACTCGATATAGATACAATATGTAATAACAATATTTGAATGAATTAAAATGATTCTGTTTATTAAAAAAATTAAGAAAGAAAGAAAAAAAAAAATAAAGAATAGTAATTATATTTTGCCGTGCCAGAGGTAAACAACGCTGCCGACGCTATTTATAGATAAATTGTAATAATTAAATCCGTAATTATATGATAGTAATATTATAATTATGTATCAAGTAAATTATGTATAAAAAAAAGACAATCAAACGATTTTTTTATTACATTCTTTTATTTTTAAATTATGATGAAACAAAAAAAAAAGAAAACCTCCATCCATTTATCATAGTTTTTCATTTTCTTTGTTCTGCCTACCTATATCTATTTTTACGTAATGACGATAGCAAGTAGTGCAGCAAATTTAAAGGAAAGTGTGGAAAGAGAGGTCGCCGAGTTTTCCCGCGTAGCCGCGTCAAATGATTATGATAATTATTCGACTGCACAAGTGAAGAAATGATTTTGCCGTTCAATAACATTGCCTGTTAGTCATGACACATTTTGATAAGATTATACGTCGAAAAATATTAAGCTGGTGAGTGATGTATCGGTTTAATATGAATTTAGTTTTATCGGTATTATTAATAGCAAAACCGTAGATTAATGCCAGAGAATATATATGTATATGTATATATGTATACATATACGAATATAATTGAATCATGGGTCCTAGTATGTATGTATACAATAGATAAGATCTTGGAACGAATTTTCGAGCATGATTCTAGGACAAACTGGTTTAGATATACTAGAATAAGGAATTCGAAAATTTGAATAACGGTACCGAGCGTCATCAATGAAAGTATGTACCCAGACCTGTTTTCGAGGGGGGAGAAAGGGGTGAGAAATTTCTTGTACTACGAAAGTCGATGGAATTTTATACTTACTGATATATAGTACTAAATATAGTAGAATAGATTACTGATATTTTATAGGGTACAAGGGTCAAGCATATTATCTAAGCTAACTATGAAACTAGAAAAAACTGCTTTAGACCTATCCGTATCTGTGATTCGTAGAGACAATTTTATCGACCCTTTAAAACTGAATCCAGATTACATTTTTAAAAGACTTTCGACCGAAATTCGCCCGAATTCTTTCTAATTTATTTCAATCTGAAATCTTTCAAACATAGCATTAATCATATTCTTATTGGTTTCACTAGAAAACCCATCGAAGGGTCCTAATTTTCGCGGTTATCAAGTCGTTGCATGATTTTGAAAATAATTTTTTTGTTTAATACTACATCGTTTATGCGACTCCGTTGTTTGTATGTAAAATGAAATGTTTTATCGAGTTGATGAAATGATTGTCAAGGTTTCGTCGTAAAGCTCACAATCAACTTGATTTGATGATGAGTCACAGAGATTCAGCGAATTAAAGTACAGTAATAATCAGCGGTTCTTTTTTCGCGGTGTACATATAAATGATGAAAAAGAAATAGAGTTTTTCAAAACTTGAAAAGTAAAATGACCAACGACGCATCGTGAAACTCTGTAATACGGTTAAAAGTCGTGTTATCCCCCAATCGATACGACACTTCGTGAAAAAAATTTATTCTCAACTTATCCATCGACCCCATTCACGTAGCATGACGAGGACTTTAATAGCTAGACGCGGCCCTGAAAGTGCCCAATCGTACGTTGACCTAAAATTTGACCTAAATCGTTGACCTGGAAAGACGCGGCGTCACGGATTTAGTAAGTATAGTAACGTGATGTTATCACTGACAATCAGTCTGGATACAGACCATACTCATGCTATGAATGAGTCAGTAGACTTTGATAACTAATGATAATATTAATATCTTATTTTGATTTCAATTACCAAGAGGAATGTGAAGAAGCGCGTATCTTTTAGTGTTCGTGGGTTACTCTATTTTCAAACTCCGTAGTAGCCGGGTGTGAGCAGTCGGCGACCTTCGGTATTAGGCCCCAAGTGGTAGTCATCGTGACTCCACGAGCCACGTGAGATTCCATAAGCCAGGGGGGCACGGATCGCGAGGTATGCGTGTCCCCCTAGAGTAGTCGCGGTCGTCCCGGCAGCCCGAGCTTATAGTAAACGATTGACCGAACTGTCCCGACTCCCGAAGAACTCGGGAAGGGAAGTGGCGATGCAACGATGTGGACATTGGAATTAGCCGCTAGACTTTGGTTCGATTTAGTAAAGAACGTACAGCGTCGAAGAACGGGAGGTTCAAGAGCCCCGCGAGCCTGACTGAAGATTCATATAATTGCTAATTGCTAACCCGCTAGACGTCAATCGACGAACGTAAACTTCGCAGTGTGCCTGACCGTGATTTTCACTCTCGGATTTCACTTCTAACCTAAATCTACCTCGATTACCGCTAAACGTTCTGGATAAATTATTAAGTGTATACGGGGGCTAGATTATCATCAAATTTTCTCTACGCATAGCGTAGCGAGACAAACTACGATTCTTCGCTACTTTCAAACCGAACATACATAAGTTTATTTCAAAGTAACAATATAAAAAAAAAAATAAAAAATAAATCACAGCCTATTTTCGTCGGGTTACATAAAGTATCTGAAAATAATACACGTCTATCATAATAAACGTTATTTGGGTGGCTAAATACCAAAAGTATTACCTTCTCTGAGACAGTATATCGACAAAGTGACTAGCTAACCGCTGAATTATATTATATGAATGCGATTCTATATAGAGAGAATCGCTTAATTCAATACAAGAATAGATTTGCATTAAATAAAACATGTCCTGGCCAAGTAACGTGGGTATCAAAGCAATAGAAGTATACTTCCCTGCTCAGTATGTCGATCAAACAGATCTCGAAGAATTTGACAAAGTTTCACCAGGCAAATACACCGTTGGTCTGGGTCAGTCAAGAATGGGATTTTGCAACGATAGAGAGGATATAAATTCCCTCTGTCTAACAGTGGTTAAGCGTCTCATGAATCGCTTTGATATTAAACCAGAAGAAATTGGAAGATTGGAAGTTGGGACTGAAACAATCATCGATAAAAGCAAGTCTGTCAAGTCTGTGCTGATGCAATTATTCGAGCCATTTGGCTGCACCGACATCGAAGGCGTAGACTCAACCAATGCTTGTTACGGAGGGACTGCTGCCTTGTTCAACGCTGTTGCTTGGGTTGAAAGCAGTTCCTATGACGGGAGATTCGCGCTTGTGGTAGCCGGAGACAACGCCGTTTATGCCAATGGCAATGCTAGGCCAACCGGAGGTGCTGGAGCCATAGCCATGCTGATCGGGCCAGATGCACCTATAGTTTTTGATCGAGGACTGAGAGCTTCTTACATGAGACATGCCTACGACTTTTATAAGCCTGATTTAAATTCTGAATACCCTGTGGTAGACGGTAAACTTTCGATTCAATGCTACCTTGGTGCACTTGACAATTGCTATAAGAAATATTGTGAGAAAGCTGAAAAGAAAAATTCCGGGGAGTCTATCTCTTTGGCTAGTTTTGGGGCGGTATTGTTCCATTCTCCATATGGAAAACTTGTTCAAAAGTCGTTCGCTCGTTTGGCTTTTAACGATTTTTTGAACAGTCCAAAAGGTATTAAAGACGACAAGTATTCAGGGCTTGAGAAATTCTCAGAATTAAAATTAGAGGATACTTATTTTGATAGGGATGTAGAAAAGGCTTTTATGACGTTGAGCAAAAAGGATTTTTTAGAAAAGACTAATCCAAGCTTGTTGATCTCTAATCTGGTAGGGAATATGTACACACCGTCTGTTTATTCGGGTCTTATTTCTTTCCTCATTAGCAAACCAATTGATCAACTTGCTGGTACCAAAGTTGGAATATTTTCTTATGGATCTGGTCTAGCTTCCAGTATGTACTCGTTAACAATCGCCAAAGATTCGTCTGTTAAATCTGATTTAGAAAAATTAGTGTCACAATTGTCATACGTTAAACTTGAGCTGGATTCCAGGCGGCGTGCATCACCTGAAGAATATACCCAAGTCTTAGAACTTAGGGAAAAGAATTGTCACAAAGCTCCGTATCAGCCTGTGAGCAATGTCGACGATATGTTTGACGGTACTTATTATCTAGAGAGTATTGATGACAAGTATCGAAGAACTTACGGTCAAGTAACTAAAAGCAAATAGCATCACACTTATGCCTTGAAGAAAAATTATTATTGTACATTTTGATGATAACGTTCGAATTTTAGTGGATAAGAGAAAGGTACTGATCAATTTAGTCAAGTCATAGGCTTCTTCTGAAGAGGGCAGAACACGACTGCCAAAACGTTAGCCGACATATTAATTTACTGACTCGACTAGACTGATTGAGACCTTCCTCTGAAGAATTATTATGTTTAAATAAAAGTTTATTTATCAATTATTATTGTTAATGAGGGTAAGCAGCTTGTGCTTGTTGAAATAGTACACATATTGAATGACAATATTTTTATCAAGGTATAGCAATGTTTTTAGATAATAGTAATCATTATTCATTCCTGATAATTTTTTATGGGTAATGAATAATTATTATGATCAAGTTAGAATGACAGAGGCTCATAGAGTTGTAAAATATTTGTTAGGCGGGGTTTTCAAATTTTCTACCTGTAAATAAATATTTTTTATTGATATTCATATCAAAACGTACAAATATTTTTTTTCCTTTTTGGATGTAATGTATATACAATTCTGAGCAGTTATTTGCATCAGATCATTCAAATAGATTTTTTTCTTTGATTTTCATCAATCTTATAACAGTCAGCTTTGCATCTATCGACTTGAAGCATCATAATAAATTGTATGTAACAATGGAGAATTTGAATAAAATTTTATACGCTTGTACAGTTACGTTTACGTCGTTAACTTTCTTTCTTACAGTTTGAAAATTTTTAGGGGGCCAGTATTTTGAACCAAAAAATATACAGTTGATGACAATAGGTAAATAACGTCATCAATATCCTTGTGCAGGTTACTAAAGTCTAAAAATAAGTAACAGATTGTGGATTCATTCCATTCATCATTATGGAATACTATTATATTCTACAATAGAATGACAATGGTTGGTTGTCGCGTCACATGGGTTACGGGTCAAACTGTTCTTTAAGAACAACAAAAGTATTTATTTAAATCATACGGCTACTGTATGTAGCTGGATCATTGACCTGTAACCGGTGTTGAGTGGGTAAAATTGACCTATTTCAATTATACATTCAACAATAACAATGAAGCAAAAACAAATTTTTCACATTGTTAGGTGATTTGTTTGTAAGTAGTTACGTTTCAAACAAAGATTTATTCCACTGTTATCTAGATATGACATTCGTTTTATTTCATCCTTGTGAAACAAAGAATTCGCAATAATTTTTTTTATTAATACGTATATAATCTCATAATTCGTCCCACGAGATCGGGCAGCATTGTCTATTATACTTAAAAAAATATCTGTAAAAAAATTATGAGATAATTGTTTATTAAAAAACTGATTTATACGAATATGATATTTGTTTATTATTCTTTTTTCTCTCTCTCTCTCTCTCTCTCTCCTCGTGTAGCAAATTAAATCGTTTTTATTTCCAGAGAATACACAATTTGTTAAAGACAAATCATTTTGTTGATGGCCGAGTAGCACAGTTCATCAACATATGTTTCATACATCTGTTTTCTCTGCTCGTTTATGCTAGGCCTTCAACAAATAATTACAGTTATGATAACATTTCGTTATAGGTTGAGTCATATTGATAATCTTGTACCGTTGCACGTTGTCTTATATTTATTTTATTATAATAAAGACGTAGCCTGAAAGAAAGCTGCCCTTGAATGTTCGTCTCTGGCTTTAGAAAAGCGGTATTAACACATACTATGTGTTTTAGTTCGGGCTGTGGGAACCATCAGTATAATTATCAATACTTTCCCGAATTTGAACATTGTTTTCATTCCATAATATTCAATTCTTCATTTCTCTTGCCAAGACGCACGTGGTGAATGTGACGTTTATAAAAGCATCCTATAAATCGTAGCGCGCGCCCCGTAGCGTCGTTTTTGACATCTGTTTACTTGCGGCCGTTGTATTGACTACATTGTCTAAATAAATCTTCTAAGATTAATAATTTTTAGATAAAACATCGCTTTTTTTTTTATCCACAAAAATGTCTGGCCCGATGGTTCTGTGTCAGTTATGGATGGGAGGTGTAAGTACAATTTTTGAATGATTTATGATATAAACAACTTCCTAACCTCCAAAATTTCCGCTCTATTCTATCCGGCTTATCAATTTTTAACAAGAACTAAAAATTTGGAGACTGTGTCTTCGCGTTATTTGAATAACAACATTGTTACACATCGGTGTGTATTCCTAGCTGGAGCCATACATGACAGAGAGTTTCATCATGAATGCATTTCACAAAATGAATGAACAGCCACAGACTGTTAAAGTAATGCGAAATCGTTACACTGGTGAACCAGCCGGCTACTGTTTTGTTCATTTTCCAACAGACGAAATGGCGCTTGATGCGATGCATAAATTGAATGGGAAGGCTATCCCTGGCTCCAATCCTGTAAGATGATCTCCTTTTGCTCTTGTCTTTCTTCTCTTCGCCGAACGACGCTGTGTAAAATTTCTAATCCCCTTATTTCTTAGACAGTCAGATTTCGTTTGAACCATGCAAGTACAACGGGTAAACCAGCAACAGACAGAGAATTCAGTATATGGGTGGGCGACCTGTCCACAGATGTCGACGATTATTCATTGTACAGAGCTTTCGCTGCCAAGTATAATTCCATCAGAACAGCAAAAGTTATTTTGGACAGTTCCGGGTTCAGCAAGGGTTACGGTTTTGTTAGATTCGCTAACGAAGAGGAACAGAAAAACAGTCTGGTTACCATGAACGGGTACAGAGGACTAGGTACAAAATCTTTGAAAATTTGTAACGCGGTACCTCGACCATGGAACAAAATCACCGGGTAAGGATTTGGCTGCTCTTCATTTTTCATGAGGTTTCATTTGTTTTTAATTATTTCCCTATTTATGTCCTTCAGATCTGCGGCTCAACAATCATCTTCAGATTACGCTATGTCTAATATGAATTCAGAGCCATACAACTATTACGACACCTCTTCGTACTGGAACAGTTACAGTGCCTGGCAACAAGGGTATTATGAAAGTGAACCAACGTCAGATAACTACAACAATTATGTTTCAGACCAGAAACCGGAGGAAGATGAATTGGAATTGATTGGTAATTGAAGAAACTTGTCCGTTCAAAATTATATTCAATTTATCGCGGCAGAAACTTATTTATTTTGAATAAACTATTAACGGTTTTCAGAGCATTCCGTTCCAGTCGATGTCGACAAGTATAACAGAGACGCTATTGAGCAGGATTATAACATGTGGGATGCTTTGGAGAGCTCTAAATGGATACCCTGTGATACGATTGAATTGTGTTATTGATTCTTATAACTTTTGGCAATTCATAGAATTTCCATTAACTTAATGGTTCCGGTTTGCCTTTGGGAGAAATATACGTTATATTTTACTACCCATATGTATAGGTACAATAATGTGGGATATCTTATGTGATTTGAATAAATGTTTGACATCATAACTATCAATAACTGTTCCATCATTTATTAAGAATTTTTATTAAATTCAACATGACACACATTTTGTTGGCTGTTTGTTTACTCTACACGTATCTTACGTATTCCTGTGTTATATAAAATCTACAATCACTAAAGTTCTGATACGTGAAATAAATAAATATATATATCTAAAATTAGTCTGTAACTCAAGAACTATCCTCGGATCAGGAAACCACAGTCTACACATACAGTTTCATCATAAATGCGTAAATTGGGGAAAAAAGAAAAAAGATCTGCAATAATTAAATTATATGCAAGTATAACTAACAAAGAATCTTGGATATGAATCAGAGATAAACGATTCAACTTCAATCGAGTAAAGACTAAAGTCAGATTCTATTGCATTTGTTATACTTTCCTAGTATATTAATCATATTTCTTAGTCTGTATAAAACAATCACAGCTGTTTGAAAAGCTGTAAGTAAATAACCGACTGATCATTAACTGGAGAAAAAGTATTTATCAAATAAAAGTGATCCGTACAAATGGGGGAAAACTTTGTCGATTCCGTGTAGTCGTATAATATCATGTAAAGTTACTGTTGAATATTTATAGTTAGATATATTTCGGCACTATGTAGATCTTTTCCTAAACGTATTACGCGAATTTACTGTAGCTTCGATTACCTGGAAATAAAGGCAGATTTGATATTTATCAATTAGAGTCTATGTGGACTCAAAAGTAAATAACATGTTGTATGCATAGCTTATATAATTATTATTGAGTTCGGTGCTCAGTGTTGATTTGCACGTATAATAAAAAGGAAAAATAAACCGAAGACATTTATAAATAGGTACTTAATACAAATGCAGTACAGGTGAAATGAAACTCTGTCCAACTAGAGCTTAATTCATTCGAAATCGAATTTATCACAATCTAATATTAGGTACTCATTTATTATCAATAAGTAGCATGAGAAGAAGACAGATTACTGCTTTTGTTCGCAATGAATTGAATGATCAGTGAAGTAAGCAAGAAAACTGCCAAATACTGGAATATCAATTCGATCAACGCTATCAGACACTGAAATCATCACTACAACCGATCGTCTATGAAACGCAGGTCCTTCAGTCTCTAGAACAGTGGCAATACTCTTCCGCACATACATATATTTTACAAGCTGAAAGTAGCGTACGTTCCTGGATTATTAAAAAAATTTCATTTATTCCTAAATGCTCTTAACATTTCAAAGACTAATTCTCATTCATAACTGAAGTAAACTAAAAAAACAATGTTAGAAAATAATTTTTTCCTATCTCTAATGCGACGCATAATGATAATTGAGCTAGAGCTAGCTAGAGCTGCTTGGAAATAGATAAACCTACTCTATCCGCAAAGCTAAGAAAACGGTGCTACGCAATGTTCATAGACTGTTGCCCATCGACGTTCGGTGGTTCAACTTGCGATATCTTCGTTGTGACCGTTGCTAAAAGTTCAGACGACAAATCAACCGGTGTCATATTCTGCTTACTGCTGATATCCAGTGTTTCTGGATTTGGACTGACCATATAAACTTGGAGCATAGTTTTTCCTGGTTCACCTGGCGATTCACTGGACAATATGACCAATGAACCAGGTTCTACTTTACTCATATCGGGAATCGTACGATGCACAACTTGAGGGTGGTTTTCTATTATTTCACTCGCTTTGCTAGAGCCGTCAGAGATTTCTCCTGACTGTTCAACTCCCGGTTCAGTTTTATGTTGCACAAGATTACTCTCTCCTCTGGAATCTCCATCTGTTTGTAGTTCGTCAAATTTGTTCACGTCTGGAGCCTGTAGTTTCCTTTTTTTTGGACATCTGCCTGAACGCGTAGGTTTGACTTCATAAATTTCTGTATCGCTTTCGGAATCAGTGAAGATACCTGCGCCTTGCATTAGATCATCCAAAGCGTCGTCTATCGATACATTGCTTTTACGTTTTCTACGCGCTTTTGGTTTTTCACAGTTATTGTTAGTTTCAGATTTATCTGGATTTCCGGGAAGTGGATCGTCGGGATCGTCTACTTCTCCATCCTCAGATTCTTCTCTTTGCTCGATACTCGAAGTAACAAATGCTAGAAGAAATTAAGAAATTATTATAAGTCTTGAACTTCAAGTACTAGTATCAGCATTAACTCTGAAGCCGAAACGCCAAGGCCTCCAGATGCCATTTTCTTGGCTTTCTAGTTTTCTATTAATCCAAAAACCTAGCAAAGTGAATACTTGCCACATTTCTTCTTTCTTTTAGTCTTAGATCTCTCCTTATCCTTAGTCTTGTCTTCTTTCGCCTTTCTTTTTTCTTCAATTTCCAGTTTTTCTCGTTCTTCAAATATAGCTGCAACATAAAAATCGAACACAATCCACATCAATGCATTCATCCTGAATTTTTGTATGGTTCTAATCTTACCGAGTTCTTCCTCCAAAGCATCTGTATCGAACTCTTGATGATACTTCAGGGCCTTCTCTACCAATGGTCTGTTTGTTTTTTCTTCCTTTTTGAACTTTAGTTTTATCTCCTGCCTCGATCGATTGGGAAACAGGCTTTGCATCAAAAGAAAATCCGTGCCAATGGTATTTAAGGCCGTATAAAATCTCAAAGTTTCCCATTTCGGCCAATCCTTGCTCTTCCTAGGCCGCTTATAGAACCCATGACCAATTCGCCCTTCGTCAACTACTACCTCAGAGTTAGCCAACGCTTCTCGCCCTTTTTTTGTTCCGGTTTGCTCTATCACCAGACTTTGTTCATCGATAATTAATTGACCATCTGGACCGACTTTGACCTGAGGTACAGGCATCGCCGTTGGTTCGTCTACGTTCTCTTCTTCTTGTTCGACGCTCTCGTTTAATCTGAAATAAATCTTTGTTATAAATAAAGAATAGGAGAATCTTTTCTATATCTCCTATCCATCAGATTGCTGCACAAACTCATACTCACGAAGTAAGAGAGTCTCTCCTCGATCTTGGGACCGAATCATCCTGAGACTTCATAGGATTAGTGACCGGATTATAGTAGATCAAATCATACATAGTAAGCTTGTTTCTATCCGGTGCTTTGTTCCCGTGTTTATGGAGAAACTCTCTTCTCGCCTCTGCCAATTTTCTAGCAGATTCAGAAATGACCATTCTTCTTTTAGGAATGGGTCTAGACTCCGGAGGATTGCTGACGACGACATTAGTCGTAGGTTCTTTACTGCTTTGGACAGAACAGCACGAGTCGTTTCTGATACGACTAGGAACTGTGGAATTTGATCTCCTGCCATCATCTTCAGACTCGCTAGCACTGGCTCCACTCCCTTGTATGCTATTCCTCCGTATTCTACCGCTACCATCCAGTCTTGGAACTGGTCTAACAAATCTTGACCGATTTTGCAAAAGTTTTGACGGCGATGCAGGTGACTTTATCGAGATGGAATCTGACTTTAGAGACTCTGAGCGGTAAGGAGGCGATCCTAACACAGCAAAAGTGTTATCAGGAGATTGTGGCACTGGGATTTGTGGCAATTTTTTTATTTCATTACTATCGCTTTTATCATTTGAAGGTACGGTCTGTTCGGCTGGTGTTTCTATTGTCTTTTGTGATGAAGTGTCTTCAACCTTTGAAAGAACTGTTTCTTCTTTGAAAAGAACAGTAATAGTAGTTTCTGGGGTTGATTCTGCTGTGACTTTATCATTATTTTCATTTGGTGTTGAAGGTCGAGACGGCGAGGGGGCTGAAACATCTTGCGTAGCCTTTCTCCTCAAAGGTACATTGGCTACGGCCTTTATTCTAGCACGTCGCATGACGTTGATTTACGAATTTGAATAGCACTAGACGTCGAGCTGTAGAAAGATTGAAATATTCAACATAAGCCGCAAGATATTGCTTCTTTTTTATTCGTGGATAGAAAAATCAGTTAAAGCTACCACATCTACACAATAATTACAGAAAATAAAATAAAATAATTCTTGTCATTTATTCGGTGTGATTAGAGTCATACAACAAAAAGGTAATGCACAAAATGATGATTTATTATACATCGATTGCGTAATTCCGCTTATGGCTTGTGTTGTCAAAAAAAAAAAAAAAAAATAGCCGGAAAAGCACGATAAATGGGGACACGGTTTTCCGGCATCGAAGTGTAATGAGATACGGCCTATGCGTTCATTCACGCGTATTGATGATCCAGCGATAGCTAACGATCGGATTTAAGATTAAATAACCGGACCATATGGGATCTATATTCGGTTAAATGTATCGCGGTTGATATTATGCGATCGTATAAACTCAGGGTGAATATCTATGGATGTTTGGAAGATAAATTGAGGTAGCATCGTTAGACCTCCTCTGAGATCCCGTGCATTATTTTTAGACTCGCAACGTGAGATCAAGGGGTTATGGTTATGGTTGGGGGTGAGGATTAGGATTAGGTTAGGATTGGCTAACGCTACTTACTAGCAAAGCTTATTTTTGACACAAATTTTTTTTTAATGATCTTAACATTGCATTTTCCCAGTGTTTTAAATGTTCTGCTATTTTAGTTGACACATTGTATACACTCATTTCATACGCATGCCTCTTCATGACAATTCGCGAACGTGATTAGTACCACAAACCACTGGATATTATAACTCAAATAAAAGCACGAACATTGACTGAGTAATATAAAGACAGCTCACCCTGAGTAAATTTGTGAGCCGAATAAGTGGCTTCGCGTTGCATAAGGTGTCTGTAATACCGACTGGAATTTACAGTTCATGTAGCTGCGAGCTGACTCGTGGGTGAATTCAGATTGATAATAGTAGGGATCTTAGATACTCGCTATTTTCGTGCGGCTATTATTGATTTTTCTTGAATAATAGACTGCTAAGGATCTTGAATTATAATTAACAGCTGGTCAAAAAATAATAATAATTAATAATAATTAACAAATGAGGTCAAAAAGTTTAATCTGGAGAACTCGATATTTAAAATGTAATAAAAATGCTCAATGCCCTCATAATTTTCTGGCTCATTTGTAGATATCACTTAAAGATATTCACGTAGCTGCTTTTTTGTGCTTTTATTCAGACGTTTTATTTCCATAGTATACAAATCATTTTGCAAATTTGATCGAATTATACGCAGAAATGAGAGAAAAAGAAATTTCAAAATACATAATTACTGATTACTTAATCAAACTATTATAGAGTAGACTCTATCATAGAATTTGATGAGAGAAATAAAAAGCCTGATGTAAATTCTCGTTCAGTCATCTTGGATTGGCGGAAATGAGAAAGGAGTAAGACTCCGAGATCTCACAAAAACAAGAAATTTATTCAGAGACGAAACTATGGATACAATTAATTTGAGTACAGGGTAAAAAAAAAGCAAAAAGAAAAAAAAAAGTAGGTAGGTAGTTAGATAGGTATGTATGCATGTATCAAAAATAGTCAAACACCATTAAGTTACGTTAGAAATTCGATGATATTTTATCACGAATTGAAAATCAATTAATAAACCTGAAGTAACTAGCACGATAAAATGAAATTTTCAATTCGATTCTTTTAACAGAATTCGAATTTCTTTCGTAAAATGATCTTATTATATCTTAACAAATAATATAAGAAAATATGCATATCAAAGATGAAGATACGCTGGTCTAACATTTTCGGAAATAGTTTGTTTGTATCTTTTTTTTTTTTCTTTTTCTGTTTGCTTTAGACGAAGTTAGGTACGTACAGTTTAATATTAGTCTAATAGCTTTACCAAATAATGAGTAATTAGTTATATAATAAAAACTAATTCATCTAAATATATGATAGAGTTGTCTGAAGGTAGTAAGTTTATAGTTTAGAGTTTAAAGTTTAAAGTTAAAAGGCTTCTATAACGATAGATTTACAATAGATAATAATATTATAAGGCACGTTAAATCACGTCATTTTGTGACTCAAGAATGAATAATAACTATCCAAGGAGCTAATACTAGGTATATCGCGAGAACTTATCAACAGTGATACCTCCTGAATCAGAGCCTAATGTTCTAGCAATAATAATTCTATATTTAGGTGTTGGGCAGATCTTAGAGACCCAGCATTCAGGATTGTGTTTATACCTTTAGATATCAATTAAAAACGTTTATACTGAAGATGAAAAATTAAGAACTAGAACACACTATGGACATATGTACAGGCTACTTCATTCGACATTGAAATAATGATACGATAGAAGTAAAATAAGAGAAAGAGAGAGCAAGAAGAGCTTCGACGCAGTTATCAGACACGGTAAGGCTTAGGCTTTCGTTTTAGTTTTTCTTTCTTCTTGTTTCAAATGCATTTGAGCAGATTTAATAACACTAGATTCGGTTCGAAACTAATATCGTTAAACTGGAGATTAAGCTCTTCTCAAAATCAACAATGATCTTGATTCCATGCGTCGAGCGCAGCTCGGCACACCTTCTGAGATATAATTACTGGTCCGGAGGTGGCGAAGTTATTTTTCTTTTGAATAACAGAATATGTGGTTCTGAAAATAGAAATATACCATTTAGAGAAACTGAAAAAGAATTAAATTTACGATTATAAAACCTTTGCGCCTTCAAATTATCTACTTATTCTGTAGCTACATGCGAGAAACTCAATTCTATGCATAAAAAGACACGATCTGGAAATCATTATAGTTTTATATTTATTTTCAACCTTTCAAACTTGCTTGCCAACAATTCTAAATAATTTCCATGAAGTTTCTGATGCTTGAAATCAAGAAAAATTCATCAACCAGTCGACATTCTGTCTGACATTGAAATAATTTTTTGTAACTTTGGTCTTATGCATTTTAAAATTGCAAAACCGAATGCTCACAAGAAAAAATCCAGCAATCTTGTTCTCAGGTTCGAATAATTGAATAACTAGTATGATATATTCTTAATCTGAATCAATATTTTTATAACTTTGCATAGTATTATGAATTATTTAATATAAATGAATTCTTCAGGATTCTTTCCATATCTTCAAGTTAATAATATGTAATACGAATACCAAAATCGTATACAAGGAATCGAATTCTATGCATTGAAATCTATTGAGCCAAATAATGAATGAAAACTAATTGATTTAAATCTCTCGGTTGCAATGATTAAGTTCCTGTTCATGATGATGGTAAGACATCGTTTCCGTTACAGACTGGTCATTACCTGACAAACCATGGCTTCTTACGAAATAAAAACAGGTTTTTTAAAGGTTTGATGTTGAAAGACTGTAAAATGTGTTCTCATACATCTATAGTACACAAGATATCGGTCTAAACCTGAAAAGAGACCTTAGAACAAACTTTTCTACTAGAATAACGTAAAGTCAGATAACTTTGCGCTAAATTTTAGACCGTAAGCTAGAAACGGTATCAATGTAAACCAAAACTGTCCGCTTTGTTTATCGGTATATGTTAATCAACTTCCTTAAGGTGTTTTCTTACCCAATTCCACCAGACCTGAAAATTTGGGAAAAAAAGGTGTTATTAAACGGAATATCTCTGCCTGGGCACTGAAATCAATGAAAAAAACTTCGTCGTGCAATTCTATGTACGATTTCGAACACGTACGTAATTGCGCGACATAGTTTGTTTCATTGATTTTGGTGCCCAGGCAGAGATATTCCGTTTAATAACACCTTTTTTCCCAATGTTTTCAGGTCTGGTGGAGATGCATAGGGAAGCACCTTAAATAAGCTCTTTATTGTTGTTGGAAATTGACTCTTCGTGAAAACTTTAGCCCCTTTAAAGTTGACTTTACGTCAATTCTTAATTTACTAAATTCAAAAAAAAAGTCAATATAAATAAACTAAAATTATTTTTTAGGGTCGTACCGGGCTGATGAGTCATGTAATGCACCCAGCCCTGGCTTTGCTGAACACCAATGGCTCTCCATTCTTGTTCTGACATAAGGTGGGTCCTTGGAACCAATTTTACAAGCTCTTTGGGCAGGACTACGTGTCTGAAACACAAAGAATAAGTCGAAAAATCTCCCGTGTGTGTATATACGTGTGTGCATGTAGTATGTGTGAGCGTGTATGCGTGTGTGTAACTGTTTTCGGATATTTGTTAAGGTCGATAAATAGACAGGATAATAATGATGGTGATAATTTATGTAGCGTTGATTGCCGGAAGACGAGAACTCTTGTATGTATTCATCGCTTACGGTGAGCCGAAATCGAAACAAAAGAATTATAGGTATAAGATTCTCGGTGTAACGAAACCAACCAACCAACCAACCTGTACTCGTATTTATCGTCGTAGTATTTGTCCGAGTAGTATATATTAGGAGCCATTATTATTCACTTTTTATTAACCACAAATCCGTCGGACGTACCGATAGAATTTTATATAACGAATTTAATCACTGTACAGTAGCAGATATTATTTTTGAGAAAAACCTTGCTTGACGGCGTGTGCTGTTTCTTTTGAAAATTAACGGATGTTGAAAGGCGAGGCGAGCGGTGGGGAACACTCCCGTATTGTTGACAGTTTAAAATCAAATCTATTGAACCGATTTCGGAATATTTGATCCCGTAAATTATTTATTTATTTTATTTATCTGTTTTTCATTAAGAATTGTGAGTAAAAATTAATTTTACACGTTATTCGGAGTATTAATTTGACCGGAATCAGCTGTCTGTATAATAAACAGTTCTAACTTTAGCCGCTTGTCGTTCAAGTGAGGGACGAGAGTAGGATAAGAGTTTTTTCCCTTTCTCCTATGAGTATATCCTAACCTTAAATAACATCACAAAAGTCATAAGTCAATCTAACCTCAGTAAACGGGTTTCAATATTTAATATCAATTTAGACTTACTTGGTTGTTGAAAATGGATAAACAATCGCGTCATAATACATATCGCAATAGGTCGAGATCGAGTGAAAAATACGTTGAAAGATATGCAGAGAAAGCATCGAATCAACGGGATTATAACAACGATGTTGAACATAGTATTAAGAAGTCTAGATCGAGGCTTCAAACATCAAAGACAGGCGATGAATCAAAAAAGAAGTCGAAAAAGAAGAAAAAGTCCGAATCTCCGAAACCGAGGAAGTCGTCCAAACACAGAAATCGAAAAAGGTACGAATCACTTTATAGGTTATGTTCCGCCATAGACTCGAAGAAAACTTGTTTTCCCTTATATCAGAATTCAAAAACCCATAATTGTCTTAAACTAAAACGTAAAAATGATAGTAAGAAAATTTATTTTATCCCACCAGATCGCCGTCCTCGTCATCGTCCGATTCTAGCGTCTCATCTTCGTCGTCAAACTCTTCGGCAGACTCTACAAAGTTGTTAGAAAAATTACAGAAGCAGAGAAAGAAGCAAGAGGAGGATCGTAAGAACCGAAAAGAGTTGTTAAAGGCAACTGAAACTCCAGAAGAGAAGAGACTGCGTCGTTTGAGAAAGAAAGAAGCCAAGGAACGCAAGAGAAAGGAGCGTATGGGTTGGGACAATGACTACCTGCACTATACAAACACGGACAATCCTTTCGGGGACGGTAACTTACTCTCCACATTCGTGTGGTCTAAGAAACTCGAGAAAGAAGGCCTAATAGGAGTAAGCAGGGAAGAACTTGAGACACGAAATCGGCACAAACAAGAAGAGAATAAAAGAGAGCTTGAAAAAGTGAAGAAAAGAAGACAGGAGAGAGAACTAGAGAGACAGCAAAGGGAGGAAGAAATGGCTCTGCTTCAAAGGGGGAAGGAGGCTGCACAATTAGAGCAATGGGCGAGACAGGAAGATCAGTTTCACTTGGAACAGGCCAGACTCAGATCCAGAATCAGGATCCAGGATGGTCGGGCTAAACCCATAGATCTTTTAGCCAAGTACATAAGCGCTGAGGAGGAAGTAGACGCGGTAGAAATGCACGAGCCTTATACTTACCTGAGGGGATTGCAGATCAAGGATTTGGAAGATCTCATTGAGGATATTAAGGTTTATAAAGAACTTGAGAGAGGGAAAAACCTCGATTATTGGAACGATATCACCGTCATTGTTGAAGACGAGCTACACAAGTTGAGGAAAATGGATAGATCGGAGTACGAAGCTGGTAAGACTTCCGAAAATTAAATTAGAGCAAAAGCGAACTGGGAATAACTCTGGGAAATTATCTAACATGGTAATTTAAGTCACAATTCATGTAAAAGTTCACAAAAAATTGTACTATTTCAGCCATCGGTAGAAGAGAAGGAATTCACGCATCGGTAGCAAAAGATGTAACTGCGGTATTCAAAGGAAAGACTGCAACGCAACTAGAGGCTCTTCAGCTTCAAATAGAATCTAAAATAATTGGGAAACCTGAGGGTGTGGATATAGGCTACTGGGAGAGTCTTCTCTCGCAACTAAAAGGTGATTTCACCATACTCTAATCTCTAGTTAAGTTCTAAAAAACAGAGAGAGGAAGCTGTTCTAATTTCTCTATTAAAATTATAGCGCACATGGCAAGAGCAAGACTGCGCGATCGTCACCAAGAAAATCTGCGCAAGAAATTGGAAGTCCTTAAGGCAGAGCAAGGAGTGATTAAGACAGAAAGTGAAGCAGGCGATTCTCGAGCTCCTAGCGAACATTCCGCTAAAATAGACGACCAACCGTCAACTAGTGCAACTGTAGCCGTGGAAAAGAGCGACGAGAGTCAGTCTGAGTACGTCATTTCACTGTAACGATACTCAGAACTATATTTCTACCGATTTTTAGGCAAACTTTGAGCAAAACGACTCTAAGAATCTCATAATTTATTAACAAAATGATAATTCGGTTCATAATTCTTGATTTCTTCTTTGTTTACAGGGGAGAGACAGAGACCCAAAATGCAGCTGACGATCTCCTCTCTGAGTCTTTCAAGGACTATGAGTCTGGTGGTTATTCCCCAAAGTACATGACTCAATCTCAATTAGAGCCTGGGACGTTGGTTACATTGGAAGAGGACGATAATCAAAGATTAGACTTTGCCAGGAGTCAAGTATTGAACACTGGACGAAAAGTTCAGAATGTTATAAGTGCTGAGGAGCAGGCGATGCACAGAGAGGCTAGAAAGAATATGGGAGCTGACGAGGCGCAGTTTAGCGTCGAGTCTTCTCTTGAGGCTCAGATCTATCTTTGGTCAGACAAATACAGACCAAGAAAGCCGCGGTACTTCAACAGAGTCCATACCGGATTCGAATGGAACAAATACAACCAGACTCATTACGACATGGACAATCCACCCCCTAAGATTGTCCAGGGATATAAATTCAACATTTTTTATCCTGATTTGATAGACAAGAATACAACCCCGGAATATTTCTTGGTAAATATGCGGTTCAGGATTAGAAATATTTGTGGAGAGCTTGCTGGGTGAAAATTTATATGTAAATTTGATTTTTTTGTCTTTTTTCCAGACACCATGCGGAGACAATAAGGACTTTGCTAATTTGAGATTCCATGCTGGACCACCGTACGAGGATATAGCGTTTAAAATTGTCAACAGAGAGTGGGAATACTCCTACAAACGTGGTTTCAGATGCCAATTTCATAACAACATCTTTCAGCTTTGGTTTCACTTCAAGAGATACAGATATAGGAGATAAATTACTCAAGTTATGGGGCTGTTTAATGGGTTGCTTGAAGAGATTTCAAAATTATTTACTGTTGTATGCTGATCTGACGTCTGCGACAGTAAAGATCTGTGTAAATTGTACCACATAGATTTCTTCTGGAATCAGTTACATCGATGGAAATAATCGAAAGGGAAGATCGTTATTCTGAATTGGGGTGTAGTTCACAACTTGAAGAAGCGTCTTTTCAGGAATATAGTCTATCCAAGAAGAAATTTACATTAAAACAGTCTTACATCAACAGTTATTGCTTCTTTTAAAACATAATTAAGTGAAACTCAGAGTAATTGACTCACTGCCTTTCGGTTCTAGCTGCAGGCAAAGTGAAAGCCGTTATTGTAAAGATTTGGATCATCCGTTATGCCGATTTTAGAGCCTTTGGTATCTAATTGTTGATTTGTTATGCGGTATTCATTGCTATTCGACAAATTTGAAGAATCAATTTCAAAATTGTTCTGAATCTTGAAAAGCAAGCCTTTGCTTTATCTGTTGATATATCTTAGAAATTCTCACTTTTGCTTATAATCAGACTCTCAAAGATTAGTAAACATGACCAAGACGAAAATAATTCAACATTGACCATTTTCAAGACGTTTGTTCGAGTATATCCTTAAGTGTATATTTTATTCTACATAAAATGATTATTTTTCATTACTAATATAGCTTAGTAATTGAGTATTTATGTATGCAGTTTTTTTTTTTTTTCTTTCTTTTTTCTTTTATCTCGGTGAGAAGCGATAGATAGGGGTAAACAGTACATGTATATAATTAACTGGATACAAAGTTGTTGCACAAGGTGATTTGTGAAAACTGATATGACTCGTAGTTTCCTTTTTTTCAAACCTGACCTCATGACCTGATACTTATATTGCAACAATACATGCTTATACCCGCATTTGAAAAAATCATTGTGGTCTATAATCGTATAGCTTAGTGCAACCATAGGCGTTAATACACCGATAATACTATACGGGATATATTTGGCAACAAGAACAATCAATACGATGTCGAAAACGGCGTACAATTCATTCCGTCATATCATTATACATACAGGGTGATATTCCAAACACATCGCAGTAATGCAGGTCTCGGACCGTCAGGCAACTGATAAATATGTGCGCGAAATTATCAGGTTTGCCGCTCGACTATTATGTAGGTATAGTCTAATCGAAATTCGAGCAACGCGATCGTAGCCACAAATCGTAGATGAGAAATAAAGGAAATGAAAAATCTACGGCTATGATCTGTGGCTACGATCGCGTTGATTCAATTTCGACTATACTAGACTTCGACCTACCTAATAGTCGAGCGGCGAACCTGATAATTTTGCGCACATGCTTATCAGCCGCCTGATAGTCCGAGACCTGCATTACTGCGGTGTCTTTGGAATATCACCCTGTATATTTATTCTGTATTCAGTGAATTACAGGAAAAAGGTTGAATTAATCTGCCCATATCCCATTTCAATTTTTCCCTTATAATAATAATAATAATAATAATGATAATGTGTATTTGAGATCGCGCAGCGTAGTCGTAAAGCGAGTCTCTATTGTCCAAGGAGGTGTGGGTAGGTATGGAAGCCCACAGCACCGAATTACGTCTACAAATTGAGCACACGAACGATAAAAATGTTTGTTAATAGTCGTCGTTGGATCGATCAACGCCACAACTACAAACGAGTGGTGGAACGAGGCGTTCTGTTGCAGGTGTACCCTGGGCGACCGCACGTCTATTTTCCTACATCAAACCGTGAACTAGACCGCCCAGGTAAACGCGGACTCAGTCAACGCGTGACGCACCTGCCCAACAGTCGCGATCACTCCCAAAGCGCACAAGTTTTTTTATTTATACCGTATATATATCGCCATTTTTTCTTTTTATTATTTCGTAAGCTGTAATAAAGAACTTGAAATCAGAATTAAGATTGTCGAAATTCTTATCGATATAATATACGAAATAAAGACTGAATCGAAACTATATTATAGCAAGAGACTTTATTCCATATACGTTATAAAAATAATACGATCGATTATAGTCTGAATCTTAGAAATCATGTATATTATTATAAATTGAAGAACTGTAATCAATCTTGTAAATGAGTTTGTAGATTCTTGTGATCAAGATGTAAGACATAGCGTTCGTTGAGGGAAATTTAAACGTAACAAGATTTAAAAAGTAAATTAAATAAAGCGCCGCTCGCACACGCACAAAATCCAATAAAACCTATATGATATAATCATAATTCTATTTAAGAACAAACGACTCAAGCGTACATAACATCTGTCAAAATAAATCCGTGTATAACAAATCCGCGTAAAAAAAAAAAAAACCTCTAAAAGTTGGTCTAAATTGGATGCAGAAGAATAATATAGTCCGGAATATCTTTCTTGTAGATATATAATATGCATATATGATGCTTGTATATCGGTAAAGGGATATGACGAAGAAGAAAACTGACACTAGAGATCTCGTTTGATTCCGTTACAACCACGAATTCTCGAGATGAAAATCTACCGCGATATAATCATCATGCACGTGACTTGATAAATTCGTTGTTACCAGATAACATCATTACTAGTACGTCGGTATCCTCGCCGCGGGATTTAACATCCGGTAAAATAAACCGGTGTCAAAATTCCCACGTATCGATAAGTTCGAGACAATCATCCGAAGAGATTTTATCTCCATCGTCAGAGACGGTGAAACGTCGGGATTCAAAATCGTCTATAATGCGGTGGAAAAATCGAGGACCGACAGAATTTTTATCGGAAAAAACGTTCCTGGTTATAAAGGACAACCTGAACGTATTCGACAGTGGCGTTAAGACTAGCGATTTTACAAGCGTGAGAAAAAAATCGCGAGAAATCTGCACGCCAAGATCTTCGAAGGCTAAATCAGCGGCCTCGGACGCTGGGACGTGGCCTCCTAAATTAAATAAAAAATCATCTTATACTTCGTCAACGGCGTCCGTTGAAAGACCGAAGACCGCGAATCTTGATGAACCAAACTTCCTGGATCCTCGGCTAGTCGACAAACTCGATATGTCTATGCTAAGCAAGGAACTCCTCCTAGATTCAATGACGCATATACAACTTATAAACGGCGGCGTGGGTGTCGACGGAATCGAAGCGGGAATCGAGCGGCGCAGACAGAGCCTTAATATTCCGTCATGTCCCGGTATAAGCAGGAGGGAGTTTAACCGGTTGGGAAGAACGAGCGCCGCAACGCTGGGGTATACTAGCTCAGAGAGTTTGAACTCGGGCATAATATCGTTAGCGAGACAGAAACGGAAGAGTTTCGAGCCTGTTACGGACTCGGAGACGTATAACTTGCGGGACACGTCGCCCGACGTTAGAGTAACGATGAAAAAGCAGACCGGAAGGAGTCCGCAGGGGGTTGTTGGCTCCAGCGATACTATTTTCAAGCGTTTCAACTCCGAGGGTAGAAGCCGGGACGATAATAACAATAAACGTACATCAACAGGGAGTCTTACACCAAAGATATCCGCCTTAACGATCGCGAAAAAGAAGGCATCAAAGACCTCGATTAAGTCGGATGTCGAGGTGTTCACTGGACCTACTAAAAACGCGCCTGAACCTTGCAAAACATGCGGTAGGTCAGACCAGCCGGAGCGTTTTCATAGTCATCCTAAAAACGCAATTGTCGCGGTAAAAGTTCGCGATAATGTTGCTGCTGCTGCTGGTCTTTTGACCAAACAGAAAATCGCGGTACCAAAAAGCATCCAGAAACCAGTGGCACTGAATTTTCGGAGCGAAAAACGTAAGGGAAGCAAAATCGACACATCAACAATTGTCAGTGGTTCAAAAAACTCGCCTGAAAATCATCAAGGGAATTTACAGCGGGAAAAAACTTCTCCACAATCCGCGACCGAGTCACCTAAGAGAGGACCAAGATCTGTAACGTGTTATATTTGCAGCCGAGAGTTTGGAACCGCAAGCTTTCCGATTCATGAACCAAAATGTCTGCAGGTAAGCAGGAGTTTGAAATTTCAGTGTAAGTATATTACTGACACGAAGGTCGCGGTGATTAAGTATACATATATCGTTTATTTACGAATCAAAATTACCTTTATTTTGATATTTGAATATGGTTAACGCAGGTCTTTAATGTTGCGTGTCGTTATAAAAGGAATCGATATGTTCATATTTATAAATAGTTATTACCGCATTATATTAGTGGCGGTAAACGCGTTGTCTGTCTCTATATGACTATCCCCCTTACCCCCTTACGTCCGTCCAACTTTCGCAGTTATAGTTAGTTAGTTAGTTAATCGAAATCATCTGTGAGTGTGTTATATCTCATAGCAAAAGTAGGGAATGACGAGATAGTTGAAGTATGTATTCACTGTATTCACTGGGTCGCGAATATGACGATTACGGTAATTCGACCGTGACATTGGAACCGCACCTACGCAAACAGCGAACTATGTGCATGCTCGGGTCTCATTTTGCAGATAGAAGTTAATGATCGCGACAAAGTCCTCTGCTATTCTCTTTAATATCACGAATTTAAGTCGCTATCTACATACCGCTCTTTTATAAATTGTTGGTCATATCTCTTAGTCCCACCGATAACGCACGAGTAATGAATAATATACTTCTATTTTACACGTCTCGTGTCGCGTGGCTCTAGATCCATATCCGATCGATCACTAGCTTTACTACTCTAGGACACGTGTAAAGAGAATAATAAAAAATCTATCGCAAAAATGAAATAAAATAAAAAGATATGATGATTCTATTCATTAGTTTATCATATCCTGTATAGTATATATAGGACCGATCAGTTAAATGAAAAATAGGATAACGTATACGGTAACGACTTTAGAATGTAGCTTGCCAAATATTTCGAATTTACTAAAAAAAAAAACGAATTTCTTTGAGATTGGCGAAAATTCGACACTTCAATGTATATGTATACCATTAGCATGTGTATTCACAGTACGATGACGTATGGTAGTATCGATTCGATCCACAATCCAAGCGCATGGTAGCTGTATACACGTATCAATCCATATGTTGTATACACACCTACGTATGTATTACGTATGATATGATACGCGTTCTGGAACTGCGCTATGGCCTTGATAAATAGCTATCTTCGTATACGTGACATTGTTACTATAGACCTTCGGTGATTTGATAGATACACATATATATAGGTATATATAGAGCACGAAGTACACATACGAAGTGTTTTTGTCCTCGTTTTATAGCTCTGGCAGGTACTCTAATTTGATATTTTTTTATTTTTTTTATTTTTTTTTATTATCAAGAATGAATTAATCTACAGGAGTTTGATCGCTATAGGCTATACCACTTGAAATCACATTTCAAGCACGCATCGAGCTGCTTTGAATCAGCAGTTAATAATCGTTTTGTAATGTCATTGCGATGTGTATAATAATACGATATCTACATATCTATATAATAACGAGAAAAAAGACTTAAAATTAAAGTCGAAACTTTATATGCATTGTTATTCCCCTGGCGTGACATTATGGGTATATATGACCGTTTCGGAGTTGCTGCAGTGAGGTTGGTCAAGGTTTTCTATAGGTACCTCGGCTCTTTACCTCTAGGTATACATATACTATCTACTATGTAATACTATCAGGTCTAGGGTGCCAACTGAAGTAAATGCATCGTCAGCACAGGTGTTGAAAACGTTGTTCAAATATGCGCTAGTACTGTGATTAGATATGCATAATATATTCCGTATGTATCCATCGAAGAACAGAAGCCGGTAATTATGCCGTCAGTAGTTGTGAGCAACAGTTGGCCAAAAATAGCTATGCAAATTTTATGCTATTATATCTTCTAGAGAAGCTATTTTAGTACATATACATATATCTGTACATATCTATATATATGTGTACCTCGATCAGAGAATTATTGAATGAATGGTCGTTCATAAAAAAAAAATATCAACGGATATCCTCCTTGTCGAATTTCAGAAATGGGAGAGAGAGAACAACGCTTTACCACCGTCCCAACGACGCCCTGCACCTCCACAAAGACCGCAGGTATTGCCGGGTCATCAGGGTTGGAATAAAGCAGCATGGGACCAAAGCCAGGTATACACGGAACTCAGGGAACAACCTTGGCTTTAGAAACACTAAATAATTCATGATGTATTAGGCGGTTTTTATTATTACCGTTATAACATAACGCGAAATGAATTCATACACTTGTAAGTTGCATACATTTGTTTTGGAAAAAAAAAAAACAAAAAAAATTCGTGACGCTTATTACGATAGTTGTTGATCATAATCTAATGGAAATGAAAGATTTATGGGCTTCTTCCTTAGTAAATTATGCAAGTAAGAACAAAAAAACAAAAAAAAAAATGGATACGCGATTATTTATTTTAGGCACAATTGCTCCCATGCTCTCGTTGCGGACGTACATTTTTGCCTGATCGTTTGCCTGTACACGAAAAGAGCTGCAAAACACAGAGAAAGGTAATACACGCAATTCCTCCGTATAAAATAATCGAATAAATGAAAGAATTTTATATACGACTGGGGAGAGAATGAATATTGATACTCCATGTAGAATCTCGGACAGAAAGAGGAACCAGAAGAAAGGATTCGAGGGCCTACAACTCTGCAGGGTGGAACAGGTACATCTGCAATATCCAGGGAACCCCCGATGGTGTTTTGTCAAATATGCGGACGTAGCTTTGGATCGAGAAGTATAAAGATCCATGAGCCTCAATGCTTGAAACGTTTTCAAGCAGAAAAGGACGGTCTCCAGCCACCACATCAAAGAAAAAAGGAGCCTTCAGTTACTCCACCATCTGCAACATCTTCAACGGTGAGTCGACCGTCACGAAGAAGCAGTGCCAAATAATTTGTGCAAAATTTTAATTTGTTTTTTGTATAGAAAAATATATTTAGCATGTATTTGTATCATCAATTCCGTTCATATTTATATCTGCATCATGTACACACCTTTGTATCGTATACCTATCAATTATTAGTATAATTTTTTCTGGTTTCAACAATAATTATAAAAGAAAGAAAAAAATTAATTTCCCGTCTACATAGCTATTTGTTTGAAAGTTGTTAAGGGAAAGCAAAGCAGCTGCAGTTTTTAACGATATATCCATATATCAAGCAGTTTGATCCGTCCTATGTTGAAAAAAAAACTTCTTGAAAACCCCCGAAGGACAATTCATAATCCGTACTCCCTTATCGCGTTAAAACCATGCTGGGTAGGTATGTGTACTACGGGAATTTTTTTTTTCCTTTTTTTCACCTGGCAAACAAAACGTTTACCTCTTTTTCGTAGTTGGTGCAACAGGAGACGCCAATTCCTCAGAAAAAGACCGTACCCTGTTACATTTGTGGCAGAGACTTCGGCTCTACAAGTATTGCAATTCATGAACCACAATGCCTCAGAAAATGGCATCAAGAAAACGATAAGCTAGCCCCTGGCCAGCGGCGACAACCACCTGAGAAACCGGACATTGTATTCACGCGTAAGTTTGCTTTCCAGTTTTTAGATACAATGATTAGTCGTTTATTCCATTTCATTTTTATTTATATTCAAATCTACGAAAAACATTGAGGAAGTTGAAGGTCCCATTATATTCGTGCTTAATCTACTGTTATTCTTATAATATCACGAAACGCGTATTTCGGACGAAAATCGCAACAATTATGAATACGTAAATTCCCCTAAGGTCAACGACTTCCTACCTTCTCCCTTTTTCTGCTAGCCATTGGTCATTGTGTCTATAGAATCGATTAGGTACGTGCTATTTCTCCTAAAAACTGACTATTCGTGGGCTAGCCACGCTTCGTGGTAAAGCATTGGGGTCAAATTCAAAGTAGCTTTTTGATCATTGGAAAGATATTGTTGATTTATCTTCTACGCTTTCGTTGTTAAGCTGCTCTACTTGGTTGATACCTGTGATCTAGCTCGCAATCAGTTTATCCGAATAAATCGCAGCTAGTAACAAGCGCGAATAGGATCGAATATTCCAGCATGATACGAGTTGAACTTTAGAAATGTTGAGAGTCAGGAAGACAGAGTAGACAGAGTATTATAGAAATCGCTTTACAGAAATCGCGAATAAAGCCTGAATTTCGGCCCTGCACCGGATTTCTATTTCCAGGTGATGGAACCGGGGCTAAAGTGATCGATCACGTAGCCACAGCCGAAGCCAACTGGCAGTCCCACCTGGGACAGCTGGTCCCTTGTAAACAGTGTGGACGGACCTTTAATCCAGATCGTGTTGCTGTTCACGAACGCGGGTGCAAAGGCAAACGTTGAATTCGATAATATACTAATCGTTAATCCATTATTTATATTGTACAATGTACATAATGTACGATATAATGATGAAGAATATAAGAGCGCAATATACATATGCTGCTGCTGCTGCTACTGCTCGACAGTACCTAGTTTACAATTTTTGTTATTTGCCTTATGATTTCAGCCACACTAAAGAGCACTATCGATTCTGTAAAACGCGCACTTATCAATGTATGTATAACAGAGCTTGCAATTAATATCAAAGAGTGACATTCATGTATGTGGACAGCTGATCACCTTTCAACGGCTATACATATTGAATATGGATTTGGAGTGAAGAGCGTAAGGTTTTCGAATTAAAGAATTAGTATTTCAGACGATAAATATCTCAAAATTTTTCCAAAATTTCTCTAAAAATTCACAATTTGATGAATCTTCAGGCGTTTTTCCAGAGAAACGAAAACAATATATGAATAATCATTCTGCGATTGGGGGTATAAATATAATGTATTAGATGCACATTATTACGTATATGAAAGGTGATTTCAAACGACTTATTGCAATCGTGTGATCACAACAGTATTTTAAGTGATACAGTATTAATATATGATTTAGCACAGAGTTATACGATAACATAATGTATCTACATACACATGTATACTGTACGTATAATATACAATATAATATATGTATGGCGTTATCAAAAGAAAGAAAAATCAGTATTTTCGTACAAAGCATAATAATATATATATAACGATGTAACGATTAACGAAACTGAATGCATTTGTAATAAACATTTATTTTTTATGCTCACAGCTAATGAATATTTTACTTGATCCGTTGTTCTAAATTTGATCTATGTATTATTACTGGTCAAAATAATCATTATGATTATGTATGTAAAAACTCAACTATGATTATAATACGTGTATACTACAGCTGTATCGAATTGGGAAAAAAAAATATATGATGTATATCTTTACTAACAAAATTTCTATTGGTGACTTATTGCATAATTATATAATATTAGAAAATTGTCATGATATTATAAGCATCAGCCAGGCAATTAATTTCAATCGTTGAAATTTTATAAAGCTAAGAATTTTATTTTCAGCCGAAGGTGACTGTGATTTCATCGCCACATTTCACAGGATATGGGAAAATCATTTGAACTCATTAATCCCATGTCGAACGTGCGGAAGAACCTTCAGGAAAGAAGCTTTGATGAAACACGAACCGCATTGCGATAGTTCATATTATCGTATGAAATCTTTTGGCGAAAATAAAATTAAAAGGGATTCATAATTTGAAACAGACTCATATGTTCGAAAACGTTTTTGATTATTATTCTGCGTCATTATCTGCGTTGTAAATAACTGTAATATGTATTTCAAGTTAGAATACAAGTACGTCATCTATAATATACCTTCGAAATTTCATTGAGTTCTCCAAAATAATTGCTAGACATGTGGCAAATAGAGTCTGCGAACTTTATAACTCCCGATACTTCATAATTATAATGAATTTCCAGTATTGTTGTGCGAATGTTGCGCAAATGTTGCGCGATAATATATAAACGCCAAATCATATAGCTGAAAATTGCGACGCATATTGAGAGATAGCATTTGTTGCACACATTGCGCAATCCTTCGATATTCCCGTTAACCAATGAAAGTCCAGGATTTTGTACCATGAGAGATGCACTCTAGTGAAATGAAATCCATACAAAAATCCCTAATACTCCATGAAAATCGATACAAAATTCCAAACTGCACGATCTCGGATGGATAAACCGGAATACTAGCTTTTAAACATGTTGAAAAGGCATAGAAATACAGGAACATACTATAGTAATGGAATAACAAAATCGGTAAACAGAGTAAATCCGCTATATCTCGGGGCTGCATTGTTTATTTCACATCATTGCATAAGTTGTCGCTTGCACCCGTCAGGAGGCAGCAGGCGACGAACGTCACATCGTCAGAAAATGCGTTCACTTAGCTTGGAAGGGGGCTAAAGAATACGCACGCACGTGCGTGCGTGAAAGCTGAGGCCTGTGATTGGCTGTGGTTCGACAAAGAGTCGACAGCGATCATACCTATATATATAGGCATGTGTATCACTGCGACTGCGCCTATAACATAAAGTGCGCTGCGCCCTCTACCACAAGTGAACTCAGAGTGACAGAGAGAGAGCGATTCCCTTTTACCGCACTCCTGTACGTTCGGCTGTTCTTTCCCAGGGAGTCCGCCATTGTTGGCGCACGTATATTTCTGACCAGGCTAACGAAAATCGGACAACATCCAAGATGGTGAGTAAATTTATCCTAAATTAATGGAAGAATTGAAATCTGTGGTAATCATGAAGTGCGATAACGGGTGTATTTTTTATATACGAGTGACCACTATCTCGCAAATAATTAAAAACTATTAGATTGCTCCCGATTGCGCAACCTTGCTAACGTCAGTGTTTGACGAACAATTAAAAATCTCACTAAGGACCTATCCTAACAAGGATGACGCCAAACTATGTCTAATAATGCAAAGAATATCCTGTAAAAATATCCCAACGATCCGTTATAAACTAATTTATGAAAAGCATCGAAATATGTTCCGAGCGCTACCATCGTCGACAACGTGTCACAACCCAACATGACGATCCTTTACATTATCCAGCGGTTTTAGGGATCTAATAAATTCTCATAAAATGATTTAATCAACTCGCGCCTACGTCATTATCGAATATCACCAGAATCACGAATCTCAATTGATCCGTGAAATCCGAACTCTACTTTCGCAATATGGTAGCGAAAATATCAATAATTAATACTGAAAAAAGAAATATATCCACGAATGCATATACCTATATTTATTTAATGGACGATCAAGTACCGAACTTAATCATATCTGGTTAGATAACAATCACGCCATAGTCAAACAATATGTTAACAAATAATAACTGATTTGCATAGTCTTCGCAAAGCTCAAACATGTTACACAAATACATGAGATATTGACTAATTGCAAAGACATTTTATCATTATCTTCAAATTTTTCAAACCTAGGACATTGAATAAAAATTTTATAGCAATCCTTTGGGATTCTCTTTGTTCCGTTTTTGGCTGATTTTATTGTAACTAGTCGTCAAAGGATTCAAATAAACGAAATACTTGTAGAATTTCTTTGTTGCCTTCTTTTTTCGTCATCACAGCTGTGAATGTTATTATTTCCCAGGTGAACTTCACAGTAGACGAGATCCGTGGGATGATGGACAAGAAGAAGAACATCCGAAACATGTCCGTCATTGCTCACGTAGATCACGGAAAGTCAACACTGACCGACTCCCTTGTTTCTAAGGCCGGTATTATTGCCGGGGCGAAAGCTGGCGAGACCCGCTTCACCGACACTCGTAAAGATGAACAGGAACGTTGCATTACAATCAAGTCGACGTAAGAATGATATTCAATCTTTCCCATTTATCAAATCAGAGCCTCGCTCTTCGCCGATTCCAAATTAGAAATAAAGACTAGAGACATCAACGCTTTATACCTAAATGCTAGTTTTTCTCATTCCTTAGCGCTATCTCCATGTACTTTGAGCTTGATGCTAAGGATTGCGTTTTCATCACAAATCCTGACCAGCGTGATAAAGACGAGAAAGGTTTCTTGATCAACTTGATCGATTCACCTGGGCACGTAGATTTCTCTAGCGAAGTAACTGCCGCTCTCCGTGTCACTGACGGAGCACTCGTCGTTGTTGACTGTGTTTCTGGTGAGCTTTTATGCATTAATCTATTTTTAGGATTCCCATTAAATATTTTTTTTTTTTTATCAGGAATTAGGATAGGTCATTTTTTTCTCCATGGTTTCTATGCGTAAGAAGAGAAATTCGATCATAAATTCTTTCTTGGGGATTTTTAAAACAATCAATAATCAGAATTTTTTACTCAAACTTGTAATTTTTGCATAAAATAATCCGAGAAACAATCTCAAATTTCAAGTTCTGGTTTCTCACCTTCCAGCACACCAGGGCTACTCTGTAGTGTGTTGAATAACTTTTTTTCAAAAGTTATTCCGTGCACTTTGACAGTGTTGGCAGTGCGTTAATGGAAGAAGATTAAAAACCTTAAGTAGCTTTGTTCAAACGCTGCCAGTGGACCTCTATTTTTATGTTCGATACTGGTATGCTGCGACTTTGTTCCTACAAGACAACAAAACTAGAAGAAAAAAAAATTAGAGAAAGAATCACAGAACCCAAAGTCGAGGTCTAATTTTTTTTATTGTAAAATTCGTTTTTCTAAAGGTGTGTGCGTGCAGACTGAAACTGTACTTCGTCAAGCCATTGCCGAACGTATCAAGCCTGTTTTGTTCATGAACAAGATGGACCGTGCTCTGCTTGAATTACAGTTGGAAAGCGAGGATCTTTACCAGACTTTCCAACGTATTGTTGAAAACGTAAACGTCATCATTGCCACTTACTCAGATGACGATGGTCCCATGGGAGAAGTCCGCGTAAGTTAATTATTCTGTAAAAAAATTATAATAATAATAATTCTTGAAGGAAAAAACTTCCTGCCATTTGAATGAAAAGTTTGACTCGCTGCTCATGATTATTATGATTTTTCAAAACAGGTGGACCCCAGCAAGGGATCTGTAGGTTTTGGTTCAGGACTTCACGGATGGGCATTCACCCTGAAACAGTTCTCTGAAATGTACGCTGAAAAATTCAAGATTGATGTTGTCAAGTTAATGAACAGACTTTGGGGTGAATCCTTCTTCAATCCTAAGACCAAGAAGTGGAGCAAGCAAAAGGAAGCTGATAACAAACGTTCTTTCTGCATGTACGTCCTCGACCCCATCTACAAGGTATACAATTAAACCTGTAAAACTGAAACTTTGGGGAACTTTTAAATTCCTATTCACGTTACTTTGTTCTCACCAGAGATTTATTTTTCTAAGGTATTTGACTGCATAATGAACTACAAGAAAGACGAAGCTGAAAATCTTCTCAAAAAGTTGGAGATTACCCTGAAGCCAGAAGACAAGGACAAGGACGGAAAGGCCCTCCTCAAGGTGATTAAACCATTGAAATATAAAAACTTAACTATCTTCGTCGTAATTTTTTTTTTTTTTTTTTTCCGATTAATTAATTTCCTAAAAAACGAAACCCAAAATGATGAATGTTCTAAATTATTTTCTGACACCTCTTCTGAATTATTGTGAAAGAGCCAATGAACCAAGTCTGATATCTGCACAAAAAAGCATATATAACGTATCCCACCTTTTATTATTTCGATAAACATTTTCTGACTTTAATATCGACTTTACAGGTCGTTATGAGAACCTGGTTGCCTGCCGGAGAAGCATTGCTTCAGATGATAGCCATCCATTTACCGTCCCCGGTTGTGGCCCAGAAATACCGTATGGAGATGCTGTACGAAGGACCCCACGACGACGAAGCTGCAATGGGAATCAAGGTGATATTTATAGATCTTCTAATTTATTGATGACCAGATGAACTTAAATGACCACATGATGATTGTTCTTCACAGACCTGTTCTGAAAATAAAAATAATGAGCGACGATAAGAACGGCCAACTGATGATTTATATAACATAAGAGAGATCCGTGGGTTTGATAATGGTGCGGAAATGCTAAAGATGTTCGTTATTCTTCATATTTACAGAACTGTGACCCTAACGCACCACTCATGATGTACATCTCTAAAATGGTACCTACCTCCGACAAAGGACGTTTCTACGCTTTTGGAAGAGTATTTTCCGGCAAAGTATCAACCGGTATGAAGGCTCGTATCATGGGGCCAAATTACACACCAGGAAAGAAGGAGGATTTGTACGAAAAGGCCATCCAACGTACTATTCTGATGATGGGACGATACGTTGAGGCTATTGAAGACGTGCCTTCTGGTAAGAAACTTATTTTTCTAAAATCTAAATCATTAAGAATATAATAATAAGCAAAGCTTCAAACACCTAGATGATGATTGTTCTTTCACAGACCTGTTCTGAAAATAAAAATAATGAGCGACGATAAGAACGGCCAACTGATTTAATAATATCTATCAATGTATGATCATTCCGCAAAAAGGATCCAGAATCTAATCTATTTCTTGCTTCTTACTCGCAGGTAACATTTGTGGGCTCGTCGGTGTTGATCAATTCTTGGTAAAGACTGGAACCATCACAACTTTCAAAGAGGCACACAACATGAAGGTCATGAAGTTCTCTGTGTCCCCTGTCGTGCGTGTTGCTGTTGAGCCTAAGAACCCTGCAGATTTACCAAAACTCGTCGAAGGTTTGTAGTCTCAAGTTATTATTATCCGATGATTAAAGCTCTCGTGTATCGTGTGCGTTGAGACTTGTATCATATGATTTTTGTAACTGTAAATGTTCACTAATTCACAGGATTAAAACGTTTGGCAAAATCCGATCCCATGGTACAGTGTATCATTGAAGAATCTGGAGAGCACATTATCGCCGGTGCTGGTGAACTTCATCTTGAAATTTGCCTGAAGGATCTTGAAGACGACCACGCTTGTATACCAATCAAGAAATCCGACCCTGTTGTATCTTACCGTGAAACCGTATCCGAGGAATCTGATCAGATGTGCCTCTCCAAATCTCCCAACAAACATAATCGTCTTTTCATGAAGGCTCAGCCCATGCCAGATGGTCTTGCCGAAGATATCGACAACGTGAGTGATTCATTAGATTAGCAAAGTACATTAATATCATGCCTAACATTTTGGAATGTAATAATATCCCCGAATGGAACAATTCCAATGAATTCTCAAATTTTATTTACTTATACTAGTAATATCATTTATTGACCTCTATCCTTTATTTCTCTAGGGAGATGTTAACCCAAGAGACGACTTCAAAGTTCGTGCTCGTTACTTGTGCGACAAGTACGATTACGACATCACCGAAGCAAGAAAAATCTGGTGCTTCGGTCCCGACGGTACAGGACCAAATATTCTCCTCGATTGTACAAAGGGAGTTCAATATCTTAACGAAATCAAGGATTCTGTAGTAGCTGGTTTCCAATGGGCAGCCAAAGAGGTAATAAAATCATCAACGCGTTGATATCAAACATTCATTCGCTCTTTAATAAATGATGAAAAAACTCTTTTGAGCACTGGGTTATGAAGAACCATGATTATCGTTGACAATCTACTGACGTATGCAAAGAACTCCAGCTTACATCCCCACCTGTTACCCCGGATTATAATTCTCGATCTCTCTCTTTCCAGGGTGTTTTATCCGAAGAGAACTTGAGAGGTGTCCGTTTCAACATTTACGACGTTACACTACACGCTGATGCTATCCACAGAGGTGGTGGACAGATCATTCCCACAACTAGACGGTGTCTATACGCTTGTCTTCTCACCGCCGCACCGCGTCTTATGGAGCCAGTATATCTCTGCGAGATCCAGGTCAGTACCTCGCATCAAATATATGTTCAAAAAAAGACTAAAATCATGCAATAATATCCAAAATGATGATTGTTCAACACAGACCTGTTCTGAATTACTATGAGAGACATTTAAGAACGGCCAACTGATCGCATAAAGTTACAATTCCGCTGAACACAATTTAATCTCCAACAGCTTTAATTTTATATACAATTATCTACTTCCAGTGCCCTGAGGTAGCCGTCGGTGGAATCTACGGTGTACTAAATCGCAGACGTGGTCACGTTTTCGAAGAATTACAAGTAGCCGGTACTCCGATGTTCGTCGTGAAGGCTTATTTGCCGGTAAATGAATCGTTCGGATTCACTGCCGATCTTCGCTCCAACACTGGAGGACAGGCATTCCCACAGTGCGTGTTTGATCACTGGCAAGTTCTCCCTGGTGATCCGACCGACCCCGGTACTCGCCCATTCCAGGTTGTACAGGTAAGATTGATCTCGTTTTTTATTCATGAGAGTTTAGGGACGAAGTACTACTTTTCACGATCATAACTAATGGCGATGTTACACTAAACATTGACATTTTTAAATTCGTGAAACAGTAATTGTCTCTTAGTTCGAATTGACCAGTTTGATTTAGTTGACCAGAACGAGGAGACAAACAAGCTTTATTCTTGCATATTAGAAATCATTTCAGTCATTTTGATGAAGAATGATGTTTGATCTATGTATGTGAACACGTCAATCTTTTTTCAGGATACTCGTAAGAGGAAGGGATTGAAGGACGGACTACCCGACCTAACTTCGTATCTTGATAAACTGTAACAAGTTGAAAGGATTGCGCAGTGTATTTAAACATCTATTTAAATATTGTAATTCAATTAATATCATATTTCTGAACCTGCTGCGAAAGTAAACTCTTAACATCAGTTGTTTATCGGATCTTGTTTTATCTCGCATAAAAAAACCTAATCTACGCACGATCAAAAAAGAAGAAAAAAAAAAGATAAGATAAAAAAGACGAAAAAGAAAAGGCAAGAGAAAGAAAGCTGATACACACATAATGGAAAAGGTGATAAAAAAAAAAAAAAAAAACAAACAAAATATTATAAAAGGAAGGAAAATAAAAGAAAAAGAAAATAAAAGAAATTGTAATTATGTCGAAAATACCATGTTAATGTGGGATGGACGGTTATTTTATACATTTATTTAATTACACATGCCATTACCAATTTCCCAGTGGGCACCTTATTATTCAAATATACAGATTGAATGAAAACAAACCATTTTTTTTTTTTAACTACTTATATTATCTATGAGACTTTTGAGATATTGAACGAAGGATGGACTTCGCTGGATACTACACTTTGTAATAACAGTGATAATGGGTAGTAATGCCTTTTTTATTATCACTATTAATATTATTATTATTATTATTATTATTATTTTTCCCTTTTGAAATACGTGGAATATATCTATGACTACATATAAATGAAACGAACTCTTCCCCCCCTCCCCCCTGTAAGGTTTTTTACACACAAATTTTTTTACTATCTTATTCTGCTTATTCTTTGTTACCTCTGTTAAGTTTTCCAGTTGATATTACCAGATAAATAAATAAATAATAAAAAGATATCAATGACTGAAGACACTATCGCTTGAATAAGATGTAACAACACCTCGAGAATTCCAATATATTAAAGAAACATTCGAAAAATGGATAATCGCTGTATCTTTAGTCCCCTTTGAAATTCGAAGTTCAGTACCAGCTTAGTTAGTTCAAAACTAAAACTGAAACTGACAAAAAAAAAATAAAAAATTGGATAAGATGAATAAATTCAAATTTTGATTAGGTAAAATATATATTCGTGTACAGATACGATAATTTTTTTTTACAGATTAAATAATTTCTAAAACTAGGTATTTTATTTTCTTTTTACTTTTATGAGCATACCAAAAGTTCACCTGAATATCATATCATATTCCGTAATAACGATGAAATTTTATTCAAGAATTTAAACAGTTTCATTATAGTCTTCTTCGATTGCCTATTCTACATAAGGTAATAAGAATTAATTATACCCTAAAGAAGAGAAAAAAGATAACAATCGATGACACCTGAAGTCATTATATTCAAATCTTTAAAGACTAGTAGCAAATCGAACATACAGACTTGAGAGATTTCAATTGTTTTTATGCGAAATAGTAGATTACGATACGAGTGCGCGAAGTACGTGATTCTCACACGAGTGTAGCTTGTCGCCCGAGCGAAGCGAGGGTGACAAAAACACGAGTGTGAGGATCACGTACGCGCACGTGTGTCGTATACTATTTTTTGTAACACTGCATGGAAGTTCGCACTTCGTGTACACAACACGCGGTGACGAACAGCGACGATGCCCCAACCTGAATGTTGCAGACAGTGATTGTAGCCACCACTTGTTTCGTTCAATGGCGTTAGTTACGCTCGTTTTGCTCGGATTAGCGTTTGGTAATAAATATTACCTAACAGTTTTACGACATTACCTAACAGTTTTGGATTTGTTGGCGAATCGGCCGCTTCGCGCACTTTTTACGGGGCGCGAAGTCGAACTTCCCATGCAGGTGTTACAAAAATGGTTTTTTCTATTATAAATCAGTCGTTTGTTTTAGTCAATCATAGTAATTGATTAATTATTTTACAAAGATTCATTCAACAAAATTTACATAACTAATATCAATGTCGTAAAGTGTATGTAAAAGTAATTTAACGCCGTTTGAAATCCCTCAAGTCTTTTCTATAGATTCAAATTTGGAATCTGTGGACGGTTTGTACTAAATTTTGGTATATTTATTGTTTCTGACCAGTATGAAGTTACGAAAACGTTCTTCTGTCTTTATTCTATCCTTTTTGAATAACGGATTATATCGAGGAGATAAGAAGACAGAATAATGTATACAGCGACTTTATACCGGTCAGAATCAAAATCACATACGAAAAACCTGCCATTGTTTTAGTAAGTAGAAAGAATGAAAAAATCATTCACTCTATAAATGGAGTAGAAAAATTCAAAATAAACTAATTGGCCGCTTGTATAAATAAGACTTCGTACATAAAAGCTTTTAAAAAATCAAAAAACGTAAAAAGAACAAAATAAAAATTATCTTTACCTCCGATCTAATGTTTTTTGATAATATTAAATTAACTTACACTTAATATAATATAATCGTAATTAGAATTACAGAGATTGTAGCGAGCCCGTCGACGATTTATGAGTTCTTGGTACAGCTTTCACGTATATACCTACCAGAGATTGTGCTGCAAGAAGGACTATATCTCTTCGAGATACTCCGGTCAATGAATGATGCCACTCATTGTGAGATACCTAACAGAAAATAAGACACAAGAATGGTTACAAAAGTTTGATTGAAATAATCTTCAAGAAATGACTTGAATCATTTGTTTATTCCACCTGTAAATTGTCCGCTATCAAGCTGCCGATTGTAACCGCCAATCCTGAGGATCTGAGTGGATAATCTTGGGGCGTTGCCTGTTGAGCTAATGCAACTATGTGACTGGGCACAGGCGTCATTTGTGTGAATGTTTGGAGATTTATATTGTTTTTCGAATCGCTTAGGACTATAACTCCCAAGTCGTACCATTGGCCTTCGCTAACTTCTAGTAAAAAGTTTTCAACAGCGACTATTGGCACGTCATCACGAACCGAGGGATCATTGCGAGCGGAATTTATTCTTTCCTCTGCTCCCTGTATGCCGGCAACAAAACCTACTGGCTGAGCCGCTATGTTTGAAGCCTCGACCGCCACACCCCTGTTAAAAAGATCAGAGTTTTTAATATTAAAAATGAAAAACAAAAACGAACATGTTTGAATTCTTGAAAGCAATCTGTCATAATTTCAGGATTTCGCTATAAACTTACGATACTTTTGCTTGGCCAAAAATTCCTTCGAAAGCTTCTCTGATCGGGACAATTTTTGTATCTTTATTAGATGCGACTACGATTTCCACATCCTCGTAAGGATCTGTAATATAAATGTGAAAAAAAGCTCGCAAATAATTCCTTACATATTTAACTAACATGTCTATTCAATGCCATATATTTATTTCTTTATTAAAATCGAATCAATGAGCAATGATTCTTTCAGAGTTTAATATCTGTGTCGTTATACTTTCAACTTCAGCATATGTTTAGCCAATTATTTGACGTTATTACTCCTCTATTTCTACTATGATTAACGAATAGAGCTGTCGCAAGTCAATTTAGTGTATTCTTTAGACTGGAACTGGGCTATGAGTTGGCCAAAAATAGAATACCGTATAAACTGAACTAGATGTGATGCAATGCTGTGTATACACACACATTTTATACACACATGGGTACAATTTCGAATTCTTTGAATTCAGTTCTCTGACTAATCAATAGTAATATCGGCCGATGAAATCAGTATTTGAAACTACACATACGCAATTTATCATTTAGTCTATCAAAATTCTGCCAAATAGCAATGTCCTAATTTTCAAGCTTTGGAAAGATCTAGTAATACTCTGTAGTACTATGGGTAATTGAAAGTTGCAGTTTGAGCAGAATATGATATCTAGAATTCTTTAAAATCTGTAAAATTCCTAATACCAAACTTCATTGTTTATAGTGATTGAAAAAATCTGTTAACTAACACATAAACTGTTCCATCTGTGGATCGAGAGTAGTGAGCATGTAGTTGACGCTGTTCTTAGCAGTTTCAGTAACTTTTTTGACTACTTTACTAGCAGCAACGTTTTCCTTCACCCAAGAAAAGAGGCTGAAATCTTGGCCTTGATTTGGTGGTGGTATTTCAGTGTTTTCATTCGACGGTATAGCCGGTGAAAAACTAGCGGAATAGTAAGTTTCTTGATGAGGTTGTTTCACCGTAATCCCAGACTGAGATTGTGGCTGTCTTTTTATTGAATCATTGCTAGCTTCCTTATTTGAGGACAAGACCTTCTGGTTGGAGACATTTTGCTCCCCTAGTAATTGCACGGGGCTTGATATAAAGCTTGGCAATGCGCTAGGCGGGGCAATACTGGATAGCAAATTTCCAGAAGATGTCGATACGCCTAGAGGCGGCAGGAGAGACGCAGTAGACGATATACTACTCAAAGAGTCTGGAACAAAAATAATATAAATGTATAGTAATGTTTACTTGGTATGCTTAGAAACATTAATTTTATGAAAATTTCCGTCCAGGTATATCGCGAAGACTGATAAGCTGCAAGCTAATACAGCTGTTATCAATATCGGACGAGGAGAAGAGACGTGATAATGCAATTAACGGTGCATGTAAAAACATGTTTATCATTCCGTGTAGGCGGTAGCCTGATTGCGAAAACGCGATGTGTAGTATAAATATGGATAAAATCAAGGAACGGAGATTGATATGAATTGATATAGTTTAATCGACGATTTGTTCATTGTGAACGCTCGTCCCACGTCCTCCGCGATTTGCTGTCAAACGATAATATTGTGTGTTGTGTTTTTTGACAGTAGTAAAAGGTGGCTATAATTGTGTCAGGCATAACATACTAACCAGTTTTTAGAATTTCTCCCGATATCGACATGTCGTCTGTTCTTTTCTCTACAAACTCAAACGTGGATTCCCCGTTCGATTCCTCGGCCATTGCTCGTTACTTGAATTTATCTTATTTTTTTCTTTTAAACTGATAAAAAAAATTATCGTTCTGTTTATTGACGCGATTATGGTGTACTATTTACGGTACGACGATATACCCGATTCAAGATGACGGTAAATTTCAGCTTGTGGACCCGTGTGACGTACACTACTCCGCGCGTACGCCTGTTATCTGTATACACAAATGCTTCTGCTGTGTTATACACACGCACACACGCACACATCTATACTCGCGGTCATTCAAACCAATCGGTACAGCGTTCGAAAAGAATGCGAGAAATCCAATTGGTAGATTTTTAGATGCGCAAATGACGCTCCGAAAGACGACTATGCACACGTGGCGCTGGTGTTTTTTTAATCATTATTTACATCTATATGGTGCGATGTATTAACTAGTTTTTTCAATTATAGGCTTAGGATAGGCTTATCGTAGCAGAATATATAATTTTGAAGCTCGTTGCGTATTTTCTTAATTCCCGGCAGTAAATAAATCGTGCGAAATGCATGAGTTATTCAAACTATTTTACCGATGCTTTAGAAGCGCGAAAATTTACAACAACATCATTTTGAATTATAATAATCGTTCTACGGCAGAAGTAAAAAGATTATACGATACAAGGGATTTTTGATTATTCCCGCCAGCCGCTTGCGGCAAAAGTAGTTCATTAAATTGTCACCGGATAGCAGTATAATAGTTCGACAATGCGACTGTGAGATGTAGCTACCATTTGTCGCCCGTTTGTACACTAAACGTGTTTGATTCTGACCAGTATGAAGTTGTCCCCAGAGTCTTCTGTCTCTTACCGTTTCTATGTAACCACAAAGGATAGAAGGAGACAGAAGACTGTGGTGCCAACTTCATACCGGTCAGAATCAAACACGTTAAGCGTACAACTAACCGGATCCGTATACTTAGCAGTCACATAAATTCAATTTAATTTTTTATCGATGCAATTGTTTAATCTTTAAGTTTTTAAAAATTCGTAAATTGTAATTGATTCTAAAAAATAAATATTAAATATAAATTGGTCGAGTATCTTTATTTGCTTCCTGGCATATAGGAGTTATTATTTAATCAACTACGTCCGTATTACAATAAGATCCTACTTTAATATAATTAATTTTACAAAGGAGGACGAGTGTTTTCATGATTTTTATAAAATGAAATAAAACTTCCCAAATGCTGAAAACATTGAAGACGTGTTTCCCAAACAATTTCGAGTTCATTGGAGGGATGTTGGTTTTTTTCTGTGAATCGTGCCTGCTTACTATATGCCCAATATATTTTTATGAATAAGGAAGAAACCATCATTTCCTAATTATTACAATTTGGTAATTCGACATAACTTTGAAAATGATTGTATCAATGTTATAGCAATAAATTCTTAGATATATGAATAATCAATTGCTTTGTTACTTCTCACTTTCCCCTCCCTATGATTATCTATTTCAAAAAAGAACAGTAGGAAATTAGATTCAATGAATTTTCAGCGACCTGAAACTTTGCGGACACCTCCTCGGGTCGGAAGTTCTCCTGATACCAGGAGTATTTTTGTCTTCAAATTTTAAAAACTGTAAAAATAGCTAGTATACTTAAACTATAGAGAGACGTATACATGAAGCAACGTTTTCTTTAGTCTATTTTTGATTTGATTTGAATTGAATTTGAATCCAATTTCAATTCAATTTAGGTCTTAAATTGATGCGTCAGGTACAGGCAACAAAATTTTGTCTCACATGAATGGCATGCGGGTTGCATACGGCAAGGCGCACATATATTTTAAGTAACGAAAAATCTGGCAGTTGATACTTTATTTTAGGAGTCGGTTTTCTGGCAGCTGATACCTCACTTTTAGTCCCTTCAAAATGAGGTATCAACTGCTAGAAAATCTACTCCTAAAAGAGGGTATCAACTGCCAGAAAAATGTCTCCGAAAATAAGACACGACTGCCAGCCTAACAATCGTTCGTCTTCATAAAAAAGCACGCCCGCCAGCCTGGCCTTGATAGCGATTTTCGGAGTTACAGGAATTTTAAGTTAATGATGTTGTATTATAATGGGCGACTTCAAAATTATGTGATAGTTGAGTTGGTAATAAATCATGTCTTTGCAATTCTTGCGAAGGACCGGGAAATTTAGAAATTCCGAAATTTTTCACCCAACGAGTCAAAGAAACTGTAGTGCCTTTTGTATTTCATTCAGTATTCCATATGGTAATTAAATGATCTTGTAATCTTTGAACTTACCGTAAGGCGCGGTACGCACTACTGTTTCAGTCTATAAAAATTTATAGGAATATAAAACGGAATATAAATCACTCATACTTTTAGTTTGTGAGTTTTTTAATAGATATATTTCATATAATAACGTAAACAAGGTGATTGTTTGTACAAATAGCATGATATAAAAAGATGCTCATATAAGGGAGGGAACGAATCCTTTCCCCACGTCTTGCGCAAATACTAGAGACATATACAAAAGGTTTACTAAAGTCGCTCGGAGCGTGTTTTACGGAGTTCAAAATTCAACGGAATATTATTGAATGGCCTAAAATAATGCGAAATAAAAAAATATTAATAAAAGATATTTCGATAGTTGAATTATTGATACATCTACTTTTAGTATAAAAAAATAACTTTCGTTCCTAAATTAGAAATTTTCGACCCAGATCGTCATCCGCTAAATATACGAGTAACTAGCCTGCAGCTCTGTTCGAGGCGACAATAAGTAAACCTTGACACGGCACAACAATGTCATATAACTATGTTATATCGAGGTTTTATCAGAAAAATGGTCGTTGCAGGAAGTTTTAGAAATAAAATATCGCCGCGATTACTGTATAACTAACAATACTAACAAGTAACAACTACTGAGACTTGAATATGAACTAAAATATTAAATATCATCAATATGTTATCTATCGATAATACATAACTCTTTTCTTCTAATAATATGCATTTAATAGATGTTAGCTTCATCGTAGTTATACATTCAGGTATGAAATATTAGCGCTATTATAGAAGATAAAAATAATCGCCACACTAATACCTCATTATTACCGAGTAACCCTATTATCCATATTATATGTATTCACAACTTGGTCGAAGCATTATTGATAAGCGAAGTAGACTGCAACGCTCTTCAATTCGTTTCTAATACATTTTCGATATTTTACTATCGAAATAAGTATATCTCACTTCTCTTCTACTTATATTTCAATTATTGAATGAAACAAATCTTGTACCCCATTCATATTCTTAACCTGCGTTATCTAACTCCTCGAAATGCGTCTGCACGCTGCGTGTACAACGTAGCGCGCGGCGTGACCGATCGTGGTTCACGTTTCGTGCGTGATATTCCGTTGCCAATATGACGCCATAGATTGTGCAGAGTAAGGGATGCTTTTGTGTGGTACGGTACCCACATTGAAGCTCTTGCTGTCGCATACCTCGAGCATCGATAACATTTGAGCAATCCTTTTCTGGACACTAACTGGGCCAAGTATCTTTCTCGTATTTCCATTACCTTGGATTGATTAGATTTCTTCGTAATCCTCCGAACATCTTTGGCCGAAGAATTTTGCACATCGTTTGGAGGTAATTTTTGTGGACGCCGTTGTTTCCGGGCGCGTTTTCCTGTTACTCTCGTGTTATCGATATCCGTTTTGTTCTCGTAGTAAGCTAAGTAATTCCTCGTAATACGGTCTATCATTTCAGAACAAGTACCAACGTCCAATTGGTAGATATTGCATTTGTAGCAATACGTTGGTTCACTCTCGCACCGTCGAGATACCGCTCCACGTTGCCCCCTGTATTCTAGACTCTTCGGAAACTCGGATCCGCAGTTCTCGCAGATTAATATATCCTGCGACTTTAAGGTTGCCGCGGCTGCGGAGCCGTCTACCATCTCGTGGCTGCAACCACCGCGGCACTGCTCCATAAGTTACGTTCGCATCATTTCAGGAACATCAGGTGTTAGTTAAAGATATCAGAGAATACAATACCACATACAATACACGTAAACGTAAACATATACATAAGTACAAGTCGCGGAGTATTGAGTTACCGTTTAAAATCACTACTATTCATCAATATTCGTTTCGTTTGCTCAAATCTCCGTAATCTTGGACGTATATGTATACGTATACATGAACGTAACACAAACACATAGCAAGCAGTTAAGTCAATCTCATCTCACGGGTTAGTGATCAGCATTAAGTTAGATCGATCCGGTTTAGAGAAATTTTATTCAGAGACTAGCGATGAAAGATTAAGAGTTCGGAAGTAAAGTATTAAGATTAGGGTAACTGCGTCTGTTATACAGGATTGCTGATAGAATTCTTGCATAGAAGATGGTTATTAGTAGCGAATAGAAGCTGAGAGAATTAAATAGAGAAAGCTGCGTCAAGTATCGGAATAAATACTCACCCAAGAATCGTGGTTGGTGGTATTATGCTACCTGTACCGGTCGGCGGAGCAGGAGCGGGAAATACAGGAGGACCAGGAGGCGGTCGTCCACCACCACCAGAAGGTCTATTTGTCAAAAAACGAATAATCGAATCAGAAAACTCTGTCAAATGGTGCAGATTCCCGGTTGAGAGTTATTCGACTTTCGGACAAGATGAAGAACCCACTTTTTCGGACTCTTTAAAATTGATGCAAGACAATTAAACTTACTGTAAGTGCTGATGATGTCGGGGAGTTGGGGGTGCAGTCGGTGCATTGGCAGTAGTAACGCGATGTACATGAAGTTGGTGAAGCTGAAGTTGGGCAGCATCTTCGGCAAGATAGGAGCAACGAGAGCATTGTCTTCTGTTATGAACCTTGAGTACATGAGTTGACAGACGCTCGGCCCGAGCAGCTTTATACTCGCACAAAGCACAGGCGAATGGTTTCAGATGGGTATTCAAATGCCGTTTCAAACACCAGTTGTCAACGCCACTCCACGAGCAATAGCAGCACGTATACCTTAAAGAAATCCGACAACACTGCAGTAAATGACCTATAGATTGAATGTAAATATTCCTAAACTGTTACGAAAAAGCGTCATCACAACGATAAGTCCGAGTGAATAAGCCAAGAAACGTGTTTCGGAGATCCTCACCTTCGCTCTTGGGCTCCTTTCGACGCTCCTTTGAGATGGCTTTTGCTGTTGCATCCCCCATTCTGGGCCCTACGTCCGGGGGTCTGCATTGTTGTCGGAGGCATACCAGGAGCGGGATAAAGTCCCGTCGTCGATGTGGAATGTAGTTGATATCCTTTATTATTATTGTAGCTGGTCGGGTAGGTGCCGGTATGATGGGATGGTGTAGAAGCAGGTCCGCCACTTCCCGCCGCATTTCCCTGGTCCTGAATGGACTTGGAAGCGGTGCCAGTGGGTCTGCGTATCCTGGCAAGTTCGTATCTATGCTCTCTGTGCATTCTTAAAAAGTGCTTCTTGACGTGATCAGCTCTGTTGAATGGCTTGTAGCACACATAACAGTGGAATGGTTTTTCTTCTCGATGAATATTCTCGTGTCTCGTATAAAGATCTCGGCGATCCGTACCGTACGGACAGTATGGGCACGCGTATCTTTTACCGCTTGCTGTTGTCGTGGCTGAGCCTGTTCCAGGAGTCTGCATGACGACAGACGAAACGAAACATTAAGATGCACGAAGTCGCGAAGAAGAGGAAGGAGACGGCCTCATCACAAACTCTAAGAACACATACCTGGTGTAAATGCGAGTGCTGAGTCGACGACGCGGTGTGAACATCGTGAAGAAGGAAACTTGTAGCGGGAGGCAACAGAGCTGCAGGAATTGTCTGGGTCTCCTGTGACCTCCGCGACGGCGGAGACGGTCTTTCGGCCCGCTCCCGAACCCGTTCCAAATAAAGGGTGACTTCGTCTGCCAACGAATCCTTTCGACATTCGGCGGATCGCCCTGCATGATGACCAACACCATCTTCGATGGTTAATCTCGACGGGTGAAGACCTAGGAAATGTTCGGCAACCTCCCGGGGTCCACCTCCAAGACATTCTCCTGATTATGGAAGAGGAGATGTAATGTTCGATGAAATATTCATAGATGATATTTCGAAAAGGGAATAGAGATATGACGAAACTTGCCACATTCGCAGCATCTCCATGTTGCTTTAGTTGCATGATAGGCAGCAACGCGACTACCTTCGGTACATTCCAATGGTTCTTCGGCGCAGGTCCAGCCCGCTTCGTCAGTCCCATCGTTGCCGTTTCCGGTTTCATCGTCTGCGTTGTTTTTGTAAGATGCGGAAGTTTCGAACTCGTTTTGTATGCTAGATGCTGTTGTTGGTCGGAGAGCAAGAAAGGAATAGAACAATCGAGTTTCGAACTATGACTAATTTCGGTTACGTTACAGAAGAGCATTCCCTTATTTTATTGTTTTTTTTTTATCATACACATGAGTTGTTACGAACTGCATAACGGATATATACCAAACACCAACACTAATAGACTTGAAGATTGTTCTCATTGTAGGCTAGTCGTTTATGTTATGAAGAATAGAGGCAAAGTGCTTTCAGAATGACGATAAAAGGCTCTCGAACTCTAAGAGCAGACAAGCACCGGATGGGTTTCAGTATTTTTTTTTTCTCTTGTTTCACTTGATTTTTAAGGCTAAACAATTTCCGACCATATTCTAGTGCGACGAATATGTTATGACCTCAATCATTGCGACCAAAGAGAAGCACGCAGAATCTCTGAGGCTCATGAATCTCCTAGATCCTCACCTTTAAAGCGCGTCTCAACCAGTTAATCCCACATCTCATGCAGAAGTGATTACATGACACGGGACTCTAAGTGTCGCTAATCACCAGATTATTTTCTCTTTCTAATTTCAGACCTAGCGGCAAGCTGAAACATCGATATTCCAGTGCATTTCAGTTACTATGCATGTCTTGAATTTAAAAACTCTAAATATAATATATTTTCTTGCACTTTCGTGAGCCCCGTAAAGTCTATGTTCAGTTTTTTTTTTTTTTTTTTCGATTAAACAGTTTGCCCTTCTTCAGCGAAGCGGGCTCCCGCATGACCTCCCTAATAGCCTGATACAAGTAGTCGATAATTACAACATGTGTATTTAAATCGAAAGCATTAAACGAGTAATGGAGTCGAGAGTTGCGCGATGCTTTTTAAGATGTATTGTTCTTACTTCGGTGATCAGGATCCTCTCCATAGAGTTTCCTGGTGATCTCCTTGAACATATCTTCGTAGCAGTCGATCCTGCCGATTCCAACGCCGCTACCCTCCATGCCCAACCCCAATGTTGGTGCAGCTACCCTCCCAGAACAACCGGCGGTTGGCCCGATTCGGGATAAGCTCCGAGGTCGGGCCTCGGTTGATAGACCTGCTTCACCCTCGTCCTTGTTCTTCTCCTCCTCCTCAGCAGCCGCCGCCGCTTATACCTGAAACTGTGTTCAACAACTCCGGTATTCTTACAGGAAGGTCTCAACCAAAGTGCTGCAGGCTATGGCCCAAAATTCTCGATTCTTTATCTATAAGTTTTATAGGAAAGTGCGAAGAGGGTAGATTGCATCGTTATGCTAAACAAGAAATTCATAGTTATCGAAAGAATGTGCGATACTGAGATTCCGTGTGATTGTTCCCTGCAGATGTTGCGTGATTTGAGGGGATTAAAAAAGCGACTGAACGTCGATAAAAAGAAAAGCATATACGTTAGCGCCGTGTTTATAGACGTTTCAGTGGGCAGGGTTGACAAAGTGTTGAGGACCGTCGTGATCCAGAAACAACGAACTCGAGAGACGTTGTATACGCGTATTGATCGGGGGTCAGGTAGTTCCGAGACCAAGTTCCTCGTCGTTAGCTCGTGCGTCGGCCGTCCGTGTGTGGGCGAGAGGTAGGAATATAGAGGGGATAAAATGAGGGAGGGAAGAGGTAGAGAAAATCAATACACCCTCGTAGGAGCCGGCGTGAACGCGCGCACGCACACGAAAACCGATCGACAATACTGACGTAAACGTAAACGCAAACACAAGCTTGGAGGGGTGCGGGAGTATTCGTTGAGCAGATATCAGGTTCGGTGTTGTTCGTCCTGTTTCGGTTTTCCTCGGATTCGTTCGGGCCTTGAGTGGCAGGAAAACGAGTACAACCGAACGAGCTCGGACGGACGAACGGACGGAACGACAGATTGCCGACCGGTTGCGAGCCACTGAGAGAGAGACAGGCCAGCTCGAACTTCTTGAGGGAAATATAATAATTCTAGGGAGTCAAGGACGCGGATAGTCGGCCCCCTGAATAATTCTGTCTGATAATAAACGAAAATTGACAGCATTAAAGCGAATTCGCCGATGTACAGAAGTCAGACCAACGCCTAGTTCCACCTTCTTCAACCCTCTTTCGAGTTTCCAATACGTCGCACGCACACAAGCGCGCGCAAACAAACGCACTAGCGTATAAGGGATGGATGAGGTCGAGTCATGCACACGCGCAACTAGACATCCGCGCTAGTTCACAGTCACTCGCCAGGTCGCAACTACCCTATTGCGCCTGTGTGTATGTATTGTAAACCTAAACTCAACACCTGTATCTACATTACGATATTATCATCGCGAGAGAGAAGGGCGCAGACTATTAAACACTAGGAGGATAATAAAACTGCTTGATGTGACACACAGGTGGGAAAACAAGGCACTAAATAAGGGAGAAGAACAAGCAGTCGAATAACAAGAAAACTAATGCAACCTCGGGAATAAGACGACGAACAAGGATACGTACGCGGTACTCAGGTAGCTTGTTCTCTACTCACCGAAGTCCAGTATAAGCCGGCAATCTCGTGCTAGAGGAACCTCGTGTTCCTGGTGTTGAGTTGCAGGTTGTTTCCTCGGCGGCAGTCGGGTGGCAAGTGGGTGGCAGGCGGGGTGGCCGGGTGGGGTTGGGTGGCGTTAGGAGGGGGTCGGTGGGAGGTTGGGAGGGGGGCAATATCTACCACCCCTCGCCCATTCAATCCCGTACAGTATACATGCCCATGGCTCTCTACGCCTGTGCGTGCGTTCGTGCGTTAGTGCGTGCGTTCGTGCGTGTCCCCCTCCCCGCCGACGCGGTGGTATACACGGACGCGCGTCACCCGGCACACACAATGATCAAGGCGACGTCTGAAGCTGCGCTCGGCGTCCTGGTCGAAGTAAAGGATATCATGGTATGGGTGACGTGGGCGGTCTCTGAGCTCTACGCACTCAACGTGCATGAGACTTCACACAACTCTCCAGCTATAGCGGAGAAAGAGGGAGAGAGACGAAGAGAGAAATGTAGAGAAGCAGGAGATGGATAGAGAGAAAGAGAGAGAGTTTATATGGACATATTCGGTGCATTGCCGGGTACAATACGCATTCTATCGCACATCCCTTTTTCATTAATAAGAACTCGATTTAATACATCACCGCATCGCATTGTTGCAGTAGTTTAACGTTTCCCTTTTGGGAATCTATAATCCCTAGAGGTAATATGAAAACGTACTAACGGTTTAGCATTGAGCTGAGGCGACAAAGTTAATTTGTACATGGCTATATACTATATATATATATAGGAAATATGAATAAACGATGTACATATATACACATACATACCTAAAGTAATGGGAAAATTGAATTAAGAAATAAGACGACGTTGAGTAAATAAGACGTGTCTTGTTTATTTGGCTCCGGCAGCACGATGCCGCGAGAGGAAGCGATCGATATCTCGTAAAGACATTTTGTTAGATAGGAACGAGAGACAGGAGGTTTTTTAAACGATTGGGACAACTCGAAGATATTGGCGGCAACGTTTGGAATGTCAGCCAAAGATTTTTAAATACAAAAATATATTGTTGATTTTTGAATTTCAACCCTTGCAAACCCAATTTGCGATTATTCTAAGAATCGATTGGGAATCCCCGATCTGCGTCGTAACAGCTAAGGGTGGAACCGCGACGACAAAATCCCTGGAGCTCAGCTGCGGGCTTTAAGGGTTGAGCGGTGTCAATCAGCGGATGTGTGCACACCGTATATACAGCGGGTTTTAAGAGGAATAGTGGAACGATGTAAACTCGAGGAAAAATCCACCCTAAAATGTTTTTTGGACGTCTTCGTTGCCTCTCATAGCTTGCCAGAATTACTCGAATTTCCGTTGCAACGGAATAGGTAATTTCACTGACGTGGTACCAAAACATTATGGTATGAGTATGTTTATGATGCAGCCTAAACCACACCACGTTTCGTGACTACAGCTGTTTTATTTCTCGTAAAAGATATATCTTCACATGGGAAGGTGAAGTTTAAAAGCTACACGAGAGACGGAGGGACGAACTGGTGGCCTTAGTCCTCGACCACAGATATACCGCCATGTTGGCCAAACTTTCGGAGTTTCAGAGAGCGTATGGTCGTCCATCCGGCGCAATACGTCAGGGGCGCTTTTCCCTAGAGTTGAAATATCCCCCAGAGTAACTCGTACCCAACATTACCCCAAAATCATTAGCTCTGATATCTGATTGATAGAAATATGAGCAAACTGACGTATAATAAATGGACATTCTCTAAAGCCTCGGCTATATACTGAATCCTGAGATCTGAACCAAAGGGTTGTACGGACCACGCGTGGTGCAGGCGATGACCTTAATTTAAAACCAAAACCAAAAGATTTTAGAATACTAACTCAGCCTGTGGAATAGAGACCGCGGAACGCCCAATAGAATGAGATAGGAATGGTTATTTTACATTTCGTAATACCTGATGGTTTTTTCCTTTTTTTTTTTTTCAACCAGAGCAGTCGTAAGAGCTTTCAACCTGATCATAATATCATTAGTACGATGTTACACAGTCTTGGTTTTCATCTTTCAATTCTTGGCCACAGAATATATCCATGTAAACGAAAGGTGGGCCTTTCAAGGTGCAAGATAAATTGTACTGGGGAAAAGAAGCGGAAGGCGGGTGATACGGGGGTGCAAATTTGTTGCAAGCTGTGTAAAGGTGCAACACTACTCCGTATGTTTCACAAACATACGTGCATTCATACATTATTTGAAAAGGAGGAGAGAAAAGGGCCGTGCAATCTCTGTGAGCGATACAACGAGCCTCCTCTTCTTAAGAGATTACGTTCTGCAGCGAAAAGACCGCGAGGGGATGGTGGCAGTGGTGGTAAAATCTCGTGGGGCAATGTAACAGCTCGTATAACGTTACGTTGAACCTTTTGTCGAACTTTAGAATCTCCATGAGGGAATTGTACTAGGATATAAAGTAACGAAAGCAAGACTCCGATAACGAGACAAAGAAATAAGAGGTAGTAAGTAAGGGAGGTCGCTGGTCGCATGCCGTACTTGGGGTGGCCCGGTGTAGGTGGATTGGAGGCAAAGTTTGCCATCGGTTCACGACTGGCATGGCCCAAGGAAATAGTAGCGCGAGCGAAATAAACAGAGGTTCGTTGTTATTACGAGAGTAAAAATATCTTGGTCGAAGGTAGGTATATAGGATCACGCGGTTTATAGTTGTCCCGCGAGCGTTGCGTTGGTGGATAGAATTCGCCGCGTCCTTTGCCTCCACACGTCTTCCATACGATTCAACCCTACGATTTTCAGTCTTTGAGAGTGATTATACCCGTTACAGGGGTGGACGTCAATTATACATGATAGGGGTGAGATTCCTCTTTCTCCGGTCGACTACATCCTTTTCGCAATGAGACGAAAGCGAGCGTACGGTTCTTGGTATAAGGGTGTAGGACTGGGGCAAGCGGAAGGATCGTAGATCGCTTGAAGGTAGGTAAAGGTACCTCCGTCAGCGTCAGCGTCGGCGTCGGCGGCGGCTTCGGCTTCGGTGGTGGTGGACCGGTGCGAAGGCGCTCCCAAGCCACTCGCCAATCAATACATGGGAACTCTCGACCCGACTCGACCCGACTCGTCGTCGAGCACCGCGCCTGCCACCAGCGGGAGCGGGAGCGCCAGCGCCAACGGCAGCGCCAAGCCACATCACACCGTGCACACCCCAACGAATCGAAACTATTTTTACTCCTCGCATACCATCAACCTACCAGCACCAGATACCAGCAGATACCACCAGAACACGTATCCGGTATATATCGGGTGTATTTTAGCCGTCGTCTGTCCCTGTGTAACGCGACGACAACAAGGTACATTATACCTATCTACGTATCCACCTAGTAGACACGCACACTTGTAATACATACGCGGTGTACGCGACTTACGCGACGTGGTGCGTGTAGGGAGAAGTCAGCCAGAGGAGCCGCGACAACGACGAGTAGTTATCTGCTCGCTGCGAGGAGGCGGACGAGGGCAAAGAGGACCCCGGGCGAGGTGCGCCGTACCGAGGACGTCATCAATGGATCGCGAGGAGACGACGCGAGGCCTCGGTAGCACGCGGACGAACCCGGAGCTGAGCTAGGGCCGTCTCCCACCCTCCCTTCACCAGCCCTCGGGTCCCGCTAAGCCCTGCACCCTCAAGAAACTGGGAAATACGGGAGGAATGCTACTCCGGAGAGCGGAAGGAGGCGACGTACGTACGTCCACTGATACCCGCCTCGGAGTGCCACACGACAAGCTGCTGTATAAGGGTTAAATCGGTGTGGATTCTATCATCATATCCCGCGTAGTACTACAATACATACTAAAGGGTCATCAGTCGCGGGCCTCATAGTGTGCCGGGGGTGTAAAGTGGTGTATCTTCGGTGTGGAGCTTAAATAGTGAAGGGTATTCGTACAGTGATCGTGGTCTCGTGGTCTCTCGTGGTGCGCGGTGGTGATCGTGGTGAAGTGTAGTGACGTGTAGTCCGTCGCAGCCGTCGGGTGTAACGCTGACGGGGTGCGGGGAGCATGCGGGGTTCGGGCGAGGCCCGGCGAGGTGGCCCCGGAGGACCAGGCTAAGGATCGCGACGAGTCACCCGCGCCCGCACCCGCACCTGCACCTGCACGAACACCTCGCCCACGAGCGTTGCTCGATACCGAGCAACTGGTTACGCGGAAGGCGAGCTGGGCTCGCTTTCAATCGCATGGAACATGATAGAGGTACGTCCTCCTCATCCTCATCCTCAACCTCATCCTCAACCTCATCCTAATTCGCATCCCCCTCAACATCGTCGTCAAGGTATCCTACCTTCGCAGCGCGACTTTTTGCCAGCTCTCAATGCACCTGCACTCTACACTTATGATGAATACGTTAATCCATGCATATAGACGATCTATAATACGTCGATGTATTTTCAAATAGCCGAAGAAAGTAGTAGACGAAGTTCGGTCAGGCTTTGCGATAATCGTTTGTATGGATACGTATATATGTATACGATACGTAAACGAGTGAGTGTGAATGACAGAGACCGAAAAAGAGAGAGAGAGAGAGAGGCAAGAAATGTGATAAATAACGTAAGAAACTGGGTTGGTCTTTTGAAATCATTTATTTCTTTAGCGTTTATCGTATAGTTGATTATAGCGTAGTCAGATGGCGTTGGTTTCGTTTTCACGCTGTTGCTTCGTTACCGCGGCGATCATCATCGGTTAAAACTCCCGAGCTGTCAAAGGGATCCCCGGGGTCGCCGGGAAGATACGAACTTCGATCGATGAATTCGACAAAGTATTTTAATTAGTTCTCCCGCATGTAGATGGGAAGAGACGTGGGAGGTAAATTATCCTCGCCGAACAATCGGCAACAATTTATATGCTCAAAAATGTTTGATGGGTCTTTAGCTCCCCATCCCCCCATCCCCCCAGCCCCCCCTAACTCCTACCCTGCCCCACCGCCCCATCTTCGTGCGGGCGAAAGCGGAGCTGTATACCTATACATATTGATTTTTGTCTATCGCTCGTTCACCGCACGGCTCTAGAACTACTCTGCAGGGCAGAGAAATCATACCCACGAGTAAAATATATATTCCACGCTACACGTACTAGCGTAACCACGATAACCCTCGCTTGACCATCGTCCATTCAATTCCAGAGCTACGGTAAACAAATGCCAGTCACTCGGCCACCCACTCACCCACCGTCCGCGTGCCATTGCTAATCTTTAAACGAGAGGTATTCTTCGCAACTCGAGTTATGAATTTTTTCCTGCATCGACAATATATAGCAACCCCTGTTAGATCGCAAAATTCGGATGTAAACGTGTAGATATATAAACGATTCAAATGACAATGACAATTACATCAGTCGGAAATGGTTCTAAAACGGGTTTTAGTCAATTTTATGATAAGAAAATTTTGTTTTTATATATGTTTTACAGATGTCGAGCGGAATCGGTGCAACTGCGATGGGGATCGGCGTTAGTCACAGCACAGAAGGGGGTGGTTGCCGATTACGGGCACAAAGCCAATCTCAAGGCCAGTCGCAAGGTTCAGGAACAATGGCTCAGCACAACAATCCTCAACAATCATCGCAACAACAACAACAACAGCAACAAGCTCAGCAACAGCAGCAGCAGCAGCAGCAACAGCAACAACAGCAACAACAGCACCAACAACAGCAGCAGCAACAGCAACAGCGCGCTGGTACGCGTGATGCATTTGTTGGACGATCAAAGAAGGACAATTGCTGTCTTTGCTGGTGCTGCTGTTGCAGTTGCTCGTGGTATTGACGTTCTTACCTACTCATTCACTCGTATATTAGTTATCGCGGATCACTTACCTTCTTTACTCTTCTTATCGTTGTCTCCTTTGTTATCGCTGATTTCTTTCTTGTTTGGTAATCGACTCTGCTTCGTTATTCACACATAATTTTTAAACAGTTGATGATAACCTCTTGGAAAAGCTATAATTATCATTGTATTCTCATTTGTTTAGGTTTCTTTTCTTCTTCTACTTTTCTCTTTTTTTTTGTTTGTTTGTTTTTCTTGCCAAATACTATTTTGAAGCAGATATGTACTCTTGATGTTACTAACGTTGATTTTTCAACCCATGAGATATAGCATATGAATCATCATCTCGTATACATATTTTCTTTACCACTGATTTCTTCATTGGAATATCCATATTTGAAATCTGTTATATGCATATCTGGTATATTTTCTTTGTTTTTTTCTCTTTCATGCTGCGCGCAGGAACAAATGGTAAGCTGAAATAATGCAATTTCATAAAATTCGTTCTTTTCTTACTTGATAGAACTTAAGAAACACTTATTTACTCAACGCTTAGGCACGTATTAGAAAATAAGTTAGAGAGTAACAGCTAATAGTGAATTCTGGTTATTTTTCATTTATCATTAACTATCTTATGATACAAGGTTGTTTAGGTTTAGGGTTAGGTTGGCTCCGGATGCGTTTAGTTATTTTAGGTTAGTTTTATGAAGCGAACACTTAACCAATAATTTGAGCCTTCGAAACATACCTCTTTATTGTGTCTATATTTTACAACTCAAAACTTCGGTAAACTTGAACAAAAACATTATATGATCGGAGAATATTCGAAGGAATAATATTCTTTTCAATGTTAGTTTCATTGGTCGAATCGTCGAGCATGTTGACGGTTGACTTTCGAGTTGCGAGTTCGACAGCATCGCTCACCTCGATCTATCGAATATCGACAATCGACTATCGACATCGTTGGAACGAAATTCAAACGTCTTTTTTCTCCGGATACGCTCGATTAATTTTCCGAATAACCGAAATATAAATTTGCAATTGAAAAAGGGACAATTTCAAAGAAACGATTGTCAGTACGAGACAAAATGGTCAAATAAATTGTACGATGGTATTAATTGTTCCATCGTTCCGTATACTTGCGTTAATTGTTAACCGTTGAAATATATACTATAATATGTATATGTATACTAAAAAAATGAATACATTCCTACGTCTGCAGGTCGTAGCCATCGAGTGATGAGGGTATAAATTATAATCGTTCGAGTGGCTATTATCGCTGGGCGGTACACGGCTTAGAAAAATAACTGCATGTAGCCATAATCTAGTGAAACGGCTATAATCCATAATCCTCTTATAGACGGGTAAGACCGACCCACTAGCTAGAGCCTGGGAGCAAACTAACCCAGAGGCATAGCGATAAAGACTCGCGGGAAGTCTCTAATTGGCATTCACAAGATCTTGTGATTCTCCGTCATGTGTATATGTCTATACATTTCTGCGTGTGCGAACGTTCCTACACACCTACACACCGTTAATAACCGATCGTCGAGCCTTTGGCCTTAGGGTTGTCGGCGTTTGTGCGGCGCCCTTCGTACGCGGGGTCGATACGGTCGCGCGAATATTGCCTCGTAATACACGCGCCACGTACGTTGGGTTGCCACTATTCAGGCGTAACGGTTTTCCGTCAATGGCAACCTTACGGATTCTCGGTCTTCGTGCTGGTCGGTCTCGCTCAACAACTTCGTGAATTGTTAAAGAAATTGAACGAATTCAATGAAACAGACGACGAACAACCATATTATTAATTTCATCATTTACTTTAATAAACCAATGAAATTAATTGAACCCGGACGTAATACAGTGAGATAGTGAGTAGTCAAATGAGTTGTCAAAAAGACAAGAAGAAAAAGGTAAAAAATATAATAACGATACCATAGACTAAGTAGATCAGATTAAGCAAGATAAAAAAACTACAAGCTACAGCTAAGCACGAAATAAAACAACGTAGAAATAAGAGTACCGATTAGAGTGTAGACAGGCGATGCTGTAGCGAAGATAAAACTAAAAAGGGAGCCTAAATCCATGAAAGAAAACAGAAAACTGAGAGATTTTTCAGACACGGAATACAGATTTAACAAATGGCAATCCGTGTTCCTAGTTTGGCTGCTGTTGGTGGTGGAGGATCAGGGGGTGGTGCTGGGAACTCTGGCGATCAGGGAAAAAAGAAAGGTGGTGGCGGCGGGGACCTGGGGTCCGGAGGTGGTGCCGGCGGTGACCTCGCGGGCGACGGCCTCGACGGCCTCGACGGAGGCGGCGACGTCGCCTGTAGCAGTCTCGAGGAGATCAGGGAGTGGGGTTCTTCGTTCGACAGGCTGATGCACAGCGCCGCGGGGCGCAAGCTCTTCCGCGAGTTCCTCGTCAGCGAGTACAGCGAGGAGAACATAGCCTTCTGGCTCGCTTGCGAACAGCTAAAGCTCGAACGAAACCCGGAGCGAATAGAGGAAAAGGCGCGGTACATCTACGAGGACTACATATCCATTCTTTCGCCAAAGGAAGTGAGTATACTTTTGCATACCTGATACAAATCTACGAGGCATTTTATGCCAACTTGCAATCATGCTAACATGTATTTGTTTCTTTTTTATATTATTCAGGGAAAGTCTAGAAAAAAAAGAAATCAGCACGGAAGTAAAAAAAAAAATTCATAATTGAATAACAGTTTGAGAACCGCGAAAATATGTTAGTGTATTTTAAAGTTGGAAGAAAAAATCCAAAAAACAAACATAGATCAGATCCGAGATAGCCTGCAGGGTTAGACGTCAGTCGAGAGTTGGCATGAAATGCCCGATATATAGGTATACATAACTACATATGCATCATACCTGCAGCTGTGAGCAATGCGTGTTCAAGAGGTCTCCGGCCTGTTGACCTTGCGCGTACATGACCTTGATTCTGAGATTCTGACTATGACGATGACCTCAGGAGCTTTTTATTTTTTTCGTGTTTTTTTTTTCATTTTTTTTCTACTTTCTAATTTTTCAAGCTCCTGAGAATAGAGTTCGATGTATTGATATATAGTGACGCATAAAACTAGTGAGTCACTGCACGTTTCTTTGTATGAATGGTATTTTTGGAATTCGTCAAAGTTTAAGCTTTGATATGTTCTCGCGGTGGAACGTGACGAAGAACGTTCAGTATACGCCTCAACAATATGTTCCAAGAAAGAACGGCGCGCAATTATATAGCGTGGCAGAAAAACGGGATCAATAATCACGAAGGATATTCATTATTATCATTATTATTATTATTATTATTATCAAACTAAAGTTATTTCCCAAATCCATACGCATGTCCATTCTTTTATCAAATTCACAGTGAAATAAAATAACAGCGAAATGTCATATCATGAATGATTCATGAGCCTTTCACCCCATGATATAGATATAGTGCTAAATTAAACACGATAAGAATCTTTTATGAAGGATCAGCAAGATTTGTGCCGTAAAATAAATGCCAACGAATGATCTAGATCGGGATTAGAAAAGTCATCAATCAATTTTTCGACCTTGAAGGAAATTAGTCATTTGTTAATTGCGTATTCGAAATTCACGAATGTCCTAACGAAGTATCACAATCCTGTTTAATTTCAGGTGAGCCTGGATTCGCGAGTACGTGAAATCGTAAACAGGAACATGGTGGCGCCGACGCCAAACACATTCGATGAGGCTCAGCTTCAAATCTACACATTGATGCACCGGGACTCGTATCCCCGGTTCGTCAACAGCGATATCTACCGAAGGGTGGCACGGCTGGGTAGCGGACCGCCTAGTCCTTCGAGCGGTGACCAAGGCCTCCCAAGGAGCAAGTCAAGGTCGACAAAGGAGAAGGACAAGGATAAGGACAAGGAAAAGGAAAAGGAGAAGGAAAAGGAGAAGGAGAAGGACAAGGATAAGGATAAGGATCGCGCCCTGACCATGGCGACGTAATCCATCCCCGACTCCATCTCCGCAGACTTCGGAGACTCGGAGATAATAACCGGAGTGGGCTAGGCAGATACCTAAAGGATAATCGCGGCATGACCCGGCCCCACGTTATTTTTTTAACCCCTATAGAAGCCGACGATATCGTCGTTCGACGGTGCAGCTACGGGCCTAACGTCAATTCGTACCTAGCACCGCGCCTAAAACGTCGTAGTGGAACTACCGCAAGTGTTTATCTTGTTAATGATACGAATTTATGAGAACTTCAGGGATGGAGGCTATAGAATGATCGGCGACGAAGATCTAGAGGAATAAGCTTATGGGTATATGAGAATGTTACGTGGGGTAAGAAGGCTGCTGTACGAGATCCAAGGATCTATAATATATAATAATTACTCAAGAAACGCGCAACAATCAATAAATCAATAAAATAACGAAGAAAATTACGAACAAGAGAAACGAGATATATATAATAATAACAAACAAAAAAAAAAACGAAAAAACAAACAAACAAACAAACAAATTATATAAAACGAATATTAAATACGCACAACCAAAGTTCACTCGACTTACCTATAATGCAACTATAATAGTATATTGTATACGTCCCAGAAATATTCTATATAGGGACGATATATATACCTATACTGTATACATATATAATAGTTTACAATCTGCAGATATAAATTGTTTATCGCAGATATATTAAGATGCAGCTGTTAGCAGCATATAATGACGACGATCATTGCAGATTCCGTATATAGGTATATTAACGTAATGTTATATACATATACTTATATTATGTATAATATACGGAATAATTTTTATATCTGTTCCATGAATGAATTTAATGACCGATTTAAAAAAAAAAGCATATATATATATGATATAAATTGGAATAGCTGTATACATACCTATATGTATAGGTATACCCGAACGCGTTACCTGTCATTTTTTATTACTCTTATTACCACTATTGTTGTAATTATAACCGTTATGATTGTAATATTATGTATATCGAACGAATGCGAAGGAACGATAGGAGAGAGAAAATGAGTGAGAGCGGAAGAAAAATAGAAAGAAAGAGAGAGAGAGAAAGAGAGTGACACGGTGGTCGATCTCTATCGCAGATGAATATAAATATATATATATATATATATATATATATATATATAACTACTATATACTACCCTTGATACAATATACTATATACGAGAAATAAAAGGAAGGAAAAAAAGAAAAAAAAAAAGAAAACGATACAAACACATACACACACACAAAAAAAAAAAAAAAAGAAAAAACATGCACGCACATATATTTGAAAGAGAAATTGAAGAAAACCAGAAAAAAAAACATAATAGTAATAATAATAATAATAGGAAAAATAGCGTGGTGATGAAAAACCAAAAAAATAAAAGAAAGAAAAAAAAACCAAAAAGAAAATATCTATACTTATAAAATGAATAGAAATATTTTATACTTATGGATATATAGACCTACTACCTATTATACCTGTCGCTATATACATACCAGAGTTAAAGCTGTTGAGCTGTACTATATACTTATGCCAAAGATATAATACCTATACCTACAGATACCTGTAACATATATGTATATATATGTATACGAGGTATTCCACGTGAAAACGAAAGCGATGTGATTTTGCGATTTTCGATTTCGATCCAAATTTTTTTATTTTTTTTTTCTTGCGTCACCTTTTACAAGCTCGAACCATACCCTAAAGGGTTTTTCGATTCCAGCTATTCATTTCGATGTGTTAGTTATAATGAAAATATCGCAAAGTTCACAGTTGACCAAATTTATCATTTTTTTCCCCGAAACGTTGTGCTCTGGGGTGAAAATGACGATACGAAATATTCATTTTGAATCGAACTTTTCGAAAAAAATATTCTTTCAAATCTCCACCATTAAAGATCATGGTAAATATTCGGGTTTGAAAACTGAATTTGAAATTCCAAAAGAACGCAATTTCATATTATGATTTTTTTTTTCAAAGTAGACATACGAACGAAACTTTTGAGCCCCTAATCAAGTTGCGACGAATTTTCCTTCTATTTTTTTTCGGGGGTCTAAAGCCATAACTTTTTTGTTCAGTTTTAGAAACAGGGGGAAAAAAAAATGATCAAGCGATCCGATAGAACGCTCATAAAAGAAAAAATCGAAACTTAAATTGTTTTCCAGTAACACGAGATTTAGACCCTTGAAAAAAAAGTAGGAAAAACCGTCCCAACTTCGTTAGGGGCTTAAGAGTTTCGTTTTTTTTTTCCGTAGTTTTTTTCAAATAAAAAAAAAAAATCCAAAATGGCCTTCTTTTGGAATTTCACCCCAGAGCTCCACAATTTCGGAGAAAAAAATAACAAGCTTGGTCAATTGTTTACTTTGCGATAGCTTCGTTAATTAACAAATCGAAATGAGTGGCTGCAATTAAAAAACTCTTTGGACTACGGTTTTAGATAATAAAACGCGAAGTAAGGCGAAAAAAAATTTTGGATCGAAATCGAAAATCCCAGAGTCAGATCACTTTCGTTTTCACGTGAAATACCTCATATATATATCGGGAATATTCGTGGAAACGCTTCATAGGTAAGTGAAAACGCCTGTACTCAACAGTAACAAAACCCAATCGCTTGATGTTTAAGTTGCCTATATGCCGGCGTTTTCACTTACCTATGAATCGTTTCCACGAATATTCCCGGTATATACTATATATATAGTATATATGAATCTAGTCTGCAAAGAGGGAGAAACACGCGTGGTCTATCAAGGCCTAAAAAGTAAAAACTAAACTTTCGTTGTTCATCTGTTTAAATTGAGTAACTTAAGTGCGTACCTATACCTACCTACCTACCTACCGACCTACCTGCCTGTCTGCCTGTTGCCTGCCTGCCTGTCTGCCTACCGTCTGACTCTTTCTTATAAATATATACAATAATATATAATATACATGATAGGTTGTACCTACCTACGCATGCACAGTATCGCACTATTAAGACAACGTGTTTTCTTTTAGGGATATAGAGGAGACGAAAGAAAGAATGAATGAAAGAAAATTATATTAATTATGATTAGATTTATATCCGAAAAAAAAAAAGAAGATTTTTCTTTAGATAATTCGTGATTTCTGTATAAGCTGGACAAAGATATAACAAAAAGAAAAAGATACAGTAAAAAGAAAATGATAATAACTGTTTGGTGAGTGACCGTTTTTGGGACAGGTATATAATATACACAAAAGGTAGCGGGGGTATAGACGTATACATACATCTATAGGTATAGCAATCAACGGACAATTCGCGCAATACTCTACTGCTGTTGCTGCTGCTGCAGCAGTTGAGGATGAATGATACCTATTCTTTTGTCATGAGGAGTGAAGGATATCGCGTATGAATGTATAGGGGATAATATTATTTATATGTTAATAACTTTACAAGCTATACATATGCTAGGGGCACGGGGTACCAGCTGTGTCATTGAGGATCGTTCTTCGATCGACTCGGTGGTTAGGATCAATCGTAATTAAAATATTCTTCGAGTACATATATATATATATATACTATACAGAACGATTCTCTGGAAAGTAACGCGCCTAAAATGTAGGCAAACGTGAGACGCCTGCATTGAGAAGCTCCGAACATCGACGATTGGGTTTTATTTCCCACGTAATAAATAAAACCCAATCGTCGATGTTCGAGTTGCTCAATCAATACGTCTCGCGCTTGCCTACCCTTTAGGCGCGTTACTTTTCAGAGAATCGCTCTGTATACTCCATATACCTACCGTATACCACGCGTGAATTTCAAACGGTGTATAATTACAGATTTTTTTTTTTTTTTTCTTTTTTTAATAAATCGAGGTGATTTACAAAGCAAAGTTCAAAGTAAATATTATTCCGGGATCAATTCGCAGATATTGAAACTTTTTTTTATATACCTCAATCGACAGCCTCACTTATATTATGCTATGTGATCCCGCGCGGGCGCTATGATATTAAAACTAAACCCAACGGACTGAGTTGATCAATTGAGTATACTGTCTATGTCTATAAATATTGTAAGTAAAGTTTCATGATCAATGCAGGAAAAATTGCTCGAATACGAAATTAAATTCTCGTTTTTTTTTTTCTCTTTTTTCAAACTCACGCAATAAAGTTTACGGTTTTTGAAAAAATTGTCATATGTTTAGTGTTTACTAAAATTATTGTCAACCTATAAAAGTGGAATTTGAAATTAATTCCTGTATTTAAAAACATGAACTATTCGGCCTATAACCGATCGATTGTTGCGATATAATTGACGTATTATAAGAGTTCGAGAATGAAATTAATATGTAAATCACTTATCGGTATAAGTGCGCTGAAAAGATGAAAGGTAAAAAAAAAAAAGAACCCAATTAGAAGATATAAAAACAATTAGGTAAGCAGCAGCATCGCGCGGGCGGGGCTGCAGTATATAAATGTATATTATTATAGGATGCGGAGGACGAATCTGCCGTTCGACTACGCAGGTATTGTACGGTGCGAAACACATATACCGAGAGTTTTCGGTGAGACTTGACCGTCCTCTTCCTACGGCAAAACCAATACAGGCGCGCACCGGGTGCGTGAGAATAGTTCGGGTGGGGTTGACTAGTGGTGGTCCAAAACGAGCCTCACGCACGCAGTTTATACGCCTGTGTTGATATTGCCGTAGGAAGGGGACCGTCAAGTCTCACCGAAAACTCTCGGTATAAACTATGGATATATGGCGCAAATATATAGGGGTAAAATTTTTCCATTTTATTGTGGGCTTGCGATCTATAATACAAGCATCTGTCAATCAATCGATCGATATCAAAATCGATCGATATCAAAATCGATCGATCAATCACCAATATATTATATTGATCAGCCACGTCATATGCCAACTAAAATCAGTATACATAACTACCCGTTGATATAAACATCCCATTATATACATATGAGGTGTATACGGTACTATACATATATATATATATATATATATACATAAACCACTCAATACACAACCCCCGTCTATATTGGTACGTAGAAAGTCCTTTGCATGTCCTCAACGAAAAATCACATCCTACTCCATTTTTTTGTGCGCGCGCATCACGTGACACACAACGAGACTGCACAATAATATTAATAATAATAATAATAATAATAATAATAATAATAATAATAATAATTGTAATGATAATGATTATTTCTAATAATAATAATAATAATAATAATAATTCTACGTATAACAATATAACATTAATAATAATAATAATAATATTATCATAATATATATAGTATATCCTTGTCCATGCGCCTCACTCAGTTCTTCTCAGAGAGTTATTCCTTATATCTTGATATATATAATACAGCTTCATATTATTTTATTGGTATAGGTCTTGCATATGCATATATATAGTTATATTTATTATATGTATTTGGAGTGAAATATTGGCGTCAGGTAAATTGTGTTTTAATTAAAACGCGATTTTAATCAATGACTTGTGCATAATAGTTATATATAAATAATATAATAGGTACTTTATATTATGAAGTTTTGAATGAGACGCGAGGATAAAGATATATATAGATATACATATACACCGAAATCCCATCCCTCGTGCACAGAGCATTGCACGCCCCGCGCGGTCTATTGAATCAGTAATAATATTATAATGAAACAAAGAGAGAAGAAAAATAGAAAGAAAGAAAGAAAGGAAGGACAAAGAAGATAGAAAGAAGAGAATCACACCTCTAGTCGTAATTCATGATAAAAATTAAATTAATAATAGTTCGTCGCCGTACACGTCGTGCGCCGAACTGCGTAACTCGCGACTTATATATATATATATATATATATATACACACACATACATGGACACAACTAAGATAGTGCAGAGAAAAGTAAAAGCTGATGTAAGCTGAAAACAAAGGGAAATAAAGAAAAATAAAAGAAAAATAAATAAATTAATATAAAGTAAAATGAATGAATCTAAAGTTACATATAAAATGAGGTAAAGTAAAGTAAAGTAAAGTGAAGTAAAGTAAAATAAAATAAAATAAAGAGTCGACAGCTGCAGGGCTAGTGTTAAGAGAATTTTAGTCGCGTCCTCAAACGATATAAATATAATAATTAATACCTAAATTAATATTAGTATAATAATTAAAATATAATATATATATATATAAATATATATATATATATATATATTATGCATTTAATAATAACAACGTTATTATTATTCCATCTATATATTTATTTATGGTTTTTTTCACGTAAAAAGAAAAAAGAAAAGGGAGAGAGAGAGAAAGAAAAAAAGGAAAAAAAAAAAAAAACACATAAAAAGAAACAAAACAAAACAAAACAAACAACAAATCTTTCGTTATTAAACTTGCACCAATTTTTGGTGTTGAAATATATATACATATATCTATAATTATAATGTATAACTATATCATATCCATACCTATATACATTAGTACCTATATAGATATATATATATACATGATATACGTATACCTATACATGGTATAATTATACCATGAACGATGTGTACCTATTAATAATGAGCTGAAAGTCGGAATCGGACGCGGGATCATCCATCCACACTGCAGCTATATTTACATACATATGTACCTACCTACAGCGACGACGACGACGTGTATATTTATATACATATACCTGCATATCTGGGTCCCTTTAATATCTAGAGTAGGTATATAGTATAAAATTTATAATTATGTATCTTTATCATCTAATACGGTATATAAGACAAAATCAATGCGAGTATCTATTACCAAGTGGAAATGATCGCGGTCCTAAGGGTATATACGTATACCTACCTGGGGGCAATCGAAATACATACTTATTGACGTAGGCTTTTAGAGGGGACAACTTATAAGATTATCATCAAGGTTTACAGTAGATATGAAAAGCTCAAATACTTTTTATTTTTTTATTATTTCCTTTTGTTTCTAACTTTTTCATTTTCACTAAAATTTCCAAAATTTCAGCTTACAAACTTATAGGTATATTGATTTTTAAATTACTAAATATAAGTTTAGGAATATACTTGTATAACTGCTGTCGAGGAAGGACGAAGGATATAAGGTAAGTGAAAAAAAAAAAAAAAAAAAACCTCATTAAGAAATAATATCTCATATACATATTATCACCTACGTATATAAAAAGAAGCTATGAGTCATTTTATTATACCTATATATATATTTATACATTAACAATACACGGAACGAAATGCAACCATGAAAAGAGCTGCAAAAGAAGAGAGAAAAAAAAAATTAAGAAGGAACGAATAAAAAATTTATGCACAAAGATCGATTGAATATGACAATCGATTTTCATATTCATAATAATACGCCCGTTATCTCACGATCGTAGACTATTGAGTTAATCTGCACCTCAGCCAGTGCCCGGAGCTGTTTGAAGAACTGAATGACCTTGTTAAAGATAGTATTCTCATACTAGGTGTTCGATTTACCTACGTAACTCCGCATGCACATAAACTATAATTGAATCAAAGCATATATTCCGATATTTGATTACATATAATGTTTTCTCAATAGCCAAGGTTAAGGTTCCACTCGAAACGGCGTTTATATCGCAAATCCCCCCCCCCCCCCCCCCGCCTGCCTTCGCTCCTTTCTAATAAAATCGCTATACCTATACGCCGCAGCATCATTGCGCGTCTTTATGCTGGCACGTCTCATATACTTTGAAGCGCAGGACACGCGATCAGCTCTGCAGCAGCGAAGGGCGGCCGGGCCCGGGGGCAGTTTTTGCCCTTTCCTTCTTCGTGCAGCGGTTCGCTCATATCCTTCTCTCTCTCTCTCTCTCTATCTATCTCTCTATTTCTCTGTCTCTACCGCTCTCCTTACTCGAATATCGGTGAGTTCTCGTACTTGTAGGGTATACCTGTACATATAGCACGGCGCGTGATCAGCTTGCCGATGAGCGCGCGTCATACTCGCGTGAGACGGTTACGTGTATAGGTATACCTATAAGAGAAGGTGTACGTACGTAGTATCTACCTAGTACTCCGCACGCACAGAATCAAAAGACGCTCGAGTTCTGGAGCTGTCGACGATTGGAAACTGAAAAAACCAAGACGAGCGATAAGTAAAGAAGAACAAGAACAAAAGAGAAGAGACGGAAAAGAAAAGAAATTGAAAAAAACAAATAAAGATCGACAAAATAAAGCCGCGCGTTGCAGTATATATCGCGGCCACGCCCTACGGTCGCCCTGGATGCAACGTGCACCTCTTTCTCTCCTCTCTCTCTCTCTCTCTCTCTCGCGCCTTCTCTCACACAAGATCCTATATACATATATAACTATAAGTAATCTATATATTATACCTATACGCCCATGCGTGTGTATACTTTATAGTAGCTTGAAAACTCGGGGGCTTCCCCCTTCCCACACATCTCCTTCTGACTCTGACTCTTCCTCTACCTCTCCCCCGTTGCCGTTCACCCTCTCATTCGCCCCTCTGACCCTAGTCCAAGGGAACGCGGCGACCCGTTTTCACCGCGTAGGTATAGATATACCTTTTTAACAGCTCCCGCGTGTCGATGTGTCGCAATCCTACGACGACATCGCCACATATCACGCAAATAACTATAATGGGTGCAAAGATATTGGATATAAAGGTATTTCTTATATCTCTGTGTATTTATTGTACGGTGCCCTTCGTAAGGACGTCCTTTTATCGAAGATTTATCGAAACTCGAAGCCGAGCTTATAGGTAGGTATATATATATATATGATTATGCTATGCTTCTTTTATACCACGTTGATTTTCGCCAGTTTATTCATGGTATCTATCAGGGGTTACGTAATTCTGGTTGTATACCCTTCGGGATAGATATACCTGTACAGTAACAACCAATATCCCGATTTCCCCGAACCGTTGAGTATCAGTGCTAGTTACAGGGCGTAGCTCTCCAATCTGTCGCTGTTTTTCCGAGAGTGCAGCGCACATGATCACGAGTCAACAACCCCCAGGCACTGCAGAGTCAATGTGTATCAGTTCATCGTCGTGCGCCGCGCGGTGTTAAGGAAGCGGGCAATATATGAATATACCTTGCTTCTCTTCGTCTTCCTACCTCTCTCTCTCTCCCTCTCTCTCTCGTTATATCCTGCACTATTAGTATATCTATATTTACATTCCACACGACATATACTTACACATGCATGCATATTACACTTCACACATATCTATAATCCACATCGTATTATATACGTGCATATTGTAAAAGAGATACGACAAGAGCGAGAAGTGTATAGTGTGGGTTTAGAGGGATATATAGGTATACGTTCTGTCCGTTCGTTGAGGCAGGGTAAAGAGGAAATCGCATGCGTCGCGTGTGCATGTATCGAAAATACACGAACAGAAATGTGTATAGATAGGTGCGTTGTCAACCGCGTGCTTGGTTGCAGGTCTTTGGTTATAGTTTCACGCATGTATGTGCGTCAGTTAGGTGAATAAGAAGCGAATGTCAAATGATGATTGGTCATCGTTGTGGCCAATGCGGTCTTTGGCTTCTTCTTGGCAAGGAAGGCGGCGCTTTAGCCGCCTCCTGGTGCACGTCGATGTATATCTGCACCACGTATAACCTGTAGTGATGCACGCACGCACGCATCAACGAACGAGCGCACGTACGCACGCACGCATCGAACGTATTGCGCGTTGCTGCGGTGCGACGCACCGATCAATTTCTTTGGATTGCACCGTTTTCAGCCCCACTGGCTCCACAACTCCTGCAGACTCTCCCTCTCCCTCTTCCTCTCTCTCTCTCTCTCTCTCTTTTTCTTTCTCTTCGTCTCTTTCTCTTTAATACTTTATACGCTACGAAGAGACGGAGTCTCGTCGTCTGTCCGTAGGTACAGCGTATGTACATATACCGCGTGTGCATCAGAACCCGCGCGGTCGCTCTCTACGTGAGCCTCATCCCCGATCAGACGATAAATAATTACCAATTGCTTTCCGTTTCTTGGAGCCATTGCATTTTGCAATTTGCGCCGGCTATTATCGTCCTTATCCCTATACGATGCCGAGGGACCAGCTTATGCCTGTCGTCTATATATAATCCTCAACGAATGTGTTTCTCACCCTGTATCACGGTATATATATACAGCCATACCTATACATATATATACTAATATCCATATGAATATACACGAAGGGATAAAATAAAAATCAGATCTTAAAATATCGCCGAAGAGGCTACAGTTAATTAATTCGCAATTTTTAATCGATATATTTTATACGTAAATAACGCATTCCTCTACTTCAACTCCCGCGCATATTATAATATGCATATTAATGACATAAAATTGCGGGAAAAAATAAAAATAAATTCCAGTTTTTATTCGACAAAAAAAAAAAAAAGAGAAAGAGAAATAAAAAACTTATAGCGGCAGATTCGTTTTTTTTATTTTTTTTATTTTTTTTTTTTATTATCAGTTTCAAACCGAATACCAACGTTTGCAATAATTCACTCGATTACGGTATAATTCAACAACGTAATAGGTATATCTATAATACATACACATATATCTGTGTGTTAGGGTATACGTATATACATATTGAGTTTTTCTACTGAAAATATATAAGTAGGTACACATATAGGTGCATATAATATGTGGTTTATACTTAGGTGCGTGGGACATTGTTGATGGCGCGGGGTCTCTCGCCCACACATAGAGGTATATAGGTATAGGTATGTACGGTTCGGTAGGTAAGTAAATAAAATTACCGTAGGTCTGTGTTGCAATCTATAGTAAACCTCGTATATATGCATTAATACATCCTCATTCACGCCTACAGCTGATACACGTGTATATATATATATATATACACATATATACCTATACGTATATATCTGTATTGCACGCTTATGCGCCTATCTATAATATATGGGAGTATATAAATATAGTTCCTGCACCCAAGGCAAAAATGTAGGTATATTAAAACGGCGAGAAAGAAAGATCTTTCACAATTGAAGTACTTCCTTTTCTACTTATAGTCTCGCTATTACTAAACATCTAAAGAAAAAAATTTTGTTTCGCCAAAATCGCGCCACTCCGGAGTTGAATTTCATTCTGAAAGAATGACTTTTGAGTCCGAGCATATAGCGAATTTTAGCATTTTTTCTTTCGATTGAAAATTGCGCAACTATGCGAAATAATTAGTGAAATTTTACTCTGACGAATTTTCCCGTCTTTTAAGTCTTGGGTTTAATGCAACATCGAGAACTGACTGAGCGTCTGCATCATGAACAATAAGGATGATGTGGCGTTACTATGGAATCTTGAGGAGCTGTGCAAAGAAGTGTCAGTGCAGTTACCAGTGAATAACAATAGGTCAACGCGGAACAGGATATAATTACAAACCACCGAGAATAACATTTACGCAGATTGTTCTACAAATTTTACGAAAACATAAAATAATCATATACAAACACACGTATAACTATATACAGGTATAATATGTATATGTGTATAACGCGAAGAAAATTTGGAGCTGATCTTAACCACGCGATTTGATGAGAAAATAAAGAGAAAAAAAGAAGAAAAAAACAAAAAAAGAAACAGTATACAACCAGTTCACGCGGTTAGCATTCCGGCTCGTGAATTATTATTCCGTCACGCGTTTCCTCCGACTCACGGAAGCCGCGTGCAGTTATAGATATTATATATGCGGGCCGAATTTTGCCGTTGCTTAACCGTATAGCGTAGGTGACACAGTTAGGCAAAACTGTACACATAACTACATATATGATATAGGTATATAGGTACTCGCCTAAGTGTTAATAATATACGTAAGTGTATAGAATCCATGCGAATGGACAGTTTCAAGAGAGAAAAAAAAAAAAGAAATGTTTCCAACGGTTTTCCGCAACCCATATCCTCTCCTTATTGGTATATGTATACATAGGTGTATAGATATTCTCCGGAATTCGGAATAGTATGTGTAACACGTACGACGCAAATTGTATAACCGAAAGCAATTGAAAAAAAAGGAAGAAAGAAAGATAGTTCCGTTGGTCAACGAATCTCGTTTCTGGTTTTTGGCACCCTTAATACATTATGTAACAACCTCGAGCATAAATCTCACAATATGATTTGCACGTCATGTGTATGTGTGTGTGTGTATGAAGAAGAAGAAGAATAAGAAGAAGAAGAAGAGGAAAAAGAAGAAGAGGAGGAGGAAGAGAAGAATGAGAGGGGTAAGAGTACCCGTTGCCCGACAGTCTGTACAGAGAAACCGTCTCTGGTCACTGTGCAAATGACCAGTAGACACTAGACACAGGGTCGCATAGTTATGTACAACCTAGAACCATATGTCCATACCGCGTACGAACGGACACGATCGCGGTTCAGTAGTTGTTGGCGGTACGCGCTGGGCCCCGGTCAGGATTCCCCCGATCAGGTTTTCGTTCCCACCAAAGGTAATTCGGGGAGTCCTGATACAAGGACTATACCGCATCGCGTACGCGTACGCGTACGCCTAATACCAATACCGAAACTCCTGGAGGACTGTACGTATGAATGAAATAGAAGGAGAAGAAAAAAAAATCGGAAATGGGTCGCAGGGTGGAAGCAAAGACGTGTAGATCTCGCCATTCTATACCCATACTATAAGAGACAGTATAAATAATCGGAAAACGCGGTTCTCCTCTTAGCCCCCTGTCTTCGCCGGACAACGGTTGGTCATCCCTTGGCCCTTGCTGAAATCCTTGGCTCGAGTCACACGCGGACGGGCAAGTAACAGTTGGCTATTTCGGACCGTGCCTCTCCAGTCCAGTGGGATAGGTATTATAATATAGAAAAACCGGATTCTTGACTGTGAAAAAGGATAACGGGGGACTGCCTTAGCGTCGTTATGCGGGGTCAGCGCGCAAAAGGGTTGACCGTTCGGCTCAACGGGATGACCCCGGAATTCGGAAACTTGTCAAACCGGATCTATCGGTCAGTCGGTTCGTCCGTTCGGTCGTCCGGCTGCCCTCCCTGTCTCATTATCATTATCGTGTTCATTGTTGTTATATTTTCGGCCCGTTGTGACAGCTACCAAATCGCAGGCGACAGGTCCGGCATACAAGACAAGGACCATACGAACCATACGGTGTGAGAACTCTTGGGGAAGAAAACTCTCAAGGTATTTTTAACGCAGCCTTACGTTTTATATCTTCAATCTTCATTTCCGATTTGTTTCGGGGTATTCCAACACCAGCGTTCGAGGTCATCGTCATCATTTTTCGGATGAATATGAGATTTATCGTTTTTTTCATATCGCGAATTTTTCGCCTGAAAATATCCTCGATGTCTCTCTTTCCAAAATCTCTGTATATTTTTACAGAACTTACTTAGACTCGGGGCGCGTCATACGATCATCGCTTTTCCTCCCGTAGGTCCGAATTGCCCGGTAGCTGATCGTCGAGTACCGGATATGCCCATGAAACTGGGCGTAGTAGATACAACGTCGCGTTTCTCGAAGTTATACCTATATATGTAACGTATATATTCGAATAAATTATCGAGGCGAGAGAACCTGTCCTTAAAGGCAGGCTGCTGAGCGAAGACGAAGGAGAATAAGAATAAGAATAAGAATAAGAAGAAGAAGAAGAAGAAAAAGCGAAAAAAAAAACAAAAACAACATGTATATATGTCTAGTTTTCTCCACGACCGTATCACACACCGCGCCTATAAAGTATAAGATCGTGCATGCTCACGCCCGACGAGAAATCGTTGCCGATTATGTACCCGATAGTGTATGAGAAAGTTTTTTCCATTTTTTCCTCTCACTCTCTATCTCTCTCTCTATCTCTTATTCTCTTACGCCTTTCTTATAATTCTTGTCTAATATTCGATCAATTTATTAGTGTGAATAGTATCGAATAGGAAGAGACTTAAAATCAGTGATTATAATACGATTTACATAGGCGTGAAGAAATCATTTATAGTTATGTGCCATACGAGATCTGATATGACGACGGCATCCTGCATCAGTATAGTGGTCTAAGGCTGTTAAATCAAGGGTTTGGCGGATGCGCGTGAAACAAGTCACAAGGCGGAAGGCGGTGGTGGGTTACGATTAGTCGCAGTCTCTAGCAATAATGTAGATAGAATAGCTTGCAATCGTGGACTCCAAGGTTCGAATGGCATACATGGCAACAAGTTTATATAAGTATATTGCAGATTCGCGATGCACCCGTGTAGCTGGAGTTGAAGTTGAAGTTGAAGTTTAAGTTTAAGTTGAAGTCGAAGCTGCAGCTGCAACATCTATGGGAAATTATAGAATATACGACAAACGATCGCGGTGAACTTGCCACTGACCGTAACTCTAATTGCGGAACGCGCAACTTCTCCATCCTATATCATATATGCCTATATGTATGTATGTATCAGACTGTAAATCTAACCGAGCAACAAACATCTATCTACGTTATTATTTATTTTTTACGTAATTTATTATCGCCAGTATGTTTATTTATAGCGATTCAAGAAAAAAAAAAAAAGATGACAAATACCAAAACCAAACATTGAGAGAAATAAAATACCTACTATAACTATAATATAGTATATTCGCATAAAATCGGTATGAGATTGAAAGATTCGTGATCAACTTATACCGTGAGGTTACGTGGAAAGAGCTAGTTCCAAACGCGCAAACGCTGATTTATTCGAATATCGTTTGCCGGTAGAATCGCGCTAGCAATTCCACCAACTTTTCAGTAATATCCCTAGTTCTGTCGCCATTTTTCGTATTTGACAACAATCGGAAACAAACAGCAGACGGACTCTAAGAATATTAGTGGCAAAAGTCTGAAATTGGCGGCCCTTGTAATATTCGAATAAATCAGCGCCTGCGCGCTTGGAACCAGCTCTTTCCACGCATCCTCACGGTACATATATTTATATATACAGATGATAAGAAAAAACTCCCCCGCAGATTATATTTATCCATATATATATACATATATATATTAGGATGCTATACGCATGTGTGTAAGAAATTGCGGTTGTTCCTAAGCCGTACGTGGGGATATGTTATAGGGTGGAGCCAGGCGAGTGAGCGAGGTTATGATTTATGGTATATATCGCATTGGTCCGAACTCTCCATTCTCCGGTATATACCTATGTGGTTATACGTATACGTATATGTATATTATATATGTATAGTATATCCGAGTATAAAGAATCTAACGCGTCTTGTAGGTGTCGCCAAGACTCCTGCGCGTATCACGACGTAGCGCGCTGGCTCGTAATTAACGTCGATTAATAACGTTAATAACTCGAGCGTGCGAGCGTACCGCGGACAGGAAAAATATTTCTGCGCGTTTCACGCATCGCGGAACACGGGGCTTGATCTATAGATACGAATACCCGATTACAGGCATAATATCTTGCTACACCACGATCGGAGGCGCCCCCTTACCGTCATTTACAAACTAATTCTATCTATAACACGTATACGAGTCGTTAAGAATATTTTTAACCAGCATCAATAACGCGAGACTGTTATTTCCTCCTTTAAACCCATGTATATATGGCATTCTATGCCAAATCTACCACCCCTAATTCTTTTTTTTTTTTTTTTCTCGTCTCTCCCAGGTTTAATGTATAAATTTAATTATTCGTTTAATTAATTCAGGTAAACTTTCTTATCTAGTTTAGAATATAAAAGAATAATTGAGACACCGGTGTCTCATATAAAAAGCTAGAAATACGTATCTCCGCAGTAAAGCTATACGTGTTATAATAAAGTTTTACCGCATAGGCATATTACTATTAGTGGGTACTTATTAGCCAGCATAGGTATAGCTCCGCGGGACTTGCGTATAATAACAACGTGGTAAAAGTCACGCCGTAAGTTAAACTTTGGTATATACATACCTATACGAGATATGTATTAGGTATATCTATTAAACGTATATAACATTAGATCAAAACTTGTATAGCATATGCGTCACGAGATATTAATATATAAACTTTTATATACCGATGTGTGTATTACGCCGGAAGTTGATCGTTTCGATTATTAAAATCTCATTAAAATTGTACCCCGATAATAATATATGTTCGTTATTATAAGCGGACGAAGAGAATCCCGAATCAATGTAGTTATATATTACATTCATATATATAGTCGGATAGATTCTTCTAATGTCGATAGGTCGTTGGGTCAAGGCCAAACTTCTACTCCTTCTTCTTCTTCTTCTATTTTTTCTTATTTTTCTTTCATCTCACTTTCCGCATATAACGACCGTGACTAACAATGATCACGTACCTACTGATCCAAGATTTGGAAACAAATTACTATATAACTACAGACCAGGAACAGACACGTGGACATATAAATACAGGGATATTGGTATAGGCATAAAGAAACTAAAAGAATAACTATAAGCTAATCACCTGCAGGCGCCGTTGCAGCAACCGAATCGGGAATTCAAAGGTCGGGGAAATGAAACAGGTAGGTATATATATATATGTAGGAACATCTCTTTGCTGATCTCTCTGTCTGTCTGTCTGTATGTCTGTCGGCGATTCTTGTATGGAGGCAAGCCGCATGAGAAGGTGCGTAATAATATAAGGTATAAGCGTGGTGTATAGGTATATAAAAGGCCAGGTCTCTTTTGAAGTGAAAAGTTAGCTTTTAACACGCGGGTATATAGAATATCGCTAGGTGGCCGCAAAAGTCTTTTGGGGGTGTTTTACCAACTGACAGGTGCATTTCGGTTAAAGAATTTCTATGGGGTAGAGATCTAGGTATACCGTTTCGACTTTAGGATCAGTTCGGATACGATGCAGGTCCTCTACGATGGTGGCTTCGGGATTTACTCATACAGGTATACATGTTGGATGTAGATGTGTGTGCATCTATATATAACTATATTACACAGGTAAAGATATAAAGGGAGAAAGAACGATGGGGATAAAAAGAGAGGTCGATATATATACCTATATCCCACACCGGTCCATCCCAGCCGAGCTGCTGCACCACTGACGTATTAAACCGGGGTACCCGATGCAACGCAATCCTACAGGTATAACTTAAGTTAAGGCAGGCTGCAGGTATATCGTGGGTTGTGGGCTGCAGTGGGCAGGTCCACGAAGTGCAGGGGTGCGACCGGTGGCTACCGGGCCCCAGTGACTCTGTGACCGAAACGATTTGGACGACTGAACTGTGTATTATAGGTATGGTGCACCTACCTGTTTACCCGCGTTATATAATTACGCAACTATTTATTACGTCGTACATAAAAAACGCTTTCATATATATATATATATTTCTACATTATCGTTATTTACGTTATTTCGCCGAGAAATTGGTCCAATCGATGCGAATATCATCCCGAACTGCTACCCCTCTGATTTCAGAAATCGTTTTATTATACTCGACGATGACTCAATTAGGAGTTTAATTGACCAAAGGAGAAATTGCGTCGAAACGGTTGACGATGTATATTTATTGTGATATACTTATGTATTTAAAGACACGCTTTTCCGTCGATCCCTTTCCAAATCCCTTGACCGATTTTTCACTGTTTCAATACCAGATATATATAAGAATTATTCAAGGTATTTCTGTAACAAAATTACGTTACGATACGTCGACTCATTCGAAAGTTATTCGACGGATGGACGTACGTACGTACGGACGTACAACGTGATGAACTTACAAGTGTCCCACTTTCTTAAGAGATACTGAAAACTCAGAGTTGTTGGCATGTATTATTTTTCACATAGCAAAGAAATGAAAAAAAAATTGAAAAACAAAAAAACAAAAAAATTAAGAACAAGGGTCAGCTTCTGGGCTTTGTATACGGTTATACAAATGTTCGATCTCCCATATCCATGAAAAGAATTATAAACCGCCACTAACTACTTACTACATAACAAAAAAAGGCAATTAGAACGAGAAAAATCTAATTAAACCCTGCAGTGAGTTGAGGTTTATTAAAAAGGTTTTTTTTTTTTTGTTTTTTCTACATCCCTGATAAAACCTGTTGCATATCTGTAGTTTATAGATTTCTTTTTTTATAATTCACCTTGATGTCATTAGACGAGAAATCTCGTATATGTACTGCACCTATAGATATAATTAGTTTACGAAAACGATCTCATTCTATCTATTTAATGCATCGAACTATACGTACCCTAAAAAAAAAACAAAAAAAAACGACGTATCGTTTCAAACCATTCACCGAAGGGGAATTTCCGTAAGGGTTGCCAGCTAACAATAAATGCTACATGACCATATCTGGGCAGTTCAATGAAATTTCAATTCCCCGCTACTCCTGCACCTTTGGTTACTTCAGAAACGTGAGGAAATTTTTCTGATCCCGATTTCATAATGTGCAGAATTTCGACAATTAATTAAAGTTCCGAGTAAGCAACGTAACAAAATCGTATGTAAGGGATGATTCTAGAAAAATCCTGGAAATATGCGCAACCAATTTTATGATCACACACGGTGAGGGATGAACTGCGATCTCAAGACTTGAAACAAGCATTGAAATACACATTCTACGATGTGACTAATTTAGCATGAAAGTGTGAAATCGTGATAGTTGTGCTTGCAGAACTGATACATCATATTCTGTGTATGTAACGATACTGTTATACTCTTATTTTATATTTTAGTGTGTCATTGTATTAATAATCGATGTACACTTTTCACAAGACAATATTTATCCCTATATTCTTTATGTACCTACTTGTATACAAAGTTGACCAGTGGTCAACCGCAGGTCTTCATGGTGCGCCCTACTGGTGCAGCAGCCTCAGTTATAGCCCAATAGGTCCTACGCCACTGCATTACTGCCAGTGCTCGAATTTAAAAGGTGAAAAAATGAAGAAAAAAAAAAGAAAAAAAAAAAAAAAAAAGGAAAGGATCTGTCCTGCGATACGATAGGCCAACCTTACGAGGCAAAGACTAAGAAGAAGAATAAGAATAAAAATGAAGAATAAGAAAAATAAGAAGAAGGAGAAGTTGAGGAAAAAAGAACATCGAACACTCGTTTACGCAAAATATATAACTATATATACCTATCATATATATGTAGCTATATAGTGCTTCGTCCTCCCTCTCTCGAAATATAACCCACAAGTATATATCGTATATGTATATGTATAGTGCGTTGGTAAATGAATTTATATATATATATAGGTATATATATATATTTCGTCGGGGCGTTCTATAGAGAATAAAACCGCGACACAGCCGCAACTATATACCAAATCTGAGAGAGAAACGCTATCTTTATTGATTTGTTTACGCGACGCCAAGGCCGAGCCCAAAATTAGAATATCTTAAAGACTATCCGCACGGTTTCACGCTTAATGGCAATTTTCTGAACCTCGGGATATATGCATATGCATATACATATCATATCGTATAGTATACTATAGTATAGTATAGTATAGTATATATCCAACGGTATACAATATCGTATGCTGCAGTGGTCACTTTAACAATATATATTATATTACTTATAAAAGAAAGGAATAAAAGACGTTCGTTATTTCGTAGTTAATCACTAATTACACCCACGCCGCATACATGCACGAATATTAATTGTCGAATGAATCAAGGGTCGTCATCACCGCTTTAACACTACGATAATAGTACCATCAAAAAATTATTCCGAATATGGTATAACAACCTATAACGTACGTTTAATGTAGGCATGATAAAAATGACTTTATACTGTAGTGTGGTATCTGTAACTAACGTTCGACTATGTTTAACGAACGTAGCTAACTAATGGCAAAGCTAATTCTCGCTTTAATTCCCAAATGTCTTGCTCCTCTCTTATTGCAGTGTAGAATGAATAGGTATGTATTCTTGATGCTTGTACCTCGATATCGGCGAACTAGTCCCTACCTCTTACCAATAGATATACGTACATGTATGAATGTATTCATGCATTGATATATATGTATGTATGTATGTATGTATATATCTATCTACGCGATAGATTCGTGTACATAGAAGCGCACGTCGTGATATGCTGCAGACGGAAGGAACGCTTGAATGAAAGGTACGAACCGGTTGAGAACCATTCAAACCGCGCCGAACCTCCCAACCAACGGTCTGTATAGTGTGAGGCGGGCGGCCATGAAGAGACTTCGATGCTTCGTTCGCCCGCGTAAGCGGGGTATCTCAGCCTCACCGATGTAGCGGGGACCGCGGTGGCGGTGGCGGTGGCGGTGGCGGTGACGGTGGTGGCGGTGGCGGTGGCGTCGAGCTCTCCCAACGACGTCTAATTTTTTTTTTCTTCAAAAACCGTACATAGTATATATATACCTATATACCTGCACACAGGGCTGGTTTTCTCAGCTGTGGACAGCCCAGCCTTAGGCTAAGCGATGAGTATATAGTAGGTTACATAGGTATGAAGGTATAAGACACATACCTTCATTAATATAACTCATAGATACATAGATATATATATATATATATATATATATATACAGAGCCTAGTCGGAGTTTCGTTCCTATATAGCTTAGAAAAATGGTCTTTATTTTACTGTCCCGAAGTGCGTACCTTATATACCTATACCTATACCTATATACCTATACCTGTTCACCGGGTGAATAGGTGTTTGTCTTTACGCCGTCGTTTATTACGACTTAGGTATAGTACCTATATACTGCGTATATACGAGGAAAGATATCGGGCCCGATGCAATTGAAAATTTTCCACGCACGTGCAACTAGGGTGCCTAGTTTCACGATTGAGAGAGAGAGAGAATTGTATATAATATATCTATATACACAGCTATTCCTTGCAAACCGCATGTACCTATAGTATAGGGTTGCGTAGTCTGCAGCAGCATCAGACGCGCGTTATAGCCTGAGGGGTTTATCTCGTATCGTCTCTCGCTGCAGCAGCAGCAGCAGCAGCAGCAGCAACAGCAGCAGCAGCAGCAACAGCAGCATGGGTGCCCATTTTTCTTCTTCTTCTTTTTTTTATCTCTCTCTCTCTCTCTCTTTTCTTCTTTCTTTAAATCTTTTTCCTTATACTTCTATTCTACATCTCTCTTCAGCTCGTACACATACTGTTTTATATATCTTCGTCTTTTAATTCCATCCTCTCTTCTTCCTCTTTTGATCACCCCCTCTTGTCTCCTTTGCCACCGCACGCACGTAGGTACCACAGCATGCGGTGGTGAACGTCTTAAGGAGGTAAACTCATACGTATATTTTATACATACATATATATATATATATATGTATCAAGCATCCTCGTCTATCTACCGCGGTAAGCAGCTATACATACAGCGCGAGTTCCGCGCGGTTATCCTCGTCAAGGTGGCGCGGTGTAGCCCGCAAAGAGAGACAACGATACAATATAAAATCCCCCTTAGATTCCCCGGTCTCTCCACCATAGCCTGCCCGTTCGTCGATGACTCGATGCTCTGTTTGTATCCCCGCGTGTCCAGGTCGCCGCGCGTTTCTGCTCAACCGTACAGGCCTCTCTATATAACTCTGTAATCTCTCTCCTCTCTCTTCATCTCGTCCACCGCCTACTTTGGTCCGCGTATACGTTCGCCCTCAACATCTTTCTCGTACCCACGGTATAGCCGCTAAGTTAATCCTTGTCGGGCGCGGCGCGGCGGCTACCTGCGCGTCGGCTCTTGTCTCCACAGCCTCCAGACCCTCGCTCCTCTCGCCACTTTCGACTCGCTATATCTCTCTCTCATTCTCGCGCTACCATGAGCTGTAGTGGAAGTAGGAGAGAAATATTCACGACGAATATTGGAGCAAGAGAGACACTGCAAGGCCTCTTATAGCGCGAGGAAGGGGGGGGGCGGCGGTGGCGTCGGTAGAGATGGCGAGAGGCCAGAGCTGGGGGAGGAGGTGGATGAGGAGGAGGAGAGGAGAGGCCGGGATGCTGGGCGGCCATGTTGCCTCTCCCGAGAGAAGACTCCGGCCGAGGTCCTCCGAGCGCCGTTCCTTCGGTTGTGTTGCCTGCAGCGGCCAACTTTGGTGGAATACAAGGCAGCCTGCACGGGTAGTCATCCAGCCAGCCGGCCATACAGTCAGCCAGTCAGCCTCTCTGTACCGAACGTAAAGACGCGGAGGAAAAGGTTCTTTCCTTACACCCCATAGACGTAATACGGTGTTAACCGTCGCCTTAACTAAAATACATACCCTAATATATATATATATATAATATAATACATATGTATATATATATATAGGTATATGTGTGTATATATATATCGTGTATAAACAACCGCAAGTGTAATAAATATGTGACTCGCGCGTTATAGTTTGACGCTGATTTTATCCGTATATATGTATATATATATGTATGTACATATGTATATAAATATTTCAATAAACTTTACATACTGGCAGTGTTGTTGTTGTTGTTTCTGTTGTTTTTATTCTTCTTATTGGGGAACTGTATATAAGCGTTTTTTTTTTTAATATAAATACATATGTAGATAATATGTGTATATATGTATACAAGTATATACATCTACATATCACATCATAGAATATATATATATATATATATATATATATATGGTGTATTGGATTAGCAGTGCGCGGTGGTACAAAAGTGCGATAAACTAGTTGTTTCTTTATTTTATACCTAAAACGTGATTCTACTTAATCTATAAACTGGCCTCTATATTAGGCTATAATCATTACACTAAACTCATACGTGACGTGCCGCCTCCGATAATACCGGGGACGCTACGTGATACTTAACGTTCGCCAAAGTGGAGCTCCACCGCCGCGGAGAGCGTGATATATAAATCAGCGGAGATGTGATCCAGAGACTAGAAGATTATCGGTAGTTTGTAGTTCAATCCTCGAGCTTATATCTAGCAATATCCCCAAGACAACCCCTCTAATGCTACCCAAACGAGTGAGTATAATACCGCGACACACCTTACACCTCTTTCTCTATATCACATATCACACATATATACCATTCTCAATGTCTGATCCACGCAGGGAGGGGGGGGAGGGGGGGTCACAGAAGACCAGCGATACGTTGAAATATTCAACAGTTTTCTTTTTTTTTCTTTTTTGTTTTTTAAATCTCGATTAGGCATTATATCAATACATAAATTCTTTATTTATTTATACACCTTAATTCTCTTTCACATCCCCTATGGCACACTTTATCACGAAAAATTATTCTCTCTTCTCATCCAGGCGGGGGCGCAAGGTACGCACAGCCTTAGCCTCCTGGCTACTTCGCTTACTTATCCCGCCGCACACCTATACACACACACACACACACACGCACGTACGCACGCACACACACACACCCATGGGGTATATGTATATATTATAGTATACCCATATTACGTGTATGTATACTATATGGATATGTAAGCACTCTGCACTGCATAGGAACACTTATTCGAAGGTTCGTTTTTTTGTTTTTTCCTTCTTTTTTTTTTTTTTTAACGGACGTGTATTATTATAGGTATATACATATACTATACCCGCGACTACGACGATTCATAAGTAAAAAAAAAAAAAAACAAGAACAGTGTTAGTAATGATGATAACAATGAGAAAGGAACTACGGTGCCCCCTGGTCGTACACGAGAGATGTTTTATACAGGATATATTTAGGGCCTAGGGTATAACATGGTGAACACGGGGATAATACAGTATTTCGTTTTTTTTGTTTTTGTTCAGGTTTTATACTCCGCGATATTATTGGCTATAATATAGTATACGTATTATACGTCACAATGATGATATCAGAGTCGCGTATTATACCGGAATCGAATACTATATAGTCACGTTTTGATAAATAATAAATAATAAATAAATGACACGCGGTATTATTATATAGCTATCACACGCGAGGTGCTTCCGCGCTTCTGCTTCTGCACTCTGGTTGTCCGCGAGACAGACAACGACGACGGCCGCGGTCGCGGTGGCGGTGGCGAGGGCGTACCAGCTCCGGTACCTATACTTGAAATACAAACAGGCGCAAGAGGTGGGCCCACAACCTGACGCAGGGTTCCTTTCGGAATCAGGTTAGACCGGCCTAACCTGCTCCTCGCTCGCACCACGCGGCTTTGTATAAACCTATATAGTGCAACGCCACCCGCCTATTCATCTCTTTCTCTCTCATTCTCTTTCATATCTTAACTATATCTACTACCACATATACACTTTGCGAGATCATCGTTGCGTATGTAAATTATCACACCTTGATTGAATACAGAAAAAATTTCTTTAATTATACAGTGGAAACAGAAATATCTGGAGATTTCTTTTTTATCGACGCGAATCTTCATACTCGTTCCCCTCCTTTCGATAGATCAATCATTTTCATTCTGGTATATTTGAATTTTGATACACTCTTTATCTGTTACACATAACCTGCGGCAACACCTTGACTTAAACCTGTTAGACGCTCAAAGGTTTAAGAAAAAGAAAAATAAAGAAAAATGAAAAAATAAAAGTCGCAGGTCAATGTTCCTTTCCTTATTTCTATTCCACAGATATCTTCTTCCTTTAACGTGCCATACATACAGCAGCCTGTGATACAAGAGCCATGAACTTCAACTCTACTAGATAGAAAGAAAAAAAAAGAAAAAGAAAAAGAAAAAGAAAAGAGAAATAATCTTTAGAGACATTTAGCAAAGGTGTATAACTTAGGAAGCAAGAGATAAAACGTGGGGAATAACGTACTACTGCACTTGTTATTATACACTATAGAGTGGAACAGGACCGAAGAGCTTTAAATCGTTCGGTTAAATATCCTCCAGTCTGTATGCGGGGGGACACACAACCGATGCGGATATTTCTTTAACTAAACTGCACATATATCTATAAATACCTACCTGTTGTACCTGAAGGAGTCAAGGAGAAACGAAGACTTGAGAATAAAGGAAATGTCGACCTGCACGGACGAAGCGGACGCGGGACCGATCCACATGCAGGAGGCCTTGTCTCCGGTCAGTTTCACCTATTATATATATATATATACCTATACCTATATACACGGCTTACACCTACTTATATACGGATTTACTCATATTTAAATATAGGTACGACGGAAAATAGGAATCGCGGAAATCTCACATCTTTTCAAGACAGTTCTGAGATTTTGTCAACTTGTTCTTTTTTGCATCCACACTACTTTTCCGTGTCTCTTTGAATATAGGTATATGTATAACCGGTATCGATTGCATATATCGGGGACCGGGTCGAATTTCCGAATTTCAATACTATTGAGTCACAGTTTTTTACAAATCGTATTTTCCCGATAATCTACATAGTCGATTTCGAAAGTAGAAAATTACAGGATGAGATATGCTTCAAGAATGTATATGATATGATATGTTGTACGGTAATAATTGATTAACGGTTTCGAATAAGAGAATTGAAGAATTCTGTCGATAAATCATTGTATAAATTGGCGTTGAGAATATAGAGAATCCATGTACACCTACCGATCTCAAGGAATGTAGACGATCAAAGTTCAATAAATAAATATATATATTTATATTTATTATCTTATTTTATATACGACGTGATGCAGTCGCGCAGGATGATTGAATAAAGCAATTAACATAAGTGTGTTAGTAAAAATGAGACAAAAAATTGAAAAAAAAAAACAAAAATGATTCAACACGAATGATACCTATAGTATTATATGTGTCCAACTATTTTAAAAACATCTTTTGTTGGTGATTATTATTCGATGCGATGGAGGGAATTTACGATTGATCCTGGAATCAAAGAATATATATATATATATAATATATACCTTTGAATCTTAATATATAGACGATTACATTAATTATTTCCTCTCTATACGTTGCTTGCATATGGATATAACTAAAAACAACATCTGAGATAATTGATAGATACATAAAAGTCTTATTAAATCGTGAATGCGTCATGTTGAGGATAGGAAAAAAAAAAGTGTCTGCACAGCGTCGAAAGACTATAGAAATAATAATAATAATAATAATAATATATATCAATACAGATAGAAAAATAATATGATTAATAAATTCGTATACTATTTCTTCTTCGGAGAACTTCAACGATTATGCATAAAAAAAAAAAAAACTCTCATAAAATGATTGTAAAGAAAAGAGGTAGAAAAAGTTGAGGCGCCGATGAATGAAAAAACGAAGAGACAGAATGAACTCCTCGAAGGATCTCTGTCTTTTTCGATCGCATATAAAATACCGAAATTCTTGCATATAACACATAGGAGAAAGAGAGAAAAAGATCGTTTCAGCAAGCTGCATATGAAATAAAATGAAATGGTTGTGAATAAAAGAGTCAGAATCTAGACACCTAGAAACACTGTCTACTGCAGCGGAGAAGAGTTTTGTGTTTGTCTCTGTCTCTTCGTATCTCGTGTAAATACCAAGATACAAATCGGGTCTTTGTATGAGTTTGGTTGTGTTATAACATGAGAAAAAAAAAGAGAGAGAGAGATAGAAGAAGACAGTAGCAATATTCTCGGATCGGAAGTGGGGTAGGGGGCGTTGAGCTCATTCCAGTTTGCGTAGAGGTTTAGTTGTAAAAACGAGAGAGAACGCTTCCACAAGGTAAATATATGCGACACGCGACAGCTCCTTTATCGTTATGAAGGTTCCTAATCCTAATACATAATAAAACAAGACACGCACCTCAAACAAGTGCAGATTGGTTTCACATATGATATTCAATTATAGGTCAATTATTTTGGAGAAATTATTCCGACATTTCGTTGATGAATTTGAGATACTGAATGCATATATGTATGCATCAAGAAAAAAAACAAAACAAAAAAATCAACTTCTTTACATATCAGTTCTTTGATCTGTCGAAATGATGGATACGATCTCGCCGGCGAATCTGCCCGTTTATATAAATCTGGTGAAACTAGATTTGCGTCGTATCCTGAGTACTGACACAGTTCTTAGTTTATCACAAAGAGAGGTCGAAGTTATTTTTATAATATCGAAGACAGTGACGAAGAAGATGCTAAATTATACAAGAGAAAATGAAGACATTGATTGTATCTGAGAAATAATGTTTGACATCAATGAAATTTGATGATTATTATCATCATTATCATCATCAGTTTCCATTAATCTTGCGATCGATGGTCAGATCGTTATCTGAGATATCTTGATTCAACGAAATCGGATATTAGGTACTACGAGGTAGATAATATCATGATTGTGAAATGCATGCGGCTTTACACCCCACGCAACATATTCGATTAATTCTTACGAAAAAGTTTACAATCTGTAGCCAAAGTGCTAAAGTTAAAGTAGAGTGGGATGATGATAGATTGATCAAACGGCAAGTAGAGAGAATGAGAGAAAGTTAACAAAGTCGTAATTCACCAAACTTATACAATATCTGAAGTATTAAGGTGCAGCTCTGCCATTCATATCATCCAGCTTAAAGTAGTTTACGGGAATTTTTTTTTTCTTTTTCCAACCACTTCACTCCACGATTTATAGCATCGAAAAATCGAAAGATAGTTTCATAACCAGAGAAGAATAGAAGTACTAGTCTGATGACAAAAGCAAACCGAGTGTGTATATCAAAAGGAACAAAAGTGCAGAAAGGAACTAAATGGACTTTAAGACGTCCAGCGGTATGCGCAGTGAAAGTCCACAATAATCGAAAAAAAAAAATTCCACGAGCATAAACATCTAGTGTAAACACGTCATCTTAACAGTTTCTTAAGCGAAACTATAGCCAGAGAGGTCAAGCTAGCTGGTGATCAATAAGCTCTTTCCTGTTGTACTTTAGACTATGAGTAAATCATCTTCTGATCGGAAGATGAGGCAAGTATCCTTGGCCGAAGAATTGGGATCAGATAACGCTATAGATAAAGTTCTTAAATGGATATCGTTTGAAAATGAAGTGCTTCTTCGATGTTACGATAGATTGATAATATTAATAGCAATTCGTTGATAGCCGATGGATAAAATGAAATCAAAAAGACAGAAACGAGGTGTGAAAAAGAAGAAAAAAAAAAAAAAGAAACCGTTCTGGCCAGGGTCTCTAACACGAGACCTTTCGCTCACGAGTCTTGGAACGCGTTCTACGACCATGTGATTAAGTTCGAGCAATGTTAAATGGACGCATAACTTATATTGAACCGCAACTTATCGAAAACTAGTCTGAGCTGTTGTCACGGACCATTTTAAGATTAAGTAAGGACCTGCCTCAACCGATATCGGAGAAGAAAAAAAAAAAGTTTAATTCATTAACTACCTTGGCTTTACTTCTTTTCATCGATCGACAAGAATTTGTTTTTTCGATTATAGAAATGACGTCAGTTAACGCGTCTGGCAAATCGAACAAAGGATTTTATTCACCGTCATTATATCGATGCAATTTTACCAGCAAATCCCTGAACACTGTTCCAGTATAATAATAAATAAAAACAGTTATTACTCGATCTTATCTTACTCGGAGTATAACTAATAAGACATATTGCGTAGCTCGATCAAATAACTTTGCATTAAATATAGTTGTTTTACAACGAAAGGCACGTTCTCATAGATTGATCTGAGCTCATTAAATTATAAAGAAATTAAACTAGGTATGCCTTTTTAATTTGGTAACGTGATCATAGTCTATATGCGTATGAATGAATAGAATCGACGCACATTCTGTCCCATCATAATAATTGAAATTGTTTTCTTTCGTGTAGGTCGAGGGTCCCGTGTCGCCGGCATCCTCATCTCTGAGCAATCATAATCAAAACGATAATGAGCAAGTGCTGCTCGCCACAATGCAGCCAGTGAATGTACTGGACTTGCATGAGCCGTCGCAGCATACTCTGCATCACAAATTTCATCGTCATCATCATCACCACCAACAACAGCAACAGCAACAGCACCAGCAGCAGCAGCAGCATCAGCATCATACTCATCACACGCATCACTCCCATCATCCTCATCACCACCACAATCATCACCATCATCAACAACAACAACAGGATCAAGACCAGGAGTCACGTGTCGATGAAGAAGACGACCGAGTAACTCCTGAAACCGCCGGAACTGTAGTCACACCTCCTTCTAATCTCGGCGAACACAAGATGATAGATCTGATCTACAACGATGGGCAAAAAACTGTTATGTACACACACGATAAGGAGATCATATACGAAAACGAAGCGGACAGGGTGCAAGTCGTAGAGTATCCACCACCACCTCCGTCACCACCATCAAATTCGAGATCACGATCTACGGCCTTGCATCTTCATCATTATCCACAACTACAACTTCAGCAACACGAGGATTCCATAATGTCACGGGGTACACCATGCACATCGGCAACAGCCCCGCATTGTGCTACTACCACAACAGTCCTGGTACTTTCTGAACTCGTTGCAGCCGATCCGGGAGCTGGACAACTGACCCTTGGGACAGCAGCCTCACTTCGCGCAGGGTGAGTGATAAATTTTACATTATACGATTTTCATCGAACATCATTGAACCATTGAAATTTGACTTTTCTGATATAACGAGGAAGTCGTTTAGCGAAACCGAGACAGTTGTGAGTCTTCTCGGAAATAGTTTCTACCAAAAAAAAAAAAAAAGAAACTTTCGAAATTCTATAACAGAATCGAGAATGGACATCAGCTTGTCTCGATCTTCTCCTTTTTTTAATTTTAAAACAATTTCACTCGTTTATCTTACGTTGGGTAGATGCTCGATTGACGTTGATCAGACGTTGATTGATTGGGTGAAAATTAAATTCAGACAACGTGCAAGGTCGGAAATTACGAAAGCAAAAACTATACATTATCATGCCCGCATTAATTTTGTTATTCAACTCGCTCACTCGGCCTTCTGCACTTAACTTTATCAAACTTCGCGAAACTATCACAGTTTTAATATTTTACCTTGAAACGGGGCAGGCGGGCGGACGGGCGGGTGGTGCGCGATCTTTCGAAATACCAATTTAAACCAATTAATTTTATGTGTATCGAATCGGTATGCACATACCACATACGTATACACCATATTTAATATAGAAAAAAAAAAAAAATGATAAATTTGTTTACTCGTATCGATATGGCTACGCCGAACTTTGCGATCGATTGTCCAGACCAATTTGCAGATATATAGAAACAGATTGTATGTATCCATAATCTGTACATATTCTGGTTAACAGTGGATAAATATTTTCTTATAGTTATCACTGAATTATTATTACTTGCTTTGCAATAAATCAAATACGATATGTGACGATAGCTGCAGATATATCCATGAAGACAAGTTTTGCCATTATAATGATTAAGCTCTGGTCGAGTAATTTTTTTTTTTTTTCTTTTTTTTCTTTCAATGAATCTTGAATTTAAACATCATTATAATGATTATAAATTTGCACCTATGTCAAACGATATGTGATATGTACATACATATTATACAAATATGCAGGTATGGGATAAACGTATGCAATTCTTCGCACGTGGTATGGAAATCAAAATGGAAATTCAGTCAGATCGGCGTATTAGGTGGGAGTATAGATCTACGTTTAACCGTTAACCCATTCGACGACTCATGCCGCTTTGCTCTTTGCAGTTTATAAAAATTAGTGATTATTAATTAATCATCATTAAATAAACGGCTATTTACTCCCAACGTATATACCTATTTAGTTATATACCTACCCGGGTTAGAGGCGTATGTAACTAGACTTTAACGGATATGCATATAGTTGTGTTTTATGTATATAATACAACAATATTACTATATACTATATAGCACACCGATATAGAGATAATATGTACAGCGATTTTAGACACAGACAAGATACATTGGTCAGAGATCATAGTAATGGTGAATATCGGTGTAGGGTATAAGCCACGAGCCACAGGCTACGTCGACCGATTGCCGATTGCCGATTGCCGATTACCGATCTCTGAGTCTCGAGACCTTGGAGTCTCGAAAACAACTGCATCTTATTTCCCTTGTTGTTGTTGACATTATTATCGCTATTTTCTATTATCGTTATTATTATTGTAGTTCCAGGCTCATGCCTTGAAGATTGGAAAAACGCAATTCCAAGATACATATTTGATTGTTCATCGAACTTATTTCACTACTTTTTGTTACCATAAGTAAAACTCGGACGAAACCCGATAGGCTAGGAGGTAAAAAAAAAAAAAAGTTTTAGAATCCTATAAAAGTTTCGAGCTTTCTGCACTCCGAATTATCGGAATTTTAATCTTCTAATCTTCAATGTTTCGGAAAAATCGCCAACCTGTAATCCCCAAGTATTACTAAACCATAGGTCTCGTATCGGTTCGGAATAAGTGACGCAAACACACTCATAAACTATTATAAAGAATCACTGAAAAATTTCTAATGTTATAGCAAAATGCGAACAGATCTTCTTTATACTCCTGCAGACTTATACCCGCAAGCCTACTAACGTGTTTTCTAATTGCTAAATTTTGTTTTGAACTCTTCACCTAACAAGAAAAATGATAGGTTTAAGCGGGTGTAGGTGAAGCTCTCAGCTCATATATCAAAAAAAAAAAAAAAAAATTATCTTTTTCTCTACCTTTTTCATTCTTACAAGTATACGTCTTCGACGTATGACGCACACAATCAATTATCCTTATATTCTCAGATTACGTATACATCAGCACTCCTCAAACTGATATTTCCTCATATATGTGTAATACTAAACGTGAATAGCGGATTTATAGAAAATCAGTGATTCGGTATATTTCTTTCACATACATACCTATATATCGAGTGTATTGTACCAACTTGGTTTACTTGTACGCGCTTATACGTCTGTAGATCAACGCTCGTTGAGGTTTTGCTTCTGTTTTGTGCAAACTCGGATGAAACGGATCAACCAACGCGTATAGAAAAACTTGGATAGTAGTGAATTCATTGGAAGGCGCTGTAACGTTGCTTGGTTGTCGTCGAGAATGACTGCGAGAAAAAGAAAATAAAATAAAAGAAAAGAGAGGTAAAGAGAGATAGAGAGATAGAGAGAAGATGAAAGAAGGTATATATAGAAAGGAAGAAGGAGATGGAGAAGGAAGCGGATAATCAATTTGTATTTATCAAGGGATCGAGAAGGCGATCGTCAATTACATACAAACGTGTATAAGTATATCTACTACCTTGCGCACCTTACCTTATAAAACCAAGGTCTAGGGCGAGGCGAAGGCTAGGAAAGTTGGTAGTTTTGCAATCAATCTAACTACCGGTGATTATCTAATATTATAATCAAAGTTATTAGTGTAGGCGTAGGCATTGTATGTACCTACCTATCTATATCTGCATAATATGACTTATTATACGTTTGGTAAAAAAAAAAAAGAAAAAAGAAATTTCATTATACAGAATTAGAAGCCTCCGAAATCAGCTTACTTCCAGACGAACAATATTTATATACGAAATTAGCGATATTTTTATAATTGTTTTTTAGTTTTTTAGTTTTTTTTTCTTTTTCTTTTTCTTATTCTTTTCTCACATGCAATAGATAAGTCTCGCATAAATAAGTATATGCGTATTAATGTCAATTGATTTTACAACGACGAGCTTGCTATCAACGACGGATTTAATCATTACGTCACTGTAATACGTATAATGCATTCGATTTTCTCGATATAACGCATAAATATATATATCTATGGATATAGTATATAATCAGCAACTGTATATCCTAAATACATTAAAGTAGGTATATTGAGAGAAAAAGAAAGAAAATCGTAGATAAAAAAGCAAGTGTCAGTGTAATAGCATGACGCTATATCATGCATAATAATGTCCATTCGAATATATCGTTTAGATTGTAAAAATTTCAAAAATTTCTGCTATACTTTAATGCGAGAACATAAAACACCTATTTTTGAGCTATAAAAATAACCTTTATGGTTGTTTTTTCGTTTTTTACTCTTCTTTCTTCTTTTTTGTATTTTTTGTATTTTTTTTTTTTTTGATCGAATCGGAATTCGCGCCGGGGACTACGACTCGGCATTCCATAGGCAATTACGTTCATACCTACACCTGTGCTAAAAATTTCTAATTAATTGGACAAAGCTTTGATGTTATAAGATCTGTGCACCTGCGGAAGAAAAAAAAAAGTAGTTTCGGGGTAATCGACGATAATACGAAAATCGAATTTTTTCCCATATTCACTTGAACTCGATCTTTGAATGTACTTGGAAATTTTTAGCGAATAAAAAAGCGAGGGAAAATGAGATATTAGATAAGTATAATTTGCAGAGTTATCTCTGAAACGGTATAACAGTAAAAAATTTCGGGTATATTTATTTGTTCCGCAAATCTACGAAGCTATAAGGATTTAGCAAATTTAATCAACCAACGTCAACGATCGTCCGAATAATAATACCCGCGCGTTGAACAGAAGGCAAGACAAGATGGCCGCCGTATCGAAGTCAAGTTGGGTCCAGCCCAAGGAAGATGCTGGACGCTGGACGCTGGACGCCACCGAGACGCCGTTCAGCGTGGCGTCTCGCCCGTTTCATAATTCCTTCTGCTCACTCTCTTTCTCTCTCTCTCTTTCTCTCTCGTTCTCTCGTTCTCCTTTCTTCTCGTTTTATCTTAACCACGAAGCGTTGTGAAGCCACTGCGCGGTAACGTGCGCAACTAAAGATACATATTGGTAAGTCGTAAGTCTGAAAGCTTATGACGTGAATTAGTGAGGTATAAGAAATGAGTTTTGGCGACCGGTAATTCGCATGATATACAAGACACAAGCAATTCTCTGAACTTGAATTAGTTCTTCTCCGATTTCACCATATGCATTCTACTGTATAGTACCACCACGAGTTCAATGAATCTTGGCTTCTCAATTAACACCTTATAACTTTGTCGTATAGTGGTAGGTTTAGGACAGAATAGAACGACGATGAGTCGTATTCTCGTTATTTCGTATGTGTAAATACCTGACGCATATGCATGCGTGTTAATCTTCCACGGAATATCAATACCCCCAACTATTTTCACGCACATGGTGTATACACACGGAGTTCAAAGCGGAGTCTGGTATTCCAAAACGCCATTTCTATACCTTAAACTATTAGCCGCGTGATGCCTATTTGGAAAAAGAAAGTTGATTGCAAATTCCGTTCCGATTCCACTACACAGACCATAGAGAGATGGGGATTTTCACTCGAACGATCCCGAACGCCGCCCGGGGGTGATGCCTTAATTTATACCTTATATATGTATAATGTATATAACTACTTCGCATACTTCGTTCTCGCGATTTGTGACGTTAAAATCTCATAGTAAACGATTCACTGAATTTTTTATTTTATTTTTTAATTCTTATTTCACAAACCTATATAGACTCGTATTGTTGATATAATATTATACTGGGTATTATATTGGTGAATTAGAGCAGGTAAAACTACTCGTGTGAGTGTGCAGTAGTAATCAGATCCCTTATGTATACGAAATAAAGACCCCTGCTGAAGAATTTCGCATTTGGTTTTAAAGCAGTCAGGCGAAACTAGAATTCAAATACTTGAACTTGAACTTGAACTTGAATTACACAACGATTGTTATACACTATACCTAGGTAAGTTCAGCCGGTATTATAATTCGTATAGGCAAAGGCGGGCCGGTTTTTTTTCCAACCTTTTATTATTCGCATATCTAGTTTACTCGCCGAAAATATAATGACGATGCAGAATACCGATCTTATTAGACGCACAATGCGTTTAAGAAAAGCCAAATTTATGAGAGTTTTAGTACAGGTGATACGGTGAAAAGGAAAAATGATATTTTGAGATAAAAAAAAATACGAATACTTTTGATTTCTCGATTTACACACGTGTCTCTGGGAGGCAATGGATCATACACCTAATCGGCAAGTGTTTGCATAGATATATCAAGTGTGGTTAGTAGTAAAAAGTATATACCTATGTATATATATATATATGCCATTTACATTATCAATATAAAGAAATGAAGATAAAACTCGTCTCATTCGAATTCAGAAGAGAATGAATCTGGTCAATGTAAATTAGCATCGTGTGAAGTGATAAATACAGATATATAATGAAACGTACACATGAATATATAAATTTATAAATCTGTGTTTTGATCTGTATAGAATCATCACGCCTAATATACATTATACATATATGCCTATATATACGAGTGTGATAATAAGTTTCCAAAGTATATGTATATTCTGGCTAATGTTCAACTTTCTTAAAACTCGATTAGTCACTGTAATACGTGTATTATAACTTAGTGAACCAACCGTGTTTCGATTTTTAGTTTCTTTTACTTTTCTATTGATTATGACAAATGATCATCATAGTTCAATGGCTTAGTGAGCTCACGGGCTTGCACCAACCTATGCCACCAACTAAACTATACCTGTATAGATATTACGTATAATTAGTATTGAAAATGCTGTGTCATTTCGAAGCTGTACACACTTGCCTAGACTATACACTGTCTTACACATTTTGGGCCATATCATTCCCGAGAGTATACCTACGTACTCTGGGAATTCTTCTTCTTCTTCTTCTTCTTCTTCTTCGTCTTCTTGTTCTTCTTCTTGGTGCTTGGTGCTTGGACCTGCCTCAACTCGGAGGTTGAGCCGGTCAACCAGCCTAACCTACGCCAACTTGTACAGGCTTTTAGAATTTATTTCGTGTGTACGATGAGCGGGATCGTCAGATGATCAACTAGCCTACCTACACCTTTGGACCTCTCTATGACTCTCTGAGCGTAAAACTTACACACAGAAATCTTCTCTTATGTATGAAAAAAAAATACTCGATTCTTCGTCTACGTCTTCTTATTCTTATTCTTATTCTTATTCTTATTCTTATTTTTCTTATTCTACGACGTTTTATATCCATTACCATGGACTGGGTCATTCAAGCGTGTTACCCACGCTAGTTTTTGTATCGTATACGCGCGGATCTCCTCAGTTTCGTGTCTCTTCGGTCAAAAGTTATGCAGCTTAACATATACCTACCTACTGCGGTTGTTGCCGGGGATTAGTAGAATATACAAAGACGGGGCTTCTACTCTTTTTAATTTTTTTTTTTCTCTATAACGATCAGCCGGAAACCCGATTCTCACCTTTTGACAAGATGATAAAATTGAAACCTGATTTCGAGTGATACAATTTTCATCGATTACGTACTTAGCTGTCTTAGATTTCTGAACATCATACTCCCGCACTGTACGAAGGCTAGACGATCGGTTAAACGATATTCAAGTAAAGGAACACCGTCTGACGTCGATTATTACAAAAAATTAAAAAAATAAAATAATCACCGTTTTCATTACCTACTTCCTTAATAACATCATCTTATCTGAGTCGTGCGTGATCGATCAGTTTCAATTAAATCAGCCAATTCATGGCCGAGTTTATATTTAAACAGGAAATAATTAAACCTCAAGGTCAAATGTATTTTGATTTGCTTAGGCCCTTAGGCAACAGACCTTCGGACAGCCTTGAGCAGGCCTCGACCCTTTCAAAGGCCACCCTGCAGCGTTTGGTAATTTCAAAAGTCCCGGACGGTGCAAAAAAAAAAAAAAATTCCAAATTTTAATATCACCGTATCACAGTTTTTCGATAGGGTATATTTCCCCAATAGCCCATATAGCAGATTTGTTTTTCCTTCTCTGCACTCGGATGGTCTAATAATTTTTCGGGTATACACCTGCAGTGTCCAAGGACCCCAAACTCCGAGGCTCAAAATTGGGACGTCTTATTGTCAGTTGCGGTCGCGTTCGTGGTCGGGTTCAAACCGGACCTCAAAGATCACCGACTGCAGTAATACATATACATATTCGAGGTTTGTTGCAGTCAGTCAGTCAGTCAGTCAGACAACTACCTATAATACAGGTTGGTTGCCCAGATTCCACGGAAGGTCGTTCGCGTAGTTGTCGTCGTCGCCCGGTTCGAGTCGAACAGAGCAAGCAAGAGACCCAAAGCAGCTTTCTTCGCATACCTATATAAGCATATGTGTACATGTTACATCTTACATGTATGCGTATGTCTTCACTATATAAGCATGTATCTATAATAATGGCTAATGACCCGCGTATGGAGATACGTATCCCGGAATCTAGTCGGAGCCATAAGACTCGGGGGAATTCCCGTATTTCGGCAAAACTCTATACATAGGGAGGGGAAAAAAAAAAGGAAATTTTTTTTTTTTTTGTGATATGAAGACATACCTCATACTTGGAATCGCAGAGGAAATCTTTTAGTTTGATCGTATCTAATTACGAGGACATATATGTGGCTGATAAATTGTATAAACGACGTTCATTTAATTATACGTGAAAGGGACTCGTCGCAGATGAAGAAAAAATTAGGTATTTTTTGTTTTTTTTGTTTTTCAACAAAAGTCGCCGAAAAATTTAATGAAGATTTTTAATTCCGTTTCGAATTCCTGAATGATGTTTAGAATTTCGAATCACATTATGGTGAATTGTAATAAATTATAGTATATACTACCCAACGACCAATGCCCTAATCAATTTTCTAAACCCAACACCGCGTTAGCAATCTGAATAAAATACTATATATCTTATCTATTTCTAAGTATGAAGGTAGTATATAACTACTATATCAGATTAGTAAAAAAACTAAGTAAAGGCGTTCGGTTCTTGGACAACACGCGGTGGAGGAAGGGACGAGGATCGTGGCTGACCACCATGGGGAAACATACCTATGTACAAAACCGATACAGAGATTGTTGGTACTCGTATATATATACTTATAGAGATATAGGTATATGTACATGTATGTATATTGTATATACTTCGATAAGTTTTCTCATACATCGATATATATACATATGTATAGGTATATGTACATATAGGCGCGGGTATGAGATATTAAGAAAGACAAATACGTATTTACTGCACCCATGTGTACCTATATATGTCTGTATCATGATATCTACCGCACACGTACGTATAATATACATAAGCACAGAAGAGGAGGCCCAACGATCGCAGGCGACTGTCCGACTGGTTATACGCGCGACCCGCGCCAGAGAAAGCTCCTTCGAAGCGTCCCATGTGGCCGGCTTACACCTATGTATCTATATAACAGGTATATACACATATATGTATATACTTATGTTTTTATGTATGTAACTATCTATACGCATACAGGGTGTCCCACGCAGCGTGCTTGGTCAAATTTATTGCATTCGGAGTATTCTGTGAATATAGTATACATATACCTATATACCTATATACCTAGTATAGATATATAAATAAACAAAAAAATAAAAATAAAAAAATCGTCACCGTATATAAATATATACCTTGTGTTACGTTACTACGTTGGTATATGAAAGCAGGGTGATTCTTTTTTAACAACATTTCGTTATACATTTCGTTATCTAATTATCACTATATTCTTCGTCTATTTAACAAAGTTGAGCTTTCACGTTGAAGAGTTTCTATGTATGTGAGGCTGAAACTTTCATCGAGATTTGCGTAGAGTTGAAAAAAATGTGATGGAAGAAAAAAAAAAAAAAAACCGACAAGTTTTAATCATTCTTTCGAGACAGAGAGAGAGAGAGAGAGATCGATGATGTCTCATTATAGCTGTGAACATGATGATATACGAGTATGTATAATAAGGTGTACCCCATACTCGAATAATTATCGAATCGGAAGCTCTCCGAATGAGGAAAAAAAAAATGTGTGTAAAAAAATAAAATAAAAATAAAAACCAAAGATTGATACGCGAGCGAAGTAAATTACAGAGTTTATATTCTTTGAAAAAAAAATATTAACGCGACCTCGATACCTGGGAATAAATGAAAGTTTGAAAGAAAGAAAGAAAAAAAAAAGAAAAGAATTTAAAAAAAAATAAAAAAATAAAGTGTATCGAACTGAACTCGTCGCGTGCTTGCAGATCCTTTCGATTCTTGGCACCGTATTGATCGAAACCATAATTTTTTTTTTCTTTCTTTCTTTCTTTTTTTCCTTCTTCTCGTGAAGGTAGTACATACTTAAATATAATGCCGGTTGAACGTTACGCGAGACACCCCGTAGATGTACGTATATTATATTATATTATATTTTATACACATCTCCATCGTGTATACAAATTCGTACAATATATATATATATATAAATATACCTAGGTAGATATCTGTACATAGGTTGTACATATATAAATTATACACACATGGATGCGCTAATGGGCCAACTCGAGCGTTAAATATCTCTAATTAATTTAGACGGGAGAAAAAAAATCTTGTCAAACACACACACACGTACACACGTACGGACATATAGGTATACCCATATAACGTTGAAACTTGAAATAGTCGGGTATGAAAGATTACCGCAGAGTTATCAACTGTCGTCAATTTTATGAACGTTATATTAATCAGAGACCGGTGTCTTAGCAATCCTATAATTTCTATTTAAATAATATTTAATTTATAACCGAAAATTAAAGGAATTTGTTATTAAAAAAAAAAAAAAATTAAAATAAACGTAAAACGAACGATTGACGGAGGACGTATAAACATCGCTAGCTGTCGGTGATCAGACGAAGAAAGAGACAGAGGGTTCGACGCTGGGGCTGGCGCTATGTAATATATCCGCTGCAACGTGCGATTCGAGTCGAAAATATCGCTTGGATTACATTCATTCGAAGTTTTATGGGTGTTAATTTTTTTCCTTTTTTTTTTTTTTTCTTTCTTTTTTCATTATTTTTCTTCCTCTTATTTTTATATCGGTTTCGTTGGTCTCGAATCACGTCGGACCCGTGTGTGTCCTCCAGCGATTACCATAGGAAGGGGGGAGGGGGAAATAAAGGAGTGGGGAAAGGCTCGACGGTAACTATTTGGCCTTTCGTCTTTAACCGACGAAAGATAATCGTTATTTTTAATCTTAGACACGGGTGTAATAAGGTATAGCGGGTATATAAGCAATCGGTGACAAATCTCCATATATATATATATTATAGATTATCTTAATACCTATGTGTATATTAATTAATTATAGACGCGAATAATAGCCATGAAAATGATACCACACATATTTTCCATTCATTTGAATTATTTCAATATCTATAGATATAGTCGAGCTGACAATGAAACAAATACGTGACGTTGTTAAGGGCTCCTACTGTATAAATGCAGTCAATGATAAGGATCGACGAGATTATCGTATTATAATCCTGGCGAAATGAAATGAAAGGGAAGTAGAAGATATATATATGTATTACATAGTATTATCTATGTATATATACGAAGGATGGTATATATAGGCGAATCGGGTATAAAGTCGTCGACAATACTTACCTAGCCTAACTTCACCCTGACGATTATATTAATATCTATATACCTATGTATCTATATACATATAGGTGAGGGTGGGGGGGGATAAAGACGCGGGAATCGGAGCGTAATGTAAGTATGTATGTATCGTTATATATCTATATACAAGACAAGAGATACGGGAGAGGACCAAACGAGAGAGAGAGAGAGAAAGGGAGGGAAGGAAAGGAGAGAAAAAGAGAAAAAGAGAAAGAGAACGGAGCAGACGCAGGGCGTGGTCCAGCCTTGCTCTTACTTGAGAGTATGTGCTTCTCTGTCTCTCTCTTTCTCTATCGGTCACATACTCTTAAGGCATGTGTTGACCAACTTGTAGGTGTACGGAGACAGCAGTAATATATAAAAATTTATACCTATATACTTAATGCATTTATATGATTGTGTGTATGTGTGTGTGTGTGTATAAATGACCACATATACATGGCACAGTATATCGCCGGGTGAAATCTGCAGTGCACGAGTTCATCGGTGGTGCGTTTTCTGTCGCGGATCTTGTCACGGATGATTTTCTAAGTCTAACGTATATCTTTGTACAGGATGATTATGCAAAGACAGGGAGCTAGGATAGCATATTTTTACTTAATATGCTGAAAAATGAACTATATTATATATGTATAATTCATTATGTCGGTACCCTCTTTATACTAGTTTAAAGAATCTTTAAATACACCTGGTTTTCTCGAGTCAATTTTCAAGTATAATGAAGTAAAAGTTAGAATCTCTTGGCAACGCCTAGTTGTCATACTGCAGCAGTTAAAGTAAAAGCAGTTGTTGTCGTAAAGAGTGCGGATCAGGTCAACAACTGGTTGTACATTAAATTCTTTGATCTCTAATTGTCGAAACCAGAGCAAACCAGTATCGCGTATGAACTTTCTGATATTTTTCAATTTCTGTGTGAGAGATAGAGATAGAGAGAGAGAGATAGAAAAATAAAAAAGAAATAGGAAACGATTTAACTTTATCCAAAAATTAATTATTGCGGCAAATTTTCCGGCAGTAACTTTTCGAAAGCAGCAATAATCGACACTGCAAGCCGAAGAGGAGGAGGCTGATACAGGCTCTCGTGTATCGTGAGAGAAGAAGGTCACGCTGGACCTTGCCACGTACCATAAATCCAATGAAGGGAGTGACCATGAGTGAAATGCTGGACCCTCGTATCATTCCCAAAAGAGAAAAGAAATGTACGATTCTATACTTCTGGACTTTCCTAAAACTATGCGATATAGTCATAATTTCGCTTCATTTAGTTTACTCATATGCATAGGTATAATTCAGTAAAATCTATGGGAAATTAACATATGGAAAAAAAAAAAAAAGAGAACTTTATTGAGAAGCTGAATGAAAAGATATGAGTTTCGAGTGCAACGATGCAGTAGGGCTATAGCCGATATGAAACTGTGGTGTAAAATACCCTGAGGCTACAGACTAGACACGTCAAATGTCAAATCGTCGAGAGGCAGCGCGTAGGTAGGCGTAGGCAGATGAGGCTGTTGCATAAATGTACGGATACATATATCTATATATACCGTATCTATGTATACCGTACGTCATATACACAGATAGTTGATTCAAAAGAGCGCATAACCGAATCGAGGGAAAGAGAGAGGAAGCAATTTCCTCTTTACGTTGTACACCGTGTGTGTGTATGTATGTACGTATCTATGTATGCATAACCCTTCGAGAGATTACACAGATGCAATATGTTGTAGGTGTAAATATGTGTCTTTCACAGTTTATATTAGTTACAACTATTCAAATTCGTACATACGCCTTGGGTATATAAGTTAGGTACCTATATCAAAGTTGGTGTGGGTGTATAGGTGGATATGACACATGTCCTAACTCCTACTGAAATACGCAGGATATTCTGTTACTGTCTACCTTTCCTATATACCTACCTGGGGGATATAATTTTTTTATACCTATTCAACTTGATTTGTATGCTACAGTTGTCCCGCTCAACGATTTGTATATACCGTCAATCGTGCCCAGTCCTGGTCGAGTTAGGTGATCCAATAAATGTATAATTTCGTACCCCACTATTTCCTTTGGTATCTGGTTCTCTTTTTTTATCACGTTATAATACAAGTACCCGACCTTGCATTCAAGAGTTGATTATACCTGACCAGAAAGTGGCCAACTACACCCCTCTGTATTAAATTCTATTAGTTTCCTTTTACGTGCATATTACCAGGATCTACAACGCGGACTAGAAAACTTATAGAAAACTTGGAAATCGCATAAGGGAATCTTTAAGCGCATCGATCAATCTGTATGGAGATTTGAGAATCGTGGAAAAAAAAAATGTCGACGTTCACAAATTTCGCAGAAACAATTAAAAATTAGATCTTCATTCCGTTTTCGTATTTGATTACTGATAACCACTAAACACTTTGCTATGAAACGGTGGAAATGTTTGTCTTTAGATAGCATAGAACTATATGGGAATTCTTAATCGCTTAGCCCCCTTAGGCACCCTGAATTCGAGTGCATACAGATTTGTGCTGGTCCGACCTACCCTAAAGAAATTCTTGGCCTCTTTCGATTTTCTTATTTCGTGTTTCTGAAACTTTATGGAATAGATTTTACAGCTCGTAGGTTTCATGTGATTAGATGGTAGATCTTTTTGCGAACCAATTTCTGACGTTTCGATGAAGAACTCGGTGGGATTTTTTCACCTGAAATGACCTAAAACCGAATGACCGATACCTGATTCGTTTCTATGGACTCATTTGTACACACACACACACACAATGTACGACCTGCTGTAATAAGGAAGTCTAAAAAAGGATCAGCTCTCTTCCCATAGAGCTTACGACTAGGGGGGGGGGAAACACATACGTGTATACAAATGAAAACTTTACCGATGGTCAGGGGTCAGAGGCCAGGGGTCAGTGTATAGCCTAAAGCCCCATGGTCATCGTCAGCAGCCAGTTCCTTAGATTGCTTTTTTGTCTTCTTCTTACTTTTCACGCAGGGTACAAGTTGGTGTCCTTCCAATCTTACCCTATACGCACTTTCGGCCCATACCATATAACCAGCGAGGGTTGAGAGTCGAGACGCACTGACCAAGGGGTGAGACAGCCCCTAGATCCGGCAATGTAGGTACCATGCTACCCTATCCATCAGTACTTCGTACTTGTCGCTTCCAGGTGCTACTCGTACATAATACGTGAATTATGCTAATCCGTTTGAATCCTTCCAAATTTTTGTTCCCGACTATCGCCTCTCTTCTCTTCTCTTCTCCTCTCCACTCCACTCTTCTGGACATGTACGCAGATACCTTTGGTATATCGGTGTAGCTAATCAGTGATTACTTCATATATATACGTTAGATCTTATAAGTCTGACATTTCGACGTTAGTATGTATATCTCTATATGTGTTATGTAGTATATATGTGATATCCTGCGGTTATTATACTCGTTGTTTTTTTTTTTCTCTTCTTATTTTTTTCAATTAAATTATCATTTTATATACAGACCGAATAAACGTTAGGCATTGATGGACAAAGGTGCTCAGCGATCGCGAGCACAGATTAAGACTGTTATAACCTTGCCGTAAAAATGTAAGGCATAGAAAGTTGTCGTTTTTTTTTTTTTCTTTTTTTTTCATTATTTTTTTGCTTTTTGCGTCAGTCTATATTATTTTATTGTACAACAAAAGCTGTTTCCTTAGAAAAGAACATAGCATACCTGCTTATCATGTGGCAGATTAGAAAATGTCTATATAAATCGGTGTATGGTTTTCAAAACAGTTTTTATCTTTCCATAGAGAATAATTATGTGTCTGATAAAAAGATTAAAAAAAACAATTTGCAAGAATGACTAACGCCTGGACGTTGACCATTAAATCATCTTTCGAATTACAGAATTTCCTAATGGCTGACACTGTCTTCAATTCCCTATGCGTGGGTTTTATAATAAATAATAATTTTGAACATTTAATACAGACAGTTAAGCCAAAGGCTTGAATATAAGCCTGATACGATGATCGACGATTAGTTTCTCCGATAAATTAAAAAGTCTAGGATTGAAAGAAAAGAAAAAAAAGAAAAAAAAACGTTTGGGCGCATATTGTGTCCGCGAATGAGAGACTGGTCATTGATTTAGCAAAATTGATCTTATGTCTCTTTCAGCGTACTGCTATTTAGTTGAAAAAAAAAGAAAAGAAAATATATTTCAACGATCCGGACAAGCTATAAGATTATAATTATACGATCGAATCGAATCCACCTATCGCGCAATAGCTGTTACGCGATCTGGTGTTACGGACGTACACATATGGACCAGAGAGTCTGCAACGAGCGATAGAGATAGATATAGAGATAGAGAAAAGAGAAAGAGAGAGAGAGCTACGGAAAGACGTGAAGAGGGAAAGGGAGAGGGAGAGGGAAAGATGTTGGCAAAGATGTAAAGGGCAAGGTCGTTAGATTGACCTGCCCGGTTATACTAGACATCTATCCACGTCCGGCCATCCGAGATTAAATACCAGTACCGCCAGTAGTGTAAAGTAAGAAGTAATTAAGTATGCAGTATATATACCTATATATTCATATTACAGAAATATATAGGTAAACTAATTTTCTGCGATTATATAGGGTTTTTTTTTTTTTTTTTTTTTCTAGTGACATACATAAATGTACGAAGAAGAGGAGAAAAAAGAAACTTATAATAAATTAAAATATTTTCTATCATATATATGAAAATTTGATTAGTGATTTGTACCTAAATCTGTACTTTGATGAGGTATATATATTATATAGTATAGATTTTAGACGGTGGTTCCTCTTGGCAAATATTCACAATATGTAGATATAATACACACAAACGTGCGTCTTATCTGAATCTCTCAATCAGATTTGTCCCCTTTTCGTTGATCTGATCACCACGTTTGGTATTGATGTTGCTATCATTTAAATTATATATTCGAACTTCGTTCCTTTGAATATTATTACAATTAGCCACATTAACACTCTATCGCATAGTAGTATATCGTTCATCGTTGAACAGGTAGAAAAAAGTATAGAAAAAAAAATATGAAAAAAAATATGGAAAAAAAAAAAAAAAATCAAGAACCATCTTAACCAACACTCGCCTGAGGCAATCAAATACCGAATACACTATCTGTATATAATTATTATATAGCAAAAAAACGGTTCTCAATAGCTCTCGGTATTCATACTTAGAGAAGATGTATAACGATACTATTTTCAGAATGCTCAAAAGTAATAAGTGTTGAAAGAAATGTAAGAATTGATGTTAAAAATTAACAAGTAGCGAATATGAAGTCTGCATTACTTTTTTTTCTTTTTTTTCTTTTCGCACACATGTAGTCGAAATAAAAGCAGCTTGGTCGTGAGAACACAATCAGATATCAACCACTGTTTAGAATTTTCACATATTTCGGTCTCCTAATTATTCAGACAAATGCAAAAAAAAAATACATATTTCTTAGATTGGACGAAGAAACAGGTTTTAGATTCTGGAAAAAAAAAGTGATCAATCTGTTTTATAGAAAACTTCGAAATAGCGAATATTTGTATCATTTGCTTATGATTCTTAAATTATTGATCTATATGAAATCGATCCTCGGACAATTAGAAACAATCGAAAGCAAAAAAAAAAAAGAAAAATGAAATGAACAATGAACTCGCAGGATTACTGAAGAAAAAAAAACCATCTCGAGACAGTGCACGTACCGCACTGCACGATTGATATCGTTCGAAAAATATCCCCTTAAGGCTGTTATAATAAGAAAAGTAAAGATTCTTGTAAGTCAGAAGTATGCTCTGGGATCATTATATCGTGTCGTACGAAACACGGCAGCATCGGCAGCACATCGTAGCTTAAGTAAAGAAGTTCCTCGAGCTCGGTTCTGCACGTATCTATATATATATATATGTATACATATGTGCGCAAGATCAGGACACAAATACAAATATAGTAATAAGCTCGCACAGAGCAGTCGTCTTTTCATCTCTGTATGAGAGATGAAAATACAGGAAGAGGGGCGAGGGGCGAGGGTGCGGGGGCAGGGGTCTGGGGGTTAGATATCAGAGCTCAGTACTACAGGTAGGACAGAGATATAGGCTTCGTCTAGCTATAAGGCAGGTAATAATGGGTATATAGCACAAGAAGCATCGAGCTTCTAGGCACCCACCGCAAACATAGATATATAGCGGCTGTACCTGTAGCGCCCTGTAGTAGCGAGATAGCGCGGAACGTATAGCGCGCTAAGCGTAGATACGCGTAGTGTACGTAGACGTAGGTACACTACAGACATACGGCTATAATAAACGAGTGAGCGCAGGCGCGCGCGCGCTGACACGTATAGTATAAGCGAAACGCGTAGTTTGTAGTGGGGGGATTTTTAGATGGGGGGGTTTAAGATGGGGGGGAAAATGGGCGTGTCCCAACCCGACCGTACGTGGCCCATACACGCACTTATACACGGGTGCATGTCTCTAATAGGAGCACACGCACTCACACGATCTCGACACAGTGTATAATGCTCACACTCTTACCTGCGTGGACAAGATGTAAGTTCAGAAACTGGAAGGTGCCACTTCTGCACAGTCCAATACAAGACACCGAACCGGAAAGTTCTACCAAAATTATACTTTGGATATCAAAACCGGTGCGATATATCCCTAGCGTGTACGCACGTATATTCATTTCAAACGAAACTTGCTAAATCACCAAGAACGTACATTTATCGCTTGATAAATAAAAAGCTTTCTGTGTTTTTTTTTTTTTTTTTTGTTCCTTCTTCTTTCAAACTCTATATACATACGTACATACATGTGTACATATATATAAAAAATAAAATAAAAAAAAAAATAATAATGAAGAAACAATACTAAACTTGACATTGGACTTGGTTTTGTAAAATAAATAAAAAAAGAGATCCAGGACGATATAAGAAGTGTTCGATTATTTGGGCGGGAAACTTTTTACCGTCCGATCTACATATATAAGACTTGGTGAATTCAAAAGTGATCGTATTAATATATCGGTGCGCGAGGTGTGGTATTGTCGAGGAATCATTTCCCGATTTATAAAAGTTTCGCAATTTCATATATAGTGACAGTTGCAATTGAGCTAACCGTCGACGCATAGAAATCCGTGAAAGAAAAACAAGAAATAAAAAAAAAAAAAAAAAAAACCGTCTACTAACGGACAAGGATCAATCATCGCCAGTTCACATGCGTCGACAAACGCATCTGCACCGAGAAGGAACTTAGGTAAATTTTCCGGATCTTACGAAAGCAAAACGAACCGAATCATATATTGGAATGATATCTCCTCTTCGCAATAATATGAGAAATCATTACATGTGTGAATTTACGTTTGCATATCCCACAGTGCAGACCTAGGATACCTATATGGGTACATATACTATATATACTTCGAGTCCAGTCCAAGGACCTGCACAAATATTTAATGGGGTCCGAAATTCCCATGGGCAGCCCTAATTATAGCCAAGGGACATTCGTTCTATTATACGAGGCTATCTTCGGCGAACAACAACCCTTTATGCTAAGTGAGAGACTTTGCAGGATGACCCCTTCGGCCACTCTGACTGGCCAAGGGACGGTCGTACATACATACGTATACGTAATATACGGTGCAGCCGGACTAACATTCGCTTCGATGAGATTTTCGATGCGTTATAAACCGTTGGACATACATACTTGTATATAATGTAGTACGAACTTGAGTTCACATGCGAAAGAAGAAAAAAAAAAAAACAAAAAAATAGGGTGTAGATGAATTTTTTGCAAACTCGTTGCAAGTTTTTGATTTGCAAAAATTTTTGCTAAATTTAACTGCATATATATATCTAATGAAATTTTTTGCCTGGGAGTAAATTTTCTGTTCTTATTTAAATGTTGTGCGAACGATTTGTCATGGTACTATGCCAATAATAGAGGAACGTGGATATCAAAGGGCGTAGGCCTCGCCGTGGGGGTTTATTAATTGCGTAAAGTCAAGTAATGGGACTCCCGTGGTGCATTATTCTCGGTGTAGGTAGGAATTACAGGCGTTTCCGCTTCCCTGTATAGTAAAAGCGGTGCACATAACTTCGTCTATATAAATCCCTGGCTTTTTTCTATTCAATGTTACAGTATAGAGAAGAACGAGATCGTGCTTGATGAGAATCTTAGAAAACGTTTGTTAAATTTGAAAAAAACTATATAATAAAACCGGGTGCAGAATTGACACTGATAAAATTTGGTTTTATATTTCATAGTGTTAAACTCGTTCTTCTCATCTTCGAGAAAATATGTATCACAGATCTTGTGTTTCGTAACATTTTTATTCCCATATTATAGCCCGGCAATATAATCTAAGAAATAATAATGACGATGATTTTTTTTTGTTGTATTATTATCGTTTTTTTTTTTTTTTTCGATTTTGTTCATTGATTTATGTTATTTATTCGTATTTATTGACCGAGAGAGCGAACGAATCGCTTCGCCTCACGCGTCTCTAAACGCGCTATAATGTATTCCTTTAATACGAGCTAGTCGGGAATCATTTATTTATTAATTATCGCCCAAAGTAAAAGGCGTGATCGTGTCGCGGCGAGGGAATTTATCCGATTATCGTATTAGGTTTGATAAATATGAAGGCAAAAAAAAAGATCGACTGATATATCCATACCACATAGACTCGACGAATCACCTCGCTCTCATGGGTGATGATAATAATAATTGTTATAGTTTTATATTCACGACGTAAAACACTACCGGAAATTTAATAAACGAGTTTTAACGCAGCTTAAATCCCGGTGTATCGAATAATGTATTCCTATAATTCTTCGGCTATACCCACAACGAGGGTTCGGAAATCGGTCCTCGTGCTATTAGCCCGTAGGCGCTTCGAACTTGAAAGTTTAAAAGAGTTAAAATCGAGCCCGGCACTCGGATCGTGTGTAAATAACGTGAAATTTCGTTGACAGAATAGTTAATTTGAGATAACCGGCGTCGGATCTGTGTATCGTTAGTCCCCAGGTATAGTTGGGTATAATAAACCGAGAGTTTTCACAATTTCTCAACATAATAAATATCGAATAACTATTCCATTAGCCTGATACCCAGCTATGAATATAAAGTCCAATTTTCATCCTCAAGTTTTTCGCCTGTAATAACATGTCAACAGTCAATTCCAGTGCAAGTCCACTGCAAGCCTGGAAGCTTCTGTTCATCTAACACACACACACACACAGAGACAGAATGGTTGACAAAAAATCTTGAGTAAGATGGAAGGGTATAAAATCGCCAATTTTGGATCGATCACGATCGCCGCAAAAGTCCGTGCCTAATTACATACGGAAGACGCGTCGCGACGCTCTTCGTGGATCGTGGATCGTTGGATCGTTGGATCGTGGATCGTCGTCCGGTCGCATCAGCTACCGGTTTTCAACCGGCCCCTCGCGATTCGATGAGTCTGTATGTGTCCCAGGAGGATGCCGTTGCATCGACGTAAAGGCGGTAGAGACCCGTAGAACGAAGCGAGTGTCGAGCTAGCCTGCGAGTCGAATGAACAAGGTATAATATCTGCCTCTTGATTCTCGCTGTTGCACACCGCAGTATCTTTGGCATGCAACAAATCATCGATCATTTTTCAACCAGAGAATCGCATCCTCGCGCTTATAACCCACGATGCAGGCAAAATATGAATTTCCACTTCTTCTTCCTCTTCTTCTTCTTCTTTTTCTGCATTCCGCCATCCAAGTCTAAGAGATAACCCTGCCACCTACGCCGTAACGGTCGCTAATGTGATAAATAAGTTTTTCCAAGATATATCGCCGCATGGGATCGTGTAAAAAAAAGAAAGAAAAAAAAACTGTAAAAAAAATCTCGCCTCTACTACGATAGGCAATAACGTCACACGTTCAACGCAGCTTTCGCAGTCGTCAATTTCTCCCACTTCAACAGCTCATACCTACTTCAGCCTCTCAACGAAGCTGCACCACAAGCATGCCATGCAGTTGGTTGCATTATGATTCCTGTTTTTCCTTTTATTATTCCTTCCGAGATACTTGCCTACGCATTTCATATATAAAGTTGCACTGTTAGTACTTAAACAACTATACGTGTCTCGTATACCTATTCGTGCCAGAATCTTGCGAGACGTGATGATGATGAACATATCGATACAGACTAGATACGTGATAGATTGACAGATAGACGGATTGATCGGTATTCTAAATGCATGTAGATATGTGGCAGGGAGTAGGTCGTTCATATCCACGTGTAGAAGAACATGTATATAGTTAGTTACTTATAACACATATACACATATGTATATATGCGCGTCTGTTCCTATAATGGGTATGCAAGCACCGAAGCAGGTTCCATTCATTCATTCATGCTCTCAAGGAACACAGCTGAATGCTAGCAGACGACTCTACAGCCATTTACCATTTACCTGCACCAATGCAGTGCAGTGCAGTGCAGTGCAGTGCAGTTCAGTTCAGTGTAGTGCAGGGCTTTGCCTTGCCAGCTCGAGCACGTGGTTCTCCAAGCTATAATACAAGCGAAACGATCCGACGACGAGACGATGCGATACGTTAGCTCTTGCGTTCCTTTGGTATACAAGACGCGGTCCTTAATCTCCCGTATTGAACACGCGGCCTTGCGCTGCTGCAGTTATACAGGTTATACAGTTAGTTATATGGGTTTTCATTCTATCACGGTTATGGGCTACGGTTATTACCAAGATTTGTATCCTGAGCCCAAATACGACGTTAAACATGTATACTTATCGATTCTGATCCATTATCGTGACTGACCACGATCTTGTGATTGTAATTTCGCGCGAATTGCACGAAGAACAGATTCCTGACAATACGAAAACCATATATATAGAGTTCAGAAAGATCGAAAATGAACTCTTCTAATCTCTTTGACCGATCCGAAGACCCTCGACGGGTGACCAATTTAATTAGGTAGCCTGTGCTATTTTTTAATAACCGCGATTCGGCCCATTCAATTAGCTCGAATAATTACTTTGTTACACAAAACGCCCGGCTTTACATCTCTGTGTGTAGCACGCAAGCAGTGTGGACCGAAGTGTAAAACTAGCATATACCCATTATACCATAATAATGTAATAGCTGGTTCCATTGGCGGGATATGTATGGAGTAAAGGAAAGCGCGTGAATGCGAGAATGGACATTGCTAGTGTTGCTACCGCCTCGTATTAGCAGGAACACCAACAGCGCGCGAGCATATCTAAAGGGTACAATGAGACAATGGGGTTTTGTTTATTGTACGAAGGTTTGCGAGGCATACGATGCTGCATAGAGACGCAAGGAGGTGTGAAAAAGGATAATAATATAGAGTTACGCGTCCCGAGGTCCCGGAGTACCAGAGTCCCGGAGTCTCGACTGCATCCAGGCTCCCCGTTAGCTCGCAGCATCCCTATTAGGTATACAGACTACGTCACCGCATCCATCCCCTTCGCAGACCTTTTTATCGCTTCGGCACCTCACTGCCATGGAACTACCAGACTCCACAGGGGGGCAGCCGCCTATTGGCTATTATAGCCTTTGTCAAGGCACAGGAAACAGTACAAAAGTCAATGCGCCGACGAGGCAGGTCGATATCACTTGTCCCTGGATCCATCCCAACATCGTATAGAGCTTTTTATATTCCTTTTCAGAGAATATTCACTCGTATAACTAATCGCTTGAAGAAGATGAGAGCCGGCTCTAATCCCTCTTTACGCTTCGAAAAATCTTACAAAAACCTGTTTCCAATATTCGCATAACGATTACTGACCGTTCATGGGTTCGCCTTACACAACGGTCAGGTTCCCGCGCTGCACCGATCGTCGTCGCTATCTCTTCAGCACGCACTCTATGCTAATTGCCCTCGTCCTGTCGCGCGGTTGACAGCTAGAAATGAGATTGTATTCTAAATTGTAGGAAGTTTGCCGTTCATTTCATTATCGCCTAGCTCCCTAACTTCCGGAAGGGGATTTAACCGCATCTGCTAGTCACTTCGGTTCGGTTGCTTGAACATTGTTAGATTTTAATACTCTCATTAATTATATTTTCGAAGCTCATTCATATTCCTTTTCCTAATTGAAATAACATTTTTTAATTGAGGTAGTGACGAGGATCAGCAAGAAAAAAAAAAAACTGAAAGAGTTACCGACACCCCCGTCTTATAACTCAAGTCCGACAGAGTCGACGAGAATCATAAACCGCGGTGAAGTAGGCCTCGCAGCTAAAGTCGTTTAAAATTCGGACAGAGTATTGTCCACGCGACCAAAGGCACACGCGTTACATCGCTTCCCTCGTGAATACAAATCGCCGAGTGGCATCAGTACAAATTTTCATATAGCATCTCAGAGGGGGGTTTGAAAGAAAAAAAAAAAAAAAAAGGAAAAAAAAAGACGTTGATATGCGACGGCTTGTTGCATCTCGGATCGGACGTTGATATACTTTTTAAGATGATTCATTTCTTCGTGACTTAAGTCGTTCAAAATAGCATGTATCGTACGAGGGGTTGTATACGTTTTACGATATCCCATATCTAATTATAAATAAGAGACAAGTATCTAACTAACAACGTTAGACGATTACGTAAATTCAAACGCTTGTTTATGTTTATAATATATTTGCAATCTGCACGATTATAGGTATATGTAAGATTGTGTTGCCCGCGACAACTTGTATATAAGAGTGATCTGTAATTATTATTTAAAATGATAATAAATATTCATTGGCATATATGGATATACCTACGTATGTAGTTTATACGTAGATATATGACACGTATAATTACGATTCTTGTCGTATTATAAATTTTAATCAATCACGTATATCAGGGTGGTGAAAAAAAAAAACGTCTATTCAAGATTGTAGAGGTGTGAGATTTTGCGACAAATATACTTATTGCGTTCTGATTATACCGCAATCAGTTACCAAGACCAGGGAGTTGTATAAATCTTACGATCAAGATCAGTTCTTACTATTTCTCAAAGGCTCGAGATATTCGAGGGGTTGTGCGAAAACCGGATGCGCAGGTGAAGTCTCTCAAAAAGTTTGAAACTCTAAAGGGAAGTGGGAAAGGGAGGAGGGCAGGGGGGGGGGGGGGGGGGGGATTTCCCTGGATTTACATATCTATGGTTTCACTCGGCAAAATATACTCTGCAGCGAGGGATCGTCGGTATAACTAATTTCTAGACATATTCCTGACTCATATGTGAGAGAGAGAGAAAAATTAGAAGAAATAAATAGCTTCCTTGGAATAACCGAAGGAAAGAGGAAAAAATTATTGTACCTACCTACGTGGATATATAAATTCTTCAAGAAATTTGCATGCATCACACGTTTAATGCTACGGTGTATGACATTTGATCAATGCCTGAGAAGGATATTAATATTTTCCTGCAATAAACGACGTTTTCCTGAAAAATTTATATAGTATATATATATACATGCTGAAACTACGCGTTATCTAATATGTCAGATCGTCAGTTGTACAACGCATGACCTTTATCTTTTTATAAACTGTTGAATAAAAGGTGCGCAAATTACTTCCGGTTGATAGTCCATATCGTTACGGTATGGGAAACTTGGTAATGTACCTCGCAGTAAGGTAAGGTTAAAGGTAGTCCTACAGGATAAACCGATGGACCTATGCAAACACGATTGAAGAGAAATATTTGCACGGGATAACTAAGAAACTCATTATCAAGTTCTTCGCGTACTGCAGAGTCGAGGGTCATATATCCCGTGGGACGGTTATCCTGAGGGAGTGTAGGGGAATGGGAATAGGAATGGGAAATGGAAGTGGAAGGGGAGTAGGCAGGTAGACAATCCCCGTTATACCTACACTTTGGCTAGGCTAGGCTAGGCTAGGCTAGGCTTGGCTAAAGAAAGAAGAGATTGATTTGAAATGCATAAATTACATTGGGACTCGCCTTGATGTGCCAAGGACGTATATGCGCCAGAGGCGAAGAAGAGTATTGATGATTGTAGGCACAAGGGAGGGTCTATAATAATTAATCTTCGCCCGTGGATATAGAGACGCACACACACACACATATCCTATGCATAAAAACCTGAGGAAGAACCAACAAAAGTTCCCATCTGCCTTCGAAATCCAAATAGAATAGGCAGCTATATACAAGCCATGACTCTGTTTACAGAACGGAGATTGCCAACGTGTTACTCCCAGCGTTCATGAATGTCATTAACTTTTTATCCATACATATAAACTATATGTATACAACTATATACATCTCGCCCTATATCTCGCTCTTTACCGATCATCAGTTCCGGAAGACCCGCGTTCTTTGCGAAACTTCATACACAACCCGAAATGATCCGGTACGCAGCTTCCCACCCTCGAGGTTTAAGGGAAAATTGTACTTTCTTAAGCCCTTCTCGTCGCAAAGGATTGACTAGTTGAAGAGCATTCCAACACCGATGAGCAGTCTTCGTTTCGAAACTCCGTATATTGTCTTCGCCTAATTTCACGTTTTTTACAATTAATGATTTAAACAGGAGGCGAAGTTGCGCCGAGGAGGATTCCGGTGGCGCAGAAGAGGTCCAGGGTCAAGATCAGAGTTTCGGCACCGGGGGAGCAGGGAGTCGTGAGGAGGAGGAAGATCTCCAGGGTGGAGAGGAGTCGCAGTCTCTACAAACCGGGGACGGCGAATCCGCTGATACTGACGTACACAAGAGGGTCGCGGCGGTGCAGGTGCCCGTTCAGGCAATGGAGGGCGACTGGAGGGTGATCTGCGCATCCGAGCATCCCCTGACCGCGGCGACCGCTGCCATGCTGAACCTCCAGCACCAGGTTGCGTCCGGTCAGATCGAGAATCCCGGAATCGCTTACGTCAACGAGTACTACAGACTCCAGGATAAGGCGCCCGACGAGAAGCTGAGGAAAATCGAGAACCCTGGTATCGCATATGTGAACGAGTACTACAAACTCCAGGACAAAATACCAGACGATAAACGAAAGATTGAAAGTATCGCCTATGTAAACGAATACTATAAACTACAGGACAAAACACCGGAAGAAAAACTAGCCCCTACCCAGGAGCTGTGGTCCACGTAAGTTTTATATTATAGTTGATGCGATAAAATTGGTAAAGTCGAGTCTGTATATGTGGCAAAGTCTTCCGAGCCATTTCTCCCGTTTACAAACTGTAGTTATTCTGATCCTCGCGCACCCCTATAACTCGGAAGGCTTCTTATTTTGGGCCTAGCGCGACCCAAGGGAGATATAGGCCCAACCCTTGTAGGTCGGATACCCACTTTTGATTTATATCTTTCGCTTAGCATATTTTGTAATTTACTGTTGAGAACCGTCAACGTACATACCATACCTTATAGGCATATAACGTTCTGACACCAGGAGCGCGTTACTCTTCGTTCTATACCCACAATAATACCCGTATGGTAGTTCTCTCTCGCCGTAACACTATCTACATAAAATCTATAAGATAAGATCTCGGTAATTTGTCGCGCATAATGCCGTAGAAGATCTTTTCCGTGTCGAGCATCGGTGCGTGAACGTTACCATAATCCAATTTCGAGGTCATGACCCAGGACGCGTCGTGATGCTCCTGAAGGAGGTGATTCCAGGATAATATTATACAGTAGTACGCGATATCAAGCAGCTGGTATAAACTTTGTTAAATTTCACGTACCCATAGCCGTGGAAGAAAGTCGCGCAACCGGTGTCGTTTTTTCCCGCGTCACTTTGAACCGCGATAACACTTAGCGAGGCCAGTAAGGTCACTCGGGGTTACCGCGGGGATTAAATGTTGAGGTCGCAAATTGAAGCCAACGCGTTTCAGCTGGCGACACAAGTTTCGTTTTATGGCGGTCACCAACACTTCGGAACTTATTATACGTATAAATCTCGGAATTGCCTTCCACTGCGTACCTTGTACCGCATATGATGGAATCTACATATTTCATACTCAGTGGCCACTAGATCTTATCGAATGGCATGGTTCTACTCAGAACCTGATGACGACGTTAAATTAGGATGGCTACAAAAGTTCTGAGATTCTGATTATACAGTACAATATAGTTTATCAGTTTGAATTTCGAATGCTCAAGTTTGACTGGGAATTGAGAGCCTTCAAGTGCTGCTTGATTTCCGTTGGTCAGGATCAACGTTTTTCCAATTATTTCGATGAGGTGAGACTGTGAAATATCCGAAGTATGTATGTTCTGGGTAATAGCGGTTTTATTATCGCGAATGAATCGCGTTGAGGAATAAATCCTTACCACCCTGTAGACAGTGTTTTGTTTGACGGTGGTAGGCAGGTAGCGGTCAGGTCGTCTCGTTGTTTCCTGGTTATCGCTATAGCAGGATCTACGGTTAGGTAAAAGAGCACGAGACGTTAACTGCCTACTCTCGTGGCCTCTGACCTCCTCGCGTTATGCCGGTGCCGTATCACGTCGTAAGCAGCTCAAGCCTGCGACGAGCACGTATGCACCACACGTAGTTATACCGCGGCTCAGGTAGGTAGGTAGGTAGGTAAGTACAAGACAAGACGAGACGGGACGGTCTGGTTTTCTTCAAATTTACGATTATAATAATAACGAGACCGTCCTCGTCACCGAGCCTCGCCTCATGGCTGACGATGACCCGTCCGTAGGAAGAAGAAACCACCGAAGGGGTCAGACCTCGAGCTCGTAACGCTATGCCTTAACGCTGAACGTCGCGGTCGTAGGATATACACGTATATATATATATATATATACATATGTGTGTATATACCCCGCGCACATTTTACAAACTGATATGACAGTCAACGGAAGAAGCACGTGCTACACAGGTGCTTAGCTTTACCGGCACGAAAATAACCGAGTTAAAGAAGAAGAAAAAAATTAAATAAAATGAAATAAAGAAAAAATAATAAAAGGAAGTTCAAAAATAATAAAAGAAATGGCCCGAGCCACTTCGCCGGACCAGTATTTCGAGTTTTACAAGCTTATACTTTTAAGGATAGCGCGTGCGCTTCGGCTATGTCGCCCGTGCAGCGCATGTATACATACATAATGTACACATCCATGTATTTAATATGGTAACAGCAGTGCTTCAACGTATATACACTACAGGTATGTACCTGCAATTTCCGGTTTGAGAAATCCCGATTCCGGTTGTGCGAACGGGTCGCGAGTCCAGTCACAATGTACCGCAAGCCCTAACTGGAAAGTCTTGACCTTTACGACGCGAAGATATGACCTTCGCGTTTCGCGCCTCTCGCCTTCCTATTTACCCGCCGCTCGCTGATTAACGTTTAAGAGAACAAAAATAAAATAAAAAAATAAAAAAATTGGCAATCGTCGTCGACAATCGCATGAAAGTTTCAAGTTCGCAAAATAATAAAATGGTATGACGTTAGGGGATTAGCATCGCATTAAAAGATTTACCAAAAAACTTATAGCTCCCTTTCGAGGGATCAATTTCATTTAAGCCGAATTCATGGGGCAACACGTAAGGTCCTTTTTACAGCCCCAAAAATTTCTGTAGCTTCCTGTTGCTATTTCTACGGTGCCTATCTTACTGTCGCCCCGCATTTCTACCTGCACAACGACCTCGACATAAGACTCTCTTATGGGGTACCTACACATATCCAGACAGACAGACAGACAGACAGACAGAGAGACGAGAGAAGCGCTTACCGACATACGTAAAGGGATAGATCGGGTATCACAAGTGAAAAAAGGTCCCATTGTACGGGACCATCTGACCGTAGGTAGCACTGCGCTAGGGACTGGGTTGTAGCGTGTATAAAACCCCCACTATACTTGGTTGAGAAAAGAGTGCACGGGTATATATGTATATGTATATATATATGATGTGTAAAAAGGCTAGAGCAGAGAATGAGAATTGTAAAGAATAGAAAAGAATTGGATATCCAGCTAGAGAGAGAGTATACCCAGTGGAAGCGCGCTCTTCCCGTAGTAGTCTTATACGGTAAGAGGGTCTACGTTTTATAGACGCTTTATCATGCTAAATATAACACGTTAACTACATCGAGTACCACGCGGATCACAAATATATACAGGGCTTCTCTTACTTTCAACCCCCGAAATAATATCGAAGAGCCGTAGCTGCGATGACGTACCAAATTCGTCTCGCTTATTTAGCCGAACCTTTTTTTCACGAACCTTTTCAACGTCATCACCCGTATATCTATGAATATCATTAAACGGTATAAGATCCAACGATCTCTGTGTCAAACTATATAAGTTTCTTTATTTTTTAAATCCCGAAGGAGTGTGATGGGCCAGAAGCTCCTGGTCCAAGAACCGCAGGGATCTGGATCGTCGAATCGTATGGAATCTGGACCCGAGTCAGCCGGCAGTGGAGAACTCCATCATTTCCTTCACCAGTATAACCAGTCGCACAGTCCCGGAGTACAGAGTCTTTCAAGCGGTCTACCGCTGAGTCCACAATCCCTGCAACGTCACGAGGCAACGTCCGGTGGTGTTTCCGGGGTGAAACGCGAACCCGAAGACCTTAGTTCTTCGAGAGGACAACAGGCCAACAAACGCCACAAGGGACAAGAGAGTCCAACTCCTCCCGACGATCACGGAACCATGTATCACCACCATCAGCATCAGCACCAGCTACAAGTTCAGCAGTATGGTAGTCCATACGATCCCTATTCATCATGCAGTCCCAGACTACAGTCTGCCGCCTACACATCGTCTTCTGGTGGGACAGGACTCCAGCAGGAAGGTACCGCAGTTTACGTCACTGGCGATACTCTCCCGCCTCTACCCTCATCGGGATCGTCATCCTTACCGACAACCACCGCCTCTTATACACGATATGAAGTTGTGCCAAGCTCCTACGCCGTCACACATGCCATTAGGTCATCCTCGAGCAGCAGCAAAGCCCTGACCGTCGATCTACCAAGTCCGGATTCTGGGATCGGAGCAGATGCCGTAACACCACGACAGGATCATCATCCTCCACCCACGGCTCTGCATCAGGTCAGTTTACATAATTTTTAGCTCTTGTTTTATCAAGAAATATATTGTACATTCGTTAACGATTATTATTGCGAATTAGCATAGGTACGAAAAAGAGATATATAATATGATGGTCTGGTTACGTAGCTCGTAAAGTATTAATAGAGATGCAATCCTTTAATAAACGTCGTTGAATTGTCGCAAAGTGCGTGTATGCGGTTCGGTTTACGAGACCGCATAACCGCTTCCAGCATCCCTCGGAGGCATCGGTTGTCGACACTGGTGGTTCAATTTATTATTTACGAGCCACGCAAACAGCAGCAGCAGCAGCAGCAGGAGCAACGTCGTTTGTTTTCTTCTATATCCGACTACTACTATACTATACTCGTGTAATCATTTACTCTGTGTATTATAGTTGCCATCTAACTAGTAGCTTCTTCTTTTTCTTTTTCTTCATCTTCTTTTTCTTTAAGTTTATTTTCTAACTGAGCAGAGACTAACCGAATAGTTATTCGCTCCATGGGAGACAAGAAACGCAATAATCGTTATATTAACAACCGTCTGATGATTAAATAAATACCGATATACATTATCTTCGTACTATGCCAATGCTAATACGGCTAGAAAACATTCTCGTAATTTTTATTGCGATGACGTGGCGGTATTGCATTGCATTGTCTCTTTAACAGTTTTGAACAATTATTCTATTATATAGGTATAGAGTTTAATAATTTTCATATAACATTTATCTGTTATCGTATACAGTCCTCCTTCGACTACACGGATTTGTGTCTTGGTGGTCCAGCCGCTGGAGCAGCAGTGGTACTCGAAAGTGGAGCAGTGGTCCATCACCAGCCCCTTCAACTTCAGCTACAACAGGGCCATGGCCAGGTACAAGTTCAACGCGGTGGTAATTCCGGTCTTGTAACATCGGGAGCAAGTAATCAAAACGCAAATCAAAATCCACCGAGATCAAGACCCTGGCATGACTTTGGAAGACAAAATGACGCCGACAAGATCCAAATACCAAAGATGTAAGTCGGCAATAACGAAATATTAGAAAAATAGGAATCGGGGTGTTATTTTTCTTCGTGTACTCATTTCAAAACTCTTTAATGTCGATTGCGCAGGTACTAATGCAGATATTTGAGGGCATTAACCCGCGGTTGTATGGTTATCGCTTGTTGCGCTCCCATTAAATATTAAATACGAAAGTGTTCCATTTATATACACAGCAATCGCTGACACAAAGTTAACGCAACTAGGTAGGTAGGTAGGTAGGTAGGTAGGTAGGTAGGTTGTTTGTGGAGTTGTTATAGGGTATATCGCGAAGCAACGTTATTAAATGTTTGCGGCAACCTAGACGCGCGATAAGCTAAGTAGAAGCGGTGGTATATGTACGGTTTATACGCTTCTTTACACGCTTTTACTCGGCGAAAAGATATCGACTTCCTTTGGATAACGCGGGCTAACACCGCCTCGACTTTCTGTTTCTCGTACTATCTTTCCACTGTCTACTGTTATCCTTTTCCTTTTCCATTTCCTTTTCCTTTTCCGTACTTCTTGAATCGATTACAATCATCGGGTTGATTATAAACTTGATAGAACCTTCAAACGCGTGACAAAGTGGTTTCAAATTACCCCGCGGTATCTTAGCTGGATCGCGAGTCTTTGATAAACTGTATCTTTCTACTTTCACAAATTTATAGGCCGTACATATGTTCGATTAAACATAAACGTTCCCCCTGTGTATAGTAGAGGTATCTCTGCACAAGTAATAAGTCTCAAACGTCAAGGCGCGGTCAATTCATCATTGTTATTGTCCAGCCCCCTTGTGTTCGACAAGTATCAATTCACATCCTATATACATATACAACAATTTGATAAATAAATCTATAGCTAATATATTAAAATAAAAGAATTTTTGATTTTTAGTCACGTACGATGTATGTGTGTATATACATATATTTTGAAATCTTTTCATCCGACTTTCATATTCGTTAACACGCAGTAGTAGGTATTCCCTGGCATCGTATACCTACCTACCTAACTAAATCCCTTATTATATATGGATCTGTGATGTAAGTAAAAGCTTTGAGTTTGATCGATTATCCTTTTGTATCATGTTCAGCTACTCGTCGTACGGTTTCAAATATCACCTGGAGGCACCGATCAGTACTTCCCAACGTCGTGAGGACGACAGGATCACGTACATCAACAAGGGTCAGTTTTACGGCATCGCATTGGACTACATACCGGATCCTGACAAACCGTTGCTAAAGTCTGGCCAGACGGTTAAGGTACGTGCACTTTTCGTCTTCGCAAATCCAAAAAGAAAAAAAGAAATAAAAAAAAAAGAAAAGGACAAGGCATAGGTGAAACGTATAAAGTTTAGGATAAGGGAGTTGAAACGTTCGAATAAATAACTAAAGACATTTTTATAAGCGGCTAAAAGTCGATTTGAATTAATAAACACATTGAATCGAGTCCCTGGTGTGAGGCCAGTTATAACATACGTTGACGTAGCGTTTTTTTCTTTCATTTTTTTTATTAATATATTGTATATATTAGAAGAAAGTCAATCGTTTCAGCCGTATAGGTATAAATAGGCATATACATATATATGTATACTATGAATAGTCTCTAAATTATCGAAAAATATACTCGGGCCGAGATCAGAACCGTTGGAAATAGATTCCATCATAAGAACTGTTATATACGGATAAAACGTCTTGGTGACACGCACGGCGCTGTGTAGAAGAATACTTCCAATTCCTCTAATCAACTTAATTTCTATGTACGAATATATAAACTCATACACCCATATGTGTATATATATATATATATATATAAGTCAGACTTGCGGACCGCTATGAGACGGCTATTATATCTGCGTGTATAATATAGGTATCTACAAGATTTGCTACATCTCAACGCATAACTCGTTGGGCCAGCAATAAGACGTAGATCGTAAAGCTCCTTGGTGTAGAAATACTAAGGCTTATGAATGTGTGCATACGCAGGTATAGACAGCAGACAGGCATAACGCGTGTCCGTTCGCCCATTCACCCGAATCACGAAAAATTACTTCTAACCTCTCGCAGTCTATATACCATACTACACCCATGTCCATGTGCATGTGCATGTACGTAGGTATAACATGCATTCGTCTTACCCCCCTCGTATGTAACCATGTCTACCTCCTCGCGTGCGGATCGTACATTAGGAACTGTATCACTATATTATCCTACAAATGCATAGATATATACTTATATCTATAGGTATGTCTCGGGCGTGACCAATGACTTTGTTGGCACTATCGTAGGTACCTACACCTACTCGAACCGGGTACATTTCATTATCGGCAGATCTCAGAGTCTAGTTCGTCTGCAGGACCTTTTTCCAACTCTGCTATTATGCTCATCGAACATTCAATCATCTCGATATCATAGAAACACTCTTTCAGTTCAATGATGATTTGATACAAAAATTGGTATCGTTTACTATATCTATTGAATTGCACTGCATGGATCACAATCGACTCCTTCTCTTTCTCCAATCATATCTGAAGATTGCTACTGAAACACGATGCAATGATCAATATACCTGTATGAAAATACTCGGTATAAATTCTAGACGCAATGTATCTGTATACATATATATGTATGATTACCTCAGCATATGTATATCATTGCATATAGGTACATTCAGAGTTAGCCATCTCTGCGAAGCTGGACGTAATGATCTCTTTTGTATTTAGCTCGGTGTACATGTTACGATATACCTACATACATATAGGAGGCGCATCTACGCTCTGTATAGGTACAATGCAGTGTAGTGTAATGGAATATAATATAACGTGATATACCCGTCGCGGTAGAGCATAAAACACGCAATATGCACACATGTATGTATATATATATATATATTTATGGTAGAATATGAGCGAGGTAGATGTGATGAAACTTGAGGTGTTTCCTTACCTCTCGTCGTCACTTATATACATTGCCCTACGTGCAGTCTCATGTCTATACAGGATTTTTCAAAATATCCAAATTTATAATATTTAATAATATACCGCGAATATTTGGCGCGTTAATTAATTTATCGACCATTAAAAGATTTCTTAAATAATTCACTGGCCGTAAAATTGATCGGTCAGCGAAACCGGCGCGGCGACCTTTCAGAGCGTAGAAAGCAAATATTTCCTAAATAAGATTCGGAATAAGATTCCATATGAAATGGGTCACGGCTCTGACGTAGAATATCTCGCAACGTGAGCTACCGAAATACTAGATTCGCACACATGTGTACCATACGGAAATCCATATTAAAAATAAATAATATCTTCATAAATTTTTATTGTTACTTTCAGAGTGTTGTGATGCTCATGTTCCGAGAGGAGAAAAGTCCCGAGGATGAAATAAAGGCGTGGCAGTTTTGGCACGGCAGGCAGCACTCTGTAAAACAGCGCATACTCGATGCTGGTAAGTCTCTTTGCTCGTTGAATCTATTTGCACAGACTGCACACGCACTCGAAGCCGAGACAAGCTCTGGTCTTAGGTACTTCTCATTATGTACCCACTTCATTCCTTCAATCACTTCGTAAAAGATTGCCACTCTTCATACTTAGTAAACTTCTGAATATGATTCTCATACGATTTTTCATTATCTCTTCGGCCTTCTGGCTTCTGGGTCAGTACAAGCAATGTAAGTCTGAGTGGACACCTCAGCATTACAATAAAAAAAAACAAAAAAAAGAACAAAGGATCTAAAATCTCTAAGTAAGAATTCTATGGTATATAATGTATGTGCATTAGAGAGTGAACATTCTTGTAATTTTTGTACAAGCTCTCGGGACCCAGAGACCACTGCTTAACAGGTGGGTAAAACCGTTCTTAAACTCAAGTAGACGAGCCGAATTCGAACATTGAACCATAAACTCTTCATATAAGACGTTTTTAGTGATAAATATAACGACAGTTACATTATGAATCCTAATGTACTTGAAATTTTTTATAGACACAAAGAACAGCGTTGGCTTGGTAGGATGTATCGAGGAGGTAGCACACAACGCTATCGCCGTTTACTGGAACCCTGTTGAATCCTCTGCCAAGGTAATTAAGGTTTCTTACATTTGATCTCAGTTTAGATCTCAGGGAGACATGATTAACAGTTTTTTTTTTCAACTTTTCGTAGATAAACGTAGCAGTACAGTGTCTAAGCACAGACTTCTCAAGCCAAAAAGGCGTAAAGGGCCTACCTCTTCATATCCAGGTTGATACATACGAGGAGCCACCTCCCCATACCCACACTCATACACCACCCTCACATCGGGGATACTGCCAGATAAAAGTATTTTGCGATAAGGTGAGTTGAACGGGTACAAATTGTACGAGATCAAAACTTATCAGTTTTATCCTGATGAACTTGGACTAGTATTTTACATTGGTAACATGAAACATTGTTCATCTCTCGCAGGGAGCAGAGAGAAAAACGAGGGACGAAGAACGGAGAGCAGCGAAAAGGAAGATGACTGCAACCGGAAGGAAGAAGCTAGACGAACTCTACCACTCGGTAACGGAACGGAGCGAGTTCTACTCGATGGTTGATCTGCACAAACCACCAGTTCTCTTCTCACCGCCTGCCGAACACACCATTGACAAGGTAAACGTCACAGTACATTTTCCTTTCTTTTTTTCTTCTCTCCTGACCCAACCTGGTCTCGATCTTGACCGCTAAAACTCGTCTTCATCATTTCAGTTTTCCACAATGGAACTCTCCGGTTTCTACGGAGGTGGTGGCGGCGGTACAACGGGCGGCGACACGGACACCTCATCTCTAAGTAACGGTGAAGGTGGTGGAATTAAAGCGGGGGCAAGCAGCCCTTACCCGACCTGTGGAAGGCCGAGTTTACCAGCGCTTAAGTTCCACAATCACTTTCCACCGGACAACCTCTCATCTCTCCATGACAAAAAGGACTCCTTGCTGATGCAAGTCCAGGAACTTCAAGGCTCCGTACTTCAGGGTGTTCAACAGTCTGGACTAAGCCCTGGCGTAGCTGTGGGGAACAGGCTTCATCTTCAACAGCAACATCTACGCGGCTCTGACTCCGAGGAACGCGTCATGCTCTACGTCCGTCAGGAGTCTGAAGACGTTTATACACCACTTCACGTCGCACCACCGTCCGTTCAAGGACTCCTAAATGCTGTAAGAACCCTCCCACCCTTAAGTCCTTGTATTGCGATAACGTCGCAGAACCACTTTTACTAACAGTTTTTAACCGTTAACCCACTTCTCTAATTATTGCTGTTGCTGCTGCTGCTGATGCTGTTGCTGTTGTTGCTGTTGATGTTGATGTTGATGTGTTGGTGTTTGTTGCTGTGTTTTTATGACGTATTGTACTTATCAGTGGGATCATCGTTTACTTATCTATCAGACGATTGTCGTATCGATAGATCTTACCAGTGTTCAATATTCAGCACGTCACGTCACACATGTCTAGATGCATTACTCATATATACTGCAGGGTGGTTTATGTTTATGAAAGTGGTTCTTTTCATGCTTATGATTTGCCATCGGTCTGAAAGCTACATTTAAGCAAGTTTACACTCAAAGAAATGAGTGTGCATAGGTATGATATCCTAATGGGATCAGTGACACAAAGGCAAAATTCCAAACGATGTGATGTTTGAAGAATTCATTAATCGCGAACCTAATGAAACGGAGGAATAATAACGATGAAATAATAATGTAAAAAGGAATCTAAATATTAATCAAATCTCTGTCATTATTGCATATTTCGCATTAAACTGCACTGTCTATCTACAAACTACGCGCCCAATGACCATGGAGCGGTTTTAATTGTCGAGGCACAAATGACCACCGTACTACTGATCAACCCGTACACGGAAAGTGATATAATTAATGTAAATTCGAAGATCTTACTAGTTCAATAAAAATTTGACAAATATTTCTTACACGCATTATTATTCAGTCCACCGTTTCATTGGGTTAAATTTTGTCTGGTTTTTATTAATAATAATAATAATAATAATAATAATAATATAACTTCAACACTATAGATGGCCAGAGTATATATGGTGGTGTAATACCATGTCTTTCTCTTCGAAGTGGCATAAAACCATGCTGAGTATTGTATAAAGTTCTGAAAGGTGTTTTTTTTTTTTAATTTTATTATTTATTTTTATGAATTCGCTTTTCTGATCATACTGTATGCAATACCCTATGTCCCGTACTCAACCCCAAGCAATAATAAAACTGAAACCATGATGTAAATACCATAGCATAGTCGGTGTGAAAGTGGGGAAAACACTCACAGGCATTCGCACATCTTTCCATACTCGCTAATTATAATATTAATATTAAATATAATTTTGCATGCACCTTGCCAAAGCCTCGGGTACGTAACCTGCCAACATTTGATTGTAACATTTTCACGAGATCAAGACGATAAACAAACGTGACGTCATACAGCGATATCAGTCTTAAAATTCGGCAATAGATCCGGGCGACTGACTCGTGAGGGTAAATTAATAACGTATGGGGAATGAATCGTTAGCTTCTCAAATTTCTCGTTTTTTTTTTTCTTTCGAGTTCGTATCTTCAAGAAAAAAGTGGAAGGTTATCAAAAAAAGAATTTCATTCTCATATATATCTTTCGTTTTTTCTCGTCTCTTTCGTTCTGTCTTTCTTTTCTCGGCTCTTTAATTTCGCACATTAAATTAGTCTTCTTTAACCGTGCATATAGATATATATACTACTCGTAGATATGTCTGTGCACGATGCATTTTATGGATGATGTATCACGATGACTTATTGAATTTTATTTAAAAAGAAACAAAAACGAAAAAAAAAAATAAAATACAAAGAATACAAAAATACAAAAAAAAAAAAGAAAGATGAAACCACTGTCAAAATTCTAATATTCTACTTTTTTCTATTTTACAGATTGAGTCAAAGTACAAAATTGCATCCTCGAGTATTAATAACCTCTATCGCAAAAACACAAAGGGGTAAGTTTAGTAGAGTGTCATCTTTACTTGCATGCTCGACTACAACATTTGCATCATTGCACGTACGCACGAACGCACGCACGCACGCACGCACGCACTTTTTCTCAATCAAATGACTAATTCCGTTTCGCATATCACACTCAGTTCCCGACGTTTTACCCTCCCGCCTTTCCAAAATTATTGGCTTAAAGTATTTATCGTTGGTTTTGGCATTGGTTGCAGTTTTTTTAGGGTCACGTTTGTGGTTACGGTTACGGTTGCGCGGTTACTCTGGCCATATTCTTTTGCTTGTATATTATCGTTCGTTTGGTCAGTATCAATTGCACGCACAATATTTCACACTGCATGAATATCGTATTACACACGCATATGAAAACGCATTTTTTTTTTTTCTACACTCCCACGATGTACACTCTGCAGCTCAATCAGTATCCGCTTATTTCCCCCCGCAATTAGTAACCCTGTACTTACACCAATCTGTACGTTACGAATTCAATTCTCAATTCGTTTCTACGTATTTTCTCTTTCGCCTAGGTATATGTCTCAAGGATATGAAGTCGCGCAAGCAGCCATCATCGAAACGATAACAGATTTACAAACTATTCAAACGAACTCATTTTCTACAAATTTCAGATTGGCTCACCACAGTATTCAATTCCTTTTTACTTTATTTCAGTGGATTGACTTATCTGTCGTTTCTTCATTCGCTATGATTTTCATTATTTTCAATATCTTTTCTTAAAGAAGTAAACAAAAAAATAATAAAAAAATATAACTATCCGTTCATCCAAGATAAGGATTTCAATTTTCGATCTAATCTTCGAACAAAAAAACTGGTCTTAGCTCGATCCTTGATGGCTGCAGCGCACGACCCTTCTTCTCCACCTTCGTCTTCCATAATTTCTGCGTCTGTCCATCTCACAACGTATTTTATTTCGATTTGAGTAAAAAAATGAAAAAAAAAATAATAATAATTATCAGACTACACGCGTCTATCGATGAAAGTTTGTGATTTATGGTTTTCTGAATATGTACTATATAGACAGACATGCTGCCCTATTGAAGGGATGTGTTATTGATAAAGCCTCGAAGCGATACCTATCTAATCTTTCGCTCTTTTTTTTTTTTTTTAACTTTTTCCAGAATTACGGCGAAAATTGATGACGACATGGTACGATACTACGTCGACGAAGACCTCTTCTTATTGGAGGTAAGCCACACGCCGGTGACGAATTCATCCGATCCAAACTCCGAGCATGACCCATCATCGCCTGGCGACGTTCGTAACGGTGCTGGCGGTGGCTACGACGTGACCTTAATCGAGCTTTCTTCATCTGCCGAACCACCCCCGGTACCAGTATCAGTATCTGGACCACTTTCGCCCCATCCTCACTCTCATCAGCACCAACACGGTCATCCACACGACAACAACAACACGTGAAGACCGATCGTCTAACAGATCGTCAGGGATGAAGAAAAAACAAAGAGAGAGAGAGAGAGAGAGAGAGGGTTCGGGTTCGGGTTTGGGGGACGATCCCGTTTATTCCCTGGCACGACACGAGGTACACAATAAAATTGGTACTTAAAAATACGATAGGAGTATGAAAAAAGAGAGAAAAAAAAAAAAAATTAATTAGTTTAGAATATAATATACGTGTCTTTTATTTTCATTTTTTTTTTCCCACACTCTCTCTCTCTATCTCTCTCGCTTTCTCTTTTATTGAGAGATTAAGACACGGTCGAGATTTCTGAACGAATAATAATAATTGACCATTATCGAAATAGAGATTTCGCACCGTTCCTTAATACATATAACAATGTAAATAGTTATATTATATATATTATTATTAATTATTATATACAGCTATGACCCGAGTGGGTATTTTAGCCTCGATATTAAAGGAAGAAGCCTGCAGGGGATAAGGGTTAAAGTTATATATGCGCTTTATGCGTATTCTATGAATATAATAATTGTCGAATAAAGTCAGAGTCATTGATCAAAATAAGGCACTATGGAAAACAAAAAAAAGAAAAAGGAAAACAAAAAAAGGAAACTTATTCTATATCTTATCATACCTATTTACATAATATACCGTAATAATATTAAACGCACATTTCTATTAGCCCTAAATATTATCAGCTGGTGTCTGTATACATGTGTTTATTTTATAATTATCGTAAAGTACAGACAGGCTTCACACACTTATCGATGTCCTTTTATCAGCCTTCAGCACACGCTCAAGCTCTGGGAGACAGAAAAACGGGGGGGAAAAAAAAAAAAAGAAAACAAAAAAATGAAATCAATTTTGTAAAAAAAATTAATAATAATAAATAAGTAAAAAAGAAGAATGACTGCGTATGTAACGTGATGCAAACACCAGCGCGTTATTAACGGATGAATCACTCTTTCATTACACCTGTATAGGTATACGTAGGTATTATATGTCTACCAGTATACCAGTATACGTATACATAGGTATATTATACTATATACTACGTATTTACACGGTTAAAGTATAATTTTTATTTACCATACGCATATTTTATATACTTTAAACTATATACTATAGTTGTTAAACTCAGATCAATCGTCTACTGATTTTATTATAAAACTACTATAACTGGCATCAATCGCCATAAAGCATGATTTATAATCGTTTATAATCAAAAGTTTCTATATACGAGCATGATATGATATGATATGATGTGTATGTATGCATGTATGTATGTATGCATGTATGTATGAATGTATGAATACGTATGTATGCGAGTGTGTATAATCAGCAAGGTACTAACGCTTGGAGGGATACGTAAAACATATTATACCATAATAGACTTAATACGATATAATTAACGATCAAAATCGTCCAAAATTCTGTGATCATATCTATCTCTATAGCTATACCTATATAAATATAGAATAATAAACCTGACAGAAAGTGAATATAATAAACGAATCGTTTTATTGTAATTTGAATGAAATTTTTTTATAAAAGAAAAAAAAAAAAATAATTAAAACAAATTTCGAAAAATATCTTCATAACGAACATAAATAGTTGGGTTGTCAGAAAGACTGAACTGATTATATTACTTTGAGAGAAAAACAAATTCAAAAAACGAATACATAAATAGATATAGAAACAAATTTTTTTTTTTTTTTAATTTTTTTCTATATATATTTGTATGTGTCTGCGTATCCTGTGAGCCGTAGTATGTGTATGTGGGACCCCAACGCCCTTTGTAAGTATATCTCCGTGATTTTGGTGCAAAATGAGTAAAGAACGAGTTACGTAGCTGGTTTATTGTTTTTATTTCTATTTTTTTTTTTCTGTAATATATATTATATATATATATATATATAAGGTATACATATATATACTATATTATTTTATTATCTGGTTCCCTGTGCGTGTCGTCATCACCGGGTTCCTTCAGGTTGTCAATTTATCGGATTATAAAATGATCGGATTACCGCGCAGAGATTCGTGCAGGACCAGTGTTAGTAATATGTATAGAGTTATATATATAATAGCGGCGGGGCATATGATGTTCGTTGTTAAAAACTGATCATGATAATGCGAAAAGTCATGTGAGAAGAAAAATTAAGAAATTCTAATTTTTTTGTTTGTTTTTTTTTTCATTTTTTAATTGTTTTTCCTGTTTTTTTTTTGTCGGGATAGTTGGTTACTGGTTATTGGTTAATTATATTATGCGGTATACAATATATACACCGCTACAGCAGGCTTCAAGCCTGCTCGATTTTGTCTTGTTATTACGAAACCCGCGTAAATTTATAATTTTCTGTTATTTAGATATAAATATTAGAATAGAAATAGGTTGTATCAATTTAGACAGGCATAATATAGATAGATTGGACGACGTTATTATTATCATCATTATTATTATTATTATTATTATTATTATTATTATTATTATTATACGTTAAACCATCGTTTATATTTTGTCATTCAAACGATTATATATCACATATTATATAATATGTTAATCGAACGTACACATCGTACCCACACATGAAAGCAACGATCAAAATACGCTTGTAAAATGAATGTTATATTATTGCTACTATTATTTTGTTATATTATACATTAAATATAGATATTATTATATGATATCATATAGGTATATAGTATATTATCATTATATATTATTATCACTATATAATAATGCTATTATATACGACTATATTATTATTATTATTATTATTATTATGATTATTGCTATCACATATCCGTATAGTACATAGGTATATATGTAGGTATATTATAATAATTGGTTCATAGTATATATTTATACATATAGTTGAATGTATATGTATAAATCAATTATTGAAGATTATCAACATTGGACCATGACATATAATAATATAAGTTGATCAATTTATAAAGATTGAATTTATAGGGATAGTTTTTATTTTTATTTTTTTATTTTTTACCCTCGTCACGCATATATATGCGCACTTTACACCATGCAGCCAGCCGTAGTAACTTGCCATAAGGTTTAAAAAAAAAAACAACTTTTAATATATATACATATATTGCATTTTCCACCTATGATAACTATATAAGTTAATATTAATCGTTATACCCCCTTCAACCCCTCTAATGAAAATATAATAAAGCCAAAATTTTCTTGCCTGGGTATATAAGTATATAAGGTATGTGTGTAAAATAAAGTAGCTATTATATACAGTGATGACGAGGGAAAAAATATATACTATGTGAACACGAGATAAATGAAAAGCAACGCGGTATAACGCGAGTTTAAGCTTCGTTGTAGAAAGCGACGTTTAAGGGCGACTTGTTTTTATTTTATAATTATTTCTATAAAAGAATACCATATAGCAGGTATAAACACACATATATATATATATAGTATATAGTATATAGTATATATACATAGGTATATAAGCGAGGATAGTGCGAGTCGTTAGGGGAATAATTATTCCGAAATGATAATTGCGGCATGCGGTTTAAACCCGCATTCAGCAACGAGTTTTGCGAATGATTTGAATTGATTTGAATTGAATTTAATTGATATTGAATTGATATTTGTCGCGCGACATCTTGCCATCGTGAGATTGTGCCAGAGGTGATATTATATATTATTATCATTTTTAATATAACAATAAAATATTATATTAGTACGTTTTATATAAAAAAAAAAAAAAAAAAAAACAGAATTTACCATAATTATTATTGTTATTATGACACTTGTTATGTTACAGGCCTATCTGATCCTATATATTATATATAGTATATATATAGTATATATATATATATATATACCTTAGTGTACTCATTTTTATTCACATTATGATTCCGAGAGGAAAAATTTAATTAACACAATTCATATGAGAAAACAGACAGAAAAAAAAATAATAATAATAATATACGAATACGTCGCATTCAATTTCGACGCTCGTTATTCAAGGTGAAAAAAAATTAACGAATTGAAACGATGTAATCATATATATATATATATATATATATATATATATTATCGATCATGTAATATAAGTTTTGTCGATTTCTCGGCCGGGGATCCCCTGTTCATACCGTATCGTAAACTTCATTCGTTTCTTCGCGAAAATAAACGCGAATATATACTATATGGGATATTCCATATACCAACTCAACGAGCCATCTGACCGACCTTTTTTTTTCATTTGGCTGGTTTTTTGTTTTTTTTCATATATCTATCGAGTACCCATTGGAAAGAGTATTTTTGAATTTTTACCCGTGCAAGGCTCGTTGAGATGGTATGTAATACGCCATATATTGTTCATTATAAATATCGAAACAGTGAATTGAACGAACAATTCGCACGGGGAATCCCCGCGACCTAGGTCTAACACGATATACCAGGCATAGGGCCGGTCTGATTATCATTGCCTACTATAGATACCTACCTATCTTCTTGCGTCACGGATTTTTACCGAAATAATGAATTAATTACAAACCTATGCGTGTATGTGTGTGTGCGTGTGTGTATGTGTGAACACGCAGCTGTTGACTGCATTTAATATACTACCATCATATACAAGCTCTCATATAGTACAGGTGTCAAGGATATTATTCAAATTTGAAAAGCATGGAATTGCAGACTTTAATACATTAATACGATTAGTAAGAGAATTATTATCATCATCATCATCATACCGTAATAAATCGGGATTATTATACCTATGCGTATAAAGACTTTCAATATCGATCACTATTAACATTTATATACTATTATTTTATTTTTTCATCGTGACCCACAATTATACTATACGAATACTTCGCTACCCGGAACTCATTCAATATATATATGAATATTTTGATACGTTATTAAAAATGACGTGAAAAAAAAAAAATGAAAAAAAATCAATTTAAATACTAGCAGATATTTTCCTTAGCTTTAAGAATACTGCGAAAACTCTCAGGGGGTTGTCACACGTCCTTTGAGTAGTTATCACGATAATTCACATATACGTACTAAATTTTCTTTTTTCTCTCTTATAATGTTTTAGTTCATTATATTATATAATTTTTTTTTATTTTAATTTTTACTCTATTGTTAATCTTATTATGATTATTATTATTATTATTATTATTATTATTATTAGTATGATTATTAATATTAATATTATTATTATTATTATTATTTACTTTAAGATACGAATGAAGGTATAATTGAATATTAATAGTCGATTAGTTGAATGCGTGGGTGTTGTTTGCATTTTTGTTAAACAAATGCAATTTCAGCTACGATTCAAAGAGAGTTGGGGAGTGTGGCAGGGGTTGGGGAAGGGGGGGGGGGGGGGGGGCAACCGATTCAAAGATGATGTCACAAATATATAATTATTAGGTAATGTTTAAGGGGAGAGCGAAGAATGTTATATTATCATGATTATTATATTGTTGATTGGTTTGTTTCTATGCAAATAAGTACCTGAAATATAATCGCTTTATCGATAAGTAAGCAAGGATAGGTAGGCACAATGTTAATAGGTATTAAGTGATATCGATTATGTAATATACATGAAATCAACAAAAAAAAAAAAAAAAAGAGAACAAAAAATAGAACAAAATTTCTATACAATAATATTATGTATACCTATACTTTAAAAATTTGAAATAACGTACAACAGTTTTTAAAAAACACACCTCGTTATTCAATTTTCTAATTTTCTAATTTTCTTTTGTTTCATTATTCTATTAATGCCGAATCATTATAGCTGTAGGTATAAAAGTAGATATTTTTTTTTTTATTTATCCGAATAATTCATCGAGTAAAGAGAAAAAAAAAAATTTCTTTAAAACTTAGGTAAGTATAATATTGAGTTTCTATAAAAAAAAAAATTCTAAATTCTAAACCAATAGTTTTTTTTTCTTTTTTTTTTTTCTTAAGAAAATGTACAAACTCGGTTACTGTTAATTGCGCCCGTTTCACAGTGTCCCGCAATACGGTGAGCCGATATGGATGTCTATAAATAGGAGGCAGAGCAACCGCTACTATAGTTTATACGCCCCATCAGGACGATGGTACGGCTTAACAAGTATCTTATAAATTTTCTAGTGACAGATCCGGCAGGATAATATACCAATGAAGAGATATTATCTTGACTGCTAATGCACCAAGCATGATCGGTTCCAATAAGAATAAAACTAACGGAGGCAATAAACTGATAAAGCATCTATAGAGGTTCTGGCTTGTTAAAGTGCTCGGGAGATAAAAGCCTGGTTCGCTCAACCAATTTGTCATCTCAGTAAAAGGATCAACGGATATGGAAATTAATTGTGTTGACAATGGATGTTGACTTAAGAATAGTTAATCTAGCAAAAGGATTATTGGATTTATACTGAGAATTGGAACAGGATATTCGGTCGAATCAAAACTTAGCGCGCGGTTATCCCATCGCTCGTTCATATAACAGCTTATGAATATTATTCAAATTACTTATAATATAGTTATACCTGTTAAGAAAATTTTTATAATGGCTCAACACCTTGGACTGCAATTTTAACAAATTGATGTATAATGTATATCATATTTATGAATATGAAATATATTCTATAAATAAAAATTACTGAACGAGTTAAAAATGACATGGTATAATAAGACGTAGATCGAATATTTATGGAATTCTTTGGGGAAAAAATAAAAAAAAAATAAAAAAAATCATAAATCAGTGATAAAATTTCACCGTTGCTGTTGATCCTATTCAATTTCTCGTATACTGCGCACATTATTGAGGTTTTATTATAGCTTCTTCTTCTTCTTATACGCGTACGTCCGATATGATGATTATCGATATTTATTTCTTTCACGTTCCTCGGAACGGGCGTGAATCAACTATGGTATACGTTGATCAAACAATTACCAATGAACGTTATAAAATAGCGTTAGTTTATCCACTTTGGTTAAAAAGCCTCTAACTTATAAGAGGCACCGCTATGATCTCTACACTTCAATTAGCCGTTTACCGGTAATGACGTATTTGTCTAAACACCATTTATTCTACTCCACGACACAAAACCTCAATTCGTTGAACTCGCTTTCCCCGAATTGGCACAAGAAAAGCAAATAAAAAAAAATCTATTCGCAGAATGAGGTAGGAATTCCGCCTAGACAAACGAGCAAGACGAGACACGATCTGCAGTCTCTACCTTCATCGATGCGGTTACATATACAATTCATATCGGATGCAGTCTGCGTACAACTCGACGCCGATTTTCCGATCGGAGTGATCGGAGTGAGTGAGTAAGTGAGTAATCGAGAGAATTCCTTAACGCAACTATATAGGACCATCGATTCTGATTGCATGTATATTGCCATGCGTGCGGAGACGAAACCACGTACGCGTCCGTATAAGCGTTGGCGAACTGGTGTGCCTCACCCAGTGGGTGTATCGGCCTTGAGGGGGCCGATGGCCCGATCATAATGTCATGTTATGTGCTTTAATGTCGGCCGTGTTTCAGAGGTTTGTAACACTTCTAAGATCAAGCCCACTCCGCAACGTCGAGTCGAAAACCGCGAGCTTTCAATTGCGAATATACAAATGCCTCGTCAAAAGAGAAGCCTGACGGGTTACGGCAATGAATACATTATTTACCATTCAATATGTTATATCCTTATCTTATATAGCGATTAAATTCGCGGCGCCAGGTCAACGGCACATCGCATCTATTAGCAATACATAAAGTAGTAACGATCGTTACTATACGTATGTTAGTGTACAAAACTGGCATCTGCGACGCAGCGAAGTCGTAACGGATTCACCCAAGTCGCGGGAAGGGGTAATGTTTATCTTCAATCATAGAATACCCATTAGATGGTTGATTTACGAGATTAATTGAGAAGGTTAATCGTAAGCTTTTTAAACAAGATTTATGAAAGGTTCTCTCTCTAAAAGCATAACGGAAATTTGAACATGTTGTTCGCGTCATATTTCTACCGTCACATGGCGCGGAGGCGTCCAATGGGCTGAAGAAATTTTAATGGATTCGCAACTTTGTCATTTTCGCTTGCTCGAGTTATCGGATGAACTCAGGTTTGAACGGGACTTTTAGATACAGCTGTTATTTTTGGCGCTGAACTACCGATCCACTATACCGATATCACGCGGGTGCCGCCTATAAGAATCGCAATGTCATGGTAGAAAAAAAATTTCATGTCGCTATTTTGTCTCCCAGGTATAGAAGTTGAAAAATATAAAAAATAGAATAAATGAAAGAAAGAAAAACATCGAGTTGATATTTTATGACGGTAGAGGGTTCAACGAACCACATCGAACCCCGAGTGGATGCGAAGGTACCACTCCCTTCAGCCGCGAGATAGACCGCGGATTCCGATTTCGGACTCATCTGCTGCATCGAGCAATTTTGGGCGCCCTCAAGTCCGGTTTGACGGGTTGCACTGTGTAGTCATTATCGACCTTCTCTTTCAAGGTTCGCGATGTTATACCTGAACGAATACCTTCACACGTTACGATCACTCGGTATCACATTCGACCTCTCCACAAACATCAGCATTATGACCTTCAAACGATGCCCCGTGGGTACAGCATAGGATCAGCACAGGTACGACCGGAAGGGTCAAGTTCAGATTTCTATGAGGACTGTACACGAACCAGAGGAAATCTTTGTCCGAGTTAAACGCAGTCGACTAACTGCTAGACACACGAGTATCTCTTATACCCTGGCGATCCAGTTTGCGCAGCTACAAAGACTAATTGGTGCACCACCGCTTAACGATCCCACGGCGTACAAGTTCATGGCCATTCCAAGGACAGCTGCCGATCGCCTCGTGTTCTTTATGCTAATAAAAAAAACGCCTCGCGTTTTAATCACGCCGCCGAAACCGCAGCCGTTTCAATGATTTATATGAACTATATACCTCTGATTTACATATACCCAGCCCAGTGATGACTCTGCCTAATCCGAAAGGATTGACGACCGATTCTCTCCGCGAGATGAAGAACCGCAACGTAGTGGATGGACGCGACAGAGGCATCGAAGTGAGGACGATGTGGGCCGGGGAGCTAGTTGCGGGCCGCGGACCGCGTCCTCCTGGGACCAAGAGGAGGGCGCACCCGTTATAAACTCGAGTGTCGACTGGTTCCTCAGCTTAGTGACGGCCTGCACCTTACCCAGGCCCTAATTCGCTTCGGGCTCGTCTGTTGTTACCGTGGTTAAGAAGAAACACGAACGTGATTTTGCACCGCTGCTTTTATCAGTAGCAATAATTGCAGCCTCGTCGTTCTCTATCATCGTGGCGAACTAGCAAACGCGACAACAAAAGTGTAGTAAGTCGACGATAATCGTAATTGAAAGATGCGGCAGGGCCGAGTGAAAACGGCACTGACAGTCGCGGGGTGTATTTTGCTCGCGGTTCTTTGTCGTGCGGAAACTGTTGCAGAGAAAGAGGCTCTTGAGGACGACTCAATCGTTGTTGAAGGTAAGTTTTCCGTCACAGAAGGGTTCACCGAACTCAATTCTTCCTGCTTATTCATGCAAGACGCATACGCACAGCTTACAGAATTTGCGATTAGCGACTTGAACGCGTGAAACTGATAATCACCAACTGTTTCATCCATCCTCATGGATATCCTTCAGTCTTCATTATTCTTTCATGACATAATATCGATATACTTATGAGTCACAGACAATAACGAATCCAACTAAACACATTACATAAATCTACCGCAGCAAGTCTGTATAGTACGATTGCCAAACTCTTATTGTATTTTTTTTTTTTTTTTCTTTCAAAGTCCTTAAAGTGAGTCAAGCTTGCAAACTGATCACGTCGGTCTTCTCAATTCCATATGAAAACTAGGGATCATTTGATAAAGTGTTTGATTTTAAAACCGGTAAACAGCAGCCTCGTTGACGGATCTGCAGGAGCGATCTGGCCGTTCACTCACTCGGAAATCCGAAGAAGCAAGTTTCCAGAATGGAGGTCCCTGTCTGACTTCACGGGGTGAAGTTGGGCGGTGTGCAACCTTCAGAGAGTGTTATCCGTACTTCAAGGTCCCTGACCTCAGCGCCTTTGAGGGATGGATCCTTGGTGTTTACGATACGTGTAGCTTCACAGATCCTGATGGCCGAATGACCTTCGGTGTTTGCTGCTCTAATCCACCACTCATACCTGGTTCACCACCGGAGACTGACGGTATCGTCTCTATCGAGGAAGCTCAGGTACAATTAACACTCATCCTCTTGCGTCTAGGTCACGGGCACATAACATTCCAACGCGCACGACTTCGTAACCCTGTACCCGGATGGACTCCGTAGTTGGGCACCGTGACCATATTATCAAATATAAAGAGAGAGTGTTTCGTCTTTATTTTCAAATGATCACTACTTTAGTGTGTGCACATATTAATGACGATGCATAATTAGCAAACTTGTATAACGTTGCTGCATGACAGTAAAGCATTAGGTATTTCTTGAATTCTGATCTTTATAACAATGCATCGCATGGTGCAGAGCAGTTCATCCTATGGTTCCCACATCGATGTTTTAAAAGCATTAACTCCCACTTTCAGGAAGTTTTTCTGGACAAGCCGCAATATCCCTCGTGGCCACCGGCGATACCCACACATGGGCCCGATAACACGATTCCACCACTTCCTACTCATCCACCGTTTCCTGGCTTCCCTGGGGTTAACCCCAAGCCACCAGCCACAACGACTAAGAGACCCACGGGTACAACCTGGCCGACGAAGAAACCAACCTGGTGGCCTACGCCCCCGGTTACAGCCACTAAACCACCCGCTACACCGCCTACCGTTACACCAGCTCCGGGTGGAGGCGGAAGTCAGGCAGTCTGCGGATCTAAGAACGGAAATCAGGACCAGGAACGTATTGTTGGTGGACATAACGCGGACGTTGGAGCATGGCCATGGATAGCTGCCCTCTTCAACAGGGGCCAACAATTCTGTGGTGGATCTCTCATAGACGATACTCACATTCTCACTGCCGCGCATTGCGTCGCACAGTAAGTCATGAGCTTTGTTAATTTTCAGAAAAATGTACCGCAACTAAATCCATATAACTAGTTAATCAAGTCTAATGATTTATTTACAATTGAGCCCCCGGATCATAAAAGGGATCGCGCGGCCGAAAACACATAGAAGTATTGTCACTTCTGAACATACGCCGATCGGAAAAAAAAAAAAAAAAAAGTTCATGAATTAAAAAATATACACTACTTTTTGATTGACTTTTTTTTTTTCTTTTTTCCCGATCGGCATATGTTCAAAAGTGACAATACTTCTATGTGATTTCGTCCGCGCGATCCCTTTTATGATCCGGAGGCTCAATTATACTTTTATGAGCGTGGGGGCATATCAAAATCTGTTGATTTTTAGAATGAGCTCATGGGATGTCGCCGGACTTACGGTTCGTCTCGGTGACCATAATATAAAGACAAACAATGAGGTACGTCACTTGGAAAGACGTGTACGTCGCGTTGTACGACATCGAGGCTTCGACACAAGGACCCTTTACAACGACGTCGCAATCTTGACTCTCGACAAGCCCGTACCATTCACGGAACAAATTCGACCAGTTTGTCTACCGACCGGTTCCCAGTTATACAATGGGAAAACGGCTACAGTGATCGGCTGGGGTTCGTTACGGGAAAGTAAGTAGACCCATGATTTCGTCGTCAGACATACGAGAATCGGTAATTATGTCAAGTCAACGAAGAAAAAAAGCGTGTGTAGAATTATAAGTGGGGTATTCCATACCAACTCAACGAGTCTTATGACCCGACCATTCTTTATTTGGCTGTTTTTTTTTTGTATATTTTGTAGTACCTATTGAAAGGAGTATTGCTGAATGTTTTCAGATTTTTATTCTTACCCGTGAGTGTTTGGAAAATTTATTTTGGATTGCTCATAACTCCGAGAACAAAATTGATATAGACAAAAATAAAATAGGCATTTCTTCGTCTTCGAACTTTTTTTTTGTAAGGAATTATTCAAGAAATTTGAGAAAATTATTTCGATGGATTTTTTTTTTTTTTTGAATTTTGAAACACCTTCGATTTTTTTTTTTTTTAAATTCCTCGAAATTCTAGACTATATTACAAAATTTTTAAGCCATGTTCGATCGAGTTATTCTAATTTCTTCTATTTTTCAAGTATAATCAAAATTAATTTTATACGAAATTTTTTTATCTTCGGGTCGAACACGTTTGATTATTCTTTTTTATTCCATAAAATTTGAGACTGCATTAGAATAAAATTCCAAGACGAAAAAATGCCTATTTTGTTTTTGTCTATGTCGTTTTTGTTTTTAGAGATATGAGCAATCCAAAATAAATTTACTAAACAAAATAGCTGAATTAAAGACGCTCAGGTCAGAAGGCTTGTTGAGTTGGTACGGAACATATTCGCATAATTTTCGATCATTCTCCGACTATAAGTCTCACTGACCCTCGTTTTTATACGAATAAAACAGTGGGACCTCAGCCAGCAGTTCTTCAAGAAGTCTCTATCCCCGTATGGACTAACACCGAATGTAGGTCCAAGTACGGGGCAGCTGCACCCGGAGGTATCATCGAGAGTTTCTTATGTGCGGGTCGAGCCGCAATGGATTCATGTTCCGTGCGTATTCATATAATTGTCAAAATCATACTTTGCAAAAAGAAATGGGCAAAACTATCATACCGCGTTTTGATTTGAACAGGGTGACAGTGGAGGTCCTCTTATGGTCAACGACGGAAGATGGACCCAAGTTGGTATCGTTAGCTGGGGAATTGGATGCGGCAAGGGTCAGTACCCCGGAGTCTACACCAGAGTAACTCACTTCCTGGCTTGGATCAACAAAAATCTCAAGTAGAATCACAATGGTAGAAATTAATCACAGTTCGTTTGTTTCATCAAAGCTCAATAAATACTTCATACTATAATCAGCTGGCAAGTATACGGAACCGAATCATCTTTTTTTTTTCCCCCCATTTACGATTATGTATATTAAAAAGCTTGGTCGTGTTCCTTTGCATAAAAGTAGTAAACATACTAGCTTTAAGTCGGAACAAGATACTTTATTATATCATTATGCATACTCGCGTACATTAAAAAAAATAAAATTGTACATCTCAAATATTATTTACCTAGTTGAATCCCTGAGCTTCTCATTACTTTATATGTAAGCCACAGCAAACACGGTCGCCTTTCTATGTGTCACAGTTGCTTACGTTAAGATGCTGTAGTATATTCCGAGCTGGAAATCAAAATAAAGTGAGTCTTATTACACCAGATGATAAAATAAGGGGGCGAAAACCTTGTAAGAGACCGAAAACGAACCTTGGAAATAACAAGTATCGTAATTATCATCCGGCTGCGGTATGAACGGTGGTATAGCGCTTTGTGGTTGATCCCAAGGAAATTCACTGAAAAGATTCATCGATCGTACTTCGGGCGCAGTAGGTCTAGCCGCCGGATCAAGGGTGAGGAGAGAATCGACGGCCTCCATCGCCGCAGTAGATAAAGCTTCAGAATCCGTTGGCCACGGGACATCTCGAGCCAAAATATTAGCGAACACCGCCTGCGGTGTCTCGTCGTTAAAAGGTGGAACTCCCGTGCAAAATTCAAAAAGACAAACGCCCAAAGCCCACCAATCAACAGCGGAGCTGTGTCCCTGTCTCAGTAATAATTCCGGTGCTAAATAATCCGGCGTACCAAGAATCCGATCATCGGAACGAGACAGCGATTTTCCTCCTCTCCGCACAGACTTTGGCGTTCTATATGGCGTGTGGCTTCCAGCTGAGGTTCCTGGCGTTTTTATCGGTGATATACCTGGCTGGTCATCGTCCGTCCCTAGCCTCATGTCGGGTGCAGACCTGGATGTGGATTGCGGCAATTCAAACCTAGTTGCCTTGACCAGAATTGGCTTGTCACTTTCGCTTGCTTGCCGCTGATCCTCTGGCCGTCGATTATGATGAGCATGACGGTCGTGATTGTGATGATGATGACTGTCATCATCATCGTTATTTTCCTCGCCACGATTCCTTCTTTGCTTCATCGACGACACCGGAGTACTAAAGGCTACACCGCCTCCGCCGCTTCCACCCTCTTCGCCATTAGCTGCTTTCACATGGGCTATAACAGGATGTGGAGGAGTGTTGCAGGAGAAAGAAGACCCCCGATTCTTTCTCTTGGGTGTCGAGTCGCCATCCAATCCCATCAGATGAATTTCCCTGGTTAAACCAGTCGCTACGGCACCCGTATTCCTCTTGCGCTTAGTTCCTCGGGTAAAAGAAACACCGCTGCTGCTCAAGGGGCTCGTGTGATCAAGCCTTCGGTTTGGCCAGTCTGCCTCGAGTGTAGAATCATCCTCTTCGGTCTCTCCCTTGCTACTGTCTACTCGAACGATAGAAATCGAGGCTTCGCAGGTATGAAAGCTGCTGCCAGTACTGTTTTCGTCACCCTCATCTCTCCTCTTGCCGTTAAAGCTTTCCGTCGTATCATTTCCATCGACAAATCGCAGATCCTCAGCGGATTGGAATGGAGTGACACCCGAGACCCGGGAGTAATCGGCTGAAGCTGTTGTAGAAGATGCAAAGGACGCACCGGACAATCCCGTTGTTTTCCTAGAGCTTTGACGTAGGATGGAGAGGAGATTCGTAGCAGGATTACTTCTTTGGCTAGAGTCTGAGAGATTTATCTCTAGGGTAGATTTCTGTCCAGATCCAAAAGACAAATGGGATGTCAAGGACAGGAGTTGGCCAGGAGTTCTGGCCAGAAGACTCGGCGTGCAATTGACCAGGTCAGATATCTCAAGGTCTCTTTGCATCGCGGGTATCCTGCTGAGACCAAAGTCTGTGAGTTTGACGTGTCCCTCGCGAGACAGCAGCATATTGTCCGGCTTTAAGTCTCGGTGAACTATGCCATGGGAATGTAGGTATTCAAGGGCGAGGCAAACTTCGGCTGTGTAAAAGGCTGCCATTGATTCTTCCATGTAACCACAGTTTCCCAACAAGCTTTTGAGATCACCACCGACCATGTATTCCATGACCAGATAAACACTGCTTATCGATTGTAGGGAATAAAATAACTGAACGCAGTAAGGGCTGCGCGTTATAGCCAAGGCATTTCTTTCTATGACCACCTGCGAAGCCATATTCTTGTTTATCATCTCTATTTTCTTCATTACTTTTATCGCATACATTTGCTCAGGGTTAGTCTTTTTGTAGCCAAGAAAAACCTTGCCAAATGCACCTCTACTGATTGGTTTAACTATTTTAAAATCTTGGATCTCTGGGACCTGAAATAAAGGTTGGAAATATTATGATCCGATGACTAAGACTCGTCGACTGTTTTCGAAAAACTTTAGAAAAGATAGGACACGGATTTGCCTCACCTTGGCAGTACGATTGACGAGCTTTCCGATGGTGTTAAAAATTGAATTATCTATTTGCTTAAGGTCCGATATAGGCGTACAACCGCCAATCGGGTTTTCGGAGTCTTCGAGGATCCCGGGGCCCGCTGTCACGTCGGTCTCAATTTCTCCGCTGGACGGTTGATCCGACATCTCCGTCGTAGTGTCTGCCATTTATTTATTTATTTATATATTTATTTATTATCTATTTATCAATTCATTTATTCAAACGGCGCCGAGGATATGATCGATATGATACGTCTAAACGTTTTTTCACTTGCGGAAACTTTGTAGTGTATGTATAATTTATCATTTCTATGGAAAGTCAAGATCCATATGTTACTATTAAATCATGGAGTAATTGTGACTAAAAACACATCAAACTAGCTAATATATGTATTATTCGCAACTTGTTGATGATACATGAGGAATCGCAGGTGACACCGGCGATTAGTGAAAAACACACAGCACATTCAAAAAATATAAGCATAGACTTAGAATCAACATACTAGATGAACAAGTGCTAGCAGTGTGACGATGACCAAATTATACCGATGGCCGCTGCAACGTACCAAATTCTATCTAAGCTTGTTTCTGTATAGTCTACATAGTCTATGCGACGAATGAAGAAGTGGTTATGGCGTCTTGGTTATGTTAAAGTTGTAAATAGTTTCACAGGTTATGAAAAAATGAATCCAATACTGTCTCGCCACGGGCTTCGTACTTGACGAAATTTAAATACAGAATGTAACCTTTTTAACGATAAACAAAAGGTCGACGAAATTGTCACAAATTATCGTATAGGTTAGGGTGTGGTTATCACTTGATCAAGATGAGCACCACGCAACAATTATCATGTTACGCTTTGGCGGCTACTATAAGATTGCTATTAATATGTTCCGAATATCAAAAAATCATTGCTGACAGAGTCGAAGTATCAACAGCGTTAAATTCATGGAAAAAAGGTAATAAGGGTTCTACATTTTTTATAAAAAAATATGTAACCTAACCTAACCTCTATATTACTTTCTATCTCACAAGTCACCGAAGGGGTCTATCTTCGTGAGGCTGGGATTGATCCATACGCGGGAGATCTCTTTCATGAAAGTCCAATAGGCCTCATCATCTTTAGTTTCATGCAAAAGTATCTGGCATCATGTGTGATAAGCGGTATATTTATCATCACAGATCTAGCCACCGCTTGGATCCTAGGTGTCACTGCTTATCGCTACACAACTGAGCTGGTAAATTTATTTTCTTATGTCATATTGAATTCTTAGCTGAATGAATATGAATTGAGCTCAACTGATAACTGACTAATCGATTTCAGATAACCAAAGAAGAAAAGGAGATGCAAGAACGGGAAAAGGAGTCCAATGACAAAGAAATATCAGATTCGTCTAAAAAAAGGAGCTCCACAGTTACCACTTCGGTTCTTCTCGTCCCCTCGGCTTACCTATTAAACCCATATGTAGTTTTCAACTGTGTAGGATTGACTACGACAGTTTTTACCAATTTCTTACTATCCGCCGCTCTCTACTCTATGATAAACAAGTCGAGAATATGGAGCTGTTTAACTATAGCTTTGTTAACTCTGCAAGGACTCTATCCCGTCACTCTTATGGTGCCTGCGACCATTTACTTGGTGCGAAGCGCTGATGGAAGAAGCAAAAATATCCCTTACGGAAATATCGGTAAAACTATCGCAACTTTCTGCGGGATTTTAGCCGTGTTGTACTGCGTGTCTTACAGAGTGACAGGAAGCTGGTCATTCTTGGAAAGTACCATTGGCTTCATTCTAACTGTACCAGATCTACGACCAAACATTGGTCTCTACTGGTACTTCTTTACCGAAATGTTTGAGCACTTTAGATGGCTGTTTGTAGCTTCTTTTCAAATAAATGTAGGCCTTCTGTACGTCGCTCCCTTGGCGCTCAGATTTCGCCGAGATCCGATGCTACTAGCTTTTTCTTATCTCGCTATAGCCGCGATTTTCAAATCTTATCCTTGCCTGGGAGAAGTAGGATTTTACATGGCTCTTCTACCGATGTGGAAGCATTTGTTTCCCCGTAAGTCAGACTTCGATTTTCTTTGCTATCCGCGTCAGTTTTCGGATCTACTAAAATTCTCGAAATTCATTTTACTTTTCAGATATGCAGCAAGGATTCATCGTTGGATGCTTCCTCCTTTCCTGCACAGTATTTGCCCCGACGGTTTGGCATCTATGGATTTACTCCCGATCAGCGAATGCTAATTTTTATTTCGGAGTCACGCTCGCCTTTGCAATTGCTCAAATATTTTTGGTTACCGACGTCCTGTTTGCTAGCGTAAAACGAGAATTTTCCCTAAGGCATGGTTTGTCCAGAGAAATCCACGGAAATACGGCTAAACTTTTATTAGAGTGAAACTGGACGAAAAGTAGATACATACATATGTGTACATTCCTGTATGAGATTGCAATAATATTCAAAGGTCAGAAATTACAAAGCAATCAACAGTACTGAATCTTCGAACATTCGTTCGAGAATAGAATATAGATTTAAAAATAAGGAATTACAGTGGACATGTTCTCTACCATCCAGTTAATTTGTTCATATTTTGTGAGCATTGAACGTGCTCCATAGTTCAGACCTTAATTTATTTAAAATAAAAAAGCCCGGCTGTACGGGTATAAAACGACGTTATGTCTTGACTTATGATCTTTTTTTTTTTACCGACAATTGCAATCCGTCCTTCTTTACCGATAATAAACGAAACAACGCTAATTCATTGGACTTGACCAGTCTTTTTTTTTTTTTTAATTATTGGGGCCTCATTACGCGGTTCAATTTCAAAATTCGATGTCTGATGACCAAAGACTGCTGATGGAATGACGGAAATAAATGTTTTTTCAAATTTGACTACATGATCTAGTATCTCTGAATAACGAATTCTAATTTCCTTTCATCCATCTCTCTATTAAAATACAGACTAATCGTTAATACAGATATTCCGGAGTGCGTTTGTAAGAATTATGTCTCTACCCATACTGTTTACAGATATAGAGCAGCTTCTTCGAATCACTTTCTCCGGACGCGTGGGTCTACGCACTTGCGATTGCTGCACGCTCGTTTGGTTACATATTCTTGTGCTATTACATGTATACATAGGTATATGATATATCATGCTTCGACTTTTTCATTTGATAATCGGAAAATGATGAAAAAACAATAAAATAATTTCGCGGTAGGACGCGATGCCGTCCATTTATTTTTTTTCGCTTGTTACATCTCTTGGTGGCATATTTCCTAATTTGTAATTAGTGATATCTCCATGTCTCGTTTTAGTACTTCCGCTCGTTTAATTAATTGCTGACATATCAGAATTTCAAACACACCTACATAAATAACAAGGTACAACACAATGACGGATCGTATTTTTGCGCGATGCAGCAGCAGATATTTGATTACGCAAATCAACTGTATAGCTACACCTAAGTATGTCGAAGTAGCTATGCAGCTAGCATACTTTATAGTTAATTAGATTGTATCACTGGGAATATGAACTAAACAGATGATCTTGTTTTCGTTATTATAATGATACTGAGTGTTCTTATTTTCATTATTATTGAAATAAGAATTCGATTCATAAAAAAAAAAAAAAAAAAACATCTCGAAGAATGCTTCTATGCCGCTTAAAAGAAAGGACCACGTATTAGAACTGTTTTTGTTGAAAGACACGAAAGAGAAAATTAGTTGGAATAAGAAATTCGATAATCAAAAAAGGGCAGAACTGTATTAGACGCGTCATACCATGCTCTTGTAACAGGCTGCGGTTAGACGTGACTTTTATTATATTCTCAACTAGACGCATGCTGGTTAAAAATGATACAATTTCCGCAAGAGAACTACGTGGTCTCCAAAAAATAATTAAAAAGAGAAAATCAGGTAAAAGGTTCCGTCTTCGATGCAGTAGAAGAACGGTTGACCACTCCGGTCCTACCTCCTTCCTAACGTTCACCCGGACGTCATCGGTCTCTCCGTACTTACTGGAGTCATGCCACCTTTTCGTAATATAAAAGGAGAACCTCGCGGAGCAATCGCACTCAGGTGCCCCAACTTTGACCAGAATCAGTGCAGAGCGCTATTAACTCCCGTGTTCTAAACCAGTATAATTTTTATTTTTTTTTCAATTTTCTTTTGTGTCCTCGCAATCGAAATTTCTTCGAGAAAGTAAAAGAAGTGTAATTTTGAAAACGCTGATATACTACAGCTTATTAACACGATGAAGGTGTGCGTGATTTTTTTAACTCTACTAGCCCTAGTCTTCGCTGATAAATACTCCAGCAAATACGATGACGTAGATGTTGAAAAAATTCTCGGTAACGACCGCGTTCTTACTAATTACATACGATGCCTGATGGAGGAAGGATCTTGCACCGCGGAAGGGCGGGAGTTGAAAAGTAAGTTGAATTTAATATTTCATCATCTTATAATCATATAGACAATATAATCAACTGTTTGAGTATTACGAACGCATTATCTTGTGTTGGTTTTAATCCTTTGTCAAAATAGTAGCTAAACCGTTCCGCATAAATAGATAAATTATATTCGATTTGCAATACGCAGTACAGAGCCAATATAATTGATCATGTCTTTGACTATCGAAGAACGCCGGAACGCAACTGATATTGCAACAGAGTTCAACACACTCTCCTCGTTGCATAAGACTGGATGCAAACTTTCACGATTGCCATTGCACTCGGCAACTATATATCTGCAGTCGAGTCATATACGCGGTGAAGGATTAATCCACAGGCTAATCCGGATTCGTATATCGTGTTATTTCGGAGAAAGCTCTACGACAAATCCGGGAAGAGATAATTCGAATTAAAAGTATCAAAATCGCGAAAATGATCATTTTATACAATATTTTCGCCAAATAATTTGTCTAGTATACATCAAAATCTGAATCCTATTTCGAAATTTCATCATTTGTGGGCCGTGCCTTAACGGACGGACAAGGCTTATATGCTTCACCGGATGTTTACGAATCTAATGTTCAGACGTGTAAAAATACGGATAATGTAACCTGGCGCATATATAGATACGCGAAACGATCAATAACCGATAATAGGTAATGCAAAAGGCATATTTAACAGGTGATCAAAACGACCACACGTCCGAATGCGTAATAAACTGCCATGACGTGTAGAAATTTTTAATTACACTCATTGCGAATTACTCGCGCCTTATTGATTACTCGATTCTACTTTTCATAACTCGTTCTATTACACCGTTTAGAGTTTGCAAATTCTTCGACGAATCCACTGCTGCGATTAAACCTACTAAAGCTGCATTGCTATCGACTTTAATTACATTAATCGAGAGTTTAAACGCTTTTTTGGTCCTCAGCCAAAGGATATTCTCGTCATTAAATCATGTTCTTCTTCCACAGAGACTTTGCCCGATGCCCTATCTTCGGAATGCAGCAAGTGCAACGAGCGTCAAAAATCGGTGGCTGAGAAGGTGATTGACCATCTGAAAGCCAAGAGATCGAGAGACTGGGAGAGACTAACTGCGAAATACGATCCTCAGGGACATTATAAGAAACGTTATGAAGCAATAGTCGCGTCAAAACAGGCTTAGATTCTCCGGACATTATAAAGTCTAAGCGTTTCGTTCGATCAAACGAAGTGATTAACTATAGATTGTGTATCAAATGTGTGATCTAACCATTTCTAACATCAAGTATTATTCTAATAAATAAGCATTTCCTGAAGAATACCTGTTATTCTGTACGAATAATTTGTACCTAAAGAACAATTAATAAGCTAGATCTTACGTGGAATTTTATTTTCCTTATTTATTACAAAACCTAAACTAAATTGGTTCGTAAAAGCGATACACGTTCCTGAAATACTGAAGATCGCCTTTTTTGGTGCTCATTGTGTCAGTCTAAAAACTGAGACTTTCAGGGATGGTTTGAACTCTGCGCAGACCTTATTTGATATCAAAGTCAGACAATTTGGTGAAGATTTTTTTATCAATGAGAAGTAGTAGATAATAGAATAGTGATTTCGTTAGGCACTCATTCCACTCGCCTCTTTTTGACCAAGGATCCAAGCTGGAACACGAAAGAGTATAACAATGAGAAACGGTGTGAAAAAGAATACAATCAAATCCTAAATCGAGATGTGGATAATAAACTATTTGATATTGAGAGTTTTGTGATCAAAGTATTATCAACTTTGGGCTTACAAGATCTGAAATAGCTGGCAAATTGCTAGTTTGATCAGTGACCGGATTCTCGGGTTCACGAACTTCCTTAGGAGGGTTAGACTTCTTCATATTCCTATGCTGCGGAAATGTGGGCATCAATTTTGGGTCACAAGCTGTAAGGATGAAACGTGAACGATTATTGTAGCTACAAGAGGTAATTCAGTTTTTTTCACAGTTATCATTGATCTAGTTTGTATACTAACGTAAAGGAGCTTCTTTGAAGTAGCTGCTCTGTAAACACTCTTCAGCAGTGGCTCTTTTCTTGGGATCATACATGAATAAGAAGTTCAAAAGTCTCAGTCCGGCAGCACTGAGCCATGGAAATCTCTGTTTTAAATTATTGTACGGTTGCTGCTTCAAAGTAAAGTTCTGTAAAGCTGGCAGAGAATTGAATTCAGGCCATATTGCTTCGCTAGGAGTTCCTAATAGATCAACAATCAGTTCTAGCTGAGCTATTTCGGATCTTCCAGGCAGCAGGGGTCTGTGACCAAGCAGTTCACCTGGAATAAACACAACAAACCAGCTTTCATCGGTGATATGCTTAAATAATCAAACAGTGATTCATTAGAAGAACATAGGAGTGTATATAATCTACCTAAGATACATCCAGCTGCCCACATGTCTACCGAAGTTGTCTGAGTCTTGGCTTGAAGCAGTAATTCAGGTGCTCTGTACCACAATGTAACGACTCTGGGAGTCATTGGGTTTAGTGGAAGCCCGAACCACCTTGCTAAGCCAAAATCAGCAATTTTGACACAGCCCTTATCAGTCATTAGTAAATTTGAAACTTTTAAGTCTCTATGAACGACGAAATTGTGATGTAGATATCGTAGGCCTTTCAGAACCTGGAGTACAATGCATTTTACTTGACTCTCTGAGAACGGGGCTTGCATGTTGTCCAATAAACTGGCCAAATCTTGCTCACAGTATTCCATAGCCAGAAATATACTCTCCAAACTTTTTCCAACCACAACTTCTTTCAGGTGAACTATATTCTCATGCCTACATGATAAAAGTACGCTGATTTCTCTCAACCCGCTTACTGGCAGCCCATCTTTTTCATGTTCCATTCTGACCTTTTTTAGCGCAACAACTTTGTCAGTTTTAGTGTCTCTGGCTCTGTAGACTATCCCATAAGTTCCTTCGCCAATTCTATTAAGCTTTTCAAATTCAGACACAAATCTGCACTTTCCTAGCTACGGTGGACAAAAAGACATAATAGTATTAGAAATCAGTTGCAGGGCAAAGGATAAAATTCGCCGTTGATATTCACAGAGTATTAAAAAAAATCGTACGATGTCTTGCTCAGGAATCTCCATAGGTTTTCCAGTTAAAAACGAGGTGAGCACACCTCTCCGAGTTATTGGCGCAGACGGGTCTGGCCCAGCTTCAGAGGTGGCTTTTTTATCAGAGTCATTGTTATCCACTGACTTTTTACCCATACTTTCCTCTGAAATTAGATAAACTACGATTTTCAATCCACAACCAATTGGTGTCTGGAAAACATCGCATACACACGCCCAAGCATACCCATGCTAACTCTGATTCGTGTTATTCAGATACACATTTCTCCTTTTCATATATGACTTGAACTTTTGAATATGAATTGGAACATGGGATTCTTGGGATTCAAGTCATTGACAGACATAATGAAATTTAAAAAAAACCAAAAAATATCAATATAAATCATATACGTAATATAATACATTCTAAGGAACCATTTGTTATAGGCAAGTTTTGTACTGAAAATTGATCAGTGTTCTTAACGGCATTAAGATATGTAACTCGAATTACACTTATCTGCATTTTTCAAATACTTCTGAAGCATTGATTTGCGTTTAACAATTGATTCCTGTACATTCGTTGGTTCATAACTTGCACCGTGCAGTACATAATAGTGTTTATAATTGTAAAATATAACCTCTTTTGCCGGTATCGGGCGTGCAAGCTTCATCACTTAGAAAATTACCTTTCGTCATATCGGTTGTTTATTTCCAGGATAACCGTGGTCAGTTGTATATCGGTATACCTTCCGTATTCACACTCCGTTTATATTAGTTATTTATTCGATTTATTTAATCCCACATTAGCTGTATTATCCTCCTTGTTGTATTTATTCTTCTTTCTCTCTTTTAGTTTTTCTTTTCTCAATTCATCAAAAGATACATTGGCGAAATGACGTCACTAACAACACTCGGCACTAACCGCGAGTAGCAAATAGCCACGAAGCTAACTAAATCCACCAGAGTTCACTACCGTCGAGTATCTCCCGATTGGTTACTCAACTCAATCAAACATGGCGATCTAACGTGACTTTGTGTGTATATACATATACAGATAGTCTACGTGGAGTGTATAATACGTGCATGAATCCGATAGTTGTATTCAGTTATACATATACGTACGGGTTGATTGTGGGTGGGGTAGTACGCTCTGTGTATCTAAATAAATAAAGTATTTCGATGATATTATAAGTTGCAGCGAACGATAATAGTCACATATATCCCGTCACGTTTTAAAAGCTTATCAGTTCGAGTATACATACGTGTCTCTGGGTAACAAACGTGTCAAATTGTTTATTTATTTCCACTCCGCCGATGCGGAGAAATAGAATTATTCACTAATCCACTAATATAAATAAGATACTTTAGTCTCTCTATAAATAATTGACGGTGATAGTGAAAAATAAAAATTGACGTCTCGTTAAAAATGGAAGGAGTCGTTAGGCTAATCGTAAAGGCACCGAATCAGCAGATCGAAGATCAAATTATAAAATGCGAAATAGGGTGGACTATCGGACTGCTCAAGGCTCATCTCGCCGAAGTTTATCCCAGTAAACCAGTAAGTTAAATTCCGCAATACGAACACATTATTACCCTATATGAGTATAATAATATATTCACTATCAATATTCTTGCCAACATGTTACGATAATTGTAAATAGATATTAATAATCAAATATTTTCACTGTTCTGTGATCATTTGTGAAAGTCCCTTTCATTACAACGACTTTGGAGAAAGTCATATCTGTTTTATTTTTCTTTAAATTTTTTTTGCCAAGCTTAACAAACTAACGTTGAATCCCATATCAATGATACCCGCAAAATGGCAAATTTTATTGAAATAATAAATACCAATCAATCTCTTATCTCAAAGACGTAAGAATTTGCACTACATACTCAACTGATACCGTACATCGTCTGCTGATTTTGACCTGCATATCTATTTACTTTTTTATCAGACCTCATATCTTTTCATTTTCAACTTAGAGAACAAATATCGTTCTCTCAAATTACAGACACAACAAGAAATTTTTAAATCGCTATAAGCATCTATAAGATTTCTTGATCATTTACCAACAGAAAACTTCCGACCAAAAGCTCATTTACTCAGGTCAGTTACTGAGCGATTCAGTTATTCTAAGGGATGTGTTACACCACTACGGAAACGGGGATCAAATCGATCAGTCCTATACAGTACATCTAGTCTGTGCTCCAACAATGCCATCTTACACTGAAAAGGGTCACAATGCTGGTACAAACGGCCAAGAACAAGGCGCACCGGTTACGAGGCCTGAACCTATTGCTGAACCGGTCAGAGTCGACAGACTCCAAAATGAAAGTACGGAAAACGATGAGATTGATAATCCGGAATCGTCGCCTGCCCAGTTATATTCAGCTCAGAGATATTACAACCAATTGAACAGCCAGCAGATGGCATGGATGCAGCAGGCTTATACCCATTATCTAACACAGTATATGCAGCTGTGAGTAACAGTAAAGCAGATTTTGTTATCCGTTGTATTTCAGTTGCTGTTTATCTTTATTGTTTTCATTTGAATATGTCCGTAATCTTTGAGTTTAAAAAATGATCAAAGTACCTTGTGAAGAAAGTCATCTGATATAAGTAAAAAAGGATCGGAATTATGACTATTGCTTGTTTCAGCATGGCTGCTCAAGGCATTCAACTACAGAGCAGCATACCATACATACAACCGTTAAATGCTAATGCAAACGAACCAACGAGCAATAATAATCGTGATGATCAACAGCGAGTAGCAGCGCAAGGTTTGGGGGCTGGAGTTGATCCCGCGGAAGCAAACAATGCTAATAACAACGCTGTTGCACCCGATGACAGAGCGGACGGCGGAATGGGACTAAACCGCGATTGGCTAGACTTTTTTTACATGCTTTCCAGAGTTATAGTCTTGTTTAGTATCGTCTACTTCTACTCATCTCCACTTAGGTTTCTTATCGTAACATTCTTGGGATTTGCTGTCTACTTGTAAGTATTATGTGTGAGAAATGTAGAAAACAGGCTACTTGCTCCTCTAAAAAATCTTCTTTAACGATATGCAATTTATGAATCTCTAAGGTACCAGGGTGGCTTCTTTCGGGTGCAGCCAATACTCCTAGTGGACAATAACAACGGGCGTGTAGACAACAATAATCAGATTCTACAAAACGAAGCTGTTGGAGCGCAGGCCTTACCGCCCCAGCAACCGCCGCCGGCTCCTCAAACAGACACACAAGTTAATCCAAATGAAGAAAACGAGGCCCAGAGACCTGGAGCTTTAGCATTTGCCTGGACATTCTTCAGTTCCTTTTTTGCCTCTCTAATACCTGATCAACCGAACGTTGTTTAACTTAATGCAATATCTTTCCGTATTATTAAATTGTAAATTGATATTACTCTTTAAAAGCGAATTAAAACTGTGCGTTGACGCAAGAGAAATCATCTCGTTAAAACGTTGTCCGTAAGCAGCTGCCTTGACAACTTTTTAGTAAAGTATTGTTACTTGATAAAGTGAATGGAGAAGACAGACCTGTGGTTGCCAAAATACCGAGGCAGCCAATCAGCGATGAAAATTTATTACTATACAATAAGAAAGCTAATTCAAACGACTTATAAAGTTTGTATAAAACTGACGGTGGTATGTGAATCTACTGTGTCTTTAAAAGAACATTTGATCGATTCAACCCATTATGTCGAACGCAATATTCAGATAGAGGTGTTGCTGCTGTATATGCTGTTTATTATTAGAAAACATGTACCGAACATGTTATTTTTCGAAACGAGTCCAGAACCCCGAGATTCAATAATTGGGAATAAAAAGAACACGTGAATCGTGATGATTAGTCACTCCCTCGTAGAAATAGTCCAATCTCTAAGCGTTGTTTTCTTTTTCATTCATTTTTTTTTCGTACCTGCGAGCTTACCAGCAGCAAAGAGAAAAACAAGTTATGGCTTCACGGGCCTGAGTAATATCTGACTGTCCGTAAAATTTAACTAAGACCATAGCGAGATTATCTCAGTTTTACTGTTACTCAATAATAATCATTGTAAATGCGCTATATTACACGTATTGAAATATGTTTGAATAAGTATCATTTGGTTCCAAAGTTAGAGTTATAAAAAAGTATAGTATACATACATACATACATACATAAATTTATATATATATATATTTTTTTTCAATTCAGTAGTTATAAAGCAGCAATAGAGTATTAGAAAGAAAAAAAAAAAAACTGTAAATACATGATAATATTATAAAATCATACATAAATATATTATATATATATATATATGTAAGTATTAACGGCTTTATAATGAATGTTGGATAGCTTAAATGTATAAATTTCTAACGTAGATGATAATAACGACCGAGTGATAAGAAAAAAAAAAAAACGACGTTATAACTACTATATCGAAAAGAATTAAATTATTAATATGAATGAAAAATATCAGTCATAAATATGAAAGTTATGCAGAAATATAAAAATTGCTGCTATCATTATAATTAAACATTATAGGCAACCTTACGCTGTGTGTAATTTTGCCAAATCTGATCGAATACATATTTAACAAAAAAAGAAATGAGAACTTTTATCTATTTCTTAACTACTCCATCCATAGTCGAAAAACAAGCTTTAAGTATTAAATGAAATTAACAAGTTTACACGGTAAGAGGTGAAAATTGCTTTTTTCAAAGTTATTCGAGAAACGTGCTCTGGACTCATTCTTCAGTTAAACTAATATACTTCATATTTTAGAAGTCATGCATTACAGTTATAGGCATATTGCTATACTGTCTGTTCACTTTTCGGAATTCTATAATCAGTGCCTATAAAATTTTGATTATAAGTATTAAAAAAATTATACTTTGTTCGATTTATGTTACATGTGACCGAATTACGAGAGACAGATGTGTTATTCTAACATAATGATTATGTGCTTGAGCTGATTTCAGTAACAGCTGTTGTTATCACAGCGATATAATGATAGAAACCTATACCACAAGACGTCACAAGATAAGATCGCAACGTATATTATCTGAATTACTAATTGATTTGACTCGTTCATTTTCCCGTCAACGTTTAAACCAAAACATGAGGCGATCAAATCAGCTGACGTGAGTCGAGAAAAAAATAATAACAGAAATAACCGTGCTTTGAAAATATGAGGATTTTCTTATTTCGTTGTTGACTTTTCTTATTTAAGAATTAGCGATGTAATGAAAATAAAATGGTATTTCATTCGCATTTTTATGCTGTCTGCATATCTAGCTGTTTGAAAAAGTCCCGCGCTTGGCTCCATATACTTAGCAGGCAAATAAATTCAATTTAAGTTTTTATCGATGCAATCGTTTGGGAATTCTTTGGGAAAGTTTAGGAATATGTTTTTTCCACACAGCGTGCGCAAAGTTCGATTTTGCTTCGCGCTTCGCGTGCATAAAATTGAATTTGACGCGCGCCGTGTTATTGTATATTACTCACCTAGGGTGGGAAAGTAGGCTAACCCAAACTGCGTGTGAGATTGGTAAAAACGCAGTTTGGGATGGCCTTTTTCACTCCCGTGTGAGGTATACTATTTTTCACCACTCCCTGGCATCGGTCAGTACGACTTCCCGCTAACGCGAGGGGCCGAAAGTCGTACTTTCCGTGCAGGTGTGGTGAAAAAAAAAATGAAATTCGATACACGTGCGAAAGATGATTCTCGACTCGTGTGATTGTCACCCTCGCTTCGCTCGGGCGAAAAACTTCACACTCGTCCGAGAGTCAACACTTTCGCACTAGTATCGAAAAGTACTATTGTAGTTCAGGAAATGATGATTTCATTGTTATTTATAAAAATATATTGGACATATATAGTTAGCAGGCACGATTCACAGAAAAAAAACAACATCCCTCAATGAACTCGCAATCGTTTGGGAGACACGCCTTCAATGTTTTCAACATTTAGGAAGTTTCATTTGATTATATAAAAATCATGAAAACACTCTTCCTTCGTTGTAAAATTAATTTTATTAAAGTAGGATCTTATTGTAATACGGACCTAGTTGATTAAATAATAACTCCTATATGCCAGGAAGCAAATAAAGATACTCGACCAATTTATATTTAATATTTATTTTTTAGAATCAATTACAAACTACGAACTTTACATAACTTTGCCGATGAACACGATTGTATCAATGCTGCAGCAAAAAATTCTTCGATATATGAATAATCAATTGCTTTGTTATTTTCCACTTTCCCGTCCCTACGATTATTTATCTATTATTATTATTTTTTTTAATAAGCAAAAGTATAAACAGCGTACGGCACACGGGAATAGTAGGAAATTGGAATTAATGCATTTTCAGCTAATTCGAAATTGCAGCACAGCTCCTCGGGTCAGATGTTGTCCTTATACCAGGTGGATTTTCGAATAAAAATTTTCCTAATAATTGAATCACGCTTACTGATTCTTAGTTTGAGTTGTTCTGTTAATTGTTCGTTCGTTCGTACACATCGCTAGTTGTGATACCCCCTTTCACAGCAACTACTCCATTGTCACATAGAGTGCGCTGGTCGCGCATGAATAGTGGTGCTGCACAAATATGCGAATAAAAAAATTACTACGTTTTCTGAGAAGCGCTCGTCTATGAATGAAAAGATAGTGGTTCTACACAAATATGCGGACAAAAAAAACTACGACCCTTTCTTTATATTCTTGGAGGCGTGGCAAGTAGCTCATTGAAAAATTCCGAATAGCAGTAGAAAAACTACTAACTCTTTATTAGATTCATTGATAGAATGAAAGATAGTAGCGCGTGGAAATAATGCGAAGAAGTTGAAATGAGTTACTGATATTTTATTGCATTTATGTTTGCATTATAGGTATATCTGAACGAATAAAAATAAAGCAGTTGAAATAAATTTACAGCTACCCAAATCACTGAGAATACTGAGATGTAAGCCAGGAATCATCCATTTTTTCATTCTTTGTTATCAAAAATGTAAGATTCTTATTTGATTTATCCTAGCAAGTAGATTGAAGCGATTAATTAAATTGGTATACCTGAATGAGGTATTAACTGCCAGAAATCCGACTCCTTAAAAACGTATCAACTGCCAGAAATCCGACTCCTAAAATAAGGTATCAACTGCCAGAAATCCAGAATATTTCCTGATGGCTAGCCCATGTAGCGCCGTAACTCAATTTAATTTGAGAATCGACCAATCAGGAGGCTGCTTGAGCCAATTTAGGCTCAATTTTTGCAAAAGCAGCCTCCTGATTGGTCGATTTTCTGGCCTCATCGTAAAGCGACTAAAATTGAGGTATCAACTGCCAGAAAATCGATTTCTCAAAAAGTCTCAACTGCCAGAAATCCGACTCCTTAACCGAGTGTTTTTTATACCTTTTTTTCGAGCTGAATTCCGAGAATTCTGGCTTTTTTTCCTCAGTTCAATACGCCTGAATATAGGCAATCGGAAAACACCAAAAAGGCAACAAAAATTAACATGGACCCTGTCGTTTACACGAATGGCATGCGGGTTGCATATGGTGAGGCGGATTGATATTCATTAATATTCATTAATTAATAGTGCGATTTTCATGATTTTCGACTTATAGGCAAGGAAAGGACAAGGGAAAATGATTCAACTATCGATGATTTACAATTTCAAGAGATATTTATTCAAGAATGTGCTATAATAATCAAGAATTTACTATAATAATACATGTTTATTGCATAAACGATCTTATTATTACATGGATATCTGCAGTGTTGCGAGTCACTGATTACATTTTTATTGGAAATACCTATTCAATGACCCAATACTTTGGTAATGTGTAATTGAACTCGATTCAATTGGTAAAAGTAATTATCAAGTAAAGTAATTCAAAGTAATGATAGAGTAAGAGTAATTATAAAGTTATTTGAAGGTAAAATCACCAAAGTGATGTGTAATTGAATCAAGTCATTACCGAAGTAATGTGTAATCAGATGAAAATCCAATTACACATTACGAAAGTAACGAGCATTTAAGAAAAATTCAATTACAATTTTCACAATACTGAATATTTGATTCGAAAAATTGTAGATGTGATCATAATACATGTAATATATTACTTTACCAGTTTGAAAATAAGCTAGAACTATAATTGGGCTATAATAAAACTATTATTATACTCTAAACTAATCGTTCCGACCATAATACATACATATACGTACAAAGGTATATTTTACAGAATGCCAAGGACAATGTTAGAAGCAGATAATTTTAATAGTAGAATAATTCATTACTCTATAAATACAGTTGTTCTCTCAAAGATACTAATGAGAGTCTCTACTCTCTATTCGTTATGGACAATTTTACAAGAGAGTGAATTATACCTGACAAATATATATCGTATATGCATGTGTTATGCTCTGTTACCTGAATAGTTATTGGTAATATTTCGTACGGTAATGGGTAATCCCAACTATCCCAAATACAACGAGTTTAAACAAATAAAAAGCATCAAGACCCTCGGGTCAGTACCCGAGGGCTGGATACAATATTAATACATGCGAGAGAACATGTTGTTAATAATATATAAACACGAATTTTCATCTATTATGTAATATTACAAGTCTTTTCCTTGTACGATTATATGACCGGATAAACTGGTCAAGTATGACGAGCTTTATAAAAACGAGTTATTATATCACCGCTTATGGCTGTTATAATTAAATTGATTTGGAATAATCTGTACAGCGATTTGTAAAATGATTTGAAAGTTATTGTTGAATATTGAAACTAGTATCCGACATGTCTCGAGTAGGACGTTGATTTTAATGTTACATAGAGCGGGCAGCAGATGCTGTGATATAAAAGCTTGTGGTTGTCACTATAATCATAGAAAATATTATAATTAGGTTTTTCATTATTTATCACACATAAACTGGATTACAAAGTCTGCTGGCTGAAAATTAGTGACAACCAGCTCAGCTTGTTTTCTGTACAACGTTTCAAACGGAATCGATTCTTAGACTAGATGCGAGATTTTACCAAAACTGATTCAAAAGGTACTGTAATTACGAACCCTTTCCTTCTGCTACTTTATTAACACTCCGCCTCGGAGAGTTGTCTTGCGATTATTCCCCCGGTGCTTGGACTGCTTCACTCCCTGGTGTGGATCCCCTGTCCTGCTGAATTTTGAAGAGGTTTTGTTGAAGATAGGCAGGAACTGGTTTCCCTCGATGAACAACACCTGTGAAGATAAAAACTAGATAAACATAGGGTACATTGAATAGATTAAGTTTCAAGCAAACATTCTCAACTAAGTACCAAAGAATTTCTAATTGCGATTATATATGAATAAATTAATATTTCACAATTTTGCAAGAAAAAAAAAAAAAACAACAGGAAATAAGAAAATTGTGAATTATTCAAATATCTTGTTGCTCACGTATACTACGTCTGTGTATGGTAAAGTCAAATCAGCACTGAAACTTACCGACAGTTCACCATGTAGTGTGCACTATACACCGCACGATAGTGCTGTTGGTCGATTCATTTAAAGCTCTCACAGCCAATCAAATCATTCGGTATTCTGCCTTGCAGCGTGTCGGTACAGCCTGCTCCAGGGATCCCTGTGGTGCGCGGTCGATGTTCGACGAGCTAATCGACATAGAATTGAACCAAAATTAATGCCTCATCTTTAACTGAGATTAAGATAAAGTCAAAACCGCGTCGAACTCACGATCGGTAGAGTTGAGAGTTGAGATTACATTGGATAGATTAAGTTTATGTGTTTTTCAAGCAAACATTCTCAACTAACTACCAAAGAATTTATAATTGTGATCATACATCTGTATGAATTTTATTATAATATATATATTTCTTGTGATTGATTTTGTAAGCCTACCTGAACCATGTTTGAATGTGATATAAACCTTTAACTATTTTCAACAGAATCAAGAATGTCAATAAGCTAGTATTACTAGTGCATGCATGAATCTTTCAATTGTTATGACTGGTACTTGAGACTCTGGAGTAATTCATCACCAATATTAAATCATGTTCCACGTTTAAAAAATAAATGTGATGCCTAATTAGGCCTACAGCAATCTACCCTTGTATTTATTTTCAAACCTTCAAATTCTGATCCTCGTTATTCAAATATTTCTCTACTACGAGGCAAGCTTTGAAAATTGTCGATTATTTATTGCCGTCGTAAAATATTGATACAAATAATTCAAACTCACTCATGTCCAACGTTCCTCCGTTGATGTCAGCCTTCCCGAGGCGCAAATCTCCTCGACACGTGTAATCCATGTTCACTTAAGGATGCCGCGCGGGAGACTAAACTTTGCGCACAGCGTCCGCGGTTTATATTCGGGCGGCGCGGGTGGGGGACGCCATTGTCGTCTGTCACTTTACGCCGGTGATGCGTCGGTTAGGCAACTATAAAACTAAAAATGCACAAAAGATCCGCGGGTTGCGTATAATAAGGCGTGTGCCTTTTTCCTGCATCTGTTAAAAGATGCGAGATTAGCCCACAACTTAATCTCTTCTTGCAATGATTTATAATAAATTTTTTTCTTCGTTTCAATAATAATTGCTCTACTAATCTAATTAATCGCTTCAATCTACTTTCTAGGATAAATAAGATAAGAATTTTACATGTAAGTTGTAGCCCCATAACTTTAACTCTGTGTATTGACTGAATGTATGGGCATTCGACGATTTATATTACACGATGATGTAATATAAATCGTGAAACGTGCTAGTATTCGAGTAAATCTGGAATGTGCTCTTGTTCATTCTCAATCTGAAACGTGTTATTTTTCACGAATCAGGCGTCGATATAATGTAAAGAGATTCGAGTAGCGTTTTGTAATCATCAGTTCATGCTTTCTCACGATAGAAATTATTTTATAACGGCCCCCTTGAGGCGCTGTCTGTCATTCTACTCGCTTGACATTAATGTAGGGTGGATTGCATTATTCAGGCTCAAATTTGTCTCACATCAGGATTTAATATACGTACTGTAATTAATAATTATTAAAAATTGGGAACGAAAAGTACCATCGAAGTATAAAAAGTGGTCGATTTCTTTTTAATCATTCGTTCATATCGGCTTGTAATATAGTTAGTGAAATATGACAGAACTCTTGATTTTTAAACGATATACAACATACATCCACGTATATAATTATGTAAATATATTATTATAAGACGAGTATCTTATGAAGGAAGCTTTGTTCGTTACGATTATACGCATACCTACTTTGAGACATGCGATAATGTATGACCTAGAAAGAATTATAGCTAAATTCTAGTATATAAAGATTATATGAATATTGATAATTCTTGCATTTCTTGCGGAGCAAGGGTATACCATATATTATAACACTCCAGTAAGAACATATTACATGCTAAAAGTGTTTGCCAGTTGTTGGAGAATGTTTAATTCCCCATGGGACGGAAGTAATTATATAAAACTCCAATCGTACTAATTCGTGTGACCTACGTCACATATAGCTCAAATATCTCGCTCACAAATTAACTTATGTATGTATATATATATATATAATTTCATACAACTTACTGATGTGAGTAGAAGAAAAAAAAAAATAAAAATGAAAAGTTGAAACTTATTAAATGTATTCAAGTATTGTAATATCCTGACACTTGAGATGAGATGGCGTTTTTCAGTTAAAACGCGTTTCCTATATTATTGCAATCATTGGCTGTATTACCCTGACCTTATTGCACCGAGTTTATTCATTCATTTCTAATCAATGAAAATAATACTGAAGAAGAAGCGTCAGGTTTGCAAGTAGCGATCCATATTCAAAAAAGTCGAAAGCTCCTACAGAGAGAGAGAGAGACTCATGCACAGTGATATTACCACTATATACGGTGACTCGCTCCACTTAGTTGATTTACTGCTATTAGATATGTGTAGTACATTATCTTTCGTGTCGCGACAAGAAGTTTTCAGGAGATTTGGCACGAGTTCGATATGATTACACACTTACATGCATATGGATACTATACCAACGGCGTAGCCACGGTGGGGAAGACTGGGGCGCTTGCCCCCTCACCCCCCTGGCTCATTTAATGAAGCAAAGGGTTAAAAAAAAAAAATTTTATGCGTCGGGAAAACTGCAAATGCAAATGTTTAAATGAAACCATTTTTTAAAAAGTACTATTATATTACTTACTTTCTTTTGCCCCCCCTGGTAAAAATCCTGGCTATGCCATTGTACTATGCTTGTAGGAAACGGAGAGGAAAATAGATTATAAAAGATGGATCTATTGCGATCTCGTTTAGATTCCAGGGCCACATGAGTAACGTGCAAGCTGCAGGTGATAGTTAATAATTATATCAACGGAATTGTAATAATTAGCGTCCCGGCTCGGTTTACTAAACTGTTAGGGTAATTCTGCTATCACGCATAATATCATAATCCTACGTTTTATATAACTATGACAAAATGAAACTGAAGCTGAAAATTAGTAATTGCTGACCATTGGGCATAACTATACGTACTTATAGAATTTTTCGAAATGCAATGAACAAGTGAGTATCTTTGAATGAAGGTGAGCTTTCTATATCACGAAACGTGCTTTGGTACTTTTTGTGACTCATGATACCAATGGACATTAACACCGATTACATTTTCGAACGCTGAAATGCGAACGATTCAAGCAATGGAATAACCGTTCGGTTAGGGAGCCGGGATTGTTTGTTATCCGTTCTGCATAACCAGTTTGATCACGTGTCTCATAACCGTCGATGGTTCGATGCTATACCGTGCAGAATGAATGCATACATGGTTACGGAACGAAGACTTGGTCACATATCTGACCCATCCGTATTAGATGCAACTAACAGAACGAGGTATAAATGAGCTTGGAAACAGCTTTTTTATTTCCAGTATTTGTATACATGTCAGTTACCGGAAGGGACCGGGAAATACGATCAACGTAAATTCCCGCCTCTTTTTTTATGGCCAGTAAAATGAAATTGATCGGTGAATCCCATTCTGTATTAAAATAGATTGAAGTCTATGTCGATTTAGATTGTTTTTCGTTTCCTTCGACCTAGAATCGTCAAGAAATGAGATTGACTAATCTTTTTTAGCTGACTGCTGGTACTTACGTTAAAAAATTTCCGAAAATTTCGATAGGTCCTCGATGTAGCTGCGCATTGAATTTTCCATTCGTACAACATTATGCGAACAAGTGTTAATTACATTAACAGTATGTATATTCATTCGCAGTATATTCTTCAATGTCAACAATTAAGTCATCCTTATAAAAATTCTCATCAGCTATCAATTATTTATTCACTGTACTTGATACAGTACTTGTTACTTAATTATACCCGGACGATGTGTCGTACTTTGGATTGACTTAGATGTTAGAATGCCATCAATTTATATCTAATTTGCGTATTGGCTGTTATTGGAAAAGGCATACTGCGATATACTTCTGAATATTCAACGATTTCATCTCCACAGATTGACTCGCAATAAGCAATACAGGAAACTTCAGATATAGGTATAGCTGCCTATTCGAAGAATGCGTAATGCGTTATAATTTTTAAAAAATAAATAGACTGCATCTCCTTACATGTATAATTTTATACAGTGCCAGATCGACTAGTATAAAGCTCTGACTATATCTCGGATCAGACACGTGCATGACGTGTCTTTTAGATTATTATTCTAATCCTAAAACGGACTCGGATCATTTTCTCAAATCGTTATTCACTTTTGGCTTTCTTAAACTCAAAGAATACGCGTGGAATTAGAGTTTTTTGTAAATCTTTTCGAAAGAATCATCCACGTGGGTTGAAAATCTCCCGGATTGTGAACATGGATAAGAAACTAAAGACATTTAGACATCAAACCGTCAAAGTGATACCGATTGTGTATCTTATGCACGTATCATTTCACGTATGAATCTCACAAATTTATATTCACTTGCAACTGAAATTCTCAGCGTTAAAATAAAGTGCGTAAATTTCTGTAAATATTATTAACGTACCGGGTGATTATATCATCAATTCAATGAATGTATTCACACTTTTACTACAGGATTGTAAATAATTAGCTATGACCTTATGGAAAATCATAAACGAAATTGTAGGCTGTTTGCTCATTCGCTATACACTATAACTTAACATGCGTATCGTTTTTGTCTTTTTTTTCAAAGGTGAATTAGACTTTGTGAACTAAAATTTTAATATCGAAGATTTTACGCTTACATAAGTGCGATAATGATCATTCGATGTATAAAAAAACCGGAGTTGGTTATATGCAATCATTTATTTGACCCGACAGGTATGATTTGTATTCATCAGTATACATAAATGACTGATTGGAATGTAAGTTTATGAGATAAAAGTTGCTTGAAACAGAAGAAGATGATCAGTTTTACGGCTTGACGGTCAAAACTTTGGCATCTCGGTGGTTGGCGAGTTCTTCTTCTTTTTTTTTTCTTTTTTTTCCCCCCTTTATTACTTTGCACCTTCTTTTTTTCATGGAACACGATTCTATTTATAAATACATATCCATATGTATACGTGTATGTATAACGTATATACGGTCACCGAAATTCAAGCGCGAAACGAACCCAACCAGAATGAATAAGAGAAAGTTGAAAAACTGGAATGTATGTATTTTTGCAAAAGCTCTGCGGCCTCTTCAGATGATGCAGCATATGCAAGGGTACGATTTATCATCAGGAGGATCTCGGTTCGAGATCTATAACAATTTTCATCCCTCAATCTGTATTATATTTCCGCAAATTTGATTTTTGAAATGACCAAACTCAACATCAGTTTTATGTATTGATCACTGAGATTCATTTCAGACTGAGCAACGTGTAATAATATAATAGTTTATGAATGTTTGCAATGAATATTGACTAATCATTTTTATTGCTACTAGTTTTATTGCTATTTCAGCTTAAAAGATAAGGAAGAGAGACAGAGAGAGAGAGGGAGAGATGATGAGAAGCAAGGAGCGAAACTGAGAATTAATTTACACGCGTATAACTAATGATGAGTGAATCGTCTCGGTGTCGCGGACTCACAATCAGACACTTACGTGAACTGGTAACACGGGTCTATATAAATATTTAAAATAAATAAATAAAAATAAAGTACACGAAGCAGTACAATATCCTGCACAGCCTTTTATGTCGTGGTCAAATACCCTCGAAATATATTTATTATTTACCAGAAATATTGCAATATTACAGATGCACAACACTAAGTTAGCACATATATTCACCTGAACCGAAGTTGAAATAAATTTTTGCTCTTCGGTAGTTCTAGCGGCGATTCGAATTTTTACGCGGAAAAAAGTCAGATGATACTGCTGTTTCGATCACGTTATAATTTAGACTTTTTTGCAATTTGCTTTTCTGTCGAGTGTGAAAGAATTGGTATCTGCGGAATGATTGGTTCCCAAAATCGACGTACGTCTTCGAGAAGTGATCCAAAAATGTTTTAAACAAAAATTGAAAATAGTGAGAAAGAAAAACAAGTTCATAATAAGGATTTATTCAAGATTTCGAAATAGGTAGGTATATTTGTTTGTGAAATTATACTGTCGTCACTTTCCTGGTAAAACCATAAAGATCAATGAAAATGTCGTCTTTCAAAAGAGGCACAGAAATTATGAATTTAAGTTGTGTCAAAAAATATTTAAAAAAATTTAACAAACTTTAAAAACGGTGAAAATTGGATTTCACCTCACTGGTTGTAGGTGTTAGCCTCGATAAATTTACTCCACCAACATCCGCATAGATATACGCATAGCAAGGCTAAAACAATTATAGTTTTCGGTAAAATGTGATGAGCTTATTGTTCCTTTTATTTAAATTTATTCAGCTATTCTTTATGTCATCTGCTAAAATTGTGTTTTATAAAGGATCTAGACGAATAGATCAATCGCTGTACACCCATAAACCCTCATTTTCCGTTTGAACTACTTTGTTTGAATATTCTTACTGTAACGACACGTGGTAGACGCTTGAACGAGCAACTGACGTCGATTAAAAATGACAAAGTTATACTTTTCATTGGTTCGATGATAATGAGTTGTGAAAGATCGATAGGGAGAAAATTATTATTCACCTGCAGTCTTTCACGCTCGATGGTATGGGTGTTGATTAAAACGGGTGTTAGAACATATATTATAATGTGTGTATTGAATTTTTAAAACATATTCACATGTTACCCCAGTTCATCGATTGCTCTACATTTTTTGGATATTTCGGAATATCAAAAATACAGTCTAATATGAATATGCATATTAAAGGGTATAAAACACGTTGGTGAGTAAATTTCTCACATGAGTATATAAACGCGATTCGTTCAGCGAGCGAAATGCGTTACTGACATTGCTACAATTAGCTGAATGACAATTACACTCGTTGAAACCCTGCGGACGACCTGCGGCCTGCACGACATTCTCACACTAATTGCCACGAATTTTACATAAATTAATTCTGAGCATTGCTCTAGCCTTGTAGCACCACGGATGTTTGTCGTTACGTTTTTATATTTACGTATACGTGTATGACCACGTGAATGTATATGCTTACTAGTATAAGGTGTACAATATATTATATTACTATATCCTTTAAATAGCTGCCAGGAGTGTCAAATTTTAATAAAACGATTAAAAAAAAACAAGGCGACTACACATATTTTGTCTCGAAAATTTCCAATATTGTTTATATACTCATATGTATACCTAATCACATGATTATGTATTGGATTTGGCAGTTTTTAGGAAAACTATTCGATACTTTAATTTACAAGACTAATGTATAATTTCATGGCTGATTATTTCGGATCTTGAAGTTCAGTTGAATAGGGCAAGATGCAAAGTGCGCTCATAATCGAAACCTGGGTCCCAGGCATATAAGTAGTGCATTCCCGGCGTGGTCGGACACCGTTAAACTTGGGGAGGCGATATCCTTCGTCTGACTTTTACTATAAAAGATATTAGGAATGGCTGTTAACGGATTCGGATAGGTTGTATACATATATCTATATATTAATATTGAGAAAATTGAATTGAGTATCAATTAATGAAGAGAAATAATAATAAGAAGAAGTATATTGATATAAATTTAATTGGTTCGAAAAAAGAAAAGAAAAAGTTCACAGATTAAAACTTATAAGAAGTTTATATTCATTCGAGTTCTGCTCTAAATAATATAATGATCATTATTGTTTACTGATCGAAAGTGTTTGAATGAAAACACTTACGATATATATATATAATTAGATTAATTATAATGTATCTCCGCGAATTATATTATAATTCAGAAACAAATTTACGGTTGAAAGATAAATTATTGATATATTTATTCTCAGTGTTAAAATGAAAGAGTTTTCGTGTTTATTACGTAAGAATACCGTCGTGACTAATCCTAGGACTGATCGTTATCGTATCCTTATCGAAACCCTCTAAACTCGTATATGTGTGTCTCCCTGGGAAAAGGTGTTCAATTTTTATCTCTATCAGCTAGAAGAGGATTTCGAAGATCTTGGTCTACTTATAAAGTCTACAATTGATAAAATGATGGATTTGTGATCGAAATTCTAAGTTAAAAGAATCATTGCCACGTGGGGAAGATAGATGTGTTAATTTTAACAATTAAAATCACTTTGGTTGAACCTGTTTGTTTAACAGATTAACATTTTCACCCTTTTAGCAGAATCTTTTTTAACTAATAGGTACACAAATTCTGACGTACCTATTAAATTAACAAAGTAACACATAACGCTATAGCATTCTTATAATTTCAAAGATCTCCATCTTCAATTCCAAAGTCAATGAACGGAGTCGAAATTACATAAACATATTCAGTCATACAGGTAGTAGATGATAATATATGGACACAAGAAAGTGTCGAGCGTTCTTATAGCATTAAGAATTTGACTAACTGTTCATTTTAACATTGGTACACATTTTACCACCTGTGTACACAACATGTGAGCCTTACTGCTCCATATGTAGTCAGCTAATAAAGAGAATTATCAAATCACTTTCGAGTTAGGTATGATGGATGTAATCTGGTATTTAAAATTATCCATTTTTTTTTTTTCCATATATTTTATGCCACAAAACTAGTACAGACTATTTTGCCGATTGCTTCTTTATCGACAGTTGATATTGGTCCTGATGCAAAAACAAAAGCGAACTCCTCAATCGAAGGATCAATTCTCAATGCCAATATCAAGGCTTTTTTCTATTCCGTTATGCCGATTATCAAAATCTGCAATTAATACCCACGCGATGATGATAGAATATCTCAACACAATCCTGTCCCAAATTATAAAAAAAAAAAAGTACTCCAAAACGCTCCGGTGAGCATGAATTCTGTACGCGACTTCCGGTCATTTGCGGTACGGGCTAGCCGGGAATGAATATGATATGGAACCGCGTGTGTGCTTATGCAGGCAAATGTTTACACATCATTCTGCATTGGTGTTTTGTATACTAGCTAGATATTGCCCCGAGGCCGTAACGAGCTGTAACTCCACATCAGGCAACAAGAGATCCGAAGCGCGAAGAGACGCGAGAGAGGCGCGTACATATCGTATAGTCGTAAGGGCTTCAGAGAGCAGCCAAAGCGTTGGTTCAGTTCGAGAGGAACAGTCGAGGAGGAAGGTGGTGCGCGCTTTGGTTACGATTTGCAGTATATAATTATTAAATTATAGAAAAACTGTATAATCTTTTAAAAGATCCTGCGAGCAGGAGTTAAACCTTTATACATCCTGTTTTACACGATTAGGAGTGCCGTGTAGTACCGTGTGGAATAATACCCTACTCCTTCACGTCTACCGATCACATAGGTAAGAATCAACAGGTATAACAGAAAGAGAAGATAAGCGATTTTCCTTCGACTTAAAATCACGTCGTTTTATTTATATTAAATCGAGTCAACAAGTCTTGTCGATCATCTGATAAGACTTATGCTGTTTCTTAAAACGCACCTTTGCGCAAGTTCAAAATCCCGAATGACCGGTTGTCGAATACCTGTGAGAGGATTCGGTTCGGGAAGTAGGTACCTATATATTATCTCTGTTAAACAGAGTTTAATTTTATTAACCGAGAAGTGTAGCGTGGAGATAGATAAAATAGATATATATATATTACTCAAGAGTGTGAACCACGTGTATGGTTATCACTAGAGGTACCAATATTAGAACCTGTACCTGTACTCGTCACCGTTTTTCTATACTCCATCTCATATATGTGTGGAGATTGATGAGCACAATGATGATACATACACACATACAATTCATACGGGTTTATCGACCGGTTCAGACATTATAATTTTAGTTAAATAAATTATCGTATATAGAGTGTACGGGTGAGAGTAGAAACTGAAAGTAGTAGTCAGACGTGGTAAGCGCGATCGCGCGCAGGGTCAGTGGATGCGATATTATGAAGATTAGAATTCACGTTTTTAAGTAGTTTTTTTTTACTGTTTTGTAAGACCATATGCTTCGTTCTAATCACTTATATATCTGGTTTCGTGAATTTGCTACTTACACAGTTTATATAAACTCCATGAAATTATTGAACAAAAATTTACCCACCGACGAAAGCGCGAGTAAAATCCCAAGCGTCCTTGATCTTTGCTTAAGATCAGATTTTTCAATCGCATAAGTTCAATTTATCCATAAACTGATTTACTGCTACGGTTAACTTCGACTAATCAATTCTTTGCTTACTTCTCTCTTGTCTCTTCCTTTTGGTATGATGGAGCTTTTTTTTTTTTTCGAAACTGCGTATTAAATACTGCAAAACGATCGGAAAGTTCTTTGGGGACCAACCGACCATTCAGGATTAAAGGTCTTTTCTCATTCTTGATATTTTAATTCTAATCTTTTTATGAATTGAAATTCTTACGCAAGAAAGTAAGTAAGAGATGAGTTTATCCCGAGGAAAGTATTGCGGCGGTTTATATAGTCTCTGTCAATTCTCTTTAACCCCAATCTGGGCAGCTGTACTTACTGTATAGTTGACTAACTACTGAATGAAGATGTGTGGTCCTTTATACCAGCAGATCGTTCAAGCGTGAAAGTGAGATTGTAGTAATGTAGTATACGATATAGCTGTCTGATGCTATATGATCAAATGATGCTGACAATAACAATAACACGAACTCACAGACGGCGTATACCTTCATGATCACCTACACGTGGGTTATCGATCAGGCTTTATCAATTTCAATATTGTAATCCAATACTCTCGTATAATAATTGTATTTGAGAGATATAGAGAGAGAGAGAGAGTGAAAGCTCCGGATGAATATGACGATGCCCATGAGTTACCTGCATGGAATTTTAACATAGGTACATACGATTAATTACGAGGTTTCAATAATTGCTATACTGTTGGTCAATTAGACGTAATTTGCGAATTACTGAATGAGTTAAATGATCCGCGGAACGAACTGCATACTATATAATTACACATTGTTTTGGAATATGGTTCAAACGCGAGTCACGAATGAGTCGGATTCACGTGTTGCATATAAACTCGGGGTTTCAGTCAATGGCACGAACGTCGTGCATTATTAATCCCGATTTTTGACCACGAAGGGTAATTTCAATCAAAAAAATTAAAAAAAAACCTGAGAGGGAAATTTATTATCAATGCATCTGGCGCAGTGTGCCTGAATTGAGCCACACGTGAGGAAAGTGCTGATATTTCGAAAGAGATTAAACTGACGCAGCCACACCTTGGTCACGTTTTTCCTTTCGTTTTATTTTGTTTTAACATTTTTTTTTCTTCTTTTTATATACTTACTACTTACATGCATTCATACACTAACTCCATACTCGCTGAATACGATCCAACTCGCATTATACACGAGGAGGTTTGCCAATGGAATTGTAATGATGTTAAAAATCTTGAGATTTTTTTCAAAACTCATTTTCTATTCAAAGAATCGGATTATGATGCAATTTTCTTCACGTTTCAATGTCTTGTTATTACCTAATAATTACACTATGAGAGTTATTATTCTAAGCTTTGCCATCGCATCTGCAGGATAGGTATAAAGTGTATACCTACTTTATTCACGGGCGACTCGCTGCTGCACAGCTATGACTATGCATACGTTAGTGAAACCGGATTTAAGCATTTGTAAAAAAAAAAAAGCAAAAAAAAGAAAATAAAATGGATAGGGCAAATACCACGATGACGCGTTCAACGAAACAGCAATAAGTTTTCCCATTTTATCTAGATCGATCGCTCTTTCCTCTTTCCTCTTTCCTCTTTCCTCTTTCCTCGTGTCATTTCCCTAACGTATAGAATCGAACGTGTTCTTATTAATAGATCAGGGAAAATATGTTTGTACAACTTTTCCGAAAACAGATTATGCACTCTTTGCTAATACCATAATCTTTGCCAATTCTGTTATTTCAGATTAAAGCAATCATGGCGCCACGAAGATTCAAGAGTTGCATGTCCGAAAATCTATTAACGATTTTGACTGTATTTGGTGTCGTAGCAGGAACAGTTCTTGGCTTTATTTTAAGGAGTGTAAGAACCGATGACTGGGCACCTCGAGAAGTTATGTACGTTCAATTCGCCGGAGATCTATTTCTCAGGATGTTGAAGGCCCTCATTCTACCCTTGATAGTATCAAGTATCGTCAGTGCTATCGGAAGTTTGGATCTATCGTTATCTGGTATGTACTTTTAGATTTTCTCATTTTTACAGTTTTTGTTATATCGTCGATTTAAAATCGGATAATTACATGCGACTATCTCAGATGCAAATGATGATACCACGATTAAATATAGAGCATTTCCATTTCTTCAACAAATAGAAAAAAAATGAGTTTCACTTTCGAATTCGCAGTTCAAAATTATCGAGATTTCTTAGCGTTTACGAAAAAACGAAATCGGAATTGGCGATTTTGTTTCACCATGCAAAAATTTAAGGAATAAATAACTGCTTGGCGTGAGTTGGCGTGGAATACCCAGTAGAAATTTCTTCTCCCATTGATATTCAGAAAATTTGTAATATTGCATATCCTTAGATAAAAAAAAAAAATAGTAGACTTTTGTAGTTTTTTTCAGAAAAAATTCGTCGTTTCAGTCAATTAAACTCATAACAATCACAATTCCTTATGAGAAATTACGAAAGTTCTAGTTTCCCTTATAATTCGTGAAATTATTTTCACCCCCTGTGTCTATACTCAGTTTTTTGAAGTAAAGTAATTTCATCGTTAGATAGATCCCATCGATTTTTATCAGTAGCGATATCATGCATGTAGCTTAACGATAGCACTCATACAAACAGACGTAGTGTGTATGAGAATTAGATGGCTATATATACGCTAAGATCAATCTAATGGCCATATTGTAAGCATCTGTCTATCTAGCTAGTAATTTCTGTAGTTAATTATAATTTCAACCTTCGGGATAATCGCGATACATCCATGCATTGTCAGTGTGCAAAATCATGACTATTAGCTGATGATATTTTATACACGAGACGGTGGCTGTCAGCCATCTATGATAAATCAAATTTCGCTATATATCTTGTATTATATTTATAAACCGGGGTTTTGCGAGAATATTGCCTCATCACGATTGCAGAACATGTATCTTAGGGGCCATTCATTAATTACGTAAGGGTCCCCAGGGGGGGGGGGGGCTAAGAAAATCTATACATGCCCTTATCTGGGGGGGGGGGGAGGGGGTAAAACCCATTCTTACGTAATATTTTACAAGTCGAAATTTATTATTGAAAATCAATTTCTATTTCGGATGCTGAATGATTTTCTTCATTCCATAATTATTCAGAAAAACGTGATTGAATCTTACGTAAGAAGAGGGAGGGGGGGGTTCGAGAAATCTTATGTATCCTTACATGGGGGGGGGGGGGGGTCAAAAATCGTCAAAATCATCCTTACGTAATTAATGAATGGCCCCTTATGCTAAACATTGCATTGAGCGTGGATATAACTGACGTTTTCCCTCCTAGATGCTTATTCCGTGAATGATTTTTGGATACTTAGAAATTAGTCCGAAAAAGTCTGGTATAATCATGTTTCCGGATAGGTGTATAACTTTTGAGTGATCCGGGCATTTTTACAAATTATTAAGTCAAGTGTTCGAAGACAGTTGGCGCAGTTTATTACCCGGCAAAGATTGTGATAACACGCAATTTTATAGTGAATTTTGCTGAAATCAGTAGAAACAGTCATCGAGCTATTTGATTCCAATAATTTCCCTGTAAAAGTGAATGGCTTTACAGACTTACGCGAATAACTCTTCAAACTAGATTTACAACTCGATGACTCAATGGTCACTCGTTCATTCTCGGACTGATGCACAATTGCACAAACATAAAACGGTCATACTGAAACGCAAATTCGTTAAACAAAATCCCGTGTCACTTACACATTGCCGTTCACGTGTACGAATATCATGCAATCATTTACACATATGATAATTGTTTCGAAATCCACGTTCGTAACCGTTGTTTTTGGGAGCTGTATTAATTATAACAGCGTGGAGTGAAACAGATAGAAAATGGTTCTGCTTCCTTTGTGATCTTCAAAATGCCGTTAAAGAGAAAGGTATTACAGGTAGTTAGGTAACGGTACCTGGTGCAGTTTTAAATCCACAACAAAACTAGCAGGCGTTTTATTTTCACCGACTTAAAAAAATGAGGTATCGAGTATGAGATTTGAAAAACTTTGGAACGAAGAAAACCGGTGGTTCGAAATTCTGAAAGCTGAATATCCGAAAGGCCAAGACGCCGGAACTTGAAATCCATGATTTTTCAGAATTTTAATTTCCTAAACTGCAACGGTTGTAAAAATTCGAAATTGTCTTATGTCAAACGAATCCGGAATTCCGATCGATTCCATAATACCCGGAAACCCCGAGGTTTTAGAAAATATATATATCATAGCAAAGAAAATCGTGAAAAGTAGAAAAATTTATAAAACATGAAAAAAAAAAAAATTTCAGGAAAAATCGGCGCTAGATCCATTTACTATTATTCTACGACAACGGTCACCGCTGTTATATTGGGAATCTTCCTCGTCCTTATGATACGTCCAGGTGAAATTGGAGGATCGTCTTTCGAAATCGATCCTGACATAGCGCCATCAAGAAATGTTACGACAGCAGATACAATGCTCGACTTGATCAGGTAAATTGCAATCAATTAATTATCGGCACGAGCCACTGTTTAGATGATTCATTCAATAAAGAAATTGCAAATTTTCATTTTCCTCTTTTTTTCTTCCAGGAATCTCTTCCCTCCAAATCTCATCCAGGCTTGCATCGGCCAAGTGAGTATCGCTGAGATAAAATTAATGTCTAAAATCGATCTAAAATTATTTAAATTATTCAATTTCTTTTTCGGGACGATCATGATAAGCCAATTTATTTTCACTATTATAATGGAGGTTGAAAGACTTGTGTTATCTCCCGGTTGCCCATTACCGTCACACTCAAACGCCGGGTTATCGCAATGCAAATATATTACAAGATCTTTGAAACTATGTTGTTTTTCGTTCCATCATATGTTTCGCTTCATTTATTAATCATATGTATGTGTAACCTTGCGTCAATCCTATCAGGAAAATGTCAAGGAGGACTTTGCACGTCATATGCCCTGATTACATTCCGCAAAAACCTCCAGCATTATCAAAAATTAATTATAAAAAACAACACAGACAGATTTGTTTGAAATTAATTTACTTTTATTATGCCTCTCGGCGAACTCGCGCACCATTCCAACACCAAAGATGATGATTCAATGATATCTGCAACATGTATTTCTATTTTTCATATTTTAGTATCGAACTGTGCTGATCGATCCAAAGAACGCCTCGGGTAAGTATTTTTCAATGATTATATTACAAGCTAACTTAATCTGAAACTAGACTTGACGATTTTTTTTCAATTTTCGCTTCGAAGAAGAACAAATTAATTGTAATAAAGTTCGAATAGCAAAACGCTTTCTTCTTCTGAAGCTACGATTTTTTTTTTTTTGTTCTTTAAACGATAAAATAGCGTCTCGCGAATTCAATCTCTCGATTCGTTTTATCGCTTTTTGAGAGGGAAAAAAATAAGATAATCGAATTCGAGTTGTATAATTAGCCCAATTTTAATCTGTCAATAATAATTATAAGGAGAAAATGGAATTGCGTTCAACTCGCGTTATTACATCGTATCTTTGCATGGACGAATAAATTGTGACAGAAAAGTGATTGCAAAAACATATGCTGGTCGACCTTTCGACTTTGATATTAACTCATTGGGTATAACGATCAACTGACCCTCTCCACATCTGTACTCATAACGAGATGATTCTTTTTCTTTTTTTTTTTTTATATTTAATTGAAACGTTCTTTAGTTTTTCCCAACCATATATATCGCGGCACATACGATCTTTGACGGTGCGTCAAGGAAAAAGGACGTACAAGCTTCCTTTCCTTTTTATTTTTTGCTAATTTCAATTGCGATTTGAGTATTTCGACCGCGAATTTTTGAGAAAAACAAAAAATACATGTTGAAAAATACAGAATTCAGGACTGAAAGGGCGTATCCTCGAGACATAGAACCCTTTTATACATTATCAAATGTAATGAAGACCAGAAGGCATCGACCTTTCACCATTAGCCACGCGATATATCTATTTGGTCATTTTGAATTCCCAATAGAAATGTAGATAAGCGATTTCAACAAATGAGATGTAAATAACGTGGATTTTTACCTCTCTTAAATTATCTATAGTGGGTATAAATGACTGGGAAATATCACACAAGTATGCCGATGGTACGAACACATTGGGACTCGTAATCTTTGGAATTGTGATGGGAATAACTTTGGCGAAGATGGGTGAGGTTGGTAAACCGCTTCTGGATTTCTTCAACGCTCTTACCGAAGCCATGATTCTCATCACTAACTGGGTGATTTGGTATGTCATTAGAATATCCTTAAACATATCGAATTCACTTGAAGTATAGACAGCTATTCTTGCATTACATTGGGTCGAAACACTTGCATGCATGTATGTACATATCTACGAACGTCTCTCCTTGAATATGACGTGATTAATATCAAAATTGATTACATGATGCGGAATCAATGACGATTATCAATAATAAATCAATAATTATTTCGTCCTGAAGGCTTTCCCCCGTCGGTGTCACCTTCCTAGTCGCCTCAAAGCTCCTTGAAATTCACGATCTATGGGCCATTGTGGGTCAGCTGGGTATATACTTCATGACTGTCTTGTTGGGACTCTTCATCCACGGCTTCGGAACACTGACCGTAATTTACTACGTTTGTACCAGAGAATGGCCCTTCAGGAAGATCGCTCAAATGGGTCAGGTCCTAGCCACGGCCTTCGGAACCGCTTCAAGGTACGTTTTACAATTTCACACAAGATAATCGATGTAATGGTTGCAGCATAGACTCCGAATCCAAATTTTCATTCTTTTAATATTCGTTGATCTTTCTAGTTCCGCAACTTTGCCCATCACTTTGCAATGCCTTGACGGAATGGGCCTGGACCCAAGGATCACAAGGTTCGTAGTACCCATCGGAGCTACCATCAATATGGACGGTACTGCACTTTACGAGGCGGTTGCTGCAATTTTTATCGCACAGGTCCGAAGTGTACCGTTGAGCTTTGGCAGTGTGGTTGCCATCAGGTGAGTAACCTTTTGCTATATACCTGCGATCTTTTTCGATTTAACATGCAGATCCATGAAACATGCGATAAAGGATATCCTTTTTCTCAATTTAAATTAACTTTATTCGAATTTTTGAAGTTCTGAATTATGTTAACTTCATTTATGATATTATAAAATATAGAGAACTTCACATATTGATAAATGGACCGAAATATTTTCGGATCTCCAAGCTCTCGGGAATCTGAACTCTCGGAGTTTTGAGTTGTCTGCATTCTGATCCTTAGTAATTTTAATGTACCGAACTCAAACGTTTTTCACAATTCGTTATATCTCAAACGAATTTTCATCCTTCGAACCTTCAACCCTGTCACGAATTTTTAGTTTTTTACAAACGAACCGATATGCTTGAAATCTTTTTATCAAGATATCAGTTCCTCTGATTCAATTTCGGCCAGTCTTCATCCATATCGATGTCCAATTATTAGTATAACCGATTATTATCGTTTAGTGTGACCGCAACCGCAGCTAGTATCGGAGCTGCTGGAATCCCTCAAGCTGGACTCGTCACGATGGTAATGGTCCTCGACACCGTAAACTTACCCGCCGAAGACGTCACTCTGATCATTGCTGTTGATTGGCTGCTGTGAGTTACCCATTTATTTATTTAATTATTTATTTAATTATTTATCTATGTTATTTTTATAATATCTAATATTCAAAATTCAATAATATGTTATAAATTTTGGAAAAAAAACTTTTCAACGATTATTTTACAGCGATCGTTTCCGGACGACAATAAACGTGATGTGCGACGCTCTGGGTGCTTGTATAATAGAAAAAATGAGTAAAGGAGAATTAGCCGCCGCCGAATTGCGTCAACAGGAAGAAAGCGTGGAGTTAACGCATCTGAGAAAAGCTGATGCGTGAATAAACGCTCTTGTTATCCCAGCTGAATTACTTAAAGCATGATTAACGCTCGTGTCATGATTATAATCGTCATATACCATTTTATTTTTCTTTCTTTTCTTTTTCTTCTTCTTTTTTCATTTCTCACCCGAATTGTCCATCTCAATATTCTTGCCGTAAAAATTTAATAAACTGATGGATTACGGGGGGAGAGAAAAACGTTGAGAAAAACGACGTTATATGTTTTTCCTTTGCATTTTTAATCATTTTAAATAATCTAATTGCATTTTTCATAAATCACGATTTCGGTATGATATACTATACAGTTTTTTGTTGTTGTTGCTGTTGTCACATTCCGATTATACGCGCAGGCTTTCAAATTGAAAAAAAAAATTGACTTTCATCGTCTTATTTCATAACTCTTTTCCTTATCTTTCTTTATACATTTTTTCTTTCTCAGTGTGTGTTTTATTCGGAATTCAAAGTATTTTCCGTCACTGATATAAAATTAGGTACGAAAAAAGGGGAGAGAGAGAGTTAGTTGTGATTGTCATCCATGAAGTATTTTCAATTAAGATTAATTAGGGTTTTGATTGAAATAAATGAAACGAAAAATCAGGAAAAACAGAATTATGTCGTTGAATCCATATTCTTAATTACAGAAATTTATATCGTCGCTGAGAATGGGTATAATGAAAATGATAACGCTAAAATACTGCCTTAAAATTCGTTCATATATCTCTGTATTCTGTAATACAGGTAACGATAATCATGGGACCATGAAATATTAAAAATTTGACAAAAACTCTATAATGTAGCTATCATAAGTGCCATTTTAATCTTTTTCTTCATAGCAATGTAACTATTGGTGGACGAAAAAGATATTAATATCTTTTGAATTTGCGAGGCTAAGTCAATATACGAAATATCAAATCTTTGATACTTGCATATATGCTTATATACTTATATTTATATCTATATACATAGATGTGTATTTATGTGTATATTCATGATGTGGCAATTAAACCAAAATATATACACATAAATATATATACCTATATACTGTATAGTATATAAAGATGTATATGATATGGTGCATTATACTTACGATTAGGCATATTTATACATAATATGCAAACTGCTGCTGCCAGGGCATTGATTATGGTTCATAAATAATAGAGTAAATAATTCAAGTCTCATATAGTATGTATAATTGAATAAATAAATATATAAATATATGAATATAATAGATGTTATAGAACGTGTTTGAAATTATAGAGCTGAATGCTAGGTGCTTTTTAAATATAATACATATTATATGTTATGTAAATTACATAATAACGTTTATCATATTATATTATATTATATTATATTATATTATAATTATCATCGATATAACGCTGCGCGTTTTTATTCAACATTATTATTGCGAAAGCTGAAAGTATAGTGAAATTTTATTATACAAATATTAATGCACACTGCAATTTATTACCAACGATTATAAGTATTTTATGATTTTCTTTTCTTTTATGCGGATTTATTCGTAAATATTATTCATACTTATGCGGTATGTGATAATCGTCGAATATTTATCATAATATGCAAATCGTTTTTTCACTTTTTTTTTTGTTCTTTCAATCATTTACTTCGTCTGGCTGCAGTCAAAAGTCCTTCATATTATCTTCACTTATTTTATTTTTATTAAATATATTATATTATCTGTACGTGTTATTTATCTTTTAATTAGTTAAGTAAAAGATTATCTGGCGAGAAAGAGACACATGAAATATAACTGTAATGTATAAACTATTGTGTATTTCACTTTTTTTTTTCTAAACAAAAAAAAAAAGACCTCATGTTCCTTCCCAAAGATTAGATAGCTAATATTCAATCCTTTTTTTCCTATTATTATTTCTATTTATTAAATACGAGATATAGTGCATGAAATTATACAAAAACACATACATTTTTTATTTTTTTTCAATATATTTATTGTGGTATAAATTTCTGTCCTCATACAATATGATTGTGTATGTATATATATTATATACCGAGTCTTCTCGTTCAAACGGAACGACCCCCTCCCTGCGGCAACACCAAAACAGACGTGAGGGGTTCGTTCTGTTTCGATAAGAACGCTCGGTATATACATACAGAGAACGAAAGTTCGAAATACGACCCATAAGCGAGATCGCGAATCTTATTATTATAGTGATATTATACATTTAATAACTAACACATAATATAAACATTGGCGTTTTTTTTATTTACCTGGAATTAACCCCCGCGGACTGGCTGGTCTCGGCGATGAGATTTACTCTGATCTATTTGAACCGATCTTTGAAGTTGGGGTGGAAGATCGTGGTAAACAATATCCGGTACGTTTTCTGCAATAAGAAAGACAAAAATTAAAAAACTGTTCCCTTTACAATTTGAATTGTGGAAAACAGACCCAATACCCTAAATTTGTGGTAATAATGTATAAAAATGCAATATTGAATATCGAACCACTTACCATTGCATCTATATACGAGATCAGACCATATGATCATCTGCTGAGAGAAACAGTAAACGCCCAAACGTCCTCCTTTCAAAGTGGAATCGAATATGTTTCCAGAATCAGAGACCAAGTTCTTTCCTTCGTAAATCCTGAGTCTGATCAATCCGATCTGTGGTCTATGAAGGAGTAGCCATCGGTAAGAGGTGTGATCCTTCCATCCTACGTTCTTCGGGTCTTTCCAAAGCAGTTTGACCTGATTTTCCGTATCTCCAGTATGCCATAAGCTGTTTCTCAATATTTCTCCCGGTCCAGTGACCGAATCAATTAGCTTTATTTGAATACCAGGCTCAGCAATTGCCCGGAATGGTGTCGACTGCCAGTAGGTTTGGGTCTTCTTTTTCCACATCACTGCATAAAATCTATGATTGTCTTGATAGGAGAATATGAAGCCTGCATAGTCGTCGTCCAATTCAGTCGCGACGTAAAATGTACCCTCGAAATCCACACCGCTGAATTTGTCGTACCCTAATCGAGAAAATAGGATTAGAACACGATATCATTATGAAAACTACGCGTAACTCGATTATTACGTAATCCACGATCGTTGATAACTTACCAACGGCAATTCCAGGATCACTGTTTATCGTTTGTGATATTTCAGCGCCATTATTAAGGATCACCCAGTTCGGATCAACTTGTACCTCGCCTACAGGGTCCAGAACGATCGTCTCAAACTTACGGAAATCGGTTGTCGATATCAAACTGTTGTTTGGACAGTTGTCGAATTTATTGGTCACTGTATCGTTGTCGAAATCGTCGCGACACTTGTCTCGAAGCCAGTCATCTTTGCATGAAACAGATATATACCGATATGAATAAACGCAGAATAGATATGCGTAGAAAAATTTCATCCCTTCAACTTACAGCTTGGCCACAACTGTTGCGGATTATAGTAGTACGGACAGTTGTCATTTTTGTCATCTATACCGTCACCATCCTTGTCTTTGTCGCATGCATCGCCGATTCCGTCACGATCTGTATCGACTTGGTCGGAATTCGGAGTGTCTATACAATTATCCAAGTTATCCTGGATGCCATCCCGGTCCCTGTCGAAATTCGTGTCACATGCATCGCCCACACCGTCTCTGTCTGCATCGCTTTGATCGTAGTTTGACTTTGACGGACAGTTGTCGCAGACATCACCGATTCCATCTCCATCTAGGTCCTTCTGGTCGCTGTTCTTAGTCCTTGGACAATTGTCCAGTCGATTTATTATGCCTGGATATAAAAATACGACACATAAACGTAATTCAAACGAACGCGATTAATAATGTGCAAAAATTACCGTCGTTGTCCATGTCGTCGTCGCAGGCGTCGCCTAATCCATCCCGATCTACGTCTTCTTGGAACGGATTATTGATCGATGGACAGTTGTCACAGGCGTCGCCAACCTTGTCTGCACCATTCCGATCGGTGTCTGATTGATCCGGGTTGTATTTAAGAGGACAGTTATCGGCAGGGTCAAGGATACCGTCGTTGTCTGAGTCTAGATCGCACACATCTCCTTGACCATCATTGTCAGAGTCTTCCTGTCCGCTGTTCGGGGTCAGGGGACAATTGTCAGCGCGGCAGTTGCGGTCGTCACATGGAATCTGGACGTCCGGAAAACTGTCAAGATCCTCGTCGTGGCCGCAAACGTGACCATTTCCGGCCCAACCAATCGCACACTGTGGAGATCCATCGTCATTCATTAATACCATTTACAGAAAATTGAACTATAGCGAATATGTAGTGTTCATGCATGTCAACGTGGTCCAAAAACCTGTTTTTTTTGATACTACGAAGTACTACTGTCCAATTGGGTGCAAAAAACGGGACGAAATCTTACGAAGACTTTGAAAATCGGGACTTTGGGAGTTCAGGCCGGCTTCGAACAATGAATGTGCAATGGTTCAGTTGCATAGAGTATGGAGTGAATATTTGTATATAGACTTAAAAACGGTTTTAATATGGTTTTTAATTTCATTACATAATCAGAAAAAACAGACGATGTCAGTAAATGTTATGCTTTAGGTATAGCAGAATAGCATCGATCACAGAATAGGTATAATTATATATGAACAAATATACATCATAGCGGTTGATCATTTTTACAGATATTTGAGCAAAAAATTCTCTTCTCTTCTATAATTATGTAGTTATATGTATAGAATGATGTAAAGGAATTATGCGTTAAGATACTTCATGCGTTGTTCATGCGTGATCGTCACTCATGCGCTACAATTCTATCGGAATGGCTAATCAGTGCTGGTTAATGTTTTTCGTCTGCCAAGGATCGGTGAAAATGACGTTCGACGTGTTTCTGCAGACGCAGTCAAAACTTCCAAGGGACTCATTTCTCATTTCCCTGGCTGTAAGGAAAAACGACACAAGTCACATTTTTTTCTTTTTTTTGTTGTTGAGAATATCGAGTTATGGCTATATTAGCGCAGTTCAGGGAATGTAGACTCATTATTTCTGAGAATAGCAAGTGTCCTAGTAGCCAACCCCTTCCTTACAAAATCATATTTCAGAACGACACAAGTCCAGACTTTTTCAACGACGTGTATCAAGCAAATGTACAAAAGTCCATAAGATCGAAATTGCAACGATTACAATGAATCGAACACGAGATGGTCTATTCTGTTTCTGCAATCCTCTGCCATTGTTACTAACTATAATTTCAATTGTGACAAAAAGATTGTTGAGACGTCATAATATAAGAAGAGGCCATATTGAACGATGAGATTCATGTTGTACTGTCCATACCTATGTATAGTACCACTCAGAAAAATGGGATCACGTTCACCCTCATCGCAATTGAATTTTTTGTCATTTTTGTCATTATCGTTAGATAGCGCCTTAAAAAAAAAATCATCTGTAGACCGGACTTGTGCTGTTTCACCTGACGTTATTATTCCAATTTTTTCGATACTGCAGCTAAGTATTTATCAATGCATCTTATCTCGTGTCTAATGAGATGAGGTCCTAAACGCCATTACCTAAACGCCAATATAACTAAAGAGTCATGCAAAATTAAGCACGATTACCCGATACCGGAGCCATATTATTTATAACTCCGCAACATTCAGTCTTTGAACATAAGACAGCGATACCTCAGGTGAAAAGTAATGTGACTTGTGTCGTTTTTCATCACACCCATATCATCTTACCTGACAATAGTAGCGGTTGTGTCCACCGTTCAGACAATCAGCGTTTTCGTCACAACTGGTTATACCATCAGGACAGAGACCACGATCCGGCCTACATCCGACTGTCTGATCACCTACGAAGCCAGGATTGCATGAACCGCATCTGAAGGAACCCTGAAAGTCCCAAAACAATGAATTGTCTTATTCTACCCCATACAAGTCGAAGGAGTCAAGTTTCACCCAACTCACCTCAAGATTAATGCATTGAGAATTTGGGTCACATCCCCCGTTTCTTCTGTCATTGCATTCGTTGATATCAACGCATCGCTGTTTGTTTCGTCTGGCATCCTCAGGACCAGAACCCTCTACTGCTCGTCCTTCGAATCCTGCTGGACATGGGTCACACCTGTACCCAGGAAACTTGTTAACACATCTCACCCTGGGGTCGCATGGCTCTTCTAGATCGCACTCGTCTATGTCATGGCAGTCTGTTCCGTTACCGGTGAAACCGGCTGGACAGGAACCGCAGCGATAATAAGGTGGAGAATCGGTTGGATAGCATTGAACGCGGTTATGGCAGGGGCTTAAACTGCAAGCATTGCGACGCTGGCACCTCTCACCGTCTCCTTCGTAGCCTGAAGGACATCGACCGCATCTGTAATTGATCAATAAGCGGGTATTTAGTATGATGAGACATATTGTTCGTAAATATATAAACTCAAGTTCTAATAGGCTCTTCATATGTGTTCCTACTTGTAACCGTTTACGGTATCCGTGCATGATACACCGGCAAAACATCGACGATCTTCGCAGGTGTATCCTCGCTGACATTTTCGACCATCACCTACGAAGCCTCGTGGACACGATCCACATTCCGGTCCTCTAGGTGTATCGCGACACTGTACTCCAGAGAAACATGGTGAGTTCCAAGAACAGGAAGTCTGGCGTAAGCAATCTGCAGTGTAGAATATAAGATCAGTGAGAATCGTCGAGTTCGCAAATAGGTATTTGTTGTTTGTCTTCATTTTACGTATCGAATTACGTTCATGGACTGTGCATCGATATACTCTGAACCCCCCGAGGGAACTGTTTCAATAGTTTTTTGATTAATTAGTAAGATAGATGAGTGTATAATGAGCACCGAACATACCGCCAGTTTGTTTCCGGCACGCGGCACAGTTTTCAATTAATTGTCTCAGATGCCGTGTCTCAGCTTTCTGCAAAACAGCACCACTTTAATAAGGATTAAAATTACTTAGATAGGTACACTGTTTGCATAGTAAATCAGTACTACAGTAAACTCCGACGTTCTTAATTGGATAGAAACAGCGTAAAGTTCGAAAAATTATATACTTACGTTCGATTCAACTGCCTCAGTGACGTGACGTACAGCTTGTATTAACTCGTTCATAGTTTTAATGAGCAGAGCGTCATTTATGCATGCTGAAACAGATGCAGAAAACATCCAATTAGTTGTCGGATTCGATTTTTCAAATTATCATTCGAGTATTTTAAATCCTTACTATTCTCATCCCATGATAGAATCGTCTGGTCACCACGTCTTTCGGGTTCTACAAAAGGCTGATCACCCTGTACACCATAATCGTCTAGGAAATTTGATGGACAATTCTCTCGTGATAATACATCATTGATTTCCAAATTGAAATACACTACTGCCTTATGCTTTCTCTCCTTGTACTGCAATCAAGAATGAAACGTCGTTTTGTTAAGGTCCGAATTTATAATCTCACGTCAGTGGTTGGGTATTTAAAATACAAAAAAGGAACATACATGGCACGAGAAAAAGAGATTTTCTCTCATCTGTGCCTCCATCATTCCAAAGGGTTTTTATGGACCGCGGCAAAAGGTGAAAGGGAGGCCCCCCTCTTTCGAGGGACTCGCAAACCTGGTTGCAAGTGTGCCGCAAAGCACAGATGGTTCACGATCAAAAGAGAGAGAGAGAGATAGAGAAATTGTGCAAGGCAATGATACCTAGCGCCGTGTCACCCATATTAGGAATACTTTCCGCCTACGACCCTCGTAGTCAGCAACCTACGAGGTTTTTGCGGCCCTCGGAAGTCCCTCGGAAGGCATAATGCGGTTGTTACGATTGAGTGGGCCTGGGTGGCCCCTCCTCGTAATCGTTATAAGGAATTTTAGCGTGGGTTTGCAGAAGCAACAGTGAGAGCGACATATTCGATTTGAAACGGTTTTCCGTCCAAGACTATCAGGCCAAGGTATACGGTACGGATTGTGTTTATTATTCATCGATCAATCTGTGAACGTATGTGTTCGAAACATGGTGTACTACGGCGACGACGCCGACGCCGACGCCGACATCTGTATAGCCGATTGTAAACAACGAGGAACGTATATACGTGACCCAGAAAATTTCAATTGTTTATTCGCGACTAACGCTGTTCGGATTAAATTCAGAAAATCTGATACAACATCCAGAGATTAATGCAGAATCTTTTTCAACCCATATGTATCCTCAATGCAATCTAATTTTAATGATTTTTTTTTTTTTTCATATACCTGATTGATTACAGAATCCGAAATCGTGACGGAGAATTCATCATAAATTTTGCAAGAACATTTTACAATCATTTTGTGTATTGTCATGCTACTCACCACCTCGAGTCGTACGGTTTGTAGGCGTCCTGCCATTTCCTTGAGGGTCCTATTCATCGGTACAACACCCTGGTGGGCGCAATTGAGGTACAAATCTACGCGGGCGTTTGGCTGGTTCTGGTGAACGTGGATCAAAAGACTTTTGACTATCGTCGAGTCGTTGAAGTCTTTTAAGGTGAAACGTTCCGCGTGTACTTTGCCATCGTGAATTGTCTCGATGATGACTGAATGGAAGTAAAATCAATGGGAATATTATGCAAATGATGTCGCTTCATTTCACATAACTCATAATTGTCTACCATTACGGGTTAAGGCTTCCAAAATTCTCATCAAAGAGGGATTTTGCACAATTGAGATCAATTATTCATTAAACTATTACATGCAGTCTGTCACACCATTCTGAAATTTTCTATGGAATATTTGAAGAGTCACTAACTTTGGACAGCTCCTATGGCCACATATTTCAATTATAGAGAATAGTTTACCTGGAAGCTTAACCCTTGTTATCGAGTGAATGGAGTGAAAATGGAGCAGAAATTAGTCCATGAAATTAGAGGGAATTTAGATTGAATTAACAGAATGGGATTGTTTGTTTCTGCATGTGACAAGCGTGATTTTTTCTCATTACCACGCAGACCATTTGATCCAAAAATAATGACCGACAGGTTCGCGGTTTAGCCATCGATAGATATATGAATGCGAAATTCATCCGGCTCACCAAAAAGGTAGATCAAAATATTTGCGATTTGAAAATACCTTCGCGATTCTCTGCAGATTAATATAGAAAAACATTTGATTGAAATTCGTTTGAATATCAAACTGCACGTAACAAAATTTCACCGACCATAGTCTGTAAAGCTATACTACCGAGTATATAAAGCTTGATTTATTGAAGGATCTAATTGATAAATGCTATAACAGTTATCAAGGCTTTGATAAGCGCTGTTGTTAAGAGTTGAATAAAATTTCTCACGGTTTTTCTACATCATGGTGAAAATTATACGGTGGTAAATTTTTCCCTTCTCAAAAGTTAAACTCATAAATATTTCACCGTTGTTCTGTGTCACAGCTGCTATACGCAGAGGCAGGAAATTTGTTCAATCTTGAAACTTTAGATACATATAATATATACATACCTATATGTACCCATATCTTGTTAACATGCATACACGAATACACGGAAATTTGTTCCGAAAGTTTATATCAATATAAAGTTTGTCAAAGTATCGCTATACGTAATATATCCAGCACAGTCTACACTCTAGCAGCAATAGCGATTCATTTAAGTGATCAGTGCCAGTTCGTAATCGGCCCTCGTGTTATATGGGATGAGGCAGTTTTTGCCCACGGAATTACTTTAACAGATCGCGAGCAATGGACTGGCACAATTATTTAGCGACGTCCTGAAACGATCAGCAGTAATTACGTCGAAGAGACGTACTTAATTATTATATCATTTTGTTTTATTTTATTTATTTATTTTATCCACTTATTCAAGTTTGGTTTTTTTTTTTTCTCTTCTGCAAAATTTTATATCATTTTCCATTTCGATTGACTTGTACTTTTCTATGAATTGGAAAACACTTTATTAGTGATTACCAATAAATTTCTTATAGCCGCAATGTGCAACGAATACAAACGTATGGATCGAGACAGGATATTTTAACCGAAGTAGAAATTGGCCATGTTTGGTAAAGATCTGTATACCGGTGCGAGTATACGACGACTGTATCGCTGTTCTAGAATTGCGTCACCGCTGTGAAATACTGGAAACGAAACTTTGCAATCATTTATAACAAACTTCGCTGACGAATTTATTCGCCAACATTTTTTTAATAGCTTACTGTATGGGCGTTTAGCGGCCCACGATTTGAATAATAAGACTAATAAATCAATAGCCGCACGAATTAATATCCGAAATAGAATCGAAAACCAAAATCGTAATGAAAAATAAAAAAAATAAAAAATTAGTAGGTACTATTCATTTTTTTCACTGCAGTTGATAAAATTTTCGGGGGACTCACCATGCTTCGTGCGTCTGTCTAATATAACAACGAATTTTTCTTTCGATCCAGAGAAGTCTGCTGCAAGAAGGGTTTCAGGTCCACGACGTTTTCTAGGCCTGATGTTTTTTATCGCAATCGCGAAATCATCTTTCCGCAACGCTTCTTCCAGGTCCTTTGCCAATGCTGTAAAATAAAGAGGCTCGTAGACATCAGATTCATTGATGTAGAAATGATTGATCTCTGGTACCAAATACAAGATGTCTGAGTTTCACAAAATCCACAAAAATGATTCGCTTTTTCTTATCAAAATTTCTACAGTTTCGTACATTTTTATTCCCTACATTCTACCCAACTATCTTGTACCCGTGATCCTTAATTAAATAATGAACATACGAAATGAAATATTGTTCTCACGCGAAAGCTGGGCTGTATGTTCGAGGCTCAACAGGCCACCTCGTAAACAGCGTGACTTATTTGATTTCCTGATGCGTGGGCGATACTGTACGATACAACTTCGAGCAGTTTAACCGTTTCAACATCCAATTATAGCCAAGGGAATCTTTCTCGATCGAATTTTTCGCCATTTTTTAGTATTATTTTTCCTCGAATTACACATCTGCTTATATATGTCGCGTCCCTGGAGAGGCCACGTGTTCAAATATTTCACAATGTAAAAAACCATCAAAGAAAATGATTGAGGTCGTAATCAGACCCAAAGTAAATGAATAGCTGACACCAGTCAGATGTTGTAGACGAAAAAAAAGATAATTAACCATTTGGCATAGCAGCCACTGCGTGCGATTATCTGGGCTTCTATTGAATCAACGAGTTACGTGTGTTGTCGGAGGGTGCGATTGAGCGATGTTTGCAATACTTGATACATTTTCGATGGTATGAAAACGACCGTGTATATCTCCTCTTCTGTTTTTCACAGGATCAACACGACCCGGATATAATTTCATGCATATATGTATTATAGTACATGTATATATCTATCTCGAATACAGTGACCACGGATTTCCAATTCCATTCGAATGTGTCCATCCAGAATTATATGAATTGAAATGTTATGCCATATGGAGAAATGTGATCACGCTCTGTGTCTGCTTCTATTTTTAAATAAATGATTCACATTTTCATTTACAAAGATATATAACAATGCAAATAACCAGATTAACAAGAACTTGCATAATTGTAACGCGTATGTAAAAACAACTAGCCACAACTACATACTGCATGACACATACTTTCATCCTCAATATCGGTGTGAAAACAGCAGATTCTTATACGCTCGAAAGATTACATCATCTAATGCATTATAAAAACGGTCCACGTAATGTGATAACCAGTCGTCAAAAATCTTCTCAATTCTCACGCTCAGGGATCATAAGAACCTAATCTTGTCTTAGTCTGAATAGTTAAGAATATCTTTCGAGGGTTCATATAACACACTCTCCGTCCTACATGGAAAATGAATTTATAGATCGAATGATTTTAGCAATTCGTGTAAAAGTTTGGTACCTATTAACTTATATCTCTCATATATCACGAAGTACCGTAAAATCTCATTGGCAACGATTTTTTTTTTTTCATAGCAAACGTCGTCAAGACTGCGAGATCCTGCCGTGAGGGAACGGTGTTTGATTATGAAAGGGGATGAGAAAAGTCATTCATGTTTGCATATAGAAACGAACAAATTATCTCTAAGCCCTAATTTCTATGAAGATCAAAGTTAACATGTATAGGTTTGTGTATAATGCAAAACGGAATACGAATGAGTATAATTGCTCCACCGTTCGACGTTTTGAAAGTGATATAGCATTCGGGAGAGACTCAAGGCTGTCTGTGCGGACTCAAATGAGAATCTGAATGGTAAGTGGATTTTTTTATTTTTCTTTTTTTATGAGAGTAAATAGGTGATTTTTTCTCGAATTTTATCCCCCTCACGATCAGCTACACGTTATTCTTTCTTGATCGAGTCCCCGCCCTGGTGATCTCGGAGTTGACTGACCCGCTTCCGGGTTTCTTACAGGGCTACAAGACAAGACTCCTGGATAAAGGGAACTGGTTCCACCTGACAAGTAGTGGAAACTTCCGACGAGTGACGACGATTGCATTTATAGCGGTTCCTTCTGCATGATGACCTCGACCCATCTCGGGGCTCCTTATTATAAAGTAGGGAAGCAGCGAGGGTGCAGAATATCAATACAGGAAATGGAATGAATATATCTGTTTCGAGTTTCTCTTATACGCATTTATTCATTTGCAAAAGTCTTTCGAGTCCTACTGGACACTTAGGTTCTTAGCTCGGACATTTTTTCTTTATGCAATGTCGAACATCCTCAAAAATTGATTTGAATCCTGTCTCCGGTACCGGATAGTCATGATGAATATTTCCTAATCAATATTCTTGAAAATTCTTTATAAAAATCAAACGACTGAGAAAAACGCTCTACTTTGGTCAAATTCATATTATATACCTTGGTCAGGTGTGATGGCAAGCACGGAGCCCAGGGAAACCGCGGCAACGGCAACGAGGACGAGGAGCGCCGCGACGCAGCGCATCTCGATGAGTTCCTCACAATTTCCTGTGGTCACTTCCGGCCCTGATAAACTACACAAATTTCTTATATTTTATACGATAATAAGGAACAAGGTACTGGGATATCTGGTCGAAGAGCGACACTCGACACACTCAGAACTGGTACTGGACTCCGGAATGGGTTTCGCTTCACTTTTATAGAGCGCCCACGGTATTTACTCTCGCACGTCCTTTGCGGGACGTTAGTGTATCCCCCTCTTGGCATCATCCCACATGATCTCAATGATCGTTAGTAAGTAGGTATTTCTTTAGTTTCAGGCGCCACGCCGATCTCTATAATAGAATGGAAAACGAGAATCGCGACTCGCGACTCGGTTCGATCGAAGGAATAAATTTACGTACAGCCGGTATTGTCCGTACCACCAAATCAGAGGATCCAGGTGTGGCCTTAAATTACGAGACAATTTTTTTTACATCGTTTTTCAATTTTTTTAGACACGAATTACCATTTCTAAATATCCTGTCCTATCATTATTACTAACAGAATAGACTGCGATACAAAAATGGTATAACATCGTACGTACCTGTCGTTGTAACATCCGTCCAACTGCGACCGTGATGTCATGACATAACGTTACGGATTTTAACTAAGAGCCAGGACTATGAGATAAACTCTTTCGTGTCGTTGCATATTTATATCAGACGATGTATTATGAATTCTGAAACATCGCCTATATCAATCCGTGACTATAATGGGAATACATATGTACATATTTTACCTATCAACCTGATTCCTGTAGAGGAAAATAACTCCAGTCTCTACTATCTTGTATAAATTAAAACCTCATCTAAGAGTATTGATCTTTTCTTTTTCTTCTTCATTTTATTCCGTTTATTAGCCCAGGCGACGAAAAACTTTGAAAGACATCCATAACACGTCTGAGTCGGAAGGACGTTAACGAGGTGTCTTTTATGGGGTCATTTGTTATCTCGGAAGGCGTGCTCAGAGAAAAATTACTCTGCGGATTCTAAAAAATATGTATATGATTTTTTTTTTTTAATTTATCAACGACTCCTATAATTATGCTCGTAATCCTTTGAAGGGACCTTTGAGAATGTCTAAAATCCCCTTCCTCGAATTTCAGACTGCACTGCAGAATTTCATGGTGGGACCAAGAATTTGAAATTTTAGATAAAAAAGTATAAATAGTTGTAAAGTATCTGGAAATTTGAGGCGATTTAATTTCGTCAACTTCGTTCAGCTTTGAATCTTTGGAAAGGTAAACCTGAGTTTCCATATTTCTTTTCTCACATTTCTGAATAATATCCCGGAATCCTTTTGCTCCTAAGGGAAGGGTAATTTAAAATTTAGTAAAGGGTTTTACGTTTGATATAGCCAGTCAGCTACCATGGTTACCTAATTGACGATCCATGCATTTCTTTCGAGAACTTAAATGACAAGATCATTTCACCAGGGAAATGCGGAATCGTTGAAAGACAGACTTATACAAACTTTACAAGACAGAAATTACAGACATCACAGAGTTTGGATAGCTCGTTGTTCATGTGGAACGCAACTGAACAATTTTCTATACAGCTTGCTTCGGATGTTGAAGTTGTAAAACTGACTTTTTGAAGCTCATAGGTATCTTTCAGAATAGTTCAAAGGACCCTAAACCTTTTTTTCATAAAATTTAATACATAAAAGTAGAAAATTCTAAGCTCCTTTAAATTTAATAGCCGATGAAAGAAAGTAAAACAGCTAAGTGAATGCGTCCTTTTTTTTTTTAAAGAAAAAGAAAAAAAATGTAAATCAAAATTTCTATACGAGATTGTTGATCATTTATTCATCGTCTGTGTTCTACGTTATTATTCCTTATTGCGAATTAATTATTTGTCGTTAATTGTTCATTTATTTATTTATTTATTTATTTATTTCAACAAGAATATACATACATACATACATACGTCATACAGATATGTGTCATAAAGTGCAGCTTAGAGAATTTATTTAAATTACATACATTCGTACATTAAATCGTTCAAAAAACTCTTTCGAGTAGATATAGTATACATATAGATACTGTGAATTATAATTATTCTTAAAGATTTATTTCAAAGGTCGTGGAATGGTTATAATGGAATTTTATTCCTACTGTATGAAGGTTATACATTTTTAGGAACAAGAAATATTCCTACGTCGAGGAATGACAGTAATAATGAGGTAAAGACAGTGAAAATGATCTTTATCATTAAATAGTTATCGTGAACGTTTATTGTCGCAACCTTTTTGCGCTTCACATCAACGAATTATTAAAAAATTTACTCAGAACATTAATTCACCGTTCGTCATTATTCATATTTTAGGACGATACGATTTTGAGCGTTTCAATTTCCCGTTTAAAGTTTATTTAGGTATTTACGTATAAGGTGAAACGGCAAAAACACCAAGAATATGGCAATGGCCGGCTAACTAGTGTAACATGTGATGAAATAGTACGTTAAGATACGAGGGCGGTAAACCTTCTTCCGAGAAGAGATCAAAAGAAGTTTTATTGTACAAAATTTTTGTTCAAGAGTTGTGAAAATTGGGGTTTTACCCATGTGAAGCGTTCGTGAAACGTCCATTATCACACTGAGCGAAGTAAAGGAAGTAATAGTAACATAACGATTAACAACCATTGAAGTTTTACAGTAACTTTTCAACCACGTGTGGAAAAAAGAAAAAAAAAAATTGCAATCACCGCAGGCACTGCAGAGAGAATCCCCAATGAATTGGCATGCACAAATTATTTGCGCAAACTTCACTGGAACTTTATACGCGTCCCACAAACTCGGCGAATAAATATCAAGCCATTGGTACTGCTACTCGTACCAAAAGTTGTATTCTTTTTTTTTTTTATCCATTTTCAAAAGGGACTACGAAATGTCACCAAATTCGTTCGTGTATCTTAAAGTACGGTGGCTCGTGGCGGTGGCGTAATGGTAAAGCAATTAGATCTGTTGATCTCAGGCACAACTTGTTGGCCATTATCATTGCTCAAGTTCTGAGTCTCCTGAGCTGTTACTTTAGTTTTACTATCTTTTATTGAAAATTTGTCAAGACTTTCACGTGGCATAGAATTCGACTTGGCACGATGAAGATGAGATTCGTTCAATGTCCGACGCCAGGATACTCTGCAAACTACGTCAGGAGCTGCACTCTGCAGGCCTCCCCGGCTTGTAGATGATACAACTTTTTGCGAGGTCCCTGTGGCATCCTGCACATGGAATATAAGCTCAGATTTCGAACATTTTCATTTCTATTTCCACGATCATTATTGTTATTATTATTATTATTATTATTGAAGATGATATGATTAAAACTCTCTGTACATTTGATATGAGGATGGATTTTGTGAGGATATTGATTCATAATAATACAGAGAGATTAAAGCAATCGTTTCCACTCAGTAAAAGCCAACTCTGAACAATAACCTGCAGAAGAGGATAACATTTGTTTTCTATTTATTATCGAGCAAAGCTTGGTGCTACATCTATTACTAGGCAATAGGAAGAAATCATAGGAAGTTGGTAGAGAGAGTAAATAATGAATAAAATTAATATAGATTAGATAAGAAATGATCATTTTAATAAAAAATCAATAGAAATTACATATAGTACAGTATATATATATAAGGATTACAGATCGTATTCAATTTTTATAAATATATTAGTTACAAGTTATAACAAATAATAAATTAGTTTATACATTGGGTATTCTATGCGAAAATCAACCTGGTCCCTGACCCTCGACCTCTTAGATCTGGTCCACGATTTTTTGTATCATTCTTCTGACTCTAAATAGCAGTAAGAGTTTTTTTTCAGAATTTTTTAAAATAAATCTGCAAAAAATTCTCCAAAATTCTGTGTCAAAAATGAAAATTTTGGAACGAAGCTTCACAATATCTGGGCTTCTCCTTTTTTCAGATTTTTCAATCACGGCCATCGAGGTGTTGGAAGAAATAACTTTGAAAATTCATGACGTGCAGAAATATATTTTGAAAATTCAGACAAAAATTCTGATTGCTTTTTAGAGTCAGAAGAATGATATAAAAAATCGAATCGCGGACCAGATCTGAGTGGTCGAGGGTCAGGACCAGGTCGATTTAGCACGAAATGCCCCATATATGTATAAAAAGGAAAATAAGAGAAATAAAATAACACTAGAACTCCAAACAGGGAAGAAATTATTCATAGATATATACCTATACAATAGGGTGTTTAAAAAAAAGTCGATTTTTCATGCTGCTACCCATCGAAACTTGAGTTTTGATAGAAAAAAAACATTCTACATGCATTAACGTAAGAAAAACTGAAACAAGTCGTTTTTGGAAAAGTTTAAACGGTGCCCGTTCTGCCCCACTCTACCCTATATTCTTGCGGTCGAAAAGAAGACATTTATTCAAATGAAGAAAATATTAGTCTTTCGCGGTTTACTGTATTCATAGCCGAGTCAAGTCAATGGAATTACAAATACACCATCTAACAGCCTAGCCTTTGTCATGTGAAAATAGAAGAGCTCATGGTGCTTTCCAAATACAATTGTCGAGAATAGATGGAATGTAAACGTGTTCGGTAGATCTAGTTTCAATTGTAACAGTACTTGCGCGGATTAATCCGGCGCGATTAGATCGTAGAAAGAAATTCTTCATATTTGTATGAAAATTTTTGAAAATTACAACTGCTTATGATGTTTAATCGCCATCGTTCTAAGATCGAACGATATAGAGAAAAAAACAGCGATAGAACATCACAACATTCTTAAGATTTTTCGCATTTCGGTGCAGACCCATTATCCAAATTCAATGGTTTTCGTTCTGTCTTTTTGTCTTTATTTTTGTACTTTTTTTTTTTTTTTTAGTATTTTCAGCTGATCAGCTTTATGGAGAGTGACGGTGGAGTGACTCGAGTTTGTATGGTAGGAGCTCGCGCTGTTCCTCGATCCTACAACGAAATTTCATGTTTTCAACTTAATGATTTTGACGAAAGAAAGAAAGAAAGAAAAGAAAGAAAAAAAAATGGAACAAATGGCTATCATGTGGCTGTCTCGCATTAATTCTGTTATTTTTTTTTCCTTCTTTTATGGAAACCGTCTCTTCCCCGAATCACCATTGAATATTCTATGTATATTCTATGTATATAGGTCTGCGATACACAACTAGGTAAACTGAATTCAAACTCACCCGCTTTCTGCTCCGTATATTAAATGCTCCATACACAATCGGGTTCATGCACGAATTGGTGCAGGCAAATAAAAATAGACCCTTTTGTATACGCTGGTCAACCTGTTTCGCGGATGCCGGATCCACCCAGTACCTGATAAATCATTTCGGTATTAACCCATATATATTTTTCTATTTCATTGTCACGTAATAAGGTATAGGTCAAAGTGATTGAACATGGACCAGTAAGTTTCAAATATTCTTTGCGATTGCACCAATGATTGAAAATGAAGAATTTTCATATGAAATTCCTTCGTTCTTTTGTCCGGTGTTCAAAGAAAAATCAGACGATTTTCTTATAAGAATTTTCGGATCGATTGTGAAGCTGTCACTAATAATAATAATAATCTTTCTTATTGTAAATTACACGCATTATACAACGATTATTATTGAAAACCCACAAATTGTTGAAGCAAAAGTTCAAATTGAACGACATAATTATGGAAATTATTTGTGTCCGTCATTTGAATTTAGAATCATTTAAATTTCAGAGTTTTTCATCTCGCCATTACTGAGATCATTCGACGAGTTTGTATGATGGATTTTTCATCCCTCTTTTGACCAGTTTCTGATATTCGAGGCCCGAGAACGTGAAAATTCGTTGAAGTTAGGAAAAGTTATCTTTCGACCGAAATTAATACTTTACTTATCCCCAGCGTGATGAAAATTCATAACAGGATTGGATTTTCTAATTTCTTTAGTTCGTTGTATCTACCGAATATTAATGACTCAGGAAGTTTCATATTGACTCGCTTTACCCCAGCTACGATTATAGTTATTAATACGACACCCTTACACAATATTTATTTTTCACTTACCAAAAGCTCATGACGTAGTACGGCGTCCAACAGGTGAAAAATGCCAGGATAATGATGATGGTCATTTTTAGGGTCCGGATTTTAGCGCGACCTAAAAAGCCGAGCGATGATCGCCGTATTTTATCTGTAACAAATTGGAAATTTCGCAAATTCAGTATTTCTCCTTTAATTGATGTGAGTATAACTCCTAACAGAACGGGAAAAGGCTTCCATAGAAATCCTAGAAGCTTTATAAACTTTTGGAAGCACGTTGAGAAACAGCTTTTCCCTACTCTGGGTCATCGAAACGGTTGTTAACACATTTCAGAAGCTTCGTAAACCTGTATACAAAGTTCAGCTAATACCTTATACACTAACTTCATTTCGGAATACAGTTTCCTAAGTTTGGTGCAACAGATACAAGGCGTTGGTATGAAATTATGGAAAATTAATTATCACGGTTCAACAAAGTTCCGTGAAAGTACTTCGAGAGGATTGTCTACTTTTTGTACGCTTTGATCATGTTTTTTTTTTTTTCTTTCTATCTTTCCGACAGCCAATATAAATTTTAAAAAATAAACAGCAAATGAAACTTACCCGAAAAAGATTCCCTCGATCTCTTGTAAATCTCAGCTATTATACTAGCATAGCTGTATATTATCACGAAGAGTGGAAGCACGTACATCGTTACCATACCGAATAGAGAATATATCAGCTCGTGTTTTGGGGTAGGAAATGCATTTATTGTCACGCACTGTTCCCACGTATTCAACTGCGGATGTATCTCAACGTGAAAGACTACCATCTGAAATACATGATAGTTGCAGATCAGCCACTTCAGATTTTGGTAGATAAGTGACGAACAACACCGATACATAGAACTTTGTTATAATTTTTTTATTTATTTTCTTCTCAATTCCTGCTATAATTTGAAAAAAATATCACATGTCGATTCGATGTTTTCATAGCTGATTAATTGTATTTCTGAGAAATAATTAGATATTGTTGATAATTAATTTCAATTATTTCTAAAAACACGAGAAATCTGATCTGAAAACACTGAGTCAATAAGAATATTCCGGATTTAATATCTTTTCAAAAACAGTAAGAGAGAAAAAAAAAAAAGGAAATGGTGCATGGCAACCTTTGTCATAATATTTCACCTCTCGCAGAGTGATTGGATTGATCAGTGAGCTGTGAGATTGAAGCGTGTATATAACATCAGGTCATATGTTGCAAGTTGCATGAACTATCAGAATGTGAAATTCACAATTACGGATTCAATAGTTTTATTCATAGAAAAATAATCATCGGTAGTTAAGAATAAATCGATAATTGAAATTGATGATTGATCGAGAAACTTACTTGTGGCAATGAGCAGACCGTCGATGCACCCCAAGCGATGATCAGCATGACTTTTCCTCTTCTATCGACATCCATTAGATTTAGGGGTTTCAAAACTGCATAGTATCTGAAATACAATTACTTCCAACGTTGGCATACCTTTTTTTCTTTCTCATTTCTATTAACGTACTCAATTTTCATTCGATTGAAAAAATCAAAAAAAAAAAAACGAAAAAAAATAATCGGAAGAAACTATATATGGAGTAGTCTCATCCCTTCTCACTTTCCTATAGGAATATCTCACCTGTCAACGCTTATGCAGACCAGAATGAAACACGAAAGATAAACTCCGAACATTCTGAAGAACATCATGATCCTGCACATCGCGTCTCCAGCCTCCCACGATACTGTACTTGCCCAGACAATTTCCGTAGGCATAAGAATAAACGTTACCTATAAACGTACGTCGGGTAAAAATCTTATTGCCTATATTCGTTGTGATATGGGTCTTTGTTATGATATTACCCATGTCGTTAGGTAATTTGTGGTAATTATTATTGGTCGACGAAATATAATACTTCAAACTATCCATTTTAATATATACTTCGAATTATATGGAGTTGTTAATTAATTCGAGGGTGGGAAACAGCAGGTTGTTGCATGAATTATAAAGTTTCGAATTTATCGTTCAGTTCAAGTAGCATAATAATTGAGTTAGACCCGTTCGTTGTATGATATCGGAAATACATGACGGTTAAAATGAAACATTGACATGAACAACAAAGCGTTGTATGAATTTTCTCTTTGTCGATAAGAACAGCCTTCAGCGGAGTTGATTAATTCCCGATGTATCCTCTGATATATATGACGGAATTTATATTGCAGTTTGTTGCTTGTTCTAATTGTTGAATTCTGAAGTATAATTTTATCGTGTATTTTACTTTGAAACAGGTTCTACCATATACTATCGAGCACAAATTAGCTTGTATGAAGGTAATATTGAAATTTTTTGTTCGCATAGTATCGCTTGTCGATAAATTTCTTTCGTTTCGAATACAGAATGAGCAAGCCAGCGAATTAATGAATTAATGAATGATTGAATGATGGAATAATCGAATAACTAGACTCACCAGTAAATCGGCGATCGCTAAATGCATCAGCATAGTGTTCATCCTCGATCTTGTTTTTCCTTTTCGCCTTCGTATCAGAATGAGTACGGTAAAATTACCAATCGCAGAAATGACTATGAGGATGCTGTAAGTAACGATCGACACGACATGACCGTCGTTGAATTGCATATCAATCGGCAATACAAATTCTGTTGTACTCATGGTGTCGTTAATTTCGGTGCTGTTCATCTCAGTGTAGTTCATCTCGGTGCTGTTCATTTCGGTTGAATTGGCACCAATAATCTCCCTGTATTCCATTTTGTTGCTGATTCAAATTCTGCGTAATCAAAATATAAATATCATACGGTTATTGCGTGATAAAAGTAGGAAAAAAAAAAAAACAGAAAAACGATTCATTATTTCGGTATCTACACAAAAATGTCCATAAATTTCATTTTTAACTTGATATTTTTGTTGCCAGGGGTTAAACATAATCATATTATTCCGGAACGAAGGACTAACTCGTTTGCTGCATTTAGATCTGGGGTTTAAAGTAACACAGAAGCAATCATAAGACTTGGCTTTGTGGTCCTCGTTTAACTCCTGTATACAAAGGTTGCGAATTAATTCATATTTTAATCATTTTTACAGAGTGACGTTTTCGTTAATTTAAACCGACCATGTTCTTTGATTTGGTTTTTTTTTTTCTTTTTTTTTTGATTGAATGAATAAAATTTGATCAGGTTGAGTCGAAAATTTGGTTGATTTTAGAAAATACAATGAATTCATTGGTTTTCTCCAATATATGTTGAAAATTTGATTAATTGATAAAAATATTTTGTTTATTCAACAAACTCGTGTTAATTGTCAATCTAACATTGTTTTCGAACACTATATCCTCGAATGAACTAAATAATTTCTTTACTTTGAACAATCTTCTTGTTTTAACCATTAGAGCCGATTGATTAATTAAACGAGATATTTTCATTAGATTCGAATAAGGGAAACGAACAGTGAATTACTTTTTAATGAAACAAACGATTGTTTGACTTGATGGCAAAGTTTTATTCAAACAAACTTTTGACTTTACTTAAGATTGGAACTGAAGGATGATTAATGATATACTGTTTAGGATATTCCTGCAAGTATACGTTTGAAATTGTTCGATTATCTCATATCATACTCACCAGTAGTCTATAATCCTCGTGTATTTGTACGGTATGATCGTAATGCGATAGGATTCGATTTCGAGGATTGCTCAGTAATTGCTGATGACTTACATCAATATATGCATTGATCGTAATGGAGAACATATTGACTCGAATTTCGCTGTTCATTTAGTGTTTGCTATGTTACTTTTATTGGCTCACTAAGCATTTTGGACTTGAAATCGTAAAGCCAGTGCAGATAGTATATGTCTGATATTAATTTATTTGATTGACAATCAAGTAGAAAGCATCTAAGTTACTTATACACTAGGGTGTCCCTTATTTTCATCATTTTTCGCAATTTTAGAGCACGCTCCCTAGATCGATTCTTCATTTAAAAAAATGGATTTATTTCCCATTGCCCCCTACTATACCGAAATGCCCCATCATGTGTCGGATATAAATATTTTTCCATATAAATGCATCGTCCTTCAACAACATCCCATAGTTTATACTTGGGAATATTCAACATGTAATGTAGGAAAAAATAATCTCTGAAATTCCAGCGATATCCCTTTTTATTTGCATATATAAAAAATTTTTGTTGCGGTAAAATTCATTTTCTAAACGTGCTTTGAAATTGCGAAATATTATGAGACTAAGGGACACCCTATTATAAACTGTTTATCAAATACAGAACTTCAGTCCTCATTCATGAGTTAATAAAATCAATGAAATTCATTTTTTGACACTAAGAATAAAAAAAAAATTCCGTTCGTATTGAACTTTATCCAAAATTTCGGACAATGTATTCGTCCGAATAATCGAATTCTCATGAACCGTGAATATTTGCGATAGGTTTTGGGCAGAATGAAATCTTCCTGCTTTGATCTCCTTCCGTATAGGGATCAACTGATTCGAGTAATTGGTTTTCTGCTAATCGTGATACGAATCTTCGCATTAGATCTCATGTTGGTTGGTATTCTCATTGTCAGCTGTGGGCATTGTTCTCAAGATATTGAAAGCTTGCTAATTCAAATCAGGATTTCAGTCATGATCCAGGATATAAGGGTGTTTTTCTGCAATATCGGATATTTCACTCTAATACAAGAACAGCTGCGTATTAAGAATTTGTTTTTTCGTCAGATTACACACGAGCTTTAATTTACGCTTTGTCAAACATTGCGCAATATCCTATTCTCTCAAATATCCACCCTGCTTGAAATTCCTTTTTCTACAATCTCGCTATTTTAATCGTTCAATTACGTCTTCGAAGAAATTCAATTTGTAATTTTATCTTCATCTATGTATGAAGAATGTTTACATCATTATTTTCTAGACGCTAGAATACCTCTATGCGAATAGCAAGGTGTACCTTTAACAGCTGTCCGTTCGAAATATGCTATCGTATTTATAGATAGGACAAAGCTAATGTTACAGAAGCTGAAAGATGAACTTTATATAGGTCGATGCGTATATATTTTAATCATTATCGTTCTTTGGTAAACTGTTAAATAAGGGCAGATCTCAGCGGGATGTAATAAATCCAATATAGAAGAAGGAAGCTGCAGACAAACTACAGTACGCTGTACGGTCGGAATACTTTCACGTGTTAAAAAAACAAAAACAAAAATCAAACTGTGAAAGTCTATAACAAGGGAAAACAAGATTAATAATTCTCGACAAGAATAATAATTTTCATAGAAATGCGACATTTTCTCGATAATTCGAAGTAAGAAATCTTCGGGTCTGTAATTAAATCGGTTTATTGAGAAAATTTCATTGCGTTGAATACCGACTTTTGTTGAATACCCTGAATACGTTTGCGGTAAATATCTATTGTATTTCCTAAAGCTTACGCTTCATGGAGGATGAAAAGCGGCGAGAATTAGTCGCGTTGAAGATTACAGCATCTGCCTTCAGATGTATACCTACTACAAAAAGCACAAATTGGTATAATTGGCTTAGCCAAAAGTAGAATGACAATTGATCGGATTCTACGAACGCGCGAGATTGTTTGGGTAGATTGAGATGAATTTCGGTAAGATGATAATCGGAGCGATTGTATGGAACAATTGGATCTCTGTGCCATTGGAAATTACTGTATATAGGTGTTCGAATAGGTGAAATGAACTTGTCACTTCGGCGTTAGAGGGAATTTTCTTTATACTAGGAGTTATTCGACCTGAAATCGACACCCCTGAATCGGAAAGAGGATCCCATATGCCAATGATCAATAGCAAATCACGTCCCGAGGGACTCGTTCGTTGAAAGATCTGTCGATCTCGTTTCACGTATAGCATATACGTCTACATTAAATTTGAAATATAATTTTTTGTTTCCACAAAAATTCGAGCCCGGGTTACGACGACGGGACGTGTTTCGTCGCAATAAGAAATCGACGGTTGAAATTCATGGGAAAATACTGAAAAGGGAAAACGTGCGGAATATGAATCGCAGGGCAAAGCGAGGGAGGATTAGAATCTCGGGAATTAATGTTTCAAGAAGATAGCTCGATGCAACGATAGATTCAGTTTTTAATAGGCAAGTGATGGACAGTTAGTTAAACATTTATACAAGCCGCTGCTTATTCACTTTCCTGCAACTTTCGGCTACTGAATTTCAAGATTTTGACTATTTCCTGGTGCAGTAATTCGCACAAGACATAACATGCGAAATATAGATGTACTCTATACTGATCACTTCCATTTCGCATGGGAATTATTTCGATGATAACTTTTCTGCGTAGTTTTTAAATATTATTTCAAGTTCTTCTAGACTCATCTGAAATTCTCTTTATAAATAATTCCTTGATTAATACAAACGATGTAATTTTAAGGTATTGTCTAAGTTTAGCTATAGTATAGCTAATTCGATCCAAAAAATCAACTTCCAGTTGCCTATTGTATTTGAGTAAACTTCTTATACTTCAATGTCAAATTTTTCAAGTATTTGCATATCCTTAGGAAGGTTAAGCTCAGCTTGAGCCGACGAATTTAGGGATAACGAATTAACGTGCCCTTCAATTCCGCTTTCCAATTTTCCCTCGCCGAGAATCAACGCGCTTCTCGCTTTTCTCACGGTTTACACGAACTAAAATAACCGTAGTTTCGTTTATTTTTATGTCGATTATATCTACTTGCATACGATGCACTTAGTTCCACCTAACACGAAAATATCTGGGCATGTGTAAGTTCGGGAGCTTTAATGCTATCTCGGATATCTCTCCCCTTCGGCACAGGAGACTGGAAATATATTCGATCTTTTCAACATTGAAATGAAAACTCAATTCAAGTATAAGAGAGTGAAAATATAAACTTATAATCGGATCAGCCCCGATCACACGAAAATAAGGGTTGGTTCGGAAAAGAGCTTTAACTTTTTCTCCCACCTCTGAACCTCCAAGCCCTACCTCAGGACGAAAAAAGAAGTCCTCCTTCCAGTGGAGTTCAGTTGGTCTTGGTCAAGTTCAGAGGTTGCTTGATCGATTCTTATTTTTCTCATATGATTAGCCAGAGCGTTAGTTTTCACGTGTCAATAAAATGGAAAAAATAAAAATTGATCGATCATCAGACGCATTTCACCAATTTTATCAACGAAGGACTCTTCGCTCGTCATTAACTGAGGCCAGAGGGGTTGGTGGTCGAATGACAAAATTCGACTAATTCTTTTTCAACTATTTCTCGTTTTATTTGATCGTTATACGATTTGCTCAATTTGTGAGATTCATAGAGACGCCTTAGCTGTTAATTCCTGGTTGATGCACGGAGAAAAATGTTTACTATGTGCCTAGTTTTATACGGGACAAGACCTATTTGCAGGAGAAATTACCACAATTCTAGTATTTAGTTCGGTTTATTCAAACGTACAGTTCACCACAACTGTTGTCATTTTTACAAAAAACAAGATGACAAGCGGATTTTTTATTCTGAAATTTTCTACCTATATTCCCTAGAGCCTGTGAGATTTCGGATTCTGTACGCGACAATATACAATCGAAACGGAATTCCGTAGATCTTACTCCCAGAGTATAGCGAAACAATGGATCGTATCACAATCAAATTTCGAAACGGTTTAACAATCATTGTGACTATAGAGTATTCTCCAAGTTCGAATTCTAAACAATGTCAAAATACAGTTGAATAAATATAATTAAATGTTTTACGTTATAGTTCGAAAAATATAAAGCTGTCGTTTCTATACACCTTCTCGTCATGTTGTGAATAGTTTAATTTATTTCCCGGTGCTATTGAATCGGCTAGGTATTGAATAAAATAAGAAAGAGAAAGAAAGAAAAAAAAAAAATAAAAGAAAAAATAAATAAGACGATAAATGTTTCCATTTACTTGAATGTGAAATGAAATTTTATTCCAATAATTAACGCAGCTTACGTATTTCCAATTATTTCGTAAATGGTATAAACTTATAATTACGCATCAGGTTAAACTACTGTATCATTAGATATAATTATAGAATTCTATTTATACAGCAAATTAATGAATATTTCAAGAACCAATTGTAAAACAATGTTAACCCTTATGTTCACACTCAACTTTTACCTCGTTGTTACAAACTCAGGGTACCCAGGTGCCCATCACTAGTTTTTCTTCATTCCTGAGTTTGCATATCAACGAAATCGGTTGCAATCAATTCACTTTATTAAATGAACATCAATAGAAACTATCTAAGCCATTTCTAAGTTCCCTAGCTATTCATCAATGATATTAATTAATTAAATCCTGGGTCAAAATATCATTTTTCATCTAGTGGGTACCTGGGTACCCGGGTGAACCCGCTAAGCACATGTAATTTAACGTTAATTTGGTTAAGGTTTAACGAATTTGAAAAAAATTTACCAGTATGTTTTGAGTTTTAAAAAGACTTAAATAATGGGGATTTCAAGACTCAGGTAGAAATTTCAATTTTTATTCAAGTTATAAGCAAAAATATGCGGGGGTGGACACCCGGGTACCTGGCTATACACACAAGGGTTAACATCGGTGCACCGGGCCATTTAACGAAAGAATATCTCCCACACAGCGATAATCTCTCGTAATCGTTTTAGCATTAAATAACAGCGTCAATTAAAATGACAATTTGGGTATCGCAGAGTTGCATGCAACAAAATCGTTTCAAAATAATTTATAACATGATAGGAACACGTGCGACGAATGATTAATGAAAATAGAAGAAAGAATATGAATGAAAAGATAAAAATAAAAATAAAAATGAAAAAAAAAAGACAGATCTGTGAATAATTAATGATGATTAAATTGCGACCCGTAATTACCTTTACACTCAGCCTTTCATCTTCGAAGATATCTTCTCTTCTCGATTTGCTTCTAATTCTGGATCACTTTGTTACGTCGTAAATAAGAAAACCTCATAGTTTCCGATTAACACAAAATTTTATTCAGCTTTAGCTTCATTTATTTCACCCAAATCACGTGCGAGTAATCAAATATACGCGTTGCACATTATTTGCTTGAATTTTATCGTCAAAAGTCAGAGATTGAATTAGCCGCGCAGTTCTTTTGATATTTTCATTCTAAATGCTTATTTATTTATCTATTTATTTATTCGATTCTATTAATTGAGTTAAGAGTTACGTTCGAGATGTTCAACGTGCCAATACCATCTGTCGACAAGAATTTTTCGCTTCGTTGGAATCAAAGTGTAATTTTATCAAACTCGAACTCGGCTTTCCCGATTACGTTACCCTCTTATTCTGAAAATAAATCGTTTATATTGAAAAACCGATCGGTTATCAATTCAATTTATTTATTCACATCCGATAAACACCGGTTTTAGTATATAGATACGCATACGCTATACCGGACGCGATTATTTCGAGGTGAAACTTTCGTCAGTTAACCGTAGGTATATTTTTTACAAATATATATTCAACCCATTTAAAATTATACCTTTAATATGTTGGCGCAAGAAATATTCAAGAAACAAGAAAAATGTTTGTACATTTAATATTTTCAAAGAAACACAATGATTCGTTTTAATACCGCGGAGCTGTCAATCATTTGACATGGTGTCAACAGGGTATTTGTATTTTCTAATCAACAACGATTTCTATAATTTTGGTATCTATTCTTTTCTCTCTAATATGATTTGATTGTTCAAATTTGCCCCCGAGGTTTCTAACAATTTCTGAAACGCATTTAGAAAGATTTTTTTTATTTGTTAAGGGAGGCTTGGGGTGGTGTCGAATAATTCCGAACTGGTTGGGCTGCGTGTCTCAACTGAAGCCGCCGACAACTTGGTCCAGCATCAAAGCACCCGTTTCACTCCTGGCGCCCGCGCAACTATTCTGCCCCACGCGAAACGCGGCACCCTAACGTTTTTTTTTTTGTTGAGTTCTTTTTTTTTTTTTTTTTAATATTTCTGATAAGTATTGTGTGAATTTTATTCAATGAACGATCCTTGAAAATACAGTATTTCAAGGATTTGTTAATTTTCATGTCGAACCCGGATCATTAACGACCGATTAGCTATAAAAATGATGAAAACGCACAAATAATTCGAAAATCTAAACTAGCTTCTAGGTTCTTACATCAAGAAATAATCAATTCTCAACGCAGGAACGTATCTACCTAATATTTTTGAAGTATTTTCCAAAATTTTCAAAAAACTCAATTTCTCAATTTTATATCTTCGAAAGTAAGTAAGATATTTTGAATTTCGAAACGTCAAATAGAAGCTACATTTTTCCCGCCTCAATTAAGCGTATGAAGACTGAAATCCGTCGACCCAATGAGTTTTTATGAATTTTTTAGTACCAGCTTGTCTTTTTGCATTTTTTCTCCATTTAAACCCCGTGTTAAAAAATTCAAAACTTTAGGGCGTTTGTCAGAACAGAAGATATCGATTATAAATTTTTTCGCCAAGACGCAACTTTTCGGCGCTATTAGAATACGATCCGCGAAAATTGACCTTTTTCACTCCGGCCTAGACCCCATGCTATTAGACACGTGATATTTTATTCCATCGCTGTATGAGATCATTAGATACAATATGTACAGCAATCCTTTAATGTTAACTACGCAAAAAGGACGGGTTTCTAATAAATTCAAAGATCCTGCGCGGATCATTTGTCTAATTGTATTCCATCACTTTCGTAAACGGATCAGCTTACTGGTACAATACAGGGCTAGATAGATGGGGTGAAATTGTTTACACGGGTTTTCGATATAACGTGAGAGTTTCAGCCCAAATCCTTAGAAATACGTTATCCGATATAGGAGGATCACGCTCGCAATTTGTAGGCCTCCTTTGAGTAGTTTAGTGCTCGCTGCAGTGATTGCTATATGATCCTCTCTTTGGCGTGTATAAGAAAACGAAAAAGCATAAGATTTATTGTGCTCTGGGCTAGTGAAAGCAGGTACGTATGTAGTACACTAGGGTGGTCCTTAATTTGATCATCTCCGAAATTAAATGCTCCCGTGGGCGAGGACGTCTCCAATGATCGAAGGGGATAATTTCGAAAATTACCCATACCGGATTTTCCATTGTTTGAAATTCCAATTGAAACTAGTTCCAATTGATGGAATTTTGGTATTAATCAATACCGGATTTGACACTTCTCAGACTTCATACATAACGGTATATTATGCAACAAGTGCGTAAAAACTTTACGCACGAGTTTCATAAGATATTTTTCGATACCGTGTGCGTAGAATGCTATTTTACGCATACTATATAGAGAAGATATATAATTTCTATAAACTAACTCTTCGATAATGGATTTTGAAGAAAAGTTTGCAATAATAAACTATGGGTAAAAAACTAAAAAAAAAAAAAAATGGGTTACTTGATCCATTTTCGCAGTATCCATATGAACTCATCTTTTTTGTATAAACAGGAACTAATACGCGATATGTATTCAATATTCTACAAATGTGATATTTGATTAGGGTACACGTATACAGAAGCTTTTCTGGTTCGTTTACAAGACTTGAATACCAATAGCGAAGGGGATATTTCATCTCCAGGAGGTCATATGAGATCTCCTTCCGGGTTGTATAAGATATAATTTGAAAAAATTTTAGAAGATTATTTTTGATCGAAAAAAATCGATTTCCTCCGTTTTCCGGTGATAAAATTGACGAGAGAATAATGAGATTACTTTTACATAGGTAATGCGGGCTCATGAGCGGTTTGTAAATATCGAGAGTCACTATGGGAAAAATGGGATTGAGAATGAAAAACGGTGCGTAATTATCTTTGGCACAATTTATACCAAATCCTGTATAACCATCACCGTGATTTTCGTGCAACTCCAATTACTCCAATTACTCCTTTATGCTTCTTTGTCATAGGTCCTTCGTGATTTACCTTCGTTCAAGTTCTTATCTGGATTCTCGTTATCGTATAACCTTGGTATTATCACTAGTTTTTCATCTACACTGCGATTCTGATTCGTTCGATTCAACTACCTCATGGAGTAAACTCGTGGAATTACCACCCAGTGCTCGTGTATTAGGGTGCAGAAACCAAAATATTTCAGTTTTTGGTGAAGGGTGAGCGTCCTGCAAAGTGTATTTTTACGCCTGCCTCAATATTACTAGCTTTTCGCTAGAAAAAAGGACTCGATATTGAATTTCTTTGCTTGTTCTAAATTCAGTATTAGCATGAAAGATATACATATTATACTATGTATATCAGGAAAGCGTTGTAATTAATTCTCCATTCGTGATCTGCTGCTATAAACGTTCAACCCTCTGACTATGGTCCGATTCAATGTTCATTAGACGGTAAGATTCATGATATACCTAGTCCATTGGGGCTGCTGTATGACGTCTAGAGGTTTCGTGATTATGAATCCCCTTCAATCCGGGGATTTGATACGGATCACAGGCCACAAATCGCCAAACACGGTTGACCGCAGCACTGAGATTATCTGCATCACTTGTTACAGATTATATTAATTTAATCGGATCAGTTGATATTAGTTTGAAATAAAAGTACTTCAGAAATAGAATACACACGTTCATCCCTAAATTGTATAGAAATTTGTATGCCATTTCATTCCGAGCTTGCATAATATTATACTTTTCGACTTATCTAAGTCCCTTTTCCGATTAGAAGACGACTAAATACTTCCGAATGTCCGTTTGTCAGTCAAGACTTAAAAGTGGACATTCGACGACATTTAGTAGTCTTTTGGTCGACTAAAAGCGACTGATTTGCATATCGTATGTCCATTGGCTACGTGGGAACAAAACCTAATCTCTTGATGTTTGAGTTGCCTGTATGCAGGCACCCCATAGAGAGTTTCTACGAATTCTCTCGGTATATATACGTGCGTCGTACTTCATTTTTAAATGATTAGATAAAAGGAAAGATGACCACGAATTGTTAAACAAACAACAACATTCTTGCTGTGAATGTTTATCGGACAAAAACAACCATCGCAGATTCCAACTTTCCACATGTATATACTTATATATGGGTATAATCTTCCTAAATAATTCTTGGAATTATTTTCACCAGGGTTCAGACACCCAAATCTTTTAATCTAGTACGGTTGAAGTATTACACGAGTACAATGCTTTTCTACAATACAACTCTTTTCAGAAGTTTCTAACACTGAGGGAAGAGTTTATTTATAATTATTAAACATATATTTCTATGTAAGCATATAAATATTCATTTATAGTTAACAAATTTTAGTTGATCCAAATGATATTGAGATAAACTCTTCTCTCAGTGTAGACAACCATATGTTCAATTATTATCTTTTCTTTACCCGAGGATGTAATCAAAAACTAATATAATTTGTCGAAATTGTTTGGAATTTTTCATATGAATTAAAGAAAAACAGTCTCTATTCTCCAAACGCAGCGGGTAACTATCATTTTTTAGCAAAAATATATATTTCGAATGGAACTCAAAGAGAAATGAAAAAAATAAACGTAGAAATGAACACCGTCACAAATTCTTCAGGCGACCGATCCTTGAATACAGTATAACATCCTTCGAATTCGCGAAATGCTGTCGCATTTAATTCAAAATATTATCAGATTTAATTGAATTCTGTACCAAATACCTATACCAACAATAATTGATGGAATTTCGAATATGGCGAAAATAATTTCGCTGTCCACCACTTTGTGTTATAGATAGGTACTGCATACGAATGTAGCTGTGGTTATATTGCTTCTGTACTAGTTTTGGATCAAAGGTGAAATTCACTCATTCATTAGTCCTTGATAGGTATGTAGGATAACTTGATTGATTTCCAAATCACAGTAGAGCGTAAAAATATTAGCTTGTAGCCTACAGCATTGGCTTTGTATGACAAATCTATTGGGAATAACATTTGTCGACTATATGTTAATTCGTTAATTAAACCACGGAACTCTAGTCGACAAATAACATAAATTACATGGACCTTGCGTGAATCATTTCGAGGCCGGTTCCAAGTTTCGAATTTTGAAAGTTCCGAACATTAAGAATTCCGAATTTGTTTTAGACGATATCGAATTTTCGGAAACGTTCAAGATGGGAAAATATCCTCTTGATCAATCGATAACTTAATGATGTCATAAATGATTAATAAGATTTTAAAACTTTATGCCACAAAGTGAATCTCAAGCCGATTAACTGGACCACTCGTTGCTTTCGATACGATCAATACAGCCCGAGTTTATTGTATCCTGAATAAACACATGCGTGAATTTCAAGTTCCGGAGGTGTAACCTCTCGGATTTTAAGCTTCCGGAATTTTGAACCCTGCGGTGTTCTTCACTCAAAGTTTTCGAAATCGGTTTTCTAGACTTTCGGGGAAATATCGTAAAGATGATTCTCGACTCGTGTGATTTTCCTAGTAACGAAAAAATCTGAACACATGCTGCTCTTTACCTTGCAGGTATACCATACATTGGGAAATCCCTCCGTTATAAGGACCCTGCAGCGAATCATTCGAACCCCGATTTCTCACGAGGGTGAATAAATCGAACAATTCGTATAGGTAGGATATAGCTATTATTCTATAACCAATCAACACCATACCGTACGTCAACTAGAAGCTACTACGTAGTACCTCAAATGCGTCGTAAAGTGCGACGGACGTTGAATGATCATTTAGAAATAGTATCTATCCGAAGAATCGACACCTTGTTAGTGTGGCTGTCAATAACATTGTGAATACTTTGATTGATCTCATTTATTTGCAAACCAAGTGTCATCACATTCGCCCCTCTGCCAAATATTTTATTAATTTATTTTTTTTTTCTCTCATCCCTCCACGAGGAATTAATATCACTTGATGCGAGCATTGGTGGAGCATAATACAGATATGAAATAATTTTTTTCTATGAGAATTGAAGTACGAGCTGATTTTATGAAGAAAAAAAAAAACTACGCGAATTTCTTTGGAAGGTTTATGGTTTTGACCGAAGAAGCTTTATTCCCATTGTAGAAATCGCTTCGCAATTATGGTCAAACCGTATTTGTATCTCCATTCATTAGAACAATAGAAATACTTGTACAATAACTAATACTCGTGATATTGAAATATTAAGCAGCTTAAGTTCATTCAGCCTCATGGGTTTCAATATTTTTTTTTGCTCTCGTTGACTCAGAGAACTATAGTCGTACAAATTTCTCTGCATTCATCAGACTCCGGCAATAAGTCGTAGCAACTCATAAGCGGATTTGCTATCTGTTGCTCATTACGTGAAAACGTATCAAAGTAAATTTCCTAAGTTATAATTCATATCAATGTTCGTGTGAGAGCTTACATTCGATCTTCAGCATGTCCACGCAGCAAATTGATTAGAGAAACAAAACAAAACTGAATTCTCTTGTACATATGTTACGTAAACTATACATATATACATATATACCTACTGTCAGATAACACTTCAAGGTCTGCGATATTTTTTTTACTAAGAAAACAAGCAGATTTATGACCCTAATCGTTTCATATTTCGTTAAAGCTTGTTCTTGACCTCGATTTCGATTGATAATGTATGAAAAACTGAATTTCATTCCAGAATAGATGATTTCCATAGACGAGAGGGCAAGATATTGATAAGAGAGAAGAATACAATTATCTTACACCCTTACACGGTCATCGAAGAAGAAAAGAAATAGTACATTACGATACGAGAGTGCTAAAACTTTTTCTGACGAGCGGGCGTAAAATGTTCATTATTATACTGAGTGAATTAAATAAATATTTGGTATAATTACATGAGGAGAAAATCTGGAAATGTCCAACCCCTTCTTATTCGTCCTCTTCACTCTGTTTCCTGTTACTGATAGCGAAGATTCTCGGTAGTTCAGTAGCTAATTGAAGTGATGCAAATAGGAATTCTTGCTCGAACTTAAACCCAAGTAAATAGTCTTTTGTTGCATCTAGTATAAATTAATTGGCTTTATCCTGGTGCTGGAACGCAAAGGAACGTCTGATAATTTATACGAACGACGTTATTAGATGCTGACTTTGATCTTGATGAATTTTCGAATGTAAAGGATCACGATTTCTGCTTTTATCAACATCGTATTATCAACTGATATAATACAAAACTATAATAAACTTTTTCGGCCACTAGGATTACGTTCTTCCTTTCAGTTAGTAAAAAAAAAAAACTTTTTTTCACACTTTGCGATATGCATATGCGAATTATCCGACGCTACCGCGGAGTTAATCCAATAATCGGGTTTAATCGATGTATAAATTTATTACGTATTTTTCTATTTTCTTTTTTATTAGTTTGTAACCAACTCCCGTTTTTTCATTCAATCAGTGTATCATCCACGTTCAACTCACTTCGAATTATCATTCCTTGAGAAGATCGCGACGGGCTCTCGGTCAGCTCACTAACTCTTTTAAGTACAGCTTCTACCGCCGTATTTAAGATGACAATAAACCTACACCGGCATCAAACCACGTTTCTTATTTGTTAATTAAACGAACTAACCGGACAACACGAAACGACTGCTGAATCCGTCCGAAGAGCTATTACTCCGATGGGCACATAGGTCACCCGCTTAGGGTCAAATGTCAAATGACCACTGATATCTCTCTGTCTCTTCATACAGTATTTACGTCCTGGACTATGCGCCAGTACTTGTAGATACCCAACGGCTACTGATCTGGGTCGCATCTTCTCATCATACGATGTGTCGATAATTTTTTTAGGAACCGAGTTCAGGTTCCCAATTTTCAAAAGTCCCGAATGGTCAAAATTCCGGATTTTAATATCACCGTCTAACAGTTATGTTAGAAAGAGATCTCCCCTAGTCGATTTAAAAAACTTCGAAAGGGAAGAACAGTGGAACTTTAAAATTTCAAAGCCAAAGTTGCGAAACTCAAAATTCAAGCATGTATTTGTTCAGCGTTTGATAACTCGAGCTGTATCGGTCGTATCGAAACCAATGAGACAATATGCCGAGGGGCTATTCACTCAAACTTTTAGTGTACAAGTGATTCCGTGATTTCATATGATTTCAACTGATTTTTCATATGAATCCATTCGTAATCCTGGATGATTTCTGTTGATCTTCGATTATATCTCACTGATTTTTTGGGATTTCAAAGCGATTTTTTGTCTGATTTCAAACCAGGGAGAGAAATATTTGGATCTTTCGGGCTTTTGGAGGTCTGAACTTCCAGAGTTTTAAGCCGTCTGCATTCCGAGCTTTCAGAATTTTATTTTTTCGAATTCAACGATTCTGAAAATTCGGAAACGTCCCAAATGAATTCGGGATCTTCATCGTTCGGAACTTCAACTCGGCTCCACTTTTCAGCCTTTCTTTTTTAATCCAGTAGATTTCCTATCACCATTCAGCATACAGTTTTTCAGCCATGGTGTCAACTGTATGAATTTTTTCTTTTGACCAGATGACAAATTTGATTTTGACCGCAACGTAAAACAGGTCGAATCCTCGCGCAGGTATAATCTGCACAATTTATTTGACTCGTGAGCAAGTTGACACGGTTGAAGTAATTGAATAAAAATTCTGGTGTCCTGCCGCGGTTGATATAATTCAGTATTATTCATAAAGTTCGCTTGATGAGGGAGGGTGGTAAGGTGGTAAATAACCGTTGATTAATTATCAACCTTTATCTCTATAATGGGAATCATATTAATGCCGAGATTAAAACTCGCAACGTATCCAAAACGGCGTTCCATATTTTCTATATTTTGAAAAATCCATTTTTTGATAAGCAGGCCGAAGAGTTTGAGCTATAAATAAATCGAGACGAAAATAAATCGGAAGATTTTATCCTAGAGCGAATATTCATCAGCAACATGTGTTGCGGTATAGCTGAGATTGAAAATGTCATTCACAGTTCCAATACTCTCCGCAAAATTTCCACCCCAGTGTAATATAAAATTCCCTGGCAAATTGAAATCAGGTATAAGGTCCTGCCGGAAGGAAAAGGATCCCGTTAAAGTCCAACCTCTGAATAATAACGGAGCTGAAAAAACCCGATAGACAGATATACGAGACGTTGGTATGCAATATAGCTGCGAGATATAGTGGGTAATATTTGTAATGCGCTGTTACCAGGAAGGTCAACATAAGATGAAAGAGTTTGATCGTAATTTCTAGGTAGGAGTTTATTTGTCGCGTTGTCAGTTATAATAATACATTAATGATAATAAATTAACGATATACCGCCCAAAGTCAATTCGTGTCATCGTCGGATGTTGTTTACGTAGGTATGTGTATCTACGTGACTTCCCTTCCTGCGCAATTCGGACTTTCATATATGCGCAGCTATCCATCATCATTTTATTCGGATACGTAATGAAAATTCTTACTAATACCTGCAGGACTAAAGAAAAATTATCAAACTTTTTCCCTTTTCTTTCTATTTCATATTATATAGTTATGGCAATAATTTACAATGCTTGTTTCATTCGTATATCTCAATTCGGATTTACCACTATATGCGAGAAATCAAATAAGAAAACAATTTATCTCCGTATTTATTAATAACATACTCGGCTAAGAGATCATGTTTTTATTTCTGTAAACAGCTACTGTATGATAACATATATATATTTCAGCTAACAATTATATTAGCGCGAAAAAAAATTTCAAACTTATAAAAATAACTTTGATAAGATATACGTGCGTGGGTATTGCAGAAGCGATGGAACACCGAGGATCAGAAGGACTCCCATCCAATTTACAATGTTCTCAATTAACGTTCTATGAAATGTCGAATGCCGTGGGCGAATCAAAACACGTGTTTCACAAATGAAATTCCAGCTGCACTGACATTCGAGATTAAAGACGTTTCTCTCATATTTGAATTTTTTTTCTTCAATAAAAATTCAACATCTGCAGTCAGAGATATAGAATGCGTACATTTTTACCGTTTTTATATCTTGGTGCGGTTGAGTGGCATGCGATTAGTTCAATTATATTATATATATATATATATTCATCGATTAGCTTTAATTGCGGCCGTGACAGATCTATTCTGAAATTTGGGGCACGTGTCAGGCTGTTCATAATCTCAAAGAGTATATATTTTAAGATTTTGCCACATTTGTAGATATCGAAGTTGTTTGTTCCGTCGACGAAAAGTGGAATTTGGTACTAATCGCACGCCAGTTCCACGTGCTCTGAGAACGAATTATGGTTCTCGAGTCGTTCAATTTTCGAAGAACGTGCACGATGGAAATTATAGACAAACCGCTACTGATAGCTTCCTGACTCTTAATGCTGAGTGTTTTTTTTATTCCTGCTATCCGATCCAATTAACTCTCTCATTAATTGACTCGGACTTGACATCCAGCTATAATCTCGCAATCACTGTTATACACTCATTACAGAGGTAATTTACGACATTCAAACGAGAAACGCGCAAACACATACACGCCAATATCCTCAAGTGCAATATTTCATACGTATAAGAGATTATCTGTATGTTATTAATTAAAATATATGTTTCTATTCCGTCTGATTGCAGTCTTTAATTCTCACATCTATGAGATGGTTCATTTTAACAATGAATCAATGAATCTTTACCACATCTCAAGAATTATAATTTCGGTGAAGGATATTATCAAAGTTAGTCAATAAATATTAAATATATTTCAGCAATTATTCTAACTAATCTAAGTATAAGCAGCTATTTATAAAAGAGATGATTAAAATAATTCTATTATGGATATGTAAATATTCACTAATTATCTCCGTTCTTGAACTTATTAATGACATTAGAAAATTGAATCAATGTATATTATTAGTTATTTGTGCATAATATAAGCCCAAGAATAAGATTGATCGTAGTCACAACAATGCAATCTTCGATTTTGCAAGTAGATTTGAAATTATCGTAGTTTATTTCAATTTTTTTATTACATTTGGATTGAAATACTTACCGGTGAGACGATATAATCGTTTTTGAATATCATTCGTGCGTGCAGCTTCATGGATTTCTTCTCAAATTCTATGATTTAATTCAATTCGGGGTTCAGACGAGGCCATGAAAAGTTTTCTGACTTATGCAAGGGACAAAAATTGAAAAAAAAAAATACTCGACGCAATTGAACATATCTCGTGTCAAGGGAGCATCAAAGTTTTTGAGAAGGTGCAAAGACGGGATGATTTTTCGCAATTGATTCCATACTAATGGCAGAAATAAATCGGGTGGGGGCTTGGAGGGATCTTTGTATCAATTTAAGAGATAAGATGCGTAATGCATGACCTCTCATCTAGTCTAGGAAAGTCTCCCATCACATGTAAGACTCGACTCAAGATATTATCTGTTATCACGTGAACGCGAAGAGGTACCAAGGTTGAAGGCCTCGGGGCAATTACTTTTTTTTCATTTATCATACAGCGGTACGGCGAAATCGGAAGCTGAAAAAGAATCAACAAAATTGAAAAAAAAATGTTGATTAAAATGAAAATAAGCAGCTCCGTAGATATATTACGATGCCTGATAAATATTTTCGGTGTAAATTTCCAGTGAAATACTCTAGCATTCAGTACGAGATTTCTTGATGGCCTCGAAAGTAATCATAAGATTCGGAGAGTCAAAAATAAATAGTTATAACTTGTGAAAAATTGTCTGTTAATTAAAGGGTCAGTCTTTGAGATAAAGACAGCATTTTGAATAGAGTTATTTATTACAATTGATAAAACATTATGTACACAGCAGATAAATGATACATTTACAATAGTTGACTTTTTAAGTTGTCTCGAAATATTTTCTACTTCTGTTCCACCTCCTTTATCTTACCGAACAAAGAGTTATAAAGTTCGGTTTTGGCTTCATCGCTCCAAAGATCATCGGTACCAATAGGTGCCATGAAATTGACTAGCTTAGAATGTACACCGAATCTAATTCTCCGCCCCTTTGTAGCTTTTGTATCAATTTTCCTCTTCATTTTACTCCTCATATTCTGTAACTGTATCCATTGTTTGCTCAGCTGTATAGGGTCCGTAACATCAGCGGATTTGAACTCGATCAATTCCCTCAAAAGTTGATGGTAAAAGTCATCGTCGTCGTATATTTCACTATCATATTCCTGTACTCTTCTACCATCCTTATCCTCTTCTGTCGTAGCTTCTTTGCCGACAATTTCATACTCTGATCTCTTCAGTTGAGTCCGCTTCCTCAGCTTAGACTTGTCGCTCAAAATATATTCAATTTGTTTTACAACCGGCTGTGTCGATCCCTTGTTATTCACATTCCCAACAGCCACACGAGTCTTATCATTCCATTTTTGAATCACAGAATTTCTGTAGCTTGAATACAAATTGTGATTTTTGAATAACAAAGCTTCATAGTCTCTGAGCTTTCTCTTCTTTTTTGGGACCATCTCCTCTTCCTCGTCTTGTTCTTCTTCATTCTCATTTCCTTCCTCATCATTTTCACCTACATCTTCATCTTCGGTGTCCGATGGGATTTCCTCATCCATATCATCTTCGCTCGCCTTTTTTACTCGCTCGTTATCTTTGGCCAATTGTTTTGTCTCTGGATAACTTTTCAACAATGTACTTTGCAGCTCGAGCAAATTGTCCAATAGTTTGGATACGCTATTTTTCGACTCGTTAGTAGATTTGGCAAATGCTTTGTCGGCGCGCAAATCTTTATGAACATCAAACTGTGGCATTTTGTTACTAGAGACTAGACATTTTTGTAGTTTTATCCTCATTTCTAACAGATTCTCCCATAAACCTAGCTGACTTCTCACACATTTTCCTTTTTCAATTTCTGCCCCAAAATCTGTGGCAGACATGTGCCTGAAGTTTGACTCTTGTGAACTTTTTCCCCTTCGGCGAAGAGGATTTGTCTCGTCAATATCAAGCTCGGGTTCATCGTCGGAGTCACTCTCATCATTCTCCTCACTTTTGTCGCTGTTATCGCCACTGGCGTCAGATAAGTCTTCATCCTTGTTGGAATTTTCTTCCTCTGAATCTCCGGCGTCTTTCTCTCCATCGTTTGAGCCATCAGATTCAAACTCTTCCCCAGATTCAGAAGACGGAAGATCTTTTTGGAGGGTTTTTCTGCTCACCTTTTTTCCCTCGTACCTTTTATCAGAGTCATCTAACAAGTCGAGATTCTGTATCCGAAATTTCGAAACTTGAACATCTGGTTCGGGGTCGGAATCATCCTCATGATCGATGTCGCGTTCTACTACCTTTGCGGTTGTATCGTCGTATTCATCGTCTGAATTGAAAGTTGTCGGCGCAGCGGTAATCAGGCTACTAATTTTATCTGCTAGACTTGATCTCTTCCCTTTTAGCGCCATAATTTCACGAGAATTTGATGAAAAACACTCAGTTTTTCAACGGAAACGTCGGACACACGTGTATAAACAAACACATAACCTCATGTTAAATTTTGTTTCATATCCACTCGTTCCGCGATCAACTAATGGCGCCGTGGCGTTACGCTCCAGTTTCACCGTTCCTCCGTCTCCGTTTGAAAATGTCATGTGAGGCATTATTTAGCGACGCTTTTAGGTCTGCTAAAAAATGCCTATGATCACATTTTCGTGACCTATAACGATTATAACTCAGACAAGTATATTTACACATATGGTAATGCGATTACCATACCATTACCATGTTCCGTTTGGTATTTTTTTAATTTTATTTGCACGTATACGGATTGACGCGCATACAAAAAAATACGTCAAACAACAGGCGCAACAAGTAATGTATGACAACTGTTTATATCACTTTTAACAAAGTGAGTTCGGACGGTTTCAATTATCCAATTTTTTGCACACAGATTCTTACATCCATACATCTGATGATTGAATTTCATAGGTATTATAGTATAATGTAACGCGTTACGTTAATTGATGGTATATATAAGCCTTATGATTGTAATTTGTTGTATTAAAACACATGAGATCTGCAGTTTCACTTTTGTCAAGTTTTCGAGATATTGGGATATTAAATGTTACATAAATAACTTTCGATTTCGCAAATGTTTATAAGTAAATCGATAACAATTAATTATTGATTGCACTGTTTATCACTGGTTAGTTTATTCATACAACGTTTCATATAGGAATTCATGTCCGAATAGTCAATCAAAGTATCACGAACAATTTCTTTTAAGATATTTGGCCATTCATTTTCCAGCATTTGTAATTTGTGTATAGCATCGATTGTCAAATCTATCATGGTAGATAAATGGACTTTACCCTTGTGCCTCCAGATCAGATCATCCTGAAAAATAACAATCGTTTTAGGCGGACCATTAAACCCTCTGCAATCCATTAATTTTACCTGGGTAACATTTCCTCGACGCCACTGTAGAGCTTCCTTGGCAACGACGTTCCTTAAGGCTGGGTCGCTGTTGAATAAAAATTGTTTGGCAGTAATTTGTTCCCCATTTTGTTTTTGCGCTTTGTCCAGTTGCAACCTTTGCAACAAGGGCTGCAGCAGCGATTCTGGCAGTGACCACATCACTATATCTGTTAAACCGGCGTATTCTTGATTCGCTTGCTCAATTTTTTCCTCTGCTATCTGGAATCAATCCCGAACAAGAAAGTTACTAATTGAATTTCAAAATAACATGTCTGCAGAAGGCAGAAAGATATTTAATATTGCTGTTATGAAAAATCGGCATGTAATACCTCTTCTCCGTTGATCACCTTTAAGCCCCAATGAGCCAATCGGAAGATAGCATATATTTTCCAATCCTTTGATATGATGGGGTTCCCTTCGGCGTCAATTTGAATGCTACTCAAACCTTGAACTTCGGCAAGGGCATTGATTTGTCCAAGATGGCAAATGTTGGTTTCTTTGAATATGAAATGTTCGGCATTTGAAAACCGGTTCTTTAGCTTGTTCAGAATCGTCGCTATCCCATTGAACTGAACATAATTGAATTTTATTATGTTCACTTCGCTGGCTTTTGTCGTATCCCAAGGACGATCTATGAAACGTAACGCTCCTTGGCCATATACGTTCAAACAACGGCCCGTTATTTCCACCAAGTAATCGCCACCTGTGATAATAATCGCAATCTGCAGGATTAATACTTGTAATATTGTAATCGACTACGCATGAAATAATCTATACTTTACCAACCTTGCTCTCTTTCTTTTGGTGGGCTCGGCTGAGGCGGAGGACTAGCTGGCGGTAAGGCACGGTGTTTAGCTCGAGCGGTTGCAGCTCTGTTGCTTTTATAATGGACAATCTTTCTCATTTGAGCACTCCTCACCCTGTTTTTTTCGCTTTCAAATTCCTGCGATCTGTCCAGCAGAATCTTAGGCACTGACGAACTACTCGAGTCGCTTAATACAGATTTGCAGCTTTCGACGCTGCTCGTTTTTGAAATCGATGATTGAAGTAGAGACTTATTGATCACTGGCTGTCTGTGAGAGTCGATCTGACTATCATGGCTATAATAAGGCTTAGAATTCCTCGACAAGTCCTGCTTGTAAGGGCTTTGGCCGTCGCTCACTTGATAATCTTCGCTACAAAATGATTTTGGACACTTGGTGAACAATAGTTTGTTTGTGGTCAAGGAGTCGAATTTTGATTCTTGTTGATTCTTCTCACGGTCTATTTGCATGGTAGATTTTACCAGATGATTTCTAAGACCGCTTTTCAAGCTTTCGTGACTTTCGGAGCTCTCTAAATCACTCTCAGTCATTACATCAATACCGTCGACTTGGGTTAAACCATTCCTGTTCTCTAAGCTCAGTACATTTTCCATCGTCTGATTGCTAGTCAAGTTGTTAATGATGGGAAGAAGAATAGGAGGAAGTTTAAAGTCCAACGCATTCACTCTGTCCACACTATTTGTTTTCAGCATATTTTCGCTAGAGTTACTTCTTTTTTTGAAATGAATTTTTTTCGATTCTATATTTTCATTTATAGATGTTAAACTACCAAAGGCTTTGGACTTTGCCTTGTCCAATCCTTTAAGTCTGACTGTATCGATTTGGGATGAATTTTGCAGATGCAAACCTCGGATATGATCGTTCTTAATCGCACCAATTTTGCTTGCGCCGCTAGTTATACATTTTGTCTGAGATCTGAGCAATTCCCAATTAGTTTTTGCGTTTGTTATAACTTCTTCTCTTCTTACGTTAACGCAGACTTGGGTACTCAAGTCCAAGAAAGCAGAGTTTGATTGCTCCTTAGTAGTTCTCCAGGCCATAGCTGCTCTCCGAACTTGTTCGTTAACTTGCATCGTCGACAAAACTTGTAGATTGGGTAGATAAGAGACAAGAAACGACACACAGTCTGTATTAGTTGTGATGGGGTTGCCATCTATAGTTACTTCTTTGACTTGTAAGGCTTTCGCAAGACTTCCCATATCTTCGATTCTGAAATGTTAAAAATTGATGAATACTATTTTCCAATTTGGTAGATTTAATTGTAAGGTCAGTAACGACGATGTGTATCCGTTGATTCCCTGTCTTACTTTTGAATGTCGTTGTTGCTCAGGTACAGTTTCTGCAACTGGGGCGTTTCCCCGAAGCCTGATAATTTCTTGATTTTATTTCGCCTTAGATTTAATTCCTTCAACGCAGCGAGTCCTTGAAAATCATTACATCCAATATTCTTGATGTTATTTCCAGCTAAATTCAGCACTTTCAAAGAAGCCAGCTCCGCCAAGCCTGAGACTTGTATAATTTGATTACCGTGTAGATCTAGGACCTCTAATTTGTTCAACCTTTCTAATCCTTCAATTTTTCTAATCCTATTCTTTCCTATCAACAAAACTCTCAAGTTTTCTAACCGATCTAGATTACATATTCTCTCTATTTGATTATCATACAAATCCAAGAACACTAGTTTAGTCAACTGTATTAGTCGATCACCGTCAATTTTTGTCAGCAAGTTATGCTGTAATGATAGTAATCTAAGTCTTGTTTCACCAACAATGTTTGGAAAAGTAGTCAGACCTCGTCTGTCTAGACATATTCTATCCGGATTCTTATCACGTTGGGAGGGCGCGCGCGATGCCACCACAGTTCTACCTTCTTCAGCCTGCTGCAAGGTGACAACGTCGCAGCCCCCAACTTCAGCATCTTCTGCGTTGAGAGTTGAGCTGGATGAACTGCAATTCATATTACACGTTGTTGAATTAAATTTAGTTAATTATTTTCAAAATCCATTGACATCAAACAGGTATATTTAATAACTATTCATTGAAAGACGCTCTGTTTTCAAATAAGAGGCTTTTGAAATTCATTTGAACTGAAATATAAATTATCACAAAAGCATCGCTTGAGTTTCAATGGTATTGCAATTACCTTAATGTACTGTAAGATCTTTTGTTTAGTTTTGGAGGTATGGGGGCTCCTGGTAATATTGGAAGAGCCGGAGCTATAGTAAGAAATTCATTCCCTTCATCGTCCGGTTCGGCATGTGTAGTTGCTGACTTGCCTCTTACATTAAATGACAATTTTTTAGTCTGCAAATAAGAAATTTGTTCTTATATTCAATGAACTTGTATTACACTTATATTATTTCAGACTATACATATTATATCATTTTCGTCCACACTATCTCTATTTTTTTTTTACTTTATGTAACACTTGTTTATATTTTCTTCACGTTATTTGAATGATACCCCCAAATGATGTCTTGTGTTACATCATTTTTCGGTATATTGTTGTATATTTTTTTAATGTCCCACATGATTGCGATAACAGCCCACGCTGCTTTTAAGCGATATAATAAAGTTCATGCTGTTCCAAATGTTCGATATAGCTAATCAGCTAGTGGCTTGTTAAGTGATGAAGCGAATTGAGGGAAAGAGAGAGTGAGAGAGAGAGAGATAGAGAGAGGATGTGTTTGGTGAGAAAGATGTGCTTACCGATGTACCAGTATTGCCGTTACTGCTTATTGGCATTACATAACAAAGCGAACCAAGTATCACTGATATGTGAAAATAGAACGCAATAACTCTATCCCCAGTCATTAGAATATCGACATATTTCCACCGTGTCTGTCACACGGGACTCTTCCCTGTTTGTTTGTTCTTGCGCGCTGGCGCGGTTCCGTTATCAGTTCTGTATACATACCTACACCTATGAGGGCGACTGCAGGGTGGGTGTTCTACTTTTTTTACGAGTAACAAGATTCTCCTGCGCTGATATATTCCGATAAATCAAACCTATGTTCCAGAAAATTCATGCTGAGATTATTCAATGACTATACCTACAACAATATCATAGACGCACGTAACTCGAATCTCCCGCGTGGGGTAGAATACCTTAGCACCTTTTATGCAACTGCAACGGATCCTGTTTCATTGTATCATCCAGCCCAAACTGCGGACTATTTGTGCAAGAATCTTCAGTCCCATAAATATACAAATTTTGTGTATATTATAGATTCGAGCTTGATCGCTTATTTCGGATGATTGCATAATTAGCAACCCTTATTTTACATGTGCACCTGATTGTTCTCCGTTTCGATGGACCGTTCATTGATGGCAAAATTAATAAACAACTCGATTTTTTAATAGAATAACAAAACTCTGTGCTTCATTGGATCAGTAATTATATTGGACCCAAAAAAGTACCAGGAAATTCCAAATTTTTCGTTGATACAACTGGTTGTGAAATTATACGTCTAGAATAGTCGGCATGAGGTATGTTGAATGATTCTTTAGCTCAACAGCTGTGCTGTAATTTCATCGACTATGACGAGGTAAATAATTTGAGATTGTATTGGATAATTGTCGTGTTTGAAATTTGTTAGCCCGCGTTGATTGACTATAATTTTATTTATTTTCCAGAAATATTTTAAACGTTATATTCATCATACTAATGCAAGGAATATTCTTATGGAATCATCGGCAATTCTGATTTTCGAATGACGACACAATGGGTCGTAGAATGTTGCTAAATAAATGCCACGAGCAGAACTTTGATAGTCTTATGAAGAAATTTCACCCCCTTTTCCAGCGTTTTTTGGAAATCGGTGTGCGTAAAAATATATTGAAGGCAAAATAAAAATTCAGGGGCACGTCAAGATGAATGAAATCGATATAATCGATGTCGTTGACGCTGTAGATAATTTATCTTCACATGAATATGCAGTGAAGTACCAACTCCCAATATTTGCCAGCTGTTGGTATGAAGTGAATATAAAGTGTGCGCGGTGAGGATCGCCATTTCTGAGACATCGATTTTTCATGCTTAGAGAATTTCGCCACTTTTTGACCAGCCAAACGTAACGTGAGTTACTTTTAACGACAAAATAGCAATGCTTCTTTATGTATAATACAATGCTGAGAGATGGCTGAGAGAGTGATTCATGGTTAAGAAGACGGGATGTTATTTCCTGGTCATTTATTGCGAGAGCTACTACTATACAATCTCCAGTTGCTTAATGAGGTGAAATGAAAGCTTATCATAATTCTCTTAATATAAGAAGGAGGCATTCATTCAAACGATTGTGAAGACAGGTCAAGGTTCCTCCTTGCTATTGTAATCTTCGGCATTCTTCTTCGTGGGGGAATTTCACGTCGACTGATGATCATTTCTCCAATAAAAACGAGAATCGAAAGCAGCAGTCCGGAACCCAGAACGATGAATGATGTCTGGAGATTCTTCAAACTGAACGGCAGTTCCTTACCATCCAGTTCAAGCTTTTTTGCCATAGCGTAATGACTCTTCATGATCAACAACTCGACGGTAGAATTATACCAGTACGTGGTCAGACCGGCCTCGACCATTCTGCGGAGAAGAGTGTTCAGTCTTCGGAGGAAGAAGGCACCACTGGGTACCATGAAAGTCAGTTGGTAAAACCTTGGGCATTCATCAACGATGTGTAAAACCGTTTCACCCTGATCGTTCAGAAACTTAGTGTTGATACTCAGCTCCAAATCATTCCTTCGCTCAATAGCAGCGATGTCCTGTTGCCACGCAGCTCTATCAATGGTTCCTAACTTCGTGGACGCATGCTCAATTTTGATCTTCTTACGCAAGTTGGTTATAACCGGTGAGTCGTCATCATCGCCAAAAATGTCCCGTAAGTTTGGCGAGCCTGTGCCAATAAAAAAATTGGAATTGTCCAGTTGTTCCAGCGTATCTATGCTTGCGTAGTATTTGGGGTTCGTGAAACCCTCGTATAACGTGCCCTGGAAAGTCCCGATGACGATCACGCTGAAAAGCAAGTAGAATCCCACGAGGATACGCTCGGAATTAAGTTTCGGCAAGTTTTGTGGTGAACCAACGAAGATCAGGGCCGTTTCTGTAACAGTTTCCAACAGGTTACGGTGTGGTCGTTGTTCCTGCAGCAATTTGCGCAGGGTCTGACGGAACAGACCGGAGATCACGACGTTAACGAACAACAAAGTCCATACCAGCGGTGAAAAGCATTGAAAGATTTGTAGCCACTGTGGTATCTTGGCTGCTCGTGGCACCGCGATGCATATGCTGCCGGAGTCGATGGGAACAGTGAACTCCGTCGCAGCATTTGTTTGGTAATCTTTGAGGTATATACCGTTGGCGCCAAGGTCTACCCTCCGATAAACAATGTCACCGAACATACCCAGAAAAGTGCCATTATCCGTCAGCCAACCGTACAGCGTCTCATCGCTCGGTGGGTACAGTTTGACGCTGCAGTTCACCGACGAAGAGAAAGTCTTCAATATTAACCCATCCAGACCTGTGATCTTGTTGACATCAAGTAGCGGCTGGTTTCTTACTTCATTAAATTTTCCTAAAGTAGACTCTGCGAGTAAGGTAGGCACGCGTTCGAATACGGTCACTTTTAGGGGGTATCCGTTCATGTTTTTCAAATAGATTACGAATTCCGATAAAGACTTGTTTATGTTGGGGTCCTCCGGGTTTATCTTCAATCTCTTCAGCGCACCAGAGCCACCGTTTTTATTCGTGGCGAACGGGTCCCAGCCAAAAAGGTAATCGTTAATGCACGCCAAAGTTGGAGCGAACAAAAATATATTTAGCACTTTATTTTCGGACCATACCCTTCTTAGGATATTTTTTATGGATTTCTTCCAGCCCCTTCTCCCAGCAACTCCCTGGCACAGAGTATTCGATGGTTTCGGAACGGAGATGATAAGCAGTGCCTTCACCCTGTTCCTGCGCCAAAATCCACCACGATCTAGAAATGCCTGAAAAGTTATCTCGTCGGATATCATTAGGATCGTCATACAGTCGCTACAGTTTATCACAGGTGGTTGTCCCGAATCTTGCAATTTCTCATTAGACAGCAGCTGGGAAATTCCTGCTCTCGTCACGGCAACGTTTGAGGCTTGATGGCTATTGCTTCTTTCCCCAAGAGACTCATTTCCGCTCGGAGCACGACGTTCCGCCTCACGCAGTCCGTAGGATTTTTCATAATCTTCTGCTTCGACCATATGGTGCATAATTGTGACTGATGAATTACCACTATTTTCGTGTATTTCTCGTAAGAACATAGACGGACCGTGATTCATCAAGTTCCGCTCTTTCTTATCGATAACTTGAACCGTAACAGCATATGTATGCGTCAAGTACCACGACAGGATGATCTGGAACGGCTTCTGTGCCACCCAGTTTTCGTGTTCTTTCTCAAGTTCAACGCGGGCTGATGAGACTACGAAAATGGATGCGAGGATGACCAGGAGATTTTTTCGCAGCATCTGGAACCTTGAATCGATATAAAAATTTGTTAGAAAGTTGCAGCAAGGGCTTGTGTACTTTTGAAGCTATATATTATTTTTATCGACAAATGCCTTTCTCTCTTCGCAAACCCCCTAGTGTGTTATAACATTTCTGGCATTGTGCTTCACCGAATCAATAGCGGGAATAATTTTCGCATAGGATAAATTAAGAAAACTGAATAAATAAAATGCGGAGCGAACTAAGTTCGCTCCCATAAAGTCTCGTGAAACTTTTGACAAACATAGCTGCAGCGGAAAGCTAGATGCTGCCAAGAAGTCGAAGCTACTAGAAGACTGTCGTACTGCACTGTCTTGCAACTTTTGTCTGACTATCGCCAGTTTTGACTACTTTGTTCGCGCGTTCTCCCGAGTTATCAATTCTTGTTACTCGCCGTTATACAAGATGCAACTTTTAAGAAATTTTGGTCGTATTTTTCAGATATTTGAAACACTTCAAAATTAAATCATAAAATCAGTTGAAAATTTTCAGACTTCCAGAGTCAACAATCATTCTCTTTCACCGTCTAAAAGGAAGTCCAATGATTTTATTTGAAAATTTTCGTAACCATTGAACAATAATTTTTTAAATATCGCTCGTAAATCCAAATTGTATACTTCCGGTTCGGGATCTAAAAAGCTCACCAAGTAGCTTTTGAAATCGCTTCCAGGTTCTCTGAGCTGTTTATCCAACTCGCAAACGTCGGGTTATAAATTCCTATATATACAATTTAGAACTGTGCCCTTCGCTTTGGTACTTTAGCGAATATATTGGCAGGTATAGGTACTTCCGACCGATAGTTTAGGCTGGCTTTTCTAGACTAAGTGTCTGCGGACAGTTCCCAAAGTCTGAAAAGGTTGAGAGCTGAGACCATTCTATGGTCTTCGACGCGCGTACGATATGTTCACCTTGCCGTAGATTGACCGATAGCTGGACGTGAGTAAGGTCTACTTAATTGCGGGTAGGTTGATAAATATGTTTGAAATGTTAGGTCCCGGATCTGGCCACGTAACATTGTCCAAGAAATCTGAGAAAAGCTTTATTTGTGCCAATTACTAGAGCTGAAAGCAAGTGTCAAGCATACGTTAGTAGTTTTATACCATTAAAAATAATGGAGATAGTAAATTTAATTTTACGTGCAATATGCGCCCTTATTTAGGGGTCTTGTAGTAATAAAGCTGTAAAATAAGGGCAACTATTAAGGCAAACGACGCTACATGGCGTCGGTTAGCCTGCAGTTTCCTAATTACCGATGACACACCTCGAACCCTGCACAAAGCGAAGCTCAGCGTAATCTATAACCTGATATCAGGCAATCTTCAATCGCACTTTCATCCTACAATCGAGCTACGGAAAAAACTGGTCGATTCTTTCAACCGTCCGTGAAAAAGCTCGATATATGGATAGGGATATTCGTGCAACGTTAAAAGCATGTCTTTTAATGCCATTTACGTCAACTTATTAGTGAATGATTTTGCGAAAAGGGGGGTAAAGGAAGAGCTTTTTCTTCTTCTTCCAAGTACATAATTTTTGATAATCTAATTGGATTATAATGCTATTGGCACAATCTCTGGATTTTAGAGAAAAACAAGCAATATTTCATAGGCAAACTTCAACACCTAATATCGTATTTCCTGTACAGTGTAGAGACATTTTTAGCACCTCGTTCTAGAGACTATCTCTTCCTCTTCGGAATTATACCACCGATGAAGTTTATGTGGCCAGGTGATCAAAGTTATATCAGATGAAAAAAAAAAAGAAAAGTCTACCTTTTTTTTATACGATATACACTCTGCGATCTATTCGTGTATTCCGCAAATGATTGATCAAGAATTTATTACCTGCATGTTATTTTACGAAACGTACAAAAACAGAAAATGAAAAACAAAAAATGGGAATAAAGAATATTTTTGATACGAAATCTGTCATTTCATAGTGAAGCTTTTTTAATTTATTCATAAATACGTGCTTTTTGCCTATAAAAATTTACGCCAGAGATCCGATGTTCATCCGTAAAATCATATGAAAATTTGCATCTTTTGGAAAAATGTAATATTCGAAATTGCTGCTGAATCGGGCCCGTTGCCAACCGGATCTACGCAAATTTATAGAGAGGCTGAGCTAAATCCTATCATCGTAGATTTTGTGAGAATGAATAATTTATTCGTTACTGCAGCAGTCCTGAAAGACTGATCATCTTTCGATCAACTTTTACTACCATATATAATCTACACTTTCCGCTACTGTCCAAAAATACAAAAATCATAAAAACTGATGAAGATTGAGAAGAAAATTGTAGGAAACATCGTGACGTATTCTTAATTATCATTACTTTCGATTTTTTTTTCTTTTTTCCTCTCTTGACCAAGCGTCACTTTAGGCATCTATAGGATACACGATGATTTGACGAAAAATAATTTCCCCGACGAAGAGTATAATTAATAACGATTATAATTCATGATACTCACATGGTTATCTAGCTATTGCTAAAGCTCCTGTCAAAAGTGTAAATTTATCGCAGCTTCTAGCCAACATGGGGTACTTGCTGCTCCGTTCGATCATCGGCTGATAGTGATTAAAAAGAGAACGTGTTGTCCGTCGATATTCGACGCTTAACTGTCGGCTCTATTTGCAGTTTTATTTATGATTGCTTGATAAATATTTGGCGATGTTTACCCCGAGGAAAAAGTTCGGCAAAGACGTACGATACACGTCAACCTAGTGCCGCCCCAGCCTCCCCCGAGACTGTACACAATGTTTGCTTACAATTACGACACAGTAAAAATTAATTCTTTCATATAAATTATTCAATCTTTATTCGGGGGGCTTAGATATTGTCTGCCGCAGGGTGACGTGCAACACATCTTTCTATTCTTCTCCATTCCTGGTTTTATAGTCTAATTTTTTTCCCAACAATTCATACCGGTGGTCCCTATAAATTCATAAGAAAATCATATTTTCTGTTATAATAATCCCACAACTCATTCAAGATTCGGAATTTCATCATGGCAACAGGATCCATCGCATCAAAGGTACGATTCCCTAAATAAACGGATTTTTTCTTCTCATCCTTTTCTTCTTTTTTTTTTGTTGCTAAAAAAACAACCGCGATATCTGCCTAGAGCTTGTACCATACTATACTATCCAGACGCCGAAGGATCAGAGGGTTGGCATATTTCAGACGCGTGATTTACAATCGAAGTTTAACTAAGCCGACCAGACAGCCCGTGACAAGAGTCAATAGAAAAACATACAATGAGGTGAATTTCGTTACGAGTTGGTAACGATGTTGACATACTCCAAAATTGGAATAGGATACTTTTCGTGATTGGTAAATAAGTTGGTTTTCTTTTTTTCCACAAAACGGTGTAAAAATCAGTAAACTAGTCACACATAGACATGTGTTATAATTTTTTTCCATTTTTTTCGTTTTTTTTTTTCATATATGTATTGTTCAACCTTGAAATAAAAGGGCAGACGGATCTTCAGCAGGCTTACATATATGGAACTCACCTGTAAATATATTGAAGTAGTAAAAGTATTTATTCTATCTCTACAATAAACACGCAACTATATAAAACCAAACAAAGAGCTGATGTCGAAAGTTCGTTGCTGTTCGTGTTTTCGGTAAAGGGAGTGAAAAAGTCCAAAATCGTGCAAACAAAGACTATCAATTAGTGTCGGCTAAGCACGTAAACCCTATAATGCCATTGATTTCCAGTTGGTGGAAAGTCTTCTTTTTATTTTTCTTCCTCTTACCTCCGGACAAGAGTTTTGCTCGGAAAAAAAATTCCCGGTTATATAAATGTTTGCGGAATTGGGCTTTGGGTGAAAAGTAATAAGAAGGTAAATGTTATTTAACCTTAATAGTTCATCGTACATACAACACTCAGGGAAAGCCAAGCAATCGTAGAAGGAACAAACATGCGAAGTAGCCATAGAACGAGGACTTGATTTATCGCCAAGTTTCTTGCGCAAGTTTAACCAACATTATTTACCTGCAGTGCTTCCACGCGCGTACATCGTCAGTAAAAATTGTTCACTCAATTTCCTTGTTCAAAACAATTCAAATATTTGCGCAAACTATTGCTTCCTTCTTACTTGCATCGCGACATCTTATCATATAGCAAACTTAATCAAAGTTTTTGTAGGAAGCTCGAAAACTCTTGGAATTACAAACTTGAACATATGGTTGGGATTAGCATTAGGAATATGGTGCAGCATGTGAGACAATATATTCTATGAATTAAATTCCATCATCTCATTACTCGGAGTCAATAGGTGGGGTAGTTTCTGTCTACGGAGTCGGAGCTTCTTATTGCTACTTCGCGGTAGTCACTACAAACGGCTGAGTACCAAATATGAATGAATGAATGAATGAATGGTACTTTTCATATTCTGAAGTATCTTCAAAAAATGGAAAAGTCACTGCTGCTATATAACGTTTGATGAGTGACTATAACGAACGACGGACATGTGTGATAGCTTCTGAATTTCAATAGTAGTATTATAGATGGTTGAATAGCATATTTCGTGATGGATATTTCAACGAATTCTAGGAAAATTCTATAATGATAGTTCTAAACGTTCAGAGGAGTTGGGAGGGATGATAACATGTTGTTACAATGGGGGCAAATATGTTTGCAGACGATTAAGTACCCAGCGGTGCGTTTATATTTGCACATTTCTAATCTGCACATCGCCCCATATGCGATCACTTTTCCGTACTCTAGTTCCACTACTCACCTCCACTTCGAAGTAAAACACAAACGGTTTGATCATCGACAAAGTGTTTTACGTAAATCTGTGAATTATAAAACGCGCGAATTTATAAGTTAACATTTTTTTTTTTGTTGCAATTTCTGCACATTGTTTTGTGCTGTCAAGTGTCTGCTGCAGAACCATGTACGTAACTTCGTTCACCTATCTATCTTTAACCGTACAACAGAGAGTTATTGAAAATGAAAATTTGGGGTCACGCCGGTTTCAATACGTACCTAAAAACTGCGTTGCAACGCCAAAGGCTCTCCGCATGTTGAACATAAATTCAAATGAATTGTAATAAAAATCGGAAATGATTATATTCCCATTTGTTGACTGAGCTTTCGCAAATGAGAGACAAAAATTTCCTTTTTTTGAGCCGCGGAGATCTTTATGTACTTATTTTCATACATCGTATAAATTTATTTGCTAATAAGGTGCGGCTACTTACCTTAGTGCTGTTTATACGGTAGGACGAAAGCATTGGCAACGATATTGTCCACGTCAGGGAATCAAGTGGCTTTAAAATCCCAATCGCTGGACGATTTACATCGGGTGATAATTTGTGAGAAAACGACCACGTGTTGTCGTATAAAAGCAGATTAACAAGGCAGATATAAAAGGCACGTGCATAGGGTACTCGGAGGGCAAGATGGATGGGGTGGTCAAGTGAAGATGGATTTCTACCTTATTTCCAATGCACTGAGTTCTAACTATTCCACAGACTACTGGAGTAGGTCAATTTTCTCCCTTTTACATATTTCGTTCGACATTATTGCTTATATTTTAAGAACTATAAATATTAATAATCGCAACGTGTGAGAGAGGGTATATATTCATATCACCTTTTTTGATCCTTGCTCTCCTTACGGTACACGACTGTGCTTCTGTATCAGCAGAAATTTCGCTATCGACACATGTTCGAGATTAAACGCATACATGTTCTTCGCGTGAAGAAACGGGCTAGGCAAGGTGGACTTTATCATTCTCCAGATGGCAAATAATTATCAAAGATCTTACCTCATGGACCTTGCTTCATGGACCGATCTATTAAGTTTCGCTTTAGCTATAATCGAATATAGAAATCTACACGACCCAATATGGCTATTGTTCTTTCATATATATTATGCTCTAAAATGATATTTTTGTGATTACTGTGACGGTTAAAATGTTTCATATCGTTTTATTGAGAACATCCATCTTACTCACTTTACCACTTTTTCTGAAGATCCAATTTTCTTTGATAATAAATCGATAACACATACATAAAATAGATGTAACTCTTCGACACGCCAGAACTGATGAGGATAAAGAATAAACAAATGAGTTTATAGCAGCTTTACTTTAGCTAGTTCATCTCGCCCGCCAATATACTTCAGACCTACTTCCAAAAGCCAGAAAGTATCATCATAGCGATGTGATGTTGCAGACGGTTTTTATTTTAAAGTTTCATCGTTTGATTGAAAGAGTGAAATTCATCCCTTCAGGGCTCAAGGGTACCTAAGAAACAGAATCTGGGTGGAATTTCTGTTTCTTCATTAAACAAAATATTCGTCTTTTTCTGACTGATGTTTGGTGCTTGATAATCAATCGACCTAGCCTTACGGAAATTGGAAAATAAACTTTATCGATCTGGCTCGAAGTTATCAGGATCAGCTAAGTTCACAGAAATTTTTTTAATTATATTCAACTGAGTTTAGTGAAAACGATTCGCAGTTGCTAGCGCGGGTGCTTCGCTTTAGGACAATTCAAATTCTCGCTCAGATATTTGCCCCTCGCAAAAATGGCCTCGGAATTTTCGAGGCTTCGCGGCAAAATGCGAGTTTTAGGAAAAAAACAAAAAAAGTACCAACTGCAATTGGCAAATTTCGTATGGTCGTCCTTTACCGTAAAAGATAAGAGTAGAATTTTCAGTACCAGACACGCTCGTGACCTCCGTAACACGTCCTTGTGATATTAACCCGCAGGATCAGAGCTGCCAAGAATTTTGCTCGTTGCTGGGGAATGGGGTGCTCACAACCTGGGAAATTCTATGAAGGTCGAGTTGGAGCTAAAGATGAAAGTAGATTATATTGACTTTGAGACATCTCAAGTTGGATTTTGTCCTCGTTATAGACATTGACAGAATTTCAGTTAAAAAACTTTGCAATCAAAAGGAGGTGAATCTCGTTCGTCCTTTTAATCCGCAACGTCTTTGCTAATTTTTTTTTTCAAATTTTGACCGATTGTTGGATGTATGGGTAAATGGGGATGACGAGAAAAATTATTTTCCATGTAAAAAGTTTTATTTTGTAGAAGAAAAATCGTATGGGTTCGACGAAGGATTTTTTTTCCCCAGTCCCTACTGGTTATGACGTTAATCTGATTGCTCAAGCGAACCGAATGAATGACCGAAACTTCATTCGCAATATTCAACTAATTCAACTTACGTAACTCGGGTTATTGTTGTCTTTAATGCTCTCGTTACTAAACAATGTTGAATTTACCATTTTCAAAACGGTAATATCAAACTTCTAGATATTTACAAACTAGTGTTTAAGTAACGATTCCAGCCTATCCTCGTATCTTCGTTATTGCGTCTCACTCGTTGCTCGATATCAACGAATAAAAAACGGATATTCAAAGTCGGTTTGAAAAATATATTATAAACATAGATTATGGCGCTCACGTATACGCAGCTGCTAAAGATTTCCAAAGAAATGTGATCTTCAAGTTATTCGTACCGATCGTATGCTACACATGCTAGTCCGTATCTATTTTAAAAGTTGCCCCATTTTTAAATTATTGAATAGATAAAAATCGAAAATAAAATGCTTTTAATATGACTTGAGATATTTATGATGTATCTAATGGCTGCCACAGATCGCTCGTCAATAACTCAGTTTCAAATACTCATTTTCAATGTTAAATCCCATACGTACGTTCAGCTATTTTTGGACACCTTATTTTTTTTTATTGGCCAATGAAGATTTGGATGAAAAATAAAGCCTACAGCTTCTTATCCCTATTACCTGTCCCCTTCTTTATTCTTTTATATAATATATTTGGCTCTCGGACAAAACAAGAGAGAAAGAGAGAGAGGGAGAACCAAATAGAGATGGACAATTAAATTATTGATCAACCAATAAGTATTACACAAAGGTAGGAAATGCGATTTGAAAAAGATTTTTATTCGCCAAACCTACAGCTTCAACAAATGTGATAGACGGAAATGGTACAGTTGGTATCTTTCGTGGTCCAACGGTGTGGAATGGAGGTCGAATACCAAGAGCCGTTCGCTAAGCTGAGCTACTAAGGTATAAGTTTGATTAAAGTTTTGATTAAAGCTCAACGGACGGACTGTGATTGTATCCATGTATACTTAGTATTTTCCGCTCTTCGTTCTGGGAATATTGATAACATAGCCGTGGGCAGTCCTGTGGTCAATTTCTGTGCAATCTGTAAATAAACAAGAGAAGGATCAAGGTACGATTTTCGCACAAAACCTAGGGGAAGTTTCTCACCCTACAAATTCGTTCTTTGTCATATACGAGATATTGTTATCCACTGAAAGACTGGTCACACTATACAGGGTGAATTCTGTCCGGGTCCGAATAAGGGAGGAGCTTAACACCGCCGATACCCCGTCCCCTGCTTTATCACTGCACTTATTATCAAAATCTAACTTTACTTAACTTAGATATAGATAACAGATAACGATGTGATAAACCAAGGAGCTGGGTATCAGCGGTGATAGACTCCTCCCTTATTCGGATCCGGAGAAAACTCGTTTAAGTTCATTATCTTTTCGAAAACGGAACGAAGAAATGTACTACAAGGCACTTAGGTGGAAAGAGAAAACTTTCTGGGCGCAACAACCTGTTGTTGCAAAGTGCACTATGGTGAAGCGGCAAAAACCCTGCTATTTTTGCCCCAATGTGCTATACACCTGCAATAGGTGTTACCCCCAGACTCTTTTGTTCGTACACTACAATTCGCCCTCCATCTACTGCTATCAATAGCGAAACCTGAGATATTTGAGAACGTCTCATGTAGGCAGGGTGACAGGTTCGGCTTCTTATTATAAAGAAGTTCAATGAACCCAGTACAACGTCTTGTGCAGAAAGTCCATCCGTGTTACCAGTATGGATCTACGAAACCTGTAAAGACTTCTTTGTCGTATGACAGAATCAGGGGTGAGATCAATGAAGAAACCAATGGTCTCTCCCAACTTGAGTGACTGTCGCATCTTTTACGGAGGATTATTCAAAGGATGAGGTGATTTATGTTATAACTTTGGACGTAGAGAGCTAAATATGAAATATTTCCTCTGATTTTTCCTCTGCATACGCAGATCGATGACTGACTGTGAATATATTCAATCTTTGAATGTGTATTACGAGTGAATAACTGTTGGACGGTCACCAGGCTCTTTCACCGTACATCCTATTCGTTCGAGATTTCCATCAGCGGACGACACAGCTTGGATATTATCTGAAACCCAACTTTACGCTCCACGGGACAAAGTTCTTATGGCAAGCCTTTCGGGACTTATACCACAGTGCTTGTCCACCGCCTCCTTGTAATCCTCATCCTATAAGAGAAAAAAAAAGGTAGATGTATAGAACGCTGCTCCTTGCCCCCGAGGTGTTTCACTTTACTTTCCTCACTATTTTCTCCCAGCTCTACTTTCCCTTACTTTGCCAAGCTACTTCTCAGGTTGGTTTCTATCTTCACTTCCTAAGGGATTTAGGACTTGTGCTTCTATATTAGAGGTCTCTATATATTCAGGAGGAAAATATTTGCCCACAAATTATGGACGTAGCCAACTCTTAACATCCCATCATGATGCTTAGATAAACTGAAAGTTTAAGCACTCAAAGACTGATTGCAAAAGTCTACGTGGTACATATTTGCTTTTGTTTTACTTCAAGACCATTTAGGTGAGACATGATCGATCCACTACCATATTACGGACCATAATATACGTGTTATATATATATATATAGATATGTATTTTATAGTTACCTAGACATGTCTTGGTCTTGGATGTTACGACGCTCGCTATTCATTCGAATTATTATTCGCCTACGCCGGTGTTTTTTTGGAGGCTGGGTGTCAGATGTATGAACATAATCCACTATGTTCCGAAGCGAAAGATATTGCTTTGAGACTCAAGCTTAGTTGTTGGCAGTCGAGCATTCTAGCATAAAGTGTTTATTCGCTCTTTGAGGTACCTCATCTGGACAGACATACTGTGACGTATATATTATGTTTTTATAAAGTTACATCTTGCGTTTCGACGAGCCAAGGGGCAATACAGATCGTCGAATAGAAAAAAAAAGAAAAAAAAAGAAAAAAAAAACGCTGACTGATTCAAATCTTTGAATAAATACCAAAGACAACGTTCGAATTACTCAGAGGTAATTCTCAAAGTAAATCATTAGACTTTGAAGCAATGCAGATATCCTGCGCCCCTATGGTATCACTTCCCGAGACTGATTGAAATCTCTCCTTTCAAACTCTATTGCGCATTTATAGTCTGTATCATTTCAATGGATATGCCAAGTCCAACTTCATCTCGGGCTTTGAGTCTCGTTTTTTGCACTCTGTCTCGAGATATCTGTTTCCAGCATCCGAGCGATATCGTTCTGAAGGAGAAGTGGCTTTTTTAAATGCTTGTCCGTTTTCTTATCCTCTTTGCATCTTCGGCATAATGTTTACTCCGACGTAGTCTCTCCTCGATTCTATACATTTACAAAGCTGCGTAAATTCACAAAAATTTTCTCCTCTTTTATCGATCGCATAGTGTACACGGAAGAAAAATTTGCGCTTGTATTCACTATGTGAGTAGTAAGTATATGGGCAGCATTTTTCTGCAGTAGAAATCACCACGATTCTAGTATTTGGTACATCGAATCAAGTGGCCTTCAATGTCTACACAAGTAACCACGATTTTTTCTTCCGTTTGGCCTCTTCTCCTCTGTTCATATTAAATTCTTCTGCAGAGACGAAGATTTTGAGTACCAATGCAAGCTTCTGTCAAATCTCACTATTTCTTTAATCCTTATATACCTATCGCGTTGTTATATTTCAATGATTTTTAATCACCATACGATATTCCAGCCACCGTAATCTCCTGTTCGCAAAATGTAACAGAATATTTTTAATCCATTCCCACGCCGTCTCTGCTTTCTTACACAGTTATATTTTAATACCCGCATTTTCAGCTCACACCAATTCACCAAATACCCAATTTAGGAGCAGAAAAGCTCTCCTACTGAAGCAATGCCCGCTGCTTCTAATTACTTGGCTCTTAGACTTCGCTGCTAAATGCGACTCGCTGGTATAGTATATTGTGTATCTGATACTATTACCACGTTTCTCTCTCTCTCTCTATCTCTCAGCATCCAAATGGCGGTCTTCTCACCCTCGTATCTACACCATCACTTCGTGTATCGAAGGGTTTCTTGAGTCTCAGCCTCAACATGGTGTAAGGACCCTGGGTGTCTCATGTCTTTGAGTTTCGATTCCTTCTGCACATGGATGTATACATTTATATAGGTATATATAATATATTATGTATACATGTACGTGTGCGGCTTCGATCCTTTCACTCCTCTGTCTTACGTATCAACATTGTGATAGCGAACATGAGCAAAGGGAGGAAGGAACAGCCCACAAAGAGCTTTAGCTCATCCAGTATATTCTCCTCATATTCACATTGATGTGAATTTAGGCTCAGAATCCACGAGAATTCTCCTTGGCTTAACATTATCTCGGCGGTAAAACCTTTTGGCTCCTATAGATGTAAGGGAATATTTTTGTTTTCTAATGAGATAGCTAAAGCGTTGATATAGCTATTCAACCTAACTCGTTACGTCATATAGGATCGGAAGAGTGAGAAAAAAAAAAAAAAAAAATGATATTAGATCTATCCATCGGCACGTTATTCTCAGCGTGCCTGAAAAATGACAAGTATATAAGGTATAGGTACCTAATACCCCTAATCCCCCGAAAGTTTATGATTCGATTACTTGTAAGGGATAAAAAATCGAATTTTCCGGCATACTACGCCGCTCGAATTCCTGGGTCGAACCCTCGACATCTGATGCAGGTGCGGGTTAAAAGTTTATTCCGTATCCCTCGTCGACGTGGGGTAATATTTAGAAAAAAAAAAAGAAAAAAACTTTTGACGTTCGGAAAGCGGAAAATTTTCATCTAACGCTGTCTGGGTAGATGCCTTGTAGAATATTGGTAGACCAATGTGGGATGAATAGCAAATTATCTTATGGAAATGTGTACATCGAGGATACGCTTTCTACATGCTACTATGTCGAACGAAACTTCCAACGCTGACCAAGATCGAGAGAGGAAGAACCATATCTTATATAGTTTACCCACTTGTTGGAAAAATGAATTCACTTCATATCCACTTTCAGCTGATCGGAAATCCGTTTTTGCGAATTGCTTGCTTGTTCGTTGCAGATGTACCATACACACATATCTATACTAGGGTGGTCCTTAATTCGATCATTTTTAAATTTCAATGCTTTAAAGCCTTAGAATTTTTTCATTTGAATGAAACACGATTTGTGACATATTTCGCGGTTGATTTTTGTTCCTTTCTATTGCAGTAAAGCTTCGAAAAAATTTCAAACCTGCTACAATCCATACCTACATTAGTAGATATTTCATGATAATGATATAGGTAATGATGGTCTTTTGGAGAGATTAAACAGTTCCTGAAATTGTTGGTATCATGGTATGTAATATATAGGAAGCATATAACTCGACTATTCCGAAAAGAGCAAATGGTATTCGTCAAACTTCGACACAGCTCGAATTTCACTTTGATATAGAATCCTGGTTTTCGCGGTCTTTAAAGGCAGTAAAGTTTCTCTTGTTGGTTTCTGAGAAGTATGTTTTCTCTTGTCCAGCTGAATTTCACCTCCATATTATCTTACCTGTTGTATTTTCTGATGAATATTAATGACCATTGAGCCACTGATTACAGGAAGCGAACTTTTACCACTTTGGAACAAACCGAAGAACAATAAACGTAATTGTTTTTGATATTTATTGGTAATCACTAATCAGTATACATTGAGCTTCCTATCATCAAAACCTTCCAACAAGGAGAGAATCATTTCCTCGACTACTGTCGTTTAAACATTGACGATTCCACTATCAGTGGAAAACCTTACTTTGATTTTATCCGAAGAAAATTTCAAATCCACGTAATTCAATATTAATTAGGTGCTTTATGCACAATTTGTGGTGAAAATGAATAGCGATATTATTACAGCAGATGGGGCAGCTTACCTTAGTTTCAATATTCGTACTTGAAATTGCATTGAAAGTTCTTCGTTGTTACGTTATACCCATATAATATAGTTTTGAACTATAAGGTGTTGTTGAAGAGTATATAAGAGAATCCGATTGAATACTCCGCGAGCTCTGAAAATCTAAGTGGGTGAAAAGTTTTGCGAAACGGTCGCCCGTATCTTGACTTCTAAAAAAGCGCAAGATCCTAGCAAAGTTTAAATTGGTTTTTATAATAAAACACGAAAAACGGTCCCAGAAGAATATCGAGGCTTCGTGCCTCAATCCTATATCCTATCGAAGAAAAGGCGGATTAAATCTTCTCGAGAAAAAAATCAGGCAGAATATTTATCAGGTGAAAATCGATCCTCTGTCTTATGTCGATGCGGGAGATGAAACTAGCGTGTGAAAATCGGAATAAAAAACACTTTTAGTTATCAATTAGCATCTGCACCGTTTCATTCTCACGACGTACGCCATGCCACGGTGCAGACTTTGTTTGGATTTATTTTAATCATAAAGTTGTAAATTTCACACTAACGTATACCCATCTACCGACGTGAGCAAGTCTCATTCTCATACCGTTTACTATCATTATTTACATACCGTTTAGTTTTATAGTTATTACACAGTACCGCGACAAGCGTTATAGTCGAGCCGGAATTCGAAATGCCTCGAGGTCCCCAGATTGACACAGATTCTAATAAATTGTACGAACCCAAGAGGGTTGCTTCCGCATTTTACCCTCGACGAACCTTTTCAACAAAAATCTAAGCCATATTTTCGTAACGTCCATGCCAACCGCAGACCTTGACGTCGCGGATCGTCAGCAGGAAATATGTTCAGTTTGAAATTTAATGAAACCAGGTATCATATCCCCGTGAATGAATTACCAACCTTAGCTTACCCCACTTGACCCGATCAATGTTTTAGGTTTTAGGTAAGGCAAAGGAATTTTTTCTTTCTCCCTCTTTCTTGTAACTGCGAAGAAGTTTTAATTTTTAATAACATCTCCCTTCTTCTTCTTCTTCTTCTGGTTCTTCTTCTCCTTCTCCTTATTCGCCCTGTTTACGGACAAAACAACTCAGTTCGCAGCAAAATATTCCTCCGGATATTCCGAGACCCACTAATAGTATAATAAAGGGAATATACAAGTGGGGTAGTCGGATAACGACTGGGTTTTGACTGTCGTCATTCTTGACTGGTTTTCTCATATCCTTGAACCACTTCATGTACAAGCCTCCGTTGTGGAGTCGTCCAATTATTTTATTCATCATCGGCAGAAAGGGAGAACCTAGGAATATAGATTACTCATTAATATTAGCCTAACTATAATTTTTTATTTTTTACAAATTCACAAAAAATAAGCTCCACGCTGTACCCTTAGCGATCGGATATGCGAGGAGATATTCGTTAGGGTATTCCGAAACGACGTGCAGTTCATCGGTAGGATTATCAGCCAGGAATAAAGAATGCCAACGATCGAGATAGCCAGCGTTTCGTATCCGTAAAACTTGATCCTCGATTACTGAGGCGTTTTTTAAAGTCAGTTTCGCGTTGAGATTACGAAAGGTCGACGTTTCATTGTCGGCAAACACGTCCTGGAGAAGATTTGGGAAACTTGTGAGGACCTCGAGTCCTGAAACATCCAATTTCATTACGTTTGTTGGTGCCTTTTTTTTTCCTCTGGTCAAACATGGGTCGTGAATGTCCTCTTAAACAATTTTCGTCGGGTTTTATCGATGCAAAAAAAAAAAGCCTTTTCAACTCACGGTCTATAAATAAACGAAAATGAATTTTGATCACTAACCAACTCGCGTAAAAGTCTGAATAAATTGAACCTCCAATATCTAAGAAACGCGTTCAGCTTGCCTCCGGCTTTAATGCTGGCTAAAAAAAGCCACAATATCTCTTCCCCTTTCTTGCTTCAGGATATTATTACTCTGATGTAAAGGCAATAATAATTCCCTATCCACAGAGATACCGTTGAAAAGGCATTTCCGAGGATCGCGGTGTGTCACAAAACAAATATCAACCCCCCATTTACTGATTCTGAGTAAATATTGAGAAAAGCTGTTCACCACTGTCGTCAAGATCGGCGAGAGTGTCGATGTTCCTCAAGAATGCTGGCCTACTGAAACTAGAAGCAAGTTGACTAGTGAAGCATCCACCGATCACAATACCGAGCATTAATCCAAATGCAACGTGGAGGCGTTCCCCCAGCCTTTTGGCATTCGTCTTCATAGGATAAAGGCAAAGAAAGATCCACGTCGCTAGGAAACATTGAACCCTCGTCAAGTTTCTTCTCCACCTCACGTACCGGGCCGAAAAGTTTTCAAAAGATTTCCGTAACTGGTTTACGCCCTGAACCCCAAAATTGACGCTCGTCATTCCCATGTACGTTAAAGCAACGAAACCATTTCCAACGAAGATTAATACCCAGCTAGGCAGGCTGAAGATCCTTGCGATCAAGAGGTACTCTGGAAGCCGAGGCTGTTTCGGTACTATAACGCAGATTTTGTCCGTGTTTATGTACGTGCTGAATTCCAGGTCCTTAGTTCCGTAATTTTTGACGAGAAATCCGTTGAAGGTGAGGTCGCTATCATGGTTAACGAGCCGGCCCAGACTCCCGAAGGATTTCCCGTCAAAAAACCACCCGAATTTTTCTGGTGGGTCAAAAATCCGCGGGGTTACGTTCAGTCCTTTACAAATTTCGTACATCGCATTTACATCCGCTCCCGACCATGTCTGGTCATTATCTTTTTTTACTGTGATGTAAGGAAAGAGCGACACGTTTACCTCGTATCCATCAAACGTGTCTTTTCTTCTCAACAGTTCGGACGAATTTCCTAAATCCTTTGTAACTCCGAAAGAAATTTTGGGAAGCTCTGCAGTCGTATTCGAATCCCACTTCCTTTCATCTTCCGATTTTCCCGATTGCCCAAACGGGTCGAAGAACAAGTTGCGGCCATTTATCGAAAGGATCAATTTCTGGACGTACTTTTTCCTCCACAATTCCGCTGCAGACAACGACCACACGCGCTCATACAATATTTTCGTTTTCTCATCTATCACAGATTGATCATCCGGTGTGTGAATCACGTATATATTAGTCGATATCCACAAATGTTCATCCAACCTTTCTAAGAAATTGTTAATCTGTTCGATGGATAAGCATAAAATAACGCAGGATTGCCCATCGACATAATCTAGGTTTTTTATAGCGTCGAAAACTTGAACAGGGATCGAGAATCCTTCATGTATATTTCTGTAAGATTCAATACTTAATTCTCCCCCTATGGTTATGACCGTTAATTGTTTGTAAAAATATTCTTCTTCGCAGTGTTCAATTATCCCGTTTAATTGATGGGGTTTATCGTCGCGTAAGGGATGATGAATTGTGTGTAGAAATTTATTTAGAGATTGACACCGAGACGCGCAAATAAAGAGGCAAAAGGTCCGAAGAAAAGCACCCTTCATTCTTAGCTGGTAGTCCGAAACTGATTACAGGAGATTCGATTAACGTAAATAAAAATTTCCACGAACACGCGTTTCAATTATGCGATAATCTCATAAATTATCATCGTTTTCAGAACGATGATTTATCGCCACCGTTTAACCCTCTCGCTAATTTTTCATCACCGTCACACATGTTCGTAGCGAATATAGCTTAACACAAAGCTACTTTGCGTCCGCACTGGCACTGTGTTCACCAAGGCCTCGACTATAAGTGGATCACGATATCATAAATTGTCATGAGAATTCAGGCAGGAATACATTTGTGCATTTTATGAACGTCGCTGATGCCATAACACTTATCTAGCATAGATTATCATAGAAATGAAGATAATGTTGAAGGGGTCGTTAACGCCACTGTGTACTTTTTATCCTATTTCATCTGCTATTAGTTATAAGGTTTATACTCGAACTGGGTCGAATTTTATCCGTTAAAGGTGGACTACCGATAATTCAAAATACCCAAACCCTCCATACCATGGGATTATAAAAATGAAAATTCTCTTCCGTTAACCTGAGGGTAGAAACGGCGACGATAAAATCCTTGACTCGCAGTGAGAACTCGGTTTATATTGACGCCTTCAAAGGTCCTAATTTCCGAAAAAGAAAAAACAAAAAAAAAAAGAAAACCTCCATGTCTACTTATCCATATAATTGGATAGAATTTCTGTGTTTATTGTTCATATTTACTCCTAGACTTTGGGGTGTCCAGCGACGTCTAGTATCCAGCTTGACTGAGACGATGCAAATAGAGATAAGCCAGCGGTGTTAGCATTGCTGTACAATTATTTTTCACTTTCCCAGGGGTTCTAATTCAGATTTTATTTATCATAAGGTTTTTCGGCAGGTATCACCGTATACCATCGCGCTTTTGTAGTCAATTAGTCAGGTATAATACATTAGGCATTGGGCACTCTCTGAATTTCAACAAGTCTACCTTTTCTCTTCTTTCAATTGGCGATCGACATTTGAGATCGATGTTTTCGATAATAATTTTCGAAATTTACTTGAGTGTAATTCTAATCGATAAATGAAAAAGGTAAAAAAGTATAGACCGTACATACTACAGCTAATTGGCCAATTCGAATAACGAGGGATAAAAAATTATAGGATTCAGTGAAGGGGGTATTTAATTGGAGAAATGATAATTAATCGTAGTATTATGTACTTTCTATATATATGTATATATATATATATGTACAGGGTGAGTCTTTCCAAAGATCTAAAATGGGTGGGACTTACTTGCAGCAAAAGCAAGTGAGGCAGACTATGTTGAAACGTGGTGGGGATGTTCAAATCAAGGTTCGAAGACTTGACAATAACAATGTACCGTAGAAATTTGTCTTGCAAATCCTCATTGCAAGGCCTCATTGACTGAATACGCGATTGAAAAGACTCATCCTGTATATAATTTTAATTAAAGTATAATTTAGTACCCGGAAACTTTTTTTCCCTCCCTCGTTTTTCATAATCATCATTTTATTATGTAATTTGTGTTCGGCTTTGAACGGTTGTTATTATCTGAGACACCCAAGACATAATTCTGTACCAATTAGCTACAGCAGAATTGGCTGTGTTTAAACTCAATAATTACTTGTAGTCATCACGTTGCAAGGGACGAATTGACAGGTTGAAATTACACCTGAGTCTGAAGAAATGCGAGTAGCAAATAGCATCAAGAACGAACGATTATATACGCGTTCAGCCAATTTTAATTCGGCAACATCCCCTTTAAGCGGATATCAATGACCCCAAAAATTACGAGATCAAAAAACTGTATTTTCATGAAGACATATTTCACATGTCATTTGAGGAAAGACATTCGCAGGATGCGACCCTAGCTACATATTTTACCACCACGATAAATATATAGGGTGCATTTTTTGCAGACAGAGAAACTTATTTCAGAACATTCAAATCGAGACAATATTCTACGTGTTCATATAGGATACAGATTATGTATAAATATTAGGTATGAAATATATTTGCGTAAGACAGCATTAATTTTCGAATAAAAGTGTATCAAAAATTTCAACGAATATAAGACAACGAGGATTGATACCTTGCAGTATTAGAATGGCAGACTATCACTTTCGAATAATTATCATTCTCTGTGATATCGAATTAGAATTACATTTTTATATTTTTATAACGGGTAAGATTTCGATGAACTGTCTATCGCATCGATCTGTGTAATTACCTACCCTTTGGTAACCGATTCAATTATCTCCGATGCATCATATATAGGCCATTGTGATATTCGTTTGGGTTACCTTTGAGAGATGAGAGATCAATATTATACTCACACGAGGTCATCGGGGTAATTTGTCATTGGTAAACCCACCCCACGACGTTTGGGGACATCGTATCACCGTCAAATTGAAATCCGCTTGAGACAGTCCGAGGGGGATGCAGAGCATTTATTTAAATTCATTCGTAGGACACGCAGCGGTCCCTTTCGACCTAATTACAGCTGGTATCGAAAAAGGGTAAGGGTTTTACGGTTTTTAATTAAATACTTAGCGAGACTTCACAAACCTGATACATTTAACAAGAATTAATGATAATCATGTATGGGTAAAGAAAATGAGAACACAAATTCAATTTTAAGCCCTACAATCTACAATTATAATGCAGATATTCTATTCCCTTTGCACAATAGTCGATTAAAGTTTGCTGAAGGTAGATTTTAACAGCCAAAGTCATTCGATATTCGAGAATCGTCTTAATTTGGCCTTAGGCTAACATCAACCGCATTTGAACACGGGTCACGTATGAAATGGACAGTCAGACGCGGGGGGTTCTGACAGTTTAATTAACAAATTACATCTAATATTAGTTCTACCTGCCTCCATACATCCCTATCGATGGGAGATCCATTCGCGATAAAAATTATGCCTCGAATTCTCTTTTATTCTTTACCAAACATAGTGATAAAATTCTCTTTGCCAGACACAGGTCTGAAATCCGTGAAACCAAATGGATCACTTTTCGATGAAAATCAATCACGCCGATATCTTAGCTTTAGTATGTTCATATAGATTTTACTGCAGCTTCAACATTGATCGATGGTGCACATGAATGGTTATAAATGAATCTATCCAGAGCGATCTGTCACTGGCTGATCGTGCTTTTCTCCAATAACGGGCGAAGGTATTTATTAGTATCTATGTATCGAATTGTTGATTAATGATCATAAATATGTACATCCATTGAGGATATTGTTCTTGATTGTGGATTTGTATCTGAGAAAATGTTCTTGGGTGTAATAGTCTGGAAATTTATTCGGATTGCGTTTCATACATCTTCATAAATACATTGCTAAGCGTAAATCTGTTTGCTTGATAGACGATGAATGGAGAGCACGAATTACGATGATGGGAGATTAAATCGATGACTGAGACTTGGGAACTTCGATTTTTTTGACGGTGCAATAAGATCGTGCTTAATACACACATTTAACGCATATGCAGCTGGGTATATATATGGGTTTTTAGATCCTGCAGATATTCGCAATACCTAGAAGGCGATCGCATGCTGAGTTACACGAAAGGATTTACGTGTCACATTTCGGTTACGACTTCCCGTTGCTAGTGCCATTATTTGAAGGCGAATTCTATTTCTCATTTCCGGTTCTGCTCCCTGTAAAGTGCATTCCCCCCCCCCCCCCCCCCCCCCCCCCGTGGCTTAGGCCTTTGTCATTCATCCATCAATGTCTTCAGATTAACAGATAATCGATAAAAAAAAAAAAAAAGAAAATAAAGAAAACGAATCCTGATGGGGATAGAGAAAAAGTGAACGGATAGGGTCGTGTCTTGTTTGGAATCGACGTGATATGTTAACGCGTTGGATAACTTATACGCGGATGTTGTAGGCTTTAAATTTTATATACGGTTATGAACCCTCGCGATGAAGAGGTATGTGTACGTTGCAGAGTTTATTGAGACCTCGTAAATTTTAGAAGTTGTGGTTCTCTTTTTTTTTTTCTTCTTCTTCTTCATGTATAGAGTTTTCGCAGACTTGATAACGGATATAACGATCTATCTGACTCCCATTAGACTCGTTTGTTGATCATAAAAGGAAATACAGCCTTTCATAGACGGGAAGAAATTCGCTTTCGCAGTCGCTATCATAATTTTTATGAACTAATTATAAATCCTTACCGCGGTAAAGAAAGGAAAATAAACCAATTGCATTCACCCCAGAAATCTAACGCTCTTGGGATACGAGGCTTTTCCTATTTCCCCAAATAGTAAACAACGCGATTGGAAATTCCGTAAGGGATCATTTCGGAATCCTGGAATATCTGCGGAAGTCTATGGTTCCAGAACTCCATGCTTTCCACGAGAATATCTTCAGTAGTCTCACACAAATCGGTTCAAAGGCATTTGCGCATTCGCGCCGTTCATCGTCCAAGAGTGTGTCGCGATAAAAATCGATTCAAATAGCAGGTTTGTAAGTGATTTTGAATAATGCCAAGAAAAAAAGGTGTCGTGTCGTTGCTGTTCGTTAAATATTCCAAAACCGATATAATTTTTGTCATCCCATTTACGAGGATCATATATCCTCTATGGAATATCGAAAAGCTTGCAAAATCGGCTACCTTTTTCGAAGGTGTCACGTACAAAAGTGAAAATTGTTAAAAGATAAGAGAGGGAGAGCAGTCACCGAAAGGTACTATACTAATACATGAGAAAAACAACGCGAGTATCAGAAAAAAGACAAGGATAAAATTTTTGTAGACACAATATCGTCGAGTGGAAGAATTTTATTGCGAATAAGATGACCAGTTCGTGTAGTAACTGTCAGAGATATCGTTTGATGCTTAGAGAACACATGGAATCGGAGAAGAAACGTACTATAGAAGTACAGGCTGGGGCTAAGACTGCCGAAAGTGATAATAGGGGTAAAGGACCCTGGAGGATTTGGGAGAAACCGATTATGAAAGACGGGATTACGCAGACAAATGCTTCAATCCTTTTGGAACGAGTTCCTCAATTTCTTGATCCAGTATCTGAATCATTCGAGAACCAGATGCAAGGAAGAATACCAACGGTCTAGCGACGTAGAGGAGCTATCCGCAGGAAGGAAAATCCTTGCGGTGGTAATCCGGCAGGATCAAGTTATAGCCAGGACAAACTTGCCGTGTCACGTCCTTCAGGGAAAGGTTTTTCGGAGAAAACTCTACGAGGGTATTCATAAATTCGTATGATACTCCATGTTGGAAAATACGGCCAGGGGAACTATTTGGAAATTATTTTTATACCGATTGAAAAAAAAAAAAAAGGGAAAAAGAAAAAGCGAAATGGTTGGGTCGAGGGACGCATTTTCGGTATTCAAAAAAGATGCAAATTCACACCACCGTCGTATGATTTTGGGGGATCATCCTTGGCCGCTTTTCTTATCTTGATGCTGCAGAACCAGCTAAAGAAGAGCCGAGACATTCACGTTTAGTAACGTGCTTGTAATACTATTATGAAAATTTAGCCGGAATTGCTCAACCTACATCACGGCTCCGCGGAGACATGGACATTGTGATTCTCGCTAAGAAATTGACCCTTGGAACTTTTGCAGCTTGCAGATGATCTTTTTGCCGAGTCTTTTTAGACCGTTTGACCCACATGCCAAAGCGTTGGTGAAAATACCACGTAGAACCATAAGATGATAAAGGCATCGTGGTGATGAAGAGAATGTGCTAAGTATCTGCTCAGCGAAAATAAGTCTGAGTATTCAACAGCCCTCGGGAATTGATGAGCTGAAAGAATGACCGTCGATAAAAAGACGAGAAGTAGGTATAAGACACGGTATAAATATAATGTGGCTATGAACCAGTGAATGCATGCACCATTTCCAGAATCTTATGGATATTTTTTTTACAAATATAGATTAATAGCGATGTTGCATTAAGTCAGAATCTAATGTTTAGTATTTGTGAAAAATGCTTTAGGGGTGTGGGAAGTCGTTGAAATTTTGATGAAAATTTGAAAACTGTATAATATATTGTAAGAAAACTCAATACAGTATGGAGAGAGGAACGCGTCATCTCGTGGTATGATCAAGTGCTCACGAGATCCTTCCGATCCTATAATATCATCCTGTTAAGGGCAGCAATATGGTCTAATATCAATTTCAGCTCTCAGCTTTGAGTACTAGTTAGTAATATACGTTGACGTTATGTATTTCAACCAAGCAATATACTGTGATGAGACAAATTATCCATTGATCAAGGGACAAGGTACTCGTTTCGGTAACACACGGAGGTACTACATACTACCAAGTGTTCTGTGTCAATAGAGGCACACAAAACCGTGGAATACCCTGATAGCCAGGACTTCCTAGATCAATAATTTCGAAAATCTGACACAACGAAAAGTACTCATCTAATAAAGATAATATTAATTGCACAAATAGCCTGTAAGGAAATCCGGAATTGTAATACTTGCAATAAGTTATAACAAGACCAATTGTGCAGAAATTAAAAAACGTTGAGTCAAGCTGCAGGCGTGGCTGGAAGTGGTTATTATTCGTTTCTTGTGCTGCTGCTGCTGCTGCTGCTGTATGATAATTTATGATAATAAAGTTAAGATATGAAACCTGCGGTGAAGAAGAGAATAAGGATTATGAGGAAAGGAAACGACATGATAATGTAACGTTGTAGCGTATTTATTAATTTTACATATTGCGGTCTGTTTACGATAGAATAGAATATAATATAAGAAAAAATAGATCATCGTAACCCGCTGTACACAGATATAGATAAAAAAAATTACAAGTTGAAATGTATTCACAGTATTAGACTAAAATATAAACGAAAGTAATGATGCAATGCAAGGAGAGATCCTGGACATTGGGTCCCTATCCCTCGAGTTCCTATTTTCCCAATTTTTCGGTTAAGTTTTTAGTAACAAATATCTAGTATCGTCAGCAAGGCATACGGTAATAACGGTCTAGTTCCGTTTAAAAATGGCTCTACTTCATGTGGGGAGCATTAGCGCAATCACACATTGCGCTCTGTTTAGGTGAGCCTTGGCCCGTGCGTCTAATAGTCTCGCAAACCAGGATGCATTCTTCGATAAAGAGAGCTGGACTTTCATACGGCGCACTGCTTCGTTTCCAACGTTGGGCCTGGGGGTGTTTCTTTTGTGCCCGAAACTCATCTGGATAGAAAAAAAAAAAATTAAGTTTTAGTTATATTAAGCTGGAAACCCGCACGTTACTCACGTACAAAACTCGAGATTTTAGCCTTTCATGCTAACATCGCCTTGAACTTATACAGGTATTGATTGATTCGCTTTTACCGCACGTGAAATTCATGAGAAAGAAATCTCTTCAGTTGAATCCGACACACACACGCATATAGGTATACATGTGTTCTCGTTTCTTCTCAGAAGAGATATCTTTTTTATGTCTTCTACGCGCGTTCGAGAGCTCAGAAAAATTTGATTCATTCTGTTTTTTTTTTTTTTGTTTTTTTAATTCCAAATAAAAACTCACCCAATCCATTTCCTAGTCTTCGATCAATTGAACCTTCACCGTCGAACCCTTCATTTGGTGTTTTAAAGCCAACCTGATCTTCGACGGACTTGGAATCTTCCTCAGATTCGAAAGACTCGCTGGACATAGAGTCGTCCTCAAAATCATCGTCCTCCAAATCAACATCGTCGTCCGAGTAATTATCATCGAAAGAGTCATCCCAGTCGCTGTTGGAACCGTAATCTGAGTCTTGGTTCTGGTTCGTCTTCTGGTATTGCCCATCGTAATACTGGTCGATATTGTTGGTGTTCACCTCATGGGCGTTGTTCCGTTGACCGACAGTCGAGACTAGTTTTTTGTGAACAGGTGGTTCGATGTCATTGCTCAAACCTCCGGTAAAATCGTCGTTAATGTTCTGGCCCGTGAAGAGAGGTGAACCGGAGTTCTGGTCGTTCGTCTGTTGAAAGAGATCCGGAAGATGTGTCTTTTGCATAGGTGGTATCATGTCACCGTTGAAGTCTTGACCAGAATTTTTATCGTCGTTGAAATGGCGACCTATATTTATGAACTCTTCCATTTGTTTCTGGATGTCTTTCTTATCTCCGCCGTTGTTGAGAAGGCTAAGTTCACGGCCAAGTTCATCTGCGAACTTTTCTACATGTCTAAGGTACTCTTGCTCAACTGGGTGAGCGAGTATCGAGTCTTGTATATCTTTCCGGATACTTTGCGTATCTCCGCCGATGTTTGGACGGTGAAATTCATCTTCGAACTCCTGGCCAACTTGGTTATCGAGTTGGGGAACCTGCCCTGGGTAATTTGCCGCCTGATTTTCCCAACCGGAATTAGAGATTTGAGGGAAATCAGGGTAGTGAGGAACTGCAACGTCTTGATCAAACTGGTTATACTTCCAATCGGTGGGAATAGCGTCAAAATTCTGGTTCGATTGTGAATGTTGATATGGGTGGTCGAAGATTGAACGTGCCTTGCGTGCATGGCCTTTCTTCGTGAATCCAGGCCGTGCAATTGCAGTAGCGAATAGCGCAGCAGTTGCGAAAATCGCGACGTAAAACACCCTCATGTTTTACTCTTTTAATTATTCTCTCCGGCTCTAACGCGATACACGGAAGAACTAACTCGTTTGGGATCCGGGCGTGGATTTATATCGTTTCTAGGAGGAAACGACGTGGTCTTGCGGTTCCAGACGGGATTTTCCTTCAACATGTCTGCCGAGCTTTAAAACTAAGTAAATCGATTTATATTCAATGATGTCAAAATCACTGGAGCCGTTTCCGTTCTCAAATCTGACAAGGGTTGAAAGTAGATGATCTCATCATATTTTCAGTCTTGGAAATTGTAAAAATACAGAATATGCTCAGCATCCGACGCAGTTCTTATTCAATTCTTTTTTCACCAACCATAGAAGCAAGTCGAAGGCCGCTTGAACGTTTGGAAAGTCGAGAAAAAAAAAAAAAAGAATTAGAAATTCTTACAAGTATTTTAAAAATGAGTTTTACTGAAAAGTTTGCTCAGCAGTCATATGGAGTTTCTTATCTGACATTGCGGTTACTTGCAAAGACAAATATGGAAAAAATATCAGCTCTCGTCTTGTATGAAATATTCTAGCATAGCAACTCGCGAAATCTTTCTTTACTTTCATCATGCAATCGCTGCTGATCTACTTAGCTATTTTTTCATTAATTTATGGCCTTTTTTGCCACGTAGAGCAAACAGATTCTGATGGTTTAGCTAAAAAGCCATCGACGCTAGAAGGTGATTGTTGAATAAAATTGATTGGAAAAAAAAGAAAGAATGAAAAGGAAAATCGAGAACAAAATAAAAACCTTGGAGACATATAAGTTTCCTGTCCTCAGTTTCCTTTGATAAGAAAGGCTTGCCTCCGTCCGTCTTGCCTTTCGCGATTCGCAGGAAGTGGTAACCGCGATTTTATAAGAACTTCAAGTTTAAGTGAAGCAACGTGATGTATTCCAGAGGCTGAAGATAAAGTTGTAGACGTCCTGATGGGAGAGTCAGATGGTGTTGAGATCAATTATCAACGTGAAGAGAAATGGATTGATAATAGGGAATCACCGTCCGTTTCCTTCCATCGGTTTCTATGGACTTTTATCCGCAAGGCCACTGCTTTTCCGAAATATCAAGCTCTTTGACGCATGGATAATTTCACGTAGCTGTATGGATGTTCTCGCAAGTTCGAGCTTGAATTCTCGTCAAAATAATTAATACATTGAACAGAGATTTGATGATTCTTACTCCTTCGAAAACTCACTCGATTTCTGACGAAATATACGAATAGGGTTTTGTCTCCTTTCAATTAATCCCACTTTGATGGCATTCAAGCTTACTTCGTTATCCACTTTGGAGGACAAACAAACTCCAATGTCGAGGCAGACCCTTCTGCAAAATTATCTGTCCTACAAAACTTTGAGTGTAACGAACTACTCCCATATTCAAAACCCTTTGTTCCGGTTCTATGCGATCTGAAAGGCATTCATATACCGCGGAATTTTGAGCACATTACTTCTCCATGTATACTTGTTCAGCATACCTTCTTCTTTGATCACAAATCGTGATAAAAATGATGTTTCAAGTGCGGGCACAACGTTAAATGACATTTTTACACCGAAGCTGTTTTGTGACAGTCAGATAATACAATTGCGTTAGACAAAAACCAAAAATGTCTAAACCTTTCTCGTGAACGTCGACTTCATCTTCGGAGATGGAAGTTCAGCTTGTTTATCCATCCCCTTTTCATCCAAACAAAGGTTGTGAATTGCGCAGCTGTCACACCGTTTCATCTCATTGTCAGGTCCGAAAGAATTCTGTAGGGAACTCATTGCCAAGGGTATATTTTTACCCTGACATGAAAAGGGCTGTCACGGGTCTTGCTTCTTCTTCAGAAAGTTTGAAGCGATGTGGACCAAGAGATCATCGAAAACTCGGAATCCAACCAACTCTTATCTTCACGCCTTTGTCTCTCCCTCGGAACTGAAATCCTCGAGTTTACAAAATCCTTACCAATTATACATTTTCCTGCTACTGAGGTGCATTCAACCAATTTTCACCGTCTCACGTCTTTTACTGAGAATCCTAGAGCTCTGAGTATCTCCAGAAAATACGTATCTAGATTCTAGGAATTCTTCACGTACAATTATCACGCTTAGAATAAACACACGGAGTCGTATTTTCATCGGCTACGTCATGAATCAGACTATGAAACCACCCAAAAACGTGGAGCTTTTCCACAGAGTAACCGATTGCGTGGTACATCCAGCGAAACTACCCTCAATCACGAACAATTCGATTTGAATTTTGAATTTATAAAGGCCTTGGTTTATATTGAATTAATTACCTATCGCGTGCAGAGCTGCGTTAATTTATTTCGAATGAAAAATCCCACCTTTTTCGCGCCAGGCTCAATCAGATATATCATTTCTTTTCGCTACTTTATATGATGAGTTCCATGTGAACCGGACCAAAAAAAAGACCTCGATATGTCACAGATTTTATTCATTTTTTATATTTTCTTGTACTCTCAGAGCTAGTAACTTTTGTGTGTCACATTCACATTCAGCTATTCTTCCCACCGCTACACGAGTTGTTCGATTCTCCATCATTTCCTGCCTTGGACGTCTTCGGGTGGAAATACATCTCAGGAACTGTATATGTCCGAGACAGAAAATCATTGAAGCATTTTTAACGCTCTATCACTCCTTATATTGCCTTGCGCCTGTAAATATCGGAAAACATATACAGAAGAATCATTTCATAAACCAAAAACTTCCGATCAAATTATTGCTTTCTCTTCCGATGGAGTATCGCTGTGGTGGGAAACATCCAATTTTTTATTTTCTATTTCTTATTTTTTTCTTACAACGACGAGGGATTATCGGTTCGTTCGATTTCATTGCCAAATTATGTTTGCGGTTTCTAATTGAAACATGTTGGAATGTTTGAATGTTGAATATAGTGATTCGTCAATGATCCATCACATGTGACATCGAGGTCTCTTTCTCGTTCTGTTAGCATGGAATCCATCATGGCTGAGATCTATATAGGTCCAACATATCATACAAGACTAAACAAAATGCTCGTCTCGCGAAGTCTAGCGAGGTGAACAAATGTCCTTAGTGTCGCAGAATAGGTGTATCATTGGCGATATTGAGACCTATCTTTCCACCTAATCGCCCACCATATTTCAGACAGATATTTTTCTCACTCTATTGTCTCGTGGAAGATTTATTGGGGCCCGGGTTGGAATTATGAATTTTCAAAGGGTCTCAAACGGTGAAAATTCCGAATTTAAATATTGCCGAATCACAGCTACTATGAAGGGGATTTCCCCGAAAGTCTATGTCGCCGAATCCAAAATTTTTAAAACGAAGAATACCAAAGGTTTAAAATTCCGGAAGCTAAAGGTCCGAAAGGCTGAAACTCCAAAACTTGAAATTCACGCATGTGTAATTCACTCAGTGTACAATAACTCGGGCTGTATTGATCGTATCGAAACCAATAAGTGGTCAAATTAATCGTCTTTAGATTTACTTTTCGGGGGAAAAACAAAAAATCCAAAATAGGTTTCCGTAAAGAGGATCTCGATTAGAATGAATCATCTTTTGTCTTCACATCCTGAGAAAGTTTTCGGAATCTTGGGCTTCCGGGGTTTTGAACTTCGGGAGTTTGGAGTCATCTGCATTCCTTCATTCCGGAATTTCATTCTTGAAAACCTCAACGTTTTTGATAATTCGAAATCGTCTCAAACGGATTCGGATCTTTTTCAATATTGAACTTCAACTATTTTTCGTCGAGGCGTTACCCGCTTATCTTTTCCCTGAGGTACAGTTTCAATTTCATCGATATATGTGAAACTAGTGGATTTACACGGGAACTGTATACTGATTGCAGATGGGCTTTCAAAATATCATCGAAATTCAAGAGACTCCTAAATTTACTACCCAATATATTACGTAGGCGCGATACTCCAGGCTTGGATAACAGACTCGTCACAAGCTCCTATTAAAATACACCATTACGTATTCCGCAACCACATCCATAAGTATCGCTAATTAACGATTCCCGATTTCTTTCAATAATTATTACTTTTTCTCTCGAAATTGAATAAAGCAGATTAAAAAAAAAAATCAAAAATTCAAATAGAATCGATAGGATCCCTCGTCTTCAGGCTTTTCAAAGTTCTATACTTCATATATGATTGAAAATTTCGTAATCTGCGAATATGGGGATGATCCAAAAAGGTCTGAGTAAAAAGAGAAGGAAAAAACGGAACATTGAATTTCTTGATTCTCCCTTTCAATTTTTCTGTGATACGGATGTCCTTCCTGGCTGCGACAGCGCGAAAATTATTGAAAGAAGAAAAAAAACACACACACACACACATACACCCTCGTCGTTTGAAGGGGCTAGATTTGGATGGGCTACGTTGGACCAGTACCGCGCAGGTTTCTCTGCGCTAGGAGAGGATAAACGAGAGAGAGATAGAGAAAGAGAGTAAGAGAGGAGAGAGAGACAAGAGACGAGTAGCGTTCGCCAGAGAGTTTACGCCAGTAGCGTCGCGACGCTCCGTCAGTGTTCGTCCACCCCCGCGCCTCACCTTATCGCGACTAAGAGATTTACCTGTTGCCGAGATCCGCGCGTCGTTCTCCGCATATACATGATTATCCGCAGATATATATAAATGAATTAAAAAAAAAAAAAAAACTACCCTCTACGTTACAGTCGCATTTACATAGATCGCCAAGTGCGATCGACAAAACCCTTCGATTTGAATTAAAAAAAAAAAAAATTCACTAAACAGAATTTCGATCTTCGTTTTCTTTTTTTTTTTTGCTTGGCTTTTTTTACCGGTACCAATATCGCACTGTATCGTACACCGATATGTTTCGAAAGAGGGTTGAAAATTTTTCACCCTCTTCTATCCTTTCGAAATTTTTGCCAAATGCAATATAAAGCCACTTGTTTGATCGGTTCGAGATTTATTATAAACGAATCAATCTAGACGGCTAAATCTAAATCACCTTCGTATATATTTGTTAAACGGTATAAAGTGAAAATTAAGAAAAGTGAAGAGTTCTTTCTTTCCATTTCTTTTTTTTTTTTTTCTTCTTGTTTCTCGTCATACGTATGCAATAATAGAGGCAGTGGTAGAAGTACGATAAAGGTAAATGAACGATATCGTAGATTTTTAATCTGTGATACTGAAGTTATTACGAACACTTGAGTTCGACATTTTTAATCAGCAATTATTTGTTTGCTATTTTTGATCGTGACCTCATTTCAACCTGACTTGCGGTTAGCCAATTTACGAGAACTCGTATCTCTGACCATTTTTGACCGTCAGGTTAATTATGGGAAAAATTAATGGGATATATGTAGTGCCCATGCAAGAACGCCGTTTAGTGAAGATAAATACACACGTCGGTGTAAATAATCTACACCGTGTGAATTTTTTTTTTTTCATTGTGTGAATTATCTACACGAATACTATTTCCGTAACAACACGCATCCCTTATAGTCTATGTGGCAAAGTACTTTGGTTACATCTAAATTTATGACGTACAGTTATTGAAGTGAAGGAAACCAACCCCTGTCAGACTAAGTGCCCAAAATCTCATTCCATAATTCGTAGCCTGTTCGTCAGTCATGATCATATATCAACACTAGAACTCATTCCGAGAGAGTGAAGAGCTTGCTCGTTTCGAGTTAACAGAATGACAACGAATATAGATGTATAATATCTCAGAGTTAGTTCTAGGGAATCCAATTAGCGAATAATAGTATACAGAATACATGTCTAAGCACAGGTTCGTTAGTACTTTTTTATAAAATTAAAATCATTTGGCCGGGTTGGATGGAATTCTGAATTTCGAAAGTCCCGAACGGTGAAAATTCCGAATTCATTCGTTACCGACTCACAGATTTTAGAAAGAGTATTTCCCCGGAAGTCTAGACAGCGGATTGAAAGATTATCGAAACGAAGAATACCGGAGGTTGAAAATTCTGCAAGCTCAAAGCTCCGAAACTTGAAATTCACGCGTGTATTCAGATTCACTCTTTGGACAAGAAAAATTTCAAAATCATATCGATCATTTATGACCGTCGAGAGGATATGGATAAGGATGAACTATTTTCCGGCTTCACATCCTGAGGAACGGTCCAAAATTTCCAGATTCTTGGGCTCTGCGGGGAGTCTGGACTTTCGAAGTTTTTAGTTTCCTGCACCCTTGCCTTTCGGAATTTTAATGTTCCAAACTTAAACTTTTCACAAAATTGGACATCGTACAAAACGAATTCGGAATTTCGATCGGTGGGAACTTTAAGAATTCAGAACTTTGTCCCGGCCTCGACCCTATTACCGGAAACAGTAATAATTACAGGTATTCTGTCCGAGAGTCCGCTCGACTTAATTTTCGCAACAAGACTTATATAAGCATGAAAAAAAAACGGAGACTTATATAAATCGCCGTGTCAACATTGTTCCAATTTTTATTGCAATTAATTATGGCTTAGGTAATAATTTTATCTTGTTTCTCCGTCGATTCCTTATTAGCAATTTCGACTATACGCGTTGCGATACGCAAGGGCGGACTTCTGAGGGGCGAAACATTATCGACGTAATTGCGCGATAAAAACTATATGGCGATGTTACCGGATGCACGTGACGCGATTTCGCGTTTCTGTATCGCTTAGGATAAACAGCAAAGCTTGCCGATAACGGTTCTAATTCTAATTTATTAGTCCTGTTTCTCATAGCTGCTATATATTTCCGCCTTTCTCTCTCTTACTATCCACATACATCGACAGGGAGAAATATAGGGCGAGAGTAGAATTATTTCTCCACGTTGAAGTACTTTGACAGTAAAATTTTTAAAATATCCATAGCGAAGAAAGAAATGATCGCGAAAATCGCTCTCACCATTTTTTCATCTCGAAAAAATGATCCCGGGAAAAAAACAGATCGTGAATCCCGTGAATCACTTTGGACGTTTTTTTTTTTTTCTGCAGTCATAAAAGCGCAGCTTCTCGTAATCAACATCCCGGATGTTGTCCTTCAGATGGTCTTTTGAACTTTCTATAAAAGCAAACGGTATTTTCATGGCGGTAAATTTTCGCGAAATGTATATTAAAAGTTCTTTAGTTTCCTATACTATAAACGTAGTACGGAGTACACCTTTTCCATTTATCTGAATTTCCACGTTTCAAGATGGGTGAAACGGCGCAATTTCCACCATTTAAACTTAGCTGTGGCTTACAATTAGCCCTGAAGATCCAATATACAGGAATTGTGTGCCAGCCGCGAATTACGATGAGCTTTAAGCCCCTTTACACCTATACACACATTACTCTCGACTGAGTGATTATGCGAATTAAATTTCAGGAGCTTCGAAGTTTTGAAAGCGTGACGTATGTCCTTATGCAGTTATAACTTTAGCTTTGTGCCTAGGTAAGTTTTGCGTCAAAAAAAGTTCGGAATCACAGCAGAGCTTTAATATTATCATTCGCCATGAGCGCCTTTCGTTATTTTAATTTCCTCCTGCTCCTTCATCTCATCTTCGCCGTTGTACGAATACATAATGATTCTTATTATCGTATCATTAACACTTTTCTTATCAGTATTTATAAATTAAGCTCGCACCTCATTGACTGACAATGAGTTTATTTTTGAACTCGGTTATCTAGCCTGCTTATCGCCAATGTCAAGCCTAGAGCTTGCAGAGTTAACGAAACGTTGATACTTTTCTCTCATTTTAATATTTACAATAAAAAATTACGAGTATAACAAACAAAATGAATTCGCAATCCGATCACCTTTTCACCGACATTTATTCGCCGGTTTTCAGAAGTTTGAAAAAGGACGATAAGAGGAATCGTTGAGAAATAGTTATGACACGGTTGTCACGAAAACCGGAAACTGTCAGCCGCAAAATCGACGCTCGCTGACCAACTCTTGATAGAATAAGCCGGAGGCTGGTTATTCGACGAATTCGTTTCTATCTACAGGGTGGTCCATTTTAATTTACGCAGGCGAATATCACGAAAACTAACAGTTATACAAGAAAAAGTTTCATACAAAACTTAAAGGGTTTCGAGGGGGAAAGATAATGTTGATATGTGTTGACTTGTGGACTTCGCCAATTCCGAGATTTCGCAAGTAACTCCCGATTTTAGATAGGGAACACATGTTTTGGTTGTGGGCAGCTGATAGCGAGAACAAAGACTCATTCAAATACGAAAGCAAAAAAAATTAGAAAAAAAAAAAATTTGCAAAACAAATGGAAAAAAAAAATTTCGCGAATTTTTTCTTTCAAAAGATTGTTTTCTTGTCCCCAGCCTTCGAACACATTAATTGTTTATCACTCTAGCTTAAAATATTTCTCGCCAATTTTGAAATTGGAAAGTTTGAATGTACCAGATTAGTAAAAAAAATTCGTAGATCAATAACACACAGCTTATTTCGGACTCAAGAGTGATAAACAATGAATGTGTTTGAAAGCTAGAGACAAAAAACAATGTTTTGCAAAAAAAAAAAAAATTCGCGAAATTTTTGTTTCCAATTTTTTTTGCAAATTTTTTTTTTTCCAATTTTTTTTGCTTCCGTATTTGAATGAGTCTTTGATCTCGCTATCAGCTGCCCCCAACCAAAACATGTGTTCCCTATCTAAAATCCGAAGTTACTTGCGAAATCTCGGAATTGGCGAAGTCCACAAGTCAACACATATCAGCATTATCTTTCCCCCTCAAAACCCTTCAAGTTTTGTATGAAACTTTTTTTTTTATAACTGTTAGTTTTCGAGATATTCGCCTGCGTAAATTAAAATGGACCACCCTGTATAATGAAGATTGCGATTCTTAGTTTCAAAAATCGGATAAAACCATTGCGACAAAATGATGTGCAAATTTTTGTCCTTACAATTTTTATTTTCATTTTCCTTCCTTATACCGAGAGTTTTCGGTGAAACTGCTGACCCCCTCCCTGCAGTGAAACCAACACATACACGTACCGCGTGGGTGAGGCTCGCCCAGGAGGGGGATAGCACTTAGTTGTTTTCGCCGCAGGTAGAGGGTCAGCAGTTTCACCAAAAACTCTCGATGTATATATGGTCTTTGATTTCTTGAAAACGAATCGCGAATCGATGCTCTAGTGATGACGACGCCTAGCCTGTTGCGTCCTAGAATTCTACGAGCACTTGGTACGCCGTTTACACTTTATGTACTAAACCATTAAATATTAGATTACCGTGTCAATACATTCGTCGAAGGTCCGGCGTTGATATCAAACTCGACAATTATAAAAGCTGACCACATATTATATCCCTCGTGTTCGACATTATCTCCATATCTTTCATTCTCTGAATCGCTCACGTTACATATCGACTATTTATACACTCATATCTCGCGAGCGTGGTTCTAGACTTCTTGTGGCTATAATACTTATAGTGACCAAAGATCATTTCTGTATTACTGCGCTCCATATCATATTTAATTCAATTGGAGAAAAAAAAAAACGGAAAAACGGAATTTGAAATCTCGCTCAAATTTGTTCGTATCTTATGGGGGAGACTGACTTGTTGTAATTTTGTGAGAATTTTCTATTTTTTAATGGCTGCTGTAACGCGTGATACCTCGTACACATACGTATATATTTTTCTGTAGTATTTATGACTGAACTTTTTGTCTCTAAAAAAAGAAAAGAAAAGAAGAAAAAAAAACAAAGACAAACATTTTTCTAAATAAGTAGAAAAGTAAGAAAAACTTTATCGCTGCATTCTGGACTCTGAGCTCTAGTTTATTTTATATTAATTTATATAGTTCATTTTATTCTAAGCACGTATAAGTAACCCGCTGAACTTAAACTAGAACGTAAATATTTCCTCGTTACTTATTTGACAGATTTATACATTCTTTTTTTTTGTCTTTTAGCTGCATATTTCCCAGGACAGTAATATAACAGAAAAGTTTGCAAGTTTGAACCAAAAAATGTCTTCACATTCTCCCATTCGTTTACCTTTTTTACTCGACGGATTTAATTACACGCTCTAGAGCTTTTACTCCGGTCTAAAAGAAAAAGCAACAAAAAAAAAGAGGAAATTTGAGGGTAAAGTTATATAAGTAAATATTAAGCATGAAGGGTCTGTCCCAGAGGAAAAATAAACAGCCTTAATTAACGAGGAGTAAGTAATCAGAGAGGATGTGTATATATCTTGAAGCTTGTTAATATATTAAAAACAAGAAACAATACAAATCAATTTGACGAACATAAGAGATTTTGAGATTTATTTGAAACCCTATTACCTAGCAGCAGCAGCAGTTTAGTAACTTATTAGATTTTCCTATAGTAAAATCACAAAAAATCACTAGAAACATTTAGTACGTTACTAAACTGCTGCCGCTGCTTATTGTCCATGAATTAATACTGCAGGAAGTTGTTTTAAAGTGTTAAAACACAGCTGTCTAAAACTCATGATTCAAATTCTGCCATGGATGTTGGTTTGAACCGTCAATCGTTGAGAATACTTGGCCTTTTTATTACTGGTTGTTATTCCATATGTCGTTTTGTCAATCACTTTGGACAGCTAATGATTGACCCCGTTATTAGAGATATTCGTTTGGTATTAATACATCATGGACTTTATCTAGATAAAAATTTCAAAATTTCTTTTCAATACGTTGTGCCTTAACTTATACCAACTGGCAATTCGATTACCGAAGAGGGCAGGAACTGATGGGTTGTAATATCTGGAAATGACTTGAAATATTGTCGAAGTAATGGAGCATTTCGCCCGGAAATATCAACCGAGTGAATATACTCCCGTATATGGGATGATGTAAATTCGTGGATTACCCGAAAACGGGAGAGACGCGAAACGCGAAACGCGATAGGCGATATGCCTAATCTCTTAAACTTACGCGCATATTATAATATATAGACATATCGCGCGATACCATACTGAACAATAAACATTCTCGACTTGATAAACGCTGCATAATTTAGTCCAATATTTATTATTACATTCCTTTCTCGCACGTATTATATACGATCATATTTCGGAAAGAATATTCTATTTTTAAAACTTTTACTCTTTTTATTTCTTTTATAATTACATACACGATATTGTACATATCCCAGAAACTTTATAGAATCCCACGAGTGATGTTAATGTTTAAAATTCTTACTTTAATATTTCTCGTTAAAAAAAAATCTTTAAAGAACATACTATTATCCGGTAAAAATAGACTCGCGGTTTAACAACGCTTTTTACAACATCGTTCGATAAATTTCACGGATACGTATTAAATACGTATGTAATTTAAACTTGAAAGCTGTATTTTTTCTTCTTTTTATTTTTTTTATTTTTATTTTTTCTCATCAAAAAGTTTGGAAATTCAATTATCTTGGAAAAGAAGAAAAAGTTGTTATTTCGACTAAAAAATAGAGACACTATATACATTGCCACGAATACCAGAATCTGGCTTATGGTATATAGGTATAATTTCTCGACGATTTTATAATGCATATAAATTCGCACACGACCGATCAACACCACGGATTAAAAATGGGTAATAATATTTAGTCAGTACGAAAAACGAGCTCGCTTTTACGCACGATCGTAAATTTCAAAATTGTGAATTTCGAAAGACCCTATGATCCACGTAGCGAATATAAAAAGAAAAAAGAAAGGTATCACTGCGAATGTCACGAATGGAAGAACATATTTTACTTTTATTGGCACTTTTTCATATATATCTGAGTATTGGATTCACCATCCTCTTACAAGGATCACTCGATGTCCCGGTACTTATTTTTCTTGTCGTCAGTCCCAACATCCGTTCGTCGACAGATCAGGGAGACAGAGATTTTATTTTTGGTATAACAGATGCTTTGAAATAATTTTTCTTTTTATCTACTTTGATAATATTTTCTCGATAAATTTTAAGGTGATCTTCTCATATCGTATAGTATACGCTGGGTGATGTCTATAATAGTATTCGTATCGGTATTCATTCCAACGTTATTCTAAATAGATAGAATTAATTATCGCTGTACTTTATTCGCAATAAATTAACCACTTATCATGTTAATTTTCATCGTGGGGTTGAAATTGATTAAACATTTTCGAAAATCGTCACGTCAATGCCGCTGGCTTACCTATACGCCGAAACGTCGTCGCCAATTAATTCCAGTCGATATAAGCTCTGGCTCGAATCGATGCAAGCTCAACCAGACGCAACCGAGCATATATACATTATATACGCAGATACACGTCTGATTCATTTATAACACAACAGAATTTGTGATAGACATTGATTTTTGTTACCTATTGTCGGATAAATTTTCTTACAATGATATAGTTTTTTGAACCAATTCGCTCACAGGATTTCGAGTATTTTAGGCTCTATTACATTCTTCGGCAATTATCATTAACGAGAGGAATTTTATATACTCGTTGGTAGACAGCTTAAGAATTTTTCAAATCTTGAGGCTTGGTGAACCAGCTGTCCAATTATCTTCTCTTGCCCTTTTATTTTTTTCCTTTCTCTTCTTATTCTTCTTCTTCTCCTTTTCTCATTTCTTTAATGACTGAACGACTTTTAGCTTTTTCGTTTCGCGAAATGTACCATGAAAATTGATTAATAAATTGAGAGGAATATTCAGACCGTGGAATTCTAACTCATCATCTCATTCGTCCTGTTTCCACTTTTTTTTTTTTTTTTTTTTACCCTTCGAACTTTGAATCCTGATAATTTTCATGCGGAATTTATCGGATTCTAATTTTTGGACTCTGATTAGTTCCAATTTTTCCGACAGAAAAATCTCCACTCAGTTATTTCACGGTCGCATATTATCCCCTCGATGATACTAAAAACGGGGGAATTTCACTTCGCTTAGAATCATGGTCAGGAAGTCAAGGTCGAGTTTTGTAGCTCAGCTTTTCACTTTACCTTGCCACCAGCTATCTGCGCGGTCTAACAATAAGAAATTCTTGATGATCCTTATGGGTACCACCATTCTCTCTTTTTCTTCAAGTTTTATTACCATGGGGAAATCTTAGGGAAACTTGCGGTCTCGCGAATTGCCCAACGGTCAAACTATAACCGGATGTAACCGCGACAGCGCCTTGAAAAAATTGTTTAATTTTTTCTTTATCTCCATAAATTTTCTAAATTTTCTCCATAAGCTCTTCGGCGTTCAGTGAACGGAATCGAAAGATAGAGGAAAAAAAAAGAAAAAAATCGATCGGGCAGATCGAATTTGGATCATTTTTTTATTTTTTTTTATTTCCTTCTTCTTCTGAATCGTTTCCACTTTGCTAATAAGAAATTTATGGGAATTTTCCCAATTCCTCAGAGGCTTCTACAGGTCTGCGATCATCATAAACGCCTATAAGGATAATTTTCGGTTCGCTAAGAACGCCGTGAAAGCTTTAATTTGGCTTTAAGGGTGAGAACTGAAAGGCGATATCAATAGTTCGATCGATCGCTAATTTTTACTGTTCTTCCAAGTAGGGTAGTATATTATGCGGGTGAACGGGTGATAAATATTTCTTTTTCTTTTTTACCTCGTCGAATGAATACCCGCACCTACCTTAACAAAAACCCTCAGCTTTTATACCCTTTTGTATGCTTTTTTGAGCGACCCTTTTCCCCCTCAAATTTTTCAAGTTAAAATCTTTCGAAGCTCTTAAGAGGACGAAATAACTTCTTCTTTATTCATCCCCCTTTTATAAGATTTTTTTCTCTATAAACCACGCGGAAAATGACGGGGGCTTTTAAACAAGCCTTCGCTCCATAAACAAATCCATTATGATTTAATTTTTTTTTTTTTTTAGTTTTATTTTTTCTCTACACTCTGCAGTGACAGCTTAATTGCGGGCACTCAAAGGTGCGCCAAATCATCATTTCACTGACTACTGATTCGTGATTTTTTAATTTTTTTTCTTTAACATTTTTTCACCGTTTTTCCACTACAGAGTTTACAGATTTTCCACGATTTTTATACCTCATAACAACGTCGTTGGAAAATTAGTCAATATCGAGGATTTTAAGAAATTTGTTCACCCATCTTAATTTGGAGCATCGTATAAACAAGTTCGCAACGCATCACCCCTTTCAAATATCTTTCATCTTAGCCAGACGTACGTTTCATATTTTTAGCTTAGATTTTTTGACCGCAACATCGCTCATCTCAACTCACAACGCTCAATTTCTCGCGGTTAAACCTCGACATATTTTTCACTTATTAAAGTCTGAGCATTCAACGAACAACATCCTAATCGTTATGGGGAGAAAAGTTTAACGAAGAGGAACATAATACGTCGTTTCAATTACAGAACTGAGAAGACAAGATAGAAATATAAAAATATAAAAAACTCAAATCGAACGGATGTCAAGTCCTTATACGAATACCGCAAAACGACAAACGGTGTCGGGTGATTTCCGCTCTTATATCGTTTTTTTTTTCTTTCTCTTCTTTTTTTCTTTCTAATTATATAGCGATAGAAAATTTGTGACGTTACAATTTTTGCCTCTTGATAAATTCATTGTCTTCAATTCTAAGGAAAAGCTTATAAAGCCAGTGGCCGAAGAGTACAGCTACTGCAGTAAGGGATGAAGTTACCAAAGAAAATCAACCGTACGACATTGAGTATGAAATAAAGTTCCAAGACTGCACTATCTGCACCGTCAATTCCGAGATAAATTATTACCATTATCTATAACTATATATATATATATATATACGGTGCAATCAAGGAAAAGTTATGGAAGTTGATTAAAACGTCGGAGAAATATAATACCACGAGACTTTATAGAGTCTTCGTCATTCGCGCTGAATGAGGGAAGTTTAAAGCAGCTGTAACGGAATATACAAATTATTTAAACGCATTAAGCGATGTTAATCATGTCTTTCAAAGTTCCAAGGTGGGAAGTAGAGTATGATACATTTCATTCAAATCTTATTCGATCGATTTCGACTTTATTTTAAATTTCGAAGTTCTGGCCTTTCGGTTTTTTGAATTTCTGAATTCTGAATTCAACTCGACCCCACGATGATGAAGACAGAAAAAATGCCGAAGTGCGTCGTACCTCTAGCACACAGGCTTTACTCTGGTATCTACTTTCCAAAGTATAAATATTTACGCATTTTTTTCGTTAAACAAAAACGAATCAATAAAGCTTTGGGTAATTAAAAACAACTAGAAAAAAAAAAAAAATTCTGGAAAATCCACACGCCTCCTCTAAACAATATAAATCGGTTATTGATCCACGACGTAAGGTAGGGCCCACCTAGTTCAATTACCAATTCCTAAATGTAAACTGGTTTAACTCAACGGCTGAGCAAATAATTGCTGAACATTGTTGGTTCTTCTCCGAGCCATTACCTCGCCCTGAACAATTTTCGTTGTTAATTTTTACACCTCGTATTAGTTTTCGCCTTTATCTTTTATCAAACGCATGCGAGGCACAAATTTTTTTATTGAAAGTAATAACAATTAAGCTCCGACCTAATTGATTATATTTATCGCCAAATTTTTATTTTTTTTTGTCCTCCTTGCTCATTCAATCTTTCTACTTCAAAAAAACTGTCGTAAATCTATAAAAGTATAAATAATAAAAAAAAAAAACGAAAAGGGGCAAAAAAAAATTAGGACAAAATTGTATTAATTTCTCCTACGATATCACCTCGCTTTTCTTATCATAATCCAACCTTTTTAAACTTGCCGCTTGGCATCCCTTTTTAAAATGATATCGATCAAAGCATCAAAGTTATATCGGTTATCTTTCTAATGAGAGGCTATTTGAACCCTTAAAATATACCGCATTAATCATTCAAAAATTGATATACGGTTTCTGTTGAATAACTGCCTAAATTCTGAACCCCCTATTGTACGATTATATTTGAAAATGAGAATTTCTATTGGTATCCAAAAGCTCGTGAATTCGGATTGTTTGACATGACTGTGTAATATGGAAATTGCGTAAAAAAAAAAGAAAAAAAAAACCGGTCATATTGGAATAACAAAGCACCAGAAGCCCCCACCCTCTCCCTCTCTATACTTGCCCGGAAAATACTTTTCTTCATATTTGAAATTTTCCGTTAACACGAGCTGAAACACGATGGAAATACAATTAACGTCACTGTCAGATGTGCGGACGTAACTGACTAAATTCCTCCCTTTAACGTCTCACGTTTATTGCACGAGCTTTCTGCACTCGTGCACATTTGATCGAGGGGGGGTATCTGTCTATACCCGTATATATATACAACGAAATTATCAACCTATGAGTGAACAAAGTGTGACTAACTCATGAATTGAAATCTTCCTGTCTGGCATTTTAAGGAGAGCTTTTTCTTTTTTTTTTAAGGTTTTACTTTTTCGAAAGAAAAGATTCAAAATCATATCAAGTGTTTATCACATCATGGAGCTATCGATCAAAGTTGATAAAATTGGTTTCCATAGAGAGAACGTCTGGATTAGAATGAACTATTTTTGATCTTCAACATCCTTAGAAATTGACCTGAATTTTTGGATTTTTGGGCTTTCGGGGGTCTAGACTTCTGGAGTTTTGGTCTGTCTGCATTCCGACCCTACAGAATGTTAATATCCTAATAACTTGAACGTTTCTAAAAATTCGTAATCGTCTGAAAATGGAATTCTCAACATCAATCCAGCCTCTTAACTCTTCCACCCCCCTGCGAACTTCTCACATTGTTCAACCCCGAATTATCAGATTCGCATTATTTGGAAATTCACGGTATAACTTTGTGTTTTATGAGTATATCAGCTAATCGGAAAGCAAACTGTGCAACTAACTCTCCACTCTATTTCGGGGACGGTTATCCAAGATGATTATAACACTGGGATAACAGACTTACCAAACCATCAACTATTACTGCAGTTACAAGCCCAGTAGCCTGTTTACACCCACGGTAAAGTTTTCAGCCTCGAAAACCTTCGATTGGAATATTCCAACCCCCACGTCGTTTTATTTCAATGATTAATTAATTAAATTTCATAAAAAACTGACCAATGCCTAAAGCTTCTAATCTTCTACATGTTCGTACGAATCATAACCGCGACTTTTCGAACCTTGAAAATTTTCGGAAGACCTAGCCCTCGATATTTTTTAGGTCCTAAACCACTGCGGCTAATAGAATCAAAGAATCTGTAATCCAGAGGCAGAGGAGTTTCCGGCTTGTGCTCGAACTTGAACCTATTCCTGGATCTAGGCAAACAACAAACAGATAATTTATTGCGTTTGAGCGAGTTGATTCAGGGAGTAACGACAATAAATACTCGCTTAAATATTGGAAAATATTTCTGAAATTTTCCAGAACCTGATATATATTCGAGTCAATTTCACTTCATCTACTCGAGAAGAGGTTTATACCAGCGGTTATCGACATAGGTAATACTACTACATATACAACAAGCGCCGTAGCTCGGTGAATTGTAAATACTATTAGTAGTCCTTTGTCTGGCTAATTGAAGAATAAATCATCCCCTAAGTTCTATGCTGTTTTTGTTTCGTCTGAAAACAATGTCTGCAACATTGACACTGCCTATTTTCGTCTGGGTGGATGGGATAGTGAGCACCAGCATGGAAAGATGTGATTAGAATTCACGGAACGGTTTCGTAGCCTGTAAAGAAAACCCCGCGTGTAAGAGAATGAAATCAAATTATTCAACCGGTGAGAATATCTTATCCGGAGGGGATGAATCCGCGACAAATTGAAACACCTACTAGGCATTCGAGAATAGAGGCTGCACAAACTCATCTATGTGTTGATGTGTACCTCTACCGATCACACTGATCAATGAATACAACCCACGAGACACGACGAATGTATATCTTCACCTTTGATTTCCACGGGGATTTGAAATACTAGTATGAAAATCCGGGGAGATGTAAATCGGAAAATTAAATTTCTCGCACTAAGTCCTGTTATCTTCGATACATCGGTTCGATGAATCCCAAATTCAATTCTCGCTTCCTAGTGGAAGGGATGAGAGACCCCAAAAAAAAAAAAATAATAATAATAATAATAATGTGCGATTCTTATCGTTTCTTTTTTCCTTTATAGAAAATTCAGTCATTCATTAATGCAATCATAATAATTGGACAGTTATTCGATCAAGGTTCCTTCCTCCATCCAATCCCTCCATGTACATCACGCGATGAAGCACGCCTTGCTGATGCGCGAGCTAAACTAATCACAGTGACACGCGGTATCTAATCCAATTCATTTACTACGGTGCAGAAACTTTTAGCAAAATACTTCGTCTCTGTGATACTACACCCTTAGCTGATGAAGACGTGATATTGACTGTCGAACTTAATATTTCATTATTTCGCTGGATTTTCTTTACCCAAGATATACACACGTGTATATATCTATATGAGTATATTTTCCGCATATTTTCTATTGCCGAATGATCATGGGGATTTTATCATTAATGAAAATAATTTATTAGATCGTTGTAGTCCGGGGCGGACTGGTTGCCCCAAGCTTCAGTCAGTTCATCTATTGATAATTAATGTCTTGTAATTATAGCCACGTTGAGAAGGGTGTGATATACATTATACAGATATTCGTTGTATAGAGCACTTATGAAATATTAATTACTCTACCCAGCTGCGCTTCGGCTGTTCGCTAATTTGGAAAATTCAATTCTGTCACGCCACCTGCAGGCTATTACTCGCATGAATAATAAATAATAAAAATTGGGAGATGGTATTAAAAGGATTACGAGGATGAATACATACATACAAATAAATTGTCAAGTAAGCGTAGGGCCAGGAAATGCTTGAATTTCGCAATATTTATCTGCCCCTTCAATTTTTCACCCTTTTTATTTAACCACGAATATTCTCAAATAACGCTGGAAATTCATTTCCAAATTAAACTCGTTACCACCTTTTTTTTTTCTCTCTTTTTTTCAATCTGTCCATCACTTTGGGGTGAAAGTAAAACGCAATTACCTCGTATACCGATAAAAATTTCAAAATATACTACATCCGTCGTCAATACCTAAACGAATGTACGTATGGTAAAACTTGTGGTTTTTCGAAGTTATAGAAAATTGGCAGTTGTGTTTTCGCCCGTTATATTCCATCAGTCCTTCGGGAATGCGGGAAACCCATTCCATGAAAATTCTGCTTTTACTGACCGCGTATTGCGATAATCCGAACCAAACTGTTATCGTTTCAGTCTATTTCTAGGCTTCAACTTTTGACTGTCGGCTATCGACCAAATCCCTAAATTGAAAAAGAAGATGAAAAAAAAAACGAAAAAAAAAACACACACACACCTTCACCAGCTTGATGACAAAACGTAGATAAATATTTGAGACAAATTTTCTAACTGTATGAGAAGCTTGATGAATTTCGATTACATGACTTCGCCCAAGAGACAAATTCCAGACACTCATCCATTACCCATGATAAATTGCTTTACTCCTACAGCCTGCATGGCATAAAGATATATGATACAATAATGGTTTGAATTTTTTCTTTTTTTTTTTTTGCCTGTCTTTCCCTGCAGACTCAACGTATAATCGAGGAAAACCGCCCCATAACAACCGTTGCATCAACCATCCCCCACTCTTCGATAAAAGATGACATACGAGTGGATGCGCAGGTCTTGAGAGAGGGAGGCTTTTCAATAAGATGTGATGATTAATCTAGCCGAACTGGACTCTGGTGCGAATCAGCTAAACGCATCTCTTCTCTACCTTAAGCATCTGCTTCACGAAGCTAACGCAATGAATCGTCCTGAGAATATGTCGGATATATTGAAGAGACTGAACATTACCGAAGAGGACATAGACTACATGAACAATTTCAGCTTTCCAAATCTACCCGCTGAAAGAACGACCGTATCTCCGACCGATTATAACAGTGAAAAGTTTTGCTATTGCAATGGAGTCATACGGGATCTCGCCCTCTCGTACAAATTATACCACGGCTACGTCGCCCTTATAGTATGCATCTTCGGATCGGTAGCCAATATGCTAAACATCGTTGTACTAACACGAAAGGACATGGCTTCTGCTCCGATAAACCGCATACTTACTGGATTAGCAACAGCAGATATGCTGGTGATGTTCGAGTACGTTCCATTCGCTGTCTACAAATACCTGGTGCTACCCGAGCACAAGGTATTCCCATATGGATGGGCGGTCTTCGTATTATTTCATATGCACTTCGCCCAAGCACTTCACACAATCAGCATTGGACTGACCCTAACGCTTGCAGTATGGAGATACATCGCTATCAGGTCAGTAATTCATTTTTCAAATAACTCTATTATTATTGAATTCAATCATTATATGCATTGACTCGACGTTTTTGATCAATCAAAAAATACTGCATGGTTGAAATTTCAACCGGTCAATCACCATGGTGTTCAAAATAGCAGCGGTAAAACGAATTCGATATTATCAGAATTATTGCCAAATCAGTTAATCTACCGCGAAACAACGTTTCACTGCAATCGGCAGCTGACCAACAATTTCCGGAAGCAATCAGAACCTAATTGCCTATGGCTTGTCGCCTAAACTCGAGTGATTTAATGTCGTTGATTTGTATTGCGAGATCAGATTTGTACGCAGGTTCAACGTCGCAGTGCTCCTCAGTCTGACCTTGGCTTCAATTTTTTTTTCCTTTTTTTTCATCAGAAAGTGGCACAGTGCAGTGAGTGGAGATTAGGTACTGATGAGGCCCATCAGTAACTTGTATGAGCTTATGATCATCGGCTTACGAATAGACGCGTTAGCATATCCACCACATATCTCATCGCTAAGAGCGTAATTAGATAATCTCTAACCGAAGTGCAATGCAGTATCGATCCGTGAAGGGCTTAAAACGGTGAGCATCATCATCACGGTTCAAACGAAATGAACGAAGCGATTCTCGGCCGATTAAACGAGTCCGATCCACCATGGGATCAAAGTTCAGGACTGTATCTTCAAACACTTTCACCCTAATGGCAAAAGTTTGGTATACACAGAAGACCTAAAGCGTTTTAAAGTGTCTTGAAATGTGCTAAACCGTCCCCAAAGTGAAAGTGCTTTTTACACTCTATTTTTTTAGGTTTTAAGGCATGCCGTTGTACCGTCTGAGCCTTGGAATCGATTTTCTTACCTCACTTCACGGGTGGACCAAAGAAGCTTTGTTATATCTCGTAGATACGACTCCTTGATGTAAGGAAGTTGGTTCCATTCCGAATCACTGTTTCATTCGTTTTTCACGTTTCTTGCTACAATCTTCCGGTCTTCTTCGAATCATCGGTCGGAAGTATTTCACAACTCCTTAGTGTACGCTCGGAATAGACATAGTCCAAAAGTCAATAACTCCCAGAGGTCTTCTTTGTGGCTAACCCCGAGAGTTCTGAGTCTGACCAAACAGCGATACTGCTAAATCGCCTAAAGCCAATATCAAAACGGTACTTGAAAATCTTCACCGGCAGCCCTTGGGTTTGAGAGGCATCAACGAGGTTTGAAACTAGGCTTATAATTCCTGATGGATACCCACATCTCTATATCTGGTCGTGGGCGGTATATAACTCTATGTATTATATGTGAAACTATTTGGCAATGGAAAATGTCTGTTTATTATCTCTACAACTGACTTAGAAATTAACGTATAACACGTTCTAGATTGTAAGTTCAAACTTTGATCAGCAAGAGTAGAGGTATATCGTGGTCGACGAACAGACAACTCTATGCACGAACTTGTGTGTATCTTATTTTCCGAATAACAATTTGAAAGATAAAACAGGCTCGTTCTTAGCTCCGGCGGTTCAAAAAGCTCACGTTTATTACGACACGTGTTATGGTTCGGGGGTCTCGGATTTTCTGACTTTAGAACAAACTTTAGGAGCAAGTAGATTATGTGGGATTCAAAATTCACACCCAGCTGTCTGTTTGCAAAATTTCCACTTTCTTCTATCAAGAGACTCGGTAGAGTCTCGCGCCAAGTACATTTAAAAAAAAATTTCATCAAGAAAAAAAATTTCACGCGCGAGACTCAACGAGTCTATATACCCGAAAGGCAACTACCCTAACCTATAACGCGAATTTGTATCTTCGTTTTCTTTCACCTCACAACATGCACGAATTAAAACTAATTTTATCTAGGATGTGGGCATGAAAAGCTTTCATTTGAGCCCTAGATCGATCAAATCGGTGTCCGGAGTGCTGAGATATAATTAACTTCAGATTCTGATACCTCGTTTTCACGTACAATGTTTCGTTTTCTCTTTAGTGTTCTTCAGACCAAGATTCAGCCTACTCAAACCATTCCCATAAAATCACATTTCGTCGCTAAACGCAGGACGTATGTTCTACGCTTATACACAGAACATACGTCCTTACGCATCTGGGAACAGACATAGAAAGGAAAGTCCACACAAAAATTCAGACCAAGATTCATCGCATTAAAACCATTCCCATAAAATCACATCGCGCCGCTAAACGCAGGACGTATGTCCTATGCTCATACACGGAACATACGTCCTTACGCATCTGGGAATATGGCATAGAAGGGATAAATCCACACAAGAGTTGTATAGACTGGTGTAAGTACGAGAGTCACGACGTAGTAGGCGCTAGCATCGCAGACAAAAATCGTCTGCAACACTAGCAGACGCGTGTTGTCATTTCATGTTTTCAAATCCAAATAAAGGAAATAAAAAAAAGTTCGAGCAATGATTAATACAAAATTTGAAGGTACAAAAACTAGTGAATATCCACCAAAAGCTCCTCAGGTACGAAAACCTTACGCCAAGGACATTAATGTGATAGTCACCAACAAAAATGTTTAAATCCTACGATTTTGAGCTTTTGAGGTTATTTATGAATGCAATTATCGGAGGTAACGGTTTTTTGGGTTCAATTATTTAGCAAGTTATCGCCTGAGGAAGTCTGACGATAGAAAATCAAGAAAACATGTTGAAGTTGAAAAATATTGAGGATAGCATGATTCCATATAAGGAACGGTAAGGAGCCAGACCAATAAAGCCGAGTTCAAGCGTTGGATTGCAACAAATTCCACTTCAAGCTCTATGTTAAGCTCATCTTTGAAGGCTCGTCTGCTCAGATCTAAATTGTGAGTCCGTTAGGCGTAGGATTCCAACGAGTTTTATAATCTATCTCCGTATCATCCAGTCGAAACGAGACTGTCTGTCGACGTTATGTGTTGGACTCTAATAGGCTTTATTCTACACTCCAAGTCAACGTAGTGCCTTGACCTTCGGTAGAGATAATTTTTTAATCCATGTTTTACAAACAGCTTAGATCCTCCGTTCAGAACGATCTCAAAGTCTGTATAAATATCTATGATTACATGTAAATTAATAGTACAAACTATATATCGATACCCACCTTCTAATATGTCGTATCCTACATTTGGAAAAATGTTCAGTAGGCGATAAAAACAGTTCACTATCACCATTGAAAAGATAAGACCTTACGGATCGGAATACTTATTTAAAAATAGTAAATCTACGATTTGACCGCTGATACTTACACATAAGCTGCGAAACATTATTAACATTCCATTTTTCAAAGAAAGTCAATTTCTCAAATTTTGTGGTTTACGACATATTAGAACGTGCGTAGCGATATTCACAATTGGATGTCAAATTTCAAATAGACTCTCGCTAACTCGCCGATCGGTAAATCGCTGCAGCGGCGGTAAGTTTTGACACAGACACAGACCTACACAACTGACTGCGCCTTGCCACCGCTACTGAACTTGATCTGCGTGGTCTGATGTGATAAAAACCTTTGTCATGGATTGTTCAATTTTGAAGTTTGTCGTCGTTTGAGACGAGAGGATAATGAGAGAAAACGCTGAAGTTGCAAGATATCGGGATAGTGTGATTTGATACAAGAAACGGGTAGAGTCAGACGAATAGAGTAGAATGCAAGTTTTTGATTTCGAAAACTTTCATTTTATGCTCTACGCTAGTCTTGCATCAATAGGCTTGATTCTATATATTTCGATACCTTCTGTTCAGACCCGAAGTTGAAGTTGACGTTATGAGTATGGGACGCGTACATGTTCTATTTGCAGAGGACCTAGCTGCATTAAAAAAAAAAAAAAATACCTAAGAATTGCAACACATATATATCTAATATTTATATATATTTAATCATGAGCAGCAACTATAACCCTGCGTGCAAGTAACTCCGCTATTGCCGGTTCCAAGCCCAGATGAGACAGGAGGAGGGCTACACATTGCAGGCATATAGAATTATATCGGATTCTAACAAAACAATTCGTAGAATTTAATAAAATAACACATGCAACGTCTGTCCACAGAAATTTAAGGCTCACAGAAAAGTATCAGCATACGTGTATATTATAACATTATTTTCATTCATTCAAAATCATACTACCACATTTAACATTGCTGCTTCTTGAGGGATTCGGATGATACAAAATGCATCACCGTACATGCATTGCGATGTTTATAGCAACAATTGGCAGAACGTTGACAACTGAGCAAGCCTCGCAAGCGAGGATATGGGAAAACCCAATCGAGCGAGCGTAGCGAGCGAGCACAATTATTAGGTAGTCAAGCAAAATTGTACAAAAAGTGGTGATATCAACCCCAAAAAGCACCCCTGGTGCAAAAACCTTTCGCCAAGTACATTAATATGGTCACTACCCCCAAAAACATCCACCAACAAAAATTCCTCCCTAACAGTACTACAAAAATGTCTACTTACAAAAGGATTGAAATCAGATACAATTGCCAAGTACATGTCTTCTGTATAAAAAAAGTTTACAACAGAAGAACAGAAAACTGAATAGTCTTGTATTGTTCACTCGCTACGCTCGCTCACTCGATCGGATCTTGATAATTACAGGGAAAAAATCAGGAAAAAAAATTTAGGAAGTGGTACTTGGCGGGCCATTATAGCAATATGTATCTAACAAATGATACATAGACCTAAGTGAATACTCTTTTACTTACTCATAGCAATATGTATCGAACAAATGATACATAGACCTGAGTAAATACTCTTTTACTTACTCATAAATGGCCCGCAAGTACCACTTCCTAAATTTTTTTTCCTGATTTTTTCCCTGTAATTATCAAGATCCGATCGAGTGAGCGAGCGTAGCGAGTGAACAATACAAGACTATTCAGTTTTCTGTTCTTCTGTTGTAAACTTTTTTTATACAGAAGACATGTACTTGGCAATTGTATCTGATTTCAATCCTTTTGTAAGTAGACATTTTTGTAGTACTGTTAGGGAGGAATTTTTGTTGGTGGATGTTTTTGGGGGTAGTGACCATATTAATGTACTTGGCGAAAGGTTTTTGCACCAGGGGTCTCATATTACTCGCATATTTATCTGCTTCCATTTTTGCGTAAAGATGACAGCAGCAGTCTTACGGAAGTCATCGCCCTTCGATGTCATAAACTCGTTACATCCGCGAGTTCACCCTGATTAATTAATTCGGTAGTGAGATTCGAATCTCTTTGACGAGAATGAGCTTGCGACCTCATCTCAAGCTTCGAAGAACCTCGTTATAGTCTGACGGCTAAAATCAACGAGAAAACCGTAAGTGAAAGACGATATCTGGCAAGGTCAAAGTGAAAGTGTGAGAAGAGAAGAAGAAAAAAAAAAAAAGAACCGATAATGAAATTGATCAAAGCGTCCGACTACGATACTACAGATTAATACTACGATGGAAGAATGTATTTTCTCATACCGTGAAAACGGTTCAAAAGTCCATCTGGATCATCGGAATTGACACTGCAAGACCAGCAGTATAAAATACTGCGAACTATGAGAAATCTCCCAGGGTAGATATGCTGTGTCGTGTACAGCAGACTGAAGCGAAAAGAAAACGTAAGAAAAAAGAAAAAAGTGACGCGAAAAAAGGAGGTGAGAGAATGAAGTACTTCTCGTTTGGTCCATTAGGGCGCGCTTAAGATGGCTGATGCTGATGCAGAATGCTGACTCAAGGAAAGAAGAAAAAAAACAAAAAAAAAAAAAAAACCTATAAACATTTCACAAAGGGAGCTCAGGGGGTAAGATAAGGGCTGAGAAAAGGTGTAAGCAGAGTAAAAAGACAGAGAGAGAAAGAGAGAGAGCGATAAAGTGGAAAGGAAGAATGGCGAGCGTCGAAGCCACCCAATATCCAATCTCTACATCACCAAAAGACATAAGGGGTGGTCGAACCACGGGGATTATAAGGTGAATCCCGGCTCAGTTCTTATATAGAATATAATCGAATGGTAATCCGATCGACTACTCGACTCAACGGCGCAATTTCATCCAGCGTTAAGAGCGTATCCGGAGGACATGCCTCCCCCTTTTTTGTACTGCGGTGTCGATAACAGCAGCATTAATAAACATTTATCAATCTGAGATGATGCGACTGCCTTAAAATACACATTCGCTTTAGAGTACACGATAATAAATTCGATCAGTGTAACACAGACTTAATGATGATGTATTTCGACGTTAAGGCGTGCTACGTATTTTCTTATCCGTCGTTCTACACGATAGGGAAGAAAGAATTTTTTATTGTAAGAATAAGAATAAGAATGAATGAATAAAAAAAATCTTTATTATTGTTTCAGGTTTCCACAGCACAACCACGCCTGGTGTACCGCTGCTCGATGTAGAGTAGCTCTGTGGAGCAGCTTGCTGGCTCCTTTGGTTGCCTGTGCCCCAAGCTATCTGGTCTTTGGGGTGAGTTTACCTCTGGGAATATGTGCTCTGCAATATGTGTGGTATGCTTTCATGTGTTTGTGGTAAGGGAAAAAAACGGAGGACATAAATAAAGGAATGCAAGACCGGGATGGAATTCTGACTTTGAAAATGATAGGGAAGCGAGGAATGCGGGCGAGAAAATTATCGAGAGGTTTAATGGAGAAATTATTGAATTCCTTTTGAATTTATTGAAATATTTTTATACTTTTTAAAATTTCGATCTTTGGTTCTAAACGTACATTCGAAATTATAGCCTACTTCAAACCCACGCACACAATTGTTGCTCGGACATTTATTACAGCCTGAAAATACCTCTGGCGAATCAGCGTGTCATTGAAGGAATAACACGAGTACTGTATTCTCTACAATTATTTATAATGGCTGCGATAACCCTTCACGAGTCCCACGAAAGTAATTAACCTTCTAAAGAAGCCAAGTTTTTATATCGCACTCGCGAGAAAGAATTCAAAACTGCTGCCCTCTGTCGAGCAAAGTTCAAAAAAATTATTTATGGCGATTCTCTCCAAGTACCAGTAATTCGAAATCCTAAAAAAACTCGTTTATCGGCTTCTCGTAATGGTGAATTATTTGTTCTCTTACAGATCAGGGAAACGGAGCTTGAGGAAAATGGGAAGGTGGAAATAGTCTACGTCGTCGATGCAACGGAGGCTAACACAACGGGTAAAGGCTTCCTCTATCAATTGAACTTTTGGGTCTTAGCAGTTGTCGTTAAATTACTGCCGTGCCTAATTCTGACCGTAATTAGCTGCTGGTTAATCAAGGCTCTGTACAGGTGAGCCTATACTCGAACGAGAGTTCAAAAATCGCTGGACTCATTGTCCGATCAGTTATAGAGCGATCTAAATAATTTCTCGAATAAATGTAAACTCGATCGATTTGCCAGGGCGAAGGGCAGGAAACAGGCACTCAGGGACTACAATCCGTGCGCCGTAAACTCAATGAAAAATGGATGCTCCCGAAGAGCCAGCAAGTCCGAAAGACGGACTGACCGCACCACGCGCATGCTTGTCGCAGTACTTCTTCTCTTTCTCGTCACCGAGTTTCCCCAGGGAATTCTAGGCCTTTTGTCCGGTGTCCTTGGGGACTGTTTCTTCCGTAATTGCTACCACAATTTCGGAGAGATCATGGACATCCTGGCGCTTCTTAACGGCGCCATTAACTTCATTCTCTACTGTTCGATGTCACGTCAATTTAGAACAACTTTTGGCCAGCTCTTCAAGCCAAGGATCATGAAGAAGTGGCATCCAGCTACGCAGCAGACAGACATACAGAGTACATACGTATGATACAGGCCTGGTAAAGTCGCAATTGAAATGAGCTGCTTTTAGGTTTTTATCATTAGGGTGTATTATTTCCTTCGGTGGGTTTCAACATGACTAAATTTCACCATTTCACGCTCAGTTACGTTCGTTCTATGCCGCTTTTTTTTTTCTTCCATTCCGTCCGGAAACCCGGAACCAACATGGAATACAATTACCTTTGAGAATTTCATTTTTTACCGATTCTTAACGCGCTATTAACTCGCTGCTTATGGAAGCCGTATAACTAAAGTCTTGTGTCTAGAGGCCGATGGAAATGGCACTCGACAAAATCAATCTCTTCGTTATTGATTAGATTTTTACCTAATTAGTGTATATGACATCTTTGGATTTTGGTACCACTATCGATGTTCTATTTCAGCGATTGTTAATTCAACCTATCTTAGTATCTACGGAGTTGTATGCTGGAAGAAAAGGAGAAACCTCTTCTGACTCAGATTTTGGTAAAATTTCATCAATCCATTTGCATAAAATTTTCAGTTGAAATACTAGAACGACAATTTTAGGCATTGCAGTTATTATAAGGCTGAAGAAATACAACAAAAACTCGCTAAAAATTTCTGCTACGTGTTTCATGACGCTCCTTAATACATTTATGTTTAATCAGGGCATCCCCTGAGGCGTCATCCCCTAAATACATAATTCGAAACTGTATTTTGATAGCCATCGATCTTCGGAGCATGGGTAAATGTTGTATAAATTAACGAAAATTTTTATCGTCATCCTACAGATTTGACTTGAAATTCTGAACCCCTAGCCCTTTAGCATTAGAAGATCCCCAATATCAGCCTGTGGGCAATCTTTTATCGTCAACGATCCGGCGAAATATATAGTTTAAAATCTCCGACTGTTCGATGTCAGTCAGCTTCTTGTGCTAAGAATAATTACGTCAGGATCGTCAACAATCTTCACAATTTCGCCCGATAACGCCCTAGAGCTATCAGACTAAAAGCAAATTCGAATTCCTCGCCTCTCATATATATATATATAGTATATAGTATATAGTATATATATATATGTATAGATGTACCGTGCCTGGTACTTTAATTTATTTTCTTTTCAATTTTTTTCACTCCATTTCCCAATTCAATATTCAATCTTCTCAACGATTTATTATAAGTTTTTTTTTTTCTCCCAAATGTATCGACGTCTCACATGTCATGAGCTTTTCAGAAACTGTCATCATACGCAATTTCGCTATCGGTTGTTTTTTGCAATTCATATAAAACCAGTGCAAAGAAATATTGCCCCACAATCTTTTATCAAAATTCTGCCATTCATATGCCAAACTACATTGGGTGCTGTTATAGACTGATGCGAAAACTGGGAATACATATTGCGTTCGTTGGGGTGATTTTTTTTTTTTATTTTTTCTTCATTCATGAAGGAGGAAAGGCCATTAGCGGTTTGAAGAGGTAAAAAATGCCTACTTCCGTCTGCTTTTGAGCTTATAGTTAGCCTTTCGTTTAACCAAAAACAAGTACAATATGGAAGAGAGTTATAAAGTATGTCAGGAACACGCGTGTTATTGACGTACGTGGGTCAAGATTGAAATACCAAAGAAATATTTCCCGAAGCCAATTTGCTTTCTTCCATCCTTTTATGTCCCGATGGGATATTCGAAAAACACTTGTGGTCAAAACTGAATCAATTAGCTGACACAATTTCGTTAATTACCATATAGGCTAACTTTGAACCAAATGACTTCTGTGTATCAATTAGAAATCCTTCACCTTCCCCCATCCCCCTGCCCCTGACGATGAGCGAGAAAAATTAAAATAAATGAAGCACAATTAAAGATTAAAAATAAAAAATGAAAAAAAACAGCAATTTAGCTGAGGATTTTTTTACCGTTGATAACGACTGTGTCAAGTATTATAGTAATTGTAATCGCGATGTAAAAATATCGATATAATGAAAGAAATAAAGAAAATAAAAAAACGTAAATGAAGGAAAGAAAGGAACCGCTAACGAACGGTCAAGAATTTTTACTTAAGATTAGAGTTAGACTAGCTTTAATATTTAATATACTAATTGTAATGTACTATTTAAGATCGAGTAGGCGGCAAAGATTTTTAGCTAATGAGCCCGGCTGAAAAACTGAGCTGCTTATTATACATATGCATACATGTAACGAGAGTAATTGAATAATTGTGTTCCGCGAGAGTGAGTTTGTAAAAATATATTGTATATCGTATGATATGATGTATATTTATCGTATAAGTATATATGTACAAATATCGAGTGAGCGCCTGAAATATGAGTGCTGTTTTTGCATGTAAAATTATTTCAATAAATATATTTATTATAATAAAAAAAAAAAGTCACGCTTATAAAATGAAATTCAATATGAATTAGATATACGTTTAGTGTCTTTAGTGTCTACTTTAATGTGCTTTATTATGCTGAAGATACTGAACGACGATCACGGTACTGTTTATTAAAGTAATTTGAGAAACGAAATACACTCCTGCCTTATTATATTCCTCGTCATTATTTTTCTTTAGGAAGAAGTATTTCTCCGAGCGCTGTAAGCGAGTGCTCTTCAGGAAAATGTGAAAACCAAAAATTTCCTCGGGAGGTCAAAGTAAAAACGAGACGTATCAGGGAATAGGGAATAAATTTTTATTAACTTTATACTACATATAACAGAAATTCGGAATTTGAGTATTAAGCTTCGAGTTTCGAGTTTTCCTGCGAATCATACCGTACAAAGTTCGTTAAAACTGATAATGCAGACTCATAAATATATCGACGCAGATAATACACGTTAATTAACGTTACTCTGATGAGTTTGAAATCGTCTGAACCAGATTTCCGGAATTGATAAAATTGCCCGTTGAACTAACGACGAAAGGTAATACCGTAGGAAAAAGAATAAAGGTAAATAGAACAGCCCGCAGCTTTGTTATCCGGTGTTCTAATTAGATCGGTCCTCTCGAGGGGTGCTATTATTCCCTCACTTTTCCACCGCGGTTCTATACTATAAGCGAAAAAAAGAAAAAATAAAAGCTGAAGCACATGCCGTCATATTATACGCAACGAGGACAATATAGCTGGAAAATTTTTTTTATTTTAAACTCACAGAAGATTTTCTGAATTGAAATAAATTTTCTATAAGCGACACGTGTCAATTAAATGCTGGGGTATACCGAGCAAAAATATTGCACCATTATTCACGGGACACATTTTACGTCACATTTATCATATCACATGTGTGTTGTGTGCGATGTTATTGTTGTTCTCCATCATGGTCTATGTTATACCCCAGAATAGATGGGGGTGGAATTTTCCAAGGAAAATTTCATCTCGTGACTAACAGGAGTCAACTTTGACGGCCTCGTCAGTCGTGACCCTCACAAATCACCATGCTCGATTGTGGAGACGCTCAACGATATACTTTCGAGCGATTCGAAACAACAAATCACGAGAAATCCTACGGGAGGGTTCAACTGTTCAACTGCTTGTTTCCCCCTCATACCTACAGCTCGACGTTCTCTATATGGTTGGATAACACTTGGCCTTTTTCAAAAAAACAAAAAAACGGGATCGTGTTTAAGAAATATTTATTCCGGGGGTTCAAGTTCCGGATTTGATCCGGATTGGAAGTCTGCATAGCAAATTTCCAAAATTTTGAAACCAGGAACACCGGAGCTTCCAAATTCCGAAACTTGAAATTCCCACACGTGTATTTATTCGGTGATCGATAACTAAGGCTGTATTGATTGTATGATAGCATCGATACCAATGAGTGGTCAAATTATTCGTCTCGAGATTTACTTGTTAGAAAAAAATTTTCAAAATCCTATAAATCATTCATGAAATCGGAATCATTGTTTTAAAGGGAAACGGTTTCATTTCATGAAATATTCAAATTCCGAATAAGTGAATGTAAAAAAGTTGGACCAAATCACAGAGATTGGCCTTTAATTAACATCGGGCTAAGAAAACCGACTAAAGCTCCTCCTTGAGTATATCTTTAGCCACGTAATGCAATACGTTATTTCCAGCACCTCTGACATAATATACGTATGGGTCATATCCGAAGAATTTATTTCTGACGGACTTAAGGGCCTCGTCTCATCTGAAAATAATAATCTTAAATAAACGCCATTAAACCTCATCGTCGCTAAGAGTTCTCGTATCCGGTGCGACTTTATCATCCTGAACGTTCTGCTCCAGCTTTGTCGACAACTTTCGGGCTGTCTCGATTATCTGAAAATTATTTAAACGAATTAAAGTAAACACCGGACAAGCTGTAATCGATCATCCTGCGAGCCCCCGGTGATAAATTAGTTCGATTATTTTATTGCGCTTAACTTTTGCACGAAGGTATTAAATATATCTGCACTATAGTATTGCTGAAAATCACTCAGCATCCCTTGGGGCGAGATATTACGTATAAATTTCAAGGATTCGTTTTGGATAACGCGAACAACAGGATATTGCTAATCTCCTGCAAGTAGATATACGAGACTTGGAATAGATCCGTAAATTCATACGTCTTTTAAGCCAGGCAAGCCAATTAAAAATAAGTCTCGATTTTCAAATCAATTAGAAAACCGGATATTCGGCTCATCATTACCTTATCGCGAGGCTATATATCGTGGATTTCGAATATATAGCTTTCTGGTTAGACTGCAGCGAAACAGATGTTATTATAGCTTAGAAGGTTTGTAATGACTAACAATTCCACCTTACTGCAGATTTAATAGGGACCAATAACGAACCTAGTCACAATGTCAATATTATCAAATTGCGTAGACACGACATGAGGCTTTTACAAACAGATCTCATCGCTCGTATAGAAACCCGAGACGGTATTCTGCACGGCTCAGACTTGGAATAATGGATACTTGACTATAGATAGTCCCTCGAATCGCCTGCATTGTCAAATAGAAGACTCTAGATAATTGGGCTAATCCAGGGTCACAATCATCCCTTTCCAAAGAACCACCGCGGAAATCTCCGCGGAAGCTTATAATATAAAGAGCAGCTTAAACTGACAGATCTGGGGATGGTCCTTCGGGTGACCAACGAATGGGCACACCAAATTAGATTAGGGTAACGAAGTCGTAGGTTTCGACCACTTCTAAGCAGCGCTTAACTCCTTTCGTAGGATTACAACAGCAGTCAAGGTGTGACATTAAAATACACCCTCGGACATTATCGTTAGTGAAACGTTTGTCCAAAACCGATTTTCAAACATTTCCAAATCATTTTTCGTTACCTCAGTATTCTGCTGCGGGGGTCCTTCAACGGTGGCAAGAATGTCTTCAAGTTCCGCCAGGAGGTCGGAGGCACGTTGTTTTTTTCCTCCAGCTTCCATGACCACTGCAAAATTGACTAAAACCAAAGGATCTCGGGGAGTCAGGCTGTAAGCTTTGGTCATGGCCTTTTCTGCTCCTTCAAAATCCTCCAGCTGTTTAAGTGCGACTGTAAAAAATGTATTGAACGTAATTATCCCTGTGCTTATAAATTGTCTGAAATAAAATGGGGGTTGATTTTTAGGGGATGAAAAAGTGACGCATAACTTTCAATTTACCGTTCTTCGCGAGTGCAAATGGTATAATGTTGTATTACTTACTTGAATTCGGTCGTTTGAATCCGGGCGGAGTGAAATTTATGAAAATTAATTAAGTACCTGCCCGTAAAGTTTGAAGATCACTCGCGGGAAAGCTCTCAAGTATAGCGAAGTTTAAAAAAATTCTGTCAAAGTTTAAAGGCAGGTAAAAAGCCTACCTGTATGATATTTGAATCTTATAATGAATTCGGCGTCCTATCACCGCGGCTAACGACAAAGCTTAAGAAGTTTGAGGAAACCAGTTGAAATTTATTAGGGGTTGTACGCAGGTTTGAGGATTGGGGGAACAATTTTTAACATCATACGATCCGGCTTCAACTTGAGCAGTTTATTATTATTTTATAACTCTTATTGAATTTCAAATTCCGAATTTATAACACACCGACCCCATTGCACATAGTATCAGTTCCGAACCGATGGAGAATCGAGTTCTATTCGCGTCGCACGTACCTCCGAATTTCGACATCTCATCCGTTGATTTAACGTGACAGAAAAAGGGATATGGAATGGAATGAGATTATCCGATTCACGAATAAGGGCACAGAATGTGGGAAACAGATATTGTATATACCCACAAGCACGACTTACGAACGAGACAAGAATTTTTAATATAAAATCTAATTTTCAACAATCTGAAGGGCTACGAGCGACGAGCTGCTGCCACCGCGTATTTCACCAAGAGGCCTTTTGAGATGCAAACAAGATTGACTTGGTAACGAAAAGTTTTACGGTATCTACGCTGTACATAGGCACAATAAATAATATGCACTCCCTGGATCTATGATAACTTGAGATAATCCACTCAAAAATATAATGCATTGAATTAATTTTATTTCATCACACCCACCTCCCAACAGCATGTAAGTTTGTCCAGCTTGATTTGTGCTCACTGAAAGAATGGAGGCCACCGCACTGCAGAGGTAAACTGCGGCTGATGCAGGCTGACCAGTTGACAGGAGAACGACCCCTAAATTGAAGGCTGAAGAGGGAGCTAACGGGTTTAAATAATGAGCTCTCTTCAGGCAGCTGATAGCCTGGAATTTAATAATCAAAATTTAAATAAACAGAATGGGAAGCCGGCTTATAAGCAGCTTTCCGCTTGCATCTGACTGAAATTTATATCCTAAACTGCACAGATCACAACGAAAGATTCGCCAAAGAGATGAAAAAGGTAGTCTGTGTCACGATCGCCTGGTTTAGACAGGTCAATTAGAATCGCTGAGAAAGGCCTCAATTTCTTTTCTCATCCAGCTCCTCGACTCGAGGGCTGAACAACTTTATACAACTTTTCCTGACCAATTTCTTGTACTGCTGTTATTGTTTTGGTCAGGCTTCGCGTTCGTGTAATATAGAGCGTATTTCGACGGATGAAGACTAATACGACGAAATTATTGTACTAATGCACTTCCAGTCCCGAAGAACTCGTCGTCGTTGCGGAAATGAGAATTTATCGTTCATGCCTGATACAGAAGTTGACTATAACCGTATCCCATCATCTTCAAGCCATTTTCGACTCGACGTGTACAGCTGCAGTTAATATTATGCATTGAAGATCTGGCATTGACAGATTTCAACGGTGGATAAAAGGACAGGACAAAGAATAAACAAGGGGCGCTTATATACTTACCGCAACGAATTTTCGTTTTCCATAAAAACACATGCCGATGTTGTTCCAGAGAGCGACAGACTCTGATCGTTCCTGAGCTGCTATTCTGTACTTTGACAAAGCCACGTCGTACTCTTCATGACCCTGCAACGAAGAGTAGCGGGGACTATGTATCATGTCTTTCATTCATTATTTCCTAGCTGTTTTCTTTATAACTTATATCGTTTACTTTCGAATTAGCCAGCTTATGGCTTCCTGGCAGGATAAACTTTACGAAAGTTTGAACAAACTCTCGTTCCAGCGGAAAAGGTCTTAGGCAAACTCTATTCCGCACATATACATACAAGATACAAGACACAGACATCAACACTCTTAGATGAAATAATAACTCTAGTCCCGGAATTTTTATTGCAAATTTCCGATTGTCAAACTGATATCAAGCTCTTAGGAACTAATCAGAAGACGTTTGTTTTGCACCTGCATTATCGAAGCCATAGGCATGAGGGCTTTGGCGCAAAAAGGTTGCTGGGCAAGAGCATGTCCAAATTGTTGAAAAGCCCTCTGGGTGTCTCCCAGCTTGAGATATAAAAGTCCCAGTTCCACAGCTACGTCCACATTCTCAGTGCAGGTCCTGGCGAGGACGAAGACTCATAAGAATTAATTTCGACCCGTCCCCAAGCCGGAGGCAATACAATGATCATAACTTCCATTATGTATACGGTAATGGAAAGTTATAAGTTCAAATGTTTATTGAAGCCAGCCACCACAAAGCTCTTCTATTCCACAGACAAATATATGCCTTTTGCTATTCCATAATTATCATTTCATATTCCTTTAAGAAATGTGGAAACTTTTCAGGAAATCTTCAAGTTTACTTTACTTTACCTTTTTCTGTTTATTAATTCATCTTCTGAAGAAAAGTTTCTCCATCTAGTTCCACTTATTTTTGTATTTTATTTTCGCGAAGATCTTATAGAGATCTTGTCAGATATGCAGACCCCACTAATACCCCATTCATTACCAGATACAACCCATAGCAAAGCTGTGTGATAGAGCAGCGAAGGATACGATTACTTGCACCATAAATTTCGGTGGCTTTAACTGACCTGAGAGCAGACTCATAGACTTGAACAGCATCCGGAACTAGATCTTCCTCAATGTAGATCTTGGCTAAACTTAGGTAAGGCCTTTCGTCAGTGGTCAATCCGATCGCTTGCTTCAAGCAACGCTTTCCATCGGGAAACTGATTCAATTTAAGATAACACTCGCCTGTAAGCCGCGAAATTGTTACCATTAGACATTTAATCTATCAAACGCGATTAGGTGTTGGTTTCGGATCCTTACCCAACATAAAAGAGACCTCCCAGTCCGAGTTTGTGCTCACCTTCTCGGCCTCCGTGTAAGCCTCAAGCGCTCGTCTATGACTTCCTAATAAAAATCTGCCTTGGGTTTCAAATATGGAAACTTTCTTCTTATGGTAATTGTCCCTATTAGTATTCTCGTCATCATGATACTCACAACGATTTAGCTATTTGCTTCACATTATCGACGTTTCTTGTGTTAAGGTTGTAACAAGTTTGGAAACAGTCCATCGAGTCTTGTACTTTACCCTCCTTCCTAAGTATAAGCCCCTGAAAATATTCAAATCCTGACCAGCCAACCAAGACCAAAATTTAACGACAAATAATTAAGCTTATATAAGTATAATTAGCGGACGTGGCAGCTTTTACTTGGAAAGACTCGCCTCACCTTCAAGTAAGAAGCATATTCGTTGTAGCCATTAGACCTAATCAATTCTTCTTCGACGAGTATCTTACAGATTTTATACTCGTGGCGTGTATAATGCTTGTGCAATAACCAATTCCGGCTTTCCACTGCCGGTATGTCTAGAACTTTGTCAATTTTTTGTTTTTTAATCTAATGACTTGGCAGAAATAACACTTTCAATTCATCAATTCAATTAATTCTACCTTTTTTTCCTCTGTCAATATTCAAACTTTGAGGTACCGTCGTATGGTGTATGCGACCGTTACTCAACACGTTGTTAGCCATTACAGATATATATGTGTGTGTATGTCTGTTTTCAGTTTTAAACTAGATTTAGACACTGTTACTATAAAGTTAGAGCTTTGGCTACTGCGAGCTACAATTCAGTTTCGATCGAGTGTTGTTCAATTTCGTTACCAAGCAACCGCGCGAAGCGGATTCGAACTTTTCCGGGCACAATACCTAGGTCCGCTATTTCTATAAGTATTCATCCTTTCGATCCATAAAATAAGAACACCTCGCGGTATGTCTTGTTGCCTATCATCCCGTTTTATCTCTGTCGATATTGTGATGCAACGTTCCATGAGCGGCCTACCATTTGGCCTTTGATAATGGAAGTATACGAGATAATTTATCCGTTAAAGTAACTGCTTGTCGTTTATTTCAACGCACGATATCCACATTGCTGTTTTCCGCGGTCTACATTACCGACTGGGATAACATTTTACGATAGGCAACCCAAGGGACTGCGATGTTTACTGAAAGAGAGTCTACAGTGTAGTACTACGTTATGCTCGCATGGTCTTCCGTGTCACGTGTGTAGTTTTGTTCACTTTTGATGCAAAATCATTCGATTTACATAAGAATTGAAGACCAATTTTTCTCTTGTTCGATTTGCCTCTATTCTCTTCATCCAGTTCAACGCAATTATCGCCTTATTGTACACACAGCTTGAATGTGGAATTGAGTACGTACAGCGTACTGCAACTTCGCGCTTCACCGATTATACAGAAAAACTCACTAATGGAACGATTAAGGTCGTGGTCATCCGCTTTATTTCACAAGAAATCGTCACGAATGTTGTTTCTTTTACACGTATAGGTAGAGATCAGTCTAAACATCTCTAGAGCCTTTTAGTTATAGTTTGTTGCTCGTAAAGTATTTCAAAGCACTATCGCTGATTCTAGCGGTATTTAAATCAGCGGCCTTCTGTGCGAAGGACTATTGGTAGAATTAAATTCCCATAAAATAGAAGTTTTAGGAAACAAGTTCGTAAGTAATGTGAGCGGGTAAAGGGCAGCAGCATATATCTAGATACGATACGCGATATCTTCCAAAGTCTTGCGCTATAGGCTGGCGGAATTTCAAATATCTCTCGAGGTAATGATACTCACCTGTAGAGAAACGGTGCGACAAACGCACATTGCCTTACGTATAGCATCTTATTTCACAATGCCGTATCGTTCAACTTATAATGTTCAATAGAAAATGATGAGAAAAAGAGAACAACGCGCACGTTCACAGATGTCAAATGTATACGTTTTCATCTTCTTGTGTTTTTCCTATTAGCATGCTTCTCAGTTTACACACATACAGCCACTTTATTGTTTGCTTCTCACTATCGTTATTTCTCGCCTTGGCGTTCTTTCGAGTCTCGAAGCAATCCATCTAGTAGTCTTGTACTTCACCTCATTCCTTTCTCAGCATGTGCCACTGGATTAAAGTGTAGAAATTCGACATTCCATAAACAGATAACAAAAGTGATTAGTGATGATCACATAATTTTTGTATAAATGTGATGATCAGAATAGACTCCGTTAAGTTACCGTCAAAACAAGCCTGCCCACACTTGATTCAATAAAAATGTTCCATTGACCAAAAATCTTTTAAATAATTGTTGGGCAAAATAATAATAAAAAACAGAAAAGTAAAGGTGGAGAGGATTCTGTCGTTCGTATAATCGTGTAGAAGAATAATTTGTGAACATCGTTTTTATATTAGTATAAAAAGTAGCTTCATTATGCAGCCACATTAGACCTGATCATTATCGTCTTGTGAGAATGTCTTAGGGAATTTGTGCTCGGGCTGTGTATTGTGTTTTGTGCAATAACTGTTCACGGCTTTCAGCTTATAAGCTTAATATATAGGTATGTCTTGAACTCTGTCTAGTATTATTAATTCCACTAATCGATATTTTTCCAGTTCAAAATTCGAACTTTGAGGTAATAATAGCACGTAACGTGGTTTCATTAACGCTTGAGGTTTTCTGGAGCGCTATCAAAATATCATGACTAGGAAATTTTAGTTATTATACTTACCCACATCAACCATCATCTATAAACCCGGAAAAAAATGGATTAGACCAAATTTGATCGAATTTGATCCAGTTGGATTTAAATTTTTGAAAAAATTAGATCTCAATGACTCTTGGGAGATATATTTAGATCTACTTGAATCTGGCTAAATCTAATATATTAGGTCACTTCGATTATAAGACACGGGCTGTACAATGAGTAGGTTAATTAAAATTAGAGGTATGTAAGTGGTGTGTCTTAAAGAAAGAGATGCCTAATAATTATAAGCCGATTAAGCCAGACCACCACGTGACGCTAAAACAACAGTGTCAAGGTGAAGTCCTTCGAATAATAATTATAGCCTAATTAAAGAGTATGCAAATATATATTACACAGGCAACAATTTATTCCGCTTCCTCGAAGTTTTACACGGAAAAAAGGTATATCCATGGACTCATCTCAGAGTAGACTCAAATGAACTGTACTATACGGGTCGAATTAATTCTTTAAAGATTTCGAACGAAAAATAAGCTTCAGCCCGATATCTTAAAAGAAAAAAAAAAATACATCGCATTGTATTCGTTTTCGTTTATTATAATATTCGCCTGGCTATGATACGTGTAATTCGATGTGTGATAAGGTGAGAAACTTACCATAATCATAAACAGTGTGAAAAAACTGTGATAAATCATTCGAAGCCTTGAATATCTCGTAATAAAGCAGGTGTTAAATCGCAATTCAAACTTTCAAAATTCATGCGTATATCCACGATGTTAAATTTTGAATTAAAAATCGAGTGAATGAATTGTCTACGACAGCGCTCTAGCGCGGGGGATAATCGAAGTATGATACGTCATCGCGAAAACGAGCCAACATGGCTGTGAAGGCCTGCTGGCGTAATAACGGTGAAAACGTCAACAGTAATGAAACATTAATACAGCCCAAAACCCGGGAAGAATTTCGTTGAATTATTTACATAACCAATAAAGTATATTCGGAAAAGTTTAAACAACATTATTAATCAACGAGCATTAAGAAAATTGAAAATAGAAAAGAAATAAAGGAAATGCGCTAGCCTAACTCACTGTGGTTCCCATAACAACAACTAGACTTTTAAAAATGTAGACTTGTTGTCATTTATCTTATTTTTTTATTTTATATTTCGGTACCGCACGACAAACCAATTCATCAATCATGACATGAATCGGAACTGTTATCGCGGTGAGTAATTTCAACACGATAATAGACCCTATTTATTTGCATACAATTTCCGGTATTTATAATCATAAATAAATTCTGTCCAAAGTTATTATTTTCAACAAGATTATCACGTCATTCGAAACATACTATAACTCGATATTACGCGTTCTACGAATTCGTGCTTCGTATTTTCCGCCGCTACTTGTACCGGTTTTCTATTTTTATTTTTTTATTTTTTTTATCAATTCGTCGGCTGCAACCTCCCACCTGTTATCACAACTCTTGATTACGAACAATCTCGTTACACGGAGTTAAGCCACACATTATATCTTTCAATTTTCGAACACGAATACACGTCAATAAATAACGAATCTTTCATTCCAACGAGGACTAAATATCTTTAAATTACATTTATTTATTACAAAAAAAATTAAATATTTGATCACATATTGTTGAACATGTTAATAAAATTTTTTAATTCGCGATTCACATTCTATAACACTAGCATCAACGATCAAGAATTTTGTCTTAATATTAGGTTAAGAAAACTGCAACCATGGCGTCTTGATTATTAACATCCATCGATATAACATTTGGGACTGAAAGTTATGAGTTGTTCCGTTGAACTGAGACAACGTAGACAGCAGGGGATGATGGAGGATCCTCATAGACTTGCTGCTATAATGAACAAGTCACAGAGACTTGTATTGGGGCTATTGGTTCTACTCTTAGTCGATATTATATGGGTGTCCAGTTCAGAACTCACCAAAGTAAGCAGATTCCATTATTTGTAGATGAATATCGATTTATTCTTCTCTAGTATCGAGTTTTTTCTTACAACAGTAATGATCTCGATCTGTTTCAGTACATCTATCGTGAAGCTGCCTTTGAAAAGCCATTTTTTAGTACCTATATTAAAACTTCAATGTTCACGTTGTATCTGCTCGGCTTGTGCTTCTGGCCTCCTTGGCGGGATCAGTGTAATAAACCAGCAACTTATATGGTACGACGTGTATTCAGCATTTAGGATTGAAAGAGTATTTAACTACTATGTGATGATTGAAAAATCAGCATCAATGAAATCAAAGAGGGCCCAATTATTTGATTTAAATTTAAAGAAAAACCTTCTTTCATTTACAGTTCATAGATCCGAATATGGAAGATGACAATTTTTATGCGGAAGCCAACACTAGCCTGGTGAGAAGCCTTTAAGTTTATAATACTCAGGTGGTTTTAGAGAAAGTAAGAGTGAAAAATGAGTATTAAATATGATTCAATTATTCAAAAGCTTTCAAAGCTCAATGTTTTGGTTCCTGGTAGTATCATCGATACATGCTATTCCGTTTCATGAGTATCTACCTCCAAATGATAATTTATACGTTTCCAGAATAGACTTAATCAATATGAAACGTTAGGTTGGTAAACGGGGCTTATCAACTCTATCAATCTCTGGATAATAGTCTATTTGAAAATCGCTTGAATATACCTATGTATGTGTAAACATACTCTAACAACATTACCATGAACTTCTCTGAATTCTCTGATGTCTATTATTTCCTGTTATATAAAGCCTCTACACAATTTTCTGTTCAAATTGAATTCATTCGTTTCACAATCAGCCTTTATTCAAGTCCTAATCTTTACGTGCCTATAATCTTGTGTTTGATCTTTATAACACTCGTATTAGATTGGTGAATAATCTATAGATACTCTATTGTTTCAGAGCGATCCAACCTTTGTACCAATTAAAACCCCTGAACACTGTGATCGTTCTTCGGGTACAGAAAGCGACGATTCCTCCATACGTTCAGTGAGGTTTAGTAAATTGGCAGAGGTTCGTCACATGTCTGAATGCGACGCTACAGAGGCTCTTTTAGCCAGACTTAGTTACCAAGCTAGTGTAAGGGCTGGCGAGCATGCCAAAAGGCAAGCCAACAAATTCTCCGTTCAGAAAGTAGCAAAAATTGCGCTAATGTTCTGCTTGTTGGTGAGAAAGTTTCAAGGCTCATTATTTATATCAAGAAATTTAATAAGACACACTAATTTACTCACACTTCATTTTCAGTGGTTCATGGCTAATTATACCTATCAGATTTCGCTGGCTGAAACTGAGGCCGGAATCGTGACTGTATTGTCCTCAACTTCTAGTTTATTCACATTATTTCTTGCCGCAGTATTCCCCAGCAATGGAGGCGATAAATTCACGTTATCGAAGCTAGTTGCTGTTTTTGTGAGCATATTTGGGCTCGTAAGCATCAAAATTTGAATACTTCCTAACAGAAGCTTCTCCCTGAATTAATTTATCGAACTTATTCTATCCAGGTACTCGTAGGCTTAGCAGATTTAACTATAGAAGCTAACAGGGTACCAACAGGTATCATTTTGGCACTGGTCAGTGCGCTTTTCTACGCTGCTTACCTAGTTTTTTTAAGAAGAAAAGTCGACCACGAAGACAAAATGGATATACCAATGTTTTTCGGATTCGTCGGACTCTTCAATCTGACACTTCTGTGGCCTTTGTTTTTTATACTACACTATGGACATTGGGAAAAATTCGAATGGCCTGATACCCACCAGTGGACATTTCTGATCATCAATGGACTTATCGGCACTGTGTTAAGTGAAGTTCTGTGGCTCTGGTGAGACATACTATATTCTATGGTTCAAAATACTTTTCTTCACCGTTTATTTCACATTCTACTAATTTTCAGGGGCTGTTTTTTGACGTCTTCGCTTATCGCAACCTTGGCCGTAAGTTTAACAATGCCAATGTCTATGCTGGCCGATGTTTTGTTGAAGAAAGTTGAATATCCTTGTATGTTTTATCTCGGAACTATTCCGATGTTGTTGGCTTTTTTAACTGTATCTCTCCTGTCGTATTACGACAACTGGGATCCAGTCATGGAAGTAGTGAAAAGATTTTATACCTGGGTTTGCCGAAGGAGCAGGTCTTCTGTTAGGTAAGACGATGAGACTGGTGGAGTGTTATTAGCTTTTGATAAGCACGTCCTGTCCGATAGTACAAACAACTACACATCTTGTATCGCTTTAATAGATTTCTTATTTTCAGAATACAAGACTTGGAAGCAGAACAGACAGAGTCTTTGATCTGTATAAATAATGGCGAGCACGAAGCCTAAGTTGACAATAATTATAGGCTGCTAAGATGTTCCTGAGACTAGCCAACGCTAAACAGTTTAAGATTTTTCATTTCTAGCTCGGGTATCTGTTATTCAATAGCATTCCGTTCGGGCTCTCGGTATTGATAAACTTATTGTTAATTTTTGTCCAACTTTTTAACGAGCAGATTAACACAAGGACCTTTTACAATTCCAGTTTTTCATTCCGCTGTGGTTGTTTCAATTATTACTGCCAAATAACGTAGTTTTCACAATTAACGTTTATTCATTGTGTGATTATGTCATCGATGCAAAAAATTGTCACAGTTCTTCTTTCCACCTGCTCAATTCACCTGATGCATATAGTATCTGTATTATATATCGTAGGAACACCCTCTGCGCACGCTAATTTGAATCAGTAAGCAAGGAGGCACTGTCTTCTTCGAATTGTTCCATAATATTACTATATGGCTGGAATCTATCCTCACGCATCTGTTATATCCCTAGATGGGAAACCAAAGCTTGATAAATTCAGTTAAGATTTAAATCAATGGAAATTATGATAGTCGCGAAAATGTAGCTGTAAGCTACTCACGCTCAAAGCAAATTAGACGTACGATGAGAAGATGTATTACACAGTATGGTGAGTATTCAAAATAGTCCCAGCAATTAAAAATTAAGAACATATAATTTTTTTTTCTTTAGTCACGTGAAATATCTGCATTAACATGACGATTGCTAATCGCGAAAGATTTCCTTTTTTGAATTATCGTTTTAAATGTATATTGAAAACGATTCGCTCACTGGATCACTCATGTGATTTTTTGTTGGAAAACATATTTCTGCTAAACATATCCATCGCTATCAAAACGGAATATAATTCAAGCTCTATAAAATATCGCTGCTAGACAAAACGGATCACTTATTATCAAATACTTTTAGATGTTTCGATAAATTTAGTACAATGCGAATTAAAAATGTTCTTTGATTATGCATACCCTAACAGCTGCTACAAAGAATGCTATATATATAACTATAGGTATATTACCTATTATTATTTGTTGTCAATGATGGTGAAATTATTGCGGTGATTTTTTGGTAATACCGAGTATGGTATCAATGTAAATACCTGAATACATTTATTATCCGTACTAATTTTCACCACAATAATTAATAACTTATCTGTATTCACATGTATAAACTGTATTTGTGATATCATATTCATTGTATAGACTGTTAAACCCTTATAGTCTTTGGATCAACTATATTTCCTTAATTTTTTAATTTCTTTTCTCTTCTGTTTATATTGTAAACTTTTATTTACTGTTGATATTTGCCATTTTACAAACTCAAGTTTGGTTATCTGTTATATATAGGTTTTCGTTTATGCTTGGCATGTGTTACTATATAGAAATGATTATAAATGAAAAATAGTTATTATTGTAAGTCGGTCTGGTCTGCTAAAGTGAAATTGAATGGAAATATTGAAAGTTAATCAAATGATAGATAATATATTACTGATATTTTCCTAGAACTTATTCAAACAGTCTTATATATCATTTAGATTACATTATATTTGATTATGTATATAGCTATGAAATGATGAGATGGTGTGTGTGTGTGTGTGTGTGTGTGTTTCTTCTCAGTTTCGAGCTTAAAGAAAAAGCCAGCCAAATATTTGTAGAGTATAGCTACTTTAAATTTTCTAAGACACTGTCAGTGAGATATTTCTATAGTCTAAAAACGAAAGAAGAACATTGGTCGAGGAACAATAAAGATTATTGGTTGTACTTCAGGACCAAATTAAATTAAAATTAATGAAAACTATAATATTGCTAAATCATAAATGAATCTTTGTATTCGGCGATTATTGCAGAGTACTTAATAAGCGGTAATCGATACTGAAAATGTGTTCCAACGAGCATTTAGATAGAGAATTCCCCAATTGAGTAAAAAAAAACATTGAAAAACCTGATGATTGATAGAAATTGTATTTCGCATAATCGGATCTAGTCAAGATGATTAATAACTTTTATACTTTGACACTCTGTATTTTCGGTTTATGTGTATTTTTTAAAATAGCCATTTATATTATCAGAGGCGATATCCGGCACAAAAATGTACAATAACTATTAAATAACTATGAATGTTAACAATATATAATACTATATACCTGTTTATATAAAAGTACCTTAAATACATTTTATTCCGTTATCACATTAATGCGCACAACGCGTGCATATATAATAATACATATACATATGTGTCAATCAAATTTATATACCTATATATTATGTATTTGCACAAGAATACTATAACGCATCTTCTTCTCTGAAAGTGCAACTCTATATCTTATGTACCTATCATGTGTGTATGCATGCATATGGATAACCCGCGATTTGACATAGAAATTTATTGAAAACAAATATCAGAGTCATTTCAAATTCATCATTTAAATAGAGTAATTAGCGAACAGAATTCAATTCACTGACGTGCATCAATATCAATCTTGTAATATTCTTTGACCGTCATAGTTTACCATTATTGTGCTAATAATTACATTTAATCAGTTAATGTAATTGCATTTTTATAGATCAGATAGATATTGTAGTATATATATTATATATAAAAATGCCATAAGGAATATGTACACACGAGGCACTGATATATCAGTTTAGGATAATAATATACATACATACATATAGTTTCGTCAACTGATTATTAGAAGAATAAAAAGCGAATGAATATTATTTATTATTAATTATAGCTGACTGTTCCTGTATGTATTATTACTGTATATGTTATGTAAATATAATAAGATTATATACCTAATTACAGAATAGAATTCTATAAATGTATAATATAAAAGAATAATTAAAAGAAAATATTGGCAATAGCAGAGATTTATATTTTAAAACACCTTTTTTAAAAAAAAACTTCAACCCTTCGAAGGATGAAACAAAAATACTCGTTGCCATGGTGAGCACAATATATCTGACTTGTCAATCGGAATTATAACTTCGCTTCGACACACCGTCATTATACCTATACAATATGTCATTTTTACCAAAGTAACTTTCGAGCTCAGGCATTTCCTCGCTAGATTTTATACAACTTAATTATCGAATATGTACGACTCTTTCGACATGGCATGTCACGACGAAGACACTGATCTTAGATTGAACATAAAAGGTACCCAATTAGAAGACTCTAATTGGAAATTAACGTGTTTTTATATCTCATAGATGTCTGATTTTCAGTAAATAGCGAAAACCTGTTGCCTACTCCACAGAAATACAATCTTGGTTCTTTGAGGTATGTTGATTAAAATACTAATTCTCACTCGTTGTATATATTCTATTACATTGCCAATCTAGGCTGCCAGCTGATCCTTCTTGGCCTAAAATACCGCAACGTAGATTGGCAGATGATGTTGGCGATCTGATACAGCCCCCCTGTGTCGTCACCTTGACGGGCACACCGAGACGCAGCAGAACTATCGTTAGATTACCACAATCACAGTATGTAATTAAATGTGATTTGGCTCGTGCGAGCATGTATGTTTTGATATGAATCATCATTTATTACAGATCTTGCAAAATTGGAGGACCAAATGATTTGGGGAATTTCAATATACCTCAGCATTATTGTGGGAAAGCTCAACACCTGCATAGTCAACTACCCAAAAGAAAATCTGGATGTAACGATCCAAGATTCAAGAAGTATGTGAAGAGATTTTAAAGTCGTTTCAGATTTCTGATGGTTTAATTTTAACAGGGTAACGTCTGTTAGGAGTCAAATGACTTCAACTGATCCAGGAGAAATTCAAGGTGATAAACAAATAGAAATCAATTGTTCCACATCGAAGGAATGCAGAACTGCTGATGATAAAACTGTTCCTTGGAAAGATACGACTCGGTACATTACCCAATATGACTAAACACGTATCGATGTAGACTTGTAATAATCACAATTACATTCTAAGGCATTTATTCATGATTTCATTCTGTTGTGTTACATAGAGCTCAAATCATCCAACAAGAAGCTGAAAAACCAGATGAAACAAAAGGGACAGAGAGCATTGGAATACAAACAGTGCAGACAGAAAGTAAAGCCGATATGAATCAACTGCAGACAAAACCGTTCACAGATACTAATAAGCAGAATTCAGCTGAATTTAGGAGAAAGAGTTGTAGTCCTCTGACCAGCGCTCGGAAGCAACTTAAACCAGAAACACCCAGATCTGACCCAGCTGTGCAAAACAGAACTCCAAGAAATTTGGAAAAGCATGTATTATTCGATAATAATCATTCATACGGAGGCACAGATTTGATGAATGAATCAAACTGCTCTGCCGATCATGCAATTCCTGAGGTGAATATTATTGGAATGATGCCAAGTGGTGGCTTCTTTGAGTTTCTTTATATACTAGTGAATAAAAAAATTACATTTAGAATCAGGGAAAGAAAGGACAGTCCTTTTTGATGGCTGAGGAGAAAATTCAATCAGCGGATAACGTACCAGCTGAAAATCCTTTTGATTCTATATCTGAGGTGACGAAGCAGTGTTACAATGTACAAGTACCAGTTCTGAGCTACCAAAATGTACCAGTTGAAATATCAACGAAAGCACAATCGAGGATTGATATACCACCACAACTCTTAGACGCGTTAATTCCGGACTTTCAATCGTCTCCTCTTTTCAAGAATATTGAAATTCCGAAATTGGAGCTACCTGACGACGCTGCTCCCCAATTTCCGAATTTCGGAAACACGCAACAAAAATCATGCTTCAATCAACAATTGGGGGAGCCGAGTTTCCAATTGAAGTTCGATCCTGCTGGTCAGACGGTGCAGATAGGTGAGATTCAAACTATGTTGTGAATGATCTTTAGATTTTGAACGGATTTTGGATATACTGGATATATTTTTATAGGGTCGCAAAAGCAGCTCATTGATTTGAAACAACAAGAACATACGCAATTCCAAAATGATAAGAAATACCAATCATTAGGGACTTTCAACAACGATATTATCAGCCCACAAAGAGAAACAAAGTTCAAATATTCACCAAACGAATCGAATATCTCATCACAGTCACAAATGAACGAAGATCATAAACTCAAATTGAAATCTAGTCCTGAAAAGCCGATGAAAAATATTCATAAAGAAGAAAAATGTCGTCCACAACAAACCGTTCCAAAAATTTTCCAAGATTCTTTCCCCAAACACAACTTCCACATTTACTGTCACCAAGATCAGCCACCAAAACTGTATGACGTACAATCACAGCAATGTCGTGCAGTAACTAATGATTTTAGATCTGAAAGACACAGAAATTGGATAAACCAAAATCGTGGTTGCACCGATCAACGAGAACGATTGACTCAAAACAAGAATTGCATTTATGTTCAACAACAAACTACAGACTCTGAATCAGGACGAGCCCCCATTCTCAGTCACAAACGAGACAGTTATTCTCACGAATCTGAAAGATTAAATGCAAGTTTCTTTGATGATCATGATAACAAGAATTTTCAACCTTCGGATCACAAAGGTGGTGGATATCTTGGACAAAATGAATCCAGAGACTGCAGCCCAGATTTAAAACGCAAAACTTTACCGACCCATGAACAAGGCAGGGTCACCTGTCTCAGACAAAAACGAAAAATGAAGTCCGAACACTATTTAATGCTAAGCAAAAATCGCGTTCAATGTTCTGAACCACTGATAACTAACTGTAGGAGAGGATCGCAAACTCCTTATTTGAAGAAGGCCAACTCTTATATATCGAAATATACTCAAGAATTAATACCTGATTCAGAATCAACTTATCTATACAAACACCCGCGCAGGCCAGTTTCCAGCTGCATGAAGAATGGGGATAAAATCGCATCTGAAGGTAAAGATCTTTCCCTAGACTATCATCAATGTATTAATTTTATTGCTTCGAATAAAACTAATACAGAGGTAATGCTTAATCTAATAGATCTGAATGAAGTCAAACGAGAACATTGCACCAAGCCATACCAAAGACTGTTTCATAAAAGCGCTAAGACCTGCTCGTCTTTGGATTTGGAGAGGCGGAAATTCTCTTCTAATAAATCACCTACCGCAGAAACTGATACAACGTTTGAAAAGCCAACTGCTATACCAGTCAAAACGCAGCAACTCTTGAATAAAAGTTACTGGGACTATTATAATAAATTGAAACTACACAGAATGGAGAATGGCGAAAGTCCGCAAGAGCAATACTTCTGTCAGGTCGCAATGGGAGCGCCACAATCAAAGAAAAGGAGGACCCCAGCGTTGATTGTTGAGGAATCGAACAATACTGTGCAAGCAGGAGATCAGGTGGAGCTCAGTTTGCCTGAGATTCGGACCTTGGAACAATGTTCAGTTCTTTCTACCATGATCAACAACACATTGTGCGTACCGCCAGTAAATAATTACGATATGCTATGAAAATAATTGCGATTTGATGCGCGAAAATTCTGAAATTAATTATTTCATTTTGCGTTATAAGGGATTCGGCCTTGAGACCATCATCTGAAACCATAAGAACAAAACAAATTTATCTCAATGGCAATATGAGATCATCTTCAGATCCCACAGCTGGTACTCAGAGTGCTATATTAAAGAAGCTGTTCCCTGGGGACAATGAGGATTCAATTGTATCTTCCTCACTTATTCACAAACAGAAGCATACGCGTGATAAACATTTCAGCAATAAGACCTTGAAGCTGAAGTCGATCTGTGAACATCCAATAGGTATGCTGGTTCAATATATTGTTGCAAAAACATCAGATGAAGGAACCAAAACAAGTCTTTTTCTAGCAATCTGATAGAACTGTAATAATTTCACTATTTTATACCGATCTAGTCTTCTTCGGTTGCATGGTGTACGCATTGATCGTGTTTATACCAATGATCTACGATTATTTCTCCTACGAGGAACATGACGCTTATGAAGACCTGAGCTACGTTGAAATAGCATTCGATTATATAGTTCAATCTTCTAAAGGAGCATTTGGGGAATTTTTCAGCATGATGAACAAGATATTTTTCAAACCGGTAAGACAATCTTTGAATGGTAAATCTTCTATGACTTCCGGCTTACAATTCATCACACCCAGAATATCCCAAAGGGAATCAAAATGGTCAGAGTGAGATCTTAAGTCGTTATAAAATATACGCTATTTTATGCCTTGATCAGATTGCACTTCATATGGATTTAGAAATAGGGAATCTTCCTTAATATTAGCTTATTTATTTTTATTTTTTTAATACAAAAGCACGCGCGTATGCAGCAATTGTCGAGTGGCTGATGGAGACAGAAGATATCAAATCATCGTCTTATTTAATTTAAAATGATTAAAAACTAAAATTATTAGTGGAAACAGAAAGAGTTCACAAGTAATTTACCAGCTCCGTTTCGAATAAAGCATAACTCATTCCAAATTCATTTTAACAATATGAGATTACAGGGCCTAAATTATTCACTAATGAAATTTCTACCATCACGTAAAACTTGTTGTAGACTTAAATTCTTTATTCTATTATTTTCAGCGTTCCTGTAGAAAATGTAACAGCCTCACTTAAATTACGAGTAATGACGATCATTCCTATACTTGGATACTATATTCAGTTAATCGATGATTTTATACTACTTCTTAATTGTATTATGATTCGCGTATATAATTTTATATTACGATATTATATGACCTTATACCCTTATATATTCCTATTATGTATGTACACGTATTTGTGATTAAAGATTTACTCATAATCTTTGTGCATGAGAATACAATTTTTTCCTTGAATCTTAACAACTATACATTTAGAGATAGTTAAACAAGCGACAATATGTTTTACTCGGTGATTCTGGTAAATGTAGATCACAATTTGCAACAACGGAACCATATAAGTAAATCGCCATATTACGTAATGGCTGTTAAATTCGAATTGAATTCGGCGCCATTTGAATCGTGGATCTCCGTGACTATTCGCGAGGGAATGCCGGGTAATATATCATCTGAAACGTAGGCGAAAATGATCTAGATAGGCCCGGCGCGCACGTTGATTTCGGTCATTTCGTCGGCGACGCTCTTGGCATATACATGCTGGCGTTCGAATCCCATTGTTGAAAAGTTAACTATAGATATACCACGTCGCAGGTAGTGTGCAACAGATTAAACTGCCGATTATTAATCCCATAAATAAATCACCCGCTCTAATATAATCCGGAGAACTCGGAAACCACAATATGGCAGACTACGTGATCGACGACGTTAGTCAGGACGAGAAATTCCCGATTCGCGAGGACGGACTCTCGGCTGCACAACTTTTCTCAGCTGGTGACGGACTTACTTATAATGACTTCATCATTCTACCCGGTTATATTGACTTCACTGCCGACGAGGTTGACTTGTCTTCTCAACTTACTAAAAAGATCACCCTCAAAGCACCCCTAGTTTCATCCCCCATGGACACCGTCACAGAGTCTGATATGGCAATTGCGATGGCGCTATCGGGTGGAATAGGAATAATACATCACAATTGCTCGCCGGAATATCAGGCCAACGAAGTTCACAAGGTAAAAAAATATAAACATGGTTTTATCCGAGACCCTGTTGTCTTATCGCCAAATCACACCGTCGGTGACGTACTAAGTGTTAAATCAAAGCATGGGTTTTGCGGGGTTCCGATAACTGAGAACGGTAGACTGGGCGGAAAATTGGTCGGAATCGTTACATCTAGAGACATAGATTTCTTGGAGGACATACCCACCCAGCAGAACCAAAAGCTGGAGAACGTAATGACTAAGTTGAACAATTTGATTACCGGAACGTCGGGAGTTACGCTCCAAGAGGCTAACTCAATACTAGAGAAATCCAAGAAAGGTAAACTCCCAATAATCAATGAGAACGGGGAACTCGTGGCTCTGATGGCTAGGACCGATTTAAAGAAGAATCGAAGCTACCCAAACGCAAGCAAGGATGAAAACAAGCAGCTCTTAGTCGGCGCAGCTATTGGCACTCGAGAGGCAGACAAACAGAGATTACAACTACTGGCCGCGTCTAAAGTGGATGTCGTAGTGCTAGACTCTTCCCAAGGTAACTCAAAGTATCAAATTGACATGATTAAATACATCAAGTCAAAATATCCCGAGCTGCAAGTCATCGCTGGTAATGTAGTCACCAGTATGCAAGCAAGGAATTTAATCAGAGCTGGGGCAGACGGTCTCCGGGTCGGTATGGGGTCAGGGTCGATCTGTATTACTCAAGAAGTAACAGCTGTTGGTAGAGCACAGGCTACCGCGGTCTACAACGTTTCGGAGTATGCCAGAAAATTTGGAGTCCCTGTTATTGCAGATGGTGGAATACAATCGATTGGTCATATAATCAAGGGGCTGAGTTTAGGCGCTAGTACTGTGATGATGGGTTCTCTGCTCGCTGGAACTTCTGAGGCTCCGGGAGAATATTTCTTCAGTGACGGAGTACGTCTGAAGAAGTATAGAGGCATGGGATCACTGGATGCTATGAACAGAGAAGACGCAAGAGGCTCGGCAATGGATAGATACTTTCACAATGAGATGGATAAGCTGAAGGTTGCTCAAGGAGTCAGCGGATCGATCGTCGATAAGGGAACTGTTCTCAAGTTTCTACCTTACTTACAATGCGGTATTAAACATGGCTGTCAGGATATTGGCGCCATATCGATATCTGTTTTAAAGTCTCGGATGTACAGCGGGGAGCTTAAGTTTGAGAGAAGAACTCAGTCTGCACAGTTGGAGGGAAATGTTCACGGTTTATTCTCGTATGAGAAAAGATTATATTGAATATTGATCGCAGAGCCAATCTTTCGAAGGATAGTTGTACTTTCGATTATGGAATCTTCATTTACACCAGAATACATATTATATTTATATTTGCGTGATATAAGTAGGAGCATTGATTTTGTTTCTAAAAATTATCATTTTCTTTCCCATTTAATTTGGTCATGGCTATAAGATTGCACAATCAAATCTATTTTTATCATGCATATATAAAGGGAAATAGATAGCATTATTTTCTTCAATTAAATAGTATTTCAAAATGAATTAACGGATAGGTGAAAATTAATTATAATTATTACTATTATGGCAAGTATTGAAAGCATACCTCGTAACAATATAAGAGTCTCGATTTTCAAATTACAAAAATGAATATTGAAAAGTTTTTTGTAATATATAATCTGATATTATGATAAATTTCAAACATACTGCCGATGCCATAGCCTTTGAAGCTTGCATAATTTGAAATGATACGTATTTGTAAGTATTTGTAAATTCAAATAATTACCTTATCTGTTTAGCACACATAATAGTGCAACAGATTTATTCTAGATGCAGGAATCAATTTATTGTGGGATCACACTGTTTATGCAGTTTTCAACTGTATGGATTTACAGTATCTGATAATAAACTCTTTGAGTTTTAATGGGTAGAAATAAGTAATAGACTGTGAATGTATAAGAAATTTGAATTGGTTTTCTTATTAAAATTCAATAGTTCAAACCATCACATAAACATAATACGTTAAAGTATTTTCTCAGTAATCTGAAACAGATACACATATACTGATCAATTCCATTATTATTTTATTTATTTTTTATTTTTTTTTCCCCATATTTTGAATGAAAAGAATCAATTTTAGATTCAGTTTAATCCAAAATCTTCAAATAACTAAATTGCCCAATCCACTTTGGTTTATTGGACCACCAAGTAATTATATTCAATCATATTTACGAACAGACGTTATATTTACACCTGAAAACTATTAGCCAATATATTTTATACAAACATTATTGTAATTATAACAAATAAATCCATTACTTTCAAATAATATTCTGTGAATTTATATACTATACATATACCATATACACACACCGACACACACAAATCTATGTACCCTTTTTATATTACTACTACATTCTACTAATGAATAGAAAGATTGGAGTGCGTATGTATAATATACTGTATTTATTATTTCAGATTATTATTGATCTAATGGTAGTAGAATCCTTATCAAGAAAAATACATCAACTGTAATATTGTTTGTCGAGCAATAAAACATCGCTCTAGAAATATATTATCATCCAAACTTGAAACTTGCGCAATTTTTTTTTTAAGATCATTAACTTCAAATCAAATCCAACTGGCTTTTGCGTCATCCGGTATGCCGAGTTGCCGATGATCAGGCGCAGTACAGAATCGATCCGTAAGAACATTATAGTTGGTCGTTTTACGTGTCATTTCAGATCAGTGTAATTATAACCTACAAGTTGTTTAGCAACAATGGTATTGTGCAATGTGGAATGCGTTCAAAGAATTTCCCAATATTTACGGGTATCGCCTGGAAAACTTTACATTTCAGAGAACAACGTGAGTATATTCTAAAACACGTGTGATTATCCGTAACGTTTTCGAGGTTAAATAGAACAGTTATGCTTCGTATAAAAAAACAAAAAAAAAAAGCATTTACGAATGTAATTTGCATATTTTTACGAAATTGTGTGTCTTTTTGTTAGATAATAGCGTCCGATAGCATCCTCCCCACTCAGCCAGTCGAAGGATTCAGTACGATAGTTCAAGCATTGGCAAAAAATTCGGTTTATTCTGGTAAATATTTCGGTAGTGATGCCGAGAAACAAGCGTTGACAAAGCAGTGGTTGGAATATGCAGTCCTGCATGTGAACTATGCTGATAATCCCCCCAATTCTAAACGAGTCCTGAAGGTAATATCTCTGCCTTTGTCTGAAAATGGAGTTTCCAGTTTCATCTTGAGCTGAAACTTGCACTCATTCGCCGGTCTTTCAATTTGATTATTTTATTTCCCAGGAACTTAATGATGCTTTGAAAAATAATACCTATTTTTCTGGCACAGAGCTAACATTGGCCGATATCTGTTTGTATTATCTTTTACATTCTATACTGGTAAGAATATGGAATCAAAACTGTTTAAATAATCTGATTTATTTGAGCATTAATTCGGTATCTGATGTATGTATAACTAAACATCATTCTGGAACTTTGAATGGTTTTTTTTTGCAGAAAGAACTTAATCATCAGGAGAAAGCACAGTACATCAATCTCTCAAGATGGTTCGATAATATTCAACAGGATTCTAAATTGCGACAAAAGCTAGAACTGGTTAACTTTGATTTACTGCATCTATACTTATGAAAATATAACATCTGCGATGTATAAGTTCTTCAATGTTCTGCCAGTCAGCTATAAACTGGGTTTTGATAGAGAATGCTCACGACGTGTATTGATTTTTTTAATTTCAACATGGAACATAAGATTTATGTAATTTATTAATAAATCCTGATAAAAAAAGCTATTAAACTATTCCTATTTGATTCACATGTGGCGCCTTATAATAGGCAACCAGTAAGCCATGTCACGATAGCGCCACTAGACCAGAAGGCGGAAGTTAGTTTGAATCCTTACCGATGAATTCATTTAATTAACAAAGCTTGACACTGATCAGAAGCTGTTTTAACTATGCAGAAAATACATGGAGGAGTGAAAGAGGCTGAAAAATTACACAATTCATTCAAACTACCAGCTTAGCGATGAATATTAATCATTGAAAATCGTTATCTGCATCGAGTATTCATAGTCTCAATTAGGGTCAGCACTCAGATAACTGAGAACTGATTTTTGCGAGAATGTGTTACGATCAATTGAGATAGAAGATAATCATATTTATGGTTCAGTAAAATGTCAAATCTGAACTACACGTGCCACGTACGCGCAATGAGTAGATATGTGACAGACTTTTTATTCGCATTTGATTTAGCACTACGAATGAATCGATATAATCCTCGCGCCATATTAATCATTGAAAATCGTTATCTGCATCGAGTATTCATAGTCTCAATTAGGGTCAGCACTCAGATAACTGAGAACTGATTTTTGCGAGAATGTGTTACAATCAATTGAGATAGAAGATAATCATATTTATGGTTCAGTAAAATGTCAAATCTGAACTACACGTGCCACACGCGCAATGAGTAGATATGTGACAGACTTTTTATTCGCATTTGATTTCGCACTACGAATGAATCGATATAATCCTCGCGCCATATTAATCATTGAAAATCGTTATCTGCATCGAGTATTCATAGTCTCAATTAGGGTCAGCACTCAGATAACTGAGAACTGATTTTTGCGAGAATGTGTTACGATCAATTGAGATAGAAGATAATCATATTTATGGTTCAGTAAAATGTCAAATCTGAACTACACGTGCCACGTACGCGCAATGAGTAGATATGTGACAGACTTTTTATTCGCATTTGATTTAGCACTACGAATGAATCGATATAATCCTCGCGCCATATTAATCATTGAAAATCGTTATCTGCATCGAGTATTCATAGTCTCAATTAGGGTCAGCACTCAGATAACTGAGAACTGATTTTTGCGAGAATGTGTTACAATCAATTGAGATAGAAGATAATCATATTTATGGTTCAGTAAAATGTCAAATCTGAACTACACGTGCCACACGCGCAATGAGTAGATATGTGACAGACTTTTTATTCGCATTTGATTTCGCACTACGAATGAATCGATATAATCCTCGCGCCATATTAATCATTGAAAATCGTTATCTGCATCGAGTATTCATAGTCTCAATTAGGGTCAGCACTCAGATAACTGAGAACTGATTTTTGCGAGAATGTGTTACAATCAATTGAGATAGAAGATAATCATATTTATGGTTCAGTAAAATGTCAAATCTGAACTACACGTGCCACACGCGCAATGAGTAGATATGTGACAGACTTTTTATTCGCATTTGATTTCGCACTACGAATGAATCGATATAATCCTCGCGCCATATTAATCATTGAAAATCGTTATCTGCATCGAGTATTCATAGTCTCAATTAGGGTCAGCACTCAGATAACTGAGAACTGATTTTTGCGAGAATGTGTTACGATCAATTGAGATAGAAGATAATCATATTTATGGTTCAGTAAAATGTCAAATCTGAACTACACGTGCCACGTACGCGCAATGAGTAGATATGTGACAGACTTTTTATTCGCATTTGATTTAGCACTACGAATGAATCGATATAATCCTCGCGCCATATTAATCATTGAAAATCGTTATCTGCATCGAGTATTCATAGTCTCAATTAGGGTCAGCACTCAAATAACTGAGAACTGATTTTTGCGAGAATGTGTTACGATCAATTGAGATAGAAGATAATCATATTTATGGTTCAGTAAAATGTCAAATCTGAACTACACGTGCCACGTACGCGCAATGAGTAGATATGTGACAGACTTTTTATTCGCATTTGATTTAGCACTACGAATGAATCGATATAATCCTCGCGCCATATTAATCATTGAAAATCGTTATCTGCATCGAGTATTCATAGTCTCAATTAGGGTCAGCACTCAGATAACTGAGAACTGATTTTTGCGAGAATGTGTTACGATCAATTGAGATAGAAGATAATCATATTTATGGTTCAGTAAAATGTCAAATCTGAACTACACGTGCCACGTACGCGCAATGAGTAGATATGTGACAGACTTTTTATTCGCATTTGATTTCGCACTACGAATGAATCGATATAATCCTCGCGCCATATTAATCATTGAAAATCGTTATCTGCATCGAGTATTCATAGTCTCAATTAGGGTCAGCACTCAGATAACTGAGAACTGATTTTTGCGAGAATGTGTTACGATCAATTGAGATAGAAGATAATCATATTTATGGTTCAGTAAAATGTCAAATCTGAACTACACGTGCCACGTACGCGCAATGAGTAGATATGTGACAGACTTTTTATTCGCATTTGATTTAGCACTACGAATGAATCGATATAATCCTCGCGCCATATTAATCATTGAAAATCGTTATCTGCATCGAGTATTCATAGTCTCAATTAGGGTCAGCACTCAGATAACTGAGAACTGATTTTTGCGAGAATGTGTTACGATCAATTGAGATAGAAGATAATCATATTTATGGTTCAGTAAAATGTCAAATCTGAACTACACGTGCCACGTACGCGCAATGAGTAGATATGTGACAGACTTTTTATTCGCATTTGATTTAGCACTACGAATGAATCGATATAATCCTCGCGCCATATTAATCATTGAAAATCGTTATCTGCATCGAGTATTCATAGTCTCAATTAGGGTCAGCACTCAGATAACTGAGAACTGATTTTTGCGAGAATGTGTTACGATCAATTGAGATAGAAGATAATCATATTTATGGTTCAGTAAAATGTCAAATCTGAACTACACGTGCCACGTACGCGCAATGAGTAGATATGTGACAGACTTTTTATTCGCATTTGATTTAGCACTACGAATGAATCGATATAATCCTCGCGCCATATTAATCATTGAAAATCGTTATCTGCATCGAGTATTCATAGTCTCAATTAGGGTCAGCACTCAGATAACTGAGAACTGATTTTTGCGAGAATGTGTTATGATCAATTGAGATAGAAGATAATCATATTTATGGTTCAGTAAAATGTCAAATCTGAACTACACGTGCCACGTACGCGCAATGAGTAGATTGTGACAGACTTTTTATTCGCATTTGATTTAGCACTACGAATGAATCGATATAATCCTCGCGGTCAAAAAAGATGCGAACTCATTGCTTAAGATATAAGTACTCGTTCGTCCGCCCCCGTATACATACTATATGTATATTATGGGTATATTTCAACAAAGATGATTTCAAATGCGAAGTAGAAAAAAGTTTGTACATCGATCTTATTACGTATTATCATGTGATATCACCACGTTTTCGAGGATTGGAAAGGACCAATGACCTTTCTTTATTCATAAATTCCGAATGCCGAAGAATGTGCATATCCCAGCTAAAAGATCTTATCGCGTCTCACGGTAGTCTCTCCGATCCTCCGTATCCGCCGTGGTTGAGAACAGCTGTTCGCTGTCTCTCTGGCTGTGATCATGGAAGGGAAATGTCAAAATTCCGACTTCGACGCAAAGTGTTTGTTGGCACAGTTGAATACAGCAAGAAAGGAGATAAACAACTTAAGGTAAGAGTTTTATAATTGAATACAAAATATTTATCCATCATTTCCGTACTACCCGAAGTCGTAGACCGTAACGAATTTCGTCTGTAACATAACCAAACAAATTAACGAATGAGACATGTAATTTTTTTTTTTAACATTGCCTACACCGCCTGAGATTTAACATTTACAACACATTTTCGAAGAAAGTATAAAAGAACAGTTTGAAAGATCACTCGGCATCGAGAATCAATTCACATCTCAACGATCGTCCCAAAAAAAAAAACGAAAAAAAAAAATATATGTCTTTGTTTTTAAAAAATTGTAGACAACAAATAAGAAGTCTTCGTTACGTGCACGAAAAAGATGTCGAGAGTATAAAACGACTTTTGGGATCCTGCACATCTGACAAACACTTCTCTACATTGAACCGAGACAGTTCAAAAACTGTTCAACCAAGCACAAGCAATGACGTAGACGAATCTCTGAAATTGAAACCAATCGGAGTTGTATCTACTTGGTTTCCAACCAAACGAGGCACCCCAAGACAACCTGGTATCTGCGACACAGCACCGGGGAAATTGACTCTCTTTAATTCCGTATTTACCAATCCTGAACATGCCCTTGAAGGACTACAAGACTTCTCACACATGTGGTAACGGCCAATTTTAATCTAGCAGAAAATATCATCTAATTGAATCAATTCTAACTAAATTTTGAATGAAAATGGATCAAATTCATTTTTGGTAGCTGTTGAATTTATTCCAGCTGAATTCACTGTACTCTACTGCACTCACATTCCCAATTATCAATACACCAGACTTTAACTCATCATCTGTAATCATTTCCTTCCAGGATACTGTTTCACTTTCATAGAAACGACTCAACCCACGTACGAGCAAAGGTCGCACCTCCTAGACTGAACGGAGCTAGAACAGGAGTGTTTTCTACCAGATCTCCACACCGTCCTTGTCCCATAGGCCTGAGTCTTGTCAAGATAATAAAAATCGAGAATTGTACGATTTTCTTCGAGGGTGTAGACATGGTGGATCAAACCCCAGTCTTAGATGTAAAGCCTTACATACCTCAGTACGACAATCCTTTGTACGTTGAAAAGTATAATAACAGAGAGCCAGGGAATACCAGTTTCAATTTTATGGATAGAGAATCGCTTGGAAATAATGAGGAGAGAACGAGAGACGGTACTAGTTGCAGCTTGGAGTTATCAAATGAAAGATTAACTCCCCAAAACGTTGAAATAAGCAATGGATTGAGGGCCACACTGCACGAGTCATATCATGTTGGCAATGACGGAGCTGCGCATGGTACGGACATTTCTAGAGATGAAGAAATCGCGCTGAGATTACAGGCTGAAGAGTTCGACGCGCACTCAGATTTTGGTAGCTATTTAGAATCGAGAAATTATTATCGAAGTGGCGAGAGGAATCTAGAGGTTGTTACAGGCTTGGAAAACGGTAGAACACTCGCGCACAATACTGCTACCAATTTAGAAACTAACAGAGAATTGACCAACGGAATAAACTCAGATCTCAGCTCGTACGACGACCGAGATATTACGAGTTCCGAAATATCAGACGGAGCTCGTGTTTCACTAATAACAGACTCTAATTTCCAAACGCCTAGAAACAGCGGAATCATTGCTAGAACTTTGGAGTTACACAATGAGAATACCGTCTACAGTCTACAACATATTGACTTAAATTCTCAAGGAAATAGAACGATAACTTTTAACTCGAGAAACATCGAGGTCAATAATCCCAACGATCAAATATCTAGAAACACTCGGCTACTCGATGGCGCCGACGGGCCAAGTACAGACATAGACTTAATTCACAGGCGTGCAGTAAACCCGAGACTCGATAATTCCCCCATAAGAATGGGTATTCGGGAAGCTCCGGACGGCGAAGAGGGTTTCACATCCCAAAATCTCACTTCGTCTCAAACATTGTCCAATATTCAAGGCGTAGCTACTTCGGCGGTAACACAAAACGTCGGTAACGCTCAGAATGTTAGAGTCGATAGTAGAAACCACCAGAGTTTAGGACATGAAGATAATTCTTCTGACGTAAGGATACCTGATTGGATATCCAGGCCACGTGTGTCCGCATTGACCGTTGCTTTCAACGAACGAGCTTTGGTACAGCTGAATGAAATTTTAGGAGATAAAGCTGACCAGCAGAAACACGCTATAGAAAATGTTCTTTGTCAAGATCCTAGATCAGTTTACTTGAGACAGAGATGGGCTAATCAATTTTACACATTTTTGATTCACGAGTTACATATCAGTTGTAGATTCGACGATAACAGGCACGTCGTTACTGTTTTTCAAATACGTCACGCGGGAAGAATGTGTGAATGCGGAGAACCGGAGTGGCAATGCTTAGGGCATTCCCCTTTGTCGTAATAGCTTTTCCATCCAATCCAATATGCAGTTGGTAGAATTTTTTATTTTTATGTCCTAAGCGTGAAAAAAAAAGAACAAGTCCTGCAGAAAAAAGTAATAATAAACTAAAACAAAGCAACTATTAAATAGCATAAGTGTATCGCTGTATGCAGGCAGTGTAGTCCATTTTAAAAATTACCTTATTACCCCAACTCGATGTTTTAGAATACTAAGAAGAAAGGAAATTCAACTTTCGCCGGCTTGTTATAGCGAAAAATAGGAACCAAAGGTTAATTTGAAGAATTTTAAGAGTCTTTTGTAATTGAAGAAAAACTGATAGATTTAACTGTTTGCGGGCATTCGTACGTGTAACGAGGTTTCATTTAATACGTGAATAAGTATGCTTCGATTATCCTAGTAAGAGTTTCACGTTTATTTATGTATTATCGCAGCAGGTATGTGTGAGATAGAGATCAGTCTTCTATGATGATATTTCATTGTATAGAGGATCTTGCTTGTTTGTACATTTTTGATATTTCATCAGAATTTATGTTAATTTCGTATAAAATAATAGATTTAGTTTCGTTATACATACCAATTCCCAATTAAATTTCTTACATCATATTAAACACGACTTAGAAAACGTTAGCTTGCATCCACCCATATGGTATAAATACACAATTATATTAAAGAGTGATTTCTGATGTTAATTGGAATTAATTATCAGACGACAGTTCCTATGTAGGTTTATTACTTTAACGTGTTCGCACTTTATTATTTCTTCTTTTTTTTTTTTCTTATCAATCTTAATTAGTGAATTAGAAGATCTTGAAATGAATTTAAGAAGAAATAAAATAAAAATATATATAGAAGATATAAAATTTTAAATAAATGGCAGAAGCCTTTTCACAGTGTAATCACGTATGTATTACGTATATAGAAAACAATCTCATACAATGCACGATGTTTAAAACACAGCAATATAATATTATGCTTTTATAGACACACTAATTGATAATCAATCCAACTATGTAACAATGACTTGATAAATACATAGCATTCTAAAATAATATAAGTATTTATGAAACAATTTATAGATCGATTTATTCGTCCTGATTATTCTGTTATTAATTAAGCGAATTTGAATGTTTTTTTTTCCTTTCTGTATTTTCAAATAGATAAGATGCGAATCAACGTATTAAAATATTTTTATTAGAATACGAAACGATCGTCACAAGTTTTGTATAATTCATAATCATCATAGAGGATTAAAATTACGTGTATAATCTAATAGTCGCGTCTGCTCCAGCTGAAAATACCCACGGCTGTATAGGGTGAAACATAACATCTAGGATACCGAAATCATTGTAAGTTTCATGATTGCATAATCTTTTTAGAGGTACGATGAGCGGATTTTGAAGCAGGTCGCTAGAAAGAAAACGAGAGAAAGAAAGATTAATATTGATTTTATGAAACGTGCTTTATCTGAATATGGACGATAATCTATTCACTTACTTATACACCATCCCATGAGACACAATAAGACCTTTATCATCGGCCCCGGATGCAAACAAAGGATATCGTTTGTGGAAAGCTACACCCCTCACTGCAGTTCCGTGTAATCTCAACGTTTGATACGGTTTAGTGCTCAGGTCCAGATCAAACCAAAGCATCTTCCTGTCGTATGTGCCTACCAAGATGTTGTCGCCAGCTGAAGAAACAAATCAAGTGATTAACAAGTTACTAAATAAGTCTTCTAAAATTATTCGAATATAATATTTTAGGCATTGATTGAATAAAGACTATATAATTACCAGGATGGATTGCCATGGTCGATATCCAAGTGGAATTGGATAATAGTTTCTTGACCATTTCTTGTTTCACCAAATCGTAGATTCTAACATTCCTCTGAGTCTAAAGAAGTTAATAAGTCAATGAAGAACTTGTAAATCCACAGAGGATTCAGTAACTCAAAAAAATATATATGCTTACTGCGACAAACAAAAAGGGTCTTATAGGATGGAACAAGACGCATTGTACAAGGCCCTTGGATTTGCTGAAAGGCAATTGCGAGCGCCTCTTTGATAGCTGATTGATTAGAACGGACCTGTTCTGTCCATCGGGCATAACAGTGGCTAGATAGTCGCCTCTTGCGTGCCAAGTTACCTGCTTAACGTCTTTGAAATGATTGAGTATTATCCTGATGCCATTTTGCCAGTTTTCACCATCTGCTTGTTCCCACTGTACTGCAGTCCTGACTCTTTCATTCACTGAAACATACACATCATGAAGTACGCCTGTTTCTTGCTCTCATTGCAGTTTTCAAATGATTATCAATTTCCTGTTGTATACCTATAAGGTCGCTTTGAGGTATGATCTCTAATAACTGATCAGTTTTGCTAGTTATTAAGTGATCTCCTACGCCTGGATTAACCAGCAGAACTTTCTGGTCTGCGGCTACGGCTATCAAAGAGATCGCTTGGTTCGGACACCATGCAACGCTTCTTACAACTCCACCGCATGGAATGGTCTTCACACATCTACCAGTCGCGACCTCCCAGACTGTAAATAAGCAGAAATATCATAACAATGAAATGAAAGGCGTTATCATGTTGAGAGAATTCGTTTATGTGCAAAAAGCTCACTTCTTAGGGTCATATCGTCCCCGCCGGAAGCGATATACTGTCCTTTAGCTTCTGCAGTAAAGCTTCTGATCATATCAGTGTGACCCTTGAAAACCATAGACATTGTAGTTGGGAATGGCTGCAAATCTTTAGGACTAGGAAGCTGGGGAACCAGGCTTCCAGGATCTATGGTTAATCTCATTTTCAAAGCCCTTGGGCAAAGATAGAGATCCAAGCATCTCTGGAAGCGCTCTTTAATGAATCTTGAATAAGCCGGAACTTCGCGAAGGGAATTAAACTTCTGGGGAATGAAGTGCAGCTTCCTTTTCCACGGAGTTGACTTGAGCTTGTCCCACTCCTTCATCTCTTTCTTATCAAACAAGTATTCTGGCGGGGGATTATAGCTCTCTGAATGCCCAGGCAAGTGCCTTTTAGGTGCTGGTATGTGCTTGTGAATTCTACGCATTTCCTCAGCTTGATCATCCGACTGCCATAGCATATAGAATTGCTTGTCTTCTTTGTTCTGCTGCTTTTCTTTCTCCATTTCAACAGTAGACTTTATCCAACCCATCTTCAGAGCGTGTACTAGCTTAGATACTTTTTTTGCCTCTGACTTTGAGGGGAGAAATGATCTTTTATGTTCGGGAAATTTGCGCAATGGTGTCTTCTCCACTTCCGAAGTAAACCACTCCACCCACGGCTATAAAAAAAAGAGCAACAAAGGTTTTAGACAAATTTTTAACGCCCATCTAAATCATTGATGCATTAAGAGATAAGATCCGCACCGTGTACTCGTCGAATTGGGCATCTGGTATGTTTTGCTTTTGTATTCTGGTAATAAGTTCGATGTCCGCTTCGCTAAGGACAATGTCTTGTCCAGTTAGTGGGTCCTTAACAGTTCTCCAGAAATCAGGATCCTCCATTCTCTTCAAGAAGTTATCAAGCTGATCCCCTTTCTCAGGTTTCAGGATCCTCTTACCATCCCAGTCGTAACCAATGTGAGGATATTCCTCGTACCATTGCATGGGGATGTTTCCAACTGTATTTCTAATGTCTTCTTCGTCCGAACTATCGTGTTCGTATTCATCTGTGTTACCCAATTGCTTTGCTGCATTGGAATCCGTATTGATATTTACAGTATTCGGTTTTCTATTCTTTTCATTAATATTCTTAGACTTTGATGACTTCTTGGTCACTTTTTCGACCACTTTCTCATTGTCGTTTTTTTCCTTTCTCGATTTTACCAGAGATTTGTTATTAGTTTTAGGCTCTCGGGTTTTTATGTCTGATTTCCCATTTTCAGACCCTTCTTCTGAGATATCAGATTCGGGGTCTGAACCATCATCATCATCATCATCATCATCATCATCATCTTCATCTTCCTCCTCTTCGGAATCATCATCGTCTTTGTCATATTCATCGGAATCAGACTGAAATTCTAGCTCCTCGTCTTCGTTGTCTGAAGCAAAAACAATGGGATCTTTTTCGGTGTCCGAATCGGCAGCTTCGTCGTCGTTTTCAACTTCGTCGTCTGTGCTGTCACCGCCATCGTTGATTTCGTCGGTAGGTAAAAAATCTTCAGAATCTGAATCCTGGAAGCATTGAAAATTCGACTTTGGATTTCGAAACGCTAATTTTTAATCAAATTTTTTCCCAAGGGTAAGAGAAACCTGTTCATACTTTAAATTAAAATCTCTGCCGCGTATTCTTATGCAGCTCCGCAAACATGACACGAACCTAACCTAGCAATGTGTGAAGCGTATATCTCCTAATTGATCAATTGAATGTTTTACTTACAGGGGCTTCGTCTGAGACCTCTAGTTCTTGGACCGCTCTTCCATTTTCTGATTTCTTTGAGATAACAGGAGTCTGCTTTCGCTTTCCTGCCTTCTTCGGGGCGCCCATCACCGCAAAGACATGAAAAACACGCGTCTTTTTTAATGTTTAGGTTATGGACGGCACGTGTGGTCTGCAGTCCGCACTCCGCAGCCGTAGATCGATGGTTGCGAGTTGCGACTAGCAATCGAAATCGACGGTCCGGTTGACCTGTATGACGTACGAGCTCTACGATAGGCCAACTTGAACCTGCTCTATCTGGCAAACTATGATAGCCTCGTAGTTTTCGCTAAGGAAATTTAATTTTCATTTTTCGTAAGGAATCTGACTGTGACGGGCGGTTGATCCGAATCACCGTGTATTATACGTATTACGATCACATCTACAATTTTTCCAATCAAATATTCAGTGTTGTGAAAATTGTAATGAAATTTTTCTTAAATACTCGATACTTTCGTAATGTGTAATTGGATTTTCATCTGATTACACATTACTTTGGTAATGACTTGATTCAATCACACATTACTTTGGTGATGTGTAATTGAATCAAGTTCATTACTTTTAAATAACTTTTTAATTACTCTTACTCCATAATTACTTTAAATTACTTTACTTTATAATTACTTTTACCAATTGAATCGAGTTCAATTACACATTACCAAAGTATATTGGGTAATTGAATTAGTAATTCCATCAACAATGTAATCAGTGACTCGCAACACTGCAAATATCCATGTAATAATAAGATTGTTTATGCAATAAACATGTATTATTATAGTAAATTGGCGCATTCTCGAATAAATATCTCTTGAAATTGTAAATCATCGATCGTTGAATCATTTTCTCCTGTCCTTTCCTTGCCTATAAGTCGAAAATCATGAAAATCGCATGATTTCATAAAGCCTATATCAATACACTATCCCTTTCCCCCTCCAAAAATTTAGCACACCTCCTCGGGTCAGATGTTCTCCTGATACCAGGAGATATTTTTCGAGTTAAAATTCAAAAAATTGTCAAAATAGCTAATATGAATGGACGTAGAGAGACGTGCATGGAGCAACGTATGCATGCATGTATCAATACACTATGTCCTTCCCCCTCCAAAAATTTCAGCACACCTCCTCGGGTCAGCTGTTCTCCTGATACCAGGAGTAATTTTCGAGTAAAAATTTTCAAAACTATCAAAATAGCTAATATACCTCAATTATAGAGAGACGTGCATGAAGCAACGCTTGCATGCCTATATCCATACACTACTCTTTTCGGAGTCATTTTTCTGGCAGTTGATACCTTATTTAGGTACCAACTGCCAGAAATCGGACTCCTAGAATGAGGTATCAACTGCCAGAAATCCAGAATTTTTCCTGATGGCTAGCCCATGTAGCGCCGTAACTCAATTTAATTTGAGAATCGACCAATCAGGAGGCTGCTTGAGCCAATTTAGGCTCAATTTTTGCAAAAGCAGCCTCCTGATTGGTCGATTTTCTGGCCTCATCGTAAAGCGACTAAAATTGAGGTATCAACTGCCAGAAAATCGATTTCTCAAAAAGTCTCAACTGCCAGAAATCCGACTCCTTGAAAACGTATCAACTGCCAGAAATCCGTCTGCTAAAATGAGGTATCAACTGCCAGAAGTTATTTGAATGGATTTTTTTTGCCGTTTTTTTCGAGCTGAATTCCGAGAATTCTGGCTTTTTTTCCTCAGTTCAATACGCCTGAATATAGGCAATCGGAAAACACCAAATAGGCAACAAAAATTAACATGGACCCTGTCGTTTACACGAATGGCATGCGGGTTGCACATGGTGAGGCGGATTAATATTCATTAATATTCATTAATTAATAGTGCGATTTTCATGATTTTCGACTTATAGGCAAGGAAAGGACAAGGGAAAATGATTCAACTATCGATGATTTACAATTTCAAGAGATATTTATTCAAGAATGTGCTATAATAATCAAGAATTTACTATAATAATACATGTTTATTGCATAAACGATCTTATTGTTACATGGATATTTGCAGTGTTGCGAGTCACTGATTACATTTTTAATGGAAATACCTATTCAATGACCCAATACTTTGGTAATGTGTAATTGAACTCGATTCAATTGGTAAAAGTAATTATCAAGTAAAGTAATTCAAAGTAATAATTAGAGTAAGAGTAATTATAAAGTTATTTAAAGGTAATGAACATCACCAAAGTGATGTGTAATTGAATCAAGTCATTACCGAAGTAATGTGTAATCAGATGAAAATCCAATTACACATTACGAAAGTAACGAGCATTTAATAAAAATTCAATTACAATTTTCACAACATTGAATATTTGATCGGAAAAATTGTAGATGTGATCATAATACGTGTAATATATCACGCATATCACTGGAAACTACATATTTGACACTTTACCAGTTTGAAAATAAGCTAGAAGTATAATTGGGCTATAATAAAACTATTATTATACTCTAAACTAATCGTTGCGACCATAATACATACATATACGTACGAAGGTATATTTTACAGAATGCCAAGTACAATGTTAGAAGCAGCTAATTTTAATAGTAGAATAATTCATTACTCTATAAATATAGTTGTTCTCTCAAAGATACTAATGAGAATAGTCTCTACTCTCTATTCGTTATGGACAATTTTACAAGAGAGTGAATTATACCTGACAAATATATATCGTATATGCATGTATTATGCTCTGTTACCTGAATAGTTATTGGTAATATTTCGTACGGTAATGGGTAATCCCAACTATCCCAAATACAACGAGTTTAAACAAATAAAAAGCATCAAGACCTTCGGGTCAGTACCCGAGGGCTAGATACAATATACCACATGCAAGAGAACATATCGTTAATAATATATCATCACGAATTTTCATCTATTATGTAATATTACAAGTCTTTTCCTTGTACGATTATATGACCGGATAAACTGGTCAAGTATGACGAGCTTTACAAAAACGAGTTGTTATATTACCGCCTATGGCTGTTATAATTAAATTGATTTGGAATAATCTGTACAGCGATTTGTAAAATGATTTGAAAGTTATTGTTGAATATTGAAACTAGTATCCGACATGTCTCGAGTAGGACGTTGATTTTAATGTTACATAGAGCGGGCAGCAGATGCTGTGATATAAAAGCTTGTGGTTCTCACTAATCGTAGAAAATATTATAATTAGGTTTTTCATTATTTATCACACATAAACTGGGCTACAAAGTCTGCTGGCTGAAAATTAGTGACAACCAGCTCAGCTTGTTTTCTGTCCAACGTTTCAAACGGAATCGATTCTTAGACTAGATGCGAGATTTTACCAAAACTGATTCAAAAGGTACTGTAATTAGTGTAATTACGAACCCTTTGCTTCTGCTACTTTATTAACACTCCGCCTCGGAGAGTTGTCTTGCGATTATTTCCCCGGTGCTTGGACTGCTTCACTCCCTGGTGTGAATCCCCTGTCCTGATGAATTTTGAAGAGGTTTTGTTGAAGATAGGCAGGAACTGGTTTCCCTCGATGAACAACGCCTGTGAAGATAAAAACTAGATAAACATAGGGTACATTGGATAGATTAAGTTTATGTGTTCTTCAAGCAAATATTCTCAACTAAGTACCAAAGAACTTATAATTGTGATTATACATCTGTATTTAGTTCATATGAAACTATTAATCTTCCGGAACAGTTGAATGTGAATGATTGAATAAAAACTATAGATATCAATCATTGTACCGTTTAGAACTTTTCATTTATTCTATTTTTCATTTCATTTATTGTATACATTATTTTCTTTAATTATTACATTCATCAGTCAGTCGACAGTACTTTAAAAATATATGTATCTGTATATATATACTATATATACGCTATACCATAATAGTACCGTATAGGTAGATATAATAGTCAGTATTGATTAATTAATTAATTAATTACATACGCAAATGGTCACGTATACGTATGTAATTATATTAAAAATTCAAGTAAGGAGGACGAATTATACGAACATTTTCCATAAATTATGACAAATAATAATACAACATGAAAATATTAAAATTATAATTCGGAGACTTGTGCATCCACTGCAGGTTTGATCGACATGATTTCTGGGAATCGATTTGTTACGTTCCAATCACGAAGAGACGAGATGACGTGATTCAACTTTGATTTCCATAGATTAAAATCTCGCATTGTATCACAGCATAACAAATTCCTGAAAGTAGAATTAGAAACCTGTAAGACATTGCATAAAAATAAACATGAGCAATATGATCCTCGAAGGAAAACTGACCGGACGACGGTGCAAGACAAGTGGCATTCGACTAACATGCTGTTCCTGTCCGATTTACTCTTCTGTCTGGCTGTTTCAATCGATAAGGTTCTCGGCTTGGCACAAAGCGATCTGTTTACGACGTCTATTTTATCAGAGATACAATTTGTGAGATCGATTACGGCTAGTGGTTCCTTGTCCTCTTGGTCGTCGGGGTAATTCCAATACCTTAAAGTCTGACCCTGAAGAACAAACCACCTTCGATTCCAGGCCGCAAAACCCCCAACCTCATCAGCGTGCGTTAAAAAACCGGCGTGGGAAATGGACAAATGGAGTTTGCAGGAAAGTGAAAGATCGATGGTTCCACCAAGAACGGAGCCTGGCAATAACTGGAACAAAAATTTTCCTAGCTTATATTAATCCTGAAAACATCCAGCACGAATACCTATACATCGTTGTTAGTAGTAATTCGTTATACTCACCGAAGTCAACGGCCAGGGTGAAGCGAGCGATAAATCGTGAAGATAGAGTTCAAGCATTCCCGAAAGAACAAAGGAGGATTTTTTGATAACAGAATAATCTAGCTGCTCTATTTCTTTCGGGGACAAAGATCTGTCGGATTTTTTTAGCAGTTTTTTCGGAGATGGACATCTCGAGTGCTTTTCCGGCTGATTTAGGCGGTACTTATCGTCGTAGTTGAAGGTGGTTCTGCGCGTTTTTAGCGAGTATATTTTCACGGTGATTTTGAAGTCTGCAGACAAATTGGGGATCGAGAATCCTCCGTCGAAAATAATCCTGCAAGGACTTTGTATAGGACACGAAACTGCCCGAGTTGCCCAAACTGTTGGACCGTGGGAAACGAGAATGACAAATGTCTGGACAAAGTCTCCAGTTTGTGCCTCGTACTTCAAAATGTTTTCCTTCAACGGTAGACTAAAGTCCTTTATCGTCACCTCTCCTCTTTCGCCGAATTGCTCATTTTCGTTGTTGTTCAAATCTGAATTTAGTTTCACAATTTCCTCAAGTATAGCGGCTCTCCTCAGCCCTGCAATTAGAAGAATTCTTTCCGATTCTATCTGCTCGGTACTGGAAGCAAATTCTTTCATCGAACGACAGAAAATCAAAGCCTTGTTGGCCTCGTACATATAATGATGCTGGAGTTCTGCCTCCTGTAGAAGAGCTTGGATCTTCTCGTCGTCAGAAACCGAGTCCTTTGTCATTGGGGAATCATTCGTCAGCGATTTTGGCGATGATCTGACTCCCAGTCCGAATTTCTGAAACATTTTTGGAAAAAAGACTGAGTAAAAAATGGTTTGGAAACAGTGTAATTCCATGCAGTTAAATAAAACTTGTATTACATCTTTAATCGTCTTTGTAATAGATCTGTAAATTGTCATCGTTCTGTTGAAAGTGCTGGAGTGTTGGGGTGAGGGTTGGCTCAGTGCAGGAGACTTCTTAGAAAACCATTTCTTCTTTTTGTGTATCGGTGTGCTTGCTTCGGATATTAACTCGCTGACACCAAATTGTGAAATACTTCGTTCCTGAGACTCGGAAGCTGGATAGGTCACAGTGGTATTATAAAGTTCGTCGCCGAGAGCATCAGCCAAAAAATTATCAGCGTTGAAGGAGACTGTGGAGTCTGATGTATTCGGCGGTGTTGTTACCGGGGAAACGGTACTTTCCCGCGGGCAAGGGGATGCAGTATTTTTTGAAAGATCAGTCAGTGATGATTTACGAGTTGATTCCATATTAGGTTTGAATTTACCATTTTTCGCCGTCTTGCTGGACTCAATTTCGGCAGCAGTATTAGTAGAGTTTACCACGACGCGGGTTACATCATTTGTTATCGTCTGTTTTGGGCTCTCGATGTTTTTTGGGATATAGTTGGATTTCGAAGCTGAATTTTCCTCCAAGTTCCAGCCATCGTTGTCGCTGGTAACGGCTGGATTCCTCGGTGAAGATGATTCGACGTAATCTTCAGGGCTGCAGGGCGACTGGTAAAGCTTCTTAGGCGAGTATCCCGTCGGGGTAAACTGAATTTTTGATGAATTTGGGTAAATTTGATCCGGAGGAGACAGCTCTACGCCATTCTCCGGAGTGTAAAGACCAGGATGAAATGCCAGATGTTTTATATCGGCGTCTATTTGTCTGATTTCAGCAGTAAGCGGTGTGGATGTCGAGTCCAAAGTTTCAAAAATGGCCTTAAACTTCCCATTCATTTCTTGTCTCGAATGAACTTCAACCCCATTTACACCCAAAGGTATCTTGTTCGGTCTTTTATTTGCGAATTTATTCATACCCGGACTTTTATCTTCGTCACCCAACACTGCTTCGACCGTATCGTAGCTGCTGATTGTTTTAACTCCTACCCTCATTTTTTGAGGCGTTGGTATCTGCTTGTATATTGCCTTCAGTACTACTGGTTCCTCGGGTTCGCAGGGGCTCGTAGTAAGTTCGATCCACTTTCTGGTTTCAGTTTCCTTGTCGATAAAGTCTTTGCTATGTTTATTTTGCGACCTGAAAGACGCAAGAGGCCCTCGCCACCCTACATTTCCTAGCTCAAACCCTTTCATATAACTCGAAGAGTTCTCCGTAGAATTTATTGCAGTCATGTTTCGGGACGTATAGTTAAACGTTTTCGTCAAATCTGAAGTATTTTTACTTTTATCGTAATTATCGTTCATGGATTTCTTTAATTTCGTTTCCAGATTAGAAGGCGCCTTTTCTGTGTCTCGATCATCGTTATTCGCACATTTATCAGTATTTTCATAAAGAGCCATGACTTCGTTAATATAGTAATCTTCGTTTACCTTAATCTCGGATTTGTTCTTGCAATATTTTTCCTTACGGTCTTTTTTTTCTATTCTTCCTCGCCCTCTCTTTATCTTTATCTTATCGAGATCCTGGGCATTTTTGCAAACATTGGATTTCGATTCGCTAGTAAGATGCGCGGACTTGGATTGACCCGTCGACGAAGATCGTTGATGAGAAATGCTATTTCGTTGAGAGACCGAGTTATCGGTTTCTGAAAAGTTGTTCCTTCGGCTGCGTTGTATGTCTATCGTGAAATCGTTCTTTTCATCATCCGGGGTAGTTCCACTGTCGGTGTGACAAACTGCAAGACAAACATACGATTCTATCAGTTTTCGACTATGGAACAGAATGGCGTATAGCAATGACTAATGACTAATGACTAACGCCTTACACAAAAATAGAATGTCTTTTTCGACCACAATTCTTTACATATAGCGCATCATTTAACAGAAAAAGAATCACGATATTATTATCTGATTGATATGAACGATATGCTCAAACTGTTCTACTCTGAAGATGTATGGCGAGATTTTACTGGCTATAAATTTTGAACTCACGATGTTTGACAATGTCCTTGATGTCCTTATTTATTAAAATTCATAATATTTTTCAGATTCTTATATAATTCTTTGACTAAAATATTAATAGTATGACTGTGTCATAGATGTGAAAAAGATCGAAAATAAAACCGAACAATACACGAAGTATACGTGCAGAAAAAGAAAAAAAAAAACACCTGACCTCCAGCGCCCGCGATCTTGACCGGCTTGTCATCTGCAATAGCTTGCAAAATGCTCGTTTTTCTCCGATTCTTCTGGACGCTGGCCGCACGTTGGATCATGCGCTAAAAACAGTATTTTATTACATGACTTTGATCCAACAACAAGAATTACGTTTCGATGTAGTCTATTATGGGCGTATGTTGTGTTATGAGGATTCGCACACTTCTTATGCTCACTTTGATCGTATGTTTGTATATTTTTGAAACGTATAATTACAATAGAAAAAATTTTATGTTACTTACCCGCGTGAAGGAATCCTGTACAGGATTCATCCGAGACTAAACAAGAACTAAACACTCTTCAGAAGTGCAGCTCCCAAGTGACTAATTCTCTTTAAATTAAGTGACTGCGAACAGTAGTCGATTTATTTACACATACGACATATTTGATGGCTTCAAAGAAGGATAAGCGAGACAAATACCCCTGTCGGGTGCGATGAGTCAGTTGTGTACACCATACCAATCTTCAAGTTCAAATGAATATACAAATAGAGAAAATTCGTCGATGTGTATAATGAACATCGATGTTTTTGCAAAATGTGGTAACTTTTCGTCACAATTAGGTATTTGTTGGGACGCTCTCTTGCAGAGCGTCCCAAAAATTAATTAAAAAAAACAAAAAAAGAATCGATTAGGATGTAAGGTATTTCGTACATCTTAGTCCGTACCAGCTGTGATCCTCACAATTTTTTTTACACACCTATTTACAACGAATCATATAAAGGGTGTTCATTTCAGAACTTTTCACCAGAACCATGAGAGATTATCAAACGCGGTTTGCGGGCAATTAACACTTATTTAGTGATTAATCAAGAACGAATCGACCGATTTTGATTTACTTCCCGCCAAAAGATAGCATTTTTTATGAGCGTTAGTTTGATATGTCACAAGGGGTGGGCTTCTGTTCGAAATTGCAAAGTTGGGGTAGCTGGGGGTGAGCAGGTGGATCACCGATACCCTTGATAACTTTTAATCTCCAGCAAACTGGTTCTCGAGATATTAAGGTGAAAAGTTTTCAAATGAACACCCTGTATATAAAACACGTATAACTATCGGTCTTCGATTACACTATACTTCCGAGTATATGATTAATTTTTACTACCACGACTTCACTAGGTTTGAATTGTGATCTTCGCGTATGGGACTCTGAGAACTTATTCAGTAGAGTGCAATCTGCAGGGTAATGTATAACTTTTCTATATTATGACTCCGAAGTCTCTTACTTATGACGATTTCAAAAAGACTGGTAATTCGCTGAGATTAACTGGCAATTTATAGGCCCGGAAAATCATGGGTGCAGAACAGTAGAGGGGTGGGGTTCAAATTGCGCTGATATGTTTGGGGCTTTTGGCAAGACTGCAGTCCGAGGCGGTCACGGATTTGCAACTCCGGGTAATCCAACGTACAGCTGCATCGGCTCTATTGTCCAAATTAGGCTAAACTGTTAGGGTCTCTTTGATACCTGACAATGAATTACATAGGTATAATTGATACTGATTATTGTCTTTTCTTGTAATTCTTTAGTGTTTTGACACTTTGACATTTTGACACCAAGAAAGTTTATTAGAATTCTAAGAAATACGCTGTACCCTTGTTGACTCCATTACCTTATACCTGAAATATTGTACTTGAAGACATAGCGAGTTCTTCGAATATTGCTAGTGCCAGTATATGCATAGAATTAATTATAAATTAAAAACGAATATCTGGTCGCTAATCCTTCTTCAATAATCGAGTAACGATTAAAATGACGAATTCCAACTAATTAGAATCTGACTTAATGCAATTCGTTGCATTGGGAAACGAAAACCATCCAAAGAAAATTTGCAGAAATGAATTTAAAGGAATAGAATCTAAAAATTTATGATAGATCAATATAGAAATTGGAAAAGTAGGGACTGTTGCATCATAGAATAAATGTATAAACGGTTCAATCGGCTCCTCATTGTCTTTTCATTTACTCGAAATCGTATCTGGGCATTCTTTTAATTATAAATGCATCGCAAATGCAGTCACAAACTTCTAGGATATACTAAAATGAATTATATTTAACAGCAAGCTGATATAAACGAGATTTGTGGTTGAAATACAATGATTTTTCAATCCATTTTAATCTATTCGAATCTGCTATGATATATGGAATGAATGTGAACGTAGATAATTCTCTCATGCAGGATTATTATCCATTTATATATTTTTTTAATCCAACTATAATGAACACACAAATATATTGTCTTCGTTTTAATGTACACTAACGTACAGCATAATAATTCTATTATAGTAGGTAGATTATTTCTTCAGCTCCTATATTATATTTACGTTTATGTTTTATGTTATAAGTTATCCGGAATCTCATTCATAATGATTCTCTTATCTAAAAACGTCAGTATCTCTCCTTCAAATGATCATTATTGATCTTTCTATATCATAATAACGTTTTGATGACGAGTTACGACTATAATGCATTTCGAAAAGACCACCTCATGATTTACAGCGCCTGCAAATAGGTCACTTTAAATTTCATGCGTTCATATCTGTAAGGCAGGTTGTCATCGTGTGTCACAACAGGGACGTTTTCTAGCGGAGGGGATGACGCAGTTCAGTCTCCTCATATCGGAAAGAGTCCCGCGGTGAGCGTCGAGCGGTCATTTATTCGTAAACAGTACAAAAATCAAAGTGATTGTTATTCCTAAGTGAAAAATGTTCGAAGCTCACAGTATCAACGCCGAACATAAAGACTTGATACATGATATAGCTTACGATTTTTATGGCCAACGCATGGCAACGTGTTCAAGCGATCAATTCGTTAAGGTAATGCTCTAAACCTAACCTTAAATTAATCATTTTTCTCCTACAAATCTCGACTTATTTATCTCTTATTATCACTAATGGCTCAGTCTTACCCCTACAATCTTACTTCTGTTCCATTTCTCGGATTTTACGGTAATTTCGAACCACTGTAACCAGTTTTGTCAATTTTAGGTTATAAAATTGTTAAGAAATGAACCAAATCACACATGCTCACTCTATTTCCGTTCGCGAATTTTACCCACAGGTTTGGGACGAGGATGAGCATGACAATTGGCACTTGACAGCGTCGTGGAAAGCACATAGCGGATCTGTGTGGAAAGTTACCTGGGCTCATCCAGAGTTCGGCCAAGTTTTGGCTACTTGTTCTTTTGACAGAACAGCAGCTGTATGGGAAGAAATTGGTAAGGAAACAAACGCAATAAACAAAGATCAATAATAATGAAGAAATTTTTGAAACATTATGCGTTTATTTCAGTCGGGGAAGGTTCGGGCCCAGGAGAACGTGGGATGCGTCATTGGGTCCGGCGGACGAATTTAGTCGACTCTCGTACATCTGTAACAGATGTTAAGTTTGCGCCAAAGACGCTGGGTCTTCTTCTCGCTACTTGTAGCGCGGATGGAGTTATCAGAATTTATGAAGCGCCCGATGTTATGAACCTCAGTCAGTGGACCCTGCAGCATGAAATAAGCTGCAAATTACCATGCAGTTGTTTAACATGGAATCCTTCATTATCGCGGTAATTTTGCCCACTATTGTTCACCGATTTTGACTTTACTTAGAGCCATGGATTCAAAAGTGATAAAAAAAGGGAAGAGAATACTTCTAGAAGTGCAGTTCCACTTCAGAATGAATTAGTTCTGCTTCTAATTCCAATTCTGGTTTCCAAATCGATAGAAACTTGTTACCAATCATCTTTTCTTCTTTTTTCTCACAATCAGATTACATCCTCCGATGTTAGCTGTGGGAAGTGACGACTCGAATGCATCCAGCGGTGGAAAAGTCTTCATCTATGAATACTCAGAGAACAGTAGACGATGGACTAAAACAGAAACTTTGTCTAACGTTGTAGACCCTGTTCATGATATCGCCTTTGCCCCAAACTTGGGACGGAGTTTTCACACTCTGGCTATAGCCACCAAAGACGTTAGGATTATTACACTGAAACCAATGCAGTAAGTTTGAGAGTTTAATCTTCGATCTTTTAGGGGCGTGATCTGAATTCGATTAGCAGATAAATTACCGGAGAATAATCCGCCGATAGAAAAGCGAATGATAAATAAATTACGAAATAATGAATTTGAGGGTGTATGAATCTTCGAATAATAACGTTTTCGTTTTCAGAGATACAGCCCAAAGCGGTTTGTCCCGTTTCGAAATAACAACCGCCGCACAATTCGACGATCATTACTGCACGGTTTGGCGTGTTTGCTGGAATATAATGGGAACGATATTAGCGAGTTCGGGAGACGACGGCTGCGTTCGTTTGTGGAAAGACAATTACGTTAATAATTGGAAATGTGTAGCAGTTTTGAAGGGAGACGGAACCTCGGCTAACAGTGCCGAAATACCTCAGATAGCAACACCTCCAAGTCATTCGGTTGGGGCACAAGCACCGTTATCTACGACAAGGTACTACAAGCTCGGTTCCATCAGTCATCCAAATCAAGTACCGTGGCACTAATAGAGAACCTTTATCATTCTGTATTAGTTTAAACTTTCAAACTTTGTTTTTTTTTTATCCTTAATTTGATTCACCGAACTCCTTGAAGACAGTTATTTTCTGTTTATCATCTCAAAACTGAACAAAAAACGGTATCGAGTAGAAAAATTCCGGTGAAAATTGAACGCGTCTTAGTTCGAAATCTAATAATCAACTAAAATCAATTCGTTTTCGTTTTATTTCTTTTCTTTTTGTACAGATTCAATTAGTTCTTTGAAAAGTCGAAAGCTTTATATTTTATTAACATATTTAAATCTCTACCTTTTACACAGAAAAAATGAAAAAAATAAAAATAAAAAATATACCGCAACGATTTGTCGCGGTTCTTATTATCTCATAGATTTATTAATCTATAAAATAAATATCTTGTAATGTATATGAACCCAGTTTTTAATAAATATTATTCCTGTATACATCCGAAACACCTTTTTTATTTTTTATTCCCAATTCCTTGTGCTGATAGATATAATAATCAATATAGTCTATACAAATAGAGGGTAAGATAACTAAAACAAAAATTATTATTAATCGAAGATAGATATTGTTAAAAGATTACAAGAAAATGGGTAAAAAAAACGGTCTTGTCATAATATAACAAATCGTAAAAAAAAAAAAAAATAACAATGTTTCCGAGTACTTGTTCGCTTCTCTATTTAACTCTGAATCGTCTTTATCATTTCAGGAATATATCTATAGCCACAGTTACAGCTGAGAAACCAACGGCTACTATATTGACAACTAGTAAATGGCAGGCGCCCGTGATAAAGGGTCGTTTCAGCAAATCCGTATGGTTGGGTAATCCGAGTGAACCGTCACCTCCACCACCTCCGATAATAGAGCGTCCAAAGTCGAAGAAGTAGAAGCGAGAATGCGGAATGTGATAAATTAAAATCTGTATTATAAGTATAAAAAATAGAGAAACGACTTGAGTGAGAGAGGAGGAAGGAGGCGTGATAATCAGAGCTATAATTACAAACCCTTCGACTTATTGATGGAGATGTGATAAGAGCTGAGAGAAAAACTTCACGCTGTATTATTAGACGATAAACAGACTGATAATATGATATTTAAAATTATTAATTAAACTGTTTTTAATGGGGATAAAAGTATGATCAAGTACTTAAACGGTATGTGGATACCAGGGTGTAAAAAACTGTATTTTTGAATAACTTATAGTTACCATACTCGAAAATTTGAACTAGACCGATTGATGAACACGTTTCAAGTGAAGATTTCTAATTAGATATCTATAACGTAATATTAGATGATTCAGACTAATCTTCTCCTATATCATCAAGTTTTTTCTATTCACTGGCAAATAATGATCTAATGTATTGTATAATTGAAGAATTCGTAGTGTAGATGTATAAGCAATAGTATTCTTTAAAAGTATAGGTAAAGGCTCAGTATTATATGATCAAAAATATTTCCAATTTATTTCTTAATACACGTTGATAGATGTAGTATCTACCTATATTACTACATTAGATTTTTAGTTCCTTGTTATTTTTTTTTTCCATCGTTTCTTATTATCTTACGAAATTAAAACGTCAGCATGACGATTATTATCTGGTATATTGAAATAAACTTTTTTCAATTTATTCATGGTTTTTTTCTTTTCTTTTAATACATTTATATACATGCGTCATCGCATATCCCATTTTTCCTTCCCGTCTATCTCTGTTTTTTTTTCTTTTTTTCTTTATTGATAAATTATATAGTTAGGGCATAGAACAATTAGACGATAATTGAGTAATTTTCAAGTTCTTTATAAATATGACGATGGTTCGTCACGTTGTTACGTCGTATAACATATATTATGTGAGATCGTATTAGAGAGAATAAATTAGTATTTAGTAGCGTCACGTGATAGTAAATACATCGTATCTCGTGTATATAGTCACATTATTATAGTTGGCGGGTAAATAATTTCAACATAAATGAAACATGATTCTCAACAATATACAATATATTATTCCAGAGAAGCTCTGCATCTGGATAATTAACGATTATTTTGTCATATATGCCATGTACCCGAATAACTTGAACTTTGTTACAAAAATTACCGAATTATATGAGTCAATTTGAATTCTGTTGCGAGTTAAGCAAAATATCCGCAACTTCCGGTTCCGCTTTGTCTAGTTACGGGGCTGGTCAGCCGGGCACCTGCGCAATAGATTTCTGAGTCGATGAGACGGGGAAGTCCCGAAGAATATCTTTGAGGACGTTATGGTATCGGGGGATTTATCTTCACTGAAATACGCTCTTCGTCGATTTTGCAGACTCGATTTCCCAGCTGTTGTACTGATCGGTAGAGACGCTGTTTCGCACTAAGTTTTCCATCCATCTTAACTGCAGTCGTTTTTATAATTTCGACATGACAATTCGTTTTTAATCGCGGTTTTTTTTTAATGTATGCAATTTTATTCGATATTCACTATTCTCTCATAGATTATCTAGTTTAAGAATTCAAATCTTCGTTCCTTTCAATAATAACTGTTAATTTGAAGAAACGAAAATATGTACTGCGGGATCGAAGGCTACCTTACTTTGTTAGAAGGCCTCACAGTCACTCTGGGTGTTGGGCAGCTGATCTGTATTGGCGAGGGTTTGCAGTTCTCGTTAGCAGTCGTCGGCCTTGAGCCACGTGAGCTTTTTTCTACCATCCGCGTTCCGTTTGATAAGACTAGACGCGTCTTTCGTAGATCCGCTCGCATTATGGCCGGTGATCTAGAGACCCCAAAGATATTCATCTACATATGTAATTCCTGTCTTATTTTCAATCGATTACACATGCTACTATATCAGCTTGCTGCATTAGCTAAGAAATGCATTTCCAGCTATAAAAAGAAGGGGAAAATCGAACTCTGATAGGTTTTCGAAGTACTGTTCATTTTATCTGCAATTCCAATTCTGCAAATTCTATTTTGGAATTTCGCAATAAATGTCCGAGTTCTTTAAGGCCCATCCTTAGTCGCCCACCTCCTTTCCGTACAATGTAACGAAAACGGGGCCGGGGAGACACATTTCGATGATTATCCGAGCCCAGGCGTCGAAAACGCAAAAAAGGCCAACGTTGCGCGAATTCTATTTCAATTCCAAACACATACGTCCAAAAAAATTTTCGTTTCATGCGAAAATAGAGCCAGCGTTTGGTTATTTCTTTGGAAAAAAAGAAATAACCAAACGCTGGCTCTATTTTCGCATAAAACGAAAATTTTTTTGGACGTATGTGTTTGGAATTGAAATAGAATTCGCGCAACGTTGGCCTTTTTTGCGTTTTCGACGCCTGGGCTCGGATAATCATCGAAATGTGTCTCCCCGGCCCCTTTTTCGTTACATTGTACGGAAAGGAGGTGGGCGACTAAGGATGGGCCTTAACGAGTTTAGAGAAACAATTTCCACCCTGTATACGCGCCCTAAGTTGTTTGCAATTACCTGTAGAAGCATCGCTCGGTGACTCGATCTCCTTGACCCATTGCACCTGGGTGATCGGAGCGGATGTCTCTAGAGATTGTCTGAATCGTGGGTGGCGAGGGCCGATTGTTTCGTGCCTGATCCCGGTGGGTTTCAATATCCTGAAACTGGTTGATTTCGTTGATGTTATAAAAACCGTAAGAGCGCAAGGGTATTCGTAAAATACGTAAAATGATGAATTATACAGAGCTATAACATGCGTTTAAATCTTACGCCTGAAGACGAGCGGTACTGATCACTCGGAAAACTTCTTCGGTTTCGTTTCTCAAGGTTTTTGAGCTTTTCCGTTATCCACTGCTCTACAGGATCGCGACGCAGTATCACATCCGGCCTCAGGTAAGACGGACGAACACTTGGGGAAGTCCAGATTTCACGAGATGCAAAACGCACCGCAGGCTGGCTTGCCGGCTTCTCGACGAAGCCACCAATGCTGGAAAAATACGTGTAATGAAATATGCTGCTCATAGTCGACGCGCGATTCTCCAGTGAATTTCGCTGAAATCGGTTATTGGGCTATACTGCAACGAAACTTGAATTGCTACTGCTCCTGTACTTGATTTCTAAATTCTGTTACATTTTGGGAAAAATCTCGGCGCCTTAAGATAAATTCGATGAAAATCTTACGAACGATTGCCGAGATATTAGTACCTATGTATAAAAAGACGTGATTATCTCCCATTCGCAAACCCATCGAGCAATTTTTCTCAAGTTTAATAGCGAGTCCAGAAATTTCTGCCAAATTTTGATGAAAATTTGATGACGAAGAGAACATTTGCGAGAAGTTGATGTACAAAACTACCTTTTATCACTTGCCCTGGCGATGATGTGTGCATGCATACGGTTCGCATCAGTTTCCCATCTAGCATGGTGCGTCGATCCGTGAAGTGATCCGGGAATCGGTGTAGATTGATCGTAATGGACGGGGCAGGTAGAAGAGTAAGAAGCTGCTTTGGTCTCTTTTGGAGTCCACGTACCTCCTCTGCATCCACCACCAGCGGATGAAGATGGCTTTGCGGGTAGTGATGATCTGTGAAAAATCATCGCTTGTCTTTGGACTGTTGACTGTTGGTTCGACTGATTGGAAGCAGAATTCATCCGCATTGAGCCGAGGGATGCACGGTTCTGATATCCTGTCCTGAAACTAATTTCTCTGATGGTCAACGTCTTTTCTCACAGTCCTTTCCAGTTTGAAGGATAATCTCAAAACGATGTGAAAATGAAGGAACCTTTAGCGATAAAACAAAAAAAAAAAAAAAATCCCCCGAGAATCTGCCTCTTAGAAATAAAGACGCAGATATTTAATAACGGATGCATGCGCATACCTCGAAGTCGCTGTACCGTGGGTGTTTTGACCTTGCGTTTGCCTGGCCGGGTGTGAGGCTGTGGTCCAGGACCTGGCCCGGAAGGCGTGAAAGGATCCCCTCTGACGCATCACGTGAGCTCTGGGGAGACAAGGAAAAGACCGTGAAATCGATTGTATGAAACAATTCTTGAGAGCTTTGAAAATGAAATACGAAGAACTTATATACCTTTCTATAAATTATATCGTTGAGCGAATTTTCCGAAACGGATTCTCAAGAAGAAGTAGACTCAATTCGAATGAAATACGATTAGTAATTGTGCTACGACTTACTTAATATTGTACATTCCACCGATCTCTCCATACTTGGTCTGCATTATTTCTCGCTCTATAAACGTCCTCTCAATGCTCATAGATTCCGCAATCTCGTCAATAATCTGCGACAATATTCTGACTTATGATTGAGGCCAGAAAAAATGGTCAATTTTTCATTTTCGGTTTTAAACATCGAGTTTTGTAATCGAAATTCTACGATTACCGTGTTATGCTCGAGCGCTATGAGATCGGTGTGCGAGATTTTGCTGGCATTTTTTTGTCTGTTAGAAATCCACGGATGGAAGCAAAGCTCTTGGATGGTGATCCGCTTGTGAGCTGATGGCATGAGGAGCCGATTAACCAGGTTCCTGTACTCGCTTGACATTGCGGCGATACTCTTCTTCTGCGCCGGTGTAAGACCGCAGTTAATTTGTGCCAACAGTTTTCTGCGTCTTTCTTCCGAGGAGGTTTGATTGTCCCGAGGAGTTTGAAAGGGAAGCCGACCCGTTGCCATCGCGTAGAAAACAACGCCGCTTTTAAATAAGAAACGAAATTATGAGGAGTCCAGCGAAGGGTTTTTAAGTTTTTTTTTGCCATTCGGTCGAAGGAACGCTGCGAGTTTCAGCGCGGAATTATATTTCGATAGATATTTAACGAAGGAACGATATTTTGGTAATGGTCAGACCCGGAGAGTACGTCTCGTGATTAATGCCTCGAACGATATTTCTCTCTCGCTGGGTATTCTCTATATATCTGCGTTTGGCGTATGAAAGCGATCGTTCTAACGGAACGGAACCTACAGACTCCATAGGTCAACTTCCGGTCCATATCTCTTGCCAACGACGAACAGTTCCGGCGCCGCGTATTCTGGCGAACCGCAATGTGTTTTCAGAGGGCTTTCCCCCGTGTAGATGTTGCTCAAACCGAAATCTTACAGACGAGAAACGAGTTTGTGTAAAGAATTTATTAAAAATTTTAGATTTCTGCGAGACTATTCAAGACATTCGCTGATCGTTACTCACCGACGATTTTTATTTGCTCCTTCCTAGCGTCCTGTAACATGATATTCTCCATCTTCAGATCCCTGAAATAATAGAAAAACAAATATTGAGGAACCGTATGATGAATAGTACCCATCCCTGAAATAAGATGTACGATGATGTGTTCGACTTTCTTTCAGATCTGTATTAGAATGTTAAAACTTTAAGTATCTGGATCTGTGTATTTTCAAAGTGTATCTCTTAGAACGCTGCAGCATCTATAGGAAGGCCTGTTGATATTCTAGCTCTAGTTCACGTGAGTAATAGCTTCCGGGTGCTCGTCGATCGTAATTGTGTCTACACGATACAAACACCGTTCTACAGGGTTATAAATTATTTCAGAATCAGGCACTGAGGATTTTATATCGCCAGAAAGTATCCACGTTCATTGTCACTATTAGATATCTTAACATTTTGGTGTCACAAGAAAGTGGGACACTATAATAAGTTCCTCATGTTCTTCGTCCACCAGTTTGAGTAACTTAAGAACGAGTTGAACGATTCGAACAAAATTTGCTACATAACTATCTCAAACAATTTCCAGACTCGGTATTAAATTTGAGAAAAATCGGTCGCGGGGTTTGCGAAGGACGGGTGAAATCGTGTTTCTAAAAAATCATCAATATCTCGGCAACCGTTTCTTCGTTTTGGATGAAATTTGTGCGATTGGTGATTCACGAAGACGCCTAACTTTTTCCTGAAATTTAAAACGATTTGAAAATCAATTATGGGGAGGTGTACACATCTGTTTGGCAAATTTCAGCGAAATTTACTGTAGAATCGCGTTTTACCTATAAGCATATAGTATGTTTCCATGAACAATTTTAACAGAGTGATAAACAACACCCACTTTCTGTCCCACGTTTTTTAATTCTTTGAAAAAATGTAGTCAAGTCTGAAGATCTGCCTCTTATATCTGTGTATCTATAATAAACAGTTTCTCCAGAGTTTGCTGCAGTACCTTTAGATCAAATATTTACATACATATTGGTACATAATCAATAAGTGTGCCTAGCCACATCTAAGCAACATCGAGGAAGGTTTCCCGCGATGTTCTAGCTCAAGTTTACGCGAGGAATAGCTTCCGGGTAGACCCCGTTGCACGATGCAAGGCACACGATCATGCACATATTTATATGCACATATGTGTGTGAGAAAAAAAAAAAATGTCTACACAGATATATGGGTGTATATGATATTCATAGATGTACATATACGTGAGAATTTTCTCGCAACGGTGACTCGCCACTGGCGAGGATAACCGTGGAAGTGATGCTGTCACCACGTTGCCCAGGAACGGAGTCCGAGAGGCGAAGGCCTTGAGTCGCGGGAGTCATTAAAATCACATCACCTCGGCTGAGTTGAATGCATCGGAGGTCAGGCGTTAGGAGTAAAAGAGTAAAAAAGTGAATGAACAAATGAAAATAAAATAAATAAAAAAATAAAAACAGGATCCCAACGCCCTGCAGTGGGATATGGTTTATATAGTATATTCGTTGAACATACACGTGGTGAAAATCGTTTCAACCAGCAGGATGTTGGTCTCTCTTAATCGACTATATAGAACCATCCTTTAATTTTTTTTTTTTTTATTAAATATCGTTAAAACAATAAGAAGTCTATAAGGTGAGAGAGATATTGACTGGGCATCCCTTAGTACGCGTTTACTACCCTAGGCTACAGCTGGGACTAAAACCGTTATCAAAAGGTGGAGAAAGTTCCTCGTTAAGAATATATTTCAAAGCTAATATTTTTCCCAAAGTATACATTTCCCCCGAACGACCGAGTAGGTACTTCAAAGTTTTACACTCTTCGAGGGCTAAGAACTTGCGATAAATTATATTTTACTGATGCTTTTCAAAGATGGAGAATTTTCCGTTAACCTGATCCTCGTTCAAAAGTTGATTAAATTATATATACGTAGCAGATGAATGTGAGAAAATTAAGTTGAATAAATTCATTCCGAGTAGAACCTTCCGCGAAAATCAAATACCGAATGCATCGTATGGCTGTTGCAGCGCAGAACTGCAGCAGAAATCTTATAAGAGAATCAACTATTGCACATCGCGGTTGTGGTGGTACCATAATAGTCTGAGTGACCCTGAAGCCGAGGTCTACCCGCTTATTTTGCAGCCAGAGTCCTTTGCACTTGACTGAAAACACCTTGGCTCGAGAAGTGGCCGCGATGATAAAGCTGGGTTCATAGTTTCAGACGTTATAAATCAGCGAATTAACCCTCGCCTATTATTACCACCCATCAATCTCTGTTTCTCATTAGTCACTAATTGTTGTACAAAATGTATGAGATGTGCATTCGTGATTAAATGTTCACAGAATATTTATCGCTTTTGGGTAAGTTTTCAACGCTCGAAACTTGGCCTTTTTTTTTTTCATTTTTTCCAAATTATACGTATAATGAAATTGAGGTGAAATTTCGTAATGAGTATAAGCCGCGAGGGACAAAAGATTATCCTGAGTTTGAGGAAAAACTTTGTAGAGAGGGGAGGAAAATATGGATTGAAAAATGAATGCCTGAGGTAGATTATACCTAAGAGAGAAATATATAGAAAACAGGATCACCTCACCTGCAATATATGTACGTAGTCGAGATATTTACCGCAGAAATTAACCAAGGTAAAACTATTAAGAATTACGTCAAGCCTTGAGCGGTAAACTCAGCTCGATAAAGCCACCTGGTGCGATCAGGTATCCTCGGGGATTTATAGGAATCCGTTTTCTGGTATATTTAAATTACCGACATTCTTCTCATCGGCGATTTAACTTTCGAGGTCTGCGAGCAATCGTTCCCTCAATCATCTCCAATTAAATCAAATCAATTTTAAAACCGGTAATAATATCTGAGTGATCGCTAATTTTCCTAAGCTAACGGCTTTGCGAGTTTCTGGTGCAATTGACATCAAGAAAAAAAGAAATATTAAAAAATACTTTCGGAGGATGCTCTATGTCGGGGTTTGAAACTCCTGCTATTATAATTGGGGTGTGATTGGGGTTTGTTACGAGCAAGTTGACCAGGCAAGAAACTGTAGTTGATCGACACGCTCGGCATACCGTCCTACAGATCCCTGAGCGAGAATCAGAGGATATATATATACGCATGCGTTCTGAATAAGAGGCGCAAATGACTCCTGCTTCAATTTATTCAGGAGAAAACTTCACGGGTGCGTATATATCGGATTTACGATTTTTGAGGATCGTTCTCCCTCGAAGTAATTGTAAGGAACGATCCACTTTCCTCGTTAATTAATTCCTGAAAATCTAATTACTTCGAAAAGATGAGCAGCGCCGAGCAAGGACTAAGCCGAGTATCGAATGCCCGTAAACCGCGGTTCGCTATGCAAATCTGATACGTGGTTGAACCTCGGTTCAAGGTGGACTCTCGTCCGGCCAAATATGGGGCTTACTGCTTTGATTTTTAACGTATTTCCAATGCCGTGGGAATATTCCGAGTATATTCTGGGGGCCTGCTAGGGAGATGGTCAAGTCGAGGCAGCGAGCCAAGGGTCATAAGCTATGTCTTAAACAGATCGATTCACCGATCACCGATCCAAGGTCTATTGAATCATTCGCGATTAAGGAACTATTCGTAGTGGCTGATCAGTGCAGAACGGTATGACGTGGTAATCAAGGCATAAAACAACTCCCGGAAGTAGCGGACCGTAGTTGGTGACGTCAAATGGAAAATAAACGAGTACCTCAAGAGGGCAATTAATCGAAGGCCGAGTATGTCGTTAAAACGTTAGAACATTCGCGATTTATTGAAAGAACGCTTTATCCGATTCGCTCCGAAAAACTGAAAATACGAAATCACTGTATAACGACGATATGGTTGGACGAAGTAAAAACACAGGATTAATGAGCCTTAACGAGGAATCAGCCTTACCTTATTCACAGCTGCTACATGTGTGTTTAAGGGAAACCAAGCGTCGTTGAAAAATTGATCTTTTCGCGTTAACTGCTAGTTCTTGAAAGGAATATGCATACATGATGGATAAATATGAAGAACTTTTGGGTTCCATATGGGGTTGAAGATTTTGGTGAAAGAAAAACGGCTTTATATAAATTGCTGTGCGAATTTCACGCGCATATAATTTTCGTTCGGTTTTTTAGAAACCGCTGACCAGTACGGGGAGACCAGTGACGAAAGAGCTTCTGGTGCGCGTGGGCGCTTTGGCTGGAGTGAGGGGGTCGGAGAACCTCGTGCACGGAACCATGGGAGCCAGACGAGGTCATCGGCCACCCGCGTACGTTGCGCCCTTCGCGTACCTACATCTACATCGTCGATGTCTACGTCATCTCACCTCACCTCACCTCGACGAGTCTCTCTTATACGCCCCGCCTCAACCCCGATGCGTTATTCTCGGCCACTCGGCGAAATTGTCTCGTAATTCTGAGGAAACAGATTCACCTTCGAAGAACACGTGTCTTTATGCTTTATACCTTAAAGCCGATATGACATGGAGTTTTATTTTCCTTCATATATAGACGAAATGTGTTTCTTTCTAAATTTCATATTTCATTCTTACCCTACTATAATTATTATAGTAGGGTTGAATTTCTTTTTTTTTTACATGGGATTTACGGGTGTGTCTAGGTCCGCAAGGAGAACGGCTGACCTGCTCATTCTCACGACGAATAAAAACGACCTGTAATTTACAACATTCGTAACGGAGGTCCCTACCGTCCGTGATTTATTGTGATTGCCTAACGGGAACCGGTGCGAAAATTCAAAATTAGCGCTGTCAACGTCAAAGCGCGTTGCGCGACCCTTGAAATGACTACGTCCGTCGTCGGTTACTAAATTACTTTTAAAATAACATAAAATCTTTAGCTAATGACTCATCGGCGGCTCGTCTATAAAGAAAACAAACTCTCTCCTAGCCCGTCTCGCGATCCGTCGAAGATCGATTCAAAATTGTGCAAATTCTGGATATGGTTGAGTCAATTACTTTCATGATCCATGAAGTTATAATTGTGCCTGTTTATTGGCGTTTCTAGAACGAATGGGAGATTTAATTTCAACAAAATCTAACACACGGTATGTATCTGTGTCAGCTATGTATCACTCATACGGTATTGAAGGTCTACCGGAAGTTCAGATCTACTTTGTCAAGTACATCGATGTCCCAAGTCGCGAGAGTCCTAATGTACCCTGCAGGCTGCGTAGTTTATTTAACGAGAGAAAAAAGAAGAAAGAAAAGAAGAGTTTATTTAGCGAGAGAAAAAGAAGAAATGAAAATAAGAGTTGCTTGGCTTTCGTGCCCTGTCCTTAAAACTACCGTACTCACCCTCAAAGCTCACCAAATCGACTAGCCCGAACACTAGTCCTTGATTTCTATGCATTAATAGGTGTGCATGAAGTAGGTGTGCACATTTAGCGAACCGGTTATTAATTGATTTGTAGCGCACCCCTGGTTCTGGTGGACTTTATAGCGGTTCCTGGTCTCAGTGAGGGACATCTGAAGGGCAGTGGGTCAGTCCCCGTCTGCTGTTAGGACCTTGGGACTTGGTTGACGCGGTTTAAACGGCTCTAGTCTCTCGTTTCTTGATGACCAGTCCCATAATCCTAGAATACAGCACTACCGCCCTTGGTGTCTCTCATTTTATTGAGCCATTTGAATTTTTCTTGAATTCTAATCGACTGAAAGAAACTCCCACGATAACGGAACTCTATTTTTGAACCCTCGAGCATGACTTCAATTCACGTTTCATATTCGCAGACGAATATTAAATAGGATCTGTAGCATTAGTGCAGGGTACTGGTATAGCAAAAACTTTCAATCCTATAGGCTGGAATATAAGTAAAATAATGATAGACCGCATAGAAACGATGCACCGCTATTGTACCACGTGGCTTATTTTTTATTCATGATTACCGTCTGCTCTAACATTCGGCTCAAAGTATTATACCGTCGATGAAGTGTATTCTGCCGCTTTGAAAATCGATAAAGCGGTCGTCATCCTTGGATATAAGTATACTGCTCGGAATTAGACACTCCTGCAGAGTTGCACGCAGCAGTAGGATTGTACCGTATAACATGATGATCAAATTTCACTTGTATTTCATCATCGAATGAATCAATTCATCCGCATTAATTCATTCCGCTCATCATCCCGTTCGTTTCGTTTCGTTTTTTCTTTTTCTTTTACTTCCATATCTATTTAATCTGGAATGCCACTCATTTGCCTGGTCTGTTTAACGATGTTGCATGTTGTGTTTCAATATGATGATGGTTATCGGTAAGCTTGGATCGCAATTAACCGGACGATTTAATTTTTATTAGTGGGCATTGATGCTCCTGTGTTAATTTATTAATCAAACCTGTTCCTGGCGCCACATACACTCAACATCCTATCGCTACGGTGTCCACGCCTCTTAATTGAGAGCGGCTGGACAATGTGCAACGTAATTGATAATATTAACGAACGATATAATAGCTATGGTTCACTTATTAAAAGGATGAAAAAGATCTGCAATTATATTTGGATGTCCCGAGTATTTTTGGTCGAGCTTTTTTCCTCCTTTTCCCTTGACGTAAATCGTCCAAAATTCTTTTCACATGCCAGTCGTTTGTCGTTTCAGGTGTTTTTTTTCTTTTTATACCAACGATAATGCAGCATGTTTGTATGGGTCAGTTGGGCATTAACGAGTTCGTGTGTTCAATACATCACACGTATGTATTTAGAGGTACATATAATATGTAACAGGCTGCGTAACTCGTCTATAATAGGTCGTAAAGGTGTTCTCTCTAATCAAACGCGATTTTAATGACCCGAGACGCAGCTCCCAAATTGCTAGGCGCTTAAACGAGCCCCTCTTTCACCCCGCGTACCTCGCCGCTATACTTCGACTCCATGTACTCCCGCGGGACTCGCAAACTATTGACGAAACGCTTTGGCATAATGCTTGGAACCGTGACACGTACTATGCTGAGATTATTCGTGACAGATATAAGCGTATTTCTCTTTAAACTCTCAATAGGAAACTATAATTCTTCAATTTCGTCACTTTGGACTATGAATTCAAGCTCTGATTGGTCAGAACACAACCTAACGCCATCTGGATAGCCTAATTTTGGTCTATGCGCATGTGCAGACCAGCGACGCGCGCATCCTAACCTCCTGGCGGCCGGATCAATTGCAAGTTTTGCGAAAAGGACTTATCATGGAATGAAAAAAACGCTTAGACACATTCCTGGCGTTGTTCTTACAATTATGAGACAAGTTTTGGGACTCTCGTTCCATCTCAAAGTTTCAAAGCTGAGTGCAGCGAGAGTTGCAAATTCAAATTTAGAACCGCCGTTAAAGTGTTAGTCTAAAAGGCGAATAGGGCGAGAAAGAGGGCAGCTATTTTCACGTGCTTACGTCTCACCATGCCAACGCAACGGTCTGGATTCCACAAAGTTCCAGTTCGCGTGCCATATTCATAATTGGGTCAATTAACGCGGGCCGAAACACCGCAACTTATAATTTCGCAACCTTTTGCTCTCCGTCTTGGTAATTTCGGCCATAATCCTGACGTAGCTTTCCCATAACCACGTACTAAGTTCTCGTTAGAATGAAACGTTACTAAAAATCATCTCCAGCGTAGTTACAAGGCCTGACTAAGAGCTTGCGGGAAAGAACCCTTTCCCTTTTCAAGTCTTCTCTTCCGCCATTTAAATCGCGACTTCTCTACTCGCCCCTTGGTTCCGAACCTTTTGACCTTTCACTTGAAGCTTACTTTGATCTTTCGCATGGAGCCTGTTTCATTTTTTTTTTTGTAGAAAAATATTAGAAAAATGAACAAAATAAAATAGAGCGGGAGAGACAGAAAATTTCATCAGAGAAAATAAGAGAGGAGGAAGTTTGAGGCGTGGATGTGGAACGTAGAGATTTAATTCGAGGGTGAGTGAGGTGCGGAATAAAGGACCATACCGAGGTGGGTGTAATTAGCTGTCAGACAGACACGGAGACACCCGTAACATACCCTTTCGGTAATTATTGTTGGTAGTTTAGACGTGCGATCGCGTAAACAGGGCTTATGAAAATAGTTTGATACGAACTATTCTAATTTGGAAGGATCCCACCGCAGCCACCCCCGGATAGCCCAAAACTTCCACGTCTCTATTACGTACCTATTCACCCCCCCTGCTGCTGCTGCTGCAGTAGATAGTCGAAACTCTCTGGCCGGGAACCCTTCAACCCTTATGGTTAAACTTGCCAACTTCTGACTACCATGCGATGCAAACTCATGAATGAATTAATTGTGGAATATGATTGCTCGATTTTTATTTCAAAACGTTAATGCCAAAAATCGCTTGGTCAAAGAGTACGGATCTCGTGATACCGCAAATTCGCTCCTGCTTTTTCCTCAACGATATACATTTCCGTGAAACGTATATTATATGTAATTAAGCTCCGGTTTTCTGATAGCTAGAAAGCCACCCTCTTGTGGAATCGGATTTATATGTATAGTTTGTGTCGTGGTAGAGGGTGAAACACGCTTCTCATGACTCTACGTACCTACCTACCTACCTACCTACCTACCTACGTTTGATCATTTGCCAAAATTTAACCAATTACGTGGACTCCAACCGAGGTCCGGGCGTTTGATGTACCTCAGGCTACCTCGGAATTTGCCCGCACATTTCCGGGATCTTGTAATTGAGTTCTAACGAATTGCTGCGTTTTCATTTAGGTTTGTATACACTGTAATATACCCCGAGAAACTCATTTTTTTACGCTCAATTCCAATTATCATTATCATTGTTACAACTATATGTATATAAATATATATATACGTATGCGTGTACAGGCGGTAAGGGTGGGTGGTTATGGATTTTTAAAGATATTTATGAGCATTCGAAAAGGGGACGTGACAGTACATTACTCTTCGCGGATTTATGTATAGGTATATAGAGTTAATTCAATATCGTTTCGCAGAAATGCCTAAATCAATTTACTACCGAGTAACGTATATATGAAGCCATTTTGTGTTCCACTTTAGGCATCCATTTTGTATATCACTTTGCCTCGACCACTTTGTGCTTTCCACTTTGCGCACGACCACTTTGCCATCAACGCATCGAAACGTTTGCTACGGGTTTGCCAACCCACCGCAGTACCCTAATTGGACTCTAATTACGTTCTCATAATTAGAAGATATCAAAGCGGGAGTACGAAATCTCGTAAACTTATTCCTTGCTATTATATGTCAATCTTTGAAATGATCGTCAAAATAATAACTTAATAGGACTCATCTTCCGCATGGAAACGAATTCGAAACGATTATATAATTAGTAGGGAAAATTCGCTGAATTAGGGATCCGAAAATTTTCTTTAGAACGTAAATAATAAATAGGTACATACGATAAGAACAAAAATTAGTCATAAACTCTGTTAACTTAAACAATTTTGAAAAATTCTCTCACAACTTTTTTCTGTACGTTAAGAAGCAAAAATCTGCGGTTTTCTGAGGCCTACAAGGATGAAATTTATTTAGCTTCAACTGAGTGATTCTCACTCACATTTTAGGGAAAAATCATCGAAAATGTGGCACAGAATTACTCAGTTGAATCCAAATACATTTTACCCTTGTAGGCCTTGAAAACCCGCAGATTTTCATTTTTTAACATCGTCGTTGCGATGCATCGTTCTCGAGATATCACTGTTTAAATGAGAAATGAAAAAACTATTTATTCCATAATAAAAAATAAAAAAAATGTAAAATCTTGGGAATTCGTTTGTATCATATACCTATAGCCGAGTTTATTATAATTTTGCGAGCACTTTTTTTTTCTTTTTAGTGTCTGAAGTGACGCAGTATGCCCCGTGCACGAAGTCTGAAAAAATGTCTTTACTTGGAAATGTATACAAATTCCTTAAACTTCAGGAGATCTCAAAATCTCCTCGACCCTTCGAGGTAAAATTCCGAAATGTATATAGATTCAAAATACCATCTCCACCAAGTGGTGTACTGATCCGTTTGAAATGACTTCTGAGATATTCAGGATCGTCCGCCTCACTTGGCTCCTGAAATCTTTTGCAGTTCTTAAACCATTCGGGAATCTGTGCGAATAAAAAGAAAAGAGCTAAAAAAAAAAGAAAAAGAAATCAACGAATTTCAAAGCACATTTTTGCGTGGCAAATACTACGCGAGCGGCTCTATAGAGTCAATTGAAAAGCCGTGCGAAGTCCTTTGATGATTGGTAGACTGATCCGGCGTCAAAGACTAGCGTAAAATCCCGAGGACAAAGGTGAAAAAAATTTACACGCGTATATCCCGCAGGATTTGTCCGCAATATATGGATCACCTTTGCCAAATTCGGCGAAGATATTAGCTGTCCATTTAGATCGCGAAAGAAGTATAAGGCGAGCGGGATGATCTGTCAGAGCCTTTGAGGGATCACCCGGAAGTGATCCTCGGGACAAGCGTAAGTATACTCTATGTTTTTCTTCCGTTCTTTTAGAACCTTGCCAACGCCCGTAAGATTCAGCACCTATAGATATGGTGGAGTTTGATCCGAAGAATTTTTTTCAACGCTTGCAAAACGTGGCGAATATAGGGCCCCATACGTCTTACGAAGCCTCAAAGCCAGAAGAGCTATTCTAACTAAGTCAAAGTATATGTATAGAGGAAAAAAGAAGAAAAAATATATAAAAAACGATAAGTACAGCTGAATCTGTAGTGACTTATGAGTACGGAAGAGGTTTAGGACCGTTGAGAATGGCGCTGCATAATAAGGACATTAATATCGTAACAAGCATTGATATTTTTTTCATACATTTGGCGGGTTATATCGTTGGAGATTCGTCATTTATCGTAGATCCTTCTGATTTAGACCCACCCGTCTGGAGCGTGTGGCTCAGGGACGAAAAGGAAATATTCCCTACCGCAGCGAAACTCTGAAATATTATACCGAGCACAGCTATGAACGGGGTGTATACGTATACTACACCGTTATCCACGTTTCTCGACATTTCCAGCTCTACGTGGTCGAGATAACATTCGCAGATTTATCACCCTTAAGTCATACCCCATTTTTACCCATTCAATCGCTTTTGCCTTTATGTACCACGATTTTTACCTACATTTTAATAAAACCAACGCTTACCGGTCTGTCCCTCTCGATCGAGGACGTAGGCAGAGCTTTATTATTTTTTTTTTAGCCAAATTTTATTCGTTGAAAGATTTTTGTATCCTCCATCGAATCTCAGCAAAACGTGTTAATATTTGAATGCCATTTTTCACCAAGATATAAACTACACCAACGTTTTTTAATTATCTCGAAAAACAGTGATAGCTAAAGTTTCATACAGACATTCAAAATTCTGAGCACACTGCAGAGTTTGAAACATTTCAAGTTGTACTTTGCTCGATTCCATCGGTCGCCTGTGGTTTTGGGGACCACGTTCGCCCTCCGTCAACGTCAACTTACAATCAGCCGAGATCCTACCCCTCGGCAAAAAGTTTTTAGGGTTTTCCTGATGGAGAGAGAGTAAGAGTAAGAGAGAGAGAGAGATTGAGAGAGTTGTTCTTGTGGAAACGCAGATACCTACCTACCTACCTTCTTTCATCTTTTCGCAAGACTTTCGCCCCTCTGCAAACCGGACTTTCTTCGCTTTGAACATCTCAAAGGCGACTACCGAGGGACGCAAATGTGCTAATTTTTAGGCAACACAACACACGAGCCAAGGGAAACCCCGAATGAGGAGACGAAGTCCTTCCAATAAGGGAAATACGGTACACGCTCGGACGATTTGGGCGGTCAGTCAGTCAGTCAGTCTGCAGTCAGTCAGTTTCTTTCGCATCGATACGCGTTTCCTTTTCGAGTTTAACGTTGTGGACTCGTAGCCAGGGAACCGTAAACGAAATTTCAAAAGCCAACTAAAGAAACTCGACGTCCGTACACGATGCGTTATTTATAAGTTTTTTAAATGTGGAGAAAATATTTATGAGGGAAAACAGAAGGTGAAATGGTTATTAGCATCATTATTGTATAATGTATACATATGATGGATATATCGCCAGCCTTGCCTCTCGGCGTTGTATAATATTTCATGACCTGAATAAATATGTGCATACATGCGAGTTTGATCATTGAATGTTGGAGCCGGCTAGCTGATTCTCCAATTTCCTCAATTAAGCTTCGATCGAAATTAATTTCAAGCCCGATTTCACAATGAGTATAGAGTTAATAAGCTTTGGAACCCTGCTGCTGCTCCTGCTGCTCCCAGCATCGGCTTTCACCGGCTAATTTCAATGCTAGGATCGACGTCCATTGTGTTCGATTGTATATAATTATAGTGATAGACCGATAGCCCCTAACCACGCATCCAATTAGCACGAGCGCGCGATTATCGCCTCAGTTTATGCCAAGGCTGCGATTAGACCGGAAAGGGATCACCTCTAATCAGAGAATGGAGAAACCCGCTAGTAATATCTTCGCTTGAACCAGGCTTCGGAAGGGTTTCCAATATATCCTACCGAAGAGTATAACGTGACGTGTACTTGTTCCTGACGCATTAATACGCATATTTGAAAAAGTTTTTACGTTTATATCCCGGAGTATCTGTAAGGGATGCTTGTATCAACCGATGAGAAAACCACGTCCAAAGAGTCGTCTGAGCTCTTGCCGGTTATTGTTTCCCCCTTTTACTTCGTGGTTGGAATAATTTTCCATACGGTACCAACAAAGTTGTATAAAAAGATGCAAAAAGTTGTGTGACGGGGTAATATCATCCTTCAAAAACATTCACTCCTTGATATCCATACCTAAGTTTAACTCGCAGAAATGAACTCTGTATCGGATCATATATGTTTGGCTCGAATGGTTAACTGTAATTGTAAATGTAATTTCAGCTGCACATCATTTGGGGGGAGAATCGCATCGGAGGTGGGTTTAGCGGATGAGTACACAGGAGACTAGACCCGATTAAAAATGTTCAGGGCCAATTTCCGGATAAATACACTCGACCAGGTCCTAGCTAGAGCTGGTGCTCGGTAGCTTTGAACCCATGAAATCGATATTAAAGCGTATAAATACAGAGACAGTGAAATTGCATGTGTGTACTTATGTACATGTTAGCTCTATGTGTATCACATATAATACATATGTATTATGTATGGGACGGACGAAGCGGCCCAGGGCGCTAAAGCGACACAAGCGCAGGAGAGGAAAACGCAGGCAGCAGGCAGCAGGCAGCCGGCTGACGGGGTGTCGAGGTGTATGAACCTCTCCTTGTATTGATTCGTCAGGGTGAACCAACTCTCTGTTTCTACTCTCTATCTTTATTCCTCCCTTCATCCCTTCATCCCTTCATCCCTTCATACCTTTCTGCTCCTCTTTCTCCGAAAATTTTTCGACTTCTATACATCGCCACGTTACAAACAATACCTAGTCTTTCCATCAACGGCTTCTCCACTGTATACAGAACTCCGAAACCCATTCAAAGCAATTCGCAAATGTCATATTCTCTTCGCGAAACTTTTGCCCTGCCCGGGGTAGTATAAGGATAACTCCGCGGATAAATTATTCAGGACCAAAGACGCGGAATATATGACGATCGTATTATGATGGAAATAGATTGTTCCGAGAAAATTGGCAGAAAGACGGAGTACACGAAGTCGAGATGTGACAGCGAGCTTACTTTGGCTAGGAAAAAGCTAGTTTTACTTGTTGCTCCGCGTCGATACGTCGATTTCGAACTGGATAAGTTGAAAGCTCTCGCTTTCATCGTAGGCCGAGACCTTTTCTCGGCATTTCATTCAAGCACCGAGAGCTAGAAGAATCTCGTGAAACGATTTCATAGAAGAGGCTTTTTTCTCCAGTTCGTGTATACCTATGTACACATTCCGAACCCGTATACCCGTATTTCTACAGTAATACGATATTGGAATTGGCAAAGCGCAATAAATCTGAAGTGAATTCGAGTGAACTTCCATTTCATAGCGAATTCCTTGATGGAATTAAGTTGATGCTCGAAGACAATGATGAGGAATTAGGATCGTGGTGATGGACGAGGAAGAAGCAAAGCGGAAGAGAGCTTCACGCCATTGTTATATGGCTTGACGGCGACTATTATAGAAGCAGTAAAAGCCAGGTTCAGCAAATCCAGATTCAGAATTCAGGTTCAACGTTCAGACGGTTTTCCATCCCCTTCTCTATCCTCGCCAATACCCTCACAACCCTCCCAATCCTCCGCCGACGAAGGCCGCCACCGATCCTTTGCGCGAGAAAACCAAGCGACGAACAACCTCTCTTGGGGTTGTTGGGTACAACACCCTCTCGAAGAGTCAGCTGGGTTCATGGATATAGACTGAAAAGTGTAGACTAATGCTGTGCGCAGCCACAGCTCGTATCAGCGAAATTCGAAAGGGGGATCATGGAAAGACGTAAAAGGACTAAAGAAAAGTCGCGTAATTATTTCAACTTGGATTTATCCCAGAATTAAAAGTGGCATTACTCCCCAGCTATTTCTCACAATGTCACATTATCAACCGCTGCTTATGTTGTGAATTTTTTCTTCCCACCGAACACGAGCCTCATCATCAAATGAAGAGAAAACTTGGTAATGATGATACGGACGAACTCTTTTCGCCTCTTTTTCCCTTCAATGATCTCAAAATAAAGTTAGCACTCTTTTAAGAGCAAAGGCATCGAAGTATGTAAACGTAGAGATTTGACAGGGGTGGTTGACTACTTTCATGAAAACCTTGCCCCGACTGCAGCATCGGCTTCAGCCAACCCCTTGATCTGGTCGCCAGTTCCTCGACCTCGTTGAAAGCTTGAAAGAGGTCGAAAGCCTCCGTCTCCAGCCTCCAGCCTCCAGCCTCTCTAGGCTGGTCTCTCGCTTTCCCGAGCTTTCGCAAGTTTTACCATTTTATACAGAAACTCGAGTATCGGGTTTCCTTTGAGCTCGTGAGATCAATTAACGCTCACCGCTTCATAAATTACTATGATCGTCATTATTATTATTGTTTATGATGAAGGTGGGTTCGATGATCCCTCGAAATTTCGTGCCCACCATCCCAGACCAGACTCTTGTCTGCACTCCTACGCAATACTGCTTCGTTATACCGTAATTTCGTTCATGCCTTATCGCTATATCCCTCGGTCTCTTTTTTTTTCCTCCTCGAACATCTGAGGGTGAAATCTACCATTCACATTCACATGTACATAAATACAGATACAGCTATACGTATATTCATTTTTTGTTACTCTCCCCATATTCTATGTCTCGGCTCTTATTTCTTCTTGATCAAGGCTCAGTCAGCCGGGTTTTGACACGATTAAAGGCAACGTTCCGTACTTTGAAGGAAATGAGAAGGAGGAGAGAATCCGGCGTCTAATACTCTATGGATTTTAAAGATTTAACAGAATTTCAAACCGAGGCGGCGGTGGATTGGCTATACTAGTAGTGAATTCACGTGGGAGATGTGTTACCAGGCAGGAATTGCGGGCTGTTCGTATCTCTCGAGAACCGTCACTCACTGCATACTGTGGTTTTCAATGCCTCCGAGGATTGTTCAAACATTAATGATCCAGAGAGTGAGTTTCGTGATCGTATGCGAGTTGTTCTGTATACGCCGAATAACGGAGTTGAAGCGATAAACGAGGCGTTGTTCTAGCTAATTATTTTCGTAATTTAACTTCGTTAATTAAAGACTTGCCGGTAATTACCTAATGGACAAAATATACCGTGCACCGGGGAAAGTAGTCACAAGCTTCGCACGAGAATGAAATTACTTGCATGAAATATCTTACACATCCGTGAAGAAAAACTCATTACAACCTGCAGGCATCTGGCGTATTTTTAATCGCACAACTTTTCCAATAATCACCCCATTCCGGGCCCACCCCTACTTCATCTCTTACAAGCCCGACGTCGATTTTCACCTTTCCTTAACTACGACGCACCTTCCTTCCAGTTTTTCGACTTTTTCATCATTTGGCTCATAGGTATGAGAGAACATGTCGTAAATACTTCACTACTCCTCCACTCCCGCCTGCAGTCCTTGTCGGACCACCCCGCAGTGCAGTGCAGTGCAGTGCAGTGAAGGCATTAAATTTTAATTGTTCCTTCGACTCGTTAAGAAATTATTTTTAACCCTGTTCTTCGTCAGCCCAAACCAGTGCAGCTTTAAGAGTCTAAAGTACGGAATAAGGCACCGTCACCACCACCACCACCGCCACCACCGCCACCGCCGGGGGTGTCAAAATTCTTTGAGGGTTCAAAGAACGGCGAATAGGCCAGATGGGCGAGCAGCGGGGTGCAGGGTGATGGAGAAATACTTAAACTGCAGAACAGGTGACTTTCGCTCTTTAGAATTTAGCGACGAGACTTCTAACGCCGTTTCTTTTATACCGTTTCCCTTTTGCGGGTTGAAGGAGGAGAGTTTCATCAAGATAATTATAATCATGAGTTGAAAAGAGGAGAGCGAGAGGGAAAGAATAAAAACGAAAAACGTTTCTTCCCCACTTTTCCGAGATTTCGATCTTTTTTCACGAGTGTCTAATAAATACTAAAAACCATATATAAATTTCATGTCGGCATGTATGCGGTGATCAATAAATTCGAGAATTCATTAGTCAGGATCTTTGCCCCCTCGCTATCGACGGCCCATTATATAATTCCGAGTCCCAAGAAGGCGTCAACTTTTTGCCTCGCTCCCGGGTCTCGCGGCCTCTAACTAATAGACTTAATTATGTCTCCCCAGTCCTTGCCTCGCCTTGCCTCGCCTCGACTCTCACTAATATAATATAGGAGCTCGCCTCCGCGCAGGGGGACCTTTTGTAAAACCAATGACCCGCCACAGGGCCACGGCGAGTATGCTGGAGGCTCGTGACCCTCGGAAAATCGATCATTTTTTTTTTTTTTTTATCGTTCAATTTGTCCGGATAGATAGGCAGATTTGTTTCGAAGACTAAAAACTTTGTCAGACACTCGGGTCAATCATCCCTATCAATCATAAAAATTATCTGATTCAGTACGAAATCCCTACAGGTTCTATTTTCCGAAAAATTGAAATAAAGTAGAAGAGATGCAATAATGATAGTAGAAAATTTTGCAATACGTGCGAAAATGTGATGATTATGGAAAATGGGGTAAAATCTTTTGAAGAAAAGTACTTGATGGAATTTTCATAGTTCACAAGACTATGAATATTCTTTTGAATTTTGGTCTGTCTCAGATGATCGGTGCCAGAGTCATCCTGCGTCAATTAATTACAGCCTCGTCTATGAATGGTGTAAATGCTGACTAATTGAATTGATTCAATACGTCGGAATTGCATTATGAAGACGAGCAATCGATGAATAGCGTATTTCATAGCCTTCGTCGTTTCGTAATCAATCTTTAAAGATTATCTCGAACTTTGTATGGAAGTCTTTAAAACTATTCACACCGTTTCGTAGGTTACTCTAAAAATTTTCTATACGACTCAGACATTTTTTTAAGGACACTTTCGCGTGAATAATTCGGAATTCAAGCTGAAAAACTGCAAGCTAAAAATTCGCGAAAGTAGAAACAGGCTTTTGGTGCTTCGGGCCTGGGGGTGCTTCTCACGTACGGGGGTTGACAGTCGATACATTGGGGGATTGACGCTAGCTGATTGGGTCGGACGGGATCTAATGGAAAAGACGTGTATCCGATACACTCTCAGTGATACGTCAAAGGATATCTATATCTATTATTTCGAAAAAAAAATCTCGACCCAGTTATACGAGATGTATTAAATCCGGAGACCGGAATCCTTTTTTTCCACTCTGAATTCGTAATTTTTCATACCTTTCCCTCTTCATGATCGACTGACAAGCATAAGGAGACGTGTCCACTAGGGTGGTCCTTGATTTGATCATTTTCGAATATCCAAGCTTCCATGGTTCCACGACGTCTCCAAATATGTATAAACAAATGTGATGAATAACATTTTGTCGTTAAAAATCTGCAAATATTTCGCAAGAAGTTTACGGGGTTTCAAATTCAGAAAATCGATAATGCGATAGGAAGTAAGAAATTACTCCAAAGTACTAAAAATCGTGTGTTATTCAAATGGGAAAATTCGAAGGCTTTGAGTCAGGACTTAGAATTGAGATAATAATTTGGGGTTTCGACTATATATATATTTTTTTTATATATTTGGATACGTTCTGGCTCATGGGAGCATTGAATTACGAATGTGACCGAATTAAGGACAACCCTAATGTACTAGACGCATAATGCGATGCCTTTCAGGAATCGGTGTATACTGCGTGTACGCAGAATCTTTTATAGAATTGAATTATAGCCACGAGAATGGTAACGCAAAGCACGCACGATATCTGGTAATCTTGTTCAGTTTGGTTCGAGAACTTAGTCCGTATCCTCCACCCTACACGCGTGCGGTAACTTCCCTTTTTGATAAGCACTACCAAAAGTGGCCTGCAGTGATGAAAAATTGGTTAATATGTGCTTCTGTCTCTCCTCTCTTACCTTTATTTCGATATAACTATATACCTACGTCTGATGTTTACCCAGGAACGAAAATCGAGTCAGAGTATTTTCGTTAAGGGTAGAACGAGCCACGCCGCGGTCACGTGACTCGTGAGTAATTGAAATTACGCGACCGCGTCAAATAGTAACTAACCAACCCCTGATTTCGGGCTAAGTATACCCTCGCCCTGAAATCACTACGGACTTCCTTAACTCGTAGAAGAATTTCGGCTTTGATCGTGACTACAGCCTTTTCTCGTTCCATCCGCACGCGTTACAGGTACTATTACAAACCCATAACAGAACTGGTAACTATAATGTTATTGCTCATAGGTACAGTTGTCTCGCGTGTTCAGCCGGACGAAAATTTGACAAAGCAGTATATTAGTATCGAGCTGTGGTTCCACTCTCCTTTTTTTCCCATTCATTTTTCCCTCTCTCGTCCGCCTGGTCACAAATCACTTAGCGTTATGAAACTTGTCAGATTTATGAGCCTTTTTTCTGCCTTTTTTTCTTATTCTAAAAAAGCGGAAGCTGCGCGGGAAGAAAAGTACAAAGGAAGAAAGATGGAGAGAAACATTTAAGTTTTATATACTCGAGTACCGAGAAGTGGGCCGATGCTGTTTAATATTAAAACTGGAGCTTGGGCTCTACTCGGATACCATAATTCCTACTGTCAATCAACGAAATTCTAATCAAGAGACAACGGTGAATTATTATCATAACAATATGAGAAGTGGTTACCATAACAATGGATTTTATCGCCACGTGGATGCCTGCGGGAGGAAGGGGTGCTAGATACACGGTGAAGAGGTTGTTCAACTTTGACTGTAAGAGGTCTATGGTTGTGTTATAGGTGGACACCGTCGCTGCTAGTTTATAGGTATGGCCCCATGGACTCGGTGAGAAGACAGGCGTGCAGGAGCCAGAATAATATTCTAGCATTGTGTCTGTATCCAGGCATAGCGTGATATCATCACCTGACAAAGGGTGAGCCCAGAAACTTCAGCGCTGATTTATAGGCGAACCCTTTCACTCTCTCCAAGGACCTGGCGGCTAATGAAGTAATGACGTCAACAATTGAGGGTAACGAGTGACGCACACGTGACAGCATGTCGTAGTTTAACTGAGAGCCAGTTGAACTGCATGATGACAGTAATTTGACAAACAACGGTTAATCAAATTTCATTCTAAAATCGAAAATTTCTCATTTATTTCGCACTTTATCTTCTATTTTATTACCTTACAATTTCCGACTCTCAATTATTGTCCCGTGCTATCTTGGTGGAAAGGGGGTAGCTAGCACGCTACTTGTAACGATGATTAACGAGGTAATCTTCGTTATTAAGAGCCATCGCAAGGTCATTAGTTTACTCTCTACACTCGCCCGGGGCCCAGGGGGATAATAGAATATTACCAAGGCCGATGTAACGAGGGATGATGCATTGAGAGATGAAAGAATAAGCCGGGGACATGGTAAATGTACATTAAGCTGATCCTTGATTTGATCATTTTCGAATTTCGAATTACCCATTTTTTTTTTAAATATTTTTGAAGACTTCATGGGGCTCTTGGGATCATTTAAATTGGAATATGACCGAATTGAGGACCACATGGGCGCGGAGTCAAAGCCATTGTCAAAAAGGTTGATTAGAAAGTCGCGTACGTATATTTTGACCGGAACAAACTCTATTACCAGAAGAAAGCTACTCGATTTTCAATTCCCTGTGGAATCTATTTGGGATTGTCAGTAAAATTTTCCATTCGTTATAATGACAGGGAGATCGAGCGGAAAGCTACACGTGTTTTTTTTTTCTTCTTTCCTAAAGAAATTAGAAGTCGTCCAGAGGGATGGAAAAACGATAACGTTTTTATTTCTTCTTCTTCTTCTTCTTCTACTTCTTCTTCTTAAAGAAAATCGCCAACACTAAAGAGTGCAGAAACCATGAAAAAGTATAAACTTTTATTGGCAAAAGTTTCGTCGATATCTTCTCTATGCCCATGAGAAAAGTTATTTCGTGGATATATTCGACGCAGCAGAAACAGACGGACTCAGCTGAAGCATACCTAATATCGGTGTATCTGTATCCTGAATTATTTGCATACTTCGGACCGGGGTGAAGGGTCGACCTTAGGTCGTCGAAGTCTATTGAAAATCTATAACGCGTTTCCGACGAGTTTGCCAACGGAAAGGTGGGCTTAAACGGCAAGGAATTTCTCAGCCTTCTCAAAATTGGCTATTCGATGTCGATGCGTACGACCCTGCGAAAACGATATTTCCATTCTCAACCCTTTAGCGAATTTCAACGACGGTCGTTGTTTTTTCTTCTAGCGGAAACCGAGCTAGTACTTTATTGCCTTTTTTTCTTATTCTCAGTTTCCGGTTACGTATCATATCTTTTCCACAAAACAACGGCTGTACCAGCCGCCCTGCGGAAAGCTATAGTCTAGTATAGCACAGCCGAAGGACCGCCCGCGTACTCAAACTCGTCGATGAGTTTTCTCTTGTATGCAAACACGCCGCGTGATACCGGATGGCGGTGTGAACGTGTCTTGAATCCTATATATTTTCACTTACGCATCCTCCTTGTGACCTTTGATTATTAATTATTCGCACCACGGGCTGCAGGTGAATATGTATTCGTCGCGGTATGATATGTGTCCGATCAAAAAAGCCCCTCCTCCCCCACTCCTCATCCCCCGAGGCTGAACAGCAGAGTTTTACTCCTGCAGAAGTATTTCCTATAAATTTATTCAAATACTTTGTATATTTCGTTTTTACAGGTTTTCGGTCAGTCCGACCTTCGAGCCCGAGGCGTTGCTCCCTCATGCATCCGCCCCGGGCAGGGAATTGGATCAGCAAAAAATACCAACCGTTTTGACCACTGGAAAAAGAGAAGATGAGAAAAGGAAAAAAGAAAAAAAGAAAAAACTACGACGTACGAATTCGATGCAAATATATACGATGGATAGACTTTTATCGAGTTTTCTCGCCCGGAGAGAAGACCTTCGATCTTCAAACTCTCTTACAGAAGCATTTTTACATCTCTGGTGTAAATAGGACTCTGCTATGTATATTTGTATATATATATATATATATTTATATGACTGTATATGTAAAGAGATATATTTATACGGATACTAAACACATCCTGCAACAGTATCTTTACTACATTTCCACGTTTTTCCAATACCTTTAAACATCGAATGGTACTTCGAGTGGGTTAACAGTATGGTTCATCGAAAATCCGAACGGATCACTTTCCTCACGGATAAAAATTTTCTCATGCTTCATTCTTCGGGGATAAAATGTACCCTGAGTGGAGAATGCTTGATATACCTATATTGATATTGAAGACACAATGCTTCCTGTTTTCTAGTATCGCTATAGCCGAGGGAAAAAAGTGGATAGAGAAAAGGGAAGAGATTGTAAGGAGGGCATTGTCGACAGGGATGCCAATTAATTGAATAGCTGACACTCGGCAGAAATCGAACGAACCGAACGATTTCTTGCAGCGTGTGATTGGGACGCGGGGATCTGTAATATCGCGAGTGCTGACTGGGCCCGTCTATCCTCTTTCTGTGAAAGAACGAGAGGGCGAGGATCGAGTCGAGGAAGAGTGGAAGAGTGGAAGAGCAGAAGAAATCAAATTGATCGAACCCCCTCCGCCCTTAGATATACCTCAATACCTCGACTGCTGCTGCACCGTCCAGTTTCTCCTCTAATTGCATTCTCCCCGACTAAACATAATCGCCTGAACATGATACGAAATCGAGGTATATTTTTCAGCCTTAGTATCCGATGGCTAACCATCCATTCATTCATTCATTCGGCGACTGCGGGTATAGGAGGTATAGGAGGAAGAAAATCGTCGAGGGTAGAAAAAACAGGGTGAACGATCCGGCACCCGGGTATATCCTTAATTGATTCGAGAAATAAATCAAGCCGAGAGAGTGCTAAATAAACAAGCAATTTCAGTCGAGACTTTTTCCTACAGTTTCCTTCCTCGCTCAGACCACGTGCTTGTTTCTCTCTCTCTCTTTCTCTTTTTCTGTTTCTGTTTTTGTTTCTGTTTCTCCTTCTGTTTGCCGAGTCTTTTCTGAGCCCGTTCTCGTGCCTTGTATACATACACGCACACCTTTTGCTCTTCGATCACAACCGCGAGTCTCCCTCGACGGCTGTTTCTACTTTCCTTAAAGTCAACCTTGCGGGAGGCCCAAGACCCGAGAGGGATCTAGATTCTAGGGTGCTCGATGATCAAACGGCCAAAACGTATTCCGCTTCTTTATAATAACGTCTATCGAATTTCGCCGATTGTAACTTTGACAGTGAAAAAATGTCTAATCCAAGAACAAAAGGGTGAAAAAAAAAAATAAATAAATGTCTAATGCACCATTTGCACCGTAACACCCCAATTTTCGTATCTAGACTTCCCTCGTCTCAAAACCGCAGTGTTATCAGCCGAAAAAGGAATCGACTCATCGCCGTTCGACGACTCACTCTCCTTTCTCTGGGTCTTTAAAGGGGAATGGACAAGCTGTTTCTCCTGTCGTCCAACTTGTAGAGAGATAAACGTTTATCTATCATCGTCCTACGATTGTCGATATACTTCCACCTCGGTTTCTAGGTTTCATTTTTTCAAAGTGATAGACAAACTTTGAGAGAACTATATGCCTTTTTGGTTTCAGAGACGTGATATCTACACGAGTTACAGTTCAGTTAAAAAACTGCAATTTAAATTTTTTTTTTTTTAGAACGAAAGCGTGACTGAATCATTTAATCTTCGAAGACCCTCGTCCCCATTTACTCTTCAAAAGTTGATAATAATTTTACACCCTGTACGGTGAGGCAAAGTCCTCTTTCGTCGGTCCGCCCACTCTGTCTCGGCACTCTGACGACACGATCATGTGGCGGTTTGTACTCTTCGTCATTTTGGTACTTGCACACGTGTCGGTCGCACACGTGCCCGAAACGTCCACCACACATTCTCTAAACACGATTGTGGTCAGAGCAGTGAATGCGTAGTGGTCAGGAAAAAAACCTTCCATAAAGTTTCTGCGTCTGTAAAGTTATATCGTCCGGATATTTTGCGTATAATGTAAAACTTTTTTCTGTTTTTTTTTTTCTTTTTCTTTTTGACGGGGTAGAAGAGAGCAAAAAATTCGCTTCGTCCGTTATTTTTTCTATTTTTTTTTCGTACGGTATAAAAAAAAATAATGTCATTCTCGCCCTGCAGGCATTCAATTAATCGCAAGGTTCAATAGTTTAACCCTTTATGTCAAGACCCTGTTTGAAATCAGCTATGTATTAGCGACTTCCGGGGTAATGCTCTTTCCAAAAACTATGAGTCGGTAATATTTAAATTCGGAATTTTAACCGCTCGAGACGATGAGGGAATGCTGTTCAGGGCGGAGGAAAAAGGATGATAAAAAAATAGAGGGAGAGCTTGGAAAATTCCCGAAGAATGAAACAATTAGATACGAACTCTTGGTATGAGCTAGAGAGTTCTACCAAGCGTGTGGATCTATGGGGTAGTATTTTTCTGGTCATTACACTCACGCTCTTATACTACATACATCTAGATATATATACCTATGTAGGTACATCTCGATGTATATAACAGAGAAGGGGTCTCTTCTCTCTTATTATGGTATAAGGGTAGTCGATTCGTGGAAGCAGCAATCAGGTAACGTCGAGTTAATTGCCGTTAAACGAACGCAGGCCTTTACTTGATCCCCTTTCGATATGGTCACTTGCGCTACCCGGATTCGTTTACTCAATAAACGAAAGTGGCTTCGGTAATACCATTTTTAAATATTCGTTATTGAAACGAATGGAAATCAATTGGAATTTACGAGGATTTTTTATTCCTTTCGGTTTATTTCGATCTGAAATTTTAAAAATCGAAATATCACTAATCTTTTTTATTATCGGATGAAGTTCACTGGTTGGGAAAAATTTCTTATGAAATTTAATAAAGTCTTGAAATCTTACGACAAGAAATTGTTCACTAAAATTTTCGAGACTTTCTTGAAGTCTCTAACAATTTTTTGAAAGTTTACCGATCGCCAGAATCATAGAACCGATTCGAGATCCTTAAAGATTGCAAAAACTGATTCGCAATCGGCGAAACCCTTTCCATCGATCGTTTTTTCCGTAGCTATAAGTGCAGATTTAAGGCTGGACTATAACCGAAGTCTGAACATACCCGGAAGAGTCTGCTTCCTCTTTGTGGTGAAAATAATAAGGATCTGAGGAGTAGGTACCACATACACTGACCCTGAGCAGATCTCGTTGGAATTAAAGCAAGATCCCATAGCGAAGATACTATTCTAGCTCCCGACTAACATTCGACAAAAGATTCCTCTCTCTTCTCTCTTCTATCCTCTCTTCGTGGCGGTATAACTGTGGAGCCATGGGCGAAGATAGAATAGGAAGCAGGGTGAAATAGAAAGGTAGAAGCTAGTGAAAGGCGGAGTGGAGGGACCTTCCTTCGCTTCGTCCTTCCTACTCCGTACCGGGGGTTGAAATCGGCCACCCTGATCCCCCTGGTGAACCGAAACCTTCCCTCGTAGCTGGACGGGTCGACCGGTGGATCAATTACCTAGTAAGGATCAGAGGCCTTTCATTCCCGTCTATCCCGCAGGACTCTCTCTTATCTCCATCTCTCGCCCTCAACCTATAACCTTCTCTGTCGCTCTTCCGGCACAAAGAATGCGTAATCACGTAAGCTATCGTTCGTCTTGGACGGGGCGAGGGTGTATAGGTGGTGTAGGTGGTGTAGGTGGTGCAGAGAGAGAAAGAGAGAAAGAGTAAGAGTGAGCGAGCTACCGAAATAGGAGAATATCCAAGCCAGCCAAGCCAAGCTACTGGTTTTATGTTCCTTTTTCGCCCTACGACTAATCTGGATCAGCTGAAATGAGGTAACGCGAGTAGAAAATTGCCGCGCTTGGTTTTATCCGACTTCGTATGTATGTATATACGTGTATGTATACCGCCTCCTTTCCGTCCTCGTGTCATCACAGCTATGAACTACTTCCTAGAGGGGTGAATCCATTATGATAATATTTAGGCACCCCTGTTTTTGTCTTGAAAGTAAAGACAAAAAAAAAAAGAGACAAAAAATATGTATAAACTACGTAAAAATGAATAATAATAATAACTATAATTTACTCCCTGGCTTTACGCCTCGCCCTACGGGAGATAAAGATGAAAATTTAGATTAATAAAAATCCTGTGTATGCTCTCTTCTAGAACGGTTATTTCCCCGATAGGCTACATAGCCGATTTCAAACACTTTGACACGAAAAACACGAAAGGTTTCAAAATTCCGAAATCTAAAGATCCGAAACTTGAATTTATTCAGTATTTCACATCCCCGAGAAATAGACCGAGATTTTCGGATCTCTGGACTTTCGGAGTTTTGACCTGTCTGCATTTTGACCGTTCGGAACTTTTCAAATTCGGAACTTCAACCCAGCCCTGATTTCACGTCCAGTTGAGGAGCATAAAAAATTGCCAAATCTCATTCGATTTGGAGTGAAAAGATTGGACGTTTAATTTTTAACTTATATGATCTATACTCATATATCCTCCACATGTGTACTAAATAGCATTTCCGGTCATACGTCAAAGAGAAGAACAATTCATTGATCAAAATTTGCTTGGAGAAAAGGGAGACGAGAAAGAGAGAGAAGAAAGAGAGAGAAGAAAAAGAAAAAAGTAGTTTCGTGTTGATATATTGTGATGAAATCGCTTATGGTATTTGGTATCATGGATCCTTGGGGTTATATGGGGGGGTGGCTAATGTTGCATCGTGCTTATCGTTAGTCAACCATCTATCAACTTCAACCGAAATTGAGATTTTGCACTTTGGACAAAAACAAACTGATGGTAGTAGGTATGGGTATAGGTATCGAAATATATATTGCTACTCGACTGCTATATGCTACTTTATATTCAAAAATTTTGACGACAGCGTCACGTGTTCCTCTTATTACGTGTCACTCCCGTCCCAGTATACACATACCTACCCCTGACGAGAAAAAAAAAGAAAAAAATATATATCAAGGGTGTCACTCCGACTAGAAATCGTTTCGCTCCCTTATCCATAAATACATAAATACATAGATACATTATTACATAGGTACACACAAATACGAATGCAGACACACGAGGCTTTGCAGAGATCGAAATTATCGTTTCTGAAAATCTGAAACGGTTTCGCAAGTACGATACTTACGTATATAGTTTAGTTACATGAATGAAAAAAATTTAAATTTCTTTCTGAAGAGTGAGAAAAAAAGACAAGACTCACAAGCATTTTTCTTCCCTTATTCAATCGGTATAATGTACTTTTTATATTTACTCACCGATGAACGATGCCTCTCGAGTGCATATGCTCCAAGGCAGCTACTAGCTGTCTTCCATATCCTTTCGCTGTTTTTTCATCAAGACGACTTAAGGGTTGGTTCTTTATGTGAGTGTAGAGATCCCCACCTGTCGCCAGTTCTATTACGAGGTAGTATACCGGTCCGCACTGAAATGGTATCAATTTCAAAATCGAAAGCTCATCACTAATGTAATATAAAGGTTTGGGTATGGACGGTGAAGGGATGATTGTGTTTAAAAAAGCAGAATTCGACAACATTTGTACAATAATATGGTAAGAAGATAAAGAATAAAGGAAAATGTAGTAAAAGACTAGGGGCGATATAATAAACAATTGAATTTCTCAGAACGGTTAAGGAGAGGAAGAAGAAGACTAGGAATGGGGATGGGGATGAGGAAAATTGAGGGGCAGTAAACGTTACTGCATCAGCGCTTGCAGGTTCACCCTGCGGGGAAATCTTAGATATTAGATGGCGGAGGACACTTTTACGCCCTTCGAGTAAAGAAAGTGTATAAGACGACGCGGGGGCGGATGAAAACGCGGACGCGAATGGGCGAAAATAGCGCTAAGAAGCGGATATATATTTTACGATATTCATGCAGGCGCAGATGCTACGAAGGATCTCGCTCTCCCCTAAACCACCCCAACCACCTTCTTCTTCTTCTTCTTCTTTTTCTTCTTCTCACAGGAGAAGACGTTATCGTGTGTGAAAATGAGACGTAGTAAATGATGCCGTATGCGTATAAACCTACTTATAGCTGCCACCACCTTTCGATACCTTACGTTATATTACCCATCTTATACCTATACTGCGCTTCGCGAGGGAACCGAGACATAACTCATCCGGAGGGTGGCGATTTTTGAAGAAACCAGTGAAAAAATAAATAATAATAATAAATAACATAAAAAAGGTTCATACAGCTTCCACGAGGAAGACAAGTTGTCCTTGTTGTAACACCCACGAAAAATTCAGACCAATTTCTGAATTGATCGATGAACTATTACAGATATTTTATAGTCCGTTTTTATGATTCGTTTTTTTTTCTCAAATCTGACACTCTGTAGATCTAGTTCTTCAATTATCCATACCAGCACGAACGCAACGGTGCTGACATGTAAAGTGACACGTACTTTATTTTTACCAGTTTGAAACGTAAGGTACTGTTACAGTCTTTACACTATACTTAAGTTTATAAATTTTTTCTTTTTTTTTTGTTTCACTGCACACCTAAAGTGTTCGGATATTACCTTCACTCGACACTTCTATATACGTGCGTATATTAAATATTCAATAAAATATGCATGCCTTCTTTATCGTTCTCGTTTTCTTTCCTATCAAATTTTGTCTTCTTTCGTTTCTTTTCTTTTCTTTTTTCTCACACTCTACTCCGACAGATAATTTACGCAAACAGTTTTTATACACTCTGAGACTTGGCAATATCTAGGTGGAAAATATCGACCACTCCAACTTCTAACGCGGAAGCTAGTGGGTAGTATACCCACCTATTCCAACCCTTAAATGTCGGACTAGGATTATATTGCGTAATTCCCCCTATCTGCAAAGATCTATGCATGTAATGGTGTTGCACCGTTTATATAGCTGTATAATCAAGGCGTAGTAAACTATATGACAGTATAACGATAAAAAGTGATTATAAAAAATTAAGATACTCAGGTATTATACATATTCCCGTGTCTGTGTGCGTGTGTGTGTGTATGATTTGTTAATTAGGTATATTAATCACTCCTCATCATCAACCTGGTGACTAGAGGATTATAATTAGACACTCTTATTAATTGATAATCTCTACCTCATAAATAGATGTATATAGGTATATATTTACCCACTCGCTCTCAGATACGTCTAATTACTAATTAAGCGGCGTGAAAGAGGAGACAATTGTCGGCTAGCGCACTATACATATTATACTATGTACTACATGAAGAACCTTATTTCTTGCGCGACTATATATATTCGCGGTCACGCGATCACCGTAATGATCCACAATTGTAGTAGGTAGGTGAAACATGCATTTGCTAGTTGATAGACACTGCAAGGCACGAATAAGGGCAATGAATTTACACCCCCCTTCACCGCCGTTTAAAACGCGTAGAAAATATACAATATGCGTAAAATGAGAATCTATTTTATAAAAATTTTGCAACCCTGCGACAAGAGAAGTGAAAAAAAATAAAAATCTATTTAAACAATAGCTTCACGCAATTTAAATCATGACGTATAATAAAGTAAAATGCTACTAATTCTATTGTGTGAAAATATCGAAAATTTAAAAGGTCAAATTGAAGTTTGGAATGCCAGCTGGGGTATACCTTGTCGTAAATCTACCTTAACTTTTGGCGGAGGGGCAGGTATCCGTATAGGTATAGGTATACTCAAGGGGGTGAGTTTTCTCCAGAGACATTAAACCTATATATAGGTATATATATATATAAACCCATCCCTTAACCCACCCCCCAGATCCTCTATTTTTTTTTTCTCGCGTGTTCACAGTCGTTCAGAAAATCCACTATAACTGAATGATTACAACGTCGATCTATCCATCCATCCATCCATCCATCTATCTATCTATCTTTCTATTTATCTATCTATATCGATCTATCAGGTGCCCTTCCGCTTCCGCCTATTGCAAATTGAATTCGCTCTAACAGCTGAAGCTGTTTGCCGCGGTTATTGTACCCGTGACGTAACGTAACGTAACGTAACATCGATCCGTCTCACCCCCACCTCTGAAAGAACCTTGCATTCAACAGGGTTCAAACGGTGTTCAGTGAAACCGTTTGATGTAATCAACTGCGCGAAACGTTGCCCACTGTGCAGATCGATCGATCGATCTAACAAACCAGCGAACCAACGATCGTTCCTTCGTTCGTTATATCGATCAACGGATTGAAAGGAAGACGTAGTAGTTACAACCCGATAAATTGGCCGTTCGTAATTGCATTTTACGCCCAGCTCCGTTATAGGAATTCCTTTGTATCCCCGTATATGTATACTTGTATCAAAGCCCGATCGGGTGGCTGTCGATATAATTATTGTGAACGATAGAATTGAGAGAATCGAGAGAGAGAAAGAGAGAGAGGAAGAATGGAACTTGTTTGTTTATTCACGCATAACGGAATAGGATTTATTAATTAACCGGTAATTACCGGAGAACAATTATTTGAAAGGAAATGAGTTCGATTATTGTTTCTAATATCCTTTCAGCGAATAAAACGACAACGATTTACGTATACATGAGGTATTTCGCGTCACTCCAGCCAATGGAAAATGAAAACCTGAAAAATGCAAAAATTTAAGTATTTTTTAGCGGCTGGAGTGACGCGAAATGCCTCATATGTAGTCGGGTGAATATTACATCTCCTCTTTGAAGATAGTCTGTTACGTCCATCTGCTCTTCGTATATATGCATCAATTATGTCAGATGAAAAAAGCAGATATATAAAGCCGAGATTTACTCGAAAGGTATATAATTTCTGTCTAGGTATAGACGTGAGGGTATAGATGGATATCTAAGAATGGGGAAACAGTGTGTAAATTATGCAAATTATATTTCAATGGTAAAGGTTTGTTTTCGAATCAGAGAATAACGACGAATTATATAGGATATCAGCGTTCAGGATATCCTGGATTCGGTTATTCGCTATGAATGTATATAATTATTTGCTATATAATCGAGCGTAGATAATCTAGTAATGTCTGCATAGGGAGATAATTGAGATTAGGACGGGCGTATTCATATATAGATGGGGGCGATTTGACTCTGGCTGAGAGTTGGTCTTGTTTCACTTCGATTCAGCCGGTTTAGGCCGTTACTTGCTGGGATTACGTTAGTTAGGAGTAAAGCCAAAAGCATCCCCGCACGGAAATATATATATGCGAAAAATATATGCAACATATATGTCGCATATATAACATATAAGTGCGCAAAATACAAAAATGTCGCATATAGTATAACATATATGTTATAACATATATGTTAATACATATATGTTTGATGAGTTTTACATAGTGTTGACATCTATGTCGACATCTATGTCGCATATATGCGCATATATGCGACATAGATGTCGACATTCATGCCGCAACATTTATGTTCACATATATCTAGACATTTATATCAAATATATAAAAATAAGTTTTGGCGCAAAAAAAAAATATGTCACATATATGTGGCATATATTTTTCGCATATATATATTTCCGTGCGGGTCGGCCTCTTAGCGAACGAATAACCAAAAGCCTTGAGCGTATTCCGTTCCGTAATTTAATCAGAGAAGGCGTGGGAGTTCGGAAAGACGAGGTGAGTGTTAGGAGGCAGCTGCGTCGACTGCGAGCTCTCGGTCTTCGCCCTGTAGCAAATTCGATTCGTATGCTAGTCGCGGACTGCGAGAGAAGCGAGACGCGAGGCGCCGCCGAGCGGCGTGCAGCACGAGTCAGCGTTCAGGAAGTACGAATTCTATACCCGAGGGATTTATGAATTGTATAAATTCCTCCGAATGGCTTATATATTTAATTAAGACCGGAAAGATAGATTGTCTCGCATAGTCATTAAACAACTCGGCTACAACTCCGGCAGCTAAGACTCGAAAGTTTTCCTTGTTAACAATTTATCATATAGATTATGAAGCCTCGAATCCCCAGGTTTCAACAGACATAAACCCAGAAACCCATAGCTGCCCGCCTGCACCAGTCAAACTTTCCAATCCCTTCGTCTGGAGGTTTTATTTAATTAATTAATCCTAATTTGTTAAAGACTTTATCCCAAGCCAATCTCAATCCTAATACTCTTCTTATTGCGCGAAACCGATTATCTCACGGTTCCTCGAGGATTGATTACACTCACGTTATTATAATCGGAATAAGATGCTAATTACAGATAAGAACAAATCAAATTTGCTTCAGTTAAGGGCGACTATACACACCTCCGAAATCATTTTCTTGACTTTTTCTTTTTTTTTTCACAACTGATTACTCGGACTTTTAAACATGATTTGGAATTATTTGAGATCTTATGTACTTCGTATTGCATGGATCTAATCTACCGAAGAAACAAGTCGTATCGATCATAAAAAATGGAAAACTTCCGAAACTTGGAGGACAGATTCTAAAATGATGTCATTGCATAGAGTAATGGCAAGTGTTTTATTATTGAGACAAAATGAGTTGAAATCCAAAAATTTCGAGAAGTTTTCAATCAACGATGGAATCAATCTGTGAGGCAATAGTTTATAAAAAGTAAATCAAATGGCTATCCGAAAATTTGGGTCTTATTGAATCACAGAAGTACTTTTCGGGAACTAAATTTCTGTACTGATTGAGCGACTCCTTGCATACTTAATTCAATATATGAGAAAAAAAATTGTTTTCTAACTTGAATTGTTTCGTAGAGACGAACGATGCTCGGATGTCGTAGTTTGGACAGCAGCTTTGCCTCTCTGGTTAAATTCTTGATAACGTAATCCTCGCGGATGACACTTGTGTCGATCACTTTAATGGCAACCTGTAAAAAGATAAGAAAAATTTGTTGGTTTAAAAATAAAACTAAAAGTAAGAAGAAGAAAATCAGAGATTTTTCTACAAACTCGTGTGAAGTTCTAATATATATCAATTTGTAGGAAATAAACTGAGAGTAAGGTGTAACGAATGTAGGGGTGGAGGGTTGCACGGTATAATATACCCATTAATTATTGAAGAGACCGAGCAACCCCATAGTTCTATTCCCTATTCCTTCCTCCACCACTTCAGGTTACATATTTCGCACACATGTGGTCTCGGCGACGCGGGAGCTGCTACGCGTTTCTCGCCTGGCACCCCTAGCGATAATTAATATTTCACAGACTAATTAACGTTTCATTGTGGGTACGGGGCCGAGCCAGGGAAAAATGAAGGCAAGCCGAGGAAGCCGGGTCACGGTATTCAGAAGCTCAAAATCGATCCAGAAATCGGTCAAGTGATATTCGCAGATTATTAGTGTGTCAGTGTCACTAATTGGATTAAGAGGGCGTAATGAATGAGTAAGGATCGACCAGGTGGAACGATTTCAACGAAATTCGGTATCGAAGCACCTCAAGCAATTTCCGGAATTGGTATTGAATTTGAGTAAAATCGTTCGGTAGATTTCCGAAGGGGATGTGAAAGCGTGTATTCGGAGAACTATTAATATCTAAGGAACCGTTCGTAAGATTCAGACGAAATTTATGCATTTCTCAGATCTTGAGGCACCGAGCTTTTCCCCAAAATATAAGACAATTTGGAAATTGAGTGCGGGAGGGGCAGCAGTTCGAAATTTCATTGAAATTTATTGCATTAATTCATCTTTGCTCGTAGCTCGTTATTCCGGTTTCGCCACCCTGTATATGAGCTTGTAGCAAAGGGCTGCAGGTGTAGGTATATCGGTACGCGCGTAGGCGAACACCTGCGTTTATGTACAAACCGCAAGATAGGCATATGTACCTGTTGGACTTTTTGTTCTGTCCAGCTGACTTTACGAGGGCAATGTTAATTGCCGTACAATCTGCGGATTAACTATACGTATATAAAGGTATGTATATATATATACCTATAACGGAATTAATTAAGCCGAGATTGCCGAGGGATTAACTCGTTGACCACGAACCACGAACCACGTGTTTCGGTTTTTACCTAGCAATTATGAACGAGGTAAATTTCGCAAGGGTATATTATGCCTACGGTAAGGACCGCGAATTCTAAGGAATATAGTCACCATATCCTTAAACCTCCCTGAACCGAGGATCATTTGCGGAACGGTTAATTAGGTTCTGGGTACAATTCCTGGTCGAGGATGTCGCGGTACTTCCGGTAACGAGGGAAACGGCCGTTACGGGAATCGATAATACGATCGTGGAGCGCCGAATGGAACCGGAAATGGAACCCTGGAGTATCCTTAGAATTTGTGGCTCTAAAGTTCCGAATTACACCACCTACCAACGAATACCATGATTCGCTCCTTGCGGCTTCTTCAATCGATGAAGAAGCTGCCACTTTTCCTTCCCTTCCCTTTTTGGTATTGCAGCCCGTTTCTCGCTAGCTATAAGGCGGAGGCGGTAGAGACAGGGAAACGGATGGTTCAACTAATACAGTACGTACATGTATAATGTATATGCATGTATATACGGACGGGGAGGAGAGGAGAGGAGTGCTTTGATGTGCAAAAGGGCCCCGGGGCGGTAATTCGCACAAACCTAAGCGATTGAAACGGGGAGGGCTTTGTGGCCACGAATTTCCCGGAACTGACGCAGCTCGGAATAGGGAGGATGGTGCCAAGACTTGAGGGAACCTCGAGGAACCGGGAAGCACATCGTGGGCCCCGGCTGAGGACCACAAATTCAAATTAGCCTACGAGGTTTCCAGGTGTTTCATCTTCCTTCGCCCGTTCAAACGGTGTCTATTGTAAGAATCTAATTATGGAAGGTACAACCTGTCCGTAAAGGAGATCTCTCACTGTATTCACAGTCTTCTCGAACATCAATTGTATTCATTCACAGGATCCTGGGACTCACGTCACTCCAGGAGCGTCGAGTCACCATTAACTATTATTTCCACTAACTTTTCTCGCTGATGACTATTTCCATGTGTAAAAGATTATAACATTAGTATCCGGAACTATGAAAAAGCGTGTCTTAATCTACAGATCTTCACCCTTCAAAGATCAATTTTTACTTTTGAGAAATCACAGCGGTAGAATTTCGCTCCGATTACTTTATGCAGAATATGAAGAGTACCATTTTTTTAAAGAGTGCCATTACATCAATCTTTGTGTTTAAGGGGTGGTTATTTTCCTTGAACAACGCTCTATATAGGATAACTAATTTCTCTTTTTATTTTTCTCTTGTTTTCACTAAAATCGATTAAAAAAAAAAAGAGTGGCATATTTTTCGTAGCTTCTATTTTATCGCAAATTCCGAAATTCAATTCATTCGGTGTCATCTCAAGAAATATCAACACCCTCAACGACCAAAATCGGTCCACCAATAATCCTGAAATCCTTCACAAAGTGCTAGAAGAGGAATTCCCCTGCTGTCATTCCTCGAGGGTGAAAATTGACTTTCTAAGAGCGTAAATCTGTCGATTATGAGACACGCTTATTCATCATTTCAGTTGTCAATGTCATAGCTTTTTGGATGGCGAAGTAACTATCGAGCAAAGTTCGAGATTCAGTTTCTGATGACGAGTTGTTCCATTCTGATTCATGATATCTTCTGTATACCGACGTTTAAACGTTACTTTCAACCATAAAACACCGTCCATTATTCAGTCATTCAGCTATCAGGTATACCGTAGATATACGAATTTAGTTCGGGTTGCGTTCATGTCATTAGCCTTCGGCCTCACAAACACGTCGGTTTCCTTTGATCTTGAAGCTCTGGTTTACCCGAGCAAACCTAGGAGATTCCCTGGTCTTAGTTTACTCCAAAGCATGGGGTAGGTATACCAACTCTACGATCTGCCTCATCTAGACGGAGAATACTTCTCGGTGGTCGAGTTGCAAGACACATGTGCAAGACGCGATGAGGCGCAGGGTTTACTCTGTGAGAATGACAGCTACTCTGAATGATTTCTGGCACCCATCTCTCACCAGGTTTAAGATACTTGTTCTATTGTTAGATAGTCGAAGACAACTCGAACTAGGAGCCTCCCTCCCTTTCTCTCTCTCTCTCTCTCTCTTTCTGCTCATTCGTGGTACCTAATATGATAGAACAGAAGCGAAAGAATTGATCAAAAAGTTCGGAATCATATTGGGTATGTCGAACTTTGAGGACTATTCGCTAATTTATCCTCAACCTATCGTCCGATAGAGTTAGCTCTCCTCTTTCCACTCTGTGGTTGCGGTTTCTGAGCGACTGGTCGAGTGGAGAATAGATTCTGGGCTAAACCAAGGTTCAGGGGTTCTCATGTGACCAGAATGACCGGGAGTCATTATATCCCGTGGGAGTTTTCGGGGATATCTTCCATCTGCGTATATGCATGCAGTGAATTTTTCTTTATTTCAGGGGTTGTGTTTCTCGCCCAGAATCCAGATAGTAGTTATAGTTATAGCCAGAGATCTGACCACGTCAGCGTTTCCCACCGCAAGACCCCGGTGCCCTCGAATGTCCAAGATGATCTACGTTCCCAATAATCGCCTACCCTCACCAGCACACGATCAGGCATCGAATTGCCCCGCTCTATATCATGTGCAGGATGTCCCGAAGCGTTTTTGTTCCCCAATTTTTCTTCCGAATATGTTATAAATATTCGATAATAAAAATAAGCTGCGAGAGAAGTGATCTTCAGTTTTAATTTCTATTACGATGAACGGCACTGGATGCGTCATTTTGTCTCTCGAATTCACCCTGTATACATACAACGTTGACCATGTATACATATATACGTTTTATCCGGTCATTGATATTCCACTCGGAGATTGCCACGCTATACCGATGTCACCCCTAATGAATTTAACTACCCTCTATACACCGTTTCTACTCGGTACTCGTGACTCGACCGCTCGATCCGTCCAGATATCCATTCGATCCTTGCGCCTTTTCGGCTGGGGAATCCCCGGACTACTTGACCAAGTTTAAGGGACACTGGGGACAGACACGTACACCGTCATACCTACACGCCTATACGTTCATGAATCGATACATACAATAAAGAGATTCTACTGTACGATATAACATCTGAAAATAATACCTCGGTCCCTATATTCGGAGCCAGGGTAGCTTTAAGCTCCTGCGAATCGCAACTTTATCATTTTTCATCTTTTTTCTTTTTTCTTTTTTTTTCTTCCTACCCCCCTCACTGCAGGTGTGCTTTCTGAAGCATGGCAGAAAATCTTCGGTGCAAATCGTAGCAGAGGTAATCCGTAGGTGGCTATAACCCACCCCTTGCGTTTGTACGAAATTTGGACTTTAAGCCTGCACCCTCAACGTCAGACACAACTGTGATGATCAGGATGGTCGAGTCATGGTCGGATGACTCTTTTCGGAATCGTTCTACCGCCTACTTATTTTCTATTTCAGGGGATAAATATTTGGAAAGGATGACTAATCACCATTGTACAAACTATCGCTTTGATCTATTGCATCGCAGTTTTTCGAGAAAATTGAATTGTGAAAAAAAAAAATAAAGAATTCTGTTTGGTTGAAAATCTGCGACGTCTTAAACGCGGGGATTCTTTCTTTAGCAAGGACTTCAATTTACTCGACAGCATTGCTTCTCTGGTCATGGATTTTCGGTGTAGATTACCAAAGCGAAATTGAGGTCGTGGAGTTCGGGTTGTTAAATCAAAGGAGAATAACACCGGCACCTTGTATCGCCACTGAACTTCACTTTACGTCACATCACTTTACCGTCTCGCGTTCGTACCTACCTGCGGCCAATTATTCGCTTCGAATTACAGACGATTCTGCAGCTCGAGTCATAAGGCTATCAAAGTGTAATAAAATAACGCGTGCGCAGGGACGAAGGACCAAGTACCAAAGAGTCAAAGGTCTTTGACGAAGTAGAAATGAAACGAGTTGTATATATTATTAAACTCTTTTGACGAGGGTGAGGTAGAAAAGATTTTGCTAATATCAACAACCTGCGATATTCACAACAATATTTAATAGTATATATATATATAAAATTTGGAATCCCTGAGGATCCCGATGCCTAAATTCCCGAACGAATTCGTTGAATCTAGTCACGTTCAAATCAAATATACCAGATCTGAGAATAATTCGTTAACCCTCCGGTACTTCTCGTTCTCAGACGGGTGGGTGGCATTCATAGAAAGGGAAATATATTTTATTCCAAAGTTTTCTTCACGGAATCAGGTAAGTGTAGGGTAGCACATACATATAGTATATATAGGCTATATGTGCGAATTTAAGGCAGAAGAGATATAAATAATAAATACAGGGTGCAGGGTTGTTCAAAATATCTTTTCACAGCACCTTTTTCGCTCAATTATTTAAACCCGTTGAATAGATCATGTGTTCCTTTGATTTCGTCTTATACTTCCGAGGAATCTAATGCGTCAAAATTTCGTCCGAATATGGTATACGACCGATAATATCATAATATTTGAGGAAACTGAAATTCATCTCGATTTTACTAGATGCGAAAAAATGATCGCAATCTATCAAGCGAGAAAGATGTGTCTTATGCCGTTGGTTGCAGAGAAATCTAGTCTGCGAAGAAGCGTGGGTTCCTCCTACGACAGAGGCTGTCAATCTGAATTTAGAGAAAATTGTCAGGTTCAGAGCAAGCGACCTGAGACCAGACTCTCTCTCTCTCTCTCTCTTTAGCTGTCTATCTGCGTCCTAACTTCGGTGCTAAGAAAACGAAAAAGGGAGGACTGAGAGGAGAGAAAAATACACATACACATAGAAACCTACAAAGGGAAAATACAAGAAGAAGAGGAAGAAGAAATAAGCGACCGAGACAGAACGAAAAGGAAAATCAGATTTGATTGCAGTCGATGCATGGGCATATAGATGAAGCCTGTAGGTGGGTAGAGCTGCGTATACGTGCTCTGAATAGCAATATTCCAGACGGCTTCTTTCTTCGGAGGTGAGGATCAGGGTATTGAAGGCCCCCACGAACTTGTGAGAAGTGCGAAGAACCTATAGGAATTCTCCATGCAATTTAGATTTCACTTCAATCTGTCAGGCATGATGATGAGCTGCGACAGGAAATGTCTAAAAGAAAAACAACTAACAAGTTACGATTCCATCGCCATGATGGGATGGAATTTAAAACTGCTACCCCTCGCGCGTTTGATTCCCGAATCGTTCTGAATTCGGGGGGAAAAGACTCGTTGCCGCAATAAGGACTAGCTGCGAAAATTCATTTCATCGAAATATCATAAATACTTCTTTAAAAACACTTTCGAACATCCCCTTCAAATTGAATACCGGATCTGAAAAATTATTCACGGTATATCTGTGAAAAAATTTCTTCATAATCCGTCGACTGGTTGATACAGATACGAGATATTCGATAATTATTTCCGAGCCTCCCTCTTTGATGCTTCAGCCCTTTTGGTTTTGCTTTTTCGCTACTCCTCTCCCTTCGAAAGTTGAAACAATCACTTAGTATGTACGAAGAGGCGGATGATCCTTTTGCAAATTTATTTTTCCCCCAGCAGCTCACTGTTAAAGGTCTCGTGCCTCGAAACGTCGGTGAAGATTAAGGGCCGGGTAAAATTGTGTAACCCTAAACCTAAACGAGATCATGATCCTTGAGTAGAAAATCGAAGTTTACGCCAATTGGAAAGAGAAAGAAAATCGAGTAAAATCGGAGGCGGATATATAAGGGTGAACGGATCAAACCTATCCATTACAGAAGCGTGAAAATATACTCTAGATTATACGTATGTGTGTTCAGTGTATCGGATTGAATCCTCCCGCGATTTTTCAACCCCTCATATCATCTTCCTTCTTATATTCCTTATTCCTTTACCAGGATGGAATTTTTCAACGACTCGAGGTCTTCCATACTCCGATATGCATATATATACATCGGAGAAATTTCTCATATCATAGGATTCTATGTATGGGGAAAATTTGTTGTCGAATAAAACGGAGTTAGCCATAAGATTGAAACGGCGGTGCGACATGATTTAGTTGAAACACCGCCCCGCAATATATCGTTTAGTTATTTTGTAATAAACCGAGTTTTAGTACGATTTCAAAATTCTTAAGCGAGTAGCTCGCGCGCTGCCGGGTATGGGAACGAATGGCGCGAGGAAATGGTACCGTAAAATGTTCGCTGCCTAGACCCCCATTCCATTTAATATTGTATATAACGACGAAAAATGGCCAGGTTACGTAACGCGGCGTCGCGGTCGCGCTGGACCACCCAGACCCAGAAACGAGACGGGAATCTGAGGATTGTGGGTATAGAGGTACGGGTGCAGGGTACGACGTATAGTTATAATATGGTCAAAGTGCTTGGCTAAGAAGATTTCGAAAAATCAATTCCGAGTGAAACGATAAAAGTTCAGCAACGAAAAAGAGGATTTCTCCGTATGTGTGCAGCGTAATTCCAAGAAGCACCTCGATCCCGTCTCTCCCTGAACGGGTTCACTTTGTCGGCGAGGTTTATTGTGTTCATAATCATAACTAACGCGGTGAAGTTTAGGAAGGACTGGGGGCCGATTCCTAGACTATTTTTGTACGTAAATGTACGAAGTCTGTATAGATGCCGAGTTTCTTTTCGGCCAAGAAACGTGGCATGGTGTGGCCGCCCCTCGTCCTCGTCGCCTCTTTCCATATACTTATACGACTAACGAGATATTTTAGATGCCTGTTTGCCGTCTGTTTAAAACCTATACCGAAACAACATCACTCGAGTATGGGAGTGTTTCTTAAAAAGAAATAAACCCACCGACTAGAGGAACTAAGTTAATTAATTTGAATCTCTGTTGGCAGTACAGATACCTTCTAACGCTCGTTAAAGATCGTTAAAGCCGCGAAGAGTTACCTCATTACTCACACCCATACCATATACAATTTGTTTCGATTCCTCCACCTGAAACTACGCTAATTCTGATAATCAAAAATGACCGTGATCCCTAGGGTGGTCCTTGATACGATCATTTTCGTACGTCTCCAAATATGTAGAAAAAAATTCAGCCAAAACTCCAGGTTCCTATCTCAATTCTGAGTACCGCCCCAAAGTCTTTGAATTTTCCCATTCAAATTAAACACGATTTGCCTCAAAAATTGCCTCAAAGTTGATTTAGAATTCTTACTTTTGATTTTTTTCAACGATTTTCTTGACAGCAATCGCGTCGATTGTATAGGGCGTCCGGTAGTAAAAATCGGGTCTTACTATTGACCCTTATATTATTCCATTAAGCATCAAGCTGGTTTCCTGCAGCACCTACAAGGCGTGCGTGCGTGTTGAATAGAAATTCCGAAATATTGTACCCGCGGCAAAAGTACCGAGGCGAAGGGTCAGTCCTGTTTAAATTTACGGTGTCACCGAGGTATAAATATGAGGTTAATTTTCAACTAGCCCAAGGTAGTTTGATAATAAATATAAATGTAATCTCATCGTCGCGGCGTTATTTATATTTTCAAAATACGTAGAGTAAAGTCCATTTTTTATACGTATCGCGTGATGTTAACAAGTTATTTCGTTACAGGGGTCGAAAAGGAGTTACGTTTTTTTTTTTTTAATTTTGTTCTGGTTTTTCATTCTCTCTAACATCTATAGCACGTTGCATGTTCTGGTAGCGCCATGGTCCCGATTGCTTCAGGCATCGAATCAAAATCCGGAAAACGATTTCCCGGTTTCGATAAGCCGGTTTCTTCCACACTCGGCCATTCACCAAGCCCATGGCCCAGGCGGCCCCGATACAGAATCTAATTTCCATGACAAAATCAGCCTCTCTCGGTTTCATGGGGCAGAATTTCTAGAACGGTTCCCCGAGGTATCTCTACGGATCACGAGCACGTCCGCTCCCAACTATACTCCTAAACTCAAGTCTCTTCTTCCTCATCCTCATCCTCATCCTCATCCTCCTCGTCCTTCTCATCCTCTTCTACACCGCCTTACGCCTCTCCACGAAGATCTCAATTTGACCGAACCCCACGACCTATACCTTTTACCTCTCGGCGCGATTCACCCCGAGTACACAGAGCTTACAAAGATTCCCAGATTTTCCTCTCTTCGAATTCGCGAAAATTCCATGAATCGCGGGAAATTAAAAGGAAAAATCCTTCACTTCTTTTCATCTCGTTCGATCTTCAAATAGCCCGGGATAACTCCGATATACTGGTAAAGGTAAATTTCCCGAAAGTCATAACATACGTCGAGCATTTCGCCTCGCCCCTTGTTAATGGGATGAAGCTTTTAGTCGCCCAATTTTTGGCCCGCTCAAAGGAAGATTATATAAGAGTGGTAGTGGCGCAGGGCTAGGCGAACAGGGCAGTGCGTTGGCCCTTTAGGGTTTGAGTGCGCGGTTGAATTAAAAGGTCCGAATTAATTCCCACACTCGTTTCGTGAGGACCGTGGCTCCGATGGTATCTGGGCAGGAACGCGACTGGAATAACCGAGCAGTATAGTATAGCGTACTATAGTTCCCCGCCTCTTTTTCTTATTCCATTATTTTTCCGCCGATGAAACAGAACCGCGCTACAGCTAACAGAACAGAATCAGAACTAATCTGATCCCAACAAAGAACAATGCGAATTATTCAGTATGGAACAAGGGAGCTGTACCACTAATTCATCCGAACGATGAAATATACGAATGATAAGAACGCTGCTGCCTTTGCGGATACGTAATAAATTCGCGATCTAGCTAAAACTCGGAGATGAATTTTTTCGAACATTGGTTTGCCCTGAAATGACATAATTTTCAAAAGTATCGGCGTTCTTCTTCGTTGGGCTCAATCCACGCGGATATACAAAGTCCATGTAATCTCAGTGAATAGAATATTTCTTGAAAGCGTAGCAGTGGATTGAAAGAAAAAAAGAATTCATTCCGATGTGTGTGTGTAGAGAAAAACGTGATGCCTTATTATGGGTGTAACTCCGAAACCTTTTTATACTTAACTCATTTTAGTATTTCACTCGATCGAGGATAGATCTCCAAGGAACTGAAATCGCAGAGAAGGAAATAAGCAGACTTGCGGTATACATGCACCGACTATGCAAAAACTCGCAATACATGTTCGAGGCAAAATTCTATGTAGATCGAAACGAGCTGCTTGTAGGCTGATGCCTACGTGCGGATTCCTAAGCTCAAGAAAAAGCTCCGACTACTAGTCCGCTCGCTAGATCCAAAAGAGAGTATGATAGCGTGGGCGAGTAGCCAGAAGAACATTATCTCTCTCACCATTATTCTGAAACTTTTCAGTTTTCAATTTCCACCCATGTTTAGCAGCTGTATAAAGAAAAAAACCTATCAACCTTGATTCAAATCGGATTTACTTCGTCCATAAAAAATGGAATAGCAGACCTTAGAAACGGTTGAGAACAACTTGGCCAGCTGCAGCAGCAGCAGCAGCGGGAAGTTACAGGTTAATTGTGCAATACGCGGTCTGTAGGTACGGGAAACGGGAAACGAGAGAAAGGATTGTATAACCGCATAGAATTGCATGGTTTTGGTGCACGTAAAACGGCATTTGTTCCCTCGAGTACGCGATATGCATGGTAATGGGAGCGAGTAAGCACGCCACGTGGACACATTCACATTCGATGTGAAAAGCACGTACCTATATAGGCGTAGAGCATATATACGTGTATAGGTACTACGTTTCTCTGTCAGTCTTCAACCGTTTTTTCCTTTTTCCATTTTCCAAATAAATCCCGAATTCTCAGATCTGACAGAAGCCTGGGAAACGGGATGTACATGTTCGGATTCTGCGATGCGTGTATAGGAAAAGCGAAGGAGATATACGGAAAGAGAGAAAGCGGTATAAGCTGCGGATGACCGGCCTAGCGTCTAATTATTCAGATTTATGCGATCTTGAGAGTTGAAGCGTTCTCGCGGGGTATTCCAAAGCGGTTTCAACCATTCCTATACATCTCAGTGAGCATCTTTGCCGGAGCGCTTCTAACGAACCTATTGGAACCAGAACTGTTATTCAGAGCGATTTAGCCGTTTAAATTTGTGATTTACATGCCTTAGTGAATCTTGACGTGCCACGCAATTCACCTACAATAATTATGCCCCGTTGTGACTTACAATATTCGTAGTATAGTACTGGGGTGGTCCGTAATTCGATGATATTCGAATTCCAACGCTACCATGGGCCAAAACGTATCCAAATATATACAAAAAAAAAATATAGCCAGAACCCCAGGTTCCCATCTCCCTGTTATATTACATGTATGGATTGATTGCAATCGACGGATTCATTCGCGACTCAAAAACACGGATTTTGGGTAAAAGGATGCAGGTTTGTTTAAGAATAACTAATAACGATATGACGGGGTGTGGAATTGTTGGCCCGAGGCAAGCTTCCTTGATAATAGTCGTTATTTCTTGTTCTCGACAGAGTATGAGGGAAGTAATATAAAAGAGCGAGCTACGAGTTGCGAGTTTAGTTTAGTTTGTTTTCCTGTCAAGTTAACTTTTAATTGCGTACCCAGAAACACGGGAACCAAAGTATAAGTAGTACAGCAAAAGTGGCCCTCGCCTGCTTTCAACTCTGGCAAAAAGTTTTTCGGACAAACTTGACGACGTTCTTAGAAATTCAGATTTATTCAAACCGAATTCTAGTTCAACCTCACTGACGACGACGACGACCGTTTCGGTTTGAATTCGTCTAAATTTTCTCTCTTCTTCTTCTTTCTATTCTCTCAGTTTTTTATTTTCATTTTTTAATGCTTTTCCGATCCCACGAGGGTGTGTAAACTCTCGAAATGCACGTCCTCGTAACGTCACGGTTTGAAGGCGTCATTGGCGATGCATGGGTTGTTGTGATCGCCTCCCATAACGCATCAATCTCCCGGGGGGATCCCCTGGGATCCACGGGGGGCTGTCCAAAGCTTATCCGCGCTCATCTGTCACCCGTGCTTTTGCTCTTCGCCCGTCCTTCCTGGCTTCTGGCTCCTGGCTCCTGGCTCCTGGCTCCTGGTGCTGGTGCTGCTCCTGCGTCTGCTTCTGATGCTTACTGCCTCCGCGCAGGGCGCACCTCGGGCTATATCTTTTCCGTTCCCGTTCGATTTTCGTCCTTTTTCAAAAGGCACGCGCTATTGTATGCTAACGCGATCCAATCTTTTCTTCACTCGCTTCTTATGCCGCGATCCAAAAGGGAAATGAAAAAGTCAGAGGATAAAATAACGCCCACGTATAACATTTAGATGAAAATATTAGTTTCGTTTTTTCCCATATTATTTTCTACCCCATTCTCTACGATACACCATAATATCACATCGTTTCTTTTCATTTCGTCATAGAAAATTTAATCACATTCAAAATTGGAAGTGTGAACAAGCGCGTCTCTCCCTCGAAGAATCACAGCGAAGAAATTTAACCCAGAATGACTTTCGGAGTTTCGTTTATTCACTAAATTTTGAAGATCAAAATGTGCTAAGGTACTCGTTTGCCTTTTTTTCGTAAAATTAAAAAAAAATAGCCCTTAACCAATGCAATGGGTTTATCGGTATTCCTAGAAACCTGCACAAAGGATCCAAGAGGGAAAACCCTTCCCTGTCATTTGTTGAATTTATAAATTGAATTTTCAACGATGAAAATTCTCTTGTTTTCCCTATAATATATCGGAGTAGATTCTCGATTCTCTTCTTCCGATGTCCAAGTTGTGTCCCCCTCCCCCCCGGTGCAAGGATCTTCGAATATCCTTTGCAAATCCTTGAAAATCCCTGCTGTCCTCGGGACGAGGACTATACCTCTACTACCAGCAGCGTACGGGACGTGGTTCTCGAGTGGTGGACTCCTGAACCGAGTAAAAGGCGTGACTGTCGACACGTTGCGGGGATTCCCCTCGTACGATCTTTGCTCCACGAGAGAATTTATCGGAACCCTGGATCTAAGGGATGGATAGAAAATTTACCGCGGGAAACGCGGGTTCGCCGTCCTATTGCTCACAGATTATCTCAGGGACCTGGAAAATCGGGGATGGACCTTCGTCTACGCTGCGGCGAATCTTATATTACACTTTCAGATGATTATAGATAAAGTCAGCGAAAGAACGACGTTTACATTTGGTCAGAATGAAGAATGAATAAAATTAAAAAGAACGAGAAAATATGATTATTCAACTTTTTACAACCTGAACTTTTCCTTACACATACGATTATTTTTTAACGCAATCAGAACAGAATTTTTTGTTGTTGCGAACACGGTAAAAGCCTGATGAACTGTTTCCAAAGACGGGAACGATTCATTTTTACAAAAGAGTTGAAAAATCATCTTCGCAAAGTCCAAAATCTGGTTTCATAATTGCATTAAATCAAGTCACGGTTCATTTTCGGAAGCAAAATTCGCAAATTTTGTACTTCAGCACCCAAGTAGCATCCGCAAACGAAAATACTCCGATTCATGCTGGCGCGATATGAGGTTTCAACGAAACTAAAAAAATTTAAGGAATGTTTTAATTACAGTTGGTATCGGACGCCGAACGCGTGTAATAAATTGATTTCGGATTTATTATACGGCAGCATAAAATTCGTGTCTTAAATACGGACGATACGTACGGTTGATTTATTTTCGTTTTAATCCCTCTGACATCGACGTGTCTACATTCACATACGAGCTCGTTGGAAGCATTATAGCTGGTGAGGCGAGAAACACAGGATCTGTACCAGAGTATGAAAGATGTGTATGTGCGAGCGAGCGTATAATGCGTGTGTACATCATATACGCACGTATGTGAGCGAGTCATTCGTCATAGTTAGGCGGACATAGGAGGTGGTTAACGAGTGACAGATTGGATCACGTTTACTATTAGTCAACGATCGGGTCGAGGTCTGTGACCTTCGCCTCTCTCTCTCTTTCTCTCTTTCTCTCCTTTTCTCTCTCATTTCTTTTTTTACTCTTCTCTTTCTCTCCATATAGCCCCGTTAGACTTCACCTTTTAGACACGCGTCGTGGCTCATTGACGAATTACAACGTCACGATTCTATGACCCCGGAGAACAACACCGCTGGTACGTACGTATAGTACCTCGTTCTAACAGAGTTTAGAACCTCGATACTATACTCGTAGTTCCATATACAATACCTAGACACCGCCTATTAAGACTACATGGTAAAACGATTCGAACACACTATTCATTCGATTTAAGATAATCCGATATGCCCAAAGGTCAGAATACTGCCTTTTATTTACGGACTCGAAACGAAGACCAGGACTGTTATGTTCGTTATTGTGTGTGGGAAGGTTCTTGGAAAGCTTGAGGGATTTATTCTCATACGGAAGACCTTTTTTCTTTCATCTCGTCATTTTTCAGGTCATATAATATTAAACGATTTGTATATTTACTTGTTGTACCTCAATCACCGTTATAACTACGTAAGATGTGAATTAATTCGATTTATCGTAGCTTTTTAAAAGTTTATCCCTGCACCGGCAGTCATCGAGGGCTTTGATTAATTATTCATTAATGAATTAGGGAATAAGGGAAGAAGGATCTCGGAGAGAAGTCTACCCAAAGTGATGCGATAAGGAGGAACTTGGGTCACCAGGGGAATTGAGCGAGTTAGACGTACAGAAGTTCGAAGTTCTATCTGTACGTATACACTGTATACACATGGATAGACACATACTCACGCATACTAACGACGGAGATACTAGGTAGATGTTTGAGGAAGTAAACGGGCTTTGACTATAAGAGACTCCCGGTCCTGGTCCCGGTCCCGGTCCCGGATAGTCGCTCGATCTTAATTAAAAAGTAATTGCGTCCTCGCGAAATCTAATCGGCTCTTAAACGTGAAGTTGGGTTTTAAAGAAACGTGATTAATCGCAGGGTCTAATTGAAAAATAAATAGGTGACGAACTGCTGCTGCCGTTGCTGTTATAGTGCAGAGACTGCGGTCGTAGGACACGCCTTGAACAGACGTGGAAGTAAGGGGATGAAAATACACCCTAACGCTTATTCCTATTCTTCTCCCTTTTTTTTCTTTCTTTCTATCTTCTACTTTTTAAGGGGGAGTCAGGAAAACTAAGCATATCATTTTTCTGCTGACATTGACGAGAATGAAAATCAGAGGGTTAACCAATACTCAAGATTCTTTTTATCTGTACACCAGATATCGAGGTTTCATTGCTTCAAACTATTTCTAATTATTTCAGAGATTTTTCATATTTCTAAACGTTTTAAGACGATTTTAAAATCATCGAATTGCGAATAATTTCAAAATCGCGTGATTTCGTAGGCTTTCAAAGATTCTGAAGGTTTTACATGATTTTAGAAATTTTTTATGTTTTTTTTATTCATTTGAAATCATTCGAGATGATTTTGATGTCAATGACTTTAGACTATTAGTGATTAGTGAGCTAAGCTTTCAAATACTTCGAAGGTTTGTCAGAATTTCTAAAGATTTCGTATAATTTCAGCAAAATTGCAAAAAATTTCAGGTAGATTCCAGAGATTCAAAAATCTTTGGTATTATTATCTTGAAATGGGGTCTAAAATCCACGCAATATTATCAGGGTGGTCAACCCCGCCATCCTGTTAATTTTCGTCTCGTATAGTTCATGAGAAAAAAAAAAAAATCCTACAAGTTCTCGATAAATCTTATGACGACAAATGATAGTATATGTGTTGAAGAATCGTGTAGCTCCGTAGTGTAAACGAGGTAGAATCACCCAGTGCAGCCGTTCAAAGTGGACCTCTGGTTCCATTGCTCCATTGCTCCATCGCCCCGCCGCACTACTTCCGGTAACGACGACACGTGACAGCTACCGTTTTTACGATCAGTATTATTGCCGATTTTCACCACGGGTGAAACTCCTAGCGACCATACTAGCTCCATGAATTCTCGGGTCATTTGACGTTATCGTCGACGTCGGTTGATTTCGCCTTGGCAAAAGTTATTCGCAAGGCATAAGGCACATACATATATACCTATATACGGCTTATACCCGACTCACTGTATTACCGGATAATATGGGAACAGCTGACAGTGGCACACGGCGACCCAGACTCAGACGACGACGTCGACCCCTGGCACCTACACCCTGGTTATGTCGAGCAATTACGAAGGCACGGACGTAGGTACTATACCGTCATCCGTTGATTTCTATGGCTCTCCGCTCCCGGCTTCCACTATATACTTCGAGTATAATATCTCCCTTCTTTCTCACCCTGGTGCAACCCTGCGCACGTGTGCTTTTCGGTCTTTGAGGGTCTCTAGTTCGAGCGTGTTCCCGAATACCGGGACCGAGTAGCGTAGCAGTGAATTCTCTACTACATAGGCTATAGTCGGGGAAACGGATAAGAGGGGACACACTTTATGAAGATTAGAACCTTTTATTGTTATTGGTCCTAGCTAGACGGCCAGCTAGCTTGCTTTCTCGTTTTATGGCAGGACCGAGTATTAACAAAGCCGCGAACGCTCGAGGCTCGAGGCTCAAAGCTCACCTAGCTCACATCACCGCCACTCGCGCCTCAAGGTACCTAGGTAACGGATAAGAAGTAAAAACGGCTACCAACAGCCAAGAATCCCTTTCGTCCCTCGCTGGAGAACACAAACTCTACACCCACTTTCGAAGTTCCGTAGAGATCAAGGCTCTCCGCTGTTTAACGTCGTCAAGAAAAAGCTGGAGAGCATAAGTTCATGTGTCTTTCATTAATCCTACGCTAGTTTGTTTACCGAGTCTCTTTTAGCTTATTGCGTGTAATGTAAAGCCGACTATCCGTTGAAAGAAATTCCCTATTAGCGATAAAAGAGTTGAAATAAGTAAACGGCACATAGCTCCGAAAGATTCCTCGTTTTTTTTTTTATTTCTATTTTTTGTTATTTTCGCAAAAGCCCGCAGTGTCAAGCCTCGGGGCTGCAGACGGATAACCACTTGCTCAAGCGGCTGAGTTTCTCAGCTTGACGTTTTGTCACGGTAATAATAGCATTAGTTTCCTCGCTCGCTCTCCCACTCGTACTTGGTGCTTCTTTTTTACCACCGAACCGTGGACTCTCCCATTACACTGATGGCCCTGCGACAAAATTACATTTAGCCTAGTAGAAACAGATGACAAACTCGCGAGGGATTCTGGGATATGTTTCCTCTCTTACCAGCTGCGCCATTATACCTAGCCATCCTCTTTCTCTATTCAATACGTTAATAATACACCTAAGTATTTACACATATACGTGCCCTCGTGTTTGGATACACGCGTCAAAGTTCGAGTCTCGGTTGAGTAATCGGGGTTTCCCCGTCTCGATTTATAAGAGCACCAGCCCGCTCCAAGGTATGGGGAGCAGCGCGTTTACGACTTGGCACTTTGCCTAGTAGAAGTCGCCAAGTGGTCAGGCATTTGTAACGTAACAAGCCATACCACGATACGATGCTAAACATTCTCCACTCTCTAGCATCGTGAGAACGATTTTTCGCGATATTGGGATTGGTGACCCCAAATCTGATTCTACGCCACGAAAACTCTTCCACCTCATCTATCGATGACTCAATTTCATTAGAATGGTCGTCATTTTCATAAATCATTCCGCGTCCTACCTACCGAGTTTTCAAACTCGAGAATAGCAGGTTTGTATCGCAAGAATTTAAGGATAGGATTAAATCCTCGTATTGGGGTGAAGATGTGAATCCAGTCACCCGGTGAATCGATGCCGAAAATACGTGTTCCTGGAGATTCCCAACACTTGCATTGTATCTACCCGAAATTGATCGACGTTCGTAAGAAACTTGTAGGATAGATTGGGCACGGGTGTTACGGTCACGTCTGTCAGTTTCAGGGTCTCTAAAGGACGGTTAGTCCCCTTGGCAGACGTCCTGCAGATAGCTGTGTGGGTATATTGTATTTATATGTATAGATATATGATGATGAAGATTTCTGTAGTGAGAGATGCAGTAAGGGTGAAAGGTGGAAGGTGGACTATGGACTATGGACAGAGTGGAGGGATCTTAATTTTTTATTCTTCAAGATCCAAGGAGCGAGGAGATCCTTCTAGATCGGAGATGCATTGAAACTCAAGACCCTTGAGATGGCCCCATCTCGTTGGGGAGGGCGACCCGGATAGATCCTGAAAGGAACCCGACTGAAAGAGACCAGAACCCGTACCGTACCTACCAGGCTTCCTTTTCGTCGTCTCCTCGTCTCCTCGTCTCCTCTATATCAACGCACACATACCTACTCCTCCACGTCTCCAAGCGCAAAGAGACAGACGCGAACGACCGTCAAATGCCATTCAGATTACACGAGCGTACCTTTATTCTTTGAGAATTGAACGAATAGACATACCTACAGACAGACAGGTAGGTAGGTAGGTAGGTGGGTAGATAGGGAGGTAAAGGCTGGCATAGAAAATCCTAGAACACCTTAGCGCGTTATTTTATTCCAGTGGCACGCGGTACTGCGGTGTTCAGTGATTTGTCCCATTGAGAAAAGGAGCTCGAGGTTATTTTGACCCAGAAAAATATTACCGCTCATATTTCCCATGAGGCATTTTACAGCCCCTGGGTAGGCTACATGGGTATAGTATACACCCGAAGCTAGAGAAGAGTTCAAAGAGGGGTCTCTCGAGTTTGACGAGTATGAACTCCCTTCTCCCTACTCCAGCTTTTCAAAAATCCACGATCATACCGTTCGTACATCGAGTAAGATTAATTGGGGGATGATTACCCGTGGCAATATAACTTGCGAATCATTAAGATCGTTATATTAATTGCACCCCGTCAATTAGAAGCAATTAGAGAACCGTCTTCGCGAGGAATAATTAATGGATCGAGCCAATCGGTTGACGAAAGTTCAAAATACCAGTCTGGTATTTTATTCGAAGGCAAGGGAGAAGAAGGAGGCCTGCACCCTCTCCTCATCCATTTTCAAGGGAGAGCTTAAGATCATCAAAAAATAAACAGTTTCTTTTTTTCTTCTCTAGACCCGTGACCCGCTTTCATAACAGAAGACGGCAGTTGATTTTAAAAAAATATTACTTCCACTACGACCTTTATATTCCACACAGTTCACAGCCCACATAATGTGCCCATACCTACTCCTATACGAAAAACACTCTTCCAGAAGACTGCGTCGCTTCTGTGTATCCAATGCCTTTGGGCATTCGGTGGAAAGTGATTGCTGCAGTGCCGTTAAAAAATTCATTACCCTTTGATTTGGGAAATGGTTATACGTGTGCGTGTGTATGGATGTATATTAACAGGAATATCATATAGGGAACGAGATGGGATATCGGGGAGCGGATTTAATCGGCGCTCTTATCGGTCAAGCAGAAATTTGTCGGTCCTTGAAAAGGCCTCGAATGATGCTGCGTTGAACGGTGAACGGTGAACGGTGAACGGTGAACATTGAACATTGAACATTGGACATTGAACCGTTGAGTAAAAGCACTAGACGGCCGGTTTCCGCGCATTCAAACTGAGCCGAGCACGCAGGGTTCATTTATTGTCCGTGTACCATGGCTCGCGAACTCTCAGAGGTTTCAAGCACGCTCTCTACCCGCCGCCCTTCATCCTCCGCCCACGCCCTCGACGACCCTATCGTCAATTCATTTTCACCATGGGGTAAAACACCAACGAAGATGAACTCATGAACCGTGAAATGTTCTTAAAATGAAAATAAAAGCAAAATAATGGAAAGAAAAGAAAAGTTCTTCTTCTTCTCCTTCTCCTTCTCCTTCTCCTTCAATATTTATTGTTTCATCCACCATTTAAGCCCTGAAGAAGAGGTCTTTGTCACTCTAAGCTCGCTCTACGACGCGGTGCGTTTAGTGCGTAGATCGCGTGTCTAAATTCATCCTGGTTTTGTCCCGTGTGTTAAGCACGGTCCACGTGTTCTCTCCTCTCAACTACGCAGTTCTACCTCGCGAGCTGCGAATGACACACGGGAAAATTCGGCCCAGCTCTCTCTCTCTCTTTCTATCTTTCTCTCGGTTGCTTCTGCTTCGACCACTCTTCAACAGCAGCAAGTGTTTGCATTAGAATTAGACAAATATAACTCTGTCTTCGGGCTGAGTGCGTCGCACCAACCACCGGTGAGCATGGGTCAATTTTAAACACAAATCTGTTGCTGTATGTGTTGCCAGTACGTAGAGAGCCGTAGAGAGCGGGAGAAGAGCTCGGAACGGATCAGCTGCTTTCGAGGTTGAGATTAGCTCCAAGGGGTGTCCAGTATAGGTACCGTCAGCACGTTTCCTGGTGAATTGTCCTCGCCGATGAGAGATCCGGCGTAAAAGCGTGCCAATTGCACGAGACCTCGTAAAAACCCTTGGCGAATGAGGATAGTTGAATCCCCGCTTAAGGGTGGTCATTAAAATGAACCGTCCACGCATCCTTAATACCGGGGCGGCATTAAGGGACTTCCTGATCCTGCGAGGCGGCGTCTTCTTCCACGCGTAATAACCGCTAATAATTCTTGGCCTTTCCAGCCGGAACAAGCCTCGCGGGGGGCACCCTCTGAGGCGCTGTCGCCATGAGGTCGAGGACGACGGGGATGGTGCGGAAGCTAGGGTAGATGCCTGCCATCGTCTTCCTTACGGCCTTCGTGGTTAATCTATGAAATCACCGAGATATACGACCCGTGGCCTGGAGTATGTGTCACTGTCTCACGACCGCCTCCACCTCCACCTCCGCCTCCACCTCCGCATCAGCTTCGACCCTCCGCATTCTGCAGACCATTCTTCGCGGGGTATCTAGCTGTTCACCGAGGAGGAAAGCGCAGACGCCCTTTCGGCATCGATTGCTATTATATGTACCCACCCGAATTTTGCGAACCGATATATCATTTCGAGTGTGACTAATTGGAACGTGATTTTAATTGGCCACCTCGAACCTCGAGTCCTTACCACAGGGCTCTCTTCTATATTGCAAAGGGGAATTTATTTTTAAACAAATTGTCCTGTAAGCAGTGCCCATTGCACCACCTTGTCTTGGGCCTTCGGTGATCCGTAGTTCCTTTCTTTATCTCTCTGTCACTTCGATCCGACGTTTGGCCAACAAATCGAGACTCTTTCGTAGGACCGTAAAGGAGATTCTAGTCCGGGCAGCTGCGCGATCCCCTTTTTTTCCTCAATTTTATGTTTTCTCTCGTATATATATATATATATACCGCTACGATCCTTCCAATTATCTGTACAAACGTCTTCCACGTAGCAGGTAACGAAAAAAAGAAAAGAGAGAAAAAAATAGAAAAAAATCAAAATAAAAAAAACCGAAGGACGTTGGCGAGGAGAAAAGACCGGCGAAACGACTCGGTGAATGACATTTATTAGTGCTTACTTTGTTAGTTCTTTTGGTACGATTTGAGGCACTAAGTGGGCTGTTACTTTGATGGTAGACCGCGGTAGAGTGTTTACGAATTAGAAATGAACAATCGTGAATAACATAATTGGGATGGAAAACAAAACTACAGTAGAGAGAAAATTTCAAGGGAGCGAAAATCCTTCAATGCTGTAAAGAGGAGTTGATCTAATTAATAAGAAAGCACAATTCTGGAATGGGATTGCTATGGGAGAGTTTCAGGACCATAAACCCCAGCGTCTAGTAGGAGCGTCGCTTTTGCCCTCCCTCTCTCTCTCTCTCTTTCTACTCTACTCTCTCTATATCCCGTTTTTCTCTCTTCGGCTTGTTCGACTGCGTAACATTTCGCTGAACTTTACGGGGCGCGATGATTGCGGACTACCCGAACACAAAAGTATTTTATGATGTAGTGTATTCCGGTGAATGCGCGCGGGGGATGGAGGAGATGGTCCAATCAAGAGAAGCTTCACCCAGAAAGAGAGAATGAGATAGAGAGTGTATACATACAGCCGAATGTGTAGAGTAACAAGGGGAAAAGAGATAGAGAGAGAGAGAGAGACAGAAAGGGAGATCGACGCAGCTTCCAATGGGGCTGGGGTAGGGGGATTATTAAATCGCGCGGAAACCAAAGTCCCACTCCGATCCTGAACCGATTTATGATCGGGCAATAGCATCGCCTTGTTTTTTCAAATTTCCTTCCTATCCGCAATTCTCTATCCCCAATTTTCTATTGTCTATAACAAACTTGACTCACTTACTTCCCCGATCCCAGAACTTCGCCCCTATCCCTAATTCATACGCTCTGTCTACTTTCGCACACTCCTCGCACTATCTGAAAATATATTCTACCCAGTTACCAATAATCCCTGTATTTCGACTTGCACCAATCGTAGGGCGGAATTTGAAAGAAATAAGAAAAAGAAGGACCCAATTCATTGAATATAATATGATTTTCCTCCCAGGTTCTCGATCTCATAAGGTCGGATAATGTTTTTGTCATTATATGCGCGATATGCTATATATCGGCATATATCAATGAAAATTGGATTTCCCACAGAGCAATTGTGGATCCGTCAAACACGTAATCACGACAAGTTCGTACCTATGTATTACCCAACTGTATTCGCTCCTTCCTATTACGGTACGTTCACCTCTAATCTCGTGTATTTTAGGGGTGAAGGTTTAGCCTAGCTTTGTTAATCCCTACCAACTAGGAGAGAGACTTACGTAATCCGAACTTGAAACTGGATCTGGGTGTCGTGTTGTTCACCACTGAAAACCTTCCACGTAGCTAGATACGAATTTCTGCTAACTTCCTGTGTCGTTTAATGACGATTTTCTTACTGTGAAAATTCCATTTGAAATCTGCACCTAAGAATAGCGTTTGTCCCATTATCGAACCAAGTTTGGACATACCCACCGTATTAGGCCAAAGTATAACGGGAAGCGAACAAACAGCCACGTGTGGCTATTAAAAATTCATGTAATTTCTCGGCTGTAGGTATGTAATCTTTCCAAGAAGTTGAGGAGGGTGTCTTGGGGCTGAAGAACGAGGGCTGTTGCTTATTAGGCAAGCAGGGGTTGTTTCGTTTAGCTTTTGCCCACCACGTCGTGTCGCCCTCCGGTTGCTTTGGACCACGTCTTCTACTTGTACATAGCCACTTCCTCTCTTCTCCTGCTGCAATATATATACAGTCGAACGGAAAAGGATATTTTCGTTTCGAGGAGACGAAAAAAAAGAAAGAAAATAAAAGAAAAGAAAAAAAAAACTGGAAAAGAGGAGTAAATCCTTGAAAATAAATTTATTTCAGGATAGCTTATTTATTTTCGAATCTACCGGGTCACATCTTTATCACGTGTACGTAGGTACTACCAGTGCAGCGGCAGGAATAATGGGTGTAGTGAATTGTGGTCAGATCCAGGGCGCTCTGACCTTCTCGACGTAACTCAGCTCTAGGTGTGGCTGAATAATTTGTGAATTCAACTTCTACCGCAGGGGTGGAACCAGCGAGGCGTAGAATGTAAAAAGAGACGAAGAAACCCTCTAGGACTTCGGGAGCAGCGTTTCGTCGAGTGGGTCTCGATGACCTGCACTTGGCCAATTTTTTTGTCCCTCGCGCAACTATCTCGCCGAGAAAATCCTCTCCTCTTTGAGATTTAGGGAAAGAGAGATGAAGAGGATGAGGAGGAGGAGGAGGAGGAGGAGGAGGACGAAGAGAAGACAAAAAATTATTGGGGTGAGAGCGAAGGGGTCTTTAGTTCGTACCGCGTTTCTTAAGCGCTAGGGTGGATTTAGGCCCGGTTCAACTACGACAAATCTTACGTGCGCGCACGAGCATAATCCCTTAATTACTCGCGGTAGCGGCTTCCGCCGTCTAACAGGTAATTACAAGGGGTGATTGTTACCGGGACGGCCCGCACCCTGCATCTAGCTCGATGATATTTATGTTTGCGGGAAAACACCAGACACTCCCCAAAAACCCTCGGGGTGAAAACAGTTGCCAGTCGTCGTGCTACACCCTGCCACATGGATATGTTACTTCCGGGATCCTCGATGACAGCCATTTATTCTCCCTTCGTTTTTACCACAGTTTAAAACCGTATTCTCTCATTTTAATTACCGAGAAACCTCGAGCTTCTGATTATCGACTCTTGTTACTGCAAGTGGTAAATACATAATAAACGTTAGTCAGGGGCTGTTCAAATTAAACTGAACACGATTCCGCGCCCCGACTCTCACCAAATCAATAGACGATCCTCCCCTCACTTTAGCTCATAAAATAACCGTTAACAGTTTTTTTTTTCTCCAATTTGAAAAAAAAGAAAAAACGCCTTTTTCCCTCTTGTTTTTACAATTTACAACTTTTCCTAAATTTTCTTTGGGTGGATGGAAAACCTTTATGTAGGATTTCGAAAAACCGGTGGCCCTTTCGTTTTCGAGTTATACTCATTTCAACTCTATATACAACCGAAAAATATTATGGATTGAAAATTCCCTCGCGATACATTACAACGGATCCTTCAGCAACCCCCTATTTCGAGGTGTGCATACCCCCTTCAAGCGTATTAAATATACGGTCGTGGATTCAGGACTGGAAGTGTTAATTAGTAACAGAAAAATAAAAGAAAAAAAAAAAAACGACCTCGCGCGTAAGCACTTAGTCGAAACAAAGCTTGTACCTCCTCTCCAAGGCTTTAGGGGTAGGTAGCCGTAGGTAGGTAGGCAGACTTTCAGATTTTTTGGGTAAAAACGACGCGAGCATTGCCTAATTTTTACTGTATGTATATTCTCGGTTATAATCAACGAAGCCGGAACACCTCGCGTCTCTTTTGTGCTTTGAAAATTACCTTCGGAGTGCTACAGCATAGAAATTTTTCAACACACCCAATCCCAGATGTCCGGGGCTTTCATATCGCTTTACTGAATTTATGTATCTCGTTTATTACATACCTACTCGAGCACGAGGGAAAAAGAAAAAAAAAACAGAAATCCTCCTCGAATATAATAGCACAGAATTTTCAGCAAAGGTTACGACGTTTTACCAATATACACTATGTATACCTTAGGGTGTATGAAAAAAATCGACTAATCATTTTTTTACAGTCCCACCATTAGATTTTCACAAAATACAAATCCTCCTACGAGACGAGCTTTATATCTCAACTCTAAGAGGCTGTGCAGGCCGTTTTTCTGTGTTCAGTTAACTTTTGGAAACCCAAACTCTTTCCCGAGATCCGATCTCTTTGAAACTCACTCAGAAGGGTTTTTTTTGGGTCGCTGATTCTGGATCTGAGGTCGAAATACAGAAATTAAAAATGGCGTGTAATAAAATTGTGAGAGGTAGACTGTTTTGCATCAAAATTGGTATTCGAAGGTTTTTGGGTCCGTTAGTTTCAAATCTTAATGAAAAACATCATCCAATGCACATTGATGAATGCCAAAGACTCTAAGTAGACATTTTCATACGACTCAGCTTACTTTCTACAATTTTGATCCATTATTTTGAATTTTCGTATCTCGCCTTCAGATTAAAAATAGGCGAATCCAAAAACGTTGTAATTTTTCAGACCGCCTGAGGTGTTCACCTATGATTGTCCTTTATCGTATAGAAGTAAGGAAACGGTTTATAAAAGCCAATGGATAGTTATTTTTCCTAATCGATTGTCGACTCTATTCAAAATAGATGAATTAACGATCAGACATTTTCCGTTTATGAAAAGATTCTTAAGCCTTTTCACAGATGACAGAAACGAATGGGAATGGGTGCGAAGCTCTGTGATCGAATTAGTGCCATTTTCCGACATGAGGTGGTCATTGATCCATGAAGTTCGGTTCTTCCACTACAGCCTATACGTGTAGGAGCCCATACATAAGGGAAGGGAGTCCGATGCAGAGATGACAAATGAACGGTCGTGTCACTACACATAGCGGAAAACACGAAACGTAGTAACGACCTATACCTATAGCCGACTCTCTACGGAGCTCGGGTAATCGCTTGGAATGGTTTTTTCAGGAGGGCCTGGCCGCCCGAGTCCCTCGGAAGGAAACCAAACAAAAAAAAATAAATAAAAAAAGAAGCGGAAAAAAGAAAGAAACGAAAGTAAAAAAGAAACGGCAAAAACCGTTTCGTTTTTACGAGCCAGGTCGCGTACCGATTATCTAATGTAAGTAGCGTCAAGGCATAGGTGCCCTCGAGACGCCGAGGACCTCCACACCGCTCAAAGTCCAGAGTCCAGGTCCGGCTGGATCTCCCATGGGTAACATTCAACACTCGTCCTACTCTCTGCGGCCTGTACCAGAACGTGACACCCTCTAAGGGACGATTAAATATTAACCTGGACGTCTTTAGTATATTTACTGCTTTTTGGGGGATTTCGCAGTGGCTGGTGTCTTTATGGGGGATTTCTACGAGGGTATTACTTACCCCTTTCATTCGCTGGCTGAAGGTAACGATTTTCTGATGGACATAGTCCTGAGAACCAGGGATAGTCATTATTTCTCTTACACTTTCATCAAAAGTCTTAGTTCCTTTTCTGTGGAATTCGAGGAATGGCTGGTGCTCAAGGTGTGCGGTGGTTACACTTTATGAACAGATGTGGGTATGACGTGAAGCAGGTTGTCGTGACGAAAGAATATAATATTTAGTCATTAAATATTGAAACGTCGCCTCCACCTTGTGGTAAGGGGTAGGTTCGGCTGTATGGAAAACTGCTGCTTCTCACGGAAAAAGAATAAAAATAAAAATATAAAAAATGGAGGAATAGAGGCATAACGAGAGCCACTCTGAAGGCTCTTCGATCCACCAGACCCTCCTATACCTTCATTGACTCTCGTCTTCTTTCTTTCTTTCTCTCTTTCTCTTTCTCTTTCTCTCTCTCTCTCTCTAACGAGATCTACATCGATCCGGTTAACTTCTAACGAAGAAACGAAACGAAACGAAACGAAACCGAAACCAAAACCAAAATCAACCGATAATCTACACACGAACATCTGGTTGTAAAAAAATAATAAAGTTGGAGAAAAACGTCGGGGATTTCTGTTGCGTGCTAAGAGTTCCGACCAACCCCACACCTCATTGCCGGAACCCGGAATGGAATGAGTTTTATTTATACTACATCATGATCTCGAGGAAATGGCATGCCGATTCACAATCAAACAGGGAATCGGAGTAAGAAGCTGACGTGGAATTTTGGTGGTAACTAACTAACAGGTTTACATTAATTATACCCACCGGCTTTCAGGTATTGACAAATTGGAATTTTCTGCTCTTTCAGAGGCTCGGGATAATCGCGTTGCCAAATATGTGCCGTTCGAATGTCCCAAAGTAAAAGAAGCGAAGCCTCATTCCGAATATAGACATGTCATGTGGTCTCAGAGGCGACGAGAAGGAAGGATTATTTTTTTTATTACCAATAAACACATTTTTTCGTTAAAAATCTTCAGACTTCTCAGAATTAAACCAATTTCTCTATAAAACAACAATTTCTGCTGCGTTTCTGTCAATTTCGGTGGGGAAAGAAGGGTTGTTACTGTGACAACGGTACAGATCTACGTTTTATTATACATCTGACCAGGGTTGTGAGCCATAAATTACTTAAATAATACGATAATCGATTCGATTATTCATGACATTCGTAATATGTAATTAAACATTTTTGTAAAGTAATGGTAATTGAAAATGTAATGGAATGACATTTTTAATTACAATTTTCACAAGCCTGCATCTGACACTCTGAAAGAGTCTTCTAACATATTGTATTGACCGTCTGTAAGTTCTCTGAGTAAAAATCTTCCAAATGGAATAGAATTTTGCACGTGAATTCTGCACGCGAAAGGAATCGCCAGAACGGTCTTCAGGGTATTATGACGAGAATTGATATCTCATTGTCGTTACATTCGTTTGCTTTTTCCACTTTTATGGAATAAGAGGTTCGCGGATTTCTCTTATTTCTGTAATAACTGTGCAGCTTTTATCCGAAGGAAGCTTTTCACCCAGGTGAAACTCTAACTCTTAATCATCTTCACGTCGAAAATGGTGGGGAAAACAATGAGAGTAATCGTTCTACAGATGATGACCGTTTCGGAACAAACAGACAAAAAAAAAAAAGCCATTAATCCGAAACAATATGGCGTCGTAACGGACTCGCGATTCGACGAGGTGAAATTCATTAAAATGCTAACACCCGGGGGTACGGAGAGCGAATTTCAACGAGGTTGGGGAGACCACGAGACCCGGACGCAATCTCCCGCTGGGAACTGCACGTAACCAAATTAGTCGATACCACGATTTATTAGTCCCAGAGAACTCTTCGAGATCCCGTACTCAGCTATACGATCGTTAAATCGGAACCATACCGAGCTAGGCGAAATATCATCCTCGCTTCGTCTTTTCCTGAATCGATTCTCTGCGAAAATCAAAGAGACTGTGTCTTAATTCTGTAATTTCGGTGATTGTAATTCGTTATTATTTTTCTTTTTTCTTACTTTTCTCGGGTTTCGTTAATCTCCTGTTCTATTTTGTTTTCGGGGTGAAAAGTTTGATTATCGTTCGGAGAAACATTGATTGAACAGATTACTGGATTGGGGCGGGTACTGTTTTAAGGGTTTATCAAAGTTCTTTACAGTCGGGAGCGTTTTCCCTTTCCGCGTTACAAACGATCGGACATTTTAACCGCGTACGCGAGAGTAGACCCCTATTTTTGTATCGGTTATCGTTACGCACGTACGAATCGCATCGGTCAATGCGGAAGGGGTTTGTTCGGTCCTTTCCAATCCTGTACAAACCAAAAACCTCGATCCCCTATTTAGAATGGCAGCTGCGCCTGTGGCAAAAAATAAAGTACAAAATAAGACGGGGAACTGCTGCATCGAAGAAATTTTCTCAATAAATAAATACGCTTTTGGTCAGCGTCGCTCGGAAACATCCCGCTCAAAATAAGAAAATAACCGTCAATTCATCTCCGAAAGTTTCGCGAAATAAAATTCACCCATCAGGACTAAAGTCTCGTCAATTTCGCTCGGGTTACGAATCCTTAATTTTTTCTGACCCCTTTTGTTCCTGACCTAGGCGCGAATTAGTACTACACTAAGAATATTAAGGGTAGATAATTGAACCGGCGTAAATAGTTTTCAACATTATCCTGTGGAAGAAAATGGCAGAAAAAATTGTTTAAAAAATGATTTGATCTTGTTGAATGAACCGCGGGGCACGGATCCTCGCGGTACCTTACTGCAGTCACTTTTCGCATCCCCTACGGACGAATGGATGGAATTGGATCGTAGTATAAGCAGAGGATGAGGAGGGTTCGGGTATAGGAGACAAGGAGAATCGTGGTAGAAGTGGCAGGCGATCGTGCGAGACGAGGCTAGGCCCGGTCTGCCCTGGTCTGCCCTGGCTTCTCTTGGCTACCGCGTATTTCGCTCCACCTGCTCGCCGGTCGCGCGGTCCCTTGAGGAATATGTTATTAGGCCTCCAGGATTATGTACTTCTCGATAGGGATGAAAAGAGAGGAAGAGAAAGAGACGACGTGGGGCGGAGGGGAGGAGGGGAGGAGACCGAGGGAGGAAAAGTAAAGCTCATGGTACAGGGCTGATGCCGAAGGAGTGGAAGAAGGAGAGATAACCGGGGGCCAACAGACGACCCAATTTAACATCTTCTCTTCGTACTACATGTTGCCGATACTGACGCAGGAACCGATACCGTAAAATTGGCTCTCTCTCTTTTTTCCGCCCCTGTAGGCACCGAGTTTTAAATTTCCGATCACCGAGCTAGGGCGGGCAAAAAGTGGGAGAAAACGTGCCGAAAATCTGGCTAAAATCGTATCTGGAGATGATTAGGATATCGTGGAAAGAGATCAGGAGATTTGCGTCCTTTTTTTCCTTTCCCTCACTATTAATCAGAGCATTTATCATCGCCGATTCTTAGAGCATAAAATTCTCGTTCGATTTGATGATTTTTCTGTTTTGTTTGAAAGGTGGATATTGCGCGCGGAGTGAACGAGGAGCTGTCTAGTCCCACGAGGATCGATAAAGCAGTAAGTTGAAGGGTGAAGGGTGAAGAAGAAGGGCGGCGCGGCGGGCGAGGAATGAAGAGTAAAGAGTGAAGGGTGAGCGAACCACCTGTTTCCATGCGAACCGCGACGATTCATGACCCTACAATTTTTTCTTGTTTCTTCTTTTTTCTCATTTCTCTACTTCAACCACCCGTTTATTATTAAATCCCCCTGCGTCACTGAAATTCGAAAATGAAAATTATGAAAAAATTCTTTACTCCGAGTTTTTATAACCGCCTTTGGTGGGATGTATGCGGTATAACGCAATCTAGACGAGCTTGAAAAAGTGGTGAAAGAAAATTTTTAATATTTCAAAAGATGGTCCCTATTTTTTTTTTTTTTTTCCCGTAGTAAAATATCTACGAATATTGAAAGCTCAGAAATTTCGACTTGGGATAATGTTTTATTATACTCTCAATATTGTTTGAAAAGATAATTATTGTTAGGGTATTAAAAATAATTTAATGGCTATATAATATCCTAAGGGAAGTATGAGTTTTTACAATTTGTTAAATGAGGTTGAAAATCCTCTTAAAATCGGCAACAACGAGATAAGAAACTGCGGCCCCCATGAAATTGGGTTAAAAAGAAAAAATGGTGATAAAAAGTTTTATATATTTATATTTTACTTTTATACAGCCTTATGACGCGCGGTTATATTTTACCCGCTGATACAATTTTTGAGTGTCTAACAACGACATTGTTTAATACTTTATAAGTAAGGGCGAAATTTTATCCTCAAAAATCCATAAACCTGCAGCACATCCTCGTTTTTCTACACCCTTCCACACATTTCATCAATTCAATCTTTCCTATATTTTTAAAGTAATAAGGATAAACGAAGGAACAAAATTTAGGGGATCTTTACACCTTGCAGGACATCATTTTATTTCAAATAAACGACACGCTATGAAAAAATGTTTCATAGTTTTTTCGCAGGATACAGAATAAACTGAAATTACATCAATCTATGTGTACCTAAGGCGAAATCCATAAAACCTCAAACAATTTATGATTATATTTCAAAGTACTAGAAATTAGCTGTGAAAAAACTGAGTCCTGATTTGAAAATAAAAAAGGAGAGAATCGACCCCTCGAAGTTTCCCTTATTCCTTCTATTTCGGAAGATATCAGCTGTGTATTATTAGGGTGGTCCTTGATTCGGTGAGATTCGGAATTTCGATGCCACCATCGGCGAGAATATTGCCGAGATAGGAACCTGGGATTTTGGCTAAATTTTTTCCACGTATATTCGGATACGCCATGTCGTATGAAAGCGTTGAAATTCTAAAATGATGAAATTAAGGCCTGCTCTCTAATGAGTATATATCTGTTTGAAATACTGGGAATTGTAACCGAGCCTTAGCTTGGTCCTAAAATGTCTGTAGTAAGGATGTATATCAAGTGGAATTTGGTAACCCCTGTTATCCCCAATTAATATCAAAGCTTTGCTGTCGAGTAAGTAGGCACGTGTCACGTACATAGCTTGTAGCTCGTGGGTTTGCTTGCGTAACGGGGGCATGCGGCAATAACTGACAATGACTGAGGTAGATGGAGATAAATACATAAATACATAAATACATGAATACGTATTGCTGCGATCCATGTATACGCGCGTCTGTATGTCTCTGTGTGTATATCTAGTATATAATGTGTAATTCATATATATATACGCATGTATGTAAGTTGCGGAGCCAGATGTCTGGACCAAAAATGTCAATGGTGGTTTTAATCAGTGTTTTGTTTCACGAGAGCTGAGCACACCGTTCCAGTCACGCGGGGAAACACGATACTCCCATGGTACTATACTGGTAGTATATTATATACTCGCGACTGCAACGGAGCGCCTCCCTGCTCGCCAACCAGTGCCGGATTATCGCCTAGGCCGACAAGGCTTGGGCCTAGGGCGGCAAATTTCCAGGGGTGGCACTACCAAATTATTGCCCGGTTCGATGGCATGAAGCAGCGGGAGGCGGCAGCACAAGAAGCACTTTTTGGTCATCGAATTCATGAAATATGCAAAACAGACAGGTATTGGGAGGGCAAATAATTTCAGGGCCGAGGGACGGCCAATTCATTAATCCGGCACTGTCGCCAACCAACGCAAACCACCCCCGACCCCAACCCCCAAGCCCCAACTCCGAGCTCGCAACCCCGCAGACTTCGTCGATCCATTCGTATTACATTTCGCGTCATATGTTCGTACGCACGGGCGCGCGTTTATTTTCACTCCTAATTCGGAGAGTGCTTTACACCGAGGTAACAGCAAGATACGCTTTTTATGAATTGATGCTGTTGGTCACGACTGCGCTACGCAGTCCAAGTGCCATTATATTAGCCGCCTATTCTCTTCTCGTATAACTGTTTCACCAAAAACTCAAAAAACGAATTACAGACATGAAAAGAAACACGGGTTCCAGGTCTTTATACATTTCGAGTCTAACGGCGTAATATATACATTTTTTTTAAATTTTGTAAAAAAAAAATAAAAAAATTGACACCAAGTAGGTAGCCGAGCCCGTACTCCTTCTAGCAACCGCTATAAAGTGGCATCCGAAAGACTTACCGGAATGGGCTTCCTTAATTTCGTGCTATTCGGTCCTTGGGAAGCTAAGGGATAAACTGCGGAGGGGCTTATATTTTCTTGGGGACAGTTTTATCACCGCGCAATCGATAGATGGGGGATACCCGGATCCTGTAAGGAAGCGTGTTAGTTACTATACGACCGGGTTAAACTAAATTGTTGTCACTTTTTCACCCTAATTGTTCGCGTGGATTAATTCTCTTCATTTTCTATCTTCCGTCGAAAACTCCAGGGCGAGATTAATCAATCATCCGAGCTCCTGTTGGGATTGAGAAAATGAGGAATTCATTTTGAGAACGACGGTTGCAGGGAAAAAGATGAATGCAGTAATTCACGCCAGCTTTCCGCCAGGTCCCCAAAACGTTTCCTTTTTTCCTATTCTTTCCTTTTTTTTTTTTCTGTCCCTGTATCACCGCCCCAGGATATAACGCGACGTTACTTATACGTTACGCCGTCGAGTCGCCTCCGACAAGACACAATCCCTATTGGTCCGTTACTCATTCTACCCCCGAAAGTGCCGAGGCTGGACCTCTCTATCCGTCTATCCGTCTATCCATCTATCTACTTCTTTCTGGATGGCAGGAGAGAGGAATTCTAACAGGAGACTGGATGAAGATGGGAAGAAAAAAAACAACAAACTCATTTTTTATGGCTCTACTAACTCATAGCTTTTAACCTTCCGTTGTGATTCATAGAAAACTAATGGTCGGACATGAAAATGATAATCCGAAGAATTTGTACACGGAATTTTGGATCTAAATAGATTTTGACAAGTAATTGAGAAATTGTGAAAATTTCGTCATGAAATATACGCTTTACATAAGAACGCAATTTTACAGTAAATAAAATTTCGTACTGCTACCCCTACCGCACCTGATTCCCAAATTGTTTTCTATTCAGGGAAAAGGCTCGGCGTCTCGAGATCTACGAAACGCAATAATTTCATTGAAATCTAACGAGCGGCTTCTGAGATATTGCTACTTTTTGAAAAAACACGCTTTTACATTTCCTTAGCTAGTCGATCGATAGATTTTGCTCAAATTCGATACCGGATATGGAAATGATTTGAGATATTTCTGTGCCAAATTTCTTGAAAATCTATCCACTCGCATTTGAAAGTTATTCGATGTATTACCTATTCGTCATAATTTTTTGGAAACAGATTTTAGCCTCCTCTTCGCAAACCCGTCGAGAAATTTTCAAAAAATTCAGTACCAAAACCAGGTCTGTAAAATTATTCAAGATATTTCTGTACAAATTTTTTTTTTCTGAATCAATCCACTCTTCAGAAAGTTATTCGATGAATTGACGTACCGAAGTTTTATAAACTTTAGGAATAAAATTTGAGTTTTATACTTTCCTATACCGCTATTGCAGCCGAATTTCTCTCTCGTATTGTGTCAACTGTTTCGAGCACTCGGTATCCTGCCAAGGGGTGAGTAGGTAGGTAGGTAGGTAGGTAGGTCTCGTGATTAACCAAGTTTTGTTCAGTGCTTGGGAAACATTTTCTAGAGCTAATAATTCCTCGAGGAGTTTTCTGCCTCTGGATCTCTTCAGTGTTAAATTTCCCCGTATCTCGTCCTCGCAAGGAGGAAACTTTTCCTCGGCACCACTTTCGATATTGCAATTCTTTCCGAAATACGGCTAATCCGATATACCGAAATGCGTGCCTGTTCCTCGCGTTTTCCTTAGACGAATACCACGAACGATTTTGCATAGGCACTTTTAACACGCCTATAATACGGATTTAAAAAACTTTTGAAATCTGTTTCTGACATATTTACAAGTCTTCCCTTTCTCCGTGGGAGTCCAACTCGAACTCCACCAGCTCAGCTCAGCTCGGCTCGGTTTGGTTTAGCTTTCCGTATTCTGCGGGCATTCTATCGGCGACAAAAGTATAATTTCTGGTGACGGTGCGCACTCAATTGGAAGCAATCGGTGAATGGAGCCGCTGTCATCGGCAGATGATCCATTGAAACGAATCCTCTGAAAGGATGGATATGGCGCCGACCTACGCGTGGATATAACACACAGGACTATTCAAAAGTCGCATTAAAATCAAATAGGGTAGATTTAACTCGTCAGTCAAAAAGATTTGAGTCGTAAAACGAAAAAAAATAGGGGGAAAAAAAAACTGAGAAATTATATCACTCCCGTTTATGCGGCTGAAAAAAAAAAAATGGCAAATCGTAAGGTAGGTACAAGGTTCTGGGATTGATTGCTTACTCGATGAACTTTTCGAGCGGATTAATTTTGAATAACTTTTATAAAGGAACATTTACCCGGCAAAGTTTTATTCGAGGGAGTCTCCGCGCCCCAAACCCTCTAGCATATCCTCGTTGATAATCAACGTTAGACCCTGCACCCAAAAGAGTTCTCTGATCTCGGATGAATTTCTCAACGTTTACGTGTGAATACTTAATTCATCTCTTTTGATCCTTCCTGTAGAAGTTTCAAGGACGTTTCCGTCTCGCGAATGGGGTCCGGTAGATAGGGGCTCTCTTCCCCGAAACAAATGACAGTTACCAACTTTCTTTTTCTTCTTCTTCTTCTTCTTCTTCTTGCGCTTCTTCTACTTCGTCCGAGTGCCGCGCGAGTATTGTGTTCCAGTCTCTGATTTCCTCATTAATTTTTCGACGATCAATACTAATGGCTTTATTTTTTGTAACAAAAGCTCTAAGTGTATAAGAAGAAGAAGAAGATGAAGAGAAAAGTTTCAGCCCATTTCCGTTCACCGAATTTGGCAATCGCCGAAGATGTATAATGGGTTGATAAAATCTACCTGAGTATACATATAAGTGATTTCGTGGGTTTGGTCTTATCCCGAACAAGATTCGAATAATTATAAACCTTGAGGCACATCCTGGATTCGGCGCAGCTACACGAAGGTTCGTCGCAGCTGTACGGTTCGCTGATTAACAGGGTCTTATCGTCTTCCAACTGGCAAAGCTCCAATAATCACCTTGAAGCCCCACCAGTTAATTCCGAACTAATTCTCAGGGTGACAGGGCCGCGTTCTCTGCCGCCCACAAATTCACGGTTATTCGCCCCAAACCCAACAAGAATAATATCCCTTTGAAATTATTATTTGTCCGCGAAGAAGAAGAACAAGAGCAAGAAGAAGAACAAGAAGAAGAGGAAGAAGAAGAAGAAGTTACGTTTAATTCTTTACACCCTCGTTTGCACTCCCATTATATGTTGTTTCTTTTTCCTTCCTGAATTGTTCAACAGTAAAGAAAAAGGTCTCTTCTTCTTCTTCTTCTTCTTCTTATTCCCGCTCATTTTTGTCCTCTAATTTTTTCCCCACCCTTATTCCGCAGCATGTATCTTCCCTCTTTCTTCGAGGCAGAACGACGAGGGCGGTAGCAGCGAGGCTTTTCATTAATCTTGTCTTCGAGCCACGGATTGCGACGGGGAAGCGAAGACATTAGCGCATTTGTGATGCAAATAAATTCCTTCTTCCACAAGGACGTTTTACAAAACCCAAAGGATACGTATAGCCTTGCGTCGCAGGGTCGCCCGTCCGTTTTACCTCAACCAGTTGGTACCTTGGGGATTGAACGAGGGGTTGTTCGATCCGGTAAAATGTACAAATTGATCACGCGGTGGGAGAATTTTTAGATCTTCAGGATCTAAGAAGGACGAAGAAAGGAAAATTTACTTTTTCAAAAAGGTAAAATGAGCTCGGCCAAAAGAGCTGCTTGATGTCAAAGGTGAAATTCTTGATTATTTTATCACCGATTGCGGAAAATTCAAAGCCAAATCCGGAAACGATGGGAAACGAGGACGAAGAACGTATGCCGAGAAAGTTATTCCGTTCTATTCAGGGTAAATTTAGCATTCGTGGTGCGAACGAAAATTAAATCGTATTCAGATTGAAATGAAACGCAGGCTCGATTCCTCCCTTGCTTCTTCTTTTTCTTCTTCTTCTTCTTCTTCGCGAGTCAAGGCAAGAAATAAAGTCGAGAGAAAAGGAGTTAAGAAGAAAAGGAGGAAACGAGAGGAGGGCGATAGAACGGACAGAGAGAATCTCTGGAGGATAAAAACTTGCGAATTCTCATTCCCGTTCCTGCTCGTTGACTCCCGCCTTTGAATTATGGGCAACCAAGGCGGGGCCAGCTTCTCTGCTGAGGGGTAAACGTTACAATTACGGTTCTGCGAGTGTCAGCCCAGTGATTTAAGCTTTTCTCCATCCCGAGGTAGAGCTGCCCTTGCCCCTGCCCCTGCCCCTGCCCCGCCAGGACACGGACCGACGACATTTCCAAATTTCATTCGATCATAAGAAATTGAAAATATTTCATACGGAATCGAGCCACGGAATTTAACTCGTACTTCGATAGGGTTGGAGATCGAAATTGAAATTTCGTATTTTTGATTCAGGGAAAATCCCCTGGCTGGTGGGTCGGTGCTGTTTTTCTATCGTACGATGATTTAGATCTTCTCCGATGCGATTTCCAATGGGAAATATATTTAAAATACCCTTCACTTCCTCCTTTACTCTAATTTATTTGATTTTCCCTAGAGAGCGGTCCGCGGATCTCCATCCCCTTTCTTTGTCTGCGGCTCGTATCTGATCGAGTATCGTGCAGGGGACAAGGAGGAAATAGATATCCGATATCGCCACCACCTTGCGTAACCTCCGTCCCTCTTCACATCGATATCCTCACCATATTAGGGTTTTATTAAAAGAAACTGTAAAAATCCCACAAATATATCCAAACATGTGTATCAAAACGCTTTCTAAATCGAGAACATTGTGTCGTTGTTGAGGTTTTTTATTTTTTTCAACCCTTCTTTCTTTCGTTCGCTCTTTCATTCGAATGAAACTCCTGCAGCTTTTTCTGAAAGTAACATTTTTCCAACCTGCTTAAGTTCCACCGCACGATTGTAAGCGGATGATATATCGTGCGAGGACTGACGAGACAAATATAACCGAGTGAAAAAAAATGACAGGAAAAAGCATTCCCTTGATTTCTTCTTCTTTTTTTTTTTTTTTTTCTTTTCTAGGAGATTTCTATACCTAACCTTGGGGAAATATCGATAACGCTGAAAGGGGTAGTGTCGCCGTTATTCCTATAAATTTGGCTTCTTGATTATACCTACTATGGTATGTAAAAGGACATCGATACTCGATTCACAGTATGAAAAAAATGTATTTCAATCCTAGAAAGTGACCCAGCAGAAATCCCTTGAAAATGGGATCAGAATGTGTCTAAAAAAGTGATTTGCGGATGGTACAGGTCGCATCGTTCGTAGAAACTATTCTATCATTCTACATTGATGTAGTTTCGAGACGAGCCAATGATATTCGATGAATTTCATTTTTATATACATAATTCTCTGATTTCAGATATTTTATTGATCTAACCGGAAATGACATCCTTTCAGAATATTTTCCCCAAATTTGAAAGGGATTTGCTAAACCCCCTCAGTCTCGCCCTTGTAGCAATTGCATATAATATTCGCGAGTAAATCGAATTGTACAAAGATTGAAGATTTCTTGTCATTGCTCAATCCTTCCGATCATGAGAGATATATTTATTTATCTAAAACGCGGCTTGCAGTGGTCAGGCGTCGAGGGCGTCGAGGGTCACCGCAGTAGGGATTCCTCATTCGTTCGTTCTCTTGTTAGAATTTAGATCACGTATCCCTTGGCACCTCGAGGCTCGAGTGCCCTGGAGCCATCTGTCCCATTGCTAACCCTACCCTCACCTCTTCCTCTCGAGGTGGTGCGAACTAGCGAGAACCTCGACGTATGTATACGTATCATTTGAATATAATATAGAATTTTTTTTTTATCCGATGTAGCTTCGGAAATGATGTCGTTGAACAACCGTCGAATTTTCATGGAATATCTAGTACTACAAGTAAGTAGAGTACCAAGTTTGAGATTTTTTGAAGCTATGCTGCATTAGGAAGGAAAAAAATTAACCGCGAAATGTCGCAAATCGTGTTTTATTCAAATGAGAAAATGCGAAGGCTTTGGGACGGTACTTGGAATCGAGATAGAGACCTGGGGTTTTGGCTAATTTTTTTTTGTATATATTCGGAGACGTCCTGGTCCATGGGAGAATTGAAATTCGAAAACGATTAAATTGAGGACCACCCTAATATGAAAGAAGCAGATATATGTGAAGTAAGTGGGTTCAAATTTTCATTTGATCGGATTCGCGCGCCTCCGCAATCCGTCGCTGGGTGAAATTCAACCCCTAGAGTTTTAAACCGGGAAGGGGCAATGAGCTTTATCGCAGTTCTGATTCAAAGTCAGTTTTCAGCCCATATGGTAGACAGGGAATGCACGCGCAGTAACTAGATGAAAAAAGATTGTCCACTGAATGGAACCATAAACGCTTTTAGTTTTTTTCTCCCCGATAAAACCCCGGTTTAGATTTTTAACAAACCCCCCGATTTTATTTAATTACTTGCTGCAGATTTACACTCGTACGTATATGCGTTGGGCACAAATTGCGCGGCTTCCGTTGGTTCGATTTTTTCCCCCTTTTTTTTTGCCAGCTTTTAATTAACTGGATTCTTCGTTAGACTCCGAAACAGTTGGAGGGCTGGTACCACGAGGCTGGTACACTAATGTCTGCGTTAATTAAGTTAGCTGTAATTAGTAATTATTCAACAATTAAGTTAAGCGAATATATTCTAATTTGAATTCGCAAATCAACTTGAATAGACGCTTGGATTAGTTTAATCGTATTATTTGTCTACTATGTGAGAAATTCGATTTTCATTTATAATTCTCATAACTGCAGCGGCATCGGAAGCTAAACGCTCGTGAGTTGAGCGTACCCGTTAATTTTTTTTTCTCCCATGAATTTCCGCGTCGTCAGTAAAATTGGCTGTGAATATACACGTATAAGTATATGTATGCGTCTGAAAGGGAATAAGAAATTGCTGCAGCAAGGGGGTTGGGGGTTGGGGGTTGGGGGTGTATAAGTGGGGTAGCAGCAGCCATTATGTATGGCCCGTAAAAGCCAGGATGAAAACATCAAAGTTAATAATTGAAAAAGTTAGTAAATACAATTATTCCCAGTCAATCGATCCGCCATCCGCCATCCGCCATCCGCGTCTCCCTGCACCGGGACCAGAGTGCGAGGCATACCGAACTTGAAATTAATTTTTCTCCTCACAATTACAAAGTCCCAAGAGAGTTTTGAGTCCCGGTCTTTCTGCCGGTTTAGGGTATATACGCGACCCGGGTAAAAAATTTAAGGAAAAGAGGAAAGAAAAGAGAAAAAAGCAAAATTAAGAGCCGCGTAGCGTTACGGCAAAATAATCAGAAATGTTTTCATTAGTCGCATCAACCCGACGGCCCGTAATAATTAAAGAAAAAAACAGAAAAATAAAACAAATCCTGACAGATATTATTTTCGTTCTTCTCTCCCTTTCGCTCTATAATCCCTAAAATTCTTTCTCTGAAAAAAAAAAGCTAGACGTATTCGCTAATTATAAGATGCCAAAAGCCCCCGTGAGACTCGTTTGTACTAAAGGTGCGGAATAATGCATCAGCAGTAGCTGTTCAGAGAGAAAAAAACGAATTTGAGATTTTAAAAATTACTTTTACGGCTGAAAATAAGAAAGGAGGAAAAAAAAAAAGATTTTTTCTTTGTCAAACCCGGAAATAAAAAAGATTCAATCGAAAGTTTGCCCGGGTAAAAATCCACGCTTCATATTTATCAGCGAATAAAGTCTTTGTATCGATATCGAGTATCTCGCTGCTCGTTTCGGGGACTCGAAACTACCCCCTGCACCTTATTATGGTCGTATATTTCATATCTACTTATCACCGTGCCTATATAGCCACCGTTTCGAATATTAGCTGGTATAGGGGGTTGATTTTATTTTATTTTATATAGCCGGTAGCAAACTATATAATGACCTACAATTTTCGTCCAATTAAAACACACACCGGTTGGTGAAAATTGTGAAAAGTTTCTTTTATACTTGCCGGCCGCGATACCAGAACAAACGAAGATTAATGGGCCGCGATTCAAAGTTCGAGCACGTGGGGTTCAGAGAGGAAGTATAGAGGAGAGAAAAGAGGTGGGAGTCTCTCGCGGCCTTTTGGCTATCGTAGCGCCGTGGCGTCGCGTCTTCACGAGACGGGGGTAGCTGGACGTCGCCATTAATTAAGTCGTTGACGATCTTCATCCTCTCTTATTATTATGGAAGAAAAATTAATGAATTCGTAAAAGGATTTTTTTTTTTTTTTCTTTTTTTCCCCTTCAGCAAAATCTTCCACTTTTTATACTCTCGCGATTAACTCGAATTATACAATTCGCGTGGAAGGAATTAAGAGGGTGGAAATCACCTCGGAAATAATTATTTTCTAATCTGTGAATAAATGTTCGATTGACTCAGTTCTTTCACAGTTGATTACTTTGTACCTCGAGACGTGATTCGGAATTATTTTCAGATTTTATGGAGCTTCGATTTACGCGGATTCATTCTCCGACTCGAAGAGATCGTCGAGGTGTGAAAGAACTGAGTCAATAGTGAATTTCTTCAAAGCTTACCAGCAAGTTGAAAATAATTGTTGCCAAGGTGGAAATTGAGGAGATAAAATATGAAATCGGCAAATAGGCAGACTGCGAGCTCATGTCTCCCCTTTAAACGTCAGTCAGACTTCGATCAGCGCATGGAAACAAGAGTAAATTCAATTACACCACGGATTCAGGATTCAATATTGCTCATCTCGAGTCGCCTCTGCTCGGCTGCAGGGACCCTGCAGAGCTGGGGCGAAGGCGAGGGGCTGCACTGCCGGCAAACACCCCATAAACAAGGGTGAGATTCTATATATGCCACTCGCTCTTCTCCACCTCTCCACCTCCTCTTTCTCTTCCTCCGCGCAGAAGTGGATCGATTTTAGTTAGCTGTGGCGTTGAACGTGTATAGCCGCGATACATGCTACGTATGCGGCTACTTAACCAATTCTCTAGACTCTATATACTTGGAGGATGTTTTACACGAGGAAGAAAGAATGAGAGAGGGAGAGAGAGAGAGAGAGTTTCCAAGGGTGGGTATAAAGAGGGCGAAGAATTATACCGTCGCGGTAATCAATCGGGGCTCGAATCTATTGGCAAATTACTCGAGTTCGAATGAAATTCTTACCCTCAATTCAACCTGAACAATTGAACTGATCCCCGTTAACCATTCAAGGAAACTAGAATAGCTTATATACTACCCTTGGATTAGAAAATTCGAGATTGAAAATTTCGACTGCCTACTATTGATTCCTCCCTTTTTACCTTCCCTGACTATTTAGCCGGGTTTATTCAAGCGGGGGATGAAATTAAACTGTTGCGGATAATTTAGGGGGGGCCCTCATTACGTGGAAATGTTAAAAATTCAAAGGGTCGAAGGAGAAAATCAATGATTTAGATATCCGGATGGAATGCCCTGTGCATAAAGGACTGCGTCATGTGTACACGAATTTTGTCAGGATCTGGAACTGTTGTATTAATAAGTGTTGCGTCACGACGTAGCGGATCAGCAGATCAGCGGACTACCAGCCGAAAGACGTTTCCGCAACGTTTATCGAAGGGTGCGGAGAAGAAGGAATAAGGAAAACGAACGAGAGTTTTGTTGGACAAGTTTGTTAAGCGGTGCGATTAGCGGTGATCTGAGCAGAGATCCCGACACTTTGCGAAGAGAAGCCATAACTCGTAATTGACTCATTAAAATGATACATCGTGGGCAATTACTTGGCCCCGTCTTAATCTCCGTTACGGAATTTTTATTTTTTATTCTTCTTCTTCTTATTTTTTATTTATTTCTTTATCACTGGACAGAAATAATCATTCAAGCTCCGACGGCCACAAAATTCACCCTAATTATTCAGAATTCGAAAATCTACTTCATACAGGGTGGTTTTGAAAATATCCAAATCATTTCTCGACTACTCTCGCATCCGTCAAATCTGTTGCTTTTAGTTTGACAATAGGAACAACAGATTCAACGGATGAAGGGATTCATGCTATTATTGTTATTATTTTTTTTTTTTTTCAAACACCCTAATGCACGCGTCATTTCTATTTACACACCGCTAACCCACACGTTCTATGTACTTGTAATTATATACCGACACATGTAAACCCCGTGTATACGAGTGGCGAAGGGAGGCAGCTGAGTTTTAGCCGAACAGTGGTAGGCAGTCGTCCCTTTTAAATAACTGCCTCTCCGCTTTCTGGATGTTAGTAGGTACGAAAGTTTAGCTACTAATGCTCGTTCTAAACCAGCACGAAATGCGCGTTGCCATCACACAGTACCACAATGGAAACGATGGCTGGGAGTTCCATTGTCGTTGTAATTAACTGTGTCGTATAGCAGCGTAAATCGCGCGTGGTGCAAGAGACTTGGTAAAACCACCCGAGGAACCCCAAAATTTCCCGTCGTTCTCTTCCGGCAACCATTTACCAGCCCACTGAAAAAATCCAAAAAAGAATGAGTGAAAGAAAAAAAAAGAAAAAAAAAAACGAGCACACACACAAAAGAAGTCGACCGAAAGCGCACGCTTTTACTACTAATTTCAGTCAACCCCTACGCCCAGTTTTGGGTACCACCGGATAACGAGGGAAAGGGCGAGAATTATTTACGATAATAATAATAATAACAAGCACGTTTTTTAAAGGCAAAGAAATTCCGCTGCAGAATTTAGGCGATTCTCTGGATCCGAGAATGTGGAGATCTGGTGAAAAGCGAACTTTCGATTTCCAGGGTGATTGCAGGTACTTAGGTGAAGCTTTTTCAATGAATTTCTTTTCTCTTTCAGCCATGCGCGGGTTACTTGAAAATAGCATCGCTCTGCACCTTCGGCATAATCGTCAATATGCTTTGGAGTAGGTATCATCTGCCTGACTAAGGGTTTGAGAGAGCGTCATAATGAAATGAGCAAGAGTCACCCTCTTTTTCGACAGTTCGTGAATAAGAGATGAGGCTGGTATACTTACACAGAGTAACTAATCCCCGAGTTGGGCAAGGCTTACAAAAGATCTCTGTGTTTCGAGCACTCACTCGTGTGCCCATAGTACCATAGGAGGAAGACGAGAGGAGAGAAGAAAAGATGAGAGGAGAGAAGAGGAGAGGAGAGGAGAGGAGAGGAGAGGACAAAGACTATTTATTCATAAAATGCATCGTCTCTCCTCTTCCCTGTTTCTTCAATCCGAATCCTTCTCGACAATGCTTTTAATTTCACCCCTCATTTCGAGATCATCCATTCTTATGGGAATATTCCTGTTTCTTTTTTTCTTTTTTTGCTCTTCCAACTCTTCCTGTCTCGTTTTGTATAAGATTTCTTTCCGTCTGTGGTGAACTAGGCGCGTATTTACCACATCGTGAAATTCGTCTCCATTAATCGCCGCCTATCTACCAGCGACGAGATAATCTCGCGACGTCAAGCGACAGGGTGAAAAACCATCGTGGCATCGAGTTCGAAGTTTTCCTCGGTCAGCTCCCAGAGGTCCGGCAATCGGGAATCAGGAATTCCGAGGACACAATGAGGCCGATTAATCCCTGGAGAGAATTTACCGAAATCCAGTTCCTTCGAGTGCTGCACGAAGAGGACCTTCTCCGAATATTATATTCCACTTAACGTTAATTCCAGCTGAAAAACCGCGACGAAGATTCTCTTAACAATCCTTCGCTTAGCTTATAATCTTTCTATTCCACCGTGGAATAAATGTTACGAATAACACATATGGAGAGAAGTCTAAAAAGCGAAAAGCGATTACATATATGTATCTGCCTATATATTATACAGACACTGGACTGTATCCACGGTGTTAATAATATTCTTTTGAGAAGGCTGGCTGGTCATACCCCTTTGAAATAAGGGGGCCATCCAGGAGCATGATAAAGAGTATATAAACAAGTTCTTTAGAAACGTCGCGAGGCTTGCCTTGGAATTAATTTGAATCCGCTTTAAAAAGGATCGAGCGTAGAAGCGAGTGACAAAAAAAGCAATTAAAATGTAAAAACTGAACCCACAGTCATCCGCCGAATCCGACTACCTACAGTCCTTCTGAATGCACGATAGCATTCGTCCTCCTTTCTTATCCTTTTATTATCGAATTTAAAAGGGGCCAAGGGTTTCTTGAACCTTGTACGTATGCCTATTGTAACCGCGGCGAGGTGTACGTGCCCACGTAAGCGTCTTGATCCTTCTAATAAAGTGAAAATAAAAGATATAAGATATCCTCTTTGGATCATTGAGTGACAAAAGCACGGTGCTCCTCGTATGGAGACGATGAAAAATGAAAATTGAGCTAAGCCATTCCCCCGAATTGACATAGTGTATAATAATTCAAGAACCAGGAAACCCGGAGCTGGTATAACAGCCGGCTACACAAGGATCACCCCCTGCACTTGCTCTTAGCCACGTACTACGTCCTCTATGTATACCTAGCCGTATATAATACATACCTATACCCAGATATATATATACGGTTGAAGAAACTTTTAAGGAATTGCCAACGCTACGCGTACCACTACTATACGGTTCAGGTCTGTTCCGGACGCGTTGCTTTTCCGCGAATATACTCATAGCGGCGAAATTATTGGCTGAGTATAAAGGAACCGATCGCATATTTCCTCCCCGTCGAGAGCCACGTACGGTAGATGATACAAGCTCTCTTCGTAATCGGAAATGAGAGCATATATACCGAGATCCGAAGATGTTAACATACAGAGTTAGAAATCGTTGCTAAAACCGTGACGTTACGCGTAACTATGAAAATGCACTGTTTTTCGCAACGACGAAATCTTCCCAGCTTCCTCGTGATCCGCGCGAGAGGGTGGTTTTAGAGGGGTTTCGAGAGACGTTGGGGTAGCAACCGGGAAAACCCAGAGGCTCACCCCTATATTCGACTCTCCCTGGTAGCGACGCAACGTGGGTAAGGGGATGCCAGGGCGATGGGGTCGAGTAATATGGGTCGTTGCTAAGGTCTAAACAGAGGGACGCCAGTCCAGGGGTAGGAGGGTAAAGGCGAAGAGGGGGTGGAGCAGGCGGCATAGTTAGTGTTTGATGACTTGTGCGTGGCCTGAATATAATGATTATCATTTCGAAATGCCACCTCTGTTGATTAGTCAATTAGTCAGGGTAGTTACGTACCCACTGTTATCGCCCCCCACCCCCACCCCGACCTCCCCCTCTTTCTCTTTCTCTCTCTCTGTGTCTCTCGCAATTGAACGAAAAAACAAAAAAAAAATACATAAAATCCATCATTCCACTCAAATTCTGCCAATATCTGATGACAAAGGCACGAAATTTCCCCAATTTTCAATTATGTTGAAAGCTGTTCGAGAATAGTTTCTAATATGTTTGATAACGATGCGCTTTGAATAAAAAAATGATGGATTGATGAACTTCCTGATATCAATCAGTGGCGCGTGATAGTTTTATTTTTAGTTATCGTGAAATTTTTGTGATAATTGCGAAGAGAAAGGTTCGACGACGATGAAAGAAATGTATTTCGTTTTTACGACTCGAGTGTAGCCGATTGAGGACAATTAAAGCCAATTTAAAAGTTTAGTTACGAAAGTCTGGCTCCTGGGTTCAGTGGTCTCGAGAGTTGATGCAGTTTTTATTTTTTTGTGTTTTTCGTTTTCTTTTTTATCAACGAATTGAGCATTCCGAAATTGGATTTTCACCTTTTATTTCGTGAAAACTTTCTCCTTCTACTGTACCTAAAAAGCTACGAGCTTTAAGGGTCTCCCATGGTCGAACTCGGCAAATTAAAGAGACTTGAATCGAATTAAAGGGACGCTTTTCAATCCAATTCCTCTTCTCGACTGCTAATTCAACGCAGAACGTTTCGCGCACAATCTATACATATATTCATGTATACATGGGTATAGCTATATTAGGTATACACTGTATATAACCAGCTATTCAAATAGCTATGTGTACAAAGTGATGTATACATGAATTTATGTATATAAGAGAGTGAATATACATAGATCTAGTTTGAGGTACGTGTGTGCGTGTGTTATTCCCACCAATACGAACGTACGTTGTATTCCGGTCTAGGTATGCGTGTATATCCGCACGTTAAAGATCGCTCACGAATATGTGCGTGACTCGCGGTATAGTTAATACGCCAATTAACTACCCCTTAAATATCGCATTGAAAACCGTCTACGACGGTCGCGTATGTTAATTTATAATTCATTGAAGCTGCAGAACACGACGCGTTATACTTAGATGTATATACTTATTACCGAGCTTCATTATTATTATTATTATTATTATTCCTATGGTAAGCTGCTTTTCAGACGATACTATTTGCTAATTTTCAGCCAAAAATATCAACCAGTATACTTAATTTTCGAGATGTTACTCGTAGCTACATCAGCCTTCAACGAATCTACAAATTTCGCGAATTTATATATAGCTACAAGATTCTGGACTCGAACCGATTTCATCACTGCTCGATTTTGTACCTTCGAGTTTGCAAAATATTGGCTCTGAGGACTCATTGGAAGTGTCGGAGAAAAAATCATCTTTCATTAATTTGGAATTCCTTCTTTTTTTTTTTTTCTTTTCCTCTTCCTAATGCGCGTATATATTTGTCTCCCTTCTCATTTATCCGCGTTTCTGATACGCGTCGTTATCGCACGATAGGGGAATGAACCGAAGAGGGAAAGAGTAAGGGTAGAAATGGGAAGGAAAGTGTAGGTGGGGTAGCGCGTACCGTGGAGGCTTGAAAGCTGTTAAAAACTTGACGACGTGGTCTATATATCTACCTACCTATACCTACCTATATAGACGCGTTGAGATCGAGTTGGGAAAAGGGTCCAGTTTAAATCTGCGAATGCTCGTCGTTCGCCCTGTACAGGGCGCGGGGGGGTGTGGGGGGCATGGGTATATATCCCGTGAGGTTTCCCAGGGGGTTCCCCAGCCGGTTACAAACGTGGCTTAACCTTATACGACTGCATGTATCAAAATATTTGATAGTCTTTCAAGACCGTAACGGCCTGGCTGCCAATCGCAAAACTGGAACTTTAATATCCCAGGAGTTAGAGGTATGGCCTTACGTGCGGCGTCAGCTTTATGTACGCGCCTACGTGCCGACGTCTATATAGAAATATCTATATATCTTACTACCCGCGCATGTACCCGACTCGCACATACGTGCAAATACATATATATATATATGTATATATATATAAATAAGAGAACGTCACACAGTCCCTTAACCCTCCTAAACAGCTCGCGTACCAATCAAACGCTCGCCCTTAAGCGCCATTACTGCTACCGTGGGCCCAGGACTCGTTGTAATTGCAACGCGAACCCCTGCACTCTCCGCTTCACCCCGCAAAAAGGTTTTACATTCGGCACCCCAAACGGATCGGACACAGCGGGCAAAACGCAACCCTCCGTTTTGGATCGACCGCTCTGCCTGGCCGGACCTATACCGACACTTTCTCGTATTACGACTATACACTTGACCCGTGAATATCGTACATGGATTAACCGGTATAACTATATTTACGTCTGCAGTCGTTCACCGATTATCGTATTTTCGCTCTTTCGCGTCGACGTTTGAGGTGCGGGTCTATCTAGTGGAATACTGAGTACCTACTCCGACAGATCTGAGTCGCGCGAGACCCAACGTATCAAAGCTGCTTATTTCGTTTAGCGAGAGAGCCCAGCGCCAAGCTTGCACCTAGCGGTGAGCAGGGAGCTACTCCGTCGAAAAAACGTGCTGCAAGGGTGACTAGGCTACGATCCTGGTATGATAACTCGATAAATATGTGTGATAGGAACTTTTCGGAGTTAGAGAAATACGCGATATGTATGGTAATGGTTAGAAGAACGTCCACTTAGCCTGTCAGAAACTGTTAATAACTGTTATCGAAGAGACTAGAAAGTGTTTGGTAAGTTTTCGAAGATACTTTAGTAACGATTGACGTGTTTGTTCTGCACCAATAATAACGTCATATCGACGATTTATGAGGAAAGAGTTTCTGCTCCAAGTATTGTGACTCGTACAAAACTCTTATCGAACCAACTCTCGCAAATATAGTAGATTGCTCGTTTTTTCTGCTCTGTCCTCGAGCTATCATCCTCTCTATTCCAGGTTCTACTTAATAAATTGCTCAGCTTGTTAAATGGTCCATCCTGATCACTGCCTTTGATCTTTGCACATCGATACATGGGCGGCATCAAGTAGGTGTGCAGATTTCGCTAACCGGTTCTTAATCGATTGTAATCGCACTCCTGGTGTGCTGGTGTACTCCGCAGAGGTTCGTGGTCTGATTTCTCTATTTTTGTGGACTGCATGGTCCTCAAGCTATACTATACCATACTCTTCATATCCTGCAGACCCTCGCTTAGAAACCAGTGCGCCCATGCCTCTTCCGCAAGCTTCTATCCGCGACTTTTACCACTTTCACGATTATAGCTGTACTAGAATTTGTTGGGTGGGAAAAGCTCGGCGTGTGATAAGCAGAGCTTATATCACAAGGTATTATGTACATAATATCTGACGTGTTTAACGCCTAATTTGAGCCAGTAGGTACGGGTAAACTAAGCCGCACCCCGCCGTACCTACGGACATATCCTTGTCTTTGTGTCTGTCAGTCTCGTTACCGCAACACCTCATCCCGAGTTAAATTACGGGACTAATCCTTGTGAACACGCATGAGCGCTAAGAAATTACAGAGAAGTTCAGCGCGTCGACGAGTATGTACCGTCATGCTGCTGTGCGGCACCCCCTGATCCTCCGCATTTCAACCTAACACCTACATCTTTCCAGGAGCGCTAATCCCTTGACTGTTACGAAATTTTGGGGCGGGGGACCAAGTCCGCGAAAGGGTTGGGGCCGGGGTTTTGGGTTGGGGTCGGCGACGGGGTTGGGGTTGGGGTTGGGGTTGGGGTCGCCCTCAGGCGCCAACTACCTAAGTGCTTCGAGATAAGGGCCAAATTGCCTGATGATTTTAAGTTTGCGAATTAACAAGGTACTACAAGGTGCCTGTACCGCGGTACTTCGTGGCTTAAGACGAGGCCTGTTCCCCGTTCCCTCTTTCCTGATCTTCTCTTCTCTTCTCGTCTCTTCTCTTCGCGCCTTTACTTTCCTCTACTCTCCTCTCACCACCCACGACATTCGTCTAGCTTCCCCGTACCGCTAAGAGGTTTTGGCTCAAACGACAGAGTCTGTCCTTCGGTGCAGGGAGGTAGAAATTTGATAAGGATTCTCGAAAAGGGGAAGGGGACACTCTTCGTAGAGGAGCAACATAATGATAAGTGAGAAGCCAGAGTCAGCGAAACGCTGTCGATACTCTGAAAAAAAGAAAGAAAAAGAAGAAAAAAGAAAACGAGAAAAAAAAAATACTGTTCAGTGATTACGACTAGAGGCGGTCTTGGACGTTGAGAAACCTGCCGAGAAGCGTAGTTACTTTTACTTGTACATATATCCAAGAAGTAGGAGAGACTAAATACAGAGCAAAGAATGACTTGCTACGGGAGAGGGTAAAAATATTTCCATTGCAAAAGAAACTGCGAGAACTTTTTGGCTCGGTACAAGCACACTTCTTCATTCCTAATTAAAGAGATGGAAATAGACGCCTGACTCGTAGACTGCCGTACGTACAAGCGGGACATTGCAAAGTCGAGGAGTGAAGTTAGAACGGCGGTTGGTTATCGCCTGCAGAAAAGGCATGTAATCAATTAAGAAGGGATCATCTTTCTTTCGACCGATGAAAGAGAGCCAGTTTACGAATGGAACGATTGAGAAAAAGGAAAAAGAAAAACGGCTTCAAAATTTATATTTATAAATATTCGCCTTTGAAGGTGTGGAACAGGGTTGATCATATCGGTTGTAAAAACTCTTCCAGCTAATTTTTTATACTTTTTTTTTTTTTTCTGTTTCAGGCATAAAAATAAAGCCGAAACGAATAAAGTTTAATGACTTTCTTCTCCGCGATCCCATCACTCCCGGCACGATGACATACGTATGATAAAATGACGTCGTAGTATCATTATAGCCATGTTAAAGGTAACGGGTTGTCATTGGACATAAAGGCCGCTAAGAAACGTCGCGTATGAGTAAATAAAAGAAAGCAATACTGCAGCCATGTTGTGTGTGTACTTCTTCCTAGATTTTTATTCCTGGCGTAGGTACATACGACCAGCTTTGACTCGCGGCTCCTTTGGCTTCTGCATCGGGTCTCTCCGCGGTAGCTGGATTCTGGATGCTGGATGCTGGATGTTGGATGTTGGATGCTGGATGCTGGATACTTCGCAGTGCATACTACAGGCCATCCAACACGGTACACGCTGCACACTAGCTGCAGAAGTTGAACGAACGAAACTCGAAGACTGGGTGCAAGCGAGACCAAGAGACCAAGACCAAAGTCCCGATGTATATTCACCGATTCTAGAAATAGCTGGGTGTTTTCCCTTGGGGGGAATCGAACTCACGACCTTAGGGTTAAGCTCTGCTCGCTCGCTATTTTTAATACTTTTACTATTTTTACTATACTTCACTACACTGCACCTCTTGATCTTCAACTATTTTTAAACACTACTTGCGCACAACCTCGAGAACTGCACTCATTTTCATCACCTTAGCATGAAATCGCGAGGCGACGCTGTACGATGGCTAAAAAAAAGCTCGATCGTTTCGAAATTATCAGTATGCAAAATTAATCGCATGAAGGCTAATAAAAGTAAATGATAAATAATTCCTTGAGGTATGGAATCGATCTAAATCGAGGAAAAAGGACGGGTTTTAATGATTTTGCGATCTATATAGTATGGTGTACGGTATAAATATAAACACGTCGCTCCGTGAATCGCTGCAGAGTCAAAGGAAGCTGCGATTAATCAGTAAAGTCCCTGAAACGTCAGAGTAGCTATTTGAATAAAGTAATCTGTGGTACGACGGCGTTGCGCGCAGTATAACTGCTATAAATGCCCGGACGAAAGACACAGGCTATAAGGTCGGATTAATATTAGCTACCAATCTGTTGCCGCTAATCCAAAGCACACAAACTTCACAGCTTAAATATGCGGGTATACAAATTGCTAGTGGATTAACTCGGCTTCTTCAAATTCCATAAATCGAATTAATTTCGATGTGAATATCTGCTTTCTGGTTTTTACTTTTTTCGCTTTTCCTTCAGAATGAAAAGAAAAAAAGAAAATATATCCCCCAATTATTATTCCTCTGATATTTCATATCGTAATCGTAAATGCGAGCGTGTATACGATGCGCACTTGTACATATCTCCTGGCTTCGCACATATAGCTCTCCCTCATCGAGGCACGGCTGGGCGCCCAATCTGGGCGAAATTTGCATGAAACCCTTTCCTCTAACAGTCTAAAACCCCGGTGTACCACGGCGGCCCGTAGTTAGTAATAGCAGCGGCAACCCCCATGGAGTCGGGCTCCGAGCACCAGATGAAATATTCATTTAATTATGACTGATTAAAATATAGATAGGATGTTAGGTGCCGCATTACACTCAACTGGAAGACGAGCATTCGGGAGATGGATAGATAGAGACAGGAATATCGCAGATTGGAAGAGAATCCGGGAATACTAATTGTCTGCGAGTTAAATCGACCGAATTTCAACCCCAAAAACTAGAAAACCTTTTGCTCCATCTTTTTCACGATTATACAAATAGGGGATGGAAGCTGACTATATCCGTTTTCTCAATTACAGAAATACATCGCGTCGTCTAGCATGGCTACAGCAGATAGCGGTTCACCGAAGTACGGTGTGTAGCCTTAGACTGCGCAGGAAACCTCCCTAATTAACTATTTCTCATTAATATCACTTAACTTTTTTTCGTCTTTGTTTGTTTGTTTTTTTTTTTCTCTCTTCTTTTTCCAACCCTCAGCGGTCGGTAGCCGCAATTTTTCACTCCTCTTGCAGGCTTTCGCTTACACCACAGCCAGGAATTGCCATCCCCTTCTCCTCCGCAACCCTCTTATGGCGCCATGTGCAGTTAGCTACAATTTTTACCCTGCGACCCTATGGCTGGGCTACGGTTCGTAGTTAATTGAAGGAATACTTAAAAGTTCTCTTCGCGAGCGGGGAGGAGATAGCGCAGAAGGGTAGCAATAAGAAACGCGCGGAGTGCGCGCAAGCTCAATTTTCAGTATATGTTTAGGCAGTTGCTTTAAGACAAACGGTTGTTGGTAGTGGGTTTCGGTGTTGTGACAGAAGCGGTAAGAAATTTATCTTACTCTGTCAAACAGCCGGCCAACGATCCCGTTGTATAAGTGCCTTTACCGTAGAGATGACATGCTTTCCAAAAGCTTTAATGCACTCCGTACTGTGAATACGAAGTCTTTTCAGCGCAGGTATATAAATATATCCGCCGCAAGCGTCGAAGTATTATTTTTTCGCTTTTCCCCCTTCTTATACGTATCTAAATTCCAAATACGGAGCTGAATACCCTTTTCAAACCGTTTTCATTTTTTCTTCTTTTCTTTTTAATCTGTCAGATTTTTTTTTTATTTTTATTTTTATCAGATTGGGTATACTTATGGGATTTGAATAATACCGTAATTCGGCTCTGAAAGAGAAACAATGCCGTTAAAAAAATAGGGGTTGAATTTATTCCGAGGCTCGAAGAAGCCGTTGGGGGTCTTCTCAAAATAACCCTTCCATAACGCCGGTAAATTAGCGCCACCTTCTTTCTCCCCTTTAACTGCGTCCACGCAATTAAGAAGAAAAAAGAGAATAAAAAAATAAAAGCAGGAAACTAAACGTTGACTCGCTAAATTAGTCTGCGCAATTGGCTTTGCGCACTTTGGGAAAGCTACTACACCGAATTTTTTTTTTTATTTCGACAGTTGCAGATATTTTTTGAGCGACGATTTTAGGTTTAAGTACTGAATTCCAATATTACCAAATCACAGTTTTTAGAAAGGGCATTCTCCCGAGAGTCTACATAGCTGAGTTGAAAATTTTCGAAACAAAGAACACCGGGGGTTCAGAATTCCAAAAACTGAAGATCCAAAGGGCCAAACTTTCCAGTACCGAAGGACTCGGGTTTTACTGATCGTATCGAAACCAATATACGTATAGTAGGATTAATCGTCTTGAGATTTACTTTTTGGAAATAAAAAGTTTCAAAATCCTATCGATTATTCATGACACCATGGAGTTATCGATTTGAGCAGATAAGATGGGTTTTTTCTAAAGAGGGTCTCGGTTATGGAATGAACCCTCTTTTTTCTCCACATCTTAAAGAATAAGCCGAAATTTTTGGATTTATGAGCCTTCGGGGGTCTGGATTTTCGGAGTTTTGATCTCCCTGCATTCCGAACTCTCGGAATTCCAATGTTCTTAATTTCAACGTCTCTGAAAATTCGAAATCCCGAATTTTAACCCTTGGGAACTTTGGAAATCCGGAACTTCAGCCGAGTGTATTCCATCGTATATCAACTGCATACGTCTATGTATGTATACAGAGTTCTCTTTATTTGTTCTCTTCGTCTTCTTCTTCTTCTTCTCCTCTTCTTTGATTGTGTTTACTGGACTGATTCGGCCTGTCGCTCTTATGGAAAGGAGACGTATGTAGGTACGTATGTCTTCCTTGACTGACTCGGTAACCGAACGTAAATAAACTCCGTCTGTCCATCTTTTAATTCATACATAAATGTTTCTCTATATTTATATCTATATAAATATATACACACAGCGATTTACTACATGGAATAAGTGCTACGGAATTTCGAGTGTTTAATGTAATCAAAGTATTTCAAGTATTCGCTGCCTCAGAAACGCGTTCGAACCTTAAAGTATATAGCAGATTTTGGGGTGCAGGGCGAACCAAAAAATTCAATTAAAAAAGCAAATAAATGAATAAATAAAACAACACAAGCGTCAAATCCACCCTGAAATATCGTTGTTGTTTTATTTTTTATCTTCCTTCTCCTCCTCCTCCCTCCTCTTTTGTTTTTCCGCGAAACTCAGTGGTTCGGATTTTACGACAAAGCACCACGAGGGTGCAGTACAAACAGCTTTTTGACTCGATCAATTCGACCGAAAGACCCGAAAGCGCGTTGCGTTCGGTTGCTGCGGCTGATGGACAGAGTCCGATTATCGCCGTACCATAACCGTGCCGATTTTAGCGATTTTTAAAGATCGGCAATAAAAAAGGACGGAAAATGATAATAAAAATGAAAAAAAAAATAAAAAATTTGCCAAAGCCGAAAGAGAAATTTGAAGGGTTTTAAAGCCGCGGATAATCCCTCGGCAACGATCACATCTAGAGCCTCGAAATTATTCGACAACCTTTGTGTTTCCCTGTTTAAAACTAATACCGCGGGCATGTAGTATACCTATACGCAGGGGTGGTTTTTGTAACTGTGATAAACTCCGCACGCAGGTGGCTTCTCCTCGTCCTATGGCACTAACTACCACCAACGAACTTCCGCGAATCGCGGCTTTCCCTTTAATTTTTACTCGTAACGACACTTTTTCGCATGAATTACTGCTTATTACACCGATTACCTGCGCTCTAAGTAAACCGAAGGATTTACGCGAGTTATGGGAATGGGAAAGCCCGGTATTCAAACTCGCTCTATAGTATCCGTCCTTATTTTTCGCCGTCTCTCGTGTCCCATTATGAAAAATCCGAGGGAATATCGGGTGTACCGCGTTGCAGTGCCGCAATTTGGAGCGACTGGGAAATATCGAATTTTTGAAATGACGGAAAATTATAACGACAAGTTTTCCCGACTGCGGATGGAGCTCGAAAATGTTTATTCTCCGTCACGACGTTCTATATTAGCGTTTTCTTTTTCCGTACCTCCGGGAGGATTCTCCAAGTGAAATCGTCCATATCCTGAAAAATTAGGTTTCGGTTTATATTTAGGAAAATTTGTGTCTTAGATGCCGCAAGAATGTGCGAGCCAGCTCTGGGTTCCAAATGATGAAGATGTTTCGGTGAACGAAATAAGCGACACTTAAAAGTCTGCATACCGATTTCAGAAAATTCCTTACCGCTCATGCCGTTGGGGAAAGGATACATAAAACTTTTGATAATTTACGGTTAAAGAAACAGCGAAGAGGTTAAATAAATTATAAAACAACACTCGATTATCCGAGGCTCGCTCAACTCTCTCGTATTTTCATTTTCATTTTCATTTTCATTTACATTTTATCCTTTTAATCATTCGCTCATTCATTCATTTCGCCATACGGTTGAAAATTTAAACATTAAAATTCACATTTCAAAAAAATACCGAGTTGATTTTCTTTTTTTTTGTTTTCCCCTCCTCTTTCTCTCGTTTTTTCGTGGTTAAAAATTGTGATGAATTTAACGCTGCATGGGGTATTTCTTCGCGCTCCCTTTTTCTGTCTTTCCTTTTATTTTTGTTTTGTAATTGTCTTTTTCTTGTTTTATTTTATTTTTGTCTTCTCTTCCTCTTTTTGAAGAAAAGCCACATTGCGTATACAAAGGCGCGATTGAACCGAGTACTAATTTTAATTAGTACAGTTTCCGCTTCCACCCTTTATCCAACCCAGCCATACCACTCCGCTTTTGTTCTTATTCTTTTCTCGACATTGCTATCTTTTCACGCTACGTTAAAGAGTTACAGTTAAACGGAAGCATCCACCCCTTTTACACCTTTTCTTTCTCTTCTTTCTTTATTTTTCTCTCCCTATCTATTCAGGAATAAGGCGACCTCCTCGTCAAAGTTTATTCTAGATGGTAGAAAGTGAAATGCTATTAGGCATCCCCTTTGTTTGGTCAACAAATAAGGTACCTCGATCGAACTCCGATGAGGGTTAGAGAATTATCGAACGTAAATTGTGCACCGGACCACCGGGCCCACTTCTGTTAAGCTCCTATTATCACAACCGTCTGGAGATGTAGAATAAAATACGAGAAAAACGAATGACGAAAACTAGCCGGTTTTTGGTATAGAACATCATCCGTCGTCAAAAGATAGAAGATAAACGGTTCCGAATGATAAGAACAAACAGCGTATCCTTTGGTTTATTTTCCGCGTCTTCTGCGATATTTTCGAAATTGACCCAGATCCGCGCCCCGTCGAATCTATATAACGATGAAAATAAAAAAATAACCCATTAAAATAAACACTTTGGCATTATTTCTCGAGTCGAGTGTCTATATTTATCCTCTTGACACTCCGTCATCGTTTCTCGTCGTTGGGACGAGCTGAGAAACGAAGGAGAGACGAACGTCTTCTGTATTATATACGTCCGCCCAACGTAGGCGGCTAGACCGACGTTATACAAACAAATTAGTGGGTGGCGATGGCACGACGTTTCAGGAAAAGTTGGAAAAACGGTGAAACGGTGAAACGTTTCGCTTAGCTGGTTCTAGTCGCGACGACGCGCCGTGTCGCGTCATCAATCACAAGAAGAGTCGCGGGTCGAGTCTCTCTTTTCTCTTCTTCCCCCCCAGCCATGAGATCATTCGATGTATTTAACCATAGCGTCGGGGGTTCTGCACCCCCAAGCCAAGGAAACTGACGACCAAATTTTGCTTCCTTTAACCCAGAAGCCCGGGATTCTATACACAGGTATAGCTGATGGACGGCGAAGCGTGGGTTCACGTTAGCTACCACGTTACGTATTACCTCTGACGATACTTGGAAGACCAAGGCGAAGAAGAAATCGTCTCGCAATTGTGTTTGCTGAAGACTTGGGCGCGCTTTTGCTATGGGGGAGGCGACAGCCGTGCTGACAGCGAGTCGCGACATTGACTAATGACAGTACGAGTTAACGGTTAATGCCACCGTGCCACATCCAACGATACTCTTCTCTTCTATTATGTATTCATTTATTCGTCAATTTGCTTTTATTTCTTCTCTTTTTCTTTCTCGGGAGTTTTTTTCGATCGCAGTAAAAAAGACGTCAAGTTTTTTATTTTTTCCTCAAATTTCAATATTTCTGCTCCTCCTCTATCCGTAAGATAATACCGATTCTGAATTTATCCGGTAATTCAATTGATACTCAATTTAGTTGGCGATTATAACAGAGCTTAAAATAAAATTGAAAACTGTTATGTAAAGGAGAAAAATATGGAAAGATGAAAAGGTGAGGAGTTTCGCCTCGGCCAGGAAGCGATGCAAATTGGTGCTTTTACATTTTAAGAGTTAATTGTCGGAGGAAATTTCGCCTAAACGAATCTCGTATTTATATTACCGATAAACGGCGAATGCATATTAAAATATGCAAATTGGTTGGATAAAAATTGGGGTTCGCTCGACGATTCCGGGTGTTGAATGGACCCATACCCACCCACCTCTACCTCGTATATGTATACGGAGAGACGGTGGAGATTTGGGGATTGGACGAACGAGAGGGTGCGTTTTTAGATAAACTTTCGGATCACGAGCTTCCGCCTTATCATCGGAAAAACCTGCGGAAAGCCGTTACAAGTCATTCCGGTAGCAACCAATCCGACCATAAATCCTCTACTATCCCGAAACGATATTATAATAAACAATCCGGGGTAGGTGTTGTATAGAAAATCTCCGTCGTTTTTAAAAAGCTCGTGAGGATTATTCGGCGATAAAAAAATTTTCGCAAATTGAGTAATGGCTCGGCTAGGTATGGGTTTGAAAAATTGAAGGGAGGCGGCGATGCGGACGGGAGATACGGCTCGTGGCGAGAATAAAATAAAGACAAGTTTATAAATAATAAATAACTGCGCTAGTGACTGATTTTAAGTGCTTTTCGGTTCGCGACCTTTGACACCTTGGGATTCTGATTCATTTCTTGTTTAACCACATCGACGTACCCCGTACGCCGCAGCTTCGCGGCTTTGGTATATAAGGTCTCGAGATTTATTTTTAATCCGTAACGACCGGTTTTGCAATTTTATGTTAGTACCCGTCGTGCCGCAGCCACACGGGTCTCGCGGTCTCGGGGCACAGTATATTCAAGTTTAAAAAAATAAATCTCTGGATCAACGACATGTTTAAAATCACCTCAAACTCATAAAGACGAGTAAACCGAAAGAAGGAGAGAACAAAAAAAGGTGAAAAAAAAATAATAAGAAAATGAGAAGAAGTTCAAAAACGAAGAAAAAGACAAAGCTCCCAGAGAACCAAGCTGCGCCCACATACTGTAATTTATAGTCGCAACGACCTCTTCGACCTTATATTCCCAGTTCTCTTTACCAGCGAAGGATTTCCTCCGCTGAATTGATACCAGAAATTGATCCCGGCCGTGAAGGGGTAGGGACTCACCTGGAACATAAAGTAGAAGTTTGGTTAATTAGTTAGTTAGGCACAGTAGTTGTCGAGCTTTGGTAAGCGGCGAAGGCGAGATCCGGGCAGTTGGTTCGTCTGATTTATCTATCGGGTATCTATAGGCATAACGAACCGCGAATAACGACGTAAACGAGGTATATATATAGGGAACCAGAAGACCGTAGTGCAATCTGACCTAAATTTTTTACTTAACGAATGAATTTATCAACTCGACCGAGTTCGGAAATATTTTTAGTAATATTTAGATCAAAACGTATTTCTACGCCTTAATTTTTCATTTTTTTTTTCTTTTTCTTCCTCTTCCTCTCCTTCTCCTTCTCCTTTTCATTTTTACTTCACCCTGGCTTGTATTCAGCCCTACAATTATATCTCGTATGGTTTAACCGAATTCTCTGACGATCATTAAAAGACTCGTCTACGATGCGTTTCGACGATTCTTTGGAAAAGTTTTCAAACTATTTCTCCTCTAATTGTGGCCAAGTGTGCCGTGAAATTCTTCTCTCTCGGTTTTATTCGGGCTATTTATATATCGAATCGAATATAACGAAGGAAAAAGTTTGCTTCTTTCGTAACGATTCCACGCGGTATCGTCGGGCTAAATTTTGGCCAACATTTATCGCGGATATTCCAACCCATAAATCCTACGTCAAGGATGGTTGACCTTTTTGAAGGACGAAATCCGACCTTACTTGAAGATCTAAACTTCGGCATGACGGAGTACGATCCTCGTAAGCGAGTTAGAATGAAGAGTAACTCGCAAACTAGTTCTCTTCTGGGTCCCCTTTGGCCCTACCACGTATAGTAGCTTCCTCTCATCTCCGTCTCCCGGTCGAAATCCTCGTCCTGTACGTCACGGAGCTCGTCAGTCGTAAACGCGATCTCTAACAACTGCCCAAAGGTTTGTAAGCCACCGTTCCGGTCTGACTTTTCTCTGAAAAGTACGATAACGCGTTTTGTTTGGGAAACATATTGGCGTAAAAACATCGCGATTTCTTACTGAAAAGAAGTCATCGTATATTTCTCGAGGATTTCGTCGAGACGTAGCGCGAGAAAGTCTGCGGAATAGTCGGTCGGAAATCGTTTCAATTCGTTTCTTTGAAGAAATCGAAAAAGAAGAAGCTTTCCCACTTCCTCAAGGGAAAACAATCGGATGATAGCCATGCTGTAAAGTCGGCAATATCCGCTCTGCGAGAAGGGAAATAAAATAGTATACGAGGGGATCTCGCGAATTGTCTGGTGCAGTTTGACGGGCGGAGAAAACGATGTAACGAAAGAAATAATAACGAACCACGGGGGACAGCTGAAGAAATCCAGAATCCCTGATTCGGGAGTAATAATAATGTTGGAAACGATAATCGGAAGAAATTATATAATATAATATAATATAATATTTATTATATGTTATTGTATGTTCCGTTAACCTGCCGGCAGATTTTGTTCCGTAACTTTGATCCCCCTTTTTACGCCCCTATTTCGTCGTGTCTGTCAGAGATCGGGAGAGGATCAGGGTAAAACCCTGACTAATGGATCACGGATTACGCAGGTCGGAACAAATGCGATTAAATAGTTTCCCCAGCCTGAGAAGGACCCATACAATACCTATAGAATATAGGTACTGCGAATTCATTCCGGGTTGAAGATGTGGCTGTAAGGCAGGCAGATAGGTACACCCAGCGGTGTCTCGATCTCTGGATTTTCAACTTCTGGAGTATGAGTTAACTACATATATATACTCGTACTGTGCGTACGAGTAGCTGGAGCCACAGCAGGGAATTGCTGGTTTTACGATGAGCAGCAAAAGCAGAAGCAAAAGCAGGAGCAGCTCACCGCTGCCACCACAGCAGATTAACGTAGTCGTAGAAAACTAGCGAAGAGTTGGCGAAGAGTTTTACCACGTCTTGGCGGTAAACGGGAATAGAAGGATGAGGATGTGGATGTGGATGTGGATGTGGATGAGGATGAGGAAGAGATGACGGTAGCCCACAGAGTATGTAAGCTCATAATCGAGATTAAGCCTTCTTCTTCCTATAATATACCAGCTACGTCTACAGTTGTAAGTTGTGAACCCGAAGGGCAAAGGTCAAAGTTCAAAGATATATACATGCGGAGTGAGAAATCCCAAGGATAGGGAAAGCTGCGGTTGACTATGTGAAATTATCGTGGGATGATAATGCGATAGTATAAAACCTGGATTCGATATGCGCCTATTAATATACCGATGGAATGAAATCGTATTGAAGCGCATTCGTGCCGACGAAATAGCTCCTCTCCTCTCGCGCAGTCCAGCGGTGCGTTTACTAGCGGGGCAAACCTCGCTGCAGCAGGAGTTTGCATTCGGAGTAGAAATAACTCCTTGGAGAACGCCGAGCGGAGCCTCCGCCTGCCTATTTTGTATAACCAGTTCCGCTGGCGTTGCCGGGAGATTTACAATCGTGGTCAATCTTCCAGATCCGACCCCTGCTGTACCCTCCTCCCCCACCTCCTCCCCCTACTTCTTCTTCTTCTTCTTCTTCTTCGTCTTCTTGTTATTCTCTTTCTCCTGGTAACCCTCGACGTCCGATTCCCCTGGGGCCAGGTACTCGCGATGGATTCAGAGGTTCACCGTACTAGGAAAACGATTCCTGCGCAGATCGACACGAATTGAACTTTCGAGGAGATCAAAGCCGAAAGAAATTCGGCGATACACCAACATGAAGAGAATTTTCGCCCCCACCTCCCTATAAATTGCTCCAAATCACATCCGCAATTGTAGGTGCAAATGAAATAGAACTTTTCCTCTCATGCATGCAATACGTATATTACCAGACACACGCACGCATACGTAGGGTACATGGAAACAGGAGCGATAAACGAAAGAGGAGATTGGCAGCTGTTTTATGGCTGAGGGTAAAGGCGGTAGTCCTTTTAGGGATAAAAATTAAATTCCACACCCGCACGCCCGAACGCTTCTAGGAGCATGGCGGTTCTCCGATAGTCGATGATCCTGCACTGTGTAGTACTTTGGCCTCCCGTATAGACAGGATGCGCTCGACTAGATAACTTATTTATGTACCCTTGTGAGAATTGACAGTGGATTTTCAAGCTTTTGGACAATTTTCACCCATACCTACTTTGTTATTCGAAAAACTGTTTAGTCCAAAGGTTGAACCCGAAATTAAAAATTCCGATTGCATCAACCGATAGTCGAAATGAAAATTGGCTGGGATAAGAGAGCCGGACTATTGTCTCCGTTAACTTCCCACCGAGTGTGATACAAATCGTTGATAGGGTTCGGGTTTAATTTTAGTATCGTATGTTTCAACGTAAACGAGTCCAATTTGAGTAGCCCCGTCCATAGGCACAGTACCGCGTTGATCCCCGCTGATTGTCCATAATAATTATTATGGAGCAGGGTAGGTAGGTATATAGCTGAGCCTAGTACGAGGTAGGGATCCCTTAGGGGTCGACGCAACGTTATCTGTCAAACACCCCGGTGACTGGCCAACGGTGAATCTCGCCCGCGGGATGAGATGCTAATCTTAACTGCGTCCCGCACCCTTCGCCTTCCCATCCTGCAGGGAGAGAACCCGACTACGAAGTTCAAACCGCTCATTCCTTTCCTTTAGGGTTACATACTGCTAGGGTGAACTTCTGCTCCTCTAGTTCTCGCTCAGCTTCTATATACGTTCTCTCCATCTTCCCTTCCGGTGTAGGTCGTTTGAATTTTAATGCGATTTTGCGGGCATCCACCTCCTTTACTTCAAACTTTGACCTGACCGAGGCCACACGTCAAGGTATTCCAATTAAACTTACGACAACTTCTTTTCTCTCTGTTTACTTCACAATTTTCGCCCGATCGTCTTCCTGTCTTCGAAATTTCAACCCAGCCATTATTTAAGGAGCTCGTTTTTTTTCTTTTTTTTTTTTTCTTTTTTCCACTCGCGAATCAAGAGTTAGCAAGGACTGGGTGTAGGATGCGTTCATATGTGAAGAGCGTGCAGAATGCATCGTGCAACGACGACCCAGTCTGACCCCTGCAACCGAGGTAACTGCCTCTAAGTTAGATTTTCAGCATCCTGTTTGGTCCACGGTATATCCCTCTCTTTTCCTCTCTCTCTCTGTCCGAGAGAGAGTCTCTCACCCTTCTATTTCTCTCTTTATCTTCATTATCGTCCGGTTCAACGGCTCTGCGGAGATACAAAGTTTGGTTCCGTTGTAAAAAAAAAACAAAAAACCAACAAATTTCGCTAATTTTTTATTTCAAATCGCTCAAAAAATATTTCACCGACTCAGTTTTGTTCAGATTATGGTACCTACTTTGAGATACGATTAAAAATCTCTTCAGGTATCGCGGAGCTCAGTATTACGTAGATTAATTGACCCGAAGTAAAAGTGAATGTCGTAGGGTGAGACAGATCGCATCGTGGTTCGAAACTTTTCCGAATTTCAAGGAAATATTTCGGGGCAGTCCAACGATATTCAATGAATTTCATTTTTGGACAGGAAGATTTTTCTTTTTTCGAAACGTTGAGATAAAAAAAAAAGGGTGTCGAGTGTTAGCGACTATAGAAGACTGACTTTATCTCTATATATTCCTGTTTCACCCCTAGGTATGACATAACTTTTTGAAAGCACAAACAAATTGAAATCGTGTCTCGAAATCGAAGTGATCGGTTGCGGGAGATGAATCATCCGTTTTGTACGTTAATACGGTTATTATTCCTCACAGATTATAGGTAAGAGGTGCACTTTATTGACTTCGGTCTTTAGAACTGTTTACGAAATATTAGCGACTGCCATTTGCAGAGTTGAAACGTTGCGGCTCGGCGTGCAGCAGCGATTGTTAGAAACGATATAAGATAGGTTTTAGGTATATAATACCTATACGCGAAGAGTGGTGCGGGGATTCACAATGCATGTGTATATATCTATATATACGGATGGTATACACCATCTATCCGATTGAGTGTAGAATAAAATGTGTGGAAATTGTACGTATCAGGTATATAGATATAGGTATGTATATTTATATGTTAAAATAGAATCTCTCACTTTCACCGTACAGTGGTGCGAGCCTCGCCCATCAGCAGCTCACAATCAGCCAAGACCCGAGTCGAGGTTACGCAACTATTAAGCGACGACCTGATTCCCATAACTGTTCCGACGGTTCCAAGTACACGTTGTGGCTCCTCGGTCGGTGCTATCAAAGCTGAAGCTAAAACCCTAGAAGGTTGATCCGCTCGCCTTATTCCTAGCTCATCTACAATCTTCCATCTTCCGTTACAGAGAGAGAGAGAGAGAGAGAAAAAAAGAGATGGAGAGAGAGAGAGAGAAGCTGACCGGGCTTGATATTAAATTAATACCGCTCATTTCGGTAATTAATTGATCATCCTAGTGAATAAATGGATGCTGTAGAAAATAATAAAAAGATTTGAAAAAGAGAAGTATGAAATGAGAAAGAAATAAAAAGAAAAAGAAAAAATCACCGAAAACAAACAAAAATTTGATATCTATGAAATATATTGTGTATACCTACCCGGGGTTTCTCTGTATATACTATAAGAAATTATGAACGAGGCCGAGGAGACGTCTTGCTCAAGTGACCCCGCGGGGTGACCTTTACTTCGAGCTTGGACGAGAAGACTCTTCCCCACTACCTATATTCTTGCAAGTATATACGGCGTACTATAACGTGATTCTCGAACCTTGGTTTATTCTCCGTTCGTGATTTCCTTCGTGTAATTACGTTATGGATTTATTTTCTTCACTTTTTCCTTTTTTCCTTTTTTTCTCTTTTCTTTTTTTCTTCCTTTTTCTTCAACTCACTTTCATCTCGCCATGGAATCGACCTGGTTCTTAGAGCGATTAAGAACGCTGTCAATTCACGGTATTGAATAATCGAGCCGTTATGATCTCGATGATCGTTATTCATTTTCTTCTACTTCTTTTTCTCATTCTTTGTACTTTATATAGATAGTTAGTGTTCTTGTTGGGGCGAAAAAAAGAGGCGCAAAATGATTCGAGATGAGTCCTAAAGGTAGCGATGCACGTGTATGCCTATGCCTACACAATGCCTACTACGAATCGATAGTATTTCAAAACGGTGTCGTTCCTCGACAGCGGGGTATATATCTTGGTAATTTCATACAGACGTAGAGAACACGCGGTTCTGTTCACCGACACAATCCTGGCGTAGAGAAAACCGAGCGTAATTTATATCAGGTATGAAATTTGAAATAACAAGATACGATGCGGTGTAATAATAGATATTACGTGCCAGCGCGGATTAACCTGACGTAAAGCAAATACATACTACGCGGATCTCATGATTTCGCTGTTACTGCTGCTGCTGGTGATGATGCAGCTGCACCAAGTTGATAACAGGACAAACAGATTTAACCGATTGAATCATAAACCACCGTAGGGAATAGTCGAGCATCCAGCCTCGTAACGATTGGGGAAAAATATCTTATCCGGATTCGACGTAAACGTGAAAATTTTCTTTTCAGGATTCTTCAATCTTATTCGACTAATCGTCGCTTCGAACTAAATGTAAGGCGAGAACCGAGGCTTGACGAAAGCTAAAGTAGCAGAAGCGAGTCTGGTGCTTTTATTTTTTCTCCCTTTTTTTCTTTAACCCCTTTGCGAACGGAACGTGATTAGCAATTCGGTTCGGTTAAGCAGCGATGAGATTCTCAAAGGTATCTCTAATCACGAAGGCTGTACATTGTGCGGAAACGTTTCATGGTATGAGAGAGAATTAAATCTTGTGATTAAATCTCGGCTTGATTATTAATTGATGATCGTTCATGGGAAAGGATTAATAAATTAAATTTTTTGCCACCATATCGACGTTATTCAACTTACCATTTTCTCGAATAAAAAATATCAATCACTTTCGAGTTATACGATTAAACAATATAATCACCACGTACACCAGCACCGGTTATAAAAATCTGATTCAGGACTCTGCTCATGCTTGTCTTAGGACTGAGTTTAATGCAGCTTGCGAAAGGAGGTGTAGGTAGTCGTGGCATAATTCCTTCTGCATGAAACAAACCAGCCTCGCCTCGCCTCATTTCACATAGTAGATGCGAACCCGTACCTATATAGGCACAGGGTACACCTCGCGATTACAAATATCTAACGATAATTAATCAATCTCTGCGAAAATTTGAAGAAAATATCTCTACAATCAAATAGAAAAAATGAAAATGAAAATTACTTTATTTATTACAATTATGTTTGCAAAGGTACAAAGTATTGAGTAAGCAGGGGAGAGTAAGCAAGTTGTGAATAGAAGTAGAGAGTGAGAGAGAGAGAGAGCAGGAAGTACTCGAATGATGCGAAAATTATTGCTAATCCATAAAATCCATCTCAATTTCATCATTTTCGAACTTCAACGCCCCATATATATATGCAAAGAAAATAAAAAATGTAGCCAAGACCCTAGGTCCGAAGTACCAAAAAACGTGTATTACTTGAATAGGAAAGTTCGAAGGCTTTGGGCCAGTATTTAGAATTGAGATAGGAACCTGGAGTTCCGACTACATTTTTTTGTATGTATTTGTAAACGCTCTAGCCTTTGGGAGGAACGAAATTCGAATATGATCAAATTAAGGACGACCCTAATGTAATAGGTATATGTATATATGGTAACACGCACTGCGCGGATGCACAGAACTAACTAGAAACTCCTTCTCATCTCGGTATAAACCTTAGCTCTTGAGTAATATATAACCATACAATCTTAACGCGGGAGCAGCTCTCTCGGCGCCAATACGAGTGATTAATTCTCACCGTCCTACTGATTTATCTTCAAAATTCATTAAGCTAAAGCGTCGCGAAGGGTGCCAACTCTCGCGTAAATCGAGGCTGTCTCTGTCTCGCTCGCCCAAGCTCCTCGCAAGGAGAAGACACTGTGGACCTCCTACACCCACATCCACGTTAACTATATACATAAAGTATGTATGTATACCCACATGTTACATAGAAATACTCATATATATATATACACGGGGGACTATAAAGTTGGAGCTAGTTACCACACCGCGGGATCTACCATGGCGGACAGAAAGAGATAAAGATACGAGGGAGAGAGAGAGAGAGAAATGGTGGTAAGGGCGAGAGGAGGGAAGAGAAGCTCGACGATTAGATTTATGAACGCTGACTGCAATTTGCTAAGATGCTGCGGTACAGCTCCTCAGCATATAGAAGGGCTGGTTGTTTGTGGTATGAATTTTACACCGTGCTTCTGGTTATCCGCAACTATAGAAGAGATGTTACTCGTTTTTATTGCGATTATGCGATTGATTACAACGATCTTAGTCATTTGTTATAACGAATAGCCCGAGGGGGCGAAAAACTCCTAAGAATCACTCTACATGTATATTTAGTCGATTCGTGTATATAGGGGTCGGTGAACGATGAACGAGGGTCTTAATTAAGGATAATTAGAGAAAATATCATTAGATTAATTAAATAAATATTCCTCAACGTGAGGCACCGGCTCTTTACGAGATAAACGCGAAAAACAGAGAGAGAGAGGGAGGTTTCGTCAATTAAGAGCTGCTGCAGACTTTCAACGCGACCTGTTAGACCCTTATAAGATCAACTTTCGACTTCTTCAAAGAAACTTCGAGATTCGTTGTTGCTTGTTAATCCGTCACGAAAGACCTCGTTAAGCCTTATCGATCCTCGGCTAGACTTACACGGGTCTCCCTAATTTGCATTACAGTATTAATGCCAATTGTATCAGATATCAAAGAATTTGCGGTTTGCGTGATATCCTCAAAAATTTCACCACCGAAGTCCGCACCCCCTACCTATGCAATATACATACATATAGGTATATATGGCACACACTACCGGCTGGTGATCAGTAATTAGGGTAGAAATTATACAGCGTGGTCGAGGTCTTTCCCTGCGTTCAATTAAGTCGCCTGTACTAGGAGCGGGAAACAGAAGAGAAGAGAAGAGAAGAGAAGAGAAGTACCTACGGTGCAGGATATGGAGAGGAGAATCATTGTGTGTACACATTGTACAGCGGTGGCGTGACACTCCCTTGTTACGCCGTTGGCTAGCTGGGTGTAAGATCACGTTAGCTACGCTAGCTTGGGCCGGATTTCAATCACGTTGGCCACAGGGGGTCCTCTGATAGTCTCCTTGGGGGGGTTTTCGAGGTCCACAGGGGGACCGCACCGCTGCACGTTGGCGACCCCTCGACAATAAGAGAAAGATAGAAGGTGGAGAGAAATAAACAGAAGGAGAGAGACGGAGATGATCGTTTTACTGACAATGTAAGCCTACCACTCACTGGTATTTTTTGCCCTTCCTAAGATCCCACCTGGACACAAGCTAGGTTATACAAAAAGTAAACTTTCCGCTCCGGACGAACCACCGAGGAAAGTTCTTTTCGGGGATTTCTATTCCTAACTGAAGAGTAATGAAACTTCTTTCGAGTCTAATCGAGCCAAAGTCTCGATTTCTTTGACCATTGACTCACGTCGTTACATACATGCAGTCGGCTCTAAATCCAATTGGTTAAAAGACAAACCCTAGTAGACAAACTCGATCCCATTCCAATTATCAAATTCTTTCGAAGGGACGAAGGAAAAGTGGGAGTCTCCTGCGGCAACGCAACGGTTTATCCTACAAAGTCCTTGCGACAACTGGGTAATGACTGTGAGTCTCCGCGGAGAGCTCAGCTCGGTATCCTTTTAAAGCTGATTTTTCTTCTTTTCCCAACTGACATCCCGTCCCAAAGGATCAGGATCTTCGTCTCGTATTTTAGGGGTCAGGACCTTGTCGTCAATTTGTTACTTTGACGGAGGTACCAGCTACTCGAATCCCGGTTGTTTCTCGTCGTAAAAAGTCGGAATATCAAACGGGGTAGGTAGGTAATTCAAGAGTTATCGGAATCGGTTCTGCTCCTTGGTGTTGTTGGGTCTGACACGACGTTGCAAGGAATCTACAAAGTGTATTATATAGAGATGGTGAATTTTCGTAGAGCGTAAACTCTGTAGCTAAACGAGCATTCTCAGCCGACCTGGATTATCGCCCTAGAGATATACGGCTTATGAATCACTCAGTTTTACGAGTATATTCCGAAAATGTTAGTCTCATCGTGATTCGGACTTGCCTCGAACGTTCTCCGAACTCCTAATCCCTTAAGGATTTACACGGAGACGTTTTACGGGCCTCACGCTCCACCGCAAAGAAAGTTTCTTGCTCCATAAGTATAAAGTCGTCAGACGACCTGAGTATTCACCCACGATTCTCCATAATATCCGTACATCCACCAAAAAATCAGCGATTGACATATCGCGAGGTTCGCACGGTGGTCCGATTTCAAAAGGCCCACGCATCTCCGTATAATTTATTCGCGAACATGACCGCAACGAGAATCGTTTTAACGTGTAAAAATTTCTCTGAGAAGGAAAACACCTTTCGCGTTCCTTTCGCAAATCGTTTTCGTCTGATGAGAGAAGTCCCGGAAAAATACTAGCAAACAAATAAATGCGAAAGAAATACCTCGTTTTTCTGCACCAACAACTTTTATCGCGTATCGACCACACCTTTGTCATCAATATGGATTCAAATTCACGGATCGTCTAGCTTGAATTGAACCCTGAAACGACAACGCCATGTGGACGGTTGACGCGATGCATGCATAAATTTACCATGCATACATATATGCTAGACGAAGGTACATTTGTATGGAGTACACATATGGATACGTAAACACGTTTGGGGTTTGGGCGGTTGTTTAGACGGCGTAAAGTCCTGGCCAGATCTGTGGGGTTGCGAAAATCAATATGCTACGCGCAGAGGGATAATATGTAGGATCTAGAAAAGTTCTACTCCTCCTGATTCTCCTCTTCCTATTTTACTCCTCTTACTTTGCATAGTGTAACTCCACCGACCTCAGCAGCATACACGACCGGCACGTTGGAGGGAAAGTCGCGTAAACTCGTTCCGTATCTTCCTTTGAACTTTTATCACCACCCGCGCGCATAATCTCAGTATTCTTTTTTTATATCTCGTTTTTACCGCCCTCGCAGCTCATATACCACACGGGCACCTACACGTGTCTTCGGGAAAGTTCAGTTTACATACCGTTGGCAAAACTCAGGACAAGATTAACGCAGCTTCGAATCACCTTCGGGAGTCCTCCTCTTCGGGAGTCCTTTCATCCTCGAGGGTGGAGAGAGAAGGATTCGAATCGGTCGAAGGGCACGCATGATGTTGGATATTCTCGAAATCATTCAGGAGCTTCTGACTTTCCCCTGATATTTTTAAAGAGAGGAATATTGCTCCCTAAACACGCTCGCCCTTTATCCGGGGATTTTATAGCCTAAGCTAACGGAGGGTTAGTTCTCTGGTTCTTCTTCTATTGGTAGGTTCAATGTGGCGGGTAGGTAGTTAGTCGAAGGAGTAAGAAGACGAGCTTCGAAGTTATATCTAGATTCTCTGAGCTGGCATGGCCTCCGGATAGATGGATGGTGTGTATCTCCTTCTCGCTCTCTTCGACCTATGAAAGAGGCGGCTTGATGGTCGAACGATTCCCGGCAGCCCAGGATGATGTATTTTTTAACTGCCGACGACACAAATAGTCTAATCTACACCATTATTACTCGCTTTTTATTGCTCGTAAATCAATTCACTTTAAATGGTTTCTTTGCCTTCGTGTCACGCTGCGCTACGTACCCTTCACCCTGTTCCACTATGCAGGGACTCTCGAGCACACGGCTATCACCATCATCGTCGCTGGTATGGAGTGGCTCATTCGCGAAATGATGCGATTAAGTATTGCGATATTGTTTATCCGTTCGAATTTACATATACTTGAGTGATGGTAACACGACTGCGCATAAAAATCACCTTTTTTTCTTCAACAACGAATGATGTTCCGCAAGTAAAAGGGACACATGTGCAGTGTACGGTTGAATAAAACGACGTGCAGGCAAGCGAGTGGAGTTTTGAGGTCATTCTTTTATATGGTTCTTCGTTCCGACTCAGTTGACACCTTTTTATATCGTCAACCAGGCAAAGTCAGCTTGTCGGATCGTAAACCGAGGAAAAGGCAATATGGCTGCTGGCTGGTAGAGTCACCCCATCGGATTTTGGTTCTTCCGTAAGCTTCTTGCATGAATTTTCTCTCCATCTATATCTTGGTAGATTTCTTTTTGCAGTTTCCGCCTCGTGGTTTGCGACAAAAATAAAAATTTCAACAACGACACCAACAACAACGAAGACGAGGGGAAGCCAGTGATATTCGAGTCTGGATACGACGTCCCTTCAAACTTTCAATCGCGAGAGGTTTTCAGGTGATATATTAAGGGTTGGAGATTAGTTTAACTTCCGGTTTAACGTCGCGACGCGGGATTTGCCTGGGGACCAAACTGACACGGTTCGAATAATTAATTATCAGCTAATTTCTAATTTAGTTCCTTCCTTCCTTCCTTCCTTCCTTCTTTAGCCGAGGGCGCAACGGGGTAGGTTTACCTGGGTACGATGAACACGTGACCTTGACAGCTGTCGGAACAGACTACTGCAGACTCCCGACGACATGGTTACACGGCTAATTTTAAACGGGGTGAAACTTTATCAACTTTGAGATAGCAGGGGCCAAATACACCCGGGATATCGAGTATATCTAAACTCTCCGACGCTCTTCGGATGTATTTTCCCTTTGATCAATTTTCGATCATTCCGATTGGGAATGATTTAAAATTCCGAACGGTTCAGACGATTCCGAATTAACAGAAGCGTTGAAGTTTAGAAAATTAAAATTCCGTAAGTCCAGATCCCCAGAGCTCAAAAATCCGAGAGTCGATATAGGATTGGAAAACTTCTTTTTTTCCCAGAAAGTACATCTCAAGACGATCAATCCGACCACTTGTTAGTTCCGATACGATCGATACAAATCAAACAGTGAACGAACACATGCGTAAATTTCAATTTTTGAAGATCTGGCCCTTCAGTTCTTTAGCTTCCGGAATTTTTAACCCTCGGTGTTATTCGTTTCAAAGTTTATGAAATTAGTTATGTAGACTTCCGAACAAATGCCCTTTCTAAAAACTGTACATCGGTATAAATATTGAAATTCGGAATTTTTACCATTTGCGAAATAAAAAATTCTGAACTTCAACCTGGCCCCTTTCTCTCGTTCAATTTTAATCGGTTTACCAACGAAGCGAATTCCATCCTCGTAACGACACCCCCTAGATAATAATGACGTATCGTATATTTATGTGAATATCGTATACGTGTAGACGGAGTCAAATCTTCGTGACGTCTATACCTATATACCTACTGTGCTTTAGAAACTGGCTGGTACCATTTTACGACGAGTCAAACAGGCCGCGGGTGATATAAAACTAAAATATATAGTCGACATTATTTGAGACTGTCGCATCTGCGGGGCATTAGGACACTCGTCGCCCTGTTAAAACTGTCGCATCCGTCCCTCGTTGTCGGACAACTATAATAGCAGCATACATGATACAGCCGCAGCCCCCGGTTCTTATTTCCCAGTTCCCATGGTGCAATAAAATCTTCTTAACTCCATAAAAATATTCGAGTATACATTTTTATCTATTTTAATTGTTCGGCTCTGGGACTGAACAGATTTATCGTCATAATGCCCGAGGATTGATTGATGATTTCTAGAAGCTTATATACTCTCGCGAGGTTTAGGCGGCGCAATTTGGGTGGCAAATTGGTTTTTATGTATTAAACACGTGTTATATATTAAAAAAGAGTGGATAACTCGGCAACAAAGGGAGCGCGGGCGACAATTCGACTCCGTAGAACGTAAATAACATTTTTACGATCTTCTCTCGAACCGAACCAAGAGGAATGAATTTTTGGTCAGTAATACCCAACAGCCATGTGGGGTGACCGCCGAGCCGCTAACCTGGTCCCCCCCAGAGCCCGTGGTACTCGGAACTGTGACTTTATACGCGCTGGGACTGTCGTGTGTGCGGTTGAGTCTCGGCGAAGCTTAGGGAAAGAGGAAAGAGGCAAAGCGGAGACAAGTAAAAGGGGGAACAAAAATGAGAAAAAAGGAGGAAAGAGTAAAAGAAAAATGAGGCGGAGGAGCCGGCCGCCGAAGCAACGTTTTATTGACTGCATAAAAGATCTCTCACAACTCGTTCCGAGTCTTAACCGTTTACTATATACTTACGAGTTTCTCGCTCGCTTTTCTGTATTTGACACACTTTTCACGCCGCTTCTTTTGCCCCGCGATAAAAGAGATTTATCTACCCTCCGTCCTCCGTCCTCCGTCCTCTGTCCGCCAACCATCTCCCCATTCCCACCTTTTCTTTACTCTCTTCTCTTACAGTACGGTACTGTACTTTTCTCATATTTTTTTACGATTTCTACGTACTACCTACCCGAGTCACGCGGTAAGAACATAAATATCAAATGTAGTTTCGGAACAAGAATATATATATATACATATTCCCGCACTCGTATTATAATTAATGCCTATAGCTTCCCTAATTACTTTGACCTCGCGGGTCTCGCGCCGATCGCTAAATAAACGACACCTGAACGAAGACAAAAATTAACGATCTATATCACGCAAACGCAACTGCATAAGTATTACGCCGTTCCTGCCTTATCATCATACTTTATACATATTACACGTATTAATATTCGCCCGAGTTTGGGAGTCGAGTGTATAAAGAAAGAAGCGAAATAAAAAACAGAAAAACAGAAAAATGAAAAAGAGAAAAAAAAATGAAAAATATTCAATTAAAAAAAATTAATTAAAATCGGGGAGAGAAGCAGCTCGCGAGAATTAGCATGCGGTAAGAAATATAGAGAGAGAAAGGTGTATAAATGTGTCTCGTTCTTTCTTCCTTCTGAGTAACGAAAAGGTGCCAGCCCTAATTACAAGTCCGTTGAACTTTTGTGTACTTTTGACGCCGGCCGCAAGCAAAGCGTCTGTCTGCGTACCGGGCTAATCGTAAGAGTCTACCCAAGCCGGTGCCGGGCGGTCCTCGTCCTCGTCCTCGGCCGTCGCCCTGTACTCTGAGCTGTGGCTATGGCTGTGGGTCTGGCTGTGGCTGTAGCTGTAGCTCTGGCTGTGGCTGTGGCTGTGGCTGTGGCCCGAGACTCCGGAGAGATTATGGTAATGCGGGCAGACATTTCGGACTCGTAAAAATTATTATGACGGTGTCTTGACTCGGCTACTGGGTACCCGGTACCTACTTTACTCGCTAGCCTTCCCGGTGATTCATTCTTCGGTGTTAAAGCGATACAAGTATGCGAGTACAAACTGTAACGCCTACCTTATAGGCTCAAAAGTACCGCTGCGTATATAAGCACGCGAGTAGTTGGTTTTATATCGCACGGTCTTTTTAGTTTTATTTTTTCCCATCTTTGAAGAGGAACATTCCCAGAAATAGAAGAAAAAAAAACCCCAGGGCTTTTCGGTTTTCTTGAATAATTTCAAAAAATGGTGTTACAGCATACAGTCGGAAGCCGACACGGTTATGACTTAGCGATCATGCCACGCGCGTAAGTCTACGCGTGCATGGCCGAGGATCGCGTGTATCATGTCTGCCACATGCAAGACCGAGGCGAGAATAAACGAGAGTTAAAATCTTGTTAGAAAAAAACGAGGCCGGGTACGTCTTGAAAGGTTCACTTAATAATCGTACCCTATCGCCTGCTGATCAACACAATATGTGGGTGAGATTTGATCGTGTGTTTCTAGAAGCAACGAGACACAAATTTTCTCTGATTTTTAGGTGAATCGTAATAAAATGAACGAGGACCAGTCAAGGCTGACCGAAATACACGTCGGTTCTTCGAAAAAAGATAATAGGAAGCGAGATGTCTTCCGGTGTCCAGGGCGAGTGTTTTCTCCTATCGGAAGAATCGGAAGCCTATGGAAGCGTGAAGAAAGTAAGTGGAGTAGGTATTTCGGGGAAACGGGATATTTCTGTGCCTGCCACGCGTGTGAAAGACGGAAGCGAAAAGTGAGCCGCGGGTAAGTTCGAGTCTGTCGGCGTTTGCTATATGGCATGGGATATAGTATATATATATATATATGTATATATAGGACGTAGGTACGATCAAGGTCTCGAGATGTCAGGATGACACAATACGCACGAGGGATCGAGAGGACAAAAGACAAAGGAAATGAGAAAAGATAAAATGAAGTAGGGGCCGACCGACACGGAAAAGCGGGAGAGAACAAAAAGGAAGAAACGTCAACGTGCAGACTCTCTCTCTGGACGTCGAAGACTCTTCGTTCCGGTTTGTGTCAAAGTTCGGTGACCCGAAGGGGTGGAATAATACTAGCAGCCAATGGTATCGTCGCCTAGGCGACGAACTTCCCGTCGCTCTTTACTTGACAATAAAAGACGAAATTTTCGCAACTCGAAATGGAAAAGCTTCACATAGGAATATACGAAGAATTCAATTTTACCATGATCGAAAATTTCCTCTAATCTTGATCGAAGTACGAAAGAATCCGAGGCTCCCCAAGCTTTGTGAACGACTTGGAGCGTACACTAGGTGAGCTTTTTTTATCCCAATGTAAAGGGCTCTCTGGCCTATGACTTGAGGAGAAAATTTACGAGGCAAAAGGCGCGCCCGCGATTCTCGCACCGAGAATTCCTTCCGACGATTTTACCACCTCGTACAAAAGGCGGTGCATCGAGACGGAACCAGATGAAACGACCGCATAATCGCCGCCATATACCCATAACACTTGCGAACTTCTATCGACGTCCCTGCTAAGGTATAAGTCTAGTGCTTCGCTCCGGAACTTCGATCCTCGTCGTTTTTCGCCATTCCTATATCCCGCCATTAAAGAACATTTTTACCTACAAAACCGAACGAACGATCCCACGCAAGCTTCGAAGAGTAATTTCGCGACTTTCGATAATTCGGAAAGGATTTCATGGGAGAAAATGAAGAGAACGAAGAAAACTGAAAATATGGAACACCAACGCCTCGCGCAGATAACATTTGGAAGAGACGAAGGATATTGAGGCGATGGTTTTGCGGGTTCGGATAATCGACGAGGTTGCAATGACTGGCGCAAATGACCGGCCATACCTATTCGCGACCCCGGAACTTTGGACATTCTCGAGGGAGTGCCTCATGCTTTAGTATTTCGAACGCGTATTCTTGGAAAAATCAAATTTTCTAGTATGGGTACCCATACCTAGAGAGGGAAGATGTGATTTTTTCACTCAGCTGAATCTAGGAAGTTGCGTTAATCTTCTAGTTCGAGAGAAGACTATCGCAGCTGAACTTAGCGGTAAAATAATGATGAGAGGTTGCCGAAGTAGAATGAGAAGCAGAAGGAGAATGAGAACTGGATCTGGCGCCCGTTAGATTATCAGGGTTCTCCTCGCGTTCCAATTATTGTGCTTTGGAGCCGCTGAATTATTAACCAATTAACCGAGCGCGGTTCGGATCCTTGGATCCCGGATCCCCCGTTTCCGGTACGAACGTGATCCGGTGCCCTATACCTGGTAACGTCTGCGACCAGCTAGCTACCCGGTCGACCACCGTACCGCCTAGTTCAGGCCCAAGTGGTTCTACTCTCACGGTGCGTACCGGAGCCAATCTTTCCTTCAATTCCAGTCAAAGTTTCGCCCAAAGTTCCCAAATTCGCGAACACCGAACGCAGATCGAATGAATTATTTACTAGATTGTTTCCCGATGCTCAATTATTGATAACTCTTACCTGGACCGTAAGATTTTGACGACTCCTTGACGAAAGTCAAGTAAAGAAACAGAGAAGGTAAGTTAATCACCGTTTGGTTTCTCACAATCGCTGCTACACGCCGAGTCGCAATGTTTCAAACTCCGCAAATGGCAGTCGCTGATATTTCGTAAACGGCTCTAAAGACCGAAGTCAACAAAGTGCATCTCTTACCTATAATCTGTGAGGAATAATAACCGTATTAACGTACAAAACTGGTTACCGCGAATATACAAACGCCTGGGAGGTGATTCTTTCCTACGCACCCGAGACACGATTCAAGCTTGTTTGTGATTTGAAAAAATTATGTCATACCTGTCGGGGTGAAGCAGGAATATAGAGAATATAATGAAATGTATCTCTTCGCAGCGTGCCAGTGATGCGAGAAGAACTTGTTCCCAATGCTAATGTACCCCCTCGAGGTGTAGATCTTAAGGGATTAAACGAGCCGTGAGGTTTGAATAAATTTATTACCGACAATGAGTGTTTTAGTTTTCGACACGCGGTCTGAAATCCGCGTACCGTAAAAAGCGCGGTTTAATTTTCTAAGCTTTATATTATAGGATGTCTCGGTCTGACGCTCACGGACACGTGTTTATATATCTTTGCCCCCAGCACCCGCGTAATTATAACTATTGCGTAAGTCTTGTTCGTTGCCCGTTGTAGATATATTTTCATTAGACCAACCGACAATCGCCTTGAAATTTTTATTCCTTTCCTGCGGTCATAGACGTCAAAGTGGAACAAATTGTCCGAAGTCTTATCAGCAGGAAATTTAGTTAGAAGTTAGTAAGTTTGTCTGTATGGTATAGAGCCGGTATACCACGCGGTCAGAACGAGTTTCAGAGGAAATCATTACCGCCTTACGGGGTAGAGCTGGGCCCCTTTTTCCTCCTCGCCCTTCCTACTTCTACACCTACACGAAACCAGCTATCCGTGACGTGGGTAAACACGTGTGTACACAAGATTCGTGTACACGTGCGTGTAGACAATACGATTTATACACAATGTATGTATTCCTGGTTATACACCGAGTGTCCTATTATCATTATAATGCTCGATTATCTCCTGAACGGATCGAGACACGAGAAAATTGTTGAAACCGTTAATTCATACCCGTACCAACTGCCCAGTCACATTACGATCAGTTACGCAGTTTAACGCGGAGCAGGAGGGCAAGGGAGGGTGTAGGCTTAGGTGGTCCTTGACTTCGTCATTTTCGAATTTCAATGCTGCCATGTACCAGGACGTCTCCGAAGGTATATATAAAAAGAAAAAAAATTCATTCCCCTAAACTCCCTAAAATGTATGATTTCGTTGAATGATTGGCAAGAACGTGAAGCAAGATGAAAAAGAAATGAGAAACGAAAAGATAGAATGAGAATCCATCTAATCTTGTACATACATATGTATAATGTATAATTTTGACGAGCTAATCATGAGTTATCGCGTCTTAAAGTGGAGGAACGTGTTGCAGGCCCTGTTTTAGTATAGAAACGCATATAGCCAGCCCACCAGGGCTATTAGGTTGTTCCGTAATCGACTAGAGCTCGATGCCCACGGAACGGTGAAAGGACATTTGAGCAGCTCTAAAGTTTAATCGTCCGACACTCAACGTGCTGGAAATGCGTGACCCCCGTTCGCAGCTACCAGTCTTATGGAGTTAGATAGGTATAAGATAGGTAGGTAGGTAGGTACTAATACCAACTTCAAATAAAGATTGCTAGTAATTTGATGGTCAGAATAAACCGATACCGCTACGTTTTGTGGCTACAAATCGCCTGGTCTCTACAATTTTTTTTTTCAATAACAAAAAAAAAGAAAAAACGAAAGGAAAGAAGAAAAGAAAGAAACAGATTTTTCCAGCTTTAATATACGTCCGCATTCAAGAACCTCACGATCAGCTATATACGTACACGTATATAGGTAATGTCTTAAAAACCGACTCGGGGTCGATTGATGCAATTTTTATTCCCCCTAGTGGCTATTCTCGACTTCCGGATCACGTGGGTGAACCGTTTCCTCTGAGCGCGTGTCCTTAATCAATTAAAATCTTCGACACGGTTTTCTGGCTTTGTAATAAAGTGCCTAAAAAAGAAATAAGAAAGGAGTGAAAAAAAAACAAAAAAGGGAACATAATACACTTTATACATGTACATTTGTAAGAATTGAGAATATTCCTACAGAATCTAATTAAACGAAGAAGTGCAATCCTCGTTATGAATGGGTACGTTGTTTTAATTATCTCTGACGCAGCGGATTTAAGTGAGAACAGTTTTTCAGGAAACGTGAAAACAAAAAATCCCTTTCTCTTTTATCTTTTTGCTTCTCGTTTTTCGCTTTTTGCTTTTTGCTTTCTGCTTTTTTCCTTTTACTAAATTATTCATGCACGTCTGCGAAAGAGACCAACTGCTCAAGTTCTGTGACGCTGTGTATCTACCTACCTACTCGCATCAACGGCTAATCGCGGACTACTCTGAATTAGCAATGTAAAGTCCATTCCTTCCCTTCCTCATCCCTCATTTTATTTGCCTCAAGGCCTCCGACCGGTCTAGCTGCTGTATATCTACTATGTGAGTTTAATTTAAAACCAGAGGCCTTCTAGCTGTGTAAAGCAAGAAAAAAAGGAAATACTGAAATTCTCCAAAGAAGACGCCCTCGGTTAATTTACTGAATTTTTAGCACTGCGAATATGCATGTATTATTACTTAACGTTATACCCTTGGGCCTCGTGGATTTATTATACGCTGGGGGTAATTTAAATTGTATGGAAAAATTTATTTTTGTTTTCATTTTTTTTTTTTTCTTCTTTTCTTCTCTTTTTCTCTTTTCGACCGTAGTATATACATTATACATATGGGTACGGTACTAATATCGAACGCGGGGAAAAGTAATAAAAAGTTTGTTCTCCTTATCGATATCTCGCGCGCATACATATATGGTAACGGTTCTCCTCTTTAAAGGTTAAAACATGCAGCCCATATTTTCTTATATGCCTAAGTGCATTTTAAACATAATGTGCTCTAGCCAGTCTAGCCTTTAGATACGACTAGACGTGAGAGCCAGCAAATTATTTTAACGGTTAGTCTGACAAGCTTCTACATTACTTACTGCAGCTCACCGATAGCTAAGGAATTCTTAACGCGATAAATGACAAATGTCTCATATACTCTACCTATATTCTTCCGGCTTAAAAAATTTATATATTTATTATGGTGCTCCTTAATACGGTCATATTCCTATTCAAATGATCCCATGGGCCAGAACGTCTCCAAATATATACAGACAAAATTTCGTCAAAACCCCAGGTTCCTATCTCAATTCTAAGTACTGTCCCAAAACCTCCGAACTTTCCCATTTGAATAATACACGATTTTTAGTACATTATCGCTTCTCTGAATCTGAAACTCCGCACCCTTCTTACCTACAGTAGCAGGTATCCGTGAAAAATTTACACATTTTCAACGGCAAAATTTTATTCATCACAATTTTTTTTTTCTGGGCGCCGTAGCTTCGAAAATTATGTCGTTGAAAATTTGCCGAATTTTCATGGAATACCTACTACTACAGGTGAGGAGGGTACCAAGTTTGAGATCTGTTGTAGCTATGCTGCAATAGGGAGAAAAATTGTGTTTTATTAAAATGGGAAACTTAATTTTTAGGGACCACCCTAATATATTAGAACCAATTTTTGGACAAATATCATTCTTCATTTCCGAATATTCCAGTAAATAATGAGAGTCAGAATCTCTCCGGTTTTCTGGCTCATCTCTAAGTGATGAGACCGCGTTACCCGGCAGACGCGTCAACATCCGGGAAACTTTCACGGTATACCAGTACGTTACGGGATGAGATATTCGTGTTTCGAGTTGAAAAACAAAAAAAGGGTTTTTTGAACAACCAAAGTTGAAGCCCGGTTGTTAAAAAAATAAAGTGGAACAACTTTTTCCCCCTGCATATTTCACTTCCGATAAACGGGACAAAAAATTAGCTTGTAAATCTCTCTCTCAATCTCGTTTTCTCTATAAAGCTAAGCGACCCGTTCCGTCTGAATAATAAATATAAATACCGGCCATATGTATATTACGCTTCACCTTGTTCAAGTTTTTGAGATCAGCAGCGAAAGAACGAGATAATCCCCGAAAAAGGAGTCCCACTTTTTACGTATATGATTTCTGTTTGTGTGACATGAAACACGAAATTAATGTTCAAACCGAATACAGGGTGTATAATAATGTCTGTAAAACAAATTTTTCATTCCATTATCATTTTTGAGTATATTGAATTTAAAAAAAAAAAAAAAATGAAAATGAAAATTTTTATCCCTGCACAAAGCGTCTATCTGTTTTCTTTGACAATGGGACAAATACTCCCTTTGAGAAACCGTACCATAGGGTATATGTATAGGTGTGTCTACTTCAACCTTGTATTACTTTCCATTCCACTCAACGATGAGAGAAGTTTTCTGTACCCACGTTCGCGGTTCTCGCTGAGTCAAAAGAAATCATTTTCTTTTTGCCTCTTTTGTATTATTATTATTATTATTTTTTTTTTTCGGCTCTATTCTTTCCTCTCGTGTATACTTACCCTTCAAACAATCCTTGACCGTCCGTTTTCATCTGCAAAAGGAGTAGGGGAAGAAAAAGACGAAGATGGACTGGAAGAAGAGGAGAGAAGAAGTTCTGAAAAGTCAATCCAATCAATCAGTCGTTTGTTTGTTTTTTTGTTTGTTTTTTTTTCCCCCTTTCGTTACCAAAAAGCGCCGCGGCCTTACAGCATCGCTACCCCCTCAGCAATCAATCTCGCTTGGAATGCTTTAAACGTAAACTGAAGAGCGTTGCGCAATGCGGGGAGAAACCAGGGATGAAGAATCCGCTTTTAAAAAAAGTGAGACATTCGATACGATGATACGACTATAAAGGGGCGGCTGGCCAACGAGACGCGAGATATCTTCAGGGGTTCACCGATTCCGGAGCTGTAGGTAGTAACTGTAGTATACGGAGGTGGTCGACCTCACAAAACTGTCAAGGGTGGATCTTATGCCTCGATCTCGAAGAAACGAAAAATAGTACTGGGAAGAGGGACAGCCGACAAGGATAAACCACCCTCATCTTATACCGGGAGGAATGAGGGATCAGACCACCTCTTCAAATCCCCGAGGCCTTTGCCCAACCATGTGTCGCCACGGTGCACCCATATAGGACGTACGCCGCGTGTCCGAATTCTAAAGTTTTCCGGGTTCGTTAAGTCCGCCATTCACTAGGTCCCCTCACGTGCCTCGTCAAGGCAAGGTTACAGTGCACAGGGTGACCCTCGACAATTTACTAGGCAGAAGTTGGCAAATTTCTTTCCAACTTACCGCCACTAAATCGGCGATTGGAATCCAACAAATTATAACAATACAAACGTGAAACGAGGACTCTTCTTGGGAATGAAAAACAAATAGAAAAATCAAATTTCCGGGACCTCCGGACGTATATGGCTATTTTTATTCGAATTTCAGACACCCTGTAGCTCTACTTGTATACATATAAATAAAAGTACGAGTGTCCTATCGAGCGATCCCCTGGGGTGGATTGAAACGCAGGAGGACGCTATGCGCGTGATAGATTGTCCGGTTATACTTTTTCATATCATATTTCGATGCGCTATGGTTGGATCCGTAATCGATACAGCAATTCACGGTATTCACTGATCATCATACATCGAGTTGATTGAGTTATGCTGGAGGAGATTAAAATTGATGTTTGTTATATATTTGGGGTTGATTTTCACCCGTCGCATCGTAAGTTTGATCGCGTTTTCGCCAGGAGTTGAAGAAAAAAAAAAAAAAAAAGAAAAGGAAAATGTTTTGGCATCAAGGAAGGAAGGAAGGAAGGAAGGAAGGAAGGTGGTTTACGGGGTAACGGGATGAATTATTCCCGGGGTTTCCTCGGCATCTGTTATTTCTTCGACCTCTCCGGTTCGTCTCGGTTCACGGGTTCAATTTTTAAATTTTCAACGATTGTTTGCCCTTTACGAAAACGCGTGACGAATATAATATTACCTAAAAAGGGAACCCCATTCACCCCGCCCAATCTTCTCAGCTAGTTCAGATCCCCGATGGACATGCGGTGAATTAATTTCAACCCTCGAGATTAAGACTTTTGTTTTTCTTCTTATAAAATCAATGGGGAATCAATTTCTCGTGTCATAGGTCGAAGAGCAAGGGACGAGGAGTCAAGTCCACGTATTTACGCATTTCTGTCGTCTCGCGATAGGCACGACGTTGCTTATCGTTAGTCTCAACGCCAAGCCCCAGGTATATGACGGATGTGACAGTCCCACGGGCGTACCTGTACTCGGCGTGTACGACAACGTTTATAAACAGTCTGAAACGCGGACGTGGGTATATTCACGACGTTCATGGAGTTTAATTCAGAGACTTAGGTAGGTCAAACGGGCGATAAGACCGACCTCCCTCCAATTAGTTAGCTGCCCAGGATGCGTTCGTTCGTTTTTTTTCTTTCATATTTATTTTCCCCTCTCAGAATCGAATACTAGATACTATATCAATCGACCATTCTTCAAACGCCAAAGTACGGAATGATCATATTGTCAATCAAGGATCCGGAGGGAATAAATTGACATTAAGTGTTGACCTCTTGATCAGCGGGGATCGACCCTTCCGCTAACATTTCACAATCAGTGTCCAAAGAAGCTCGAAGGTTCTTCAAACCTGTGCTCCGTGAAATTAGTGAACGGTTGACCATTTCCGACAAAAGTCTATACAGAAATATCTTAAAAGTCGTATAAATCGTCTAATGAAGTGATATAATAACTAAGATGTCGACGAAATTTTCACGTCTCCTACTCACCTAGGCGAAGAAACTTTTCCCCAAATGTAAAACAATTTGAAAATGAATTGCGGGAGGGGTGTAAGTTCGGAATTTCATTTCAGCATTGGTGGGTAACTGAAGGGCCGATTTCACCTGAATTCACTGTAGAATCGGGTTTCGGATATGATCAGTATATCGTATAACAGAATTTTCCCCGAATAAAATCGATTGGTTCAACACGTTTACGGAGACGGGACGCGATGCGTGGTGACGCCACGTTTTTGGCTCGATCTCCATCTCCGATGCTTGTGTATTATAGACGTGCGGCGTAAACATGCATGAATACATATAAGGTGGATATTATATCCCATATACACACTAACCAAGATACATTTAGGTATATATCGGGTTATCCGAGTCGTGGGACTCTGTAAAACGACGAGGGCAAAGAGGGCGAAGTGGGGCTACGAGGGGTGCCCGGTAAAGCGGTAGAGCGTTAAAGTGCATAGCTGATGCATAGCTGACATAGTCTTGCTCGCAGACAAACGACTCGAGAAGAAGACAACTCATCCTTCTCTCCCTCGACAGTCGTAAAGCCAGGAACGCGTGGAATGGGCCGACACCCGGACGGGGGACGCAGCCCACTTATCAAAGATATCGCACGACGTTTAGTTTTCACAAAAATACTCCGTTCCGAAAAATCGTTAAATTTTAATTTACAAAAATATGAGAAGGTTGAAGAATCCAAATTAGTAGATAAACAGTTGATTTTTTTTCCACAAAGAATCAGGTGATTCCATCTCTTTCCTTATTCATACCTAATCGCTGTAAAAGATCATCACACCATTTTCGAATCAATTCAACGAATCTCTATTATTTTTTTTTTACTCATTTTGTCATTATTTTTGTAGTCGCACGCAGGGGGAGGGGGAGGACAACATAACTAGTCGGTCGATAATTTCGTATCTTTCTTGTCACACCCTCGTCACACGAGGTTTCAAGAGTCACGCGAAAGTTGACGTTCCAGACATCAGGATTCACTTTGGGGTACAACAAACAACATCCGCACTCTACAGTTGATAGGATACTCTCAATTTACGTTTTCCACGCTGTGAATATATAGTATATGTACATATTCCATGTGAATAATACTTCATTCAACTTTGAGTGAATGATTATTTAACTGCGCTTGAGGGGTGATCAATCATTGAGGCACTTACGTATTTTGGAAATAATTGAAAATTACCTGAAACTTTGAAACTTCAAATTTTTAGTCAATGGAATAATGAATTCCCAATGTATCGCCAATCCTAACGATGCGATACATGCAGCGGGGTCTAATTTTACCTACTTCTTCAAGAATACCAGATTTCAATCGCTTAAAAGTTCGTTCACTCTGCTCACTGTAATTTTCCAACTGTAATATCTCACGGAATCAGTATAAATACTTTTTAAAACTCATGCGTTCGTATAACGCAGCACCGGGAAATTTAATAATTCATCATTAAGTTTGGGACGAATATTGCTCGCATGTCCGCTTTCGTGAGTCGTGACTGACTGTCGCTTCTATAGTTTGCCAATTTATTTATGTTCTACGTATATAGGATGATGCCTCGGTTGATCGATGTGTAGAATGTTTACACGTATGGATCTCTATACGTGGGTATACATACCTATACCTATAAATACGTACGTTAAAATGAAACACGTATCGAGGCTTAGCATCTGACCCTTTCCCTATCTAATAGATGGAGTGAAAACGGGCTGAGGTGCGTGTCAAGGAAATAAAAGCAATAACTACCACCAAACTGGAACAACACCAAAATTACCTAGAGTAGCCAAGAACCACGACGATTCATCAAACTGGAACGCTTAAACGCCATCACAAAATGGCCTCACGCGATCCTCGGCTTCCCTTTCCGCCTTTTCTTCTTTTCTTATTTTCTTATTTTCTTCTTTACTTATTTCCCCAGTTTATTCTCTTTTTATCAACCTTCTATACTTTACTCGCACGGAAGGATCGATCTAGATAGAAATATACACGTCACACCTAGGCATACAGGAAACTCACGAAATCTTATCCCTTTTCTTTATAGTATTGGTGGTCTTTTTTTTTCTTTTTTTTTTTTCTTTTATGTTTTATGTTTATACTTCACATAATTGGGTCTCTTTCCTTTTTTTTCTATATCCACGGACGTTATTTATTTTTTTCTCTCTCTCTCTCTCTCTTTCTATACAGAGTTTCTTAGGGCCTAAGGGATCAGTGCCTACGACGCGGTCGAGGTTATCGACCGCAACGGATCCTGGGAGAAAGAAAGTGATTTCGTAGTCGTGCCTAATGGAAAGGTAAAATTACCCAGGCCCTATAAATTAGAGACAATAGGCTCTGGACTCCTGCGTGCGGGAGCGAAAAATTGTTTTCTCAAATGAGAATACGTTCGGTATACAGGAATTGAAAATTATGGGAGCATCGCACTTGCATATTTACGCATTTATTTACATTTATTTCAACCTCGCTTTTTCCATATCCATATTATATATATATACGACAAAAGTGTTGCTCACTCAAAAGCTCGGTCGTATATTTAATTATAGAATTACACATTTTATAGAATTTCACCTCTGACAGCCGTCTAATGAACTTTCGCGTTTATCTCGTCCGACATACTTCAGATCGAAGAATGTTTGAAACAAAATGCTTAGAGCTTGGTTCAACGAACACTTTAGATTGTGTAGATTTTTTTGATACAACGACCATTAGGTAAGTTACGGAGGATTTAATAGTTGGTAAAATATGTAACGAGTTTTGTTATTAGATTGAAAGACAAATAGTATATAAGTATTCGGGTGGGTAGGTAGGTAGGTAGGTAGGTATATACGGGTTCGCATCTATAATAAATGTGAAAAAGGTGAATCCTGGAACTCTCCGTGTAATATATTACTTTGCACTTTGTGCTCCGCACTGAATACTAAGAGGTAAGTCTGTTATTTGATAGAGCGAAAAGTTGGGAAGGGAAAAGTTTTCGCTTGAGTTTCAGCGGGAAGATCTGAGAGTTATAATAAGCGGAGCCAATTTCAGTAACTTCGGGGAACGCACCTCCTTCCTGAACAAATAGTATTACCGTATATACATGCATGTACATACCGTGTAGATATTGTAGACGTGAAACGTCAGAAGATACGCCGCCAACTTCGTACAAGCACCTTGGCACCTATTCTCTATTCTTCCTCGATGTATATACCTCTTCCGGTCATCGAATTCGGTATATTCGAATATAGACTGCGAGATATTAACAGATTTTTGAAAATACGTTTCAAACTCGAAAACAGTAATTTATACAATTACTCAATGTACATTTATGTACAAAATTTTATTGAAATCAATCTACTCGTACGAAAGCTACTCAAAGTTCTTGTGTCAGTGTAGAGTCGTTGCAACCCCCTGAATAAAATTGATCTCAGGATATAGGTCAGGAGGCTTCCTGATCGTATATCTACGTATGTATGCGTATAAGCGTATATGCCTAGGAGAGAAGTAAAAAAGAATAATAATATATGTGTACTCATGTGTTATTATAGCTTAGATAGAAATCTGTCAATTGGTATGCGAGAGTCGAGCCTAAAGTAGTAGCCTCGGGAAAGACAATCGAGATATGGTATGTTGGGAAATATAATTCGATCCACGCGCGCGGCGACAGAAAAAAAAAAAAAGAAAAAAAAAAGCGCGTGGCCAATTTCAATGCGCTCGTTTGCGCTGCCCTTGTTTGTCGACCTTCGGCATCTACCGCATGAATGTTTATCGATATAAATATTTAAAACATCCGAATATTCAACGATTGATCATGTTTTTTTTTTTTTCCTTTCTTTCTCCTCCCTCTTCTTGTTCTTCGCCGTTATTATGTTCGACTCGAGTATCTTATGCTGGTGTATACGCGTTTAATTGACGCAGTAGCTCAAAGTCGCAAAATCAACTCTCATCCTCGACGAGAGTCTTATCGTTAAATTTTTGTTACGACGCGACGCGACGCGAAATCCCTCCGAGGATGAGGGTGAGGATCAAGACCTCTCTTCTATTCTCTTATCTCTCCTTTACTTCTCTTCTCTCGTCTTCTCTCTCTCGCGGGTGACCGGGTTCCCCGGAAACCTATTGGCGCATCGCGTTCGCTATGGTAGCTTTGGGCAGAAGCGGAGGCAAAGGGATCCATTAAAAGCCATTAGCCATTAAAGTGCCGAAATATTTTATGCGCGCAACGACAAGGGCGTAACTGCGAAATATATACGAGGCCTTAACTCACGACTGATCGTGGACGGTGGAGAGAAGAGAACTTCCCTCTACCCCCTATACCACCGTCTCTCTCGATCTTTATAAGGATTCATATATCTCTATCGTCAAGCTCGGCACAACCCCGGATAAACAAGAAAAGCACAGGAAAAACCATGAAATTGCCGAGGGGGTTTTATGCCGCTAACGATTTCGCGCGAACCGTCCCATTCGCAATACATTCTCCCCTCGGCGTACACCCGACAACCTCTGCTCTGGATCCAGTCGGATTCTCATTCTTTACGGGTTTTTTTTTTTTTCTCCATTCAGTTTTACATTCCTTATAATCTTGTGAAAAAAATTCATTTATCATTCTTTAGCGAAAGTCTCGAACCGATTTTTCCGAAAATTTCACACAAAAGTTTCCCCAATTATTTCGTCAACGATTCGCAATATTTCGATGAAATTAAAACTAGATTATTCGCAAAGTTTGAAACTTCTTGAATCATGCATAGGACGAAAAGAGACGAATAAAAACCAAAAGAGGAAGGAATCTATCGATAAAAGAGTTGATGCGATTCTAAGTGAAATGCGAAAGCGATGTATGAGAATAGGTCGCGGATATTGTCCTTATTATTAGCTTCGGGAATCGAGAATTTATTGGCCGTATAGCGATGGTAATTTCGGAAAGATTTGCCCTATATATATTATGTACATATATCCGGTTGTATAAGACTATACCTAAAGCTAGAGTATGAAATAGTAGATAGAAATGAAGGAGACAAATCGTTGGCAATAACGTCAATTGCCTTCGACGATATTATTTTAGTATTTCTGCCGCGCCCTCTCCACCTCCACGCGGATCTTGCCCCATCTAACCCCGTCTCCTTAACCCTCGTCGCCACCCTCCTATACTTCTTTCTTCATATTCTATAAGTAAGGGGGTTTCCCAATCCACTAAACTTCCGCCGATGCAAGCAGAATCGTACGGCACAATCAATACGACATTTTAGTTCTCCGATTGCTACCACTTTCACCCCGATCGGTCACCGGTCATCTTTAAAAATGACTCCGAGCCACGCAACGGTCGAATAACTTATAGCACCTAAATAACTCTACAGGGGTAAATATATCCACGATTGTCGTCCGTAATTTTCTCGACTTTTGTATCGAATGAAAGAGACAAATCTTGCGATAAATCGTCATGTCTGATAGTCCCTCTCGTCATTTCTTCTCCTCAACAACAACTAGCGATCGCATCTTTCATTAGACTTATTCTGGATTTTTTTCTTTTTTTTTCTTTCTTTCTTTCTTTACACGAGCTTCCATTACTTTTATGTACAGTATATATGTACTACGTACATACAGATATATCTGTCATATTGACATATATGGAAGAAGAGGGTGGCCTTGCTGCTGCCCTCAGGCGACGTGGCTGCACATATCCTCATGTATCAAGGGAGTGACCACTATAGGGGGAAAAAAGTCGTATTTGGGAAAAAGACAGGAATTTTTATACCCTTCCATCTGTCAATTGAATTAATTACGCTTCACCCTCGTATGTGTATGTATATTTTTGTTTTCTATTCATTTACTTCGTTCGTTCAATAAAGTATATCGGCTTGCGTGGCGAATTTCCAGTTTTTCGAAAACGGTGGATAGATTAACGGGAAAACTGTGGAATTGGGTGAAGATCGGGACCATGAAACTAGAGCGGGGTCATCCCAATCTCCTCTTTCTCTCGCTTTCCTATGTGCTTCTTTTTCCCTCTATGCGAAGCCACGCGAAACTAGGCCCGGTATAGAACCGCGCATGTGTATGTATAGGTATACAGGTATGTATGTATGCGTGCATGCGCCTAACTCGTATCTTCTCTCTTTCCCCAATAATATCCGGGAATATACCCATTTGTCTGTTTGCACTGGCGTTTAGTAAGCCCAGCGCAAACATTACCGGTGGTTGCGAACCGGGGATAGGCATCAGGGTTGATGCTACACATGTACGTATGTACATACGTATCCTACGTACACGAACGAGCCCATATACACCGTGTAAATACATACATACATAGGTACATAACGGTAGAGTGGCCTTGTAGCAATGGTGTGAGTCTCTATGGGTACCGACTCTCATTTATAACGGCGAGTATTTTGGCATTTCGAGGTTTAGGGGAGAAGCGAGGAATAGGAATAGCAAGAGGAAGAGGAAGAGGAAGTGGAAGTGGAAGAGGAAGAGGAAGAGGGAGAGGAATGCGAACTGTGGCGGTAGCGCGGAGAGGAGTAGGAAAATCCTTTCTTCGACCATAAATTCAATAATCTCTCGTGTACAAATACGCGAGAGCTCGCGTTAAGCCCGCGTTTTGAACGCAGTCCACGTACGGTTATATGTACGGTTCGCTTTTCAACGATAGCCCGCGAATTCGTTCTCCTCTCTTCGGCACACGCGGATTATACACACCTACGCAACGATTCGGATCATACCGCTATCAAAGCTCGCGAGTCTGAAACTGGCTGTATATAGGTCGAGGCTATATATTGGAATCGGAAGAAGATCGAAAGATTATTTCAATCTCGTTCCTTTCCTGTTTTTTTTTTTTTTTTTCACTTTTCTTTCCAATTCTAGCGACGAATGAAATTACCTCTGCGAATGCGTGCAGAGATTTCATATTTACGCAACGTGTTTATTGACAATCGTATAGGAAATCGCGGCCTCGCGGCCTCGGCTTGCGCTACCCTGAAGCAAACGCGCGATAAGGTCGGTTACCGACCTTGCCATATCGCGTCTTCGTCCCGCAATGCGTGACTATCGCGGTTATATCTCCCGTCACAGGCAGCGTCGTGCGGCTCGCGCGTTCTTACACGCATTCTTATCGTTTTATAGATTTCAGTTTACACTGTGCGGCGAATTAGAATCGCCTTATACAGAGTACGACTCGAGCTATAACAGACGATTACAATACAACAGAATTTCTTTAAGCCCGCTTTCTGCGTTTCATTCTATTCATTTATCATTTTTTTCACTCAACATTGCGTATATACTTTCAAAATCAACGGAAATTGTCACTCTCGTTAAAAGCCCGGTGTACATGGAGGATAAAAAAAATTTCCATCCAACACCGAGTCCAGATATCCTAGAGAAATTTTAGCAGTAACGCAAATCCGCGAGCAACGGACTTCAGGGATCCGGCTTTTACGACTATTGAAGGCATCGAGCCCGTAGCATTGCATAAAATATGATTTAGAGACCTTTGAACTCTTCGTAATAACACTGGAATTGTTCTCGATGCCTATATACGCCGGGGCATGGGCAGCTTTACCCGCGTTAAACTACTAACATGAGAAGAGTTAGAATGTGCAGTTGATGCGGGAGTGAGTGAAGAGCCAAAGAGGGTATACCGACTTCTTAATCGTCACTTTGTTTTTTCCTGTTTCTGTATTCCATATTTCTCAATTACTCCCTTCGACGGAGTCGGGTCGAAGTTCCGAAATTCGAAAATCCCGAACGATGAAAATTCCAAACTTAAATATTACCGTTTCAGAGTTTTTAGGAAGGAAGTCTACAAAAACTTTGACCCTTCGGAATTTGGATATTCTAAACTTGAACGTTTCTGAGGATTCGAAATCGTCTTCAAAATTTCGACCGTTCTGAGCTTTTGAAATTCAGTACTTCACCCCGGCCAGTACCCTCTTCGGCAATATCTCGGCCCTCGACGTAATGCGGAAAGACGCACCTCCGGATGGCGTGCGAGAATATAACAGCTCACGTAGGGACGGACGTAGCTCGTTACGAAATTCCCTGAGTGTCTTATTGCCAGGTCGTTTCGGTTTGTCGAAGTACGCTAACGGGGGCAGGGGCAAGAGGGGGCGCGTCGCGGACAATTGTCCTTGCGGAACGCGTAATAGCAACCCAGTGAATTACTTCTGGGGTCCTATTCAAATCGTATATACCTACGACGGGCTTCCCATTAAATTGCTCTAACGATTTAAACAGTTTTTTTTTAACGCGGCAGGATGGGATGGGCTTCGGAACTCGTTTATATCCCGCGCCTAGCTCTGCCGAGGCCCGAGTTCCCATGTTATGTTACCTTGCCTTACCACCTACAACCCACAACCCACAACCCACAATCCAGAACCTAAAACTTCACCAGCTTGAATGCTTCCCGCCGCGCGCTCGCTTAATCGGACCAGACTCTGTGACGACGCAGGGCGTCGATTATTACCCAATCTAAAACCGCGAGTCAAATTTTTCACGGCAATCAAATCCCGCCTGTATACATATAATAAATGCATATATGTATATCCTACAATAGCTACATTTAACCTTTCGAATAATTCATTTCTACTTTTTTCGTATGTTCAATTAATTTTAATGTATGTTAATACGTAAAGTGAGTAACACCTCGGATAGCGCGCATCGCGGTACCTACTCTTTCGAAATATACGAGAAAAACACCGTTCAAGGATAATCCATAGCGGGCGACCAAGTGAAAATATGAAATTAGCATACAATTACCCGCGGCTTTTCCCACCAATTATAATTCTTCGATAATTTAAGATCGTTAGTCACGCGTGTACCTTACTCCCCTCCCTCATTATTGTTTTATCCTGTTTTATTCATCCTCGTGAGCTATCGCCACATACGCAGCTAGGTATATCCTTTTACCTCCAGCTACAGCCGCATAATATATGTGTAATGTGTTCGTCTGTGGCTGTGGCTGTAGCTGTGGCTGTGGCTGTGCGTTCTCTTCTCTATTTTTCATCAGCCGATGCAGCTCGAGTCTGCCCAAGGCCTCGGGTTTATGACTTGTGTGCCATGCACACTCCTTAAACCTTTTTCGACTTTTGGCCTTGAGGAGAACGTTGCACTTCTCAACCATTATCGATCCTCGATGGAAATTCACTCCTCGGGTATATGTATTCGAGAGGCATTTTCAAACCATGAGACGTTTTAAAGTGATAATAAGAATAAGAAGATAAAATATGCATACGCGTACCCTCCACCACCACCACCTGTATACATATACATTTTTTTATATATTTTCATACCTACATATGTATGTACGCACGGTGGCATTCGGTTTATAGCAACTTATAGCAGACGAAGCCTTCCAACAAACTCATCATCGACACCAGGCTACAATCCTAGAGGCTAGACTCCCTTTTCAATGTATGTAGGTGTAGTATTACGATGTACACAACAGCCGTCAAGCCTCTTACTACACAAGGCGATCGCAGGCCTTCCGGATTAGACGAGAAAAAGAGGGTCCCCTCGTCCAAAGGCAGGCGCTAATGGCACTCGAGAATCCGATTAGAATAATTAATTAGCATTTTCGGGCTCGAGAGAGAGAGAGAAAGAGAGACGGGTGACGAGTTATGTACAGATAGGAGATATTCTAGAATCATAACGATCCCCGTAACTAATCCCCTGGTCTTATTATTATAACGATTAAAAGACAGAGAATACGTAATAGGAAGGAGCGGAGGATTAAAAAAATACGAGGAAAAAGAATTGTCCTCATCAGAGGAGGAAGAGGAAGTGGAAGTGGAAGTGGCAGGGGAAGAGGTGGTGGAAGAGCAAGAGGAAGAGGAAGAGGAAGAACTCTCGCGCGTTGTCGTAAAGATTCTGCGGATGATTTATCAGCGGGGATCCACGGAGTACACGGTTCGCGGAGTCCTTGCCTCGAAGGAGCGACCCAGGTCGGTACACATGGCTTGCCAACCAGATCGAGGGTCTCTGACCTTAAACTGCCGGACTAATCGAACGCCGAGATCTCTCTCCCGCGCTTTTATTTAGACTCAAAGATTATGACCGGGAAAGAAAAACGGCCTTCTTACTCATACCTGTAATATACCTGGCTTTGACTTTACTTCGTTACGTCCAATTATAAATATAACCAAAAGTTACGTAATAGAGTTGAAATTTGACCATTTTAAACGGAGAGATGACCTCCCGAGCTCCTCTAGCACCTCATTTTCCGACCATCACTTCGGACTCGAGCGATAAAGAGTGGCGGAGCTGAGGCCCTTGACTTGGCTCTCTGTTGTTAAATACCAGAGTTGACATCGTTTGACCCGTCTTTCCGTCTCGCGGTGAGATGCGATGGAGCCAAGGAGGTGGGGAAACACATCTGATTGTAAATTCAGTGGTTGACTTATATCGCGGACGCGATACTGGACGTTGTAGGTCTTATTTGAACCAGCTGATTTCCCACTGACGTATACTAGACGAGGAATTGAGGAAGTAGTCAGCTGAGATCATAGAAGTGATTATTATCCGGGTATATTATATTAAGTTGCGATAGCCGAGTTATTTTAACGACTTTCGTTTATGGACGGCTGCTAATCGCTACCAGACTGGAAGTGTGCCGATGATGCTGTACATATACATGCGATACGATTGAATACCGTAAAATCAAGTTCCGAGGGAATTAAAGCCGTGGCCACTTATTAGACGCTGTTAAGTCTCCCCTGTACGTGTGCATCCATCTATCGCTGCAGTGTGATATATACGATAGTGTGTACTTGTTACACTTTTATTTCTGTTTCTTCAAATCAATTTCATTACTCGTGTAATAAACAACAATGGATCTCGTCAGCTATAAAGAAACTATTAGCGGCGCTAAGACGCTTTGATCATAACGGCTTTTAATGGACCGTAATCGCAGCCACTATTGACAAAAACTTATGTGTATGTATACCCTGTATCTCCATCTTATCAATCCTAGTAATAAATTACATATTGAGCCATGACCAGTATTCTTCTTCTTTTATCTCATTTTTACGCGATAAGATTAACGTACGTACGTACGTACGACGTCTACACATCTTGCACTTCTCTGCACTTGCAGCAGCAAGACTCTCTACGACTTATCTGAAACTGTTTTTCTTATTCACATTTTCGTAAACAACTTTTTCCATTTTTACACAGGGCTGGATTTAATTTCCGAATCGTAAGTATTCTCAACTCATTTGAGACGATTTCAAATCTCCAGAAATGTTCGAATCCCGGAAAGACGGAGAATGCAGATATCTAAAAACTCCAAAAATCCAGACTCCGAAAATCCAAGGATCCGAAGATTTTCGTCTGTTCCTCGGAATGTGAAGACGAAGAATAGTTTATTCTAATCGAGACCCTCTCGCGAAAACCCATTTCATCTATTTCAATCAATAACTTCGTGATGTCATGAATAATTGTTAGAACTTTAAAACTCTTTTCCTAAAAAGTAAATCTCGAGACGATTGACTTGACCATACTTATATCGAGTTATCAAAAACTTGATGAATACTACATGCGTGAATTTCAAGTCTCGGAGGTTTGGCTTTTCGGATGTTTAGTCTTCGAAATTTCGAACCACCGGTATTCTTCGTTTCAAAGATATTCAAATTTGGAACTCCAGCCCGGCCCTTTTCACACCTCGCGATATATCTGAGGCATAAGTTTTCGCAATTTTTGTATTTTCATCATCCGAGGCGACGGCCGCCGTCGCGACGCGACGAACGGACTGGCATCGAGGTCCGAGACCCCCTGAACCGGATCACAGCATTAACCTCCGCCCGCGCACTCCTCATCGTGGTGTATCTCTGTCTTGGTCACACTCACTCGCTCTCCGTCTTCAACAGACCATCGCGCGAGTTTCCCAGGCCTCGCGATGTTCGGTTTAGTAAAATATTTGCACCGAGATATATTATTGCATGTCGTATACAAGGGGTTTTCATATTATGTGTCAAATACTATCTTTACAGGCCTATCTTACATCCGCAATTCTATACCGCATATACCTTGTACCTTATTTCGCACAACTGCGTCGTAAACTGCGACCGAGAAATTATCCGCTATTGCCGAATATTCGATATAAACTTGAATTCTCCGAGTAAATTTCATCTATTTTCTACCTTCGAGTGGGTAAACGTGTGCGATAATTATTCATTTCCTCGTTGAACGGTAGAGCTGACGAGTGCACCTTGCATTGGCCTAGACTCGGCCCGCTGCAATTTACTATAAATAATTAGGAATTAGGTCTGGTCGCAGTTACCGGCAACCTTTTAGTTATTACCGCTAATTACCTGCTCGTTTGCGTTCAAACGACTCGAGGATTTTATCCTTTACCTACGTACACGCATGGATGTATGTAGAGGAATTTAATATACAGGACGAGAGGATACGAGAGGATACGAGAGGATACGAGACGATCCGCACGCGGAACTAAACCCTACACACGCACAGCCGTATCATCTGTACTGCGGTAATTGAGTATAAAATTGCAAACGCATATCTGAACCACTTGTACTGACAATATTAAAGGCTAAATGAAATTAACTGCTCGAATTCTATCTTCTCAGCTTACCATATGCCTCGCCTCGCCGTTCAACAGCTGGGAATCGGCTAATTGAATCGAATTCAATCCTCTAGTTTATAATGATTGCCGTTCAGAATTACACCTCCGATATGGGAAAATGGTTTGAAATTAATCCGCGAATATATTAGCGGAGGTAAACATCAAAGGGGAAAAACACCGCGGAAAATCACTAAGAGTAGGCTAACGTCGTCGTTACGGTTCGCCGATTAACGGATGTGGTTTGACGCGTCGATGACGAAGGACCGTACCTGAGCGTCCCGGTCAGTTTCCTCTATCGCCTCACCTTCGCGGCTTCGATTAACGGTCTACACCGATCTAAGAATACGCATGAATTTTAGCAACAGAAAAAAGGAAAAAAGAAAACAATTTATTCTACGCGCGTGCTACTCTATCGAAAAAGCTGCGAGCGTGTGTCACGAATCCCGTCGGGGCTAAAGATCGGCAGTTTGCAGCCGAAAAGGATCGTTGAGTGGTGTACGCCGATGAGTAATCGAAACAATCGCATAAATATAGTATTCGAAACGATTAGCCGATCGTCGCGGCGCCGATTTTTGGTGTTGCGACTCGGTGTAGAGGGTTCGTTCTTTAATTTCGAATACACGTGTCTCGGATCGCCATATATCGACACACGCTAATTTTATCGCTCCTCCAAATCGGTGACTAATAATACGCCGTCGCAAACAACCGGTGTTCCACGACTTGTCCGATGAATAACTGCCCAATACCCGAAGGCGTTACTCGCATGTTAACTGAGATTTAACGGCCGAGCTGACAGCTACACCCGTACCTATCTATACCCGCAAGATTGCAGTGCATTACACGGGTATATAGGTATATGTATATGAATACATGTAATGGCATGTTGCACCGCTGTGTGCAAATATACCGTAACTTTCGCATTGTCTCTTAATCGAAAACTTTTCTGATACATTAGGCTTAGCCGCTGCGCTGGGCCTTGCGGGATGATCGTACGAGTCGATTAAGGAATCACCATTAACATTAATTTATTCAATATTTATCGACTATGCGATGAATAAAAATATGCTTTATCGACACCCCGGCTAATTTCTCTTTCATTTTAATTAATACTCACGATGATTTTAGACGTTGCGACTTCCGTCTGCACCTATAATAAGCTTGTTTCAATAAAAACTCGATAAAATACTGCAGACAGATATTATATGCGTATAATGCGATAGAATGTTTATTCGATTCGTTTTTTTAATCGAGAGATGCAAAAATTAGGAGACGATATTTCCTCTCCTCCACACCAATATTGCAGATACCGATACCCTGACGATTTCCTCGATTCAGCCAGGGATCAGTTGCAGTTCCGTATTTTTAAAACCCGAATTCGAATATGAGGCTAAGCTGTGACAGCCTGTTAGGGACCCCCCTGGATGTTCCCGTTTTAGATGATACCGCGCCAGGCCGGGGGCTAGTCAGGCTGCCGAACTCGCACCCCATTCGCGCCACGATTTAAGCTTTAGCAAACCGTAGCTCCTTCACCGTCGTCCCTAGAGTAAACTTCTCACAACGTTTTTTGTTCCTCATTCAATTATCTAGATACGGAATTTTTGCATTTTTTTTTATCGATCCATTTTTCGTTTTTTTTTTTTTTCGATCATAGTTTTCGCTGAATTCAAGCTTTAGCAAACCGTAGCTCCTTCACCGTTGTCCCTAGAGTAAACTTTTAACGACATTTTTTGTTCCTTATTCAATTATCTAGATACGGAATTTTCGCATTTTTTTTTATCGATCCATTTTTCAATTTTTCTTTCTTCGATCATAGTTTTCGAGGAATTCAAGCTTTTTCATTTTGTACGTTAACTCTTCGTTGTTTTCATTTTTTCATTCTCATTACATTTTTGGAAATTTATCGTGTCTCTTAATGAATGCTGCTCAATTGAAGTGCAGAATCGCGTTACGTGGGTGATTCGTGCAATTTTTTTTTTTTTGGTTTCGTTCTTTTCTCTTCTTCGTGGTTTATGCATAGTTATCGTAATATTATCCGATACAAGGTGTATAATGAATTCAGAGATTACAAAATCGTTGAACTAGGTTCGCGGGCGGCTTCGGGATCTTTGGACTCTTTGCGGTTCCATATCTACATAACTCCTATACAAGTTCTACGAACTTGACCTTCTATTTACACGGTCGAGAACCGCCTTCCATAAGACCTGCGGAGACCCGGAGAACCGCGTTAATTAAGAGCTTGTAATCCGCGCTCTTAATCTTTTCGTAATATCTATACCACAACGTGGGTAGTCTATAAGAGATGATCGCATCGCAATTTTATTCGCAACCAAGAAATAATTCGAGGATCTAGGTATCTTCGTTATCTCTTCGAGGATACCCCTAAAAAAAAACTAAAAAATAATCATTCTCAATCATTCCCGAAGCCAATCGATCCTATGACTGTGTAAAAAAATCTCTTCGATGATGAAAAACGCTTCGACGTCGTATATGTGTTAATATACGACCTTTTACCATTAGTTTTCTTTTTTCTTTTTTCTTCCAATTTAAATCGCGTTTCGAGCTTTAGTAAAAAAAGAAAAAAAAAAAGTAAAATTATACACGTACGCGATATGTTGCATGTATTTCAATACGATGTGTACCTAGTTTTGACATTTTCTCTGCGATATGTTCGCGCGTTTATAATGAGGTGGCTATTTCGTGTCAACATCTTCTTCACTCAGAGTTCCCCGATGCAATCGCGGATTATATTTGCATTTGTGTGAAAGGTGTATGACTCCCGCTAACTTATACCAACATCTTTATGCCTGCATGGGCTGTGCGGTACGAGGTCAGATATGTTGATGCGAGGTGCCGTTGCCTGTATTTATGTATGTATGCTCGTACACGTATTCTTTATATTATATGCGATTTATATGTATCTATACTGTTGATGTGACTCTCACGACGTCGCACGGTGCAATAGCACCAAAGACGATCGTAAATGTGGCAATACTTAAATAGTCAGATATTAAACCTGGAAACGACCGTCAAAAACAACCTCAGAGAAAACGAAAGTAAAGGATAATCATTGCGCATTGAGAGATGAGAAAAATAAATAGAACGGCGCATTTGTCTGATCGGGAAAGGTCCGAGAGAATGGCAAAGAAGATCGGTGCTAGATTTGGTCTTTCATTTTTTTAGAATATTTCTGAAATTTATGTAAAATCATTCTCGCAATTCCCTATGTAAAGTATCGAACGATTCGAACGATTCGATCGGGATAATCTATCGGAAAATTTCATTGAGATGTAGGTATCGATTTTTATGGAGAAAAGCGCAATTTATCAAAGGATTCATCATCACCGCAGCGGGTAAACACATATGGGACAGTTGGTTGACGTGAAGATTTGTGCAAATAAAAAAATGATGATGAATTACAAGAAAGAAAAATCTATTCAATCTAATAATAAACCTGCAGTAATAATGTTTTTGCACCACGGATACAATTGCAAGACATGACTGTTACCGATTTTTCTCCTTTCTTTCATTTTTCTTGTTATTCTCTCTCGCGTAGTAAATAACGAGTGAAAAATAATAGGAAAAGAGGTGATTCGAGGAGCATCGAGAGCAGAAAAGTGAAGAAGGGCAAAAGAGGGGCACCCTGGGTGGGTGCCGGGTGCTCGATACGCATCACATCCCCGACGACGATTCTACGGCGCAATTGCTCTCGCTCTCGGAGTCATCGTACTCCTCAAACAAAATGAGTAACGAGTAAAACGAATGTTTGATTTGCAATTCTATTTATAACTACCTATATAACGTACCTACTGCGTAGTTTCATTATACACGGACCTGTGCGATATCTGCGTTTAACGAGTTATCTCCTTTGTTTGTAAACGCGAAAATTTAGGGCGAAACCCTGGAGTCGATTGGTCATTTCATTTCACTTTGGACAACAGATCTGACAACGAGCCAAGAAAAACAGAAATCATAGTATATTTCGCTGGTAGAGTTGCGTGTCGATTGATTTAAAACTGCGATTCTATATCTGGGTATCAACCGCAAGCTCCGATACCGGGTGCTAAATCGCTCCTTTAATGGCAATCGCTAATGCTGAAGAGATCGGCTCGGAATTAAGAGCGGAATAAGCTGAAAAAAGAGCGCAGAAACGTCCCACCTATTACGAGCTCTGCTAATTGCAAGACGTTGTCCTCGCGTCCGGGACCGAGGTCCTCGAGAATTATCAATGCCATGTGGATTCCGTCGCGATTTAAGTCAAGAATTTATTATTGCGAAATTGAGTTTACGCCAGTTTTATAACCGAATCTCGATAAGTGATTTCTCCCCATGCAGGGTGATTGAATTTCATATGAATTGCTAACGGGTTTTCAAAATTATCGGACAAATAGTTTAACGATCTATCGTATAGAACTAGGACGTTAAAAAGCAGCCTTGAAATCGTCGGTCTAATAACTGTATTATAGTATCTAAATTTGGAAAGGAGTAGCTTAACGTCAGCGAAATAATCCGTTGCGTCTAAAGTTAAGTTGCCGAATGGGGATAATAAATTGTCCTCCGTGTTCGTGTGATCTAAATCTATGAGCTTTTCGGTCTTAACTATAGAGCTGAAGGAGGAGGTCTTTCAAAACTGGCCCGAAGGCTTCGAAGTAAGAGAGCAAACCGGCGCCAGAATTTCCCAGATGATATTTTATCACTTTTTTTTTTTCCTCCTTCTTCTCCTCTTCTTCTTCTTCTTCTTCCTCCTCTCCTTATTCTTCTTCTTCTTCTTCTTCTTCTTCCGTGCGAGGTTATTGGCTCGCGCGCCAAGATTTTACGGGAGGCCACGGAGTAAGTTATCGCCGCTTCACAAGCCTTAAAATCTTCTTTTACCTCTCGCCATCCGCAAGGCTAGAGCTTTGAGTGTTTCTTCAATTTTTTCTTTCCCTTTTTGTTCGGTTTTCCGTTCCGGTTGCCGGAACGCGTATGCAAACCAGCAAACACGCGATTTCGAAAATATGAGGTGTGTGCCAGATGCTGTTTGCCGGACCTTACGTCACTCGTCATTGTCGGTTGTAAAATTCTATCCGTGAAAAAAAAAAATCATGAGATGAAAATAAGAGAGTAAAGATTTTTATTTCTATAGACTCGCTGCGGCGCGCGTAATTAATTACCGGGTCTCATTTACTCGCGTAATTATTATACCGATCGTTATTATAATTATTTTTCTTTTATTTCGTTTTTATTTATTTCTTTTTTCTCCTCTCTCTCTCTCTCTCTTCTTTCTCTCCCTCCATCTTCGCTTTAATTCAATTCAATTCAATTCATTCAATTTCATTTATTATTTTTAATTAATAACCCTCCTTATTCTTCGCTGAGTGACTGCTATTACACATCGGGCATATATATAAAATGTCCGTTGCTAATCTTTCAGGCTTTTTGCTCGACGGCTTCATGCCCGAGTCCGGAAACGATGCTAATTCCAGTGGCCCTCAACCGTGAATATTATATGGGGGATTTTAAACTGCAGTTGGCATGGAATGTTCCTCGTCGCCCCCAACCACAACCCCAATCAATATTGATCAACGATCATCTCAACTAATGGCTAGAAGATTGATAGTCAGGCATTACTTGCCATCCGAATTTACAACGAGATCGAATGAACAGGCAACGATGTGAACGTCGAAGCTTTCTCATGATCTTAACGATCAAATTATCTCATTTCTAATATGAGATAAGAAAAAATTGTTCACCCTATGCATAGAAGGAAGAATACTCAGTTTTATATTAAAAATAGACTTTTTGAATGGCTCCTACCATTAGAAATATTAGTCAGCCCTGCGAGGGAAGAGAGGCCCTCGTTCCTCCACTCGCCTTTAACAACGTATACCTATATCTACATACATCCAGCATACTCGGTTCAAAAACCTCCCGAGGCGGTAATTATGATTCACCGTCGTTCACTGGGTGAAGCTCGCGCGGTTTCTCGGATGCATCCAGACTGTGGTCGACCTAACATCGCAGTTTTTATTCAACTTTAATTATTCCTCTTTTCTTATATACCTGTTGATACCGTCACGATTGCATCGACTCTGTAGGTCGTGTGGTTTTCATTTGCTCCTCTCCTCGTTACAATCGGTTAACGATTTCGAATCGCGGCGATTATCGCGATCAGTCATTCCTCGAATCATCGCCTAATCACCAATACCGATGAACCTCCGCTCATCCCGTTTGTGCAATTTCGAAAAAGTCCGCGCGCGTGGCATTGGGCGTGAATCGCGGTTGTCTCATGGTCGTTCAGCGCGGGGTCGAGAACTCTTGAAAGGCAATTCGCAACTCGTATAGGAACGCAGTCGCATTCCAACGACATTCGTGTATCGCTCTGCGAAATTTGTTTACCAAAGTATGTGGCATATGTATCTCCAACCTCGCACATACACACCTGCTCCACGTCTAATCATCATCATCATCACCATCATCATCGCTATAACCATTATAATTACGTCACCCCGATGCCCGCATGATAATTACTCACAATTTACTAGAACCACTAATCTAATCGAATTCTTATACGTTCTAAAAGTCTCGCTATCAATGTCCTCCGGAATCCCATCTGGGCTGACAATTTCGTATCCTTTGTTTGAAATTAGTTGAAAATCTTTGAAAATAACTGGTGTAGATTAGTTTAGATAATCGGTATGACTCATCGTCGGAATCACAATACCTGCTGCACTAATATACTCGTGATACCGCGGTGTGTTTGTTCAGACTGGTAGACCTGCTAACAACGAACAAATTGCGTGTATAGGTTCCACGCTCGACACACGTATGGGCATAAAACGTGTGGCCTCAAGTGTTTTTTTTTTTTTTTTCTTATTTTTTCTATTCTCTTTGTTTTTTTCTTTTTCTTCTTCTTTTTAAATGACAGGTGATAATTGTCCGGTTATATTTACAAGTTTGCGTGGATCATTTGCGCAAACATAAGTCGATGCACCAGGCCATAAGGCGGTGTGATGATCGCTTCTGTAAACTGATCACGCGAGAGCTGTTATACCTAAACGTACTAATTCCCTCTCTGGTTTTAAAGACAGAGAGAAGAAAAAAGAGAGGATATTATGTATGCATGTGTGTGCGTGTAGAAAGAGAGATTGTACTCTGACGCGGTGAAATCTGGAAATCCTTTTGACTTACCTCCCTCGTTGTCGCAACCCTAATTTTCACTGTCTCGTTCCCATAGCCATGTTAAAATACCTCAGTCTTCGTTCCGGTGGATTAACACCTTTGCCAATTAACCTTATGCACGCAGATGCTGCTGTGAGAGAGTTTATTTACTCGAAACTTACTGCATTTGTCTCAATACTTGATTCTGTATATACGAGACTTATTTTCTCTATGTATATACGCGTACATACACGTACACATGTGTCCGTATAATACGTATAGAAATTATTCCAATTATCATTTTCGTCGACTATTAACTCTCTCTTACTTTCCATCTCTCTCTCTCTCTCTCTCTCTATCCCATTTCCTATATTATTCCATCTCAACTCCTCTCGCTGCCACAGGGCTTTGTCAACATCCTAATGAAGTTAATTTTCGTGAGACGTAGCTAGCCGGACTCTTTCCCTCTTGAAATGCTTTCTTAATTCCCCCTTTTTTCTAAGTCACTGGGTGTGCGATGAATTTTTATTCTTAAAACAATCAATTATATACCCAAAATGAATTACAATACGTACCTTCGACGATAATCCGGTAAAATGTGGTAATTGATGAACACGTTTTTCTCTGAAATGAGTAAATTTGAAAATTGATCTCTCAAACGAGTTACCTATTGCATGCATACACATCCATATGTATAACCATTGAGAAATTATTAATTCGATTGACTGACGGTATACGAATAGGGTGTCCCCAGACTCGCAGGGACAGCCCTGGCCATGTATATAATATAGGTATATGTATATCCCATGTTAGTCTTGTTCCGGGAAGGCGAGTTTACTGATTGACCACTGCCGCGCCAACGCTAGGCGACAAATAAAACAATTTAACGCAAATTACCACCGCTGTGGCCGTCGCCGTTCAGAGTCCAGACTCGTGGCGCAATTCAACGGACTTATATAATGTAATCGAGTCCTTAACCCATTCACGTGTGTCTGCGATGCTCTCGATTATTTATGCCTCCTCATCATCCACGTTATCGTTATTATTAGTTTCAAAATTATATTCATATTCAATATACATATATGTATAGTACATATGATCGTTTTGGGACTGAGAAAGTTACGGAATAAATCACTCAAATTATTCCCACTCGTATATACATATAATCGTGGTATATGACGGGAATCAAAAGGGGGAAAAAAAATAATAAAAAATAACGAACAGCGTGAATTTATTTTTCACACAAAACCATGGGTGAAAAATATTAGTACGGCGGGTTATTACGGGGTTACAAATGACACTATATGTGTACATAATGGCTAGTAACCTATCTTCTTCTGTACCGTTGACAGATTAAAAAGATAGGTACGATATTTACTAGGTCTTCTAGGTATACGTGTATCTGGGGTGAAAAGCGGTTCACAATAGAATTTCAACTCTTTTGAATTGAAATATTTGGTACACACCCATATACTATACATGCATCCATGTATCTGTAACAAAAGGTTCAACCCTCTAAAACACGAAGGGTAGGTAGGTAGGTACCCCGAAGAGCTTATATAGCTCCGAAATAGAGGAAAGAGAGAGGAAAAAAAAAGAAAGAAAAACTAGCTTTGCATAAACGTTTTCATTCGGATGATTTTCATCGTTCATCGACCCTATAAATTCTCAAGTCATGGGTTTTACGCTCTGGGATATTCCAATCTTATTTCGGTTCACTGTTTACTTTATATCCTTTTTTCGTTCGGTCTGGCATTGACGAGCAGAACGTATACACGTTACCAACGTATCCACTCACAAGGATGTCGTTGACTTGAAGAAAAACTGAATAGCTCAAAGAGTAGCCTGATTAAGGAAAGTTGCATGACCAAAATCGCATGATAATTTCTTTTACGGAAATGAAGCATCTGAATTGAAAGAAATCCACGCGAACCTCTTCAAATTAGATCTACAATAGAGCCAGACAAAAATCTCCTATCGTCACAAGTTCAAAGTACTTTGTTTACATATTTCCCAACTTGTAGCCTCGTTTGAAATCAGTTCATGCTTTCTCATAGTAAAAATGACTCTACAGTATCGGTGAAGCCGTCTGTTGTCACGAGACAATGAATTTTTGAAAAAATCAACCAACGAATGGGTAAAAATTGTCATAGTATGCTGACCGACTAGATTCGTGAAAAACATAATATTCCTATACGCATATATGTATATATTTATATTTGTATATGGATTTGTACATGAGCAAAGCGAAGAGGATATAGAAGGAACTGAAAAGTGACAAGTATGACGTCTTAAGTGCTCATCCTATCTATCGGGATACACTAAGCGCTACGTGCGCGTGCCCCTCGGCTACCTGGTCCACCGGGGACGAGGTTTAACGAGCAACCACGCGAAGAGGTAGATAACGGAGGCCCGCAGCGAAGCCCTCTTAAGAGGTCTAATGGCCCCGGCCAAAGGTTCATTTCCACCCGCGGTTATAACCATACTGTGTATATATACATGCATGCACGAATGTAGGTACCCATTTGTATTTACATTTACTGTCATAACCCTGCAGTACATGCACAAATCTATAGATGAATGTACTTCGGACGAGTATAGCCATACATCATTGTATATATACGTGTAATATGTCGTGGCTATAGAGAAGTCTGCCACTCTGAGTGCAGAGCATCGGCCAAGCCCCCCCAGAGTCGAGTCTGGGTCATCGAAGTGTCTTTCCTTTCGAGCCTTCGAGGTAGCGTTGATTGTTTTCGAAGGACTGATCCCGGGTTATTGCAGCTTGTATTTATTCAATCGGTCCCGGAGGGAACGGCGACTGACTGATTGAATACTCGGAAGAGATCAGCGGGATAATACAACGTTTTAAGATGACTTGGAACCGCGGGACGACCTTCTTACTACTTTATTAAAAGGGTCGAGCTTGTCAAATTAATCATCAAGTTTATCTCTAACGAGCAACATCCCGCCCGACTGTAAGGACATAGACCCTCGATACTTCGAAATAATAACCGATCAGACGGACAGGTACAGACCTACAGACTACTCCTCACGGAGTTGAGTGTTTCCGAAGGACCACTCTATGCGAAACATACTCTTTAACATCCTGACCCAGTTCTTCGGATTTGTAATTCGACTGGAGAAGTATTCTCGAAAAGCCTAATTAGGGAGGGAGAATTCATTCGGAATACACGGAGCCGCGAAAAAAGTCCCTTCAACATTTGTATCAATCCTCTAATCGTGAGTCACGGGACATTTGGGAGTATGTTAGTACGTAATTTACACCAGTATGAGAATTCGGTATATAGGAGAAGAGGAATGACCGGAGAGAGATATTGGGTGCGTAGAGAACAGTGTGGCACTGTCCTGGTGGCGCCGTAATCGTGGACTTGTGTGAGTAAGTGCTTTGCTATGCTATGCGGATTAAGATTAAACCGCGACACGCGTTGCTCGTTAATCGCAAATTCTAACCGAGGGCTTGTGACGGGTGTCAATTGATGCGAATCGGGGAATCAGGATTGGTCACAACTCGGAAGGTCTGTGTGTCTTTTGGCAAATGTTAATTAAATAACGATACAAGAGGGAGAGAATCGGTGTGACGATATTTAAATTTATGTCAAAGCGACCCTTGACGATTCACGCTACCGCAGAGCTTCCGAATCAAAGAAAACAAAGGTCGATTTTAAGGCTTTTCCTCTTTTCCTTGAGGAAAAACGAGCCTGCAGTGAGACGGACCCTCGACCACGAGAATACCTCCTTCGTCTTTACCCAAAGCCGTTATACAAGTACATTGTACCTTGTACATGTACCAAAAGCAGCAGCCATGAACAACCCCCTACTGGCGAACCTAAATTGTTCAAACTACTACAACGTAAACCTGTGTAACTACGTTATACGACCTCCAGAGGTTTGGATATTAATAGCGAAATATTAATCGAAGTTTCGCCGGGTTAACCGGGGGATGGGAATGGAAAAGGGAATGGGAAAGGAAAGGGGGATGAGGATCCGGCCAGGTTATATAACTTGGGCGTGTAAACCCACTACGAGAGACCCTCGAATGCCTAGCCAGGACGTGGACCGTTGACAAATTAGTTGGTCGTTAGCGTCGACGAGGGACGTCGACGTCCACAGTCCTTCGCTTTCCAGTGTTTTACGTATCCAATGTTCCTATGGACGTTCCTACTGTATGCACGGAAAATGAATCCCCCACATTAATCCTGATATCCAAAATCTCGTATCGATCCTAGAACATCAGATCTCATTCGTTCTTCATCTCAGACCAGTATCATTCTATTCACTTGCACTTTGGCATTGCTGTGAAAAGCCATTTAGCCATGATTGAAACATCCTGCCACTGTCTTCTCACCTCTATCCGACTTCTCCGTCAAAGTTTCGAAGCTATTCAAGGGTTAATCTCGTTATTAACAATGCCTTTACCGTAGGCAATTCGCGAGTGGTTCTCTCCCGTGCCCCTGAAAAGGTCTAAGGTAGGAACGAGGGGGGTAGGTAAATTCCGCAACGCGCGGGCCCCTAAGCCGAAAGCTCGTCCGGGAGTCACGTCAGATTTTCTACCGACTAGATCCCGCTCATGCTCGGTAATTAATTCCCGGATTGCAATCAAAACACCCCGGGCTTCACTTCGGCGGAAACCCCTTACTTCGCCTTCGCCCTCGCCCTACGCTTTCGAGTACCGCACCAATCTAGGGTCCGGAGGGTGCTCGGCCTGAAAATATTATTTCTCTTTCTCCCTGGTTCGTTGGTTGGTTAGTTAATTTCTACTCACAGTTTTTGACGAGTGGAACAGGCCGTGACTTTTCCATGATCAACCCTACGCGCATATATGCCCTAGCGAGGCATTCATACGTATAAGAGAGATATACAAGGGCACGTCTATGATCGCATGAAAATGAGGAGATGGCAATAAAATTGACGAAAAAGTTGGTTAGAATATTTTTCATAGTGTTTTGTGAGATCGTTTTCGGATATCCTGCATTTTTCTGCGTTTTTTTTTTCTTTTTTCACCATCGCCTGAGTTTAGTAGGGTGTTGCGAGGTGATCGTTGAAATACACATATTTTTCTTTTTTTTTTCTGTATTCAACGAGGAAATACCGTGCCCTAGGGAATTATGCCAGGGTAGCTCGAGGCAGCGATGATACCATAAATAAATGAAGACAAAAATATAAAAAGAGTGAGGGAAAAAAAACGAAAAAAAAAAAATGAAGAAAGAAAGAAGTTGAACCCCTACAGCCGAAGGGCTATATGTCCCGTACGAAAACCATTCCCCCAACGTATGTACATACATACACACATGTTGATTACAATTCTATAGACCGAGAACCCGAACCCAACCAACCGCATCGCATACATAATAATTATACTGTCCGGGGATGATAAAACGAAGAACGAGATAAAAGAGGGAAGATATGTGATAAATACAGTAGCACAGGAATTCTTTGTGAAAGATTTAAAAATTGAACACATATCGCGGGGGGGAAAGATGTTAAACTCATTTCTATCCTCATTTCTGTAATTGTTCGACACTTGGATCCCCTGCATATCTTCGTATCCATATACTCGAGTATAATAACAGATCTGAATGGGGTTTGACGAAGGACCTTGATTCAACACGTCGCACAATGGCGTTTGTGAAAAATAATGCCTTGGGCCCCTAAATGATCCCGGGTCTCTTGGAGGGTCCCTTAATCGTACGGGTCTCTGGGCACGCAGAATCCCCACTGACTTTTGACACGAAAGTAGAGTGAGGCTGGCTGCGACTCAAGGACAATCCGGGCTCTCATCGTCCATTGACGAATTTCAAATATAGAAATGATTTCCTTTTTTCTTTTTCCCTTTTCCTTTTCCCTCTTTGATTTTCCCTTTTTCTTTTTTCATGTCAGCACAGTTGTGCCTCGCACTTGTCCCTCTGTCGATGTATGCATGTAGTACAATGTTCCTACATGTACCTATGTTGATAACTAGCATTCTCGAGTTCTTTATTCGCGAGTCGGATACTCAGTGAAGCGAAATAACGAAAGCACGTCGTGTATGTAGCTCGCGGGGCATAATAATACATATATAAAGAATAAAAATCCGAGGAGGATATATGGGCTGCAGCGTGTAACAGATGAATGAGAAGCATAGAAACGGGAGAATAGGGAGGAAAAATAAGAGCTGAATAGAGAATAAGGAAAAAAGAAAACGAATCAAATAAAACAAAATAATGGAAAAAAAGAAAGGAAACACCCTATTCAACGTCCCGTGTAATTATTCAAATGACTAACAAAAGCCTTGCCGCGACTGACCGACTATAATAATGTATAATTCAGATAATGTAACGTTCTGCTTCACCCTAGACACGCCGAGCCATCAGCCACGAGACCGAAGGACAAGAAAGGCAAGACCTTTCTTGAGGGACCTCGTACCCCAAATGATGCGTACAAACTAAAAAACGACTAACAACTCAAACTCCTGAGTCTAGCCATGTGTGTTATACGTATGTATCTGACAGAAAGCTACACGGATTCTTTCTTCAGCGTTTATTTCAAAGATACACACTCTCAGGTGGGTGAATTCTGTTTTTCGACTCGTGTCAGACTGAAGGGTACGATGAATTCGGCAAATGATTATCGAATAATTTTCGCGCGAAACATATAATCGTTCCTTTCCGCGAGCCGGATGGTGTGTCTGGCTGCAGGGTGTGTTGAACACCGCGCCCAGGGTAGGTATTCATTATTCCCTGAAGTTTTATTACATACTTTACATCTAGAACTGAAGTGGTGTCCCTTTCAGTTGTATCCCGTTTCGTTTTATGGCGGTAGGAAGCTCGGTGATGTAGTCACAGCGAAGTTTTACCTCCGTGAATATAAACGAGTGTTTAATTAAACGCTGGCTCCTTCAGAAATTAGATACAAAGCAACAACGTCAAAGGGACCTCCGATTCACGATCGTTTAGAGCTGCAGACGAGTGTCTCGTACAGTCATTTCGAAATTCCGCACAAAAATTCCCGTATTAAATTGACACTTTGGCACAACGCGAGAGGAGGAAAACCTTTGGAGACTCGTACCGATCGCGAAAGGATCCCCACACATTTTCGACCGCCATACGGCATAGGTGTACTTTTCATTGACTTTTATCTCGCGTAACCAACGGCGAAACGACGCAGCTCACCCTCTCTTACCCTCCAAATTACACATTAATGAAAATCTACCTTCTCAGGGTAACATAATATACCGCCAGAAGTTTAATTATGGTAGCAGCTGGTACCAAAAGCGGAATCCATTGCTTAACTATTTATTCGCCCGCAATTAACGAGAAAGTTTTTCTTTGTTCTTGCTGTAAGCTTTTCGTAGCTTTTGAATATCCGATCCCCGAATCAACTTGCACGAAAGAGCGTCCCTCGGGAAAACCACCCTCATTTCATGCACTCGGAAATTTTAATTCCAACTATTTTTTGAAATAATTTAAAAAATTAACACGAGACGCAATTCTGCAGTGAATTTCGCTGAAATTTCAAACTGCTACATTTCCAGAACTTGATTTTCGAATTGTTTTATGCAAGAAAAAAGGAAAAGAAAAAGAAGGCTAAAAAGCTCTATGCCTCGACAAATATCGAGTGGAAAAATTTCATCGAAATCTCACGAGAGGTTGCCGAGGTATTGACACATCTTTAAAAACGTTTTTACCTTGTCCTCGCGAAAGCCCTCGGGCGATTGTTCGCGAATTCAATACCGTATGTAAAGATTATTCAAGAATTGGTAAAATCGGTCGGGAGGTATTCGAACGTGAAACAGTTATACTCGCCCAAGTGTTCCGCTTTGTTAGGGGTAGGGAGAGAAATAGAATAGATAGACTAAAATGTGTACAAAATAGCGGGGATGGGAGAGAAAAAGAGAGACGAAGGGACGGAGAGAGGCTTACTTTACGATATTGCATATTACGCTCGCGTTAGGCATTCTCTAACGGCAACAATTTACTTTAATTCCGTAGGAAAGTTGCCGCAAAACTTGGCCCATATATTTGAACCGCCTGAAACCCTGAAGTATATGCGACGACGCCCTCCGTCGCGACGCTCGGGGATCTTTATACATAGACATACATACCTATATATGGTGGTGGGAGATGAAAAGGAAGTGGAAAGGAGCTCCGGACTTCCTCGAAAGAAAATATTTCCGCATTTCCGTTATACCATTTCCGATATACGAAGACCTCCGTACATACCTATATAGGTAAGATCGAAATTGAGTCGTTCGAATCACGTCAAGTCACGACGAATCTTCGCTACGAGTAGTAGAAATGAAGAAACGTAAGCGGTAATTCTTGGCATATTTCCAGGGGGATTTCCAGATTCTCCCTAACCCCGATACGGGAGAGAACACCGTGGCACGGCGCGGCATGGTGGTCTTTGCATAGCCGTTATGTAAACGAACCCAGGGTGCCGCCATTGGTCCTGGGTATGGCCTCGGGGACGGGAAGCTTGAAGCTGGAAGCTAGAAGCTAGGGGTGCGGATGTGTTTTCAGCGAGGCCAAGAAAATCCTACAGAATTCGAGCTCTGAATTCGTATGGACTTCTTACCGAACGTCTATTTTATTTATTTCTTATTCCCGCGGGGCAGGAACGAAAAAAAAAAAACCGGGTGCAAGCTCACCTCGCGCTTCTTTTCTTCAGCCAAACATTCGAGACCAAAGATCTGATCCGGAGATGAAAGAAACAAAAAGAAAAACTGGAAATAAATTTTTACGCGCGTGAAAACTAACGATAAGAATCTATCGATGATTCCATTATTCGATTCACTTATAACATACCGAGATGATTCCTTAAGGGGGTATTCTAGTCTAGAAGCCCGAATTTCGGGCGTTTTTTGACGCTCGATAAAAAGAAAAGCAGTAAATATTTTTACCATCCATAGTTTTATCATTTTTCTATTGATATCTCAAGAATACATAAAAAAAAAATTCCAAAAAAACAATTCAAATTTGAGTGAGTTATGCGCCGTTTAAGTAGAGGGGAAAAAACAGAAATATGTGACCTCGCCGCCACGATTCCCACCCTTCTGGTCATCAGTAACAGAAAAAAAGGATAGATTCTTGATTAGTACAAATGTCGAAATAGTATGAACCATGAAAACTGAAAATAAAAAATTTTCCCACAAAATGGCGGCTACTCAAAACAGAGGGTCGATTTTTTCACTAATTTTTTACCTTTTACCAATTTTTAAAAAATATTCAAAATTAGAAATTTCGAGTTTTTAGCGGTTCATACTGAAGAGGGATATATAAAGAATATTCATACCAAATTTCAAGTCAATCGGTCGATTAGAACTTGAGATTTTGTGACGGCCGTTTTGAAAAAACTAGTTTCGAGAAAAACGCGTTTAAAGTTTTACGTAAAATTTTAGGCGGTGTAATTGATAGAACAGTACATATAACTTCAATTCTCCTAATCAGCCATTCCAGCTTCATGCATGGGGAATTACGAGATCTGTTAAAAAAGAAACGTCTTTATTATTATATCTTCGGGTAGTCGGAGCCTCTAGCCGCCTATTGTTAGATTCGTTCCGCTCAAACCGGCCGAGTTGCCACGACACTAAAAGGGCTATAACTTTCAAAATAATTCGAATTTTGAAAAATCGTTTTAGAGAGTTATTCTTGAATATCTAAACTATCGAAATATGAAAAAAAAAAAAATCGATTTTTTCAATTTTCTAGACTAGAATACCCCCTTAAAAGTTCACAGTCAATCACAGCCAATTCGACCCTACCCGGGTTTTTCGTCTGTTTTTCGCAGGCTGGCCATCCCCTTTTTAATTTTGAATTTTTAAAGGCCGTCAAATGATTCAAAATGAATAGAATGTCTAAAACATTATTTCAATAAATAAATAAATGTATGAATAAATGAATAAATACATGGATCAATGAATAATCCATCCATCCATCCCTCTCTCCATCCATCCATCCCTCCATCCATCCATCCCTCCATCCATCCATCCCTTCATCCATCCATCCCTCCATCCATCCATCCATCCACCCATTCATTCATTCATTTATTCATTTATTTATTCATTTTTCTATTTATTTATTTATTTATTTATTTATTCACACATTTATTCATTTATTGAATTAATTTTTCAGACATTTTATTCATTTTAAATCATTTGACGGCCTTTAACAATTCAAAATTAAAAAGGGGATGGCCAGGGTGCTAAAAACAGACGAAAAACTCGGTTAGGGTCGAATTGGCTGTGACTGACTGTGAACTTTCGAGGAATCATCTCGGTATACACTACACCACATGACAGGCTTTTTTGCACTCATTGAACTGTCTGCGGTGAACGTGACCCCCGTCTGTTAGCCGATATAAACTGTTGGATAAAACCTCGGGGAATACAGGATACCGCAATTAACGAGAAATTGATATTCTCACACTGGTAGGTATATAACTACGTAACGTATGTAGGTACGTCAGATGGTGCTACGGCCTGACTGCTTGACTGCCATATATATACATATACGTATATCTACAGGTAGCAGACGACGGACATACGGCTTAAGTATAATATATCCCTTCAGCCTCGCAACTTTGCACCCGTAGGCGATCGCTGAACTTCAAGATAAACCGCACACAAGCGATCGATGAACACATACACGCTACAGTCTCTGGACTGGTATACACGGTCGGCGAACCGTAGTCGATACTTTACTAATTAACCAAAATGATTTTCCGATACGATTTTTACCAAAATCTTTACCATCGGAATAAAGGTTCTGAATTTTTGAATTCCGATCATGTTCCAAAAAGCTCCTCGCGTCACCAAATCTTGAATTCTTTGGTTTGCTTACTTATACCAAGCTGATTCCAGGGTATGATTCGAAGAGATTCAGTTTCCTTTTTTCTCATGATAAAAAATTAGTCTACAATATTCGTACCGGAACGTAAACTACATTGATTGAATTGACAAAATGTGAGTTCTGAATATCTCTTATATCTCGTCTGAGTCTGTATTCGAGATTTTAACTCCTGAATTTAAACCCGAAGAATTGCATGCCGGAGGAAGGACGAGCGGACTTGAGTAGGTGCATGGAAGTGTGTGGTGATGGAAAAAGCCCCGCGGTACGGTGACAAAAAGTTGTAGCGTAGGTACTAATTAATGGGCAGCAACCAGCAACGAGCCACAACAAGGCACAATGACGCTTGCAGCATCCCTGCTCTCTCTCGTCTCTCTCTCTCTCTCTCTGTTTCTTTCCCATTCTCTCTTTACCCGCGGTTCGTAATAACTAATAATTACAGTCGCTGCTTGAAAGACCGCAACGAAAGAGCCAGCATCGTTCAGTTCTTTGATGGCGCCAACCGGAAGTCATGAAAGACACGGAAATCACCTGGATATTGATCATACACAGGCCAATTGGATCGTGTGAAAAGTTTCAAAGTGATTTGAGCCCACATACGAATACCTACTGTAAAAAACAGAACCCAGGAGCCGAATTTAACCACCAATTTATGGTTTTGGATTCAACTCATATATATAAAGAGCGATTCTGTGGAAAATCTAAATAAGGTAGGCTAACGTCGATGTTTGATCTGCTCAATTCAGGCATTTCCCGTTAGCCTACCTTCTAGGTGCGTGATTTTCCACAGAATCGCTCTGTATATATATTATATACCCTCGTTTGAAACTTAATTTCATACAATTACTCAGCGATGATGAAGAGTGCAGCTTAAACTGCCTGAAAGTTTAATATATCCTCAAAACGGAGGAGTCTCTTATTCAACACTCTTTAAATCATAATAATGTGAAATATGGACCAAAGTAGACTAACTTTCGATTCCAAAGTCGAGAGCCCGAGCCTCCGAGACGTGGGAGAGAAAAAAGTCTGGAACTCTTCGGAAGAAACAGAATCAAAAATATTAGGCGTAGTAATCGAATCATCAAAGAAGTATACCTACTATGTTCTATTATGCCGAAGGAAAGCTCACCTGAAATTTTTCTCATGGAATCAGATTCAGGGCTGCGGGGAATCACGGCTGATTATTTCTTTCAAAAACTGAAATAACCCTGTTTGAACCAGTGTGTAGCCGAAGGCGGTCGAAGTAGAAGAGCCTCAAGTGAGCCGATCTCAGTCTGATTGCCTACTCGTTCGTGAAGTGTGATGTTATCGTAGTCAGAGAGCCTGAGAGACGGATAAATTATTGTCGCGAGGTCTCAGAGTCTCGAGTAGCGTCTGCCGCGCCACGTCTGATCGGTCGTCTTGCGACTCGAGGTCATCGACGGCCTCTCGTAGCGTCGCGACGCCTCGATACCTCCTTCCATCGAAGTCCAAGAGGCGTCAAAAAGAGTCGCTGAGGTGTCCAAAGGATAGGACAATATCTGAAAGGGTAAACCGCCGGCGCACGGATACCCAGAGTATGCTCCACGCTCCACTGGGCCAGACCAGACACACCTGGAGAGCGGCAGGAGGGAAAAGAGAAGAGGGAAAAGGGAAAGGGGAAAAGGGAAGAAGAAAGAGAGAAACCCTCATGGTCTCTTCCAAGGGGTCAGAATCACGGGTTCATCGGAACATGTTTTCTAGTCTCGTAAAGATAGTCTTAGGTATACAGATTAGACTGTGTCAAAATAACTTTTTTTTTTTTTTTTTCGATTAAACATATCTACGAAATTTCTTCAATCTGAAAAAGAAATTCTCCTAAAGTTTGAGCTCAATATCTCTAAAATTGAGCTTGCGCAAAGGGGGGTCCCCTTTCCCATCTAAAATACATGTGAAAAAAATTTTTTTTCTTAGTTTTAGAATAACTACATGAATAAATTTTTTTTTTAAATTTTGTTACACATTATCTTATAGGAAATTTGATTCTCTACAAAATTGTTCCTATGCATTTTTTCTCTAAACTCAACATAAACAAAGTTATAAATATAATAATTAAAATTAATTTCTGTATTGTTGTAAACTTTGTTCAATTATTTATGTTGAAATAATGTTAAATTTATGAATTTTGGATAAGTAATTAAGTAAATTGATTAATTAATTGATAATTTAAAATAATCACATTTTTTCCGTTATTAATTTATTAATTTTTTTTTTCCTCCTGTTCAGCGCTATGTAACTTTGTTTATGTTGAGTTTAGAGAAAAAATGCATAGGAACAATTTTGTAGAGAATCAAATTTCCTATAAGATAATGTTTAACAAATTAAAAAAAAAAAATTATTCATGTAGTTATTCTAAAACTAAGAAAAAAAAATTTTTTCCCATGTATTTTAGATGGGAAAGGGGACCCCCCTTTGCGCAAGCTCAATTTTAGAGATATTGAGCTCAAACTTTAGGAGAATTTCTTTTTCAGATTGAAGAAATTTTGTAGATATGTTTAATCGAAAAAAAAAAAAAAAAGTTATTTTGACACAGTCTAATACAGATGTTTCGTAGATAAAGACTATCTTGGGAATCTTTAGATTTACGGTGTAGTGTCGACATTTTCTAGCTGAAATCTCGTCACTAATTACTTCTTACTTCTATGCGTGTCAAAACTTGTTACATACGTTTGACAATCGAAAGTCTATAGATTTTTACCCTAAAAAAGTGTCGCTTTTCACTTTCGACGAATCGCACTTTGCAGAGGATATAAAGAACGCCGTTGAATCAATTCAAAAGTTCAAGGGATGGTTATTGTCCTTGAACAATCTACCGTAGAAATTGTCAAAGATGGTAAATTTTTTTGTGAATCAAAACGTATTTGTATTTTTTGTTCTTTTTTGACGGCACGTGATACAACAGGTAGCATATCCTCTGTAGTTTTTATTTCATCAAAAATTCGATAAGTCATTCTATAGAGTATTGTCTCTAGGATGAAACGAGCCCCTAGTACCTTGTACTACAGAGTGACCAGAGTGACTCGGTAAGGTTCAGAATCTATAGTTCAAGAGACGCTTCCTAATAGTTTCAACATCATACCCTTCCACTTACATGTACATACATACCTATAGAAGTAATTAGTGAGAAGACATTTCGCAAAGTAATGCTGACTCGACCCCCTTAATTTTCCAACTTCGTCTCACCCCGTCTAGATGCGCTTGGGATCGTCTCACTTGATCTGAAAAGAAAGTTTTCCCCGCCCGGAAATTCGGTTTCCACTGATTCCGACGGTGTCTTCATTTCCGGCAACAGGGTGTATAGCATAGAGGTACGAGGGAGAGTCGTCTCCGCAGCATCTTATCGTTACGAATTGAAGAAGACATGATTTTCTGCCTCGTGTAATATGTGCAGTTGGTTATATCGACCCGGACATCATGCTTCTTCCAGGAATAGCTTTTCACTATACAGCTGGATTGACAAATCGCATCTAATTTATTAAAACGAGGTTTCAACCCGGTAGAGGTGCTCCTCGGTTTGATCATCCTCCAATTTCAATGTTCCCATGGACCAGGACGTCTCCAGATATATACAGAAAATCCTATCTCAATTCTAAGTACCACCCCCCAAAGCCTTCGGTATTTCCTGTTTGAATAAAACACGATTTGTGACATTTCGCGGTTAATCTTTCTTCCTCCTATTACAGTATACTTACCTGTAGCAGTGGGTATTTCATGAAAATTCGCCAGATTTTCAACGACATCATTTCCGAAGTTACAGCACACGGAAGAAAAAAATTCTCTCCTCCGAATTGGGATGGATGAAATTTTGTCTTTGAGGCAATACTTAAAATTCAGATAGTAGTCTGAGATTTTGGCTACATTTTTTTGTATATATATTTAAAGACGTTCTGGTTCATGGGAGTATTGCGGTTCGAACATTACCGAATTAACGACCACCCTAATATGTATTACATACATACCCGCAGATTCATCTCAGACGCAAAAAGCGGGAGATAAAAGTTCTTGAGAATTTGGTATAAAGCTGACAACAAATGTGCTGGAAATTCCTTCATCCCTTTTTGGAGTTTCACCAAAGAATTTAAACGATCAAAGCCCCCAACCCGTTGCCACTGGCTACTGCAGCCATTGCCGAACGCCCTCAACCACAACGCGAAAGTTATTACACGACTAATTGTTTGTTCGTTGTACGAAAGGGACGTAACGTGCTTGAATCCAAGTCGCAAAAGTCTCCACGTATATGCACGTACTCTTGACCATGTGCTCTAACCTTCGACAGAAGTTACTGCTCAGTCAATACTACCGAAACTAATTGTCTGTAAACTGGATCCAGGACCCCCCGGAGCCCGGAGCCTCGAGCCTGGAGCCTGAACCCTGGGGTTGGACCAGACTCGACCCCCTTAGTTTACGGCGAGATCGAAGGGGTGCAGTCAGCGGGTGGTAGGCGGTGGTCAGTGTCCGGTCGGAGATAGCTGCCCTTGGCGTAGCCCCCGGATCGCGGAGGTTATACGAGGGGATAATCCACGGGGTGTTCGTATTTATTTGAAATTTCAATCGCCGGCGACGAGAATATTCCTTCAGTAGGATTCTACACCGTTGAAAGTAAGTGGGACGAGGGGAGGAGATACCCTGGGCTGATAAAAATGAAAATAAACATCAAGGGGATGAAAAATGTTCGCGAAATGGATTCCAAGAGGTGCAGATATTTGCCCAGCGACACCCGGTAGCAGAGCCTGGGGATGATATATGGCGATATTGGGATTGGGGTGCAGTACACGCGAGGCTTGTTGGGGCTGGGTGTAGGTATATGTGTGTCTATCTCCTGGTTAAATGCCCGATGGGCTCTCAGCCGCAATATTACGTTTGCGCTAGGGTCGTTAAACTAATATCTACCAAACGATTCCAATATCATCTCGAAGGTGGGCATAGTGCTGCGTTGAGCTGTCCTATCAGTCCTGGATTACCACGGCTAGTTTGAATATTCAAAGCTCATGCATCGATGCTGCTTATACCTCGAGGAAGAGCAATAAGCCGAGGGGACGTACATACCTACCGACAACTATCAAAGAGGAAGGAATTTCATCTCGTCACTTTACGCGCAACAACTGCAATTCTTAACTCGCGAAACTCCGCAATACCTTAGCTTCGAAGGCAAGAAACAAACAGACAAACTTTCACGAGCGGGGGCTGGGGCGGGCACACTAATTAGAAGTTTTCGAGACTTTCTGAGTTTCCTGTGTTTGGGGTTATCCGAGCAAAAGATTCGCGCTACGCCCTCTTCAAAGCTCCAGCGCAATCCTTTTGTCTGGAAAATCTCGGTTGAACTCGTTTGTGATATTGTTTGACGTTTTCTTTATCCCCCCACGCTCTCTATCTCTCTCTCTCTCTCTCTCTCTCGGTCTGTTTATCTTTTTCTCTTCTCTTTTTATACAAAATTAAAATCAGCCCCCCGCAAGTTATTAAAATTTATGTCTCGCCCGCAGCCGCGGTTATCCAACGCTCGCTCGCTCGCTCCCATCCCCCGAATCTATTCTCCCCGATATTTTTCCGCATTCCTTACTCCAGTTTTGAAAGTTGCGTGAGCGGAACTGCCAACTCCTAAATTCACGTATATAACTGACGGTGCGTGAATAGTTTTGAGGGGATTCGCCCTGCGGGCACGAAGGGAGTAGGTACGCAGCTAACCAACCCCTTGACAGAACGTCTGATGAATATCTCGCCCACCTAGCGACGGCTATAACCGAATAGAGAATCGTTACATCAATTTTGACAGCCTTATTTTTTTCCCACACCAACCAAGATGAGCAAGTTGACCTCTTAGTCCCTTAGGTTGTTTTTCCTTTCCACCGTGTGACAGTTCACATTTTACAGGGTCTTCGAAACTCTCCAACGTCCTGCGGCTCGAGCTTACATCTCATCTAGTACACCGACAAATTTGTGCAAACTCGTTCCGAGCTCCGAGCCATCGCTCTCTCACCAAAAGAGCTCAAAGTCTGTCGGATCGTCGACGTAGAGTTAGCCGCGATAAGTACCCACATAAGTCGTTATTGATTTCGAGGATTACGCGTGGATTGGTGAACTAGATGGCAAGAATAATTTCGATTCGAGTTTCGAAAGACCCTTATGAAGAATTTTCATAGGTCTCAACCCCTAGCGGTTCGACCACTCCATCTTTTCGCAACCTGGATATATCGTAATCCAAAATTGCACCGTATCCTCGATTGATCGCGATCAAATCGCGAATTTGAACTGTGCGTCGAACGAAGGTGAGATGGGTATCCTTTTCTCGAGAATCTCGATCGATTCGGCGATGGCGGAGCCGTGAGAGTGTTCATATCTACCTGCCGGAGAACTGGGATAGAGAAAGGGAGTAGGAGAATGAGGGGGAGGCTTGATCGCGTGGAAAACACAAAACGAGTTTCGAGTCTCTCGCTGTATAATACCTACCTCAGAGCTCTCTCTAATCGTAAGCCTCGTCTTTCAGTTGACACCCACGGTTCTCCGATTGGTCAGCTCGGGATTGCCACAGAAATGGCCAACGCTAATTGTAAATTATTATTCGTGATCAACTCGCCTGGGCCTGGTACAACGCGGTTCAGTTCAATCCTTGTGAAGGTGCGTCGACGTGCGAGTATGCATATCTATGCATGTACACGTACAAGTTACTCGGAGCACGAACGAAACGAGGCTCTCTTGAGTTGTTGAGGATTTCAGCGTGTCACTCGAGGAGCAATGTGCCCGCGAGAAAGAAAAGAAAAGAAAAGAAATGAAAAGAAATGAAGAGAAGAGAAGAGAAGAGAAAAGAAAAGAAGAAAGTAAACGGGAGAAACAGAGAGGGGATGTTGAGAGATACACCTGTACACGGTGCACGGGTAGGTATATGTTAGAGACCTCGATGTATGTAATTGACATCTTTAAGAGATGTAAACTGGTCCCCTTGATGGGATACAATTTGATACAATCTGCTAGCCAGGCGTAGTTTGTATAAAATCGTTTGTTTTTCTTCAAGGAACAGGTCCGAGGGTGCAGGTTGATCGTCGGCTGCAGGACATCCGATCCTGACTCACATCATTATCGAATAGAAATAGCGACAATTCTTTGCCGCCGGGTTCACCTCACCGCGACTGGACGCTAACTATACTAATTTAATCAGTGCAATTAAAAATTCATGGAAATACAACGCGGAGCAAGGAAAATGCAGGGCTCTGGCTCTCTCTCTCTTCACGGGTCGGTGGTCAGCCGGAGAACACACTCCACTGCAACGACTAACTTCACTGCTTCACTTTAGTCAGTTTAGTCAGTCAGATAGTTTGTAGCGGAGATTTGCTCCGGTGGTTTTGGTCGGGTCGGGTCGGGTCGCCTATCTTATTCCCCTCGCTCCTTCGTCCCGCACCTCATTCTCCTGGAGGAATAAGGCTTGTTTTCCACCTTGCTCTCCCTCTCCCTCTCCCTCTCCCTCCTCGCCCTTGTTCCCGTCTCTCTTCAACCCTCCCTATGCCCTAGCCTATGATGGCCTCCTTCTCGCTCTGGGATAACCCGGATAACAAGACAGAGATGGGAGAGGCGAAGGCGTAAAGATTATCTAGATCTGCATAGATGACGGAGCACCAGAGTCGTCTAGAGACTCAAAGTAATTCTACCGGCCGGGCTGTAACACTGGTTCGGGATTGCCCCGTGGTATACGTATGCTTGAGTGATCACCGCTATAATATGGGTTCGGGTAGATTTTAGGGCTTTGAGGTGAGCCCTCAACGCCATCTTGTATATCATCTGAGTTTCTTGCTTTGGTATCGATGATGACTCGGGGCCGCGTTCAACTTCCCAATTTCAAAAGTTCCGAATTTTAATATTACCGATAGTTTTACTGTTTTCGGAAAGAGTATTTCACCGAAAGTCTATACACAGCCGATTTCAACAACTTCGAAACCAAGAACACCGGAAGTTCGAGATTCCAAAAGCTAAAGATCCGAAGGGCCAAACTTCCGCAACTTGAAATTCACGCACGTATTCATTCAGTGTTTAATAACTCGGGCTGTATTGATCGTATCGAAACCAATAAGGGGTCGAATTAATTCACTTAAGATGCACTTTTCGGAAAAATAGTTACAAAATCATATCAATCGTTGATGACACTCAATTATAGAATGAACCATTTTTTGCCTTCCGAAATCTCCCAAACCTCTCTGAGCTTCCAGAGTTTTGAACTGTCCGAGTTTTGACCATTCGGAACTTCAACCCAGCCCCGATAATTCCGAGAAGATATTCATCCGGGAGCTTTGGATGGGCTCTTTTTTTTATCATGGAATACTTCGTTCGAGGATTTTCAATTTTCCATGAGGAATTAAATCCGGCACCGTGACTAGAATCGATCGATTAGAAACCCGATAAAAGAAGAAGAATTTCGGACGGGTTTTTTACACTGTGATTAAAAACTGACTCTTTGCGATTGGGGGAAAGAGTGCGGGAGAGGATTGAGAGCGGATAAGGGAGCCGGAGGCGATTATTGTGTATTCGAGTAGTATTACAATGGGTAGCCCAAGGCGGGGAAATATATTAGTTAAAGGGGATGTGTAGAATTTGCATGCGAGAACTAGAAACGAAGAAGAAGAAGAAGAAGAGGAACCAATAGTTCGCGTCTCTTTACGTTTTTTCGTTTTTTTCTTTTTCCTTTTTTCGTTGGCATATAGTCGTATACCTCTGCGCGTTCTTCCCAGAGGAGTAAAACTCCGGAAAAAATTTATATACGAAATGAAAGAGGAGACCGGGTCCCGTGGTCCGTCGTCGGCGCGTAAAACACGCCGGTTCGTAAAAATACCACCCAGGGAAATATGGTCGCAGTCATCGGCGCTGTCGCCTTGACAAACACGCGACAATCCTGCCCAATCTTGGCTCTGGGCAATCTACCACTTCTTTTCTCTTCGTTTTTCATTTTTTCTTTTTTTCTTTCTTTCCTTTTCTTTTCTCCGTTCCACAAATTTTCTCTCTCTCTCTCTCTACTCTCTTTCTCACGGTCCGCATGACGATGCAGCTTACTCCAGAAACAGCGGAGATAACCGAAATGCAGGCCTCAGGGAATATCACCTATATACACACATATTTACAGACCAGCGATGCTTTCATCAAGAAATTTACACAGCACCGTTATTTCCTTACCATTTATACAACATAACGTTTGTATATATATGAGAAGAAAGTATCGTTACGAGTCTTCCGTTTCCTAAATAGTTTATCAGAGCATTTGAAACTCCTCCTTATACTTTGCCTTGTAACACAGATAATCGAGCCAAGATTTATATCGTAATCTTGGTACAGTCTCGTTGGTGCGGTGGGTAGAGTAAGTCTTTGAGATTTACAGCGGTCTATTGTCTCGACGAGCTAATAATCCGATCAGCGAAGGAGGCCCGGAATTAATTACCCGCAGAGCTGGAAAACTTTGAAATTGATAACCGTGCTCCAGCACAGTTTCGATCCAGTCATCTCTTCAGTCTTCGGCTTCTCCCCGACGCGATGCAAGAAACACTCAGGAATTTCAAGGGATTAAATAGAATTCAACAAAGTTTAGTCACGGTGCTTATGTATCATCTTATTCTGTTGCTCCGCGTATACCAAAGCTTTGCTCAACCGTCAAGAATATGAAGAAGAAGATGATGATGAAGAAGAATAAGAAGAAGGTAGGTGGAGGGGAAGGTTGAAATCGTTCCGAAAGAAGTTTCAACCCGATAAATGATGATATTTGGTAAACGTCGCACGTGGCACATGATGGGTACGTTAGGCAGAAGGATATTGAAGATGATCTTGTCCCCCATATCCGAGGCAACGGTAGGCACGCAGGTATTTCCTCGTCGTAGTCGTCGGGGGTTGGGGGTTGGGGGATCCCTGCCTTCGGGAAATGGGAATTTTCGATAGTTATCCCCTTGGCACGAGGCGGCGGCGGTGCAGGTCGAACGATAACCGAACGCGATGGCGTAGGCCGCCGCTAACGTCGTACCCAAGGGTGTCGGGGCACCGGGGGTTACGCATGAGGGCAGACTTATAGCCCGAGTATATGGGGGTAGTGGTAGTTGTGGTAGTCGCGGTGGCAGTAAACCCGTGCTTACAATCTCGACTGCCATGTGTCAGGCTAATCTTTTGCCAACGTTGCTTCTCCTACCCGGTGCGCAACGGATCTATAGACACCGTGTGGCTCCTGGGTGAAGATTGCTTCCCCAACTTTCGGGGGTGAGTATAAGAGTAACAAAATTTCGGGCGGGGTTCAACTCGGAAAGTCCCGAACAGTCAAAATTCGGAACTTAGATATCACCGACTCAACTTTTATACGAAGAAGACCGAAGGTCCAAACCTCCGAAAATCGGACTGTAGCGATCGTATCGAAACCAATATAAGTATGCCAGAATTAATCGTCGTGAGATTTACTTTTTGGAAAAAAAAAATTCCAAAATCCTATAAACTATTCATGACATCATGCGAAGTTATCGATTTGAGTAGATAAACCGGGTTTCCGAAAATAGGGTCTCGATTAGGATGAACTGTTTTTTGTATTCACGTCCCGATAAATAGACCGAAATTTTCGGATATTTAACCGTTCGGAATTCTGAAAATTCGAAGCTCCAACCCGAACGGAACCCCAAAGTTTCTGCCATTTCTTCGGTAAACATTGAGCTTCTTTTTATATACGGGCAAAAAGTTTCTCGCACTTTTCCTAGGGCTTTGACTGTAGGGCGAGAGAATACCGTAACGCTAAATCTACATTTCACCGAAGGATTAACGCCGGACGAGATCCGGACTTTCGAAAGTTATAATCTTAAACGAGGTTTAAATCTTTAAACACGGTTCGCCGATTCCTACTGCCCGGAATGCCGTTTAGGAGCTAGTCACTCGGCAATTACTTCTTCTTCTTCTTCTTCCTCTCTTTCTTCAGACCCCCTTTTAACCTTCCTCGAATGTTACGCGCTGAGAAACTTTTGGAAAAAGATATTCGAACTCTGAACTCGCGCGCTAACACCATCGATAATGAATTTATATCCATGAAGATACTCAGGGTTCCTAACATCTTGCGTTCCGTTCAACTCTGATTTAACACACGAATCCACAAAACATGAGAAAACGGTAACACGATTCATTGTCATTCCATTCGAATCAAAATTGCGATATGCGATCAATTTCTGGTTTTGGCACAGTGCTACCATGCTACCATTCCATTGTCTGCCAAAACGTGGTAAAATAACATTCTGCGAAAGTTGACCCAGATCAAAGAATGCAGAGATCACTCGAATCCGGTAATTTTGAATTGTTGTGACTGCCGTAACTCAAGATGTATAAAAGCAGCCGTGATTTCTTAAATACGTAATAGTACATTACAGTACGAGTCCGGTAAAACTTTTTCTGACGAGTGTGAGGTTGCAGCACGAGCCGAAGGCGAGTTTTGCAATCACACGAGATCAGGGGAAGTTTTTCCGTCGAGTATTGTACAAAATTTTACTTTAGGAGGTGTGAAAATGGGGGTTTTAGCCACGCGAAGCGTGGGTAAAACGTCCAAAATCACACTGAGTGAAGTAAAAAACAAAGCATCGAAAAGATTTATCAGATGACCGTAATTTATTATACTTTGATACTATACTAAATATAGTTATATGCATCCATTCGACCCACATTTCTGGGTTGAAAGAACAAAAATGACTGTCCAGGGATCGCCTTAGCTCTAGTCACTCGAGATATAGGTAATAGGGGTCACTCGTTCTTTAACTTTGCGCGAATTCTTTGGGGAGATAGTAGATAGATGTGGTTGAATTATATATAGACATATATATCTATATATAATTCAACCACAGATCCAGCCCTTTCCGGACGCTTCAAGGGACACTGACTAGACCGTGCTGCAGGGGTTCCAACAGGACCAGAGAATTCGGTGGTTGTTTCAATGCCTTATCGATGTCTACGCAGCCGTGTCTTCGGGGTCTCCTAAATCCGGAAATGTGTATCGGTTGAGTACTGAGCGGTGCCTAAAAATCCAACAAGCAGGTATCTTACGGCACGATTTTTATCGCAAAAGAATCGTCTGTTTTTTGGTTGAGGAAAAAAAAAATGATAATATCCTTTTTTGGTGATGCTTGAACCGCCTCGTTCACCTTCTTGCTATTCCTGCAGATTCTGAGTCAAAGGCTATATTTGATCTCTACACGGATCTTCAGCCTAACCTGATTTTCACGCGCAATCCCCTATTTCAGAATTCCGTCCAGAATTTTCGCTGGGATATTTTAATATTCGCCGTTATGGCCTCGGCCTACGATTTCCGTCGGCGTTTTCAGGAAATATATCACCTCACTTGGTCTAGTCGCCAAAGCCCTGGGTTATTCGCAAGCTCGATGGAGGGTGGCAGAGTACTTTGCAGATAGTCGAATGTCACATAGTGATTTTTCGAGCTGAAATCCTGGGCGGGTAGTTATACCAATTGGAACGAGTTACGCGACGATTGATAAGGGCTGAAGGAAAAAAAGCTGATGACCCTGTCGATTAAAATTATTTTCGAGCAGCCACATGCGCGAATGCATCGGCATCAGCATCAGCAACAGCATCGGCGAGTCGTGCAATAAAAACCTGCCCAATCGCAGCTTGTTGTTTTTGTCTGGACAAGGTTTTACTATTTCTTAATCTATATAATTACGGTAAACCGTGGGTTAACCATTACTGATCCATAGAAAATCGAACGAAGCCGAAGCCTGAGATCCGTTGAAGTATCCTTAATACCGGGGCAGATATCTATAATTATACATATAGGTTTGTGAAGAAAGAGTAGGTCGGCTCAAGACTTGTTTCTCGTTTTAACCGATGATTTGCTGCAAGATCGTACTGCTGCACTACTAATACCACACGTAAGGTAATGAAATGTTGTCGGTGATAGAACATTGTGCCAACTCCTAATCGTAAACGGACGTCAGTTTGTACACGCATTGACGACGCTTTCCCGCCCTCGTGTTCGACCATTGAAATTTATTCCTTATCAAATATATCGCGATAATTAATTCAACTTTTCCTTTGCGCATTAATTACGCGATATCTCGAACGCCAGAGGCGTAACCATGCTCCGGGATATTTAGTCTGTATTACCATTTCAATTATTGAACCTCAAGCGACTAGCGTCTAATTCCCATGCTAATTGTTGAAAAACATCTTTAACCGAAGAAAGATCCACAAGCCAGCTTGAGGGAAATTCACTTCCTACCCCCCCAAGCTTCGAAACTTTCTGATCCCTGCCTGCAGAATTATCGGAAACCTGGATACGACTAATTTGTTGCGTTCGATATTCGAAAATCTGCTCAGAAATGGTCTCGAATTTCCACATGTGTCTCTGTGCGGTGAATGTGGAAACAAGTTTGCGGGTTCTTCAAAGTCCAGCCAAACCCTGAAGCGTAAATAGGAAAAAGATGAATCCTGCTGAGTCATATCTGACGAGGGATCGCGTTTAAACTTGCAAATTGACCAGTTAAAATGCCAAGCTAATCTCAACAGTTAATGCCCAGAGTTAAACGGCTGTTAATACCTATAAAAATTTTGCCTCGATCAGCTACTCTGACAGCCTTTAAAATATCTAATTACTATTTTCGAACGGATCATTCTTCGACCGCGTTCATAACTCCTACTCACGGTCGACGCGTATACATATGATATACATATATTAACACACGTATATACCAGGCGGTCGGTCTTTTTGCTCATCGATACAAGATCAAGATAATTAAAATTAACAAAAAATCAATAATATGAGAATAATGAACGCGTGTAATCTGACAGGTGAATGATACGAGTGCAAGGATTTTACGAAAAAATCACACGCCCGTAGAGATTTACGTAAGATTACGGTTACGTAATACGTAATACGTAATACTTATGTCAGTATATTTTTATTTTACATATCAATTATTATTAGACGCGCAACGATGAATACGAGCCACCCTGTATGCTCTTACGAGTCTTTGGAGTTGGGACAGGTATATACCTGTGGTATACTTATACAACATACATGTGGGTGCATCGATACCCGTAATTAAAGGCTCGGGTTAGTTTCAAATTACAATAGGTATCGTCGGTGCAATAGCTACGTTGGCTAATATAAGCATCGTTTATTTATCAATAAGTTATCGTACACGTCCGCGGTCCAATTGCCGCAACAAAAACTCTTCAATAGTATCATAAATTATACATAAAAGCCAATACCACTCTCAGCTGACGGACGAACGATCGGGATAGATGGAAGAGGATCTTTTTTATTTTTGGTGTTTTTTATGTATTTTTTTCTCTCTTATTATTCGGTCTTACGCGACCGCGACTGTTTCGCCTATCTCTTAGTCACTTCGAAGAATTATACACTTTTCGATAGCTATACCTATGGCATATTACTGCTCCTTCAGGGACGACGCCGCATATATGAACCCGCGGGAACGCCGCGGCGCAGAGATGCCTTCCGAGAACTTTGTCTGACTTAATTAGGTGTGCGTACAACTCTTGTATTTGTCACTGTTTTGGCTTTGTCGGCGACCCACCGACACACCCGAATTAAAAGGACCGTGGACCGTCTTTCGAATAACCAATAACGTTTTATTTATTGATATAACGTATAGATTTATATTTAATCGTTTGGAATAGCGTGTATCCTGCACGAGCCAGCGACCACCGTGGGAGCCGATCTATTCGAAACGTTCATCAAATTTATGTCTATCAGAAAAATAGAAATTCTATCGATTCGTTCAGATTCGATAATCAAAAATACCGACTATTCTTACCACGTATAGACCAGATTCAAAACTGGCCAATGTTCATGTTGTGCTCAAGGCGAATATGCTCGATCTCTCCTCTTACCTGTAATCAAAAATATTAAGTATTACGGGTAATTACTTCGTCAAAAATGAAACGATTCAACTGTCCGGTACCTGTGGTTTCTTTTTGTTTTATTTCTTTCGTTTTTCACTCCAAAACGCTAAAGGCTATATTTTGCAATACGTATTAACCGCCCAAGAATCGTGTGGGTATAGGTATTATCAACGATCTAAATTTGGAACAGGTTGTGAACTTTTTAGATTCGTCAAACTTACGCGAAAGCCAAGGATTTTTATGAATCAAGGATTTCGGTAGAAATGGATGGGAACAAACACCAAACATGAATATTAGGGTGGACCATTTGTTTTTGTTCGGCCACCCTAATAAATGTTAACACGGAATCCCATGCTTCCGTTAAACCCGTGTATTGATTCCGAGGACAAGGTCAAGGACCTCTGGGATCACAGGCTTAGCAATTACGCGCGTGTTCATCGGATGTGAATTACTATCGATGTATGATCTCTCAATTAAAGTTAAATTAATCGTGTATTATACGTTCAATTAGCGTCGCAGTAGTTGGAATGGCTGATAAGCAGTCCGTGTATAAAATCGCAAGCGGCAGAATTTTCTGCCCCTTTGACGTAGTTCAGACTTGGAACACGGATCGCGGATTTCTTGGCACCTTGACGACCGCAAAAGGAACTCCTCGAGGCTGTCCCGACGCTCGTCAGCCTTTGAATTCCATATAGGAGCCGTACGAATGTCAGATGCCGGTACCATACCGGTCTGCATACGCGCGGTGTGAACGTCAAGAATTTTCCTAGAGATTGCTATCACTTTTTTGATCCCTACGGGTACTTCGTTATACAGTCAAGATAGCGTAATTCTATAAATTCACCTTATTTACTCTACCGCGAGTTCATTTTCTTCACGAATCGCATGCCGGCTCGCATGTACCCAGCTTTGGAATCATAATCTTTTCCGATTACAAGTCCAAAAGGTCAGATGTACGAATCCCCGTTAAAAAAAAAAAACTGAAGATTCATTCCCGGAACGTTGGGATTACATTTTTCGGACATATTCGTCAGATTAATTATTCCAGTAATAAAACTAGTCCCAAGGCTGGTTTTCTGTTTCCTTTTGTTTTTTTCCTCTCTTTCCTTCTCGTCGTTATCATTTTTTACTCATATCTGAACGAGCTTCCGGCCGACAAAATAATAGAGAGACCCATTTATACGTATTACTCGCTATCTGGAAATTCGCCGGTACTTTCCCACTATCGGATTTCGTGAAATGAAATCGAGAGCAGAATAATGATGAAACACATACATTCAGCGATAATTAAATAATAATCTTCCCAGAGTTTAACCAGAAAAGAACTTATTTAACTTTGTTATTTCCGTTGAGAAATGAGCAAGCGCTTTTGCCTTGATAAAATATTGACTAATGTCTGATAATCAATCTTCATACCCGATAACGTTTCTTTTGAACCAAATGAGTTTCAATTAATGAATTGCGATGATCAGTATATACCTTGTATATGTGTATTGTGTATATTAGGCTGCTCCTTAATTTGATCATTGTCGAATGTGAATTCTTCCATGGACCAGGACGTCCCCAAATATATACAAGAGAATGTAGCCCAAACACGATTTGCGACATTTCGCGGTTGATTTTTTTTCTTTTCTTCCTATTGCAAATTTGTAAATTTTGATAATGCTATAAGAAGCGAAAAATATACCCGAAGTACTGAACATCGTGTGTCATTTAAATGGAAAAGAACGAAGGCTTTGGACCAGTACTTAGGATTGCGATAGTAACCAGGGGTTTTGACTACATTTTTTTATTGTACATATTTGGAGAGTTTCTGGTCCATGTAAGCATTGAAATTCGAATATGACCGAGTTGAAGACCACCCTAGTGTAAGAAAATGAACACGTCTCCTTAGCTCCTATCTTTTGTACACGTGTTTACAACATATTTATGTATATACGTTCCCCGTAGCGTATTAATTAGCACGAATGGGTCCCACTTCCACTTCCACGTCCACGTCTACTTCTACTTCCACTTCCACTTCCAGACACTGGCTCGACCATGGAGTGAGGAGTATAAGGCGAGAGCCTGAAGCGGTGGCTCGACCTGTCATTTCAGTAACCACAAATAAAACTGTACGGCTAAATGCTGGAGCAGAGCTTCATGGCCCGGGGTCTGGGTCTTGGGTCCTGGGTCCTGGGTCTTGGGTCTCGGGTCTCGGGTCTCAGGTCTCGGGTATCAAATGTCCATCGAGTCCCTCTCTCTCTCTCTCTCTCTTTCGTTTTTTTTTTTCCGTTCCTCTCCCTTCGTCTTTACCAAAACTCGCTCGTTCCCTCTTCCTCCCGCTCGATCTCCTCAGCTTCTTTTACGCGGCCCAATCTTTCTCTTCGGCATATTTAGCATCGATTATGAGACGACAATAGACCTACCGGATTGTAGCGGATCCCGTACCCGTACCTCGAAAAACCACACGGTTTCATATTACCCGCACGGTGGGCCTGCCACGCGGTTGGACCTGCCAAAATCACTCAGGTACACGACGAAGAGAAGCTGGAGAACCAATCCAAACGCTATTTCATTGACATTCGGAACGACCCGAGGCTAAAAAACGCCAAATCTTTTACTCGAAGCGGGATTCGTGATGAAATAATCAACGACTTTGACTTGCCTTCAAGTTTTCTGGCCATAAAACGATAAGGAACGAGTCTTGGAATCGTAACCCTAATCGTTAAATTTCCTGTGTATCATTTTTTGCTCATGCAACGCAGTACACTGCAGTGAAACGATGATCGTGAAATTGTGTTCACAGTAAGTATCGAACGAACACTCGATCCCATCTGTTCATCAAGCTCGGGTTCAGACCGGGGCTGATATTAAGAGCTGGAATAAAGATATCCACTTCGCATTTATCAGCTGGCTTTCCGTTCCGACATCAAAGACTCACGGCCGACTCGGCTCGCCTTGCCTTGGTTCGATAGTGCTAGTATATACACCCGTATTCCGACGCCACTCATAGACCTTTGAATAGTTAATTGTAAACCGTGCGGTACTTGTAAACAGGTACACCACTCCATATCAATGTCTGCCTGAAACGGTCACCGTGGCTTTTCAAAGCGATATTGACAAGGAGAGCCTCTGCAATTATTTCCAGTATCTCTTTGGTATTTGTTTCATTTTTCTTTTTGCATTTTCTTATTTTTCTTCAACATCGTCACGTAATATCGATCCGCTCCGATTGTGGGGAATAATCTAACGATATGCGGTGTGCGAGTATTGCGGTCTTTGCGTTCATCGCCCTTAACCGGGTGCGCAGTCATCACGCGTGTGCACTTACGTCGCATATAGGAAGCACGCGTAATCGTCGTATGTATATACCTAGCCTAACAGGACTCGTGGTCTGAATTATCGCTATCTTGCGCGATATGGTGATACGACGCGATTCCCGGTAGACCGACCCGAGGCGATTATACTTCGTCGTTCTCTTGAAACATTTCAGCATCCTTGACGCGCTGGTATAGTAACTCCAAACTTTGAATATTACTACGCCGTCGCGTGACCCGTTTACTTACCGGATATCTCGAAGCTTTGAAGAGTCTAACATTCACATTATCGCTCTATTTATAATTAACATCATCCGCGATGGGCATAATTGCTTGTGCGATTTCAGCGAAATCTACTGTAAAATTTCGTTTTACCTGCATAAGCAGATAGACTGCACCAATTTTTATGAGCCACGATTCTCGATCGACGACCATTTGACAAAGAAAAACCGTCAAGTAACTAGAATTCGAGATACACGTTGATAATTCTAATTGCACCAGACTTTCTTGATTTTCTTCATTAATTCTCGAGTTGATATATAGCGTTGACACTCAAGTGGTGCACTTTGTGCGTGTAAATGCATGATGCATATATATATGGATTGAAACGCGCTAGCAAGCGATTAACTATGGGCTCTTTGTACTGAGAGTAATAACGATTGAAATATTATTGTTTCTAACGCAGCTGGGTTTTTTATTTATTCATTTATTTATTTTTTTTTTTTTCCATTTGATTGTGTGAAAATAGAGAATCTGTTGTGGCTGGATATAAGCCGCCGTCTAATCGACCGGGAAGAAATCAGACCGCCGTAAACGGCGCGTATATATTTATATATAGGTATACAGGTATATAGATAGAACACGTCAGAATGGATTTCTGTAGAATTGTTAAGGAGCGTTAAACGGCGACAAAAAAGGATCTCGAAGGTTCGAATTCTCCACTTCGCTCAATAATATCTGAAAATTTTTGTTCACTCGTGATTCTCGATCCGTTAATAACGACGGCCGAAGTTACGAGGCTCGAGGCATATAATCGCATAGTTATAATAGGATCCGAAAGAAACGCGACGGTCTCCCGTTGCATGTTGTACAAATTGAAACAGCCAATGAAAATAATTGACGTGTCAAACGGGGGAACATAATAGAAAAGGAAATAGGAAAAAAAAAGAAATGATATACGAATCCATAAAAATTTTCTAACCGCGTTTACAAAGACCTAAAATCCATGAGACACACCTCAGCTTCAACGGTGCAGGAAAAGTTCTACCTGAGTTCGAGGACCGCTTATGGTGCTTCAGACGGTATTCTTAAGTGGCTAGAAAATGTTCCCAACAAAAAAGTTCAGGGAACAAAAAAAAAAATGACGGAAACGAAATGAAAAAATACCTACGAGTCTGGCAATAGGTACGTTTTACGAGTGCCATTTCGTTCCATTACGGTATATTACAACGACATTTTGAAGTATCCTTCGCTGGCGGACAATAATAATTACCGTAGAAATGATTTTTTTTTTTCTTCTACTTCTTCTTCTTCATCTTTTTCTTTATCTTTTTCTTTCTTCACTTCTTTTTTACACTATTCATTCTTCTATTCGGCTTCCTCTTTTATTTAAGGGGTCGAACCCTGATGACAAAGTCGGCTGATAAACGGATAAACGAAACAGACGGACAAAACGAAGTCGGTCCAGCTTTCACGAAACACGTGTCGAATTTCATCTTAAGCTACACGTGCTGCTGCTGCCAGAGAAGAGGGAGGAGAAGAATAAGAATAAGAAGGAGAAGAAGAAGAAGAAGATGACGAAGAGGAAGGCGAAGAAGAGACTCTAAACCAACCGACACGACGTGGATCAGAGATCTGGGTCAAGTCAACTCAGCTTTGTACAGTTTTCTTTCCCCCTTCGTGGAGAATAGTGCACTAGGAAAAACTTGTACCTACATAGATAGAAGTACAAAGCCGTGTTTGTATTGTCTCTGTATCCCGGAGCTTTACGCTATCCCGAATCGACGAAAAAGCAACAGCATAAAAAGAGATCCCATTCTATTCGACGCGTTTTACTTTATCCTATTTTATCACTCGCTTAAATCTATCCAATTCAAACCTTGACGTTGAGGATTGTGTGAACGGCTTCTTCAACCCGAGCGAAATTCCCCTTTCCAAGGACCTTCAGCATCTGATACCTTCCGACACTGACCAAAGACTTTTTGCTAGGATGTATGCCGCCGGGAGTGTCCGATCGCGTCATATCTTCTTCGGAAATGAAAAATTACGAACACCTTTAACCACGTGCGGCTGAGAAGAGTTTTGAGATCACTATTGATAACAGATGATAGAGAAATCGCGGGAGTTGTTATCTATACTACGAGAAGGGGATGATGGTGAAAACGGTACGCGGTGAGCGGATCAGGGATGAACAGACTCCGGACTTTGACATTTTGTCGAGAAACTATGTTTACGTGAATCAATGGCAATCGGGGGGACAAATGAACGAAGAGTTTTAAAACAATTTCGTGCAGTTTCTGGTATTCGAGGAAACAGGGATAGAGATAGAAAGAGAGCGTGGCCGAGGGTGAGGGAGAGGGAGGAACTTTTCGTTCGTCTTTTTTTTTTTTTTTTTTAACTTTTCTCGAAAATCGTTACGAGCCTCATATTATTAGCCCAGTGCGCAATACTTTTAAAGCCACTGATAATATTGGCCAAGAGAAGAAGTACGTCGCCGCCAACATATGAGACATGTGCTGAGCATATGTGGATCTCAGAGATGGCCAAACGCGCAAGGAGTTTCTTGTCTCTTCTCTACTTGCGCGTTCCACGATACCCCCGATTTCAACCACATAGCCGCAATATGTCCGAGGAATGCTTAGTGTTACATTAAAGGGCAGTGGGACTCGAAATGTCATCCGTCATCACGATAGACTCCAGCATACCTATATATGAGCTTGATGTATAAAAAATAAATTACTACCAGTTCTCACTCGATTGAATGATCGTTACGCAACGGAAACATACATATATATATTGTGTATACTGTATACGCGAATATAACACATCACGCAATGCAAGATATTTCACGAAAAATGATTCATTTCAATTCCGACATATCGGACGACTAATTCGTGCGGTTATTGGTTAATTAATTAAATTAATTACGTTGTTTCATATACGTCGGATGAATAATCGTATTTCCATATCGAAATCGAAATAAACCACGCTTATAATTCCTCAGACTGTCGATTCGAGTTTTATCAATTCTTATCTATTATCGTTACGCGATGTTGTGTCTAGAATGCGAGGTTTCACTTCCTACCTAAATACTACATCCGTATTCCTACTTCGAATTTTATCGTATTGTGTAATGCGGTCTGATTTCCTCCACCTCCTATTACAATTCTAAGGATACCAAAAAGATCCTTGGATAAGGTGCCTATTTATAGTCTGTACAAAATTACCATAAACCCATAAAAATTTCGTCCTTGTAGTTAGTCGGCACACCGAGGAAGTATGAAAGAGAGAGAGAGAGAGAGAAGAAGAAAAAGAAAAAAGAAAAAAAAATCCTTGATGATAAAAGCCGCGTGCGCGCATTGTTTACGTCGATGGAGTAAATTCTATCTACGAACTCGCGCATATATTTCAGACGTTAGCTTACACATTTATACCTGTATACATCTACGTATACCATATACGTATACATAATATAACTACGATATATTTCGCTCGCGTTCTCTCGCTTCAAAAAGTGGTCGAACGTCGCGATGACGGACGAACAGACAGGCAGGCGACAGCTAACTCGAGGTCACCAGGAAGCCGCTATCTAATGTACAACTCAGATAACTCGAGTCGCGGTCGCTCGCATACATACAGAAGTACAAACACATAGACGTATAGAGACATAGTCCCCACGTATGTCTATAACTACACACACGTAATACTATTTGCAGCAAACAGCTGTTCCGTGCAGCCGCGATCATCGTGGGTGCCGAGGGTTGAGGAGGTAGAGGCAGAGGCAAAGGCAGAGGGATGACCAAAGGCAAAGGCAAAGGCAAAAGCAAAGGCAGAGGCAAAGGCGACTGGCGAAGGCATAAAGGCAAAAGGATAGAAAGAGGGAGGACCTGAGTCAGGTCTTGCAGTTTCTGGCCTTGGTAGAAGCGTCATAGTCGAAGATTAAATAAACTGGTATTATTATTAATCTTCGGATAAAAGAGGAAAAAAAAAATAAAACAAATTAATGAATAAATAAACGGCTACTGCAAGCAACCGGATCCGCACGTGCTCGCGGTCATCAAGCATGGATGTTCGATGGCTAATACCGAGTGACCGTACAATATGTTGAAATAACGACGATCTCGTAGTTCGAAACTGATCCTTCACGAATTTGATCATTTTCTGCAGTCTTTGGTTTAAAAACAACCGCGTATAACGATTGGACAAAGAATCGATTTTCGTGTCATGCTTAGTAAATTAGTGACGATATTAGTAGCGAAAAATATGCATTACAGCATCAAGAGAAAAACATGGGGGATCGAGGTTGAGTATACAAGCCATTATTATTTTGCAACGAAACTCTGAAAGAAACTAACTCAAACAACGTGCAAGTATATATAAAATTAACTAATCGTAAGTTGTGTAGGTTCAAGAAACGAGAGACGCGTATAGGAAACGAGGCTCTGTGCTACTGCACATGGTACGAAAGACGGTGACTTCATCGAGCACCAATATTATCAAAACTAATTTATTATACGTGATAATATAACCCACACTGTTGTTCAATATGCATGCGTGCACGTATAACAAATTCACACCGATCAACCGTTTAGGATATTGCATATATTTATAGAAAGGCGTCTGTCCAATGGCCAGTATTTAAAACAGATGCACTTTTTCTGCTTATACAATATATGCACACACGCGTATACAGACATTCGTATAGCATATCCATATATAGGTATGCATAACTGTGTGCAAAGTGTATTTGGCAGCTGGCGTAACAGCTTTATCCTCGCAGCGATAGATCACAGTCAATTTTGGACCAAGGTCACTCGTTTCCTTCCAAACCCAAGTTACGTATATTTAATAAACGGCATATAGATATAGCTATACATGTACATACGTATACATATGAACGTATATGAAAGGGAAAAAAAGAAACGTTGATGGATATAAAGACAAAGAGAGCATAGAGGATCGTTGATAACGCGGAGAATCATATTTTGACACGTTTTCGATATGGGTTCGGACACGCGGCTGACACACGTATCGTATCGTGGACAATGGACGGTTTGTGTGGGGGCCTGCGATATCGCGCACCGCGACGAAATCATACGAAACCGAGGGTATCGCGAGCGAGGAGGAGTGCCGGGATTAGGGCACAACGCTACCGTTGTTTCCCAACCGGAGAGCTTTGCTTTTTGGCCTTGGTCGATCTCCACGTGAGGGCAAAGTCTCGCGTTCCACGAATCGTGACACTGGAAACCCTTGATACCCGGGCCTTCTCGCGTTCGTCGATGTAAACGCACACGGCCAAGACCAGCTAGGTTTACCTTCGCACGTTCATCGATGATACCAAATTATTCTCATCGTTGAAAAAATAGGCAAGACGATCCCGGTCGATCCCGATGCTTCCGAGTCATGCAGCAATGAAATTTCAAACTGCTACCCCTACTGCTTACTGATTTGCTCGCGAAATTCCCAAGATAATGACATCGAATTCTTGCTAACGGTTGCCGAAACATTATAACACTATTTCAAAAAGACGCAAAGGATATCTATAGAAATTATTTGAAACATTTCGATAGCGAATTTCGACGAAACTCCTGCATCCAGCCACAGCACTAGAATCCTGGCCATTGTACGGATGATAAAAGGGATATGAATGCTTCGTTGGACAAAGTAGGAAGAAGAGACGAAGGTTCTGCTGGCAAAGCGAAATGAAACGCCAAGCGATGCGATAACCGCAATTAATCTGCAACGTCGGAGGCAATATCAAGTGATTCACTTTGCATATGTCGAGTCGAACGGTGGACAGAAACTCTGTAATGTGAAATACACTCTGTATTGTATAATAGTCATGCATTAGCCGGTCGTAGGACAGGGAAATTGAACTCGTAATGCGCAAAAGATGAGGGAGTAATTTATCGTGGTAAAATAAAACGAGATAAGTTACTATTAAACTGATAATAATGATGATAATCACATAAAAGCCTTCTTCTTATTATTCTCATTTTTCTTTCAGAGAGTTGATGTGAAAAATAGAGGGAGAAAAAAAAGAACAAGAGAAAGAACAAGAAAAACGGAGGAAAGAAAGAACGAACGAAAGAATAAAAATGACATGTATATATATATGTATACATACATAATTGAATATCTATGTCATCTTTGCAACGCAACTGCGTAGTAAACTTTGTTCTTTGTTCATATCCAACGCACGTGTGTTAAACCAGCGAAAAGTGTGACGATAACTTTTTCATGTTTATATATGTTGATGCGTACATTATATATCTATTGTGTAATAATAATAGTCACTGATACGATAAGACTTATTAGCAAGGGACTCTCAACATAAACACAATACAGTACCTCGATTAGCCGCAGATGTTTTCTACGATCAATTTTCTTATTTATTATTAGCACACTCTCAACCAGCTATAATAGAGATTAGAAATTACGTAGATATCGCACCATGTGTCATACTATCCGAGGCTTACTAGCTCGAATATAATCGCCCATGACTAATCGACGGACGACCATCATTGTGCGTTTTACAAATATTGAAATATTCTTACTTTTTCAACCCTCCCAACTATATCTACTAACATTTTTTTCTTTTTTTCTCTTTATTTAATTCGAAGACAAAAATCAACCCGGCTTGACAGCAACGACGCAGTACTTATCTCTCTGTCATACATATATATACAGGGTGGTCCATTTTAATTTACGCAGGCGAATATCTCGAAAACTAACAGTTATAAAAGAAAAAGTTTCATACAAAACTTGAAGGGTTTGGAGGGGGAAAGATAATGCTGATATGTGTTGACTTGTGGACTTCGCCAATTCCGAGATTTCGCAAGTAACTTCGGATTTTAGATAGGGAACACATGTTTTGGTTGGGGGCAGCTGATAGCGAGATCAAAGACTCATTCAAATACGGAAGCAAAAAAAATTAGAAAAAAAAAAAAATTTGCAAAAAAAATTGGAAACAAAAATTTCGCGAATTTTTTTTTTTTTGCAAAAGATTGTTTTTTGTCTCTAGCTTTCAAACACATTCATTGTTTATCACTCTTGAGTCCGAAATAAGCTGTGTGTTATTGATCTACGAATTTTTTTTACTAATCTGGTACATTCAAACTTTCCAATTTCAAAATTGGCGAGAAATATTTTAAGCTAGAGTGATAAACAATTAATGTGTTCGAAGGCTAGGGACAAGAAAACAATCTTTGGAAAGAAAAAATTCGCGAAATTTTTTTTTTTCCATTTGTTTTGCAAATTTTTTTTTTTTCTAATTTTTTTTGCTTCCGTATTTGAATGAGTCTTTGATCTCGCTATCAGCTGCCCCCAACCAAAACATGTGTTCCCTATCTAAAATCGGAAGTTACTTGCGAAATCTCGGAATTGGCGAAGTCCACAAGTCAACACATATCAACATTATCTTTCCCCCTCGAAGCCCTTCAAGTTTTGTATGAAACTTTTTCTTGTATAACTGTTAGTTTTTGAGATATTCGCCTGCGTAAATTAAAATGGACCACCCTGTATATAATATATCGTTATAATATGCGGTCGATAATTGATAGACTCCAAGGCTCTTTATCTTTATCTCTCGGATTCTCGCGCGGTTTGTTATCGCATATCACTTACAGTCCCGACTCTTTGTCGTTTTGAATATTTTTCATTTATTCCTGTTTATATATTTTTTTTTTTTTTTTTCCAACACGCATCGCTCTCCTTATCGCTGAAATTCTTTTTTCGATTTCAAAGCTTGTCAGAGCTGGCAGACAGCTTGGCATTATTAACTGGGGGGGTCAAAGATCGAATGCATCGGGATTTGTAGCTGATAGAATTTCGCAAAAATTCATTTATTCGACATTATACGTAGTACCGTAATCGACAGAGCTGGAAAACTCATTTTCTTTTTCCTTTTTCCTTTTCCTCCGCATATTCGATCGCTAATAGGTATATAATATTGGTATGTACCAAGTTTCTTTAACAATTCGACTCGCTCCAACAATCAAAATTTAATATTCGAATCAGTCGTCAACGCGTCACTCCGCACTTACTCCGATAAAACGAGATAAGATCAACGATTAGATTTCACCGAACAAAGCAAAGCCTTTGGAAAATAGATATCCGAGCTAGTAACAAGGCGTCGTCACAGTCGGCAGGCGAGGGTATACCTTGTTCTCCGCAAAGAGAAGAAACCGAACGCATTCTCATAAAAAAAAATTAAAAAACTGGTGAAAATAAATACATCCAGTATAGAGTGGACTATACGTATCGTGTTCTCCGAGAAAACTATCGGTTCTCCAGGAAAACCGGACAAACGCTTCGGCATGAATCTGCTCAAGGAAATTGCTCACAGTTTGGCGCCCCCACCCCCGCCGCCGCCTCCCCAAATCCATATTTATCATCATCGGCCAGGACCACCACCACCGCCACCTCCGCCTCCACCCCATCATCACCATCATGGACACGGGCACAGACCTCATCACCACCATCACCACCATCATCATGGTGGTTGGGCCCGTCCACCACCTCCTCCGCCGCAACCAGGTCATAACTTCAGACCTGGATGGTCGCAGTATCCACATAACATGCGGCCACCTCAATATGTCCAGCATCCTGGATGGGTTCATCACCCGAATGGGAACATGCCACCGCCGGGACACCATCATTATCCAAATTCGCCCCCATACGACTTTCGACCGACTACCAGAGGCAATGTGACAGGTGAGCCCTCCGCACCAACGGCAACTTCGACTTTGGCACACGTCATAAGGGAATAGCGAGGAATAGATTGTATCTGGTGTGTAACGTTGATGGACTTTATTTTCAAATTATCAATATCGTTGTAACTCATGTAATCGTTAATTGAGCCAATAAATTCTCTGTACTTTGCTGCAGATTTTCAATGTGTAGGAAAGGTGTGGATATCATACCCATATGTTATTGTAAGATAACCGATCGAGATATGCTATACATCTTTTGTTCTTGGTTAAGATATGGGAAACCGCCATTATTACTTGTTGTAACAATTATATGCGAATTATATATTTTATGTTCCATAAGTTCAATAAAACTCCCGCATATGTATCTGCAATGTTTTGTATCGAAATTGAAAAGACGAATTGAGGTAAGTGCAGTATGTACGAAAAATAGGAATAACTGAGTGAATAATCCTTAGCCGACGTCGCCTCGAGGTTGAAAAACAACCAATTTATGGTATTTATAGTTATAGCTTCGTCATCGTGTTTTGACAATTGGATCAATTTTATAATTTAAAAACGAGGGACTGCAGAATTGGATTAAGAAAAGTTTGAACTAAACGCGTTACTATATACCATAGTCATGATCGCGAACGACTAATTTGAGTAGCGGGTAAATGCGATGAGTTTGTTATGTCGGGCAGATGAGACGAAGAAAAAAGTTGGAAGGAGTTCTATTATGGATAATGTTGTAAACAGTTATAAAAATGACATTTCATGCCAGTGATTTAACCAGTTGATAATTATCTTATTCCGCTTACTTCCGTTCTTTAACTTCAACTTAATGCCGACGCAGCCCCCTTACATCTCGCTCTCTATTCTTCGGGTTATACGCTAGCTGGCATTAGGAACGATTAGAGTGGTTCCATAATTCGAGCATTTATTTATTGCTGGAACTTTTCGAGTCGAAATTATTTTGTATAATGAAAATAATTCAACAGTTTAATTTGACAAACGACAAGTAAATATTTACTCGCTCTGCGGGGATCAGTTATAAAACCGCTTGATGCTGAAATAATTATTATTCCGGATACATACGTATACATTATACATTATACATTATACATAATACATTTACGTATATGATGTGCCTGCCTAGATCTATACCTACCTACTCGCTGGGGAAACAGGTTAAACCACGTCAATTTGTACGTGTAATTGTTCCTGCCCGAACGTAAATACGCGCTTCACGTCCTGCAACGTTCTCGATAATTTATTCCTACTCTAATTATTCAATGGTCTGACTGACTCACCGTGGCTCGCTTATAGATATATATACAGCCGGGAAATAATAAATATCACCGAAAAACGCACAACTTTTACCGAGCTTATCTAAAGCGGTAGAAAAATGGAGCCAAAAAATTGATATGTTACTGAATTAGGGACGGGGAGATTTAAAACAATTTTCGGTACCAATTAGGTAATATCATTTCTAAATGTGTGTGTGTGTGTGTTGAATTTGATTTATGATGTTTTTTTATCAATCTCATTCGACCAAAGTCCATTAAATTTATTATATACCAGAGAGCTCTGAAGAGCTGAAATTTTGGTGTTGACAGAGAACGGTTTTCAAATAAAGAGCCGATTGTCGTTAGAGCCAATCGCGTTATGAGTAAACTCGTACGAGCCTCTATAATCTGACCTACTATCCCCCGTGTGGCGTTTTCTTATCCTCATCCGAATAGTATGTATACAAATCTGAAAGGAGATTCCGAGGAACGTATGTAGGTACTTACACACGTATAGCTATAATCGTTATTTATTTTCAACGCTGCTCTAGATTTGATCATTATAAATATATAGATGTTTATATTACATATATATAGTAAACGAAACGAACACTTTGACGGTTCGGTGTTGAATTACTGACGTGTGGCCTCGCGTGTTCCATTTTTGTTTGTTTAATTATACAAAAGAATTCAACGCTTTGAAATTATAGAGTTACCAATGCGAACCGTTCGAGCTACCGCGTCAAGCCAGACATTCGTCATTCGAAGATCAATATTTTATCAACCTTGATAAACGATGATAAGATAACCAAAGAGCCCCCGCAAACCATCCGCATTAACCTTGACTAATACACCTACCAATATACAATATGCAATCATCGAGGATTACCAAAGACAGGGTTCGATTGACCAGTTATTGGTTTCGATACGATAAATACACTCCGAGTTATGCCGAACGAATGCGTAAACTTGAAATTTCGAAGTCTTGATTGCATTCTATAACTATAGGTGCCTTTTACATCGGGATGTTGGAAATGAAGGATATTAATAGTTTTGCGCGAGAAGGGTAGTGGAAATTCTTTTTTTAATTGCCTGCAGTTGGAATTAAAGCCAATCCGATACATACTCAAATATTGGACACGAATTTCAACAAAGAGCAAGACTTAGGAAAAATAATGACCCATCTTCCAATTTATCAGCCAGTACTCAGGCTTTTGTTTCAAATGGTTTTCATCGCCGTCCTCCATCTGGACCACCTGGACCTCCGGGTCCGCCTGGTCCACCTGGTCCATTTGTCCATTCTGGTCTTCTTCGTGCTCCTACTTCTCCTCCTGGTGCGCCAGTATAACAACAGTCACAACAGCAACAGCTACACGAGCACAGGCCTCCCAATCCTGTAAAATTTTAATTGAAAAGAAATTCATTTTTCTTCTCAATTAGTTCATAAGTCGTTTGGATTTTTGAACAAAACAACATTTTTATGGCTGTTCAGATGTTTCGCGATGCATCTCCGCGATCCCGTGACTATTTTTGCATGTTTCGAGTTCGAGATAACTTCATTTTCCGAACAGCTTTCGATTCACTGAAGATGTGCTGTATTTTGACAAAGAATCATGAAATTATTTCCCAACAATGATCTGAGGAGCCGATTCGATGGGTTCGAGTGAGAGAAACAGAAATTCCGAAATTCCGAATTTTTGCAAAGCAATGAAATGTGTTTTTATGGTGTAGAAATATGTAAGATTAGAAATCGTTCGATATAGAGAAATTTATTCTTACCTGGTCGTCCTGCACAACAGCTGCACTTCGGGCAACAACAACACTGTACCATACTGAGGTCCGTTTATTCGTTGTATAACTATAATCGCCGAGTCCCAGTCCTTTATAACTAAAGGGAGTTGAAGTTTTCTCTTCGTGGAACACAATCAGAGCCTTACTTCGTCGAAGTCACGTCTGATATAACACTTACGAGTGTGATGTATTTAAATATGTGGGTGGTTCACGTAATCGACTCTAGTGCGAAGGTGTATCGAAAAAATTCGCCATAATCTTGATTCAGCCGTTTGCTCCTCGATTATACCAGGGCGTGGAAATACACCCGTAAAACTCGACCACTGGTGGGACTTTTATCTTATCAGCCCATATTACCTGTCGGAGATATCGAATTGGTATAAAGCCTTGGACGGGCTGGCCGATGGGAATAACCCAAAAAATAAGTCTTCAACGTTTGCGTCGCAGAACCGAGTAAGTACCAAGAACAACGGCTTATTACAATTTCTCGCCGAAATTTTCGAAATGCGATAAACAACGGAATATATTATCGTACAGGAAACTAACTCTCCTTACTTACCTTATCACAATATCTTCCAGATAATACGAAAATGGGACAACCGGTTGGACCCCCGACTCACGGACCCGGTGGACCAGGTCCTCATGGACCAGGCGGACCTCATGGGGGACCTGGAGGACCCCACGGAGGTCCCGGAGGTCCCGGAGGACCCCCACATCATGGACCCCCGCATCATGGACCCCCGCATCATGGACCTCCGCATCACGGACCACCCCACCATTAACGAGTTCATAAAAACAATGTCTCACCCTCGCCGAATAATAATAAAACTAGTATTACTGATTGAAAGTATCGTATACTGTATGTAGAGAATAGTTGATAGAATATTAAAAGTTGGGAATGAATTTTATCGCAATTTTTTCCTGAGTAATAAACAAACACAGGCACGCGTTCGTGGATTAATTTTAGTATTAGATGAGATCTAGTTCCTGGGATCGCCCATATAGTGTTACGTAAGGTTATTTTCCAACTTCTTTAACCCCTCCACATGAAAATGGTTACGTAACTTATGAACGGTCTCTTAGCCGGAAGCGATATTTACGAAATCTTATCCGATAATTTTCTAATCTTAAGAACTCTAGATCCGTTGATGGTCAAATGATTCTCATACTCATTGCTGTAGGACAGTCTCATTGGGAATGATATTTTATTAAAACCGGCTGAGTCAACTTTTTTGAGAAATTCGGTTTACTGCGTGTACCGAGGTTCAATTGATGTTCACGCACTCATTACAGTAGACAAACGATACAATCGTATCTTTGTTTTCGTTGCTTGATAAAATGATATTTTTACCGTTACTCGTTAACAAGAATTACATGTAAAAAGTTTTTGGGCACATATTAGTTTATTCAAGTATCTATTTTCGAAGTCTCTTCATTTGCCACGCTTGCGTTACGCCTATTAGTGGGCCTCTCCTGTTTTCATTTTATCCCGATTTTTACAAATTTTATTCTCAAGACTATAGCAACTTTTTCACTTCCATCAATATGACTTTTAATTAGCCATACGTTTTACTATACTGATGATTATTTATAATAGAATTCGTCATGCATTGAAAAAATGGCACTGCATTTAATCTTCTGAAGAGTTCCATTCCCTTTGTTTGAAACACTCGGAGAAAAATTTCTTCTGTATTGTATCCTGGTCTTGCAATCTGTGAAATCGAGCAAACTTTGGTTCGACGTGATCACGTTATCAATCAGGCAAACTTTTCTCTGAGCTTAGCCGATTGTGGCGCATGTGTATTCATTTTTATTATTTTTTTACTCATCGGCTGTATACCTACCCATATATTTTTGGGTACATTTGACGCATGTTTTGATGTTACAATTATAACGTGACAATTATAAGCCCTACGCATAAAACTACGGGGATTTGACATCGCTCATTGTTCGTGGGGTGAAGGACAGTGATTAAGAAACATACATCTGGGAGATGATAAGCCTCTTGCCAACCGCGCTGTGTACTCTGCTGAGTGAATCATGCACCTATCTCACTGCTTATCAGTAATTTGGAGGTATGTAATACGTGCCTTAAGATTATTGCGATCCGACTAAGAATTACCAAATAAGGTCAAACGAGAATCATCATAACGACATATTTCAATTGCAGCCCAAATTTGAACAGCCTGAATTCAAATTTTCAATCATAATCGGAATGAAGTGAAATGCAATAATATTTATTGGTAGCGAGAAATGAGTCTTCGCATTTATTCAAATGCTGTTGCAATACACATAACAGTACACAACCTAGCCTATAGTAGATATCTTTTTTTTTTTTTTTCATTGTTTCTGGACTAACGCTATCGGAATTAATGTTCCTACTTAACGTCTTTACCTGTTTTCTATGTAATTTCGTAATAATACGGTATAATGCTAGATTCTTTCTGAAACGGGGTGCAGGGAATGCTAGAACAGTTCGAACTATATCTAACTATAAGTTTCCATGATTTTAAAAATCTGTACATTTTTGCTTTAAATCACAAGGTATTTACAGTAAGAAATACATTTTTACATATTTTCTATGGATACTAGTTAATAACCTGGAAAATGGTATGTATGGAATTTTATTTCAATCGACAACTCAAAGAGTCGAAGACGGAAATTTCAGCACCACTTTGATACAGTAACGATGATATTGCGCGCTACTAAGAATTAGAAGATTTAGGGACGAGATCGCGAGCGCGTCTCGCATCATCGTCCCCAGCCAGGTCCGAGTCCATGATGCGGTGGTCCATGATGAGGTGGTCCATGATGAGGTGGTCCATGATGAGGTGGTCCATGGGGAGGTGGTTCATCATGAGGTCGTCCCCAACCCGGTCCTCCATGTGGGGAGGAGGTGATCTATTGGGACCACAGCAACAATATCTAGCACCCATTCTTGAATGATAAATTGTACGATCGAGGATAAATGAGACTGGCCCTAATTAGCAATGAATTATAAAAACGAACGATGATAATCTAGCGAATCTCGAGAGTTCCGGCCACGCTTGAAAAGCGATATTCGTAACAGCGGAAGAATGGAATACAGTCGGGCCTCTCAATAAGAGGGTTCTCAATAGGAGTGCTTCCCCTAATACGTGACCGAGCAGTTCTTAATGAGAGACCCGCTTACGTTCCGGGCGAGCGTGCTTTTCGGTAGAGAGTGGGGGTACCTTCTCCCACATCCCCGTAGCGCTCTTATTGAGAAACCCGACTGTAATTACAAATCGCACTGCTCAAGATATTTAATACTCTTCGGCGTTGACTGTGACAAAATAAATTGAAGAAAAGCAAACGTTGAATGAAAGTAATTTCTTACCCGGACAACAGATGCACGTAGGACAACACTGCCCCATACTGTGCTAAACCGATTTAGTCTAAATGTGAAATTTTCGAGGGCCTTTTTTTTTTCTTTTTCGTCACAGTCAGCGCTACAACACAAAAAGTCACCGGCTAATGAACTCCCTGGTTTTAGCACACCATAAATAAAGTATGTATTGATACTATCAACAGATAGATAAAGATTCGAACAAATTCGCCATAAACTTGACTCACTCGTTAGCTGCTCGATCAGACCAGGGTGTGGCGATCAATGCGAGCGAACTCGGCTAACTGGCTAAATACTAATCTTATCGGGGCACACATCGCTGATATCGAATGGTATAAAACTCAGGTCACAGGCATATCCAAAAAATGTTTCTTTCCGGCTTCGCTAGAAAGAATCCAAAAGGTCATTTCAGAATCATTCATGATCAATTGCTTTTCAGAAAAAAAACGTCGTAGGAAGTTTACTCTAGGGTCAACGGTGAAGGAGCTACGGTTTGCTAAAGCTTGAATTCCGCAAAAACTGGAATCAAAAAAAAAAAATCGAAAAATGGATCGATAAAAAAAAAATGCGAAAATTCCGTATCTAGATAATTAGATAAGGAACAAAAAACGTCGTAGGAAGTTTACTCTAGGGTCAACGGTGAAGGAGCTACGGTGTGCTAAAGCTTAAATTGTGCGAAAACTAGGATCGAACAAAAAAAAATCGAAAAATGGATCAATAAAAAAAAATTCGAAAATTCCGTATCTAGATAATTGAATGAGGAACAAAAAACGTCGTTAAAAGTTTACTCTAGGGACAACGGTGAAGGAGCTACGGTTTGCTAAAGCTTAAATCGTGGCGCGAATGGGGTGCGAGTTTGGCTGTTTTTCTCCAAGTCCAACTATTTATTCGCCCACAGTGAGAAAGAAGAATTATGCAGAAAATCGACTTTGGAGGCTCACACAGGTGCAGCAGTTGAAACCACAGCCAAACTACCTGAAGCACTTTTGAAGAACACTAAATTCTCTGTAAAATGAGTCTTGGATGAGAACAATCCATCAAAATGCGGCTGAGTTGTGCGCGGAGAAAGAAAAAGTCGTAATGTTTACATGCTTTTAGCATGGGAAAACTTAAAAAGAAGAGTGCGAGTACTTAGAATTGAAATTAAGAGCTAAAAATTGGACAGGATTCCTTTTTCAACGTCTACTACAAGATTTTCAATGAGGAGTTGAAACAGAAAAATAGTCGTTTCAAAAAAAGCACCCTCGTGTACACACATTGAACGAATCGCCATTGCGAGTAAATAATCGCCTAACCACTAGTCGGGACCGTTGTATCCTTGCACGAGTGGCAGTTATTAGCTAGCTCCTCGTCATTGACGGGATTATCAGTAACGACGATTTTTACAAAATACCTCGACAAACAAATGAAATCAATCATCCGCCAATCGACCGTAAAAAATCTTCACACTTCGGCCTCTTATCTCTATTCTTCTTAGCATACAACTCTCCCACCGAGATCACAAGCCCCAAGTGCATCAGTAGTCAATACACAAACAATGAATGTAGCTGAGCTAATTATTCTATACAGTCTATTTGTATAATAATATCAGGTCTTTAATCTCAAGAATCTTAAGATGAAAAATACAACCATTGGGCGTCAAAATATGAATATTTTCATATTTTTAAAACCTCATTGCTTTTCGGTAAAGATAAACTTTACAATGACTAGTCATGAAACCAGAAAGTTACGATACTGAAGACAGCTAAGAAAAAAGTAGATGAAAATTCTAGTGCCACCTAGCAGTAGTTGGCAAATGAGGGTACCAATGCAGGCGCAATAATATTTGAGATTATATTGTTTATTATACAATAACCAAACGAAAGAAATTGAGGTTTTAGCGCATCGAACTAGGATTTCTCTTCCGAATCAGTCGGAGACGGGTCCTGAAGCCAGGCGAAGACGACGAGTTCTTAATATGACTATGGAAAGACTATTCAAGAAGTAGGGAGATCCTATGAGTAATGACCATTGTAGCTTGATGTCTCACGGCCAGGTGCACACCAGTCTAGCATACCTGAAATAAAGTATGTCTCGTTATTACTCGAAAATAGATAAAGATCTGAGGAAATTCGCCATAAACTTGACTCACTCGATAGCTGCTTGATCAGACCAGGGCGTGGTGGTGAATACGAAGAGAAATCGGCCCCGGTAAAACGCTAATCTTATCAGTGTATACCGCTGATATCGAATAGTATAAAACCAAGAGCCGGTCAGCTCACAGGCATATCCAAAAAGTGTTTTTTTCGCGTTTGCATCGAAAAATCTATAAGGTAAATCTTTGACTCATGTTCTTCCGAAACTTACACCCCAGTCCGAAATGGCTGAACGTTTCTCGAAGACACGCTAGTCTATTAATTCAAATTAATGATCATATCGCTGTCCAAATCTCTTTTAGAAAATACAATAATGGGACAGCCAGGCGGACCCCCTCATGACGGACCCGGAGGTCATGGAGGACCCGGAGGTCACGGAGAACCCGGAGGTCACGGTGGACCCCACAGTGGACCTGGAGGCCCGGGAGGACCCGACCACGGACCTGACGGTGGACCCCATTCTGGTCCCGGAGGACCTGGAGACCACGGAAAACCCGGTCATTAAACATTTCACCAAAAAATATCTTTTCACCCATATCCAACAATAATCACGTTATTATGAACTGACTATTAATAAAGCTTTTAAATCGTTATGACATTTTCATTTGACAATCTTTATTCTACATTAGAATACAATAATCTGAAGTCTAGATAATAATTAGGCACGTATATTAATCTCAGTCTAAGATCCGAATGCAACATACCCATGTGAAAAATTATCTGATAACGAAAATCAACGACCGTATAATAATCTGTGAGTGATAACAATCTGTCCGGACCAATAATCAATACTGCGTAAAAATTTTCCGAACAAATTTCAAGAAGGATCTTGGTAAGATAGCTGATCATTAATATTTCCGGAATGGAGGAATTTGTCTATAAGTGAACAGGGCGGTGTCCATATTTTATCAATTCTCATTTCTTATTGCTCGACGGCTTCGCACTTCAACACGAATTTTGAATATAGATCTATAGAAAACATTCGTACATCCATAATATATATGCCTAGTATATTAATGGGTGTCTATTGTTCCGATCTGAAACTATAGTTCCGGAAGAAGAACTGCGTGTTACTGTAGAATGATATGGGAATTTATTCGAGCACGCGTAGTGTGTGTAGTAGTACAAACAATGAACGAGCCGGCATTGCGAGTAAATAATCGCCTAACCAGTAGTCGGAACCGTTGCATCCCTGCACGATCCGCATTTAGCAGCTAGCTCTTCGTTATTGACGCAATAATCAGTAACAATGATTTTTATAAAATGCATCGACAAACAAATGAAATCAATCATCCGCTGATCGATCGTAAAAATGTTCACACTTCGGCCGCTTATCTCTACTCGTCCGAGCAGACCACTCTCCCACCAAGATCAAGAGAGCCAATCGTATCAGTAGTTAATACACGAACAATTAATGTAGCCGCGCTAATTATTCTATACAGTCTGTATATGATAATATCAGGTCGTTAATCTCAACCATCTTAGGATGAAAAATAGAACCGGGGGCATAAGACTATGAATATTCTCATATTTTTCAAAACCCCACTGACATTCTGTAAACATACACTTTGTTATTACAATTTATTATTACTATTATTATATCAATGTTATCCACATTCACACACATGATATACATATCATTGATACAACATAACGATGCAATATCCACCATACTACATACATACATCTTATCATTATCGTCACCTATTATTATTATTATTATCATTATCATTATCATTATCATTATTATTATTATTATTAATTCTAGCAAACTCATTCATTTTAAGATATATACATATATGCTATGGAACACGGAGTCAGCGGAGATTACCTATAAGTGACTAAATATTTAGTGCGCGATATTCCGTTCGCGAGTCACTTTCTCGTTGAGTTCTTATCTTTTTATCGTCTGTCACCACTGAATCCACCCTAGAATCCACCTCCTCTACCGCCACCGCCGAATCCGCCGCCACCCATCCCCCTGCAGAATCCCATTCCTCCGAGTCCACCGCCAAACGGTCCTCCGAATCCTGAAAATATGAATTTTCTAAATCCTTCGTATCCTCATGTATTCGATGGCAGCTCAATGAACGCTTAAACTGCTCATGGGCCCGGTGAAATTTCATTCACAAGCAATTTCAAGCGGGGAGTATAACTCATGCAGCTACAGTAACATATCGATCAAGGCTTACCTCCGGGATGGCCAAACTGCGGTCCCATGTGAAGACCCATGTGAGGACCCATGTGAGGACCCATGCAAGGACTCATGTGAGAACCCATGAATCCAGAACCCATATGCACCGGTTCCACGAATCCTGGCCCTGGCCCTGGACTCATCATCGGTGGTGGTGGCGGTGGTCCGCCAAAACACCAGCCAATTCCCATGCTACTTCTCTCGACAGCCAGTGGCTAATTGTAAGTCGTAGTAGCGGCTCAATTTCGCGTGATTACTCAACCCGCTGATTGATGTCAATTGGTCATCGAAGTGATCCGAACTGTCGACTTCCTAAAACTGACGTGACTCAACGCTTCCTGAATAACAATCCATTATCGTTCAGATAACGGTCCACGAACGTCGCGTAGGCCACGTTCACGTGCCAACGATCGTCGATTACATTTTGGTTAAGCAAATTATGGTCCGATATCGGCGGTTTGTCATTGGCCGATACCTGGCTCAAAACTGCGCAACTTCGAGAATCGATCAGCTGCTCGATATATTTTGTTAACTCTTTTCTTTATTCTGCGAAATGAGAGGGCGTCGACCCCGCGAAGTGATAACAAACGTTACCAGTAGAGCTGGAATCGAAACGGAATCACGCCCGTTCGGGTACGTAACGGATTCAAATTTCACGAAATAATTATACGCGAGAACGTCAATACCTGTCAAAGGTATGAATGACGATTAATTACGTCGGAACCTGCATGGGGTAGGAAATTTCCTCGACCATGATAAGCCATTTATGTGGTACCTGTGAGAGCCACTAATCTGGCTAAAGGATCACACATATCCATAAGATTTCCATTGCCAATTATTGTATAGGCGAGAAAATTAGTTCATCGAGGAAAAAAGTATTCTACGTTGCGTTACGTGATGTGTAATTACGTAACACAAGGAAGTGAGTCATGCAACGAATCAAAACATGTCCTGCGGCGAGCCTGGACCCGTGACTAATGTCTATTAATACTCCGATATCGGACCGGGATTTTCAAACATTTTTCTATACCGATCGCGATTCGCCGATCAAATGGTTCATCCGACCAATCGCAACGGAAACATCGATCAGTGTGACTTTGCGATTAGATATGCCATTGGTATAAAAGCCACGCAGTTGCCTACCACACCCAGTACTACGGCAACCCTCAACAAGAAATTAAGTGAAGGTGGTCTACAAAAAAAATAAAAATTAAGTGAAGGTAAGCAGACACAAATTCCAGGATAGATAAGCCCAAGATAAAATCCTAATGTTCCATTCGGATTTAATCGTCTTAAATTGTTGGCAGTGGTAGAAGACACTCTAGTTTTCAATTCTCCACGATTGTTTGAACAGGTCTCCACTTTATTTGTATTATATTAGATCGAGTGTACTATAAAATGTTGATTTCCGTACGCGTCTTTTTGCAAATACTCATGGTGTGCATTTCTAGCATGTTTCATCACCACCCACCGCACGGTCCGCCACCACCGCACCATGGTCCTCCGCACGATCACGGACCCCCGCCTCATCATGGACCCCCGCACCATGGTCCTCCGCACGATCATGGACCCCCGCACCATGGTCCGCCGCACGATCACGGACCCCCGCATCATCATGGACCCCCGCACCATGGGCCACCACACCATCATGGTCCACCACCGCCGCCTCACCATGGCCCACCGCACCATGGTCCTCCACCACCACCACCTCATCACGGTCCACCTTCTCATCATCACCATCATCACCACCATCCACCTCATTTCTAAATTTGCGAACTGGTAATTATCATATTTTACGATCATGTGAATGAAATAAAAGCTCGTTTGCTGCGTAACGCGTACATACATATATATAACTGCGTGAATCAATTATGGCCAGAAGATTAACTGTATTTGTGTTTCTAGTGTTCAAGCAAAAGTTCATGGCAGCCGAGAACGGTGCCTCTTTTAAGGGTGTCAGGTGTCAGGTGTCAGGTTTCAGGAAGCAGCGTACCATATATATATATATATACATATATAGGGGCTCCGAGAAATGTTTTCATATGGGTATAGATCGCGGTTGTAGTTATAGACATAATACAGGTGTACTGTATAGACGTATATGTAAAGGCTGTTTAAGTCTTCGAACTGAATTTTTTCGTTATCTTTTTGAATTATATTATTGTTACTGCTGTTGTTATTATTAATATTGTATTTCTGTAAACTGTTAATGTATTTATCAACATAATAAACCAATTTTATCGTACTACCTAATTTTTTTCAATATTTGCTGCACGATTGCGGAAATGATAGCGTAAAATCACGTGTAAAGGATGAGAATTTTGCATAATCGGAGCATGTAGCTCCCTAAAAATTGGAAGGGAATCATGTTAGGATATTTTCATACCTGGGGATTGTCACCGGTCCTTCTTAATCCAACAAAAAATTTCATATCCCTTCCATAGATTGCTGTTGCAAATTTTTTTATACATTTATGAGCTGAATTTGAATATTTAATATTACGAGACGATAAGAGGCATAATGTTGCACTGCAACTCGCAGGAACATGGCTTGTTTTGAAAATTACCCCCTTTCAGTCACAGTGTGACAGCTACGGTCCCACCCTACAAAAAGTCACCTTAGAGCTCTAGTATTGTACCAATTCCACTGAAAGTAGGATTTTGATTCTCATCAAAATCGGTGCAGACCAAAAATTCGTGACTGAAAGAGTTAAAACCCTCCGAGAATCATCATATATTCCGAAGACAGAGAGTTTTTTTCTTTTTCGTCGATCTTTATCTAGTCTTATCGCTTTATCTCCGTATAATCAAAAGCTCCGATTAATAAATCCATCACGAGTATACCTCTAGGCTGATTACGAGACTTAGAATTATCCTCCTATCTGTTCATAATTGAAGTAAAAATATTTCATGTGATAACGGGAACAATTAAATAAACAATTATTCCAGAATATAGTCTCATCCATACATGTATCCTTTAATTTCAGGACGTGGCCGGTCGTTGGTCTTCTCCACGTGATATCGGACGTTGCATTTTCACATGGAGAAGATTTCATTCTGAGTTTCGTTCCATTCCACTCTCGACGTTGTGCAATCGACGTAGACAGCATGGTTATGGTAGTTCCACCTCGGATCCAACAGTCCGATCCAGAAGACACGCAGACTGAGGACTGGGCACAGAAGTTGAACCGGATCGAAGGCGAGGTTCGACGCCGGGAAAACGATTGTTCAAATCCCTCATCCGTCTCCAATGTGACTTGCAACAGGCCTTCCTATGGCTCTGACCTCTTGGAGGAAAATTTTTTTGGCAACGATCACAGGGGCTCTTCCATGTCTCCTCCACCGCGTCCACCAACTCCTGTAGACCATGAGAATCGCAAGGGACATAAGGCTCACTGTCAGGGTCGACGTTCATTGCTCCTCGGATGGCGGCGGCCCGAGAACCAGGAAAGTGACAGTTCATCCTGTCCGTCTTCGTCCTGCTCTGGCCAGGACCATCACGAGTTCAAGAAGTATCACCGAGGTCCTCCACACGGCTGTCCACGAATGTCTTCCACCACGCCACCACCGTTCTATGATTATAATGATCCACCCCACTACCAACCACCTGCACCACATCGCTATGGTCATTTTGAATTTGGAAAATTATTCCATCATCGAATCCCACCTCCACCTCACCACGGATTACCCCCACTCGGACCACCGCATCATTACAATCATCACAGGCAACCGCATCGTCCTCCGAAGCGTTCGCATCATTACGGCCATCACGGGCCACCGCATCATCCGCCACCCCATCATCATTACAATCATCACGGAGCTCCACTTCATCATCATCCACCACCACCACCGCCCCCTTATCATTACGATCATCACGGATTGCCGCATCATGGACCACCACCACCCCCCTCACACCATTACAATCGTCATGGACCACCATATCATCCGGCACCTTCACCCTATCGTTATGGGCCTGAAAGACATCGTCATCCTCCATCGCACCATTCACGATCTGGACCTAAGGATGAGGATGAGAAGCATCGAGATGATCAAGGACATCGTGGACGCCATGGTCGTAATAAGGATGCCGAAAGACACCGTGCACCGAGATATCATGCTGAAGATGAATTATTTGCCATACTCTAGATATACATGTACATTGTACATATACTCTACTGATAATTTGATTGTGAACAAAGATAGGCTCGCTTTCCCCTGGGGGAAACGTAGCTTTTATTAATTAGTTGCCAGAGGATACCTGCCACTGGTTTAGTATTAAAGTTGGTTTGGATGGTTTACATTACAGTATAGGTTTATTATGTATTTAGAATTAGCCCCATGTTTATTTTCAGTGTGTTTACACTGCCCACGATATATGCAGATATGCCTATATATGTAACATTCGATAGTGAAATTGTGTATCCAGCGACCAGATTATTCGATAATCAATAAATATCAAATAACGGTACAACAACTGCACTTGTGTGTGTCGTTTTTATTTACACAATATTTCTTTTCCTCCATACATCAGCCCACCGCGACACGACGCGACGCTCGGCCCTACACTATACAGCATATAACATCGTTAGTCTAATTAATTCTAAGAATCGTTAGTCGAAAAGATAAACGATCGATATGTTATCTCCGAGTCGTACCATGCATGCATATGTAGTTGTAATTCTTATACCTTCGAGTATCGCACTGCGATGTGCGTTTGTCTGGTTGCTGCCGACCAGGCGTTTGATAAGAACCTGATATGCATTTCGAACAGATGTTGAAAATCGGTTTTACACATAGTATACTCGTCCGTTGGTCACCCAATTAAACGTTAGTCTAAGCTGCCCGCTTTTCTGGCGAGAGGGAAAGAACTGTTCTAGAAAAATACAATTTATACGAGATTTTATTAGTGCCTCGAATATCTCTCGGAGGCTGGAACAACAGTTTACGATCGCTTTACGCAGCGAGTCGTATACGTTGCGGTGGCGGTGCTGGTGCCAGTGGTGGTGGTGTACAAGCAGCGAGCGAAAAGAGAGAGAAAATAAGAGCCGAGCAACGAGAGCGGGCACCGGAGCGAGAGCGAGAGCGAGACTTAGTAGAGGGAGAGAGAGAGAGAGAAAGAGAGAGAGCAAGGTAATTACTCTGGCGACATTGACCCGGCGTCGACCCGCCGCCCGCCGCTTGCCGCCTCGAACGACGTCGAAACCAACACGCGGACGGACTCTCCTTCGCTTACATGTACTATATCCGCGCGTATATGTAGTATACATACATCTGTGCTCAAGTTTACCTACATACATTATCGTGTATGTATATATAGGAACACGCGCCGAACGATGTATAGAAAGACGCACACTATGGTCACGGTACCAGTCCACCTACATACACACACACGGTTAGAGAGATATATAGACGTGGTACAGTCGGGATGGTTCATCCGAGTTCACCGTTCGAGCGCCGAACCCGGGACGACCCGAGGCCCCCGCGCCCAGCCGTCGACCAGAGTACTCAGAGTCCGTCACACGGACCTACCGCGTACATACATATACACTTCTAGGCTTGAACCTAGACGAACCTCGTCCCAGGGCGATTAGTAAACCCTGTTAATTAAACCCGTGTATTGTTAGGACAAGTTCATGTAACGGAAATCACTTGTCCTCCAGCATGCAAGCGTGGACGCGAAAAACTAAGGTCAATTACCGCAAGGTCAGACGTGTCATCGTTTAGGGTACCGCATTCAGTTGGCTCGAAGCCATCGTTCACGCTGCTCGTATGCGATGTTTCTTTGAGGTGAAAGATATCGTCGGATTTTCGAAGAAACTTTTTTGATCCTTCGGTAGAACTATATTTAGGAAATTTCGATTCCAGGAGTTTTTCTTGGAGCGGACTTAATCACCAGCGTGACCTCGTGTTTCAGAATTGTCGGGCATGTATGATGGTTGATCGTTGCATAGGTTCAAACGCTCACGGTACTTACCACATCGAGGAGAGAACCTCACCGCGCCTCGTCATTGGGATAATCTTGATTCAATCAACTGTTATATTGATCATAATCGGTTAATATAATCCCCCGGCTGCGTAGTCGGCGTCAAGTTTACGATCACCAGACTCGAGAGCCCACCTCTTTAAAGAAGCGCGCGCGTGTCCTCGGCTACATCTCATCCTCCCTGGTTGGCAACGCAACGGGTGTTTTTCCTCAATTTATCTAAATTCAGAAATCAGAAAGCCAAAGAACTTCGGCGGTGAAACCTTCGGGGGGGTAAATCACCATTCTTTCACATGAATCCATAAACAATCTACACGTATCTATGCACAAAACTGCGTGCAGATTTACATGTGCGATACAATTGACGTGGTGGGGGCGAGAATGAGGATCGTAGCTCTGATCAGAACTTCACGAGAAGTTCATAGGACTCGATGAGACTGCATAAGAGTGAGTTTATCTGACTTGAATCAAATCTGGACACCCGGTGCATTGTATAACTCGAGCGAGTTGAGATTAAAGGGCTCGCTGGGACCGGAGAAGACTGGTCTTGGGTTCACGAGGCAACCAGGTACGTGTTGTCGTGGTAGTGGTGGTGGTGGTGGTCGTGGTGGATACACAGACGACGAAGGAGAGGACGGCAGCCTCCCGCGGTGCAGCCAACCTGTTTTCTCTCCACCCCAACGCGACGGGTTTATTTTGATTTATTGTGTCGTCGCTAAAGAGATTGTATTGTTGTGACGTTGTCCGGCCGGCTGCCCCTCCGAAGGAAGTCTTGGTCGTCCTCGTCCTCCCCCTCCTCCTTCGCCTCTTCTCCTCCGTCCTATAAGAACCCCTTCGGTTCTTTGCGACATCATCGTTCAGGGTGAATTGGGATTAAGCCTTGGGATCCTGCGGATGGGAGTATCTCTTCATTTTCCATCCCTTTGTATACGTACACCGAGACATAGGTATTCACCATATATGCTCCGGTCCAGCTGCGATCCTGATACCAGTTGGAACCGGGAACGCCAAGGGATGGACTGATTAAAAGCGACACTCTGCCTACACGGCCCAATAACATTAACTGGTTCCACCAACCTGCTGACGTTTTCGGAGTTTCATCTCCTACGTAACGGTCCGATCTTGGTCTGGTATAAAATATGGAGATTTCCTGCGACCGCAGAAACGAATCGACAATTTTTTATCGAGATATCCGTCCAATTTATTATCCTCTCTCGTTTTATCCGAAGCGCCAGATATCACGGTATCCCCAGGTTCGGTAGCGACACAATTTCACTAACGCTAAGCTCACGCTTTTGATATATATTTTAGTATTACTTATCCACAACCAAACGGTACTCGTATATTATGCAGAACGTCGAGAACAACTGCCTCTTCCGTCACGTATCGCCCATTGGGGCTGCACCAGATAATTTCCGAGATACGAGGGGTCGCCCTCGGCTACAGAGAACCTGGGGTGCCAAGGCAACCGACTGGAATCGTTTGAATATTGACTCGCCTAGAAACGAGGAGTACGAATCCTCGAAAATCACCCTCACTGAACGAAGAATTGGTAAAGAGGCGCATTTAAGGAACCTCAATCACCATTTTTTTTTTTTTGTTTCCCAAATAACTGCCGTCGCAATCTTTCGAGTTTGGATCAATGTTGTATAAGGAATCATGGCATTACTGCGGAGAATGTGGAGCTACGGTGGATTACGTAAGGAGGGTAATAGTTTCATTACGTTCGCGCGATAACTGTGCATTAGATGTGCGAGTCGTGTCCGCTGAGTGAGGCGAGCGTGGTGGTGCAGTTTCTCAGGGAAGTGACCGCGTTTAGTGTTTAGTTAGTTCTTTATTCAGCAATTAGCGGTACGTGTGTTGACGCGGCCTGAGTAAATTGAAGTTTTCATCATTTCGAGTCCGGCCCGAAGTTAACGGTACTAAACGCGCCGATTATACGCAGGTACACGGGTCACACGGAACGCTCGGGGTTCGTCCACGGAACACCGTTAGCGTGGGAAGTCTTCCCGCTGCAACACCGACTTTGGAACCCGGAAGAATTCAAAGAAATGGAATTTCGAGGACCTATCCGGAATCCGGAGGGTCTCGTCAATAGGCGCAACGGCGATAGTATAAGGAAGTGAACGGGGCCATTCGAAAAAGTCCTCGAAAAACTCCGAAGCTCTGGCTGGCTAGGAGCTGCAGCACGAGAATGAAAGAAAAAAGCGAACTAAATTCCTTACGACGAGAAGAACGTATAACCCGGTCCGAGTATATCGAGGACGAAGCTCAGTGGGTATGGAAATATTGTGGATATAAATTAGCCTCCGCTCCGCGCAGTGATCGTTTGCTCCAGAACACGAAATGATCGTTAGAAAAGTGCGCCGAGATTTCGATCGCCGATCTCTGGAGGCCAGGGCGGCGTGGCGCGCCGGGACGTGGGCTGAATACAAGCACCGCATCCGATGGAAATCGCGGGTGCCCTGCAGGATTCCGCCCACTGCAACGGACCCGTCGTTACCCCGGCAGTATAGAAGTGTAGAAACCCGACCACGAACAGCCGCAGTCAACTGGTACAGGACCCTGCAGCTGGACCCGGCGCAGCGAGCCGATCTTCCACGATAATTTCTCTCCTCGCTCCTCTCGTCTCTCATCTTCTTCTCCTCCCGTTCGCAGGTAAATCCTAATCCCTATAATGCTCCTTTTTCACCAGAGTTTCAAATGGACAAGTTACAGCAGTGTGACATCCGTGCCATGTTCTACCCTAGATGGGACTAGGGGACTAGAGGCAAACGCGTGTTCCCTGTCCAAGACCGACTGCCGTACGATGCTGCCCGGTTCTCCCCGGCTATATGTGTATGCGCTGCTTGTACGCTGAGTTATATATACCTGCTACTGTTACTCCTGGCCCTCGAGGCGACAGCACAATAATTCAGTTCAGGAAAAGGAGGAAATCTACTTCAACTCCGCGCAAAAGTCTGCTAATCCCGAATGAACACATTTATATTCGGATCACTGCAAGCAAACGCGTCAAAAGGTTGTCTTCCCCTGTGACGAGGATTCGTACATGCAGAGCGATTCTGTGGAAAATCACGCGCCTAAACGGTTTTCTTTATTACGTGGGAAAGAAAAAGCCAATCGGCGATGTTTGAGCTGCTCAATTCAGGCGTTCCGTATATTCAGAACGAAAAAAGTTCTCTCACCTCGAGCGCAACGAGGGTTGGGAAATCCTGACTTCCAAAAAGGTCCGTCGAATAAATATATGTCCGATTGAAAATAATTCTTTGGTAAAGAGAAACTGTCGAAAAGATCGCGAATGAATAACCGCGGTTTCGGAACAGGTTCGACGAAAGGAGGTCCGAGAGGTATGTCTAAAGACCACGTTTCTACGATAAATCGTTACCATATGAATGTCGGGGATTCAAGCTCGAAAGGTTTGTGCATACTCGATATATTATATACATAGTTTGTTCGTTACGATCACGAACCGAACGACGCGCGGTGCAGTCAGATAACGGATCGAACGAATCGAAAGTCGAAACGCATGACCAATAAATATTGGATAATTTATTAGCAAGGCCACCGTGGCGTGGTCGGTCGGGTATCCGAGTATCCCCATCTCTCGCCCTCTCGCCCTCTCTCACTCTCTCTCTCTATCGTCTCTATCTTCTCTTTTCTTCTCGCTCCCTCTGACTGTTGTCCGAACGAAACTCGCGGTATCAAAGCGATTCGGGTGTTGTCAGGGACCGGCAGAAAACCTCAAAGAAAACCGACTGCGTTCACTGGACCAGACGGACCAGACCGATGTTCGCTTCTATACCTGGAAGCCAAGGGACAGTCGGGCTGCTCGACCGTCTAGATTCCAATCAACGAGTTTTTGCCTGATTCCACCTAAACGAGAGCCCGGAGATCATTCGGGATCTTTAGTTAGGCTCGACTGTACCTCGCGGAATATGAATCGACTCATAGCCAACATCCCGACTCCCCATCAACGGGCTAATCACTAATCCGTTAACGACTAAGCTTCTTCGTCAATTAGTCGTCAATTAATTAACATAACGACTGACATACGCTTCGATTCCAGGTTCTCCACTCTCCTGCACTCTCCGTATATCCCAAGTTCAAGGCTCTGCTCGCTTCACCTTCACCTTTTTCTCTACTTTCACTTTTTATTGTTTTAACTTTGTTCCGAAATCGGGGAGCCCCTGGCCACGCATAATATGCATAAATATATTCAATTATTATACGCGTGGGTATGAATATGCATACTATATGAATTATACATAGGTATACTACACTTACGTGTATAAGTAGCACGGCGCGAGGGAAACGGGCGAAGAATAAGGCGGCGCAAAGTCGAGACGAAAAAAAATGTGATTTAGAATAATTATAAACGCATTACTCGGGCGGCTGGCTGCGGCTCTGACTATGGCTATGCGGCCGTATGCCTGTATGGCTGTGGCTCTACGGCGTGCGCAAACCACTAAAGCATCAGCGCGGGGGTTTAGGGGGCACCTTTCACGAGGAGGTCCACGAGTAGTCGACCAGATGAAGATGCTAATCTCGATGATTTGTTACGCCATTGTTGACGCCTAATGAGGCAGCTATGCCGGCCATGGTTTTGTCCCAAATCGAGAGACGTAAGAAACCTATCCTTACATTATTATATGCTTTACTCGCTCGCGTTTATCCATTATGCATATAGGTGATAGGTATACAAGTATCGACGATCTCGTAGGCCGCCACGTTCTATACGCCATTATCCCGTTACCGTTTACAGACACGCGACAAATTTCACGCAAACTATGGTATAGTTATATTATACCTGATCCGTAAATCCGTCCTTGTGCCGATCTGATTACTAATAAGTCAAATAATGACGAAAGCGAGACGAGAGAAAAACAGAAAAATATTATCAAACGATTATAAAAAATTTGAGAAAATATTTTCATTTCACTCAAACGGACTGTCGCATCGCGGTCGGAGAACCGCTCGGAAGCGACCGCATGCGACCTTTTCGAAGTAGGTGCATTAACTTTTGACAGGTGTTAAACGTCGAATGATAAATATGAAAATACGTGTAGACCCCGTACCCGTACGTACGCAAAGCAGTAAAGTTGGAGCAGCTCGTATAAGCGAGGCTGTTAGAGCCAGGGGAGTAGGTATAGTACTACCTACTGCTACTCTTCGTCTGATAACTGTTTGCCAATAAAACAATAAGCGGGACACCAGCGTAAAAGTTTTAATGCTTTTAATGATCGACGAAGAAGCCTTGAGCTCGTTACCAGCTACATGATGGAGCTTCAACGTCGTCCGGCACTCGTTCCGACAGAGAATCTGCACTTTAGCCGTGTCTTATATTCTAGCGAATACACCGAGGGGTAGATTTATCTACCCGTGTAAAATGTTTGCCATTTTTATTCAATTTTTTGTCGTTTTCTTTGTTTCTTCTTTTTTTTTTTTCTAAATCCATTTTCAATTCATTTCTCTACTCCTGTTACGTGATGGTGCGGGACTACCCACCTGGCTGACCCCGCATCTCATATACATATATCTGATTGTGAGAAAGGGATAGAAAGAGAGATTCGCTAACGTGAGAGACACCCACGAAACAAGTTGGAATTCTTCGTTTCACTTTCATTTCAATTTGCATTTAAATTTCAATCCTCTTACTCGAGAGTGGTAATATTAATTTTCAAGCTAATTGTTTTTCTGTCTCCTCGCAACTTCACGTCGCCTGTAGGATTTATTTATTCAGATATTTAATTAGAAATGAATAAATCGCGTCCCCGCGTTCACACCTATGAATACAAACAGTGCTGATTGATGCACAAACCCAAAATAATGGGGCATTTCAAAAAGGGCTTTCCAATTCGAGGAAGCATAGGTAAGCCGTGGCAGGATTACATCCTGTAAAAAAATAAACCATTAATGCCCGGAAGTAAGTAAGTCTTCTGGAGCCTCAGGCACCGGCACGCCGCGGCAGAAGCTAGCGAATCGTTCTTGGAGGTCGACGCTGTCGTGCCATTGAGTTATTTATACGAGTCTTCTCGATGCCTGATTAGTAATCGCAGCCGCAACAAGAGCAAGCCGAAGAAATCAGCGCGGCGGGTCATGGCGCGCTAGGGATCTACGAGAGATGCGCTACACAGATGCATTTCATACGTTTATATATCATTGGCGTATAGGTACGAGTATTGGTGTGGGTACGTGAGTGAGTATCATACATGTTACATACGGAGCGGGGCCATTGATACGAACGGTTATGTACAGGAGGAGACTTAAAGACCGCTGCAGATGCACTCGAGAAACGCTATACGTAAGACCCTGTTGCAGTCGGCGATGAAATCTGCCCCAGCGCAACGAACTTGCCCGTTTCGTAACAACTCGACCCCGAGCTCTGACGTGGAAGTCAAACGGTCGAATTACTATTCTCGATTGATTTCCTCAGGAGAAGCTACGTCGGTCGGGTTTCATGCGACCGTTTAGCGAATCGCGAGTTCGATCACGGACGAAACTATCCCGAAAATCTGCGAAATACAAACAATTAGTCTACCCCTGGAATCTATGGTAATAACTCGAAGCACGGAATAGTCGCTGACAATATTTTTGGATCGAATTCGCGAAAGCTACGTACTTGGCGGGCACAGTCCCCCCCCCCCCCCCGCACGCTGCGGGGCAGCAAATTGGTAGATCAAAGAGAGGATTTATTTTCAAAAACTCGTGTTCAGATTTGAAACGGAAACGTTCTGATAACTTGTTTTGAAAAGAAACAAAAAAACAAAGATGAGAAAAAGCGTTTACCAGCAAAATTGAATTGCATCGTTTGAAGAGAAGAAAAAAAATGTTTGTAAAATAGTATGGTGGAGACGTCAACGACTAGTTATACCACGCGAAGTGGGTCACGCCGTCGAAGTCCGGACTTGGGTTCGCTCATGCAGGACGCCTTCTTGCATACGGTAGGGTGTCGCAAGCTGCAGCGCCTGGAGTGACTAAGAGCGTCTATTTTTCTCCGCGAAACTAGTTGGCCCGCCATGGCACAGCATGGCATGGCATAGGTGAGGAGATAGGTGAAACACGTAGGTATAATAGTCGGAGGTTGAATTGTCTTGCGATTTTCTCGAGAGAGTCTTGGGGCCCCAAGACTTGGCGGGTCAGTAACGCTATAAGCTACCACGCGATGTAGAGACAATATATTGCAACGCGACACCCACACTTCGATTAGATACCGCTCGCGGTAGGTACTATCATCGCCGCATGAGCTCTGTTCGCAATCGTTGCTGCGTAGGTACCCATTCGATAACTCGCGTCTCGAGTCACTTCGACGGTTCACTTTTCACCACCTCGCGATCCCTCCTCTTCGTAGTGCCGTTTACTTCAATAAATAGATGCGCGAAAGTTCACCACGTACTTCTCCTCCTCCCCACGCGCTAAAGAAATTCTGAGAAACCCCGCGTTGCGGAAAGATGCTTCAAACGACGCGCTAATTAAACTGTCCATTCATGTCGCGAAAAATTTATATCCAAGTAGCTAATTACATCGAGAGATGACGCTGCCTGACTCATTTTTGATCCCGTCTTGGTTTCACAATCGGTCGAAGTAAAGGCTCTTTTTTTTTGCATCACTCTTTTTCTCCGTTTTGTCCACTTCTGTTTAGTTTCCTTGCAGTCGATTAAATTAAAAGCATGAAAGGAAATTAATTAAACCTGTTTTTGTATCTTCATTCGCGAATAAATATATAAATACGCATACCTATATATCTATACACATAGGTATATTTAGGTGTTTTTTTTTCTTTTTTCTCCTTCTCTGTGTGTCTCGATAGACCTTTTTAGTTTGTTTATAATAATTTCATTAGCGAGGCAAAACTGAAACGCGAACGAGCGCGACGCTGCAGAAAATCTTTTAATTGGCCAATTTGAAATTCAAACGCACGCGCGGAGACCGCAGTCGTCTCAGGGTCAATCGAATTCTCGAGTTTTACCACTTCCGATGATTCATCGAGCTCTTTCTAAGATCTTAATGTCGACGACCTGACTACGTTTACCTCGTGATCGCCAACCGCCGATTATCATCGGGCGCCTGTTTAAGCCTGCGACGCTGACGCCCGTTTCCTTGCGGTTATTCCTTTTAAAAAATCTATACGAAATACTACCGACGCGTTTCGCAACTTTTATTATACTGCGCTCAGTTTCACTTGCACAATACTCGCATATATGCATATGCATATGCATATACTAGTATAATATGCTATACATGTACGTGCGAACTCACCTACTCGACGGGAGAGGTGACCCACGTGGGTCCGGGTCGCGGCTATAAGCTTTGCCAGTATGGAGCGACGCCCGACGTCGCGACGACGGCTGATAAATCAATAAATAAAATAAATGATTGAATAAAAATTTCATTTTACAATCGTCACTTTCGAGGCCGTGGACGGTCACTTAGTGGACAAAAAAGTAGACGGACAATTTTTCTCATAATTACACCTGACTTTTTTCTACAACCCGTACACATTCTTAATTACGAGGCTGTGAAATTGCAGTGGGGAGGATGTTTCCTTTTTTTTCCATCATCCGAGAAATTTGCGTCACTTAGGGTATTCGGAATTTCCATTAGCTACGTGATTTTTTCTTGGAAACGCTTTTATCGATTTCGGATGCGGCTCTACTTCCTGTTCAACGTCATCCAACGTAAAACACGCGGCTGGATGAAAACTGACCTATATAGAAGGCATGATACAGTGAGGAAAGGACGCGGTTTTCCTCTAGGTCTTGTGGTTCAAGGTGATGAAATGGCTGAAAATTTTCAAAGAAAGTTACAACACCCGGCTACCCAGTATCTTTCTATGTGCAGTAAAACCTGGCGCGGGGCGAATATAAGCGAGAAATAATGAAGCAAATAAAAGCCAAGAAGAGTAAGAAAAGCGATCACTCCGGTATTTTTAGGGGCTCCGGACGTTCACTTTCGGTTTTTGGCCCAACGACAAATTTCTTAGTGCAGGGGAATAAGCGATCTTAAAAATACGCGTGCCACGCCGCGGGACAAGGTGATGGGCGCGAGATGCGCTTTGATAAATTATCCGGGCGGGGCCCCGGCCGCGGCCGGTCTGTAAAGCCTCGGCTTTGTAAGTCTCGGTTAATTCAAACTGACGTGAAATATAAGTGATTTACGCGCGAAGACCCCGGGCTACTTTTTAACAAACGTCCCTCCTCACTGCGGCAATTATAATCTCAAAAAAAAATCACGATCTAAGGTATACTCAAAAACTCGACCACGCAACATATATGACCGCGGCTTGCGAAACTCTTTTGATAGTCAAACTCCGTTTTATACATTTCTTTCACTCACTTTATAGACTGAATTGCAACGTTTTTGGATCCCCCTTCCAAAAGTTATCGACCTATTTGGAAGGCTTATAATTTTTTATTTTCTCGAAAAACAGTTCGTTTTCATTTGTTTTCGAAACAATCCCAAGAGCGGTTCGGAATTTTGGGCAATAAAAAATAAAATCAATCAAAATTAGGTTCAGAAATTTTTTTATCGAACTTCAAATTTGAGGACTAGAGTTATGAGGCGGATTCCGAGCGCTTATAGCTAGCTAAAAACTTCTGAAAACGATTTGGCATTGAGTTTACGAGTCTGAATTATGTTTCTCACGTGTGTTGCAGAATAATTATGAGCCATAAACTAGTTTATAACACATTCTGCAATCAAAAACTGAGGTCATATGATCATTTGTATAGAATATAGACGCGAGACCCGGAAGCGGGCTTTTTTTTTTTATTTTTGGGACTGATTGTGCCAGACAACCTCTATCTCGTCTTACAAATTCGATCCTATAGAAGGTCGTCGATTATTATCGAGCCTTTCGCACCCTTATTTCAATGAAAAAAAAATTGATTCGATTCCCGTTCGAAAATGGAGTGACAAAATAGTGCCTATCGGGCTCGTGTATTGAACTCTTTCTTTCTCGACACATGCAACGGAAGTTCCTCGTCTGTGCGCGGTCTGCGGGCACGCAAGCGGGTTTTAGCGTACCGGTGGGCGAAAAACCTTTGCAAAATATTTTGCGTAGCAGTGCGCAAAACTCTGCATTGGGTGCCTGTAGACGGTGCGCAAAGGAGGACTTTGGGTGCATGTGTTGAGAAAAAAGCTCTTTCTAGCTTTTGGTTTCGGTACTTGGATTAAATTTTAGAGAAAGTTTGAGCGTGAGTCATTCTGCTCGATGTCGTTGTCTAATTAGGGATAAGAAGGGATGGAGAGTAGGAAATACGGGAAAAAGAATGAATAAATGAAATAAAATGAGGAGTAAAAAGTGACGGTTGGAAAAGAGAGAAAAGGGAACCGCCGGTTACACCCATTAATTGCCTTCGGTAGAATCAACTCTCGGCCAGCTCTGCCGAGACATTAATTAAGCGAACCGTGACTGCATGCTAATCGCGAGGCAAAGCGAACGATGAAAACACTACATATCCTGACGCGCCGGACGAAGGCTGGACGGAGGAGGACGGAGGAGGACGGAGGACGGCGCACTTGGATTTCGGGTCAATATTCTTTAATCGGTGTTCCCAGCGTGACCCTCGGGCAAACCAAGACCATCTCTTATTCATCTTCTTCTATTTTCTTTTCTGTTGCGATTTCCGTTCCCGAACAAAACGGACCCCGCGATCAAGGATGCAGCTCAAAGTTCCGTAATTACTAATTAATCATCAACCGAGCGCAGCTCGACGAGTCTTGACCAGGCATATGGTTTCAAGTCCGCGACGTGAGGGATCTACGATTAGCGTATCAGCGGATTTCAACATCCCGGATGGCCGCGTGAACGTGCTTCCAACTTTGCTGTCTCTTAAAAGATTTTCAATAAAATGAGAAATGACGAACATACAGGAGGAACTATTTGTCTCGATGTATCATTAAATTTATTCTTATCGCGTGTCTCGCGCTTTCCGTCTTCGCCAATTATTATGCGAAAGTAAAAATCAAGGACTATAATCGAGTATATGACGCCACTATCGGCTACCTACCTGTTGACAAAAATTAATAAAACTTGTTGACGCTGCATCGAGTTTCGCCGCAGGCTCCAATACCGTCTTGTTTTTCTCTCTTTCTTATTATTATTTGCCGTATGAATTATTCGCGTACCCAATATATACACACGCACACATATTCGCTACTTACTGTAAATTGCTCAAATTGTAATACCGATGAAAAGAGGGACACGGATAGAGAGAGAAGCGAGATTAGCGTAGGTTGTGTAACGCGAGTTGACAGATAAAATGAATTTCCCTATTGAAAAATATGTTTTGACAGTCTGCAACGGTACCTACCTATACGGGCTGGCAACGATAGGAGACCACAGTATTAATTAATAAATTTCTGCAAAGGTATAATATAGGTATACCTACCTACGTACATATCCACCTCTATCGCCCAGCCAATCTAATCGGTCGTCATCTTATTCACCGCGGGTCAACACCGCAGCTGGATAAACGATATAGGTATTATTTATCGAATGAGAATCGTGATCGTAAATTAATCGGGGTATGCGTGGGGCAACGGGGTGTCAGCAGATCTAGGTCCGTCTGTTTTTCATTTATTTATTTCTTTTCGTTTTTTTCTCTTCTCTTCTCTTTTCTATTCTTTTCTTTTTCTCTCATTGTATGTCAAGACAATCAGCAAGAGCTCAGACACGTTGATCAAGTTCGACGTGTTTTTCCTTTTTAATATAAATTATACATACATACATGTATACATTGACATTAATTATGAATCTACGCAGATCTCGTCGCAGTAATTATATCACTAAACGATACCTCCATCCTATATACCTACCGCGGACACGCCTTTGCCCGGTTAATAATTTAATCCACCGTTTCTCCCGCTATACATATATTTTCATTATTATTATTATTTATTATCATTATTACTATTGTTATTATCATTATTATTATCATTTCTCATACTGCACCGCAGATCCAGTTTAAACTCCTTATTTTATTAGCTGATCGTCTACTCAATCCATTATCTTGTCGCTAGTAAATTAATAAGCTTCATTTAAGGATATGCTTTTATCATCTCTTATACGATATTATACCCACGCGGATAACCGCATTAAACATTCACTTGCAACCTGAACTACACAAGTCGAAGTTGACCCTTGTTCGTTGACAAGGTATTAACAGAAGAAAAAAGTTTTTTCTCTCATCAGCAATTTCACTTTTCATCTTTGAATAAAATTTTTGACATACAAAAGAAAATGAGGTCTGAGAAATTTCTTGGCAAACATTAATCTCGGATATTGTATAGTGTAATCATAGCTGCGCAGATTAGTCACAGAAAGTAGTCAGTCTCACCTTAACGCAACGTATTGCGCGCCGCGATACACCGACGTTATACCTATACGGTATACCGTATCGCGTATACATATACCTATATTGCAGTCTTATAAGTCAGTAGCTTAGAGCCTTACGCAATTTCGGCGACGCTAAAGAAGCCATAAAGTTGTATAGAAGTTTACGGCACGTTACGGCCTAGCGGCAATAAATTATTACCGGTTTCCGCAGTTCACTGCGTCACCTAAATACAAAACAACTGATTAACTCCTTATGATATAAAGGATGTGACGGATCAAGGATAAATTCGAATTCTACATGCTCGACATCTTTGCTTGCGGTACAAACTTTATACAGATTATACAATCGAGGAGGAAGTTCTTTAGATTTCTTTTTCTTTCCTTCTCTTCTTTTTTTTTTTATTTGTCAAGGACCCAAGGCGAGTCCCAAATAGTACTTTTCAAAAATGTCATTTCATCGTTCGAGGGACAAGAAAAATGGTAAAAAGTCAAATTTGGGCAATTTTCCTTCCATATATGATGCTGCAGAAAAAGGGAACCTCCTATTGGCCGGTTGATAGGGATAGAAAAAAAAAAAAAGAAACGAATTAACGACTAAAATTCATGCCCCGATGCAGGTTGGAGACTAAAGAAGTCGTAGGCCGGGGCCAAAGAACCTTTTTACCCTTTAACGTCGCGGGCGGTTGACCGATAAGCCGATAACACTTACGACGAGAATGAGAATGAGAATGAGAATGAGAATGGAAATGAAAATAAGAATGAGAATTCCTGACTGCAGTATAGCCACCTTCCTCAACCACTTATTCCCGAAAATAATCAAGGCGCGAAAAAAAGGAATTCTTCTGGCATTTTCTCACCGACAGAAATAACGACCCCTCGTTCTCGATAGCGGCTGCAAACGCGGATTGCAGCTTCCGATTATTTCGAGTCAAAATATACGATTTCTCTGAGAAATATTTCGAGAGCATTGATATATCTACTCCGTCCCTTTCCATATTTTGTAAAATTGTATTTTACCATATTTGTCAGATGAAACTTTTTTTTTTCGTTTTCCTAAAAGTATTTATTCCAGTCTTCACCATAACTCGCAGAATGAAGTTTTCTCCCGTCCATCTTCTTCTCCATAGGACTGTGCGGAGGATTCGTTTTTGAAGGACCACGACTAATGTGGGATGTGGTGAGCGAGGGACCCGGCGTCTTAGACTAATGCAGCGAGCAATGGGCACAGGTATACGCGTCAGGGCAAAGAACCGTAAGGGCCAAGGTCTAAATCTGGGGATTTTATCTCGTCCGCATTAATCATTTCCAGATAATTTCTCCGTTACAACACACCTCGAAGGAGAAACGTTTGGAAAAGATGACCGAAATAAAAGTGTAAAGAATATAGAACGAAGATTTTTGAGCTGCGAAAAGCACCGCGCGAGTCACTGCTGAACGGCTAATCCCTATTTCCGAACTTCTTACGGTGGGAGAAAATTGTGAAAAAGTGGAGTTCCGACCCCGTAACTCTCGGCTTGGGTAATATAATACCAGAGGCCCCTTAGGCCGGGATGAGATGGGTTCGGATGGGGCCAGAAGGGACCAGAAGGGGCGAGAGCGGTCCCTAGGACTCGTCGACCGTCTGGTGGGCGGCCAGTCGAGCTGGGGAGATCGCTGCCCCCCGCCAAGGACACCCGCAGTTACCGACGAAGACGATGCCCTGGTACCTGGACGAATCCTAAGATATTGTAACTTCGTTTTGAAGCAAAATGCAATGCGGAGTGGACGAGGACTGGAGTCGTCATTCTTTTTCGGAACTTCGCCTACTGACTACTTCTTCTATTACAATTCTGGGATTTTGATAATTGGAAGTACGAAAAAGCGTACCTTCTCGGCTTCGAATAGTCAACTTTTAACCACGAACGCATTTCTCTTTGTTCAATAGCTGCAGGATATAAAGAGTACGCCGTTGACTCAATTCGAAGGGCTAATCTGCCTCGAACAATATATTCCATAAGATTGCTTCTCGGATGTCCTTGATTCGCAAAATTTTGGAAGATATGAAATTTTCCACGATCGAAGAAGTACTTTTTTGTTTACTGCTTCTGCAAGCGCTGTTACAAAATGTGGCATATTTTTCTTCAGTTTTCATTTCAACGATAATTCCAAAAGTCACTTTATGGAATAGTATATCTTGGGAAAAGAGACAGCCCTTGGCCAAAAAAGGCCATCTAACGAAACTCCGACAATCCATTAGCTGTACATTTATCGAAAGTCGAAACTGACTTTTCAAGGATGGGAATCCTTGGTTCGAGACACGCTCGATCATACTTCAAACCGCGAACGTTAAAAAAGAGCGTAATCCTCGAAGAGCATGCAAATATGTGCTGTAGATGAAAAAGGCCTCTTCACCTTTCCGTCCACCTGTTGTTTCATCTCTTTACTTCGTCTGGACGTTAACCAAATGTTGTATCGCGGTGATTTCATTGAGTTTTCTCTTCTCGTCGAAGAAAAATATTGACAATTTACAAGTATTTTTTAACCTCGGAGTATCGCATCAGGTCTTCTTTTGATCCCGCTGATGTTTGTTTTCGTTTAATTCTCGTTTAGAGTCAACAATTCGACGCCCGATCATTTCGAGAGTTATGGAATAACGGGGATAGGTGAAACTTGAATATCGGCCACTCCTCGCCCCTCCGCGGTTCCCAAATTCGAGGTTTCAGCCTCGGGTCGTTGGTCGATCGTCGTACTCGCTGCAGTTTGTGGCAGTGATTAAGTTCCGTCGTCGTACGAACTGCAAAAGTTCTCCGAATGTCGAAAATAGAGCTGCAGCACCAGCAGCACGCGTAGCAGCGTTGAAGTGCAGTGGAGTCGGGGAGGATTTTGGCAACGAGATCGGGCCACACGCGCGGCCTTCAAAGCGGATTTTTGGTAAACAAATATAGATATATATAAGCCCATGGATTTACGCCGTTGCGGGATCGTGGCTAAAGAACTAAGAAACGGTTAAAGAACTGGACGAATTTTGACGGGAATATTTGGTGCGAAAGTACGGTAAGTACGTGCCTCTCTTAAGAAACGACGATATATTAATAGCCCCAAGTTTTGCTCAAGGCACGTCGGGTATAGGTACTGCAGAGCGCCGAAGAAAGGACATCCTCTAACGTAATGGCCGGAAGTTGCGGTATCGCCAACTCTCTCGGTTCAATTTTGCCACTACGGGGGGAAATGTAAGGAAGGATGCCATCGCCTTGCGGTTCGCAAATTCACGCGTCATTCACTGTATGACGCACGTACGTGTCTACCTACATCACATGTTTACTTCTTTCTCGTAATCAGTATAAACCCACGATTATTCGATAAGGAAATAATAAATACGTACCCTGCACCTCCTCGTTTTTAGAGGTTGTTGTAATCGCGTCTGGATGCGGATGGAGCCGAAAATTTCCTCAAAACTGTTATCGTACTCATATTACAGACGGAGTGGAATAACACCTCGCCGAAGCATTTTAAACATCGGAAAGGTCGTCAAGGACTGTAATCGTCTCATACCGATAAAACACTCATATACACACATATCATCAATGTGTATAGTCCGTGCCGTGGGCAAATCGGGAAATTATGCCAAACACTAAAACCTGATCGGAATATACGTCATGAAGTTAGACCTCGTCGTTCGACCATACGTCGTTACATATCGAAGGATCATTTCAAGAGCTTAAATACTTGGCGTGCAGAATTTTATTTCCAACTCTTCTTCCTTTTCCTATTCTTCGAACGGGCGAAGAATCTGTAAAATCGATGGAGGCAGTTTCCAAATCAGTAATAACCGATTATTATGCAAAAGAAAGTTATAGCATCTACTAGCTATATACTCGTCGTATGTCGTTTCCGTTCTACCGCAGAGCTAGAAATGAAACAAAAAGTATAAGAAATGAAAAATGAAAAATAATTAGAAACCTGCTATTTCCTGCGATTAATTTCGCGGCTTTTGCCCGATTCCTGTACACAGCCTGTCTACACGTCGCGTTACACAATGTGCGCCAATAGCACAGACGTGTATACCTATATATATGTATATATCCACACATGCCCGCACACGTTTCGTACACACCTAGGTGTGGTGTACCTGTACGTGGTATACATACATATAGAGAGAGAACTGTGTGCATATAACACGCGAGTAAAGAACAATATTTAACCGGCAACTTTGCACGGTCAATACAAGTACTCGGATTGACTTTGACAAGGACCCGAAAGGAGAAAAGCGAACAAACACCGAGAGAGTTAGTCGCGTGTCTCGAGTTAAAGCCTGTGCCCTGTTCGCATGCGAGATAAATCACTGCAGTGCACAGCCAGAGATTTTATTGCTAAATTATGATGTTCGAGCCTGATTCACACGATGCATGTGCACTACGCGCAGAACTGCTGCCGGAGCTGCTGCATCAGGGGTCTAAGCGACCCGATCGCGATGGCCAGAATATACCAAGGAATACGACGACGACGTTAAGGCTGCAGATGTGTTTCTGATCACCTCTGTCTCTGTCCTTGGGGCATGTCTTGTATGTATAAGAATATGTATAGTATATGTATACTCCTATACGTGTAGTAACCAGATAAAGGCTAAACCACCGCGATATAATAATATTATTTATATTATATATAGATTGAAGATAATAATTTTCGTAACGCGATCTTGCGCAATAAAAATTTTATTTATAAATTATTCTGTGAAATCTGGATTTTCCTGTATGAAACTTCAGTCTTCTTCAATTCTGCATACGTCACAACTATTGCCGGTGAGTTTTCGGATCGAAAAAATCTCTCCTTGCTTTCGAATCCCGGAAAATTTGATTCCGTATCTCTGGAGGAATGATCATACACAGAAGAAGAAGAAGATATGTGCACCGCGGTTAGAAAACGACCAAACAACTACCCGCGTCCATAATGCATGTCTGTACAGCTATAGACGTCTATTATTCTGAAAAATTTGATCCCGGTACATATCTTCTCCCAGACACGAATCCACTCGCAGTTAATGGATCATCATTATTCGCTAGAATATAATGCAGCATGTTGCTGCAGGGACGATACTTTGCCAGCTGAATTTCTCGCTCGACTCCTGAACAACTCTCTTTCTCTCTCTCTCTCTCTATCTTTCTTTTTCTTTTTTTTTTTTCTTTTTTTAGTTGACTTCTCTTTTCCTTTTTCTTCCCTCCTTGCCCGTAGGCTGCGTGGGTTTCCAGAGCGGCGCTTAAAATCTTGAAGGAAGCCGCGCGCACGCTCTCGCACCCGCCGCGGCCACGGCCGCGTATCTTTCCGATGTTGCTGCTGCTGCTGCTGCTGCTGCTGCGGTCGTCGCCGAGTTTAGTTTGGCGGACGCAATAGTTGCTCGACTGCGCCCGGGGACCTGGTGGGAGGGCTTGACCATACCATGCAATGCTGTGCTGCGGCGAGGAGGAACGGGGAGAATACGACGATCGAGGGCAATGGTTAGTCCAAGGTCTTGGGTTCAAACCTCGGTTCACGCTGCATCGCTTCCTCCCGCAAACAACAACCTCCGTTCCTAGAATAGTTGCAGTTTCAACCGAACGAGACGACGCCTTAGGTACAACGTATACCTATGCTGCAGATGATACAGTCACCTGTATCGTCGGAAGTCACGGTTGCTCCGAAGAACATAAGGAGGTGATAAAAATTCAAATTAATATCATTTCATAAGAATAATTTATTCAATTATTGCATATAGATTGCGTGAGAAAATCCTGCGCGCTGAAGGAACCGCGGGATCCGTCCCATATGCGAGTTGAATAAAACTCCGAACACAGACATACAGATGAAACGTTGAAGTGAGTGTGGTTTTAGGTATCGTTGAATAAATTGGCTGGTAGCCACTAGCCAGCTGTAGCGTCGCGTCGGTTTACAGAACCACGTGCGAACGAGTGGCCTGCAGCCTTTTGACAGGCGAAATGAATAGACGAGGAACTTCTTATATCCTGTATATTTTCTGAGACCACTATTCGTCAGTTTCTTCTGAAATGCACGAGGAAAAAAGAAACGAGAGAGATAGAGAAAACAAAATATGTATATGTACTGAGAATGGAAATACATTACATCCCTCATTCCGAACGTGAAACGCAACAGATTTCTGACAGCAAAAAATGTGACTTCTGTTTCGCTTCTTTGATTTCAGTTTACTTGGACATTTTTTTATAACTAATAAGAATCATCATTTCTCAGAAGCAGTACCACGCACAACCAAACTGATATCGCCATCATGTGTCCCCCTCGAAACTGTGATATTCTCATCTGAACCATTTTTCGATAGCAGTCCTCATTTCCAAGATATTCTAATGCCCTGTTTAAGATGGGACACTCTGTATAGGTACATTTCAAATCGCTATCGAAATGGGTATCAGAGAGAAGCGATATGCTTCGATTTGAAATGAAAAATAAAAATAATTTTCAATCAAAAAATCAACTACATGTATAAATATTTGATCGATGATAATTGACTTATTGTTAATTGACAATAAAAATGATATCTGTAAACACATATCCACGTACGTGATACATGTAAGCCCGCTAAATTGTGTAGCTGACGAATTGGAATTCAAAGATACATTTGCATTGCGGTAATATATAAGCGTAGGTGCATCATGTACACGATTCTATGTACATTATAGGCACCTATCGCACACACATGTACGTGGGTGTATATGTATATATGATTTTATAATAAGAATTGCGCGCAAATTGAAATGTTATTGAAACCCATGGCAGGTATACATATATACATACGCGTGTAGTTATATCGCTGTATACGAGCGTCGTAAAACTGCAAATAGTTATCCGAGGCGAGACTCGTTCGAGTGGTAGAATATATAAAGTATATTTTTGTTGGCGCAAAAGCAGGTTCAAGTACCCGGCTGTCCTCGGTTCAAAAAATATCTTCAAACATTTTTTCCCTCAGGTTCAGGGCTGCCGATTCACAATCCCACCTCCGCTGCAATTATCCGCACTTTAATAGAAAACGCTCTTGCGACTCGCTGCTGCTGCTGCTGCTGCAGAGGAAAAAAAATAATAAAAATAGAAAACATCTTTAACCCACCCAAATTATACAAATTGCCAATTACACATCCGCACACATATATCCGACTTAGCCGAATTCGTTTCAATTCGTTTCATCCCACCTCATCGAGTCAATTCAATTAGGCACCAATTTTGCTTACAATTTGGCCGAAGTATAACCGAGATAACGATGAACGACAAGATTACCTGCAGTATACGTTGAAGTATGAAATTTCTCCAAAATGTATTCAACCCCGCATAGTCTCATAACTATATTATTATTCGGCCCTGATGCAACTGGCAATTTTGACGCTCTTGGATATTTTGAATCGCCTTCTATAGAACAGAAGCCAATAACCGTTGATGGGGGAGCAGAGTAAACTACAGACTCGAGAGCTGATTGCGAGCCAGTCAGACTATCTATCTACACGCCGAGTCAAGTTGTCCGGTTCTTCTTTCGACCTCCGTTCATCCAAGGCAAGGGCATCATCATATCGAGCGAACAAGCGGAGTTGTTCGCGAACGAACGAAGAAACGGACGGACGGATGGACGGACGGATGGACGGACGGATGGACGGACGGACGGATGGACGGACGGTCGGTCTATAACTCACATCAGTTGAAATTTACTATACATGCTGCACCTACGCGATGTGAAGTTTCAAATTTAAATTGCCCCCTGCGCCCTCGGCGAGTATTAAAGATCGGAATAAGTCACGATCGCGACTTTATAAATTCTACTGCAGTTCCGCGCTCGGCAACGTCACTGCAACTTCACGCGCGTGGCCGTCAGTCTATAAAAAGTAAACTCGAAGGCCCACTGCACCTCGCTCTCTCGCAGGCAGGGCGATACGAGCTTCGGTTGCAACTCAAGTTTAAAGAAACTTCGCCACCCACCCCGTTCAACAATAAGTTATAACTTGGAGGTAAAGATTCGCTGCAGCGGTGAACGACAGACACGTATAGGTTTTACGTACAATATTGATGTGCATACGTAAAACTGACCCGCGCAATTTCTAAAGCCTGTAAAAGTATAAAGCCAAAGATTTGTCGATAAATTCAGATTGTTCTAATCACGATAAGTCCAGGAATTTAGATTCGTATCGGCGATTACTCGGCCGAGGTCAATCAACAACCACGTATAAGATCGGTTATGTATGTATATGGTATACGTAGTGGGCGGACGTGCTAGATAGAAGCGAGGATAATTAATCATCGTTAGATTAAGAGAAACCCAAATATGAATCGAAAAACAAGATTTGATAAGACGACCTTGAACAATATCGCACCGTACTCGGGCCTGTACTCGCCGAGTAATTGTTTGTCTACGTCAGATTATAATTCTCATCGTTATAAGATATGAATATGAGGGACAGGGCGAAGTGGAGTCGTCACTCCTAAGATATTACATCTCGGTATTTCGGGTGGGGGTCGGAGAACCGAAATTCCGAAATATCAAAGTTCCAAAAACTAACAATCCAGCTAAGCCTTGTATAAAAGCTCCATGAAGCCGCAATAAAACATGCAGAATGAGGGAATGTTGAAGGTAAACCGATCAGATAAGTACAATTCAGAATAAGCGAACTGTCGACGAGCCAAAAACCCGAATGACCAAAATACTAAATACGCGGAAAAGCACGTCAACCATTTTCATATGAGTCAAAATTCAGCAAAACTAAATACCCAAATATAATTACAGAATGGCCAAAGAAGCAAGTGGTCAAAATACCGGACGATCAAATTGCCGAAAGTTCGGAATCCGGAAAATAGATACTTGCATACAATACAAAATATCCCTTGCTGTACCGAAACTCTTTTGATTCAAACTTTCTTGACAGACTTGTGTATGCGATTTGAAGATATTTGCCTGGTTTTTTTGCAAGGAAGATCTGTTAAAATATTCCCATTCAATGAAAATTATGGATTAGATGAACGAGCATTTCTATGCGATGGCTTTTTCGGGATTTTAATATTCCGGGACTTCCAGTTTCTGTACTTTGAGACATCTGATCTTTTGGAGTCGACATATTGATCTTGGGAATTTTGCTCCATCGAGAAAACAGCTGTTCGGAAATTTCAACTTTCTGTTTTACTACAATCTGCATTTCGCTACGTCGCTATCTTCAAATTCGGAAGGAGGCTTTTAGGTATAAATGTGCTTCGCATATTTTCATGAATTTTGAAAAAGCACTTCGGAATTATTGTCTTTTGGAATGTTCAAATTAGGATTGATGACTGTTCGGCAGTCATGGTATTCGGGTATCCGATTTTCGGAATTTCGCTCATTATGAATTTTGGTCTTTCGGTTTTTCGACCCTCACCCAGGAGAAGGGGGGGGGGGGGAAGAAACAATAACGCAAAAACATACTATATAATAAATTCTGATATAATACGTCCGATGAGTTTTGTTTTGGGAGTTCGCTACCTCGCTCGTTCGCTTGCTCGCTCCGTCTCGCCCGCGCGCGCGCGCGGGGAACGTGGCGACTAAATAAAACGTATATCCGCGTTCGCGTCTCCCTGTAGCGACGAAGACGTCGACGCGCGATGGCCAAGCGGAGAGAAGGGAGTGCTAGGAGCGTCGCGGGGGGAATGGGGGGGAAGGGGGGAAGAGAGAGAGAGCCGGTCCTATAAAAAGCTATCACACCCTGACCTCCCGCAACTTTGCTCGCTGTCAAGTGTACGCCGACGGGCGACGTGTGCCCGATGCTCGAGATACCCTCCCTCCCTCCCTCGTCCCTCGCTTGATCTCTCTCTGTCACTCCTTTGCTCTCTCCCTCTCTATCTCTCTCTCTACCTCTTAGAACCTCGCACAGCTCCTACATGTGCACATGTATAGTAACACAACATGTAAACGGACTGCGGACTACGGACTACGGACAGTTCGGTGGCGTGGAAGATTGCGAATTGCCAAAACTCACCACGTACTATAAGAACCGCGGGCTATCGCTGGACATATACTATATACATACCCATGTATACCTGCGTGTATAGGTATAATATGAAATACTGTACACGTTTTTATTCGTGTATATGTGCCGGTCGACATGTCAGACCTGCACGTGTATATATACAGACTGGATGTAATAATAAAAGAATGGGTAAATACGGAAGGGGGAGAAAATATTATCATTAGGATAATTCAGAAACATGAGGATTTAGTGTATCAATGATTTCATAGTAGGCATACGGGATGATAATGTTTATTTAAAAATTGTTTCACACTTTATTACGGTTATCGACGATGCAAGGATATATAAATAAATGTGATCCGTTGTATAAATTGGCGAGTTGTTAAATTTCTTCTACAGTATACAATATACATACGTATATGTATATATATTTAGTTTCATATTACGATCACAGGATATAATTTAACTTCTGTGTACACAGACACATGCATGCATACATACATACATACATACATACATATATGCTATAATGATTAACTGTACACATTTATCCCTCATGAATATCAAATGCTATAGGTTTTGTCATATACGTCGATATCTTTTAATCGTCTTGCTGAACACATTCACTAGATAATGGCTTATTAACGGTATAGAAAATTTAATCAACTGCATCGTAGCTACACCCGGGTTTCTCTGTGTATATAACGATTCACTTATATTCCGTTGAAAATATGTATAATATTGGCAGAAATAGTTCATTTCTTCATTGATTTATTAGCATCGATTTTACTTTTAGTCATCTCGTTCTCATCCGCCGATACCGTGAATAATTGCGAGGTTCGTGTGCCAATAGCTGAAACTATCGGCCTTGAGTTTCGCGGATCTCCGATGCGTCAGTCCTCGCCTTCCTCGTATAATATATCCCATTTCGTAAAACCCGGAATGGGTTGAGTAACGAATACGGAAGAAATAAAATAAACGTGCTTCTAGAAACCTGACAATGAATATATTTAGCACACTGAAAAGATTTCTATCAATCGCGAATTAATCCCTATGTAAAGGCCTTCGTTATAGCTATAGTTTACCTATTCGCGACCTTCCGAGGCGCGAAGAAACTGTTTTAACGCACGCCTTGAGTGGGACCCATATACTTGACCATTACTGTAATTAATAGTCGACGTATTCATCGAGAAATGAGATCAGAAAAGTTTGAACTAAACAAGCTTTTTGATACGTCGCAATACTTGTGATCAATCAAAATCAATCCTCGCATCAGAGATATTGAGCTTTTCAATTCAAACTTTTCCGGCTCACCTGTAGATATATTTCGAAGAGATTATAAAAAATCGCGACTAGGCTACATTCCAAATGGGAGATAAGCCAAAAAGGAAGAGCAAGATCTCACTCGCGATTTTGCAGAATGTCATTAAGATTTTGAAGATCCTTAACTCAACTTCTGCTTCACGCCACATCCCTGCGCTTCAACGAAATTCATTTTCCTATTCGTTTCAGACCCTGTCACTCGATTTATATGAATAGCTGTCGCTTTTACGCGAACAGAAACGGCAGAGTGAATTCATACGTCTCTGTACGCATATACCTACCGTCCGGTCCCCTACCACAACGATCTTTGAATCCAGTGAACTCTTGCGGTCGTTGCGAGTCACGACGAGTCACGCGTACGTAGGTATTACGTTATTTCTTTAGAGTCTGGTGGTTTTTAAATCTGAAACGAGAGAAAAAAAATGGAAAGGAAAGAAAAGAAAAAAGACACGCCTGTCGACGGTATTAGTCAGACTTTTGAGATCACGTCTTTCATCTATAACACCAGACGAGAATCATCCGCGATTCGAAAACCGAATTTGAACGAAATTACAGATAAATGTGGGAACTTCGTTTTTTTTTTCACCATTAGAAAATCTGTGCTAATTATTACCTACCACTCCATATAACTAATCGAAGCACGCAGGTAGAAAAAAAGGATGGAAAGTCTGAATCGGCGAGATGAAGAAATTTGAAATTTACAGAAAATTTCACATTCGAATGAGGGACATGAATAATTGGCACATCTGGTTCGATTTGAAGGTTCGCTTCTACCGAAAAATTCTGATTTAACGTGTTTCTCTTTCAATGTTGCAGATTCCCAACCGAATGAAAAATGAGGATAAATCGATTTTCTATTTCTGAACGAACGCTGCAGGTGCGAAACTTACTTAGACTAGACTATAAACTGGCGCGCATAAATATTATAGACACATAAAACCTATATTAACGTATGTTCTATTTTTGTAAAATTTTCTAATTACTAACCCAGATCCATAAATTGCAGATAGATCTAGCGGAATAACTAATTACAGTAAATAACATTATCTCGGGTACATCGGTTGGCCGCCGGGATAGTCCTACTACTCCTTGGTAAATAAAAGTCGCATGTGTGTAGTCAGGCAGGTAGGTATATAAGTATAGCAGCACGCGCTCTCCACGCAGCTGTTATTACTACAATATCCACATATAATTAAATAACCTCGTTGCGAGTTGCGATAAGCAGATCTATAAAAATCAATAGAGATAAAGATCGAGCGATGACGAATGTACCGTTCTAAAAATCATCTCTAAAATGTTGAATGATATTCAGGTATAGGTAGAGGTGATTTCTTCTCGCATTTGAAGAGACCCCGTGGATTGATATTTGATGGAAACCGCATCCGTATGCGATATACCAACCTACGACTTTTCAATACCCAGCCTCTGGTATTATAATCAAGGACTTTTCACGGTTGAGATACTGACGCGGCCTAGGTTATCCGCGTGATGTTTAACATTAAAAGGTGTGCTAAGGGGATTCTTTTGCCAACCGAAGTAAAGTAAAGTGAACCTGGCTCTGTATATAGCTGGTAGCTAACTAACTACAACTATAACTATAACTACAACTATAAGTATAACTATAAGTATAACTATAAACAGGGTTACCCATATATACATATATAGGTCCGAGTGTGTGCAGCGAGCTATGTATGTAGATTAGTCGCGATGCTGGCGAGTAAAGCAACGTCTCGTCGGTATAATAACACGCTGCACTGCCGCTGCACGAGCGAGTAAGCGAGCGAGCGAACGAACGAACGAACGAAGCCGTGTGCATATGTGGCTTGCATATGTTGTATGCGATGTAAACAGTGCGGTTGTTGGCAGCCCTGCCTTGGGAGCAACGCCACGACAGACCTTGAGCGATTATTTTACTGCACTCGCGCTCCGCTGCTGGCTGCTCCCCCACACTACGACGACCCACACGCATATGTATATACCTTATAACCTATGTATAATAAATATATATCTATATACGTGTATGTATATTTGTATGTTGTATGGATAGTGTATACCTATATAGGAGTATGTTTTATCTACGTACCTACGTGCGCACTTTATGCGCCTCCAACCACCAACGTGATGAGAAATAGTTTTATGCGAATCTCAGACCGCGCGTGGCGAGGGTTTCTAGATATGTTATGCTAACAGACTTTCGTCTTATCTACGAACCACCTTTTTCGTATCCGTATCCCCTGTGGCATACAGTATGGGTTTCATCGATGCGTGTATTCATCAACGCGCCTGCCGATACGCAGGCATATTAAACGCATTAACGCAATTGCATATGTGATAGTGAAATTGAAATTGGGATAAGAATAAAAAAAACTACGAGTTCGAAGCGAGTTGAGGGTCAACTTTACCTTCCTGAAATATGATAAACAATTTATCTTTCGATTAGAATAATCGCCATTCACGTTTGCATTATACGCAGTAAAATACGTTTCTTTTATTACATCAATATCAAGTTCATTCTCATATAATACAATATTGAAATTTCTTCTATACAGAAAGAATATTTCCTGGGAATTATTAAAAAATAATGAAGGTTGATCGTCGCTAATTTTCCTACTAATTTTTTCCTCTGCGGTTATTCAATCCGTGTAATGAAGCAAGCATTTGGAATTCCCGATATGTTTCAAGTCGAGCAGTTTATCCCCATGAGTATAATGAATAGATATCTGTACTGATGTGTGTAATATGCCGTGTGGGATCATAATCTTTGCCAAAACGGAAGGATGCTCGGAATGCAACAGCAGCAATGAGGAGCGTATGAAAAAAAAAAAAATTCAAACGCGCATGAATATTCCGGTAGAGCATTTTAAATAGAATATCTCAGCCAAATATGAGCTCTGAATATTGATATTCAGAACTGCCTACTTCAGTAACTAAAATTGATAACTAAAATAGGCAGTTCTAAATATTAATATCAAGAGCTTATATTTGGCTGAGATATTCTATTTGAAATGCTCTACCGGAATCTTCATGCGCGTTTGAATTTTTCCACATTTTGGCACACCCTAATAGTATATATTCGTTCATTCGCCCGTGCAGTTATATGCAGTATAAGATTGGAGAAGGAGTGACTAAATGCGTCCAAATCCTTGGGAAGAGAATCGAATTAGATCGTGTTATTTGTTAGATTGTTTTTATCGCCGGGCGAATTGATATGTGAAGGAATTTACAAATGCATACGTGATCCATGTGTAATTTTACTACATATCTACGGATATATATTATACATATGTATAACGGTAAATATTTCCAACGTAGAACTATATAATATAAGCCAAGATTATAATATATGCATAGTATAAGAAAATAATTATGCAATCGTTATAAGTTGTCCGAAAAATATGCATTTATAGACCGAATATTATTATAATAGTAAAAAATCTGTGCAATGTTCGTTTCTTAATTATCTCAACAAATAGTGTGAAACATCCCGAGGTTATATACCGCGAGGGGGACGGCAGTAGTAACCCCGGCTGTATGTTTGTTGTCTCAATCATTGCAGCTGTAACGAAATAAAAAATACAAAAATACAAAAATCTCTCTATACTTCGAAAATATTTACCTAGTTGCCTGAGCCCCGGTAAACACCTACGTTACTGCACATATACATGCACCTATACATATACCGTATATATATATATATATATATATATATATACATATGACGACGAGACGAAATTTCTCGCGCTGTATAAACATACACGTCTGCGTAATACGTATAATCGATAATTTTTATTGATTTTTCCAGTTTACAAAATCAGTATTGTATTTTGTCTCCATTCTATTTGGAAGTCGACAGCTCGATGTATTCCCTTTGATCTTCAATTTCTTTTTCGATTCTCGAGTAAGAGAAAATTCCTCGTTTAATATTGCGGAGAGATCGTATACAGCAGCCGCAGCAGCAGCAGCAGCAGCAGCTCACTGCAGAGTGCAGCTGTTGACAAACAAGATATCTAACTATTAGACACGTGCACACAGCTCAGTTTGTCCGCCGCTACAGCGGCAAAGCAGCGAATTTAATATCCGTTTACATATTGCACCGCGGTGCACTGCATTGCATTGCATTGGGAAGTTAGTCAGTCGCCTAGCAGAGCCTAGGAGCGATAATTGCGCATTTTTGCGCAGCTTTAAAAATCTAGTTGGCGTATTATATACCTATACTATATTACTAACTGCAGTTCACCTCGGCACGTGGCCAATGTTTTCTCATTACTATACATATAGACTTGTACCTAGTACGCTGATTATAACTATATTATATCTACACTGTAGGAGTATAGATAAGAGGAAATACCTTTCGCTAATTGTGAGATGCAGTTCGTTCTTGGCATAAGCCAATTTATTTCCAATTATAACAACGTATTATAATTACACCGTCCCTAGTCCCTACCTAGGTATATTATTAAGTAGACAATTTTCTCGAGCTCATTATCATACTTTTACCTGATTTTGGTATTTCCTTCGTCTCTCTGGCGAACAATTTGAACGGAATTCGGTACTCTACAGGGTTAATATCTGTGCAACTGTTTCTAAGATTCCGATGAGATTTTTGCGTGTGGTGAAAAATATTCGAAAATCATTTATTTGTAAGAATGATCGTAACGCGAAGGAGAGAAAATACAGTACTACCTCGATATAAGCGAATTTCCTCTTCGTTCCACCTGAGCGAGCTTCATAGCTTCCCCCACTCTACCTGTGTGTGTAAGGTACTCCCAGTGGTGATGCTCACTGACGCACTGACCACTGGATTTTTGAGAATTTTTTCAGATTTTTGAAAATGGGCTTTCGCGATGGAATTCAGAAAAATCCGTAGAAAATAAACGGCTGAATGAAAAAATCTGAAAAAAAATCTGGACGCATTTTTCATTAAGTAGAATTATGGAAAAAAACCTGAGATGATTTCGAGATGGTCGGGGTTTAACACTGGTCGAGTTGGCGTGGAAAGCCTCATATATACCTACGTGTTATATATACTGCGTGGCGTGGTAGCCGCATGAGAAATAACCTTAAGCATATATTATAGCGAGTCAGCTGACTGGGTTAATTATACATTAATAATTCACCTTGCTATTTCTAATTTCTTATTATTTGCATATTTCTTACGCCGTTTTATATACCCACGTACCTACGTATTTGCCTATGGTTAAATTATACATTGTCGATCAGCAGATCGTATACACATACATCGCACGAAGTGGGAACACATTATAAATGTGTGTCCGCTGCAGTGAATGATTTTTCAAATAATTATTATGCATCATGGATTAACAACGGTAGACAACTCACAGACGAAGCCTGCCCTATTCCGTCTACAATGCCCGGCTATTAGAGAACGTAATTATACACATAAACTCGCTTTCTCTCTCTCGCTCTCTCTCTGTGGCGTATGGAGAAAAAAAAAGATGGTAATAAAAACGAATATGTGGGATGTGTTCAATGAAAGAAATCTTTTTACCAGATATGAGGTAAAAATATGACGACAGTTTTAATTTGTTTGTTTTCTTCGAACCGGCTGCACCGTTTAATCAAATTTAATATCACCCGTTACCGATGCAGAAAGGCGAACGTCTGGCACATCATGACGTATGTACTGCATATGGATCCGTTAAAAACTGAATTTCAATTAAATTATATTCACGTTTTTTGGCCTCGAGTCAACTAACCGTGCATCAAACTGTAAATCTCTCTCGTTTCCGCTAAAATATTCTTTATTACTGCAGTCTGCGTGAGACGATGCGATTTCACGCAGCGAAGAATTGAACAAATTCGACAATTCTCATTCCAAATTCTTTTTCCCAAAGATATAGGTACTCTACCTCAACATCCTGTATCTAGCTGCCTCGGAGCTTTTTTCAAACATTTCAATGATTGGCTAAAAATATTGCCGTTCAACTTGCACCTCACTATAATAACGCATTGCGAATTTCAGTCAAATTTAGCTCTATGAATACCTCAACATTTCTACTCCGTAATGCAACTTTCTTCATTTCGCAAACTAAAAATATACTCGATTTATCCTAAAAACATAAAATTTTCATCAATCAACGGCCTTGCCGTACGGATCTATAAAATTTAGTCCAACGTGAAACAGAAAAAAAAAAAACCTCATTTAACCTACCGATTCACTTATCGGTGCAGGTAATTCCCACTCGAAGATTTGGTGGTTGCGGTACTCGCGCACACCTCCGCGGTATTAATATAGTATGGATGTGCGATAATCGCGGTACGTGTTTACTCATTTGCGATTAGATATAACTTTATAATGACATGTATGCCTTATACCCGCGTCTAGGTATCCGCTCGTCGGAGGTGGTAACGTCACCGCTACACCGTGCCACATTATAGCGCGGGAATAGTCAATAGACGTATAACACATCTATGGGGCAACAGACGTTAATCCACCCGTCTGCAGTTTGTTTGGCTAGTATGTAAGTGAAAACATCCCGTCTGTTGCCCTCTTGACTCTCGTAGGTACCTATATAATATGTGCTGCAGGTGACGCCGCGTCCTCTCGACGACTTTATATATACATATTCTTACAAATATAGGTATATGGTTACATACCCACTATTCGTATTACTTTTTGCTGATTAGTCAATGTCATATACTCATACATACCTTATCCTTGCAGCTGCCTAGTTTAATCCATACTGCTGCACGCCTTTGATACTTGATATCAAATTGGTGACGAGGAAAGTGTTGGGCTTGGTCGGAAAATGACTTTGTCTCTCTACGACAAACACGATGAATAGTCTAAGAAACAACGATATGAACGAGATCTGAAATTTGCGAGATCTTACATCCAGATGATTGCCATGTCTCGTCCAACTTGACCAACGTCGGCTTCGACGAGAAAATAAATTCGACTTATAATTCTTGACTGATTCTATCCCCTTCGTTGGGGTGATTCCGGGGTAGATGGCCAGCGTTGATATTTCTTATGTTCCTCGATATATGGCACTGCCTATAGAGTAGATCGCCACAAACAGGTCGAAGTTCAAAAGTGTCGCGAAAAAAATATCAAAAAGTAAGGAAAATTCTTCTTATTTGATTCTGTTTGATTCTGCTCAGTTGTGGGCAGAAGAAGAAAAATGTGAAGAGAAAAAGAGTCGCGATGAAAGGTAGCGGGAGGGGAAGAGGCAAGATCGGGGCTGGTTATCTCACCCAAAGCATGGTAAGTTTTTTTGAAACTATTTCTTTATGTAATAATAATCAGAAATTGTATATCTGGTAATTTTTCAACAGATATATGATTAAAGTTTAGCTTAATAATTTCAAAAATGTTATTTCGATCATTATAATCTCCTAGCTGCACAGTTCCAACAAAAATACGGCCATCTCCCCCTATTACCCTATATAGGGAGGCAATTACCCTATATATAGGGAGGGCTAAGTAATTATATGTGAAATAACAAAGATGTACTTACTGAATTGATAAGTTTCGTCCAACTGCAACTGCATCGTCTTACATAAGTCTAGACTTATAAATAAAATGATCAATTGTAAATGCAGAAGGATCATTCCTGGAGGATTGCTGTGCGCATGGAATAAGGTGTGAAAAATAAATTTGTCCAACACATTGAGTTGTGTTTCTTTTTTGTTTGTTTTTTTTTTGTTTTTTTTTAAGTATTTTTTAATAATTTTGATAAAAAATGATATAAATCGGGTACTTAATAACAAGATAATAAGTATTATAAACAAGGGGACTAAATACAAAATGTACATTTTCTGTTTAAAGTTAGTCAGTGTAACTTCCGTTTTAATTATTATTATTATATATGTATAGATTGTAACTTATATGAAAAAACTAGAATAGATAACTAACAATATAAGTATATCATATTATACTGGATTCTTTATATGCATACGGTTAGCGAATGACGTATCTATTATTTTCAAGTGTTTCTCCTGTGTTATAATATATCCTATATATAGCAAGTCTGTATAGTCTGCAGTATGCTATATATTTTATATTTATATATATATATATATATATATATATATATATGTATGTGTGTGTGTATATGCGTTTATTGCGAATGAAGATATTCAATTCATCAATCAAATCTCTCGCGGTAATGCGGAGGATAATTATTATTATTATTAGATATTGGAGAAAACGGGCAAAAACCTAAGACGAACAAGATAGAAAACAAATTTGAGAGAAAAAAAAAAGAAATAAAAATAAAAAACCAATCTATACGTATAACGAAGTAAAAAGGCATAATTTAATTTATGTATGTATACGATGAAATGAAAATGATCGATTCTTTGATTTCCATTGATCGATTAGATGGTTAGTAGTGTGGTGTAAGTATACATTTATTCTTATAATAATCGTGTGAAATGATAGGGGCAAGGTTTATATTATTAATGAATTTGACTTCTTGTAAAAATATTGCTACATTTATATCATAATTTTCTTTATCCATTATCATCATTATCATTATCGTTATCGTTATCATTATTATTACTAGCCATTTTTTTTTTTTTGTTTTTCATCTTTTTTTAATCTTTTTTTTTTTATCTTTTTCATCTTTCTTTTCTTTATATCAAATTCACGGTTTTACTTTTTTTTTTTATGACTTATTTTTCATCTTAAACATTAATAACTCTGTTGCAAAAAATAGACTTCCTCGGCCGAAATGGTTTTATTTTATTTTTTTCTTTGCTCTTTGAACCAACATCTGGTTTTATTTTCAACGGTTTTTGGCCATTTAATATATTTTTTATTTTTTTCCACCCCTCTTCTTCACTTATTATATTGTAGGAAAATAATTATATCGCGTCTATCGATGGTGTACGTTCTCACATTATACAGCTCGGATTGTGATGTGAGGCTCGATCGATTTTACTTCGATTCGGGACAGAAAAAGTGTTTTTTTTTTATTTTTAATTCAAAAAGAAATTGATTGAAATTTGGAGAATTGAATACATATGTATATAGCTATGCTATGTATGACATCTTGACAACGTACACCAGACGCAAATGGAACAACACTTCGTAGAAAAATGATGTATGAAAACGAAACTGACAATAAAAAACGAAATCAAAAGTGAAAAAAAGAAATCAAGAATAAAGAAAAAAAAATAACAATTCACATGATATAAAAAATTTTAATTTTTTTCCTTTTTGTTTTTTTTTTTTTACTCCTCGCTACTCCCTTTTTTCAATTGGACATATATACATGCTAAAAATTTGTTAAAAACTACTACACATCTATTTGTTTTTTTTTTTTTTTTTTTCTTTTTCCTTTTTGTTTTTATCATATATAATATATATATATATTTATATATCAATCTTACGTTTTAAAAATTGGAAAATCCTAATTGTAACACACGAGTGCTGCGTGTAAAATTTCAAGACGGTTCATAAAATTTCATTCTTTATCTTCTTAGAATTACCATTATTATTAATATTATCATTATCATTATTTACCATTATTATTATTATTATTACTATTAAATATTATTGTTTTTATTACTAGCTTATAGACATTGTCGTTGAGCATTGATTTTTCCATGATTTTCAAATGAAAACTACCGAGTTTGTTTTTCTTTTTACTTTTCTTGTTTGTTTGTTTGTTTGTTTGTTTTTCATTCTCCCATCTCATCATCCTTTTCCATCAAATGTTAATATGTACCGCTATCATGTAAATGAAAGAGTTGTGTGTGTTCGCGTTCGTTGAAACCATGCCGAAATTTTACCAGCAACATCCATAATAATGGAGAATAACAACGCTTAAGGCACGTCGAAAAAAAATGATCGAATAATCGTTGCTTTTTCGTTTCATTTGTCCAATACAGGAATTGAAATTGCATACAGTTGTGCGATCAGAATTATCGAAGTGCCGTGAGCGTTAATATCGTCAATTTGTTAATAGTGTCTAATATAATTTGTAACATTTATTATTTTGACGTAACTTTTTTTTTTTCTTTCTTTTCTTTCTTTTTTTTCACTTTTTTTCCTCATTTTTCCTCATTTTTCTCACTTTACTGCAAATGGTTTTACTCTGTTTTTCATTTTTAGTTTCTTTTTCATTTCTTTTATTATCAAATGTTGTATCTAATTGTTTGGGGGTTTATTGAAATTTTTATTATTATCTTTTTGCCATTTCTTTTTTTTTTTTTCATTTTCGAGAGAGAGTTCTGTCGCCATACCTCTAATAAGTGTTTCCATTACGTTTATATATATATATACTATAATTATATACGAATATAATTATGTATATATATATGGGGCATTCCACATCACATATACCCCTTTTGTACCTCACCCCCATTCGATTTGGATAATTTTTAGTATGACGTTGCACCCGACTCGAAAGGGTCTTTGAATTATTTTCCGATTTTTTCAACTACCCTTTTGGGTCGGTTGCAACATCATACTAGAAAATTATCCAAATCAAAGGGGGTGGAGTACAAAAGCGGTAAATGTGACGTGGAATGCCCCATATATATATGAGCTATCGATAACTATTATTATTATTTTTTTTTTCCAATCACAATTTGCGCAAATATATATAATAACCACTTTCACATAGACGATTAAGCCACGAATTAAAAATATGTTTATACGCGATGAAAATATGTGTAAGTATGCATTATTAGTTTTCTTTTTTTTTTTTCTTTTATATGTATTTTTTACGAATTTTTTTAGTTTTTTTTTTCATTTTCTTTTTTTGTTTCTTTTTTTTTCTCCTTCTTTCTTCGCCTTTTATTCATATATTTCATATCAATCCGCTTATCACTCTACAATCTGCATACCAATTCGAAAAAAATTGAATTCTTCTTCTTTTTTTTTTTTTTTATTCCTTGACAAATTTGGATTAGAGAATAAAAATGAAATAATCATTTTATTTGCATTTTTATCCGCATTCTTATTCCAAATTTGCCGCTCGCCAATAGTCATCATCAATAACCCGTTGTCGCCTTTTATAATATTCTCGTTTGCCTGCGTACTGCAAAAATTTTACGCGCACTTTGATGAAGAAAAAAAATCTCGTATTCATTGTCGCGGTATAAATAACAATAATTTCCCTGTAAATGTCGTAGGTATATAGGTATATATATATATAGGAAATTTGTACCATCCTCAAAACGTCGACGAGACAAAAAAAAAAAAAATCAACATAACTAAAATTCGAAAAGAAATAATTAAATGGACGAGAACTTTCAGAAGACTAAAATTCTTTTTCAAAATACGCTGTGCGAAGACTATTTGAAAAGAAAACGAGAGGTTTGTATACTGGCCGATCCCACTATATTTCACCAGTCGAAAAGCAGAAGCGGAAAACACAACTTGTGTATCGAAAAATTTAGTAAAATGATGTTGAAACAAAAAGAAAAGAAAGACGTGTCAAAGACACGCGATGATCGTGAAATGAAATTGATATGTGTTCGTCTACGACTTGAACGAAACTGTCTCTATAATATATTACGTATTAATAATTCTCAGTACTTCACACTTTCTATAGATTACTCGTTTTATAGATTAAAAAAAGTGGCAGTTTTTCGTTGAGTTCATTATTATTCTTATTATTATTATTAATATTATTATATTCGTTCCGAAAATTATTATTAAATGGTTTTCTTCTTCTTTTTCCCTTCCTTTTTTATGTATCAATTTTTCTTTTTTTTTTTCTTTCTTTCTTTCTTCTTCTTCTTCGTTCCGACAAAATATTTTTTTATTATCACGCATATATTTTATCTACTACTATCAACGCTGCAACATACATTATTATTATTATTATTATTTTTATTATTACAGCTAGGTAATAATAAGGTGAGTTAGTGAATGAGTGAGTGAATGAATGAAAATATCTCATCGTCACTATTAATTTTCGTTAAAATGAACCTGAGAAAAGTAAACCCTTTTGCATATTCTAGATATACGAATATTATTTTATTTCTCATTACATCTTAAAGTTCGTCACTTTTTCCTCATATTCTATCTGCACATCATATCAGATCATATCAGATCAGATCATCTCACCTCATCATGACTATACTCTTTATTTGTGGTTCGTTTGTTTCTTGTTTCTTTTCCTTGATCGTTCATTTTATTTTTTATTTTTATTCTGATTCCAGAGACATTCACAGCCTGTATATTAGTATAGAGGTTCTCTTTTTTAACTTCTTCGTCTGTTAAAATTATGAAATTTATCATTTTCATTTTATATTCATGTTTTTTTATTCATTTTTTTTTTTTTGCAATTCATAGTTTCGCCCAGTTTACCCCGCGTTTCATAATTCTGTGTCTTTTTCTCGCCCGCTTTTTCATAACTTATTATTTCAATTCTCTCATCTCGTTACTACAACAATTGCAGTATAAGGGATTATTGTTGAGTGTGCCTTGAATGATAATTATACGATTTCATATATTCAGTATTCAGTTTGTACGTGTGTAGTATAATATTATATTATATAAATGGTTTTTGCTAAATATTATCATGTATCATTATTTTCTATTATTTTTCTCTATCTCTATTTCTATCTCTCTCTCTCTCTCTCTCTTTCTCTTTCCCCCATCATTTATTTATCTCTGCATATACTTCTTCCGTTTAAATACATATTTTGGCCCTGTAGTTTTATAATTTTGTACAAATATTTATTGTTTCATCATAAAATTATTATTTTTTTCATTTTTCTCTTGATTCGTTCCTGTTTGTTTCTATTTTCCTCCAATTTCTTTTCTACCCATATTCCTTCACATTTCTCTTTACCTCTCCTTATGTTTTCCGATCTATACTCGTGTCCGCTGCGTGTGAAAGGGGTACTCGGGGGGTTACGGAGGTGGAGGTGTGAATGTGATCACGGGTCGTGGGGACGTAGGCACTATTTTTCCTTATATTTCATCAGAAAATATCCCTGAATAATATGCATGAATGACTGGCTGGATAAATGATAAGATATAATGTATTGTCGATTGATCGTCAAAACCTTCATAGCCTATACTGTACAGGATCGTTAAATGACACCGATCTGTAATATGCAATGATCCGCCCTACTCATCGTCGTCTCTCCCTTATCTTCCTCTCTTTCTTCCCTTTATGGGTTCTTTATTTTATTCATCATTCTTATTCTTATTCTTATTCTTATTTCTCTCTCTCTCTCTCTCCCTCTTTTTCTCAATTCATCAATTATTCCTGCTCTTTAAGCTTCTCCCAATCTTCGTCAATCTGTTATAGACTATAAACAATAATATACTATATACATTGAAAGAAAAAAAATATATATATATATATATATTCATACATACATACATACATACCGCAACTTTACTCACATATATGTATGTGTATATGAAGCGATATGTCTATGTATATCTACCTGTATATCGCCAGTATAATTGTCGCGAGTGGAAAAAGAAGACAAACTGAAGAAGAAAAAAATAAAAATAAAACAGCTAGAAACTTAAAATATACCTATACCGGGTGATTCCTCGCTTAGATCTCAGTACATGATATATATATATAGATATACAACTCTAACAACGGACGGTCCGCTACCCAAATCACTGAGATGTAAGCGAGGAATCGCCCGGTAATGGTGTTTTGGAAATCAAAGATGATGCATTTATTATAGATATGAGGTATGAGGATGTGATTATGTATTCTTCTGTGTTTTCATGATTCGTCGATTATCATATTATATAGGTATAGTGTTAATTATTATAACGATCGGAGGTAAGAAAAGAAGGAAAAAAAAATTAAAAAACAGAAGTGCTAATTAATCGAAAGAATAAAAATAAAAATAAATGTTGAGAACATAATATGAGATCAAGGTTTGATAATAGTTGACATATCGGTAACGGACGTCGGTGATCATTTTATATATGGGCGTACCGATACATAGATATATGCGTATTATACACCATACCGTCCGATTCACCTTTTCAGACATTAATTCGCACAATTAATTAATTATTAACCGTTAATATAAACTCTACCCGCACTATACGTATCGTAATACATAATGCTAATCATTTTTCTTTATAAAAGGCCTAGAGATAATATTATGTATACCTGCAGCAATCAATAAACACATTTCTTCATATAAGACTCTATCATTGTCAAATTCTAAATTAATATTTTATATTTTGCTTCGTATATTCTCTCATCAACAATATTACATCTCTCATTTAAATCTTCATACAGTTCATTATCAATCCTTTCCATATAATATTGAAATCTGCATGTTATTGCGATTAAACAAGGAAAGAGAGAATTAAATAAAATGTTTTTTTTTTCTCTCTTCTTTGTTCACAAATAGACACAATTATGGAAGATCAATTTCTCCCTAAAACTTCTCACCCCTCGAAATGGTGGGGATGAATAGAACGATATTTTACGGCCATTTAACTCATATAGCTATATTGTAGAATAATATATACCGTAGAGTAATGACAATAATTAATAATTAATAATCAATAATCAATAATAATAATAATAATCAATAATAATAATCAATAATAATAATAATAATAATAATAATAGAAATATTGTGTATAGTGTGGCTTGTGTGAAATATATATGTTTGTGTAGACGTGTATGTACTATATATATATATGTATGTATGCATGTTATAGGTATGACTGTCGCCTTTTTTTTCAATTTTTTTTCATATATATGTATATATAATATATTACTAAATATATGTATATATGAATCTACCGATATACACGAGAAGAAAAAAGGAATGCCGGTTGTGCTATTTTTTTTTTCCTCTCATTTTTCCTTTTCTTTCCTTTCCTATTTTTGTTTTTCTGCAGATCTCGAAATTTTCATACTCGTCTCTGTTTCTTTATTGATTATCTCATCTATACGCGCTCACGTAACATATTGCTTGGTTTTTGAGGTATATAGTATAAAGGTCCCCGATGGCCATTGATCGATAAGACCGAATTAGTTTAGATTATTCATCTTCTTTGACATTATTTTTTTTCGTTATGTTTTTTTTTTTTTAACTCTATCTTTCTTTCGTTACATATATTCACAGATTATTATTACGTAAAACCAAACATTATTGTACACGCGTTGTATAATGGTTTACGATATTCAATTATTTGTATAAAAATTCCGAAAACTGCCAAGTCGAATCAGACATCCCGGACTGTAAGAAGAAAAAAAAAATTCAACGGCTAGAAGTTTTACATAGGTATACGGTACATAATATACTGGAGAAAAAAAAAAAGAAAAAGAAAAGGAAAAAGAAGAATAGCTGGCCGCATATTTTTGCGTGGATTAATATAATTACATGTAAGTATTTTACAACGTTTGAAAATCTTTTTTTTTTTTTGTTTTCTTTCTCGATCCTTATACAATTATACGTATAGTATATTTTCATATATACGACGACGCTTATATGGATGTTATAATAATTCAGAGGTCAAATACTCGAGGCATTAATTCATATCTCCGGTGAAAGTCTAAAATCAAAAATCGGCAAAGAAACTATTACAACGACATACGACGATTGTGGCGACGAAAATTCAATCTTTTCGAAATTTGTCAAGTAAAGTAGGAATATAAATGTATATATTAGGGCAAATCATTTTGTGGTCCATATATTTTAATTTACCCTCGCACCCCTTGAAATGTGAGTGTATGAGGAAATTGAAGAAGAGCGATGTTCCCATGTTGATCAAATGGGAAAAATACTTTTGCAATGGGCCACGCCAAACAAAATCGCACCATGGTGATATTGATAGGTACTAGTATTGACCTCATACACTCGCATTTCAAGGGGTGCGAGGGCAAATTACAAAATATGGACCACAAGATGATTTGACCTAGTGTATAGGTATACACATAAAGACGAGGCCAAGGGTCTCGGAAGTGAAGCCTGTATAAGATTATCAGCTGTCTCCAAGATCTACGTACATAGGTAGTACATACCTGCAGCTTGATATTATCACCTACTAGACTTTCATCGAGTCTACGTATAGAAAATGCGAGAAGCACCACTGTAAATGAGAAATTCACCAGAGTGTGAACAGGAAACAGCTGTAGTTTAGTTTGGGACTACCACTTCCGGCCACCACGACACCGGAGGAGGACAGAGAACCTCTCTCTTTTACAAAAACCCTATTGAGCATTTGGAAACGGCCGAATGAATTTTTGGACCGGTCCCTTTAAATTGAGCCCCCCTCTTCTTTAATTTTCTTTTCTTTTATAGTCGAAAAAGAGAAATGAACTAAAAGCGTCGAGATTATCCTCTTCTTCTTGTTCTGAATTCTTCATTCATATACGCGTCGATCTTCATCCTTAAACTATTAGCTTTTTTTCTTTTACTACCATAATTGCGCGCCTTGGGGTAAGGAAAAAAGAAACACTGTATTTCAAACGCGAGTTAAAAAGAGATAACTCAGTATGTTACCCAGTCGTTATTGACCCCAATGTCGGAGAGCATATCCGTGACATCAGGGGTGCAGGAAAACTCAAAGTGTGAACCGCTGCTCGAGCTATCAGTCTCGAATGTGTCTAGCTCAGTAGCAATAGTGTCTATGTCAAGGTCGAGCCTGAAGTCACAGGGTTGTATCTCGAAGAGATCTGTGAGACAGTCAAGCTCTGCCAAACTGGTACTGCTGTTCGCCTGCTCTTCCATTTTTACCGGCGAAGAGGACGGCGAAGAAGAACAGCTGTTCGTTGTTGTCGTCGTCGTCGTTACTGAACTGAGACTGGTGTTCGTCGTGGTTGAACTCGTCGTCGTCGTCATCATCTCGACAGGTTCTTCCTTAACCGCGGTGAATATCACGTCTGTGTTGTTATTGTTGTTCCGCGTTTTCGTCGTCGACGATACCGCGTTGTTCCTCTGATTGTTGATGTTGTTGTTGTTGTTGGTATTGTTGTTGTTGTTGTTGTTGTTGTGGTTGTGGTTGTTGTTGTTGTTGTTGTTGTTGTTGTTGTTACCACCGGTATGGTGGTGGTGATTACTTCTCGCCTGCATTGACGAGGAATTGATTTCCGAGAAGGGCCTGATCGAGGACAGGATATGGTCGTTCGTGTAGTCCGGCATATCGACAACCTCCTCTTTTATTTCCGGCTCCTGTTTTATCTTACAATTCGAAGTGACCATTCCGCAATCGGCGAATGTGTCGTCGAAGTAGCTAGCCGACTCCGGTGAGTCTGGGAACCTCCCGTCGCAGGACGGGCTGTTTGGTACTTTCGCGGTTATTATAGGAGGCGATGGTGTGTAGGGCGAAGTCCTCTTGTCGAGGGCCAGCCTGGCCTTTAGCCTCGACAGAGGATTCGTTGTCGTCGAAGTCGAAGAAGACTGAAGCCTCTTCACCGGCGTTTGGGAGTTGTTGTTGTTCGTGTCGTTCTTTTGTAATTTTGTAAGGTGCGAAGACGACGAGGAGGAGGAGGCGAGTTTCTTCGACTTCTTCGTCTCCTTTATTTTCGGAGCTGGGGTCGGCTTCGAGGTCTTTTTTCGCGGCCTGTACTTGTAGTCTGGGTATTCCATCATGTGAAGTCGTCGCAGGTTCTCTGCCTCCTTTATAAACGGCTTTCTTCCCTCCTCATCCAACGTCTTCCAACGCCTACCTAAACGCTTACTTATCTCGGCGTTATGCATGTCCGGCTGTACTTCGCAGATTTTTCTACGCTCGATCTGAGACCATACCATGAACGCGTTCATTGGACGCTTTATGTGGTTTGGGTTGTTCTTTTTCGTCTGAAACAGAAGAGGGTGGAAAACGGGACGTTAGAAGTTTTATCGAAATATCTGAAAGAAAATTTCATCAATTACTCGTCATTTGGAATTTCTAGTTCACAGAGTAGAAGGAGAACGCATATAAACGGGAGTCCCGGAAGAAAGGGTTAACCAAGAGTCGGTCGGTGAATCGTCGTATAGCTGTTGCAATGGGGAAAGGGGCAGCAGCGGTGTTGCACACCGGTTCTACAAGTGGGTGATCATCAGGGGGGAACTTAACCCGCGAGTCGCTTGCCTGAAGCACAGCTGTAGCCCTTACCGGACTCCGGTCGCGGCTTATATTCAAATAGTTTGCCTTTACCTACGAAATACAGCTACATAGATAATAGTGTATGGGAAAAAAAGGAGTAAAGAGTTTTAATTTCAATTCTTCTCCTCTTCGACTAGCGTGTTGAATAATTATAGATTCGGGAGAAATGTAATGTAAAAAGTTGAACACATACGTGTATACTGGGAATGAAAATAATTAAATAAATGAGTATACATTCATGTCTCATTGCAATATTATGTATATATATTTAACATTTCATTAATGGGCTAATTAAGTATACGCAGTTAGGGTGGCTTCGTTCGCACGCAGGTCACTAGGATATAGGTAGGTATACTCGTATCTTATTATGCTTTTTATTAACCTAACCTAACCTAATCTATCATGCGCACCTTCTCTCCGGGGGTCGCTGTGCAGCGAACGGCGAATATCTTGCGTGAGAAGATAAAATCGCTGTAATGTGTATAGAGAGGAATTAAAAGGCCATCCCGAACGAACGAAATAACGAAGAGATACCGCGATGCTACTAACGCAAACCACCACCATACCTTTACCTACCTATACCTACCATGCAACGCAACGTATACGGTATGGGTACGTAGTACCAGAAGTAGTAATACGCGGTGGTTGTTCGGCCGAGTAGGTAGGTAGCTCATAGACCTCACCTTGACACAGTTTGCTGGAGGTAGTGGCGGAATAGTCTGCTTGCAGAGAGTTGAGTTGCCTCCCTTCTCTGCTGCATCCGCTATACAGGTATAATATATACTCGCTACCAGCGATCCGCGGCTTTAGTTTATTGGTATATTAATTATTTATCTACAGTTTCGTATTTTTTAATTTTCAACAAAAATTATATCACCTAGTTCATAACTCGTACGTACGTGTACAAATAATTGGGCTAATTATCTTTACGAGGCTTTGTCTGTTTCCATAAATTATTACCTAGATTTATCGTAGGTATATAAAGTGCAGCATCAACAGCAGCGAACCGTATAAATTTGAATTTGAATTTGAAATTGAAATTCTCTGACTCGGAAATGATTATACCAACAATTGAGTGAGTTATACGGGAAAAAAATGAAATAAAATGCTTTTTATTTTTCAAATTCTCAACAAAATTCCGCCTGCATTGTGTGATACTTTTAGCTACCAGTAGGTAGGTACAGAAATTTGGATTCCGTTTGAAAATGAAAGATTTTCAATTTTACTTTCATTCATAAATTAACGAATTGAGATATTTTATATATGTCCAATAATTCAGTTGATTACATTTCTTTCGGTTTTTATACACATCCTTCGTGGAGAAGGAAGGAGATCAACGTTATTCGCATCAATCTTGTTCGCAAAAGAAAAAAAGCAAGAAAACAAAAAGAAAATGAAACTTGTTCGAAGAAACGCGTTTAATATACGTATATCGTGTGAAAAGTATAAGAATATACCTACGTGATTCGAGACACGTGTGTGCATACATATATCTAACGAACTAACTAATAAGTAATAGTAGATACACCTATAATCTACACAGAGAAAAGAGTTTCTTTATAGTTAAAGAACGTATATTTGTATATAAGCAAATAGATATTCATTCATAGTTAACAAATATAAGTTGATTCAAATGATATTGGGTTGAGTCAAACAATGACTATACCTAGATGATTTCACTCAACCCAATATCATTTGGATCAACTTATATTTGTTAACTATGAATGAATATCTATTTGCTTATATACAAATATACATTCTTTAACTATAAAGAAACTCTTTTCTCTGTGTATGTATAAGATATAGTTTTACGTTGATGCGGATCGTAAATACGGACGAATGTATCTATACACACTCGTGTATATATATATATATATATATATACAGGGTGTCTGAAAGTTCGCAAATCGTCACAGGTGTCGCAAATTTGAGTAATAATCGCATATCTCCATTTCTTTTTCGTCACTCCACTTTTTCTTCATTTTTTTTTTGTTTTTTGGTTCTTACGTGACTTTTGTATTTAGCTAACGATATGTGTGTATAAGCTCGCCAAATGTAGATTCATGTATACCTTATACAGAGAGAGAAAGAGAGAAAGAGAGAGAGCGTAGCAGCACGCGCAAGCAGCTATAAGCGCGGGATATGGCCGGGGGGGGGGGGGGACGAGAGGGGGCATAAAGTCCGGCTAGGTTCGAACGAGTTTCCATACCTACATCAACGTCTAGATGTATAAGCCACTACTTACTTAGACACTTATATTTACTATTAAGCCTGCAGCTGACGGAAGTGAGCCGTAAGGTCACGCCATAGCCAGGCTTGCATCTCAACGCGCGCCGCGGTCTCTGGCTTGCTTGGTTGGCCTTCGAGTCCTGCCCGCGCCTCGAGCCTCGCGCCTCAAGCCTCGGTTTGTTCGCTCAACGTTTATACATCGGCTGGGTATATGGGTATGCGATAATACAATATCCACCGAATTTATATACCTACATTCGCATTCGCATTCTTATATCCAATATATAGATATATACGCGTATACTTTGATTTAACCCACGTTACGTTGCGTCAAGTTGCGTCAAGTTGCGTCAAGTTTTCTCTCACTATTCTGGTTAGAATTGGCGCTTGCCAACTCGCGAGAATTGTAGCTCAACTAGGCATACCTATACTAGCTATAATAGTGCCGACAGTGGCAATTCGCTACATGTATCTAGGCGATAGGGAAATGGTCTTGAAACTAAACTGTGCGAACGTTCTTGAAGCGACCGGGTATGGTTGCGAAGCGGACGTAGCAGAGACGGAGACGTACGTATCGTACGTGCACGTAGATATATAAGTCGCTTAGCTCCGCGAAAAGAACCTCTAACTTGTAATATGGAGATAACTAAGGCCAACGCGACGTACGTTTACCATTACTTCCCGCATTCTGTGATCGATCGGGAGATTATCGTTATAGCGATGTTTGGGAACATGAAGATACGCGGAAGAATGAAAACTGAGGGATTCCCCCGCCCACAGTTTTTAAGGGCGAAACTTTATGTTCGCGAAATTATTTTTCAAATCTAACAAAATTTCATTTCAGGATCTTTTTCTCCCCGTCAGTCCTGGCTACCTCTGAATCCTATCTACCGGGATAATGACAGATTTGAGATTCGTAAGAACGTCGAAAAGCCTCCGTGACGTAATCGAGAAGTTAAACAATCACTCCTGGAGAATCGTAGAGGCCGACTATAAGCCACGCGATTTAAAACACTATCTGTGTATGGATATTGGGTATAGGTATATATAGAAAGAGAAAAAGACTCGAATCTGTAGTGTCTAGACTTCAGAGACAGGCTCGAGCACAAAAGGGATCAATTACGTTACTTCAATACGTACATATATATACCTATACACGCATTATCGAAAATCTAGGATCTAGAATCCAGGATATATCGAGAATCTATAGATTATAGATCGACGAACTCTTCTATGAGGCAAAGACCTCGAGAATTCTAAAGTCTGGTTCTCTCAAGCTGCAGCACGAAGAACTTATTACACGTTTCATAAATTTTGTCAAAGATACAAGTAACGATAATCAATCACGCACATAATTATAACATCTGGAGTCATTTAATTATTGTAGAAAATCATTCTTCTTCAGAATTCATCAGACAATTGTGATTATCTTCTTTTCTTTTTTCTTCCAGCTTACTTTACCGTGAATACAATAATCTAGCTGATACTTTGATCCATCGACTTATACTCTAAAGTTTAACGTACGCTGAGGTACGACGGTCGAATATAATTTTGTCGCCCGCAGCAGCAGCAATAGCGACGGCGACGGCGACGGCGGCACTCGCCCCGGTCGTTGGCATTGACCGCGTACTTGCACCACCGTATATACATACCTATCTACCATTCGTTCGTTAAACTCGCTTCCAAGAAACACGGAATAGTCATTTATACCGTCTCCATATCCGTATAACGTGAGAAATTTGAAAAAAATAAGAAGAGAACTGGACATATCCGTCTCTTATATGTATGTATAATCTCGCAACGATTTCCGCATTTTTCGTTTGTTTACGATATTTTTTTATTTCAAAAATTAAAAACAGGAAAAAAAGTTCCATGTCTTTGAACTCCTGAGAAACCAAACGATCGTGCTAGTCAATTTTATAAGAAATTGCCAAATGGGAAGGGGGGAGAGAGAAAAATTGACTCGTGTAAAACCATACCAGTTTATTTCTCATTTGGCGCATATTATGTGTGTGTGTGTGTGTATGTGCGTGTGCGCGCAGATTGCAGTATATAATCATAGTCGTCAGCTGGTGACAAAAGATATAAATATATAATTCAGTTGTAGTTATAATATATGCTATAGCGTATAGGTGGTTCTTGACAAAGGCCTTGAATCGTTAATAACAAAACGCAACATTTTTCCACCGCTCGGCTAAATTAACCTTCGCGTAGTGATCGTCGTCGTGTGGCTGCGCTCCCGCGCGCGACCACTCTTTGGTATAATATACATAAACACTTATAGGTTGCATACCTACGTATAAAACATATAGGTATAAGAGGTGTATGTACGCCGGCGAATGTCTGCAGCGCCGCGGATATGGTATAATAATTATGTAAACTATAAGCGAGCGTATATCATAGATAATATAATACACATGCGTATGCCTGTGCCCTATCGTATTCATATACATCTATACATAATACATATATCGTATACGGTGCAACGGCATGCGCGGGGGAATTCGCTGGTTTAGGTATCAGTGACTCTCGCGAAAGCTGCAGCCTGCACTCGTGCCAGTCAGTCGGTAATGCATACATAATAACTGCAACAGCCAGACCGCGCAGTCTTCGAGACGGGCGGGGAGTGGCTATAGGTACTATACCGTAATCGTGATCTGTGGCAAGCGTAAGCGAGCAAGCTTTAGCTTATGGGGACGTGTAAACCGCAGGGAGGATATGATGTGACATAGGAATAACCGAAGTTATACGGGTATAATAGGAACAGTGTTATAACTACCTCTATACGCGTAGGGTGTGCAGGGTCTGTATTAAGGTGTCCGTTAAAAAACCCAATTCTGAATCGGACTAGGCGCACCCCCTACAATGATTGCAAAAAAAAAAGACTGAAACTGGACCAGAAGCACTGCTTTCTATATACCCCTACTTATGTGAGAGACGCTTCAACTATCAAATGATTTTTTTTTACCTATTTCGTAGGAAATGAAACCCAATCGTCGATGTTTGATCTGCTCAATTCAGGCGTTTCCCGTTAGCCTACCTTTGAGGCGCGTGATTTTTCATAGAATCGCTCTGTATGTATATGTAATATGTATTATGTATTATGTATGTATATTTTGTATGTCTGGGTAGGTATATACGTTACTTTCCCACTAATCGTCGCTAATCGCCGAGAGCCTGACCGCCTTATACCGCTGCACAATCGTAAATCGCTATATCACGTTGTTATAGTGTAACGCCACGACCGCCCCGGCGGACGACTGACCTTCGCTATCCGCTACTTTTTTCCTTCGCGCTATTCGCTTGCGATTAACTTAGAGTCTTTTCAACGTCTCGCACAGCTCGGCGTATATATAGTTTATAGCTACGCGTACTGCTCACCTGCATCACAATTAACTTACGAAATACGTTTATGTATAATATTATATTTATATATATATATATGTGTGTAAGAGGCGGTCGGAGCTGAGAAAAGGAGAAAAAAAAGGTGCAAAACCGTGTGAAAATCATGTCAATGTAATTTTCTTGATCCTTTCGTTCTTCGATATATATTTCACGTTGATTCCAAAAGGTATTACATTGACAAAGAAAAGGAAGAAAATTGGGTAAAGTATATCTTCGAATTCTAATGACAAAATTGATGACCGTGAAAAACGAAAATGATTCCTCAGCCTCGGAAAGTTTCGAACAAAACACAAAATTGAATCAAAGGCAAAAGATGACTCAAGCCTATAGTATACATATAGAAAACAATTGGTATAAGGTAATTCGGTGTTCAAAGATTGACAAGAATTGATTCGAATGATCTAAAGTTTCGAAGAAAATGTTAAAGAAAATGATCCAATAAGTTTACCATTTGGGAAATAAAAAGAAAGACGTACGCACCTCGTACCTATGAGAGTAGCGGTGGTGCATCAAGCATGCCGTGTGAACGCGGTTTGAACGAATTCATCGAACCTTGATGTATATCCTTGTAGGGGCAACGTAATGTCGTACAATTATCGAAACACGCGAGCTGCAGGGCTACGAGTACGCGAGTAGAGCTGTAGGTACGAATAGGTATGTATGTACGTCTGCGGCTGCAGGGGCCGTAAAGAGCTTGCTTGCTCAAGTCAAGTCAAGTCAGTGATGGTATGTATTCTGATCAGCCGTAATTTGCGTAGCTTATTAGAAGGCGCTACGCTATATACGCGCGAGGCCTTCTTTTTCTTCTTCTTCTCCTCCTCCTCCTGCTTCTACCTCTACCTCTACCTCTACCTCTACCTCTACCTCTACATCTACTTCTACTTCTGCTGCTGCTGCTGCTGGCTGCTAATACCTTATAAGATACTGAGATTACAATTTATAATCTACATACACACATACCTGTATAGCTGTATGTGTGTACGCCTCATATACACAGTGACCATCAGATTACTATACAGACACGCGAACCACGGATCAGATCACGACCAGCTATTAAACTAGGCTACGCGCGACGATCCCAACGATTGTGAGATGGAAAAATTGAGAGAGAGGGAGAGAGCAAGAAGAATAGAGGATCAAAGACATAATCATTTGCTATTATCATCATTCAGACCGGGAATATAGGTGTGATAGTCTATTTTCGATGGATGTAAACGACAAATGATAGAAAATACGAAGGTAGGAAAAGAGAGGAGGTGACTCGAATTTTTCACGAATCATTACACGTATCCGATAGGTACCTAGACCCATGCCTAAAGGAATGTAGAATTTCACCTATTTCCTGAGCGGGCGTATAGGAAGTACATATAACGAGAGATGATGAAAATAAATATAAAATTGAGAGAGGAAAGAGTCAAGATAAGAGACTTGAATGTTGATAAAAGTTATCGTCAAAGGTAGAAAACGAGAGGAGGAGAATTGTTTTTAAATCCAAGCCGGGACGTGCAGCATGGTATTAGAATATGGTTTGGTATGAGGGGGAGTGAAGTGGTCGCGGTGTTTCAGAAGGCAGCTGGCCTTCGACTATAACGTATTTAGAGTCTAGCAGTTATGTATACAGAATTCACTCACTCACAGCTGATTCGTTCACAGTCAAGAAAAGTTTTCTTCGTAACGTTTCTACCGAGCGGTAAAACCGCAGCGGGAGTAAGATAGTGTAGTCATAGATTATTCCGATTACTCCAACACAACGTGAGATGGGCGATCTTATACGTATGTAAGTTATACATATAGACGGAGAATTGTTGGCATATATGTATATACGCTATATACCCAGCAACTATAGCTATTAAACTCACCTTATATCAACTATATAAGATCACATCTAATTCCTCCCCGTATACACGTATACATGTACACGCGGATGTGATATGATATGATATGATATCATACATATACAATATACATATACACATGCCCATCTCTACTCGTATAGGAGCTGAGAGGTTCGCGAAGATCGTGGGAACCGATCATTCCTAATATCACACAACATATATATAGCAACGTTACGATACACGTCGGATGTCTTTCTGATTCTTTATATGCCTATGCAAACTTGATTATAATATTCTTATACCTATATCTTATACGTAATCGCCGTTATTGCATAAAATAAAAAATAAAGAAATAAATGAAGAAAAGAAAGAAAGAAAAAATGCACTGCTTTTCACTCGCTCATTACCGATCGCAATATTATAAATGGATTATTAAATCAGTTCGTAAATATTCGCATCCTCCTGTATACTTGGTTAATTCGCATATTATATCGACTGAAGAGCCGTCGGTTTCTTATGCTAATTTCTTTCGCGATCCCTGATTTTCTCCCTCACCACCACCTAGGTAGAAGAACACGCATAGCGGGTAATCGCTTAATCAATTCTCTATCATTTGATTGCGCTGTAGTCAATCGTACCGTGACCTTCGTTCACATTTATAAAAGAGACGGATAGTCTTTTTTCATTTACATTTTTCATTTTCATTTTCTTCCATACACGTGTATAGTATATAATACATGTATAATACAATTATCCATCGTCATACATTCGTATGAATCAATGACAGAGCAATGAGTCTCGTATGATTATATTCGAGTGAACGCTGCAATTTCCACAGATTACATTCCATTTTAGACAATTGGTATTCACTTTTATTTTTCTTTTTTCCCCCTTCATCTCGTTTATCTTTTTTCAACGACAATATTGTCGGACGACGTGATTCCCCAGCTTGATGATGATCGGGTTTCGAAGAATCAGCGTATACCGTACCTATCTGTATGATGCGTGTATGTATATACACATACATGCCGCTATATTCCATAAGGATATCGGTGGCACCATCTCATCGCATCGCGTACCGCGCGCGCAAGTGTTCACCGGACGGACAGCTGACTCCTCGCGACATCCTGACCGAATCCGATGGTAGCTCGCGATATATATACGATATGTACAATAATTATATGTACACGGAACATCATCGGCATAACGCTGACGAAAATTCGAAACCTTATCAAATCAATCGCATACCAAAAATTGTAAAAACATATTTCGCGTTGATTGCACAATGATTTTCTATGCACTGTGAAAATATGATCAACAAAAAAAGCTAGGTTCATTCCTTCAAATTATAACGACGAATGAGGTAAAAGAGTCCGAACGAAAGAACTTGAAATTCATGACCTGGCTTTCTAAAACCTCAATATTTGAAATATAATTCAAACTTTTCTCGCTCGTTCCCAGATCTAACTCGGAAAGATTCATGTGACTGTTTTTCATTCGGAAGCTTTATCATACCGTGGCAGAAATTATTCCGCGATTTTGGTCATATCATCTGCATGGGGCTCCTCAAGTAAAGAAAAGAGAAAAAATAGGAGATCAAGTAAGGAGAGAAAGAGATTTGTAAGATCACCAGATAAGTTCAGTCGCGACCGCGATTAGAGCGAGTCGGCGAAATACTAAACGTTGTCCGAGAAAGAAATGACCAGACTCGTTTCTGACTCGGCAGTAGCTTCCGGTTGTTTTGTAGCTAATTTAAGCCGAATCGTCGACCTCGATATTATGATATCATCGTATAGCAGTAGCGGCGAGAAAGAGAAAGAGGAAGAAAGCGAAAGAGAAAGATAGAGAGAGGGAGAGAGAGAAGAGTAGGAGAACGCGTAATAAGGCTGCAAATCCATGCAGCGCAACCAAGAACTCACTCGGTGGTAACGGCGATTAAAAAGCGACAGTGAAGCATGAGCGCGGGCAGACTGGAGGGACGAGGGACCGAAGGAGACCGACCAGTGCCGAGGAGGCGAGGTGCCCTGACTATAGTAGTAGTAGTAGTAGTTAGTAGTAGTAGTTGTTAGTAGTAGTAGTTGTTAGTAGTAGCAGCACCACCACCACCAGCAACAAACCACCGCAACAACTCGAACTAAATGATATTGACGGTGATTTCACTCCCCTGTTGCAGATTGCGATACAACAGTTGCTTTCCTGATTATGCTGCTTGCAAATTTTCTTTTTAAATAATCATATCGTTCCGTGGAAAGAACATTTTATGTAACTGTTAAACATGTAGCAGGTGTTATGCCAATTGAATAAAAACTCTTTTGACGATTGAAATGAATGACTATTCATGTATTCAATAAGCTCATGTCCTTGGAATTGGTTTGTGATTAACACGAGAGGAAATAAGAAACTGTCGCTATCTGAGGTTCGTCTTACGTTGTCAGTTTGTCACCTGGGACGGGCTGAGAGATAGAAAGAGAGATAGAGACGAGTTGAGAATATATCAGACGGCTGATTACGGGGTCAAAGTATCTTTCTGCTTGCATTTATATAGTATACAAGTATGCTGCAACAAGACGTCGTATAATCATCACCTCAATAATAAAAGTAAATTAAGAAATAAAATGTAGGAACGAGACAAAACGTATACAGAATAAAAAGAAAAGTCGATAGTCAAAACACGTGTTCCGAGTTGCAACGACTATATTATCGAAAGACAACAGCAACGAAGAAAAAAAAAAATTGAAATGAAATTGGGGAAAAAAAAAACAGCGAAATTTTCTGTGCACCGCTGCAGCATGTAAGCCATCAATTTGAATAGTCAAACAACCTCCAATTGCTGCCGATTGCTAAGCAGTGAGTAGTACAAGAGATCGCAGACAACGATTAATTATCATAATTATTATACCCAAGCGAGATATGATAAATCACCCACATAATATATTTCGTCGAATAATGATAAATTTCTTTTTTTTTTTTTTTTACCCTAGTATTCTTTTATTTTTCATCGTAATAATAATATAAGCCAACACCTGAAGAAAGAAGTAAAGACCAAAACCACAATAACAATTGCATAGTGGCTACATTATTTAATATGTATTTTGTAATCGTTTTTGCGGAGGCTAATTTCTTTTTCTCTTTTTCTCTCTATATATATTTATATACGAATGCATGTGTATACGTACATCTATAGAAAAATACATGGTGCGTAATATACAGATGATATTACGTTTATATAACGCGATGCTATTTCTATTTTCCTACATTCTTTCCTCTCTCTCTCGCTCTTCTTGTTTTCTTTTTCACATAATCTGGTCACTTTAACACTTCGTCCGTCTGCCCGTCCGGTACGACCGATACGACCGATACGACCGATAACAAACGACCCCAACGCCGCGCCGTCCGCCCTACTTGTCTGACTGACTGCTTGCCTGCCCTCCCTCCTTGTCATTGTCGCTCTCAGACTGTTCTGTTGCTGTCAGAAATGCTACAGTCATATCGCTACGGAGCATCCGTCACCTATCAAGCAGCCCGATCTAATCTCGGTGACATTGCCGTATATCTTTCAATGATGTTGAGTACACGGGCCCCGACGACGATGATGATACCAAATCAGCTGATCGTCATGAGCATGTGTGTGGATATATTTCACAGATAAATACATATATTTATAGATCGATCGATATACTATCAGCATTTTTGTCACTGCGAAAGAAATTCTTGCTTCCCCAATATCATCATTATTATCAGTATACCTGCATACAGGAGTTAACCCTTAACAGACACTGGGGGGTCCCCTGGACCCAAGACAAAATTTGACTTTTTTTTAAATCTAGTTCAAATCCAATTTTGTTCGATTTTTTTTCACCCTTCTCAAAATCAATTCTCGCGGATGGAACCTTTTTTCTCTTATTCTTAAAGGTTTGAAGTATGCTTACAAATTTTTTCTGCCCCAGGACGTCTTACAGTTTCGTCACAATAAGCATTTAAAGTTTTGGGGGTCTGTGAGACCCCGTGTGTCTTCTATGATCGAGACGGAAGGTGTGTCTGCTAAGGGTTGAGGAGTAAAATAGAGAGATAGGGAGAATGAGCATCACCGCGAGATTATAAGGCCGGAACAACAATTAGAATTACAAATAATTTCCATAATGTTGCAAAACCTCACGGTGTATACCTGCTCTGCACCGACCACACGGCTGTGGTAGTATAACGCATAATATAGGTACCACATTATTATAGTATGTATGCATATTGTCGTAGCAAACAAGCAGCAGCTCCCTAGCAGCGCGTTGCGACTGCGACTGAGGGAGACTACAACGTACGCGTGTAGATATCATAAACTCTGGGCAGAGCACTCGAATACAGCTCTCAACTCCCAGTGAGCTTTACCTACGACGAACCGAAGAACAGCCTAGCCCTTTCGTGGACTGCTACGTTATATAGCCATCTCGATTCTTCGATCTTTATAAACGCGTTCCTACGCGTTCCTACACTGCTGCCGCCAGTGCAGCTGCAGCTGGTAAGCCTGAACTTACTTACTTACTTACTTACTGACTTACTTACTTACCACGAGTTTGTATATATACCTACTACAAACGGATAAGAGAGCGAGAGCTCGAGGGACCGAAAGAGAAAGGGATAACCTATAGCGCATCAGCGGCTCTCAACCTTGTTATTAATCGTTAGATCTTTAATATAATATGAGCAGAGACTATAGAGATATATGATATATCTGAGAGTCGCTATGTTTCAGGTATATAGGTGTATGATAATATATGTTGGAATAGAAAGACGTCGAGTAAGAGGAGAGGAGAAAAAACAAGATCGAATGAAATAAATAATACAATTTATATTATCGATCGATTTATGTGTTCTTATATTAATGTTACGCGCAGCAAGGTCCGAGACGGACGAACGGGCGAGACAGCCCGCAGCCGATGATCGGGCAGGATACGATTACGGCGTTGCAGGAGGGTGGGAGGGATAGAGGGAAGGAGGGAAGGAGGTAGGCTATTATATCGAGAAACACGAAGGAAGAGAGAAAGGTAGGAGAAAAAGAAATAAGAAAACAGATGAAGGTTTTTTAAAGAGCTGAGACCGGAGCGAGCTGTTCGTTTCAAGCTACACCACAAGGCTATATACTATAGGTACCAACGAACGCGCGGGTAATCGTGGGTAATTTTATGGGATTGTACCTATCAGAGAATACGAATAATAAGAAGAATAAGGCATTGAAAATAAGAAGTTTGAATCTCGGTTTGAATCTGGAATACGGAACCGAATGGAAAATCTCAATTTAGTCGTTGTTGTTGCTGGGGGCAGATGAAATATTCCGATGTGTAATAAGAATGGAACTGAAATAATGACGATCATATCTATAGATAAGAAATTCAACGGAATGACAAGACTTACAAATTTCACCAGAAATGTCAGTGATGAACTCTCGTGATAGGTATACTATATACCTACCTGTACATATACATATACACATGCATATAGGTAGGTATGGTATATGGTATATACACGAGGATCATTCAAGCCCCGTTATCTAAATCAAACGTTTAATCGATCGTTAATTTATAATATCATACCTACAGCTACGGCTCTATACCATACGTATATTAAAGACACGGAAATTTAAATTCCAGTCTTTAAGTCTTGCTTAATTCGGTAGCCCGGAAATTAGTGGCGCCTGTTCATAGACGCGCGTAGGAAGATAGATATGTATATGTGTGTCTTATATACTCTATGTGAGCCCAGAGTAGTCTTTTTATTTCATGCATATATTTCTGTCTTCCTAAAGTCCTTCTCGATTATTTTTTTTTTTTTTTATATGATTTCTATTTCTTTTTTTAATTATTATTCCTTTAATCTTTTTTTCTTCCTCTTCTAATCTACGCCTCACGAGCTCTCTCTCTCTCTCTCTCTCTCTCTCTCTCAATCTCTCCGTTACTCGTAATCCCAGGGATTAGATGGGAATCACGCGCGGACCACGAGTCAAACGTAAATCATATTCAAGTCTGGTACCTATACAGTTGTATTGAAGCAAGGGAAGAAATTAGGTAGCTTATACACCTCTGGCTAACTGCATATTTATACCAAAATCGGCCAGGTGATTTTACGAAAATTCGAAAACAACTAAAATCTACTTGTTTGTTCGTTTTTTTTTCTTTTTTTCCTCTCAACGATTTTTGAAGAATAAACTCATACTACTTTCTTATACGCCTATATAGATATGTTGTATTTTATATGGTCAACAGCGAATAAACATAAAAATGATATGTATAGGGTATTAGAATATAGTATATGAAGAAGAAGTAGTCTGGCGACGGACTCTGGTGCAACGAAGTTGTATACCTGGAGGGTTAGGGGGTGGGAATGGGTGGAGGGACGGTAGAGCTAAAGTCTAGAATTAGGCAGGATTCAAGAGGACCATTAAAAATCTAGAGGGATAATTGGCTAGCAGCAGCCGATGCTACGAAACGAAACGAAACGAAACGAAACGAAACAAAACGGTATACTGAGAAAGAAGAAGACGAAGAAGGTGGAGATAATTTACGAAGAAGAGAAAAATAGTAGTAAGGAGCGAGAAAAATTTGAGGAGGCCCTAAAATAATTACAGACACCGAGAAAAATATCCACGCGGAGTATATCTGAAAGCTAGTCACAGGACGATGACTTTGAGTTGGACTCTGACTCGGATGAGACTTGGTTTTATTGTTATTTCCTTTCCTTTTATTTTATTTATTTTTATTCATGTTTTATTCTTCTTCTCCGTCCCCCCGCACTCGTTCATTCGTTCGTTCTATCTATCTCGCTCCTTTAATTTTTCTATCTATCTCATTCCGTCGACCGTCGACCGTCGACCGTCTCTCCATCTCCACCAGCACCTCCTCCTCCTTCTACTCCTCTCTTCGCCTACTTCGTCTGGTCTTTGCCCCTCGGAATATTAATCCTGAATTCGTCACGGTGCATCTCTCTACTACATATACCTATATATGCCTAACCTCCTCCTCATGCTCGCTGCTAGCACTGTTTCAGCTTTTTCATATTCGTAGTATCTGTGTTTGTCTGTGAGCGCACGCTGCTTCGTTAAAATTTGAAGAGGAAAATAAAAAGTGAAAGAAAAAAAAACAAAACGTCACGTATTACATACCCTATAATTACGATATCTTTCAAACAACGAGGAGAGGGAGGAGGTGAAGAATATTTTCAACGAAATTATTAATATTGTCAACGTATCCGAGTCGTAAAATTATCATCATAATTATTAACTTGTCTTTTTGCGTCTTTTCTCCATTTAAACCCCGTGTTAAATAATTCAAACCTTTAGGGCGTTTGCCGGAACAGAAGATATGGATTGTACATTTTTTTTTCTTAGGCACAGTTTTGAGTGATGCCAAGACGCAACTTTCCCACACTATTAGAATACGATCCGCGAAAATCGACCTTTTTCACTTCAGCCTGATGTACATTTACGGGTGAATAATTAACTAACGGAATTTTAATCAGAAAAAAAACTGCCAATACTAAATTTCGATCTTTTACTATCAATCAGAAAAGATTCGTCGTCTCGCGTCGTATATTTTGAGTCGATGAAAAAAAAAAATACACACACACAACTTCAAGTCTAGCGTGTCTAAATTTATCGTCGATAAGATTATTCAATATTTTCGTGCGTGTTTTTCTTTTTTTTTTTTTCTATTTTTATTCTTTTTTTTTTCCTGCCAATAAAACAGTTGACTAAAGAAATCAGAAGCTGCGTGCGGAAGTGGTAGAAAAAAGAACTCTATACATCTCGAGATATGATAAAAAAAAATAAATAATAACATACGAAGAACGTCACAAAGTTTGTTTGTTTGTTCTCTTTTGCACTCGCGTGAAAAACCTGAGCAACGAGCAACGATCAACATACACCTTTTCGCGTGAGTAGTAATAGGAAAAGATGTTCGTTCGTATTTAGCTGCTGCTAACCATGCTATACCATAGGATACCGATCCGCATGTTCCGCATGTTTCGCACGTTTTCAAACGCGTACGTGACAGTCTTTTAAACTTCCCGCCCGTCAATGAGAGACAAGTTAAAATTGTTTACGAAACTAAAACCTCCTACTGACACTTTATAATATCTCGTCAAAGTCCTTGGATTCGATCCGACCTAGTCCCACAATTTTCTTTTCTTTTTTTCCTCCGACTAACTTCTTATATCAGAATGCACACACAGCTCTCGCCGACTTATCGTTGGATATTTCTTCTATACTGTACTGTATCCCCCGGGCTCTTTAAGTAGTCAATCCCTGTAATCCTCGTATTTATACTCGATACGAACGATCATTGAAGTTTGAACGATATGTACACTCGAACGTCTCTTATCAATCCTATTGTTTTTTTTTCTTTTTTTTTCTCCTCCCCTCAACATTCTGTCATTGTCACGGTATTACTCGATACATGGATACATGGATGAATTGCTTAATTAATAATCAATTAATTACCTGGGTTGCGTCCGAGTAAGGTGTGAGAGAATTTTTATCCACAAGCTGCGACCCGAACAGGGGAATCCCCGAGCTCGAGGGGCTGTCTTGCTGTTGCGGCACCATTTTTGGGCCTAATTATTTAATATACGTTATTCACTTCACTTTAAATTATTTATATTCAGAGGACCACCGCACACACACACACACTTAACGATAATATACAATATATTATTACGTTTATACAAATATCTCCGTATTCGTATATAATATGCGTTTATGGATGCATGTAGTTTTTCTTTTGTTCTTTTTACTTTTTTCTTTCTTTCTTTCTTTCTTACTTTCTTTCACTGCAGCGGGTTATTATTCAAAAGGGTTGAGCAATTTATCGGTATAAATAAAATGAACGATCAGTTTGTGTGTGTTTTCCGTGACTTTTCGAAATTTGCGCATTAAATGGTCGTGGGTATGAAAAGAGAAAAGAAAGAAAAACAAATCATAAAGCGTGTCACAACCGCGTTGAATACTCTATTCGACGGCTGGAGAGCTTCTTCCAAACGTGTATATTACGTATAAATGTTTCATTTATACATTTGCAAACGGTATGAAGATGTTTATACAGAGGATATAAGCTCGCACTCGATCGTATACTAGTAATTCGGTCGGCTCTCGACGTGTTATATTAATATTATGAAAGAAACAACTTTAATTTGTTATCTTTAAAAACTACGATATTATTCTCACTACGAGTTGTCTTCTACTGACATGTGGTGACATTATTACCGCCGCTTAATACGGATACGATGCTCGCTCTACGAGCGCACATAAGGTACTGACTTGACTGCCGTCCCGATCGTCCGCCTCTATACTTCAGGTCTGGATCAGCTGTGCGCTGTTAGACATACCCCCCCCTCTACAACGACCCGAGTAACGCAACAAACTTCATCCTAGGCATCCCCACCGCTTTAGCATCGCTGACTGCTGAGTGCGGGTCGCGCAGCACGTCGACGCGACGGGGGTAACCAATCGGCGCATTCGTTCACTACGGCTCTCTAACGTCACACTATGTCTCGTCCGACGTTCGGTCGAGGTACAACGTCGTTGTACACACTCGGACCTCGGTCCTTCGATATTCACGTTCCGCTCTGGCTTCACGACGATTTTCATATAACAGAATTAATGTTTGTCATATTACGGAAAGGCAGTCTGTCAGTTCCGTCGAACGCACGCGGTAGTTTTTGGTTCGTCTTTAGCTTGTTTTTTTTTTTTTTCTCTCTTCCACATGGCACATACTGGATGCTATGTTATATTTAAAGGGCTGGGCGGTTTTTCATGTCGTAATTATATATATTCTTTTTACTTTCGCGCGCGTGCATGTGGATTCTGGGAATATTTCGTCTCTGCTTATATATTTACTAATTTTTCTTAGTCCCTCTATTTTTAGTGGAAAAAAATTTGTTGCATGGATTATTTTTTCTACACAGTCGAGGCAATTTATATTCCGGCTCGATATTCCGATTACCTATATTTACTCGAGGCTTCGATGTTCCAATTGACTTGTGCCGCATTTTCAATGAATCATCGAGTATGATTGATCTGCGGATCGCGTTGCTAATTAGCTGCATAAAGATTAAATGAAACGAAGAGGGGTAAAAATATAATGTTATTTCGAATCGCTAGGTGTATCGATTAACGCAATTTGTTCCCGTCTCATGATTTCTGTTATTCACATCGAAATCGGAAATCAAACATTTCGCAATTATAACGTAGGTATATGTATATATCTACGCGTATCTACGGCATGCAACCTCGCCGAAGGTCCCTATATTCTCATACTGCACTAAAAATAAATTGGTTTAATACAAAAGTTAACAAAACAAGCTTCTGCCAAAAATTCTCCCGTTCAGTTGAGCGTAAGGATAGGTAGGTAGGTAGGTAAACCGTTAACTATAGGCGATATCTACTGCACCACAGATATCTACGCGCGTGTTTGCGTTTCTCTCGCGAAATTATAAAGATTCTTTAAATAGATCGTGTCGTAGATAGAAGTCCTAACGCTGTTGCTAATCTCGGACCCATATCCACCCGGAATTCTACGATTTTCCTATTGCGCAAAGAGGAAAATAGGAAAAAAATAAAATAAAAATAGATTATACAAAAATTCAATGTTTTTTTTCTTCTACTTTCTCGACTGATTTGAGAAAAACTTACGCTTTTCGATTAAGCGGTATAACGTCATTTTTTAATGCACCGCAAGTACCGGACCTCTGTTTTTTTTTTTTTTTTCACCGATTAATCATTCGCGCGCTAAACTTTCCGCGCTTAAAGCAAAACTCTGAGCGTTAATTCCGCCCTTCGCCCACCAGCAGCAGTAGCAGCCCCTTTTCATTGTCAAGTTAAGTTAATTGTTTAATTCCGTTCCCAGGAATTGAGCAAATATTTAAATTCTATTCGAAACGAGCCTTAATAGCGTTCACCGTTGAATACATGTATAGGTACACATACAAACAGTGAATAAAATTCCTCTCATAGACCCCACAGTTCTTCAAATTTGTTCTCCTTTATTTCATAATTTTTTTTCTGTTTTTTTTTCATTCGAGACGAAACTTCTCTTTTTGAATTTCTCGTATGGATGAAAAAACTAATTTCACCTACATTTGGTAAACTCTAATCCAACCCTTTCGTGAACGTTGAAAACATGTTTTATAAAATGATTCCTTCAGCGGCCGAAATGATCCCTGCTGCAGTTATTGGGTACATTAATATTAATATTATGGTTATTATTATTATTATTATTATTATTATTATTATTATTATTATATACAGGTATAATATATTATATTGTACATTGCATCTATATGGAAAGAAACACGCCGAGCCAAGAGCGAAGCAGCTGCTCGGACTGTTAGCTTCCAAGGCCTTCTCTTCTCCTCTCTCATATCGATGGAATAAAATACAAATAAGCTTTCGACGGAAAAAAAAAATAAAAAAAAAAAAAAAACAAATAGCGGGCGGTACACGAAGCGGTGAGCTACTGCTGCGGTTCACCGGATGCGCCTGCAACTGCAACCAGAGAATACTAACTATGCGCTTTGAGCCGATGCATGTTTCACATGAAAATAATCTAACGTTACTCGCCTCGCCTCGATCATTTTTTTCCTTTCCTTTTTTTCTCTTCTTTTACTTCATTTATTTATTGTTACGATTTTTTTTCTCGTTCTTGTCAATTATTCGAAAAACTGGTTAGGGATTCAAAGTGGTGTTCTTATATGTTCTTCTCTGATCTTCCGGTATTTTTTTCTTCTGTCTGGAAAATATTCGACATGCCTTTTTTTCGTCTTCTTCGTTGTCTTTGAATAGAATCGATAAGCCAATTAGGCTGATATTTTCCAGGGTGTAGGATAGGGTCGGTTTTCGGATATATGGGTATGAATATATGTACATGTAAATATATATGCACAAAGGTATATATATCTGTGTATGTGTCTGTATACTTCCCAAACATCTGTTTCCATGGGGATCGAAACTCGACGTATTTAGAGGCAGCCGAGCCCCAGGTTCGACGAAAAATCCCACGTGTCTTGGTATCTCGTACCTCTAATATCCGTTTCTACTTATTTCTCCTCATTTCTAAGAAGAAATCTACCGCGTATAAGTATGACGAAAATATTAAGAAGAAGAAGAATAAAGACGAAAAAAAAAAACTTAAAAAAAGATCGAAATCTTTGCTATATATCCAAAGTTTCAAAGTAAATACCTTTCCGTCATATTCTCTGTATTCCGATATGAATATATATAACGTAGTAACAACACCCGTAGATATATCACAGTGTGAAGATAAGCATATAATATGAGGAGATTTCTCGCAAATATACGTCTGGTTTTTTAATTGTTTTTTTTTTTTTTTTTTTAATTCATATTTTTAATATTTTCGCGATATTATTTCTTATCTAAAAATTTTTTTGACGCGCGGCTCTCCACGTGAAATATTCATATCATCATCTTTATTCCGCATATTACTTCGGATGTTAGCCTGCAAAAAGAAGGAACATGAAAGTGACGGAAAATAAATCTATACCAAATGAGAACAACACGTAGTAGAATAATGGACGGCCTCAAATTACCCAATTAATGTCAATCAGTGTTTACACTCTAGACGCTCTCGTTGATTGTGGTGTAAATTGATAAACGATAAACAAGAGTAGATATATAGTATATGTATATGTATATGTGTACGTACGTATACCCACATATCGTCGAATAAACACGCCGGAAACAAACGTTGTAGACACAAATATACGAGCGGTATATAATTGAGAAACGAATTGGCGTGAAGTGCATTTATCTTAAAAATCGGAAAAAAAAAAGAATCGAGGAACACAAGTGCGAAAACATGTTTTTTTGGTATCGTAAAAAGAAATAAACATTTTTTGTGCACCTTCTTTCCGTATATGTGTAGAGAAGTGAGAAAGCCACACTATTAAGCTAATCAACTTCTCGAGTATCTAGTACATAGGCGATGCGTATACGTACGGAGTTTCGGTGCAACATAGATCAGTTTCTGCAAACCGTTGAACAATCATATGGCGTATAAATAAACGTTGACTGTATCAATTCGAGAGTTCCAGTTTCCCAAATTCCTCAACAGCTCATAATCGAGCACCTGTTATAACGATCTCGCGTAATGCGGGATGACTAATGTAAAATAAGATCTTTTCGACGAAACGTTTACATATAGGTAGGTATAGGTAGTTTATATAGACATAGAGGAAGCACCCACTATTCACGTAGGCAGTTTATTGTTAACAGGAAACTTTTTTCATATTCATGTATGAATATGTTATATTTATGCATCGTACACAGTTTCGTACGTATTAATTCAATAGTTTCATCTCGAAGGAGAAGAAAAAAAAATAAAAATACATATACACAATATGTCGTAATTGATAATTAAGACAGGACGCAGCGTATCGCCTGTATATAGGTGTAGAATGTAGATATATATTAAATATATAAATATCTACATATGTATCATGTGTATATGCTCTGAAAATTGATAACGGAAATCTTGGCTGGTAGCATATACAATATACATACCTATACGCAACGTTAGGCATATGTATATTCCTATGCAGTCTGTGTATTGCAGCGCAGCGGCTTTTCTCAGAACTCTTTGTTGATTTCAGTTTAACACTAGTCTAAACATTGAAAGTATAACCGCCATTATAAGTCAAATTTTTCACCACTCTAGTTACACCAGTACGCGTACGTCGCTCTAACCCTTGCGTCACTCAAGCCTAGAGGCTGCAGCTGTGTAAGAAAGATAATGATTATTACTTATCGTATCCGTGCATTATTCGACGATCGTTCTCAGTCCCTCTAGCCGATAATTACAATTGCCACTACTACTATACAGATTTATACGGTTTCTTAACTTAGTTTTACACTCGATTATCAATATACTGAGAAGTGACATACGTTATCGGGAAATTACTTTGCCTGCAATGAAAATGTGGCGAATATTTGAATATAACAGCTGGAGAAAATCTACAAGATATGGGATGGGGTATAGGGTATATATATAATATAGCTATGTTGGCCGGTATATACGGTTTGTTTGGAAAATCGACCATCTGCGTCCTAGGAATTTTTCGGCAGGTACCTATAACCAATGTATTAATGGATTTGTGTGCGATTGTGTGTCTCTGTGTGTGTGAAAACCGAATTCTGCGCACCCCGGTTTCCATGTAGCGAAAAACTACGCCCCTAGAGAGGCAAAATTTTCCGGGGGTGGTATGGCCGCCATGAGGAGAGTTAAAAACGCAGGGAGTCGTCTCCCCTTCCCTCTCCCTCTCGCCCCTTTCATTCCATCCCCGAAAATTCTATTCAATATTTTTCAGGTATTATGATTCTTCGGGCCCTGCAGTAGGCAGCGCTATATACATAGGTATATACCAATAGCTACGACGGCGTGGCGTCGCGGCGGTCTGTCCCTTTAAATGTTTAAATGCCCTGGGCCTGCTGTTACCGAGGGCTTTAGAGCTATCGCCCGGGTGTTTCGTGCGCATGTGAACGATAGATTGTGTACTCATATATACACACACACGCACACATACCTATAGGTACCTATGCCTACATATGTACAGGGTACCGGAAGCGAGCGGTTGCAGCAGCCGAAGGATCGCTCCTCGTGCCACAGGAAATGGGAATGTCGCACGACTAACGAAAAGGAGAGCACGTCACCTCAGAAATAATAAAAGTAATCTACATAGAAAAAATCATTCCGAAGCAGACGAAATCAGTTTACGAAGATCCCACAAATTTCCCGAGTCAAAGATCTTTTGGCAACTGCTTGGCTGCAGCGGCTTGGCTGTATTCAGCTAATTTCATCATATCGCCGATTCGGAAGCATGATATGCAGCATATTATTATTATTATCATTATTATTATTTTTGTTATTAATGTTATTATTGTTCAGCTAGGTGAGTCAGAGGTTGGACAGACCGTTTAATGCCCGTTTATCGCAATTCGTACATATATTCGAGAGATAAGAATTACGCTGCGCAATATGGGCAACGGGTATGAATAATGATATAGGTATATAGGTTCGATGCGTATATAAGGTATAGTGAATACTGGAATTATTATTCATCGTTTTTTTGTAATTTTAGAAATTCGATTACAATATTTGAGACGATTTTTCAGTCGCAGTTTAAAACCTCTACATTAATTGACTTTTGTCACTTGGGTACGGTCCGAATCCTTAGCTTATCGCCTGAAAACAATTATGCATTTAGTTTTTTTTCTTTCCAAGTGCCATTAACCCCTGCCTGTAGGACGATACTTCTCCCATTTAATTAACATGGGATTTTTGCACTTTTCAGGCTTCAATTTTTTTTTTTTTTTGCTTACTACTTTCATTACCTAGTCAAATATTGTTGATTCTACTACTGTTCTGACCTCTTTGGATGGACATATTTTTACATTGCTGGAAAAAAACAAAAATTTGCGTTTCAAAGCGGTAAATTTTTTTTTTTACCATATTGTTCAATATCTTCCGAATATTTTCTAATCCAAACAAAAAGCATTGAAAAGTCAATAAATTCAAAAATATTCAAAAATATTCGAAAATCACGGGAAAATACGGTGAAAATAAATTGTGAAAGAAGCTTCAAAACTTATGAAATTTTGTTTTTTTCGCCAATGTAAAAATATATCCATCCAAATAGGTCAGAACAGTAGTAGAATCAACAATATTTGATGAGGTAATGGATATAGTGAGCGAAAAAAAAAATTAAAGTCTGAAAGGTGCAAAAATCCCATGTTAATCAAATGGGAAAAGTATCGTCAAGGGGGTTAATGGCAGTTGAAAAAAAAAAAAAAAATTCTCAATAGTTTTGAGGCTATAAACTAATGATTTGGACCATACCCAAGTGACAAGAGTCAATTTGGGAAAGAACGGACACCCTAATACACATGTATACTTACCTAGAAAGAGTTATTTTCAGTTTTTAGTCACGAAGAAGGTTCGTTAATATACTTGAACAAGAACTATACCAGCCATACATGACATACCACCAAATTATACTTGGGTACAATTGGCCCGTAGGTACGTGGAGTTTATGACTAATCGGTAATCCAAATAGCGAGACGAAGCACTTCTGGTTCGACATTAGACAGAGGTATACATAGGTATACCTATAGTATAGTGTATACCCACGTAGGTATGGGTCTAGAAAATTGATGACGAAATCTCGCGGCAATCAGAGAAAACCTCTGCCTGTACCTACTACTACCTACTTCCAAGGCTTCGTGTCTGCAGCGTCAGTCAGTCCGTGAATCGTCAGATCGTTAGCGAAGGAATTGAGTAACCTTTCGCAGAATCATTAAACTTTTTAAACATTTTTAAAGAACATTTATACATATAAATGGTTATTTATTTTTTGACCTCATTTCCACACATTTTTATTTATCTAACGATGCGGAAAATCTTAAACGAATTTCAGCAATGTGACACGAAATTTTCGAGATCGAAAGAAACTGATTGTTTCGCTACCACTTTCTTTTTTCATATCTTGTATACCAAAAAATTTGGATAATTTATTGACGCATGATTGAATTTCTGATCCGAAAGGGTCTCGAAGTTGACGACCGTTTCTATCCATCGCTACTTCATAGCGACACCCCCGGAGTTCACAGACAGACTTCTGAGAATGACCTCGAGTCATTTATATATATATATATATATATTATATATACACAAATTACTGCCGAGAGTTGTAACTTTGCAGTGTATGCACTGGTGTTTGATTTTAATTCGACCATCAGAAATACAGAGTGGATTTCGAATATTCCAAAGTATTCAATGCGAATATGAAATGCGCAAAAATGGAATAATAATTTTTCAAGCTGGTCTTTAAAATTGGGGCCCCTGTGACCCAGAACTATAAAGTAGTTAAACGAAGTCTATAATAAGGCCTGATTTGCATTACCGTAGTATTCTGTTATAAACACTGTGTAGGATCAGGTATTTAAGCAATGTCTGTGCAAATATGTGCGGATAATAGTGTAAACGCGAATCGCTAAATAACCCGAGGACAGATTGAGACACGGTTTAAGGAATCGTCGTCAAATTTACTCAACAAACTCCGGAAGCACATCCATATGGCTTGGATTAGATTTCAAAACAGTATCTCTGGCCTGACTGCATGAGCAGTCTGAACCAATACCTATATATTATATTATACACACCTATATACCACTCGCACCTACCGTTAAACTTTTCGAAAATCCTCAGACGTGTACTAAACCATTTAACACCGTGATGTAAGCCAGGCTGACAGATATTCACACACGAGTGAGTGCAGGGTGTGTGTCTCCTCGGTGACAGAAACTTGCACAGATTTTATAATTACGAAAGTTTATGGTTCGAAATTAGTCATTCCGTCTCTCGTTATTCCCCAGCTGCGACATTGTTCGCCCAACCTGCGGAGAGGTTCTATTTTTGATCTCGAGATCGTCATGCTCCGATACTTTTCTGCAAACTCTTGTCAAGCTCCTCGGCAATTCCTACTCGTAATTATAAGACGATTATTGTATTTTCAAACTTTTTCGAAAGAGGTGAAATTTCCCGGGAAATTCGACGAAAGATACGGTCTCATTATACGCCGCCGTACCTTGAAATTAATTGTGAATGTAATATATAGCGATCAACAGCGAGGGATCGGTTCGATGTCTCATTCGTTCCTAATGAATATATACACACACGTATGTGTACTTTAAATTACATCACCGTGCGAGTATAACCAGCCAGCGAACCAACACACGTAAGTTTAACGGTACGATGACAGTTTGCTAAAGGTGACTGGAGATTAATTTATACCGTAGGTAATTCTGTTAAACCTAATGCAAACGGTGTAGCTTTTATAAAGTTATGTACACATACGTATATACATTATACATATGCGTACACAATACCTATCGTATGAGGGCACGTATATAGGAGACGGTAAAAAGAAAAATGATGAGTAGCCGGGAATGGAATGCCGCGGTTATTTGTATCAAAATTTTATTTTCATACGATGATATATCTAGCAGACATTTGTCTCGGCGAGCTAAATAAGAAAGGAAAGAAAAGAGAAGAGGATAGAAGGATATACGATTGTCAGAAGTTTTTTCAACTCTTGAGAAGAGGACAGAGGCTATATAGGACTGAGGATTATCAGGCGGGGTGTGCAATTCAAATGTTCCCGCTATAGGTAGACTGACGAAGAAAACTTTTATGAACACCGCGGCATAATTGCTTTTACTGCGAATCCAAACTATGGGATTGACCTGACTATTCGGTTCTCAGAATTGAGCCAAATTTCCGGCTCGCGAAATGTCTTGAAAAACTCGCGTTGATGTGATCGCGGTTGACTTATACATATATACCTACCCAGGCTTTGGGTGTTTCCGTGATCGGTTTTCGAGGAGACGGTGGATGGTTGATTTATTTCATAAAATACACGTTATACCGAAGCAAGATCTCACTTTGGTCGCATAGCTTGTAATTGTTCACGCGAGGAAAATGGGTGGTACTTTTTTTTCTTTTTTTTTTTCTCTTTCAGTCTACGCTAGTCAGGAACACGTTTCAAAGTAAAAGATTCATCTGCTATGTCGGTGAGTATATTTGAAGAAATTTCTTTTACGTTTTCATGTTATAAAACCGTAATAAATGTAGCAGCACCTCTCTGATCATCGGACATGCTACTGTGAGGAATAGGAATAGGAATAGGAATAGGCAGAGGAACATTCACTTTCAATATGAAATGAGTAAGATATTCCTCAATTCGTGTATCTGTATCTGTATCTGTATCTGTATATGGTACTTAATATTCTGGGATGAAAATAAAACGCGCGACAGTACAGCAGTCTACTCGCTATAGTTTATTTTGAGTGAAAGTATATTCCACCCACATATTTTACCAGCCATCAAAGTTCCACGAAATTCATATATCTCCCACGTTTGACAAATTTACACAGTGACAACTTCCCCGTGTATCCCAGATGTTTACAATTATTCCAGTAATAGTTATAGTAATAATAATAATAATAGTAATGATAATGATAATGATAATGACGATAACAACAACAACACAACGTGGAAATCAAATATCGTGTTATCTTTTCTGATTAATTTCTGCTATATATATGGCAATGGAGCTGCCGAGTTGGAAAAAGCTGCGCGAATCCCTTCGAATTACAACCATAAAATGAGGCAGATAAATTCGAATTGAATAACTCGATATCTGCAGCGACGCGCATGAGGAGAATTTCGATTGTATTTCGAATACGAGGGATAGTACCTGCAGTCAAAAGGCTCTTGCGTCACAAATTTTGAATTCGTTAGTTTGAACTTTCCTCACAGATGATTTGTGGATATTATGATTCTCATGGATCTACGTATAGCTTCTTTTGAATTCAGTCTATGCGATAGAAATTCTTCGACGGCATTGGCGAAAGTAATCCGAATACCGAATCTGCAGTGGAATATGGATAGATTCACGTTTATCGTGACGAATTGTGCAAAAGTGCAGTAGACATTATTATGTATAGTTGAAAACTGACTCCGCACGAGTTATTGCGATTATACGTATATATAGGTGGTGGTGCATGTAGCGTAATATATAACAACTGACACAACAGCGTTTTCCCGACCCCAGTTATTATATATTTGATATCTCGAAATACCATATAGTGTCAGAAAAATTAGCTCAACCGATAAACCCGGCGAGTGTCTCTCCGGAGCGTAAATTACACGCGCAAACTTTTAGCCTCTTCGCGATAATAACTGCTACTACGTGAATGAATAATAATACAGATAATTTTCTACAGCTATCAATTTCGCGGTTTATAATGAACGAGAAATGAGGAAAATAAATGTCGAATTTCAAAATACAAATAAAAAGCCAGCTCGTCGAATCAATCGATAACACAATTCGCTCCTAAAATTTTGAATAATTTATAAAACAGCCGGTGCATAGTTTTTATTGTCCGATGAATCGGTGCGGCGGTATATATATAATGACGATAGATTTAGTTGATAAGTTAATTATCTCCATTGGTGCATCAGCTCCGAATACATGTAATTATACGCGGCTACCCACGCCGATGAATAGCACACACGTGTACGTATGAATTTTCGCGAAATACATGGAAATAATTAAGGAAAGAACGAGCGAACAATAATAACAGCAATGCTAATATCGCTTTTGAGATGGGTCGCCATGCGAAACGGCATTTACATGTAATAGCGTTCCATGAATCCGCCTACGCGCTTGTAAACCGTTGTTTTTGATAAAAGTAATTATAGGCTTGATGCACACTCCGCACTCCGCACTCCGCACATCCTCAAGTCCTCAAGTCCTCGTCCCGGTCGCTTCATTTCACGGCACCCTTCGGATTAGGCTTTATATCAAGATTCCAGGACAATGTGCACCCTGCAGCATATAGTATTCATGATCATTGTATCCTTCGGTACAAGGATTCGGGATTTATTGTGATTTTACCAACAACGAAGAGAATTCCATTTTTCTGATCTCGTTTTTTGTTTTGTTTTATTCTTTTTTCTTTCCTCGTCGACAACAGACGATAACACGCGGGTATTGAATCATTAATTTGTAGTTACAGTACGCACATTGGAAACGCGTATGTGTAGCACAGCATCATATCGTAACGAATTCTGATAACAAATCGCGACGTGCGCGTATAGGTATGTAATGTACACACGTTGGCATATATGTATATGAATATGATAGGGAGCTAGACTATAGAAGAGCGTAAAATATGCGACTCGAATCACGTAGACCGAGTCTTTAGTCGTGTTTCAAGTTCCAACTTTGACCCGTTGATAGCTAGTAATTAATTTCTGCATACAATCCTCGGGAAAATTCAAACTGTATGTTACAACTATCAGTTTGTGTATTTGATATCGCATTTCTAAGAATATACATATTCTACAACGGGTAATATTACATGGGCCTGCTGCAGTTTCTTACGGTATATTGTAATAGATAACGAATCGGCATTTTATTTATCGTCGCATATTTCCCAGTATCTCATACTTATATGCTCGGTAATGATTGCAGGTATATTTCAATTAGCTGGAATACTAAAATTGGCAAAAAATTATTGTCTCTCATTTTCTTTTCATTCCATACTAGACCTATAATATATTCGCGAATCGTTGATGTAAACCATCAAGCCGAAGACCGCGAGAAGTCGAGAATTCAAAGAAATTGAGATTTCAGCTGTTGAGTCCAGAGACTAGTGTACATACCGCGTGTCCTAACCTAACTCAACCTAACCCCAACCTTCATCGCTAAGGAAAATTCCTTTCGTCAACAATCAACGCGAGAGATTAATTGGCAAGCTACCAAGGCTTACGGTTTAGTCTAGGAGAAAGATGGAAATATTTCATAGCTTATGACGGTCTCAAATTGGTTCGAGATGAAGAAAAAAGATAAAAGAACAAAAAAACAAAAAAAACAACCAGATCAAGATCAGCTCGGCCATAAATTGGATAAATAAAAAAATATTTAAATCCTGATCAATCAACAATTACACCACGTTGGTTTCTACGCTCTATAGTTATAGATATCATAGTCTTTGTTTCTTTTTATACGGCGTACCGCAAATTCAAGGACATGCGTGCAGTATACCTATACCTATGTATAATACATAGGTAAATACATATAGCGACGCGGACTTTGCACAAGCCAATTATTATACTCGCATACATTGGAAATTCGTCGGGTCTTGAGAAAGGCTAGCTTCGGCGCTTCGGCTCTCCGCGATTCTTTACGTTCGTTTCATACGTGTACCTAATTCATATAGTTACACCGAAAGCTCTTAGTGAGAAGCTTTGAAATGAATGAGGGGTACTGCTCGATCACGGATTAGGGGAAGCGCTCATATTGAGAAGCCCGACTGTAATATGTATTTTTTGAGTTCTGGAAAAATTTTCTACCTTCTTCAAGGCTGATCCGCAGACTCGAATCTATATTACAATTAAACGCGCAGCTAGCTATATATACTCAAAGCGGGCACCCGTATATATAGGTGCCCTTAAAAAAAAGGAAAAGAAAGAAAGAACGTCATCAGGTAAAAACAGACACAGAGAATCGTCTCGGCGCAATTTAAGCGACCTTCGCAAGGCTACTTCCGGTCTCGTTCTATCTTAATTCTGCTGCAGTAATTCGCGAGCGAGATACCGAAACCTATTTCGCATAAAAATAAACACGTGAAAATCAGCTCAATTATTTTCTGGCTACCGTTTCTCTTCCGGTTAGAATTTTGAATTCGCATTGCGTTCAGCGAGATTTAGTATACCCAACCCAATTTCTTGACCATAAAATTCTCTAAACCTGTGCTAATTATATTCGCGATCGTAATACTCGATATATATATATATAGGTATATAGAGATAGACTATATGTATCGTATTACCGCCAGCTCGGCCAAAGAGGTGGTAAATTGCGTCATCGACTTGCTGCTCGCCAGACTGGTTGACGCCGACTGTGCTCCGCACGACTGACCAATATATAGGCTGATTCACAGACTCGTCAATATGGCTCGAGGCGTACCGATAGCAAATTAATCGCTGCGAGAGATATATGAATGGGTAAGCAGATAAGTTCCTGCGATATAATAGTTATTTCGAATTTTCCTGCCTCCGAGGAAAGACGATTGTAACAATTTCTAACAAATCAATAGCGAAATCGAGTCGGTCAGATCTATCCTGGATGTGAATCGAAAATTCGACGACGGAGCTCTTGCGCGATCATCGACAAGTTTGCCTCGTTTTTTGCGGGGGTCAGAGTGCATTTCCGGTTTCCAAGAAACTATACTATAACGGACAAAGAAAACGGCACTGACTGAGCTCTCGGAGCAATTAGCGAATGCAAATTTAGCTACCGCGGTAGGTAATCGACTCGGCCGATTCCTTTCAGTTATTATACCTATATAAGTAGGTGTATAGAGTTAAGTATATACATACACGCATATGCCTATGTAACTACGCGAGACATGTGGTAGATAAAAATTATACCTATATAGTATAGTACCTAGTTTTAATGCCATGTATCGCGGATCGGAATTTTTTCACCTGTGGTGTGACAAACCTCGTAAAACTTTAACATAACACCTTCCAGAGGTGGTCGCCTTTATTCTCTATATATACCGAGTCACCGCACGCGGTTCCGAAGGTGGTGACGAGCGAACTTTAAACCATTTTTTTCTTTTCTTTTTTCTTTTTCTCACGCACATATATATATATATATATGTACGTGTGTGTGTGTGTGTGCGGCTTGCATACCGCGTTGGCGGACATGGGTAGTAAATGCAACACGTGTGCAGTCTTTTATTTTATTCAAGGAAGCACGTATGTGATATATACATACATAATACGTCCCGAGGGTAAGGTTTTTCCTCCTTTTTCGTTTAGTTTTCCGAGAACAAAGTATCGCAAAAAAAAAAAAAAAAAAAACTTCATAGATATTAAATTTTTTTTGGGATTCAGGACAGTTTGAATATTTTCTCAAATTATTTTTTCAGTGCATGGTGTATGAGGCACCGAGGGGTCGACAAAATTTCATCACATATGAGTCATAGAAAATCCTGGATTGTACCATTTTTTTTTCAAATCCATTCAAAGAAACACCGCATATCGATACTTTTTGTCAATCTGAGACCATGTAAGGAGCAAATAACAAATCTTGCGTCCGCTTGAGGTTGATTTTGAGACCAGAGTCTCTTCTGAGTTTTATTTTCAACCCTCAGCAGACACACCTCCCGTCTCGATCATAGAAGACACACGGGGTCTCACAGACCCCCATAACTTCAAAAGCTTATTGTGACGAAACTGTAAGACGTACTGCGTTAGAAAAAATTTGTAAGCATACTTCTAATCTTCAAGAGTAATGGAAAAAAGGTTGCATCCGCAAAAATTTATTTCGAGTAGGTGAAAAAAAAATCAAATAAAACTAGATTCAAACTAGATTTTTAAAAGGGCAAACTTTGTCTGGGGTCCAGTGGACCCCCCGTGTCTGTTAAGGGTTAAATAATAATGAACAATAATTTAGTATTTTTATTTATTTTTATACCTCTTTCGTACCGATTTCGGCTACTTCGCTTGTCGAATGATGCTTCTGATTTGCGAGTCAACTAATATTGAAATTGGGGCTATTGAATTTTGACTCCAGTAGTGGAATTGAAAGCTGGTTGAAAAGTAATTATCAATAACGAAGGCCTGTGATGACAGTCCTTGAAAAATGCTGATTCGAAATTCATTAGTTAATCTGTAATATTACACTCACAGTTCGGTAACATTCGAATTCTTCTGTTTCATTGCATCGCGGTGGCGGGTGAAGCGTCGCGAGATTCTGCAGGCCTAGAGTAGCGGCCGGGCGGCCGAGCCGGTCTCGTATTGCCCCCGTATTGGCTTACTTTAAACGGCTCCTACCTGAAAACACCTTCGTCTTCGACACTTCAGGATGAATAATTTTGGTCTTAGATTTTCACGAGGAATCCACCGGTGTAAGGAAAGTACCGCATTCTGGATCACCCTGTATATATATACACACACCATATAATGCAGCAGCGGAACTGGCTAGCAATTATCTCCCGCTTTTAGAGCGACGTGATATCTTGTAATTGAGTCAACGGAGTGATATACTGCGGCGGGTAAGTCTAGTGTTCATAAAGTATAAGCCTGTATTATGTTAAGTTAGCTTATTATAGAATATATAATATAATACCGTCTGTGTTAAATTCGTACCTACATAGGTACATCTACCTATATACATCCATAGTAGGTATATATCATACATAGAATATCCTAAGGCAACGTTTTATCACCGCGGCTATAAACGTTACAATTGTTATATTGTTGCTGATTTGTTTGCTCTCGGATAAAGCTAGATTACCAATCTGTTATCTGTTAATAAAAGGGGACGGTACTTTAATCGGTAAGTATAGACGCTTATGGATATGCGATCATCTCTTCTGGTAGAACACAAATTCTACAGTGAATTTTGCTGAAATCGGGGCAACAGTTGTTACTGCAGCTATGCTGCAAGTGCAACGAAATTTCAAACTGCAACCCATCCCTCACTCGATTCCCAAATTGCCTTATATATGTATATAAATATATGTGGGGAAAAATCTCGGCGTCTCAATATGTGGTAACAATTCCGAATAAATCTCATCGACATCTAGCTATAACGGTTACCGAGATATTAGCGTCTCTGTAAAACACGTTTTCACCTCTCATTCGCCGATCGATCGACCGATTTTTCACAAACTCAATTCTGGATCTAAAAGCTATGCCAGATTTCGTTGGAAATCTATCTCATGAGCTCCCCGCTTTCTTGGTACATTGAACCTATATAGATTGAACTTTGGCAGCGTTTCGTACTTTGGTACGTGTTCGGTGAAAAAATGACGAACGCATGAACATTTTTGTCTACTGATTCGTTAATTACTATAAGTAAGGGGATTTGTGGAAATACCCTGCACACTCATACCTATATTATAGGTATTATAGTGTAAACGTATATAGATCGGTACTAGGTATAGAGCCGCAAGCTACTGCCCGCACATGGAGCATTGCAAGATCGTAGGCATACGTTCGGGTATGTATAACGCGTAACGCGCGTCCTTGTCCTTGAGTATATATCAGCCCCCATGCGCGCCGGACGAGTATGTGGATTATGCGGGTGCACCGGTCTGTGACTAGTCGACTATCAGTCATTTCGTCTTCGCTATTTGACTTCGTAGATGTTAAGAAGGGCCTGTATCGACAGATGACTGTACCAATATGGCCAAATAGTTTTTACTATCGGCAAGAACGAACTGATTAAAGAAAACAAGCTATATTGGCGATTTGATTTTCAAACTCTTCCGACTCACTTGTATGTATATACTAGGGTGTGCAAAAAAAATTATTAGGGATTAGGGGAAGCGCTTTTATTCGGGTGGCTTTTTTTGTTAAGTCAAAAGCTTCGCTTTCACAGTAGATATATTGTCTTTCGATTTCAATCAAATCATATGTGTAGACTGTAGAAAATGTTTATTGTGAACTTCCTAAATTGTATTGGAAGATTTATGCATATACATGAGTAGGAACTTACAAGAGATTTCCTGTGAAATTAATTTACAAATACTTGAAATTTACTGAACAATTTAGTAAATTCAAATACAATTTTGTGTTTTTCCTATATGAAAGTTCACTAGAATCAAGAATTTATTTGTAAATTAATAGAACAAGCTGAGCAATTTACTTTGCTACGCCACATTCGTAATTCTGAAAAACTTTTATGTGGTAAATATGTTGTAAATTCACAATCATTGTACATGTGAAAATTTATGCCCCCTAGAGTTATATAACATTCAAGTGGCTACGTATAAGCATCGCATTTTATGTATTATATACCGGCCAAGTCAATGAGGCGTAAATTTAAGCGCAATGGTATATGCAACTATATAACAGTAACGCGAATTGCCTGCTTACTAAGCATAAGCATAATCGGTGTCACCTTCGGCGTTATCGCTTGACCACCGTGACTACGCTGATCTAACCGCGATTCCATCCTCCTATATTAGTCAGAATTTATATGAGGATTGCATTTGTTTACACGGACAGAGCTGGATTATACATACTTGTGGATGTAGAAAGTTTCTGCATCATACATAGATGCGTGTGTGTGTGTGTGTATGTGACTAATTGCGCGTATAGACATACAGTAAACTTACGACTAACTGTTCGCTTCGAAGCCTGGCGTAGTCGTTTATGGAATTTCATTAAATTTAACGTCGACCTACAGCTTCGGGAAAAAAATCATCAGCTAATCCGGAAATTTCTTGACAATTTGAAAAATTCTAGAGTCAAGAAATCGGTTTGTAATTGAAATGGGAAGGAGGCGATAGCTGGATATTGCGATGAGAGTATAGCGAACCGAATCAAAAATCAATCTTGGCTATTGTTCATCCGGGTGCACTTAGTTCGCACAGTATGTATGCATAATTATGTTCATGTCTATACCTAGGTATATACACATAGGTATTAGGGTGGTAGTTAAAAAAAAAGTTATCTTGGACAAATCCTGTGCCTATACCCTGCGACGAGTTTTATGCCCAGATGAAAAAATAAACTCCCATTAGAAAACTCTTCGTTATGTAAGTAAGTGTAGTGCATGAGGGTGGTTCAAATTCGAGATATTCGAAAATCCGCGAAACAAACCGCGTGAATGTTGATTATACAGTAGTACCTCGTTATAAAAGATCTCGTTACTCCCAGTGGTGACGCTCACTGACACACTGACACATTTGCGATTTCCCAGTAGTGGGAGAACGCTTCGGCGACGAATTTTTCGGAAGCCTATTCCCCTCACCGCCCTAACAGGCTCTTATAACGAGGTAGTACTGTATTTGAAATATTGATACGTGTCGAATATTAGCTCCTCGCGTCGCAAATTTTGGGTTCCTTCGCCTCAACTCTCCTTACAGCTCATATCCGGATATAATCTTGATCGATTTACGTATAGCTCTTTTGAAATCAGTTCGTAACTTCTCATAGTATGTGCAGATCTTTCGACCAAATTCCGTTCCGAGTTCCGTGGATCTTGGGATACCGAAACATGGCGATGAAAAGCGGTTTCAAAGTCTCGCACAAGTGGTCCTTACAGCCGGTTTTTCTTAGTTTCCGTTCATCGCAACGTATATATCAAAATATTTTCCTACACGTTCTATCAGCCGCGTTCATACATTCATCCACATATCTCCGGATATATTTTCGTCGCTGCCATAGCCCTGCAGCCGTTGATGAAAATGGTCTCTCTAGTTTAGGTCCGGAGAGAAAAGGAACGGGATGAGCCAAAAGGCCGCGTCGCGTCGGCGCTGGCGCCTTCGTAATTACGAGCTGGGTCTGTTTTAAGTTTGTGTGAGTGAAACGCGGGCCCCCGTACACCATATGCCGGTCCTGCTGCTGGAGCCTCTCCTCTTGCACAACCGGCCAGACCGACCCTGCCTCGGGGATGCAGGAGCGAGAGGATCCTTAATGCGGCTCTCACACGAAAATGAAAGATAAACCAAATGAAACAAGTTTAAATAACTATATCTGCCCCTGCCTCGGACGTTGGAGATTCCTTGCGTTCCCAGACAAAATTAGAAAGAAAGAGACCACAATGAAAAAATTAAACGATGCTGTTAAAAAAAATTCGCTGTGAATGCCCCTTGAGGATTTGAGCGCAAGTGCGTGGTTTACGAGGGTGTTGCGAGGGTGGGAACAGCATAGTAGGAGGAGAAGTCATCGCCGGCGTCGAGGACGTTGCCAGGAGCACAGGGGGAGAGACGGGAAAGGGGCATCTGTCGAGGAACATGCGAAAACATCAGCTGTGCTGCTGTGCGTTGCCCTGCAGGAGTTTTGTACCGATGGGTGGCGGTTAGGCGGTCGAGGAGGACACGGTTCCGGAATAAGGCTGGTCCTGCCCGAGCTCAGGATGTAGTTAATTGTTGTTGTTGCCTGGAGGAATTCGATACTTTGAGATATTTCGGCCATTGGTACGAGGAAGGGAATGAGGAAATAAGAGGAGCGGAGCTTTTCTTGACTTTTAGGGCCCCGGTCGTCCAGGATATCCGCGAATCGATAATAATCGATGCTGCTGCTTGTTCTCCCTACACCCTCCGAAAGAGTATAAACTTGTGCAAACAACTAGGAACTTTACGATCGCACGGGTTTCCCTATCCCTCGAACAACCTTCGAGAGAGGTTCTCGCGCGGTCGTTTCATTTGATGGTAAGCAAATACTTGGCGAATACCTACTCCCATTCCCGGTGATATCCTGCAGGAGGTTGACGGAGGCAGTCGGTCCTTAACTAAATCAAACTTCTGTTTTTGAACGCTCACGGCCATCAGGCGATGGAATGGGTCGCGAACCCTCGTTTATCGGCTCGCTCTAACGTACCTGCAGCGGCGTGATGTTTACATATGCCATGCCGTCAGGCTTTACTGCCTTTCATTACACTGAATATGCCGATGAAATATTTTCAAATTTGACAAGATCGGAAGAGGCCGTAGTGTTTCATGTTGAACACTTCGCCGGTTAGTGCCAGCTTATCTCTAGCCGGAGAATTCGGTCCCAACACCTTTTCAGGGTTGTCGCAGATGCAGGAGGCCTGCGATCTTCTCTGAGATTTCTATGGCATATAGGCGTTCCGTTGGGAGCCTGGTCTTCGTGAAGTCCTTCGGTATACTTAAAAATATCCTTTCAAGAGACCGTTTCGCCTTTCTTTCGTCAAAGGTCCCGAACTGTCGCTTTCCGAGTAGATTCTGAACGTAAACGAGGCTCCGCAGCCCTCGGACCCGCAGATCATTGCCATGAATTTTATACACAATACCGTAAGGATCTCTGATCTTCGGCCAGAGCTTTCCAATAGCGAGAACCGTAGGTTTTATGGAGAGGGAATTTGTTCCTACCTTGTTCATTTCTCTCGTTCTCTTGCTCCCGCAGGAAGTCGAAGACGGGGCAAGATACCGGCGATGGTAGAGTTTGGTAGAGTTCGCGGTCGTGGGGAAGTTGCTAGGTAATATACTTGTACCGTGCACCATCGGATATAACAGTTCGCGCAATTTAGGCCAACCGACCGCCAAGTATCGCGCTGCAAGACCCCGTGAGAACGGAAGCGGCAGTTAGCCTCTCCTTACCAATTACGTACCTTTCTCCCTTGCCGTGTTAACTCGGCCCTTCCCGTCCTGCACCGGGTACACACCTATAAACTCACCGAGAAATCCCCGAGGGAACTGGAATATTAGACTCGTGCTAATGCCGAGGCTAGTCCTGAAGCCAGCAAGTAGGTACTACGTAGCTACGGATAGTTTCCTTGTCCCCGCATTATTCGCCCCCTTCTTCGAAGGACTTCGCCTTACCTCAATTGCGATTATTCTTGTTTCACAAAAGTTTACCCAGCTTACTCAACCTTCGGAATTGAACTCTATCGGGAATTGGGTGATGGTCTCGACGATAATATGGATAATATGGCGGATAACTCTTTCCGGGACCGCGGACAATTCACTATTTCCTTTCATCCTATCACTCGTATACTTGATTTTCACGCGTCTAGCTGCACATCAATTGATCAATAGGGGGAAAACTGTCGGTTGCATTTTCCGAGTAGCTATACAGCGCGCGATATAATTTTAATAAAAATCGGACCTAGAAGCTCCTCAATGCTCACCTGTTGTAGGTACGATAGATTAAAGTGAAACTATATATTTTGTATAAACTGGCGAGTAAATAGCGTATTTATTATCAGCCAGCGCTTACCCAACAAGAATAAATGATGATATACTTTTTGAACGAATCCGCAGGAAAAGGAGATACTTGAACCGTTAACTCAGTTATCTCGACGACCGATGACTGACGAGCAACTCTGACCATGCAACCGGGTCGTAGCCCAGAGTTTGCACAACGATATGCTTGTAGGTATGTACATATTAAGAGCAAATACAGGTATGTAAACGTACATGTATATTTTATTCATATATATATATATATATTAGGGTGGTCCTTATTTAGGGTATGTTCGAATTTTTTTTCGAGCCAATCCGAAATAGGTTCCAAATAAAAAAAAAAAAATTTTTGCCAAATTGCAGCTCTTAATTTTGAAATTAACCTGGCCCCCCCGACATCCAAAGTTTTAAATAAAAATAACATGGGAAAAGTCTGTTATTACTTAGGAATTTTTCAAGTCGTGAACTAATAAACGGATTATTTCGACACACAGATATTCTTGTAGCAAATTTAACGCTCTACAAAAAAGGTCTCTTGTGATTTTTTGCTAACTTGACTGGTTCAAAAGCTATTCGCGGTCAAAATCGAAGTTCTAGTCAATTCCGTGGTTTTTCCATTTTTATCGTGGTTTAATGATTCAAAAATGTGAAAAGGGTTATAATTTATATTCTAGATGACTTTTCTTACCTTGACGTTTGCTCTTAAAGAAAAATATTAATTGATTAAATATTATTAAAATTTCAATGGATTGAAAAAAAAATACCAATATTAGCATATCTTTTTTTTAATCATAGAGATTTTCATCAAGTTTTTACATTAGTTTTTTTTAGCGCGTCAGGAAACATTTGTCGATGATCTTTAACTAATTGTAATACATATTGCATTTGTTCTTCATCCTTCGTATAATGTTTACAAAAAAATGACGCGCTAAAAAAAACTAATATAAAAACTTGATGAAAATCTCTATGATTAAAAAAAAGATATGCTAATATTGGTATTTTTTTTTCAATCCATTGAAATTTTAATAATATTTAATCAATTAATATTTTTCTTTAAGAGCAAACGTCAAGGTAAGAAAAGTCATCTAGAATATAAATTATAACCCTTTTCACATTTTTGAATCATTAAACCACGATAAAAATGGAAAAACCACGGAATTGACTAGAACTTCGATTTTGACCTCGAATAGCTTTTGAACCAGTCAAGTTAGCAAAAAATCACAAGAGACCTTTTTTGTAGAGCGTTAAATTTGCTACAAGAATATCTGTGTGTCGAAATAATCCGTTTATTAGTTCACGACTTGAAAAATTCCTAAGTAATAACAGACTTTTCCCATGTTATTTCTATTTAAAACTTTGGATGTCGGGGGGGCCAGGTTAATTTCAAAATTAAGAGCTGCAATTTGGCAAAAATTTTTTTTTTTTTATTTGGAACCTATTTCGGATTGGCTCGAAAAAAAATTCGAACATACCCTAAATAAGGACCACCCTAATATATATATATATATATATATATTCATATGTGGATATACTGTGCGTTATACCGATGTCAGTGATGTTTTCTATATTATGTTATACGCATATGCAGTTAATTAATACTGTATGCATTGTATCTGTGGAAGATAGGCTAGTAAAATGTATATCAGGGTGCTTTTTTTAAAACGACGATTTTTTTTTTTCAACTTCCCCTCGACAATCTTGTTGTAGACGTCGAGAAAAGAATCCTGTCCAATTTTTAGCTCTTAATTGCAATTCTAAGTACTCGCGCTTTTCTCTTCACGTTTTCCCATGCTAAAAGCATGTAAACATTACGGCTTTTTCTTTCGCCGCGCACAACTCAGCCGCATTTCAATTGATTGTTCTCATCCAAGACTCATTTTACAGAGAATTTAGTGTTCTTCAAAAGTGCCGCAGGTAGTTTGGCTATGTGGTTTCAACCGCTGCACCTGTGTGAGCCTTCAAAGTCGATTTTATGCATAATTGTCCTTTCTCACTGTGGGCGAATAAACAGTTGGACTTGGAGAAAAAAACTTTTTGACAAATTTGTCGGAAATGTATTTCTCTAGAAAAAAAGTCCAACAAATACGGTTTCTCAGACCAGTATTTCAAAAGATATAAGGACTTTGATTTCTTTCAATATAAAATTTCAACAAAATGTCAAGTTCAATATTTTCAAGTCAGTCAAACTATCATGGGCACTTTTGAAGAACACTAAACTCTCTGTCAAATGAGTCTCGAATGAGAACGATCTATTGAAATGCGGCTGAGTTGTGCGCGGCTAAAGAAAAAGTCGTAATGTTCGCAAAACTTAAAAAGAAGAGCGCGAGTGCTTAGAATTGGAATTAAGAGCCAAAAATTGGACAGGATTCCTTTTTCGACGTCTACAACAATATTTTCGCGGGGAGTTGGGAAAAAAAAAAAAATAGTCGTTTCAAAACAAGCACCCTAATGTACATGTGTTTATAATCTACCCGTTAGACAACAATTGACCACGGTCTGACCACCTGTGGTCCTATACCTTTCAGGACCTTGATCCTGCTTGCTTTAAGGCCGTCCGTTTACACCTGCTCACCTGCCGCCGAGATATTTGAGGGTAGCAAATTTTCTACCCTAAAAACACGCTAGCCGGAACCGGAACTAATTGGTCGCGCTGCAAGGTGGAATCGGAAAAAGTAAATTAGAGAAGCATTCTCTTCTCGATATTTCGAAAAAAGGAATGCGATTTTATTACAGCTGGTGAGCCGTTGCAGGCTGGCTATATGCTCGAAAATTTGGAAACTTATCGCTGATCGGTGATAATTCTTTATTTTATCTTCCATTTCAGTTATTTTTCGAAAGTTTCCGAACAAGTTAGCGTGACCGGGTCTCATCCACACTGAATGCTCGTGTAGAGGGATAGTCGTGCGCAATCCACTTCCTTTGAAACCTAAAACCTACATCCTGATGGGTGAATTTCGTTTTTTAAAGAGCCCCATACCCACTGTACGATCAGATACCGGAAAGCTCCCGTTCGGCAATTCCTAGAAAATTCCTGATCCCCATGGGCTGCCCTATTCGAGCGGTTAGGTTACCCTGAACATTTTGGGTCACTGCGTTAGCGGACGGCCTATACCCTTAATCTGTAATTTAACTACGTGTCCTTTTTTTTTTTTATTTTATCGAGCGCTATAGCTATAGGTAGGTATATACATACGCAAGTTGCGGTATACGTCGCGACCTTACCGCGTCACCTCTTTTTTTTTTTTTTCCTTGCGACAGACAAATGGAAATGAAATAGCGAATCTACTTGTTTTTCATTTTTACGTACGCGAAATTCAATACCCCAATGATTATCCGAACTTCGTGGTGCGCTGCGGTTCACTTGACGTTTTCAAACTCGCGTCATGCTTCGATTAACGTAAACCACTGCGAATATGAGAGTCAATGCGCCACAGGAAGTGGTGAAGAGAGCGATAGAGATAGAAGTACACAATATTGTTTGTTATTAACTCGGATCGGGGATCCTCTGCGTGTGTCTTGCATAAGTCTGAGGATATCCAGCACACATGTGTGGCCAAATTTGTCTATACGTACCAGCGAAATCATCTGGTGCAGAGTGAATAAGTGAGTGAAACACGGGTTGATTGATCATAAAACAATTCAGGCATAGAAAAACGATGGTGAAATGAGTATTAACTGAAATTTAGGCTTTTATAGTTGAATGTTAGTCTTATTTCTGAAGAGATGAAGACAGTCGTATCATAAAATTGCTAAATAATTTCTACTGTGGAAATGAAGCATCCGAGTCTGAAAAAGCTACGTGACTCTCTTCGTATCACATTTATAAATAAGGAAAAAAAAAAGGTTGAATTGAAGATCTCAATATCGCCGCTATACAAGGAGTATTTTTATTATATTACGAATATGGATCAACTTTCTTCTAGAAGCTCATCGCGTCACAAGTTCCGGGTCTTCTAACGGTCCAAACTCTTCTGGCTCATTTGTGGATATAATTTGAAGAGATTGTCACGTTGCTCTTTCAAAATGGGTTCATGCTTTCGCTTAGTACAAATTATTTCACAGTATTGGCAAAGTCATCCGTATTTAAGTGTAGCCTCCCCCCTTAATGTTGAGAATCGTGGAAGAAGATGGATTATCAAGAATAAAAAAAAATAAAAAAAAAAATCTGGAAAGTGATATTCGAAGTAATTGCTTGATATGAATTATCGTTCCCACGTCTTTGACGTAGCAATTATAGCTATCTCAAAGTAAGAAACTAAATGGTACACGTACGTGCAGAATACAGAGTTCTGAAAATCATCCGTCTTCTCGTTTCCGACAACTCTGTAAACCCCCTGACTCATCTTCGATCTAATTTCTCACAATTAATTGATAAATATTGCGATTATAATATTTTTACCCAAATGAAACGAGTCCGGAGTCATCTAACTTAGTCTGAAGACTATCTGTCAGTGAAACGCGCCGTAGGTGAAAATAGATGTATGCTGTAACTGAAAGCTCGAATCAACGCAGCCCGACGTTAGAAATTTACCCAATGTATTAGACGATGATAGGGTATAAGATATGTGGTTAGTGACGTCGAGGCATCGAGGCTCTTACAGGCTACACCTAGTCCCATCACGATGATCATCATCATCAGCTACTTCAAGTCGGTTGAGAGTTGAAAATAATAGAAAATGAGTAAGCAAGTAAATAAATGAATAAATAAATGGATGAACAAATGAACGAGGTCGAGCATTCTTCAACCATTTATATAAGAGACAAAAGACGAATGCTGATTCGTGTGTACAACAATGAGCCAGTTCTTCGTTTGCTCGGTGCACAATCAGCCGAGGCTAAAACCTTGGCTAAAGCACGGAGCGGGCGAATGTTAATGAAGCGGGTGGTGGATCTCGCGCGCACAATCACGCGCGACATCGCATATCGCGTTGATACCAAACGAGAAGGAGACGAGGGACGAACGAGGAACGATATAGATAAGCGGACGCACGCTACACCATCTGCGTATTAACGATTATAAAGCGAAACACTTTGGTTATAGCTGTTTTCCTTACACGCACGATCCGTGCTTATTCTTTTCCATATCAGTTATTCGCACCCAGCTCATTTAGTTGTTATACGAATTATTTTACATAAGTACATCGACGCATTATTATACCGCTCGATATCATTTCGCTTGCTGTGGTTTCGGTCGAAGGTATATCGTATGAGCATTGAGCAATATGACTTTTTTCCTCTTCAAAGCTGAATTGTTCGAAAATGTTCATATCTGCAGGGGTGAATATCAAAAGTCGGTTAAGATATACCTTCGCGCACCCCAAGCCTTTCGTTGTGAATGAAAATCAGTTTGCAGTGAATTGAGCGAGAGAAACTGGGGCTTGAACAGTTACAAAAGTTTATCTATAATAAGATGACATAAGAAAAAGTCTAGTATAAAAGGGACGGCAGTTATCCCCGTCTGTACAAATATACATACATGGAAACATTCGATCGTAGGAATGTAGAGGTTTATGGCACTGACCGGACTTTGAGGCTCTCTTTCGGAAATGACGAACTTTTCTCTTTACGTTTTTTTTTTTTCATTTCATCCCCTTACGCTTTCCTCTCTTTTCAAGGGGGGCTGCCTGCAGGAGGGAGTGGACATGCTATATCCGGAGAGAATCGAGAAAGGAAATATATAAGAAATAATAATGACGATAATAGAGAGCCGTCCTTTTCAGGAACAGCTTTTTTTTTCCCCCGCCTCAAACGATATCTCGACTCGGCAAAGGATCTTTCAAACTATTGCCGGATAGTCTGGCCTTGAAGCTTTACTGCTAGGAAATAAACATAGAATAGTTTCTTGGCCGCTCGTATTTTGTTTTCCCTTCTGAATTCGAAACTTTCCTCGTTCAATTTTAACTTTCGATAAATAGACAACTAGTTCGAGTTTATGCATAGAAAAAGTGGGGCCATCGGTATGGTATGGTAAGATCGGAGATACCCCGATCCATCCACAGAGTTGAAATTTTTGTCACACAATTTTCACAAGCTTTTCACCGACTTTGAATTTGATTATTATTGTCATCCTGGTTGGAGAACGAACTCCGTCCTATTCGCAGGTGCTTCGAGCTCCCACTAGTACGAGTCCAGTCGATCGAGGGCGACTCGGGCGAATACACTTTGGCATCCAGAATCTGCAAAAATAATATCCTACGATCCTCCTGGGACGCCCCCCAACGAATTCAAGTCTCGTACACTCACGTATGGCGTAGCGTATGGCGTAGACCATCCTGATACTCGATCGACGCGGTTCTTTCCTACACCTACCATCTGTTTCGTCCGAATACGAATATCGTGTAGCCCGAATAAACGAGTAGCACGCACACACGTGAGGCCGGAACGTAAAGTAAGATACGAATTTTCAAAAATCTTTCCACCCGACGTCCCTGCCCGGGTTTAAAGAGCCGGTAAGGTAAGGTGGGTAAGGTCATCACCCTTGAGCTTCTTCTTCGGGTCCTGTGAGAACCGTATGAAAGCCGATCTCTCCCCCTAGTGTAGATTCGGTACCAAGACCAAGACCAAGACCAGGACCACCATATACCTACGAGTTTGTGAGTCTTGTGGCGCGAGGTCGCGAAGTGCCGAGTATCGCCTACACGGTAGTTTTCCCTTCGCTCTTCGCCCTTCGCCCCTCCTCAACCCCATCCGTTCACCAGGTCGAAGCATGTGTGTTCCCGGGCGCCGGATGAAGGATGTGGTCGAGAGGAGGAGGGCACCAGCCTGTTCGTTGAGCAGGTGAGTCCACTGTGCCAATGTTACGCAATACTTTTTGCATCGGTGAATATGACAGGGATATGTATTTGCCAGCTGAAAATTATCCTCAATTTTTTTTATCACTCCTTCCGCGGTATAGAGGGATTAGGGTCGTGGTGAAAAGCTTGTTCGGGAACGTTGATCTTCTCGAGAGATGCAAGAAAAATATTCAAATTTAGTTCATAATGAGAGGAGCGACTTGGTCTTGACCGGGACATTTCGATAATTTGGATTCAAAGAAAAACTGATGCGTGGTGCAGCTGTGTTAGTTTTGCCGGAAAATCGGATATTCCGATTCGAATTCCTTCCAGTCTGATACACTGAACTCTATCCCAATGAAATGTGGATACACGTGTGGTTATCTTCCGTCGCTCTTGCAGACTATGACAGAAATAGGAGAGGAATATGAAAAAAGTTAAGGAGAAAACGGAAAATGGAAAATGGAAAGAGACTTGGAGTTGTTATAGACACGTCGCGGGTTGCACGCGTGGCCGAGTCAAAGATCAACAACAACTGGCGTCTGGATAATGATTTAAATTTCTTTAGCACGTGCAGCTCAGCAGTAAGTTCAGGGGATAGAGAGAACCCGCGCGGCCGCCTGTACTGTACACGGTTACGTAACTCTTCGAATGACACGTGTTATCAATAAAAGGTAGGCGGTTTAGTCTCTCGACATTCGCTGCTGTAACCACGAGCTGATATCGGTCCAGCTGTCCAGCAGCTGTGTGGTTCACCTGCTCGCTACTCGATGCTCGCCACGACTCGCCACGCTGTTAATGTCGACGTATTTGGACTCGCCATCGCGAGAATTTAAGCATGTATTTATCACGATTATACATGGTACGCCGAGGTGCTCCGCACATATAGGTATATATTAGGGTGGTTCTTATTCAGGGCTTGGTAGAATTTAAATCGTTGCGCCCCTCTAACCGATCACAAATAATAAAAAAAAAAAAAATCAATGTCAAATTTGAGCTCTCAATCTTAACATCAAGCCATGCCGCAAAAGGCGAAGGGCACGTTGGTACACGTATACGTAATATTTCAAAATGATGATTTCAAATGATCCTTTTTTTTTTCTCTCTCTTCTTGCACTCTACCGAAACTGTCCTGCAACGAACGAACGAAAGAAGAAATATAAGATTCGTCCAGACTTTGGGATAGTTTTCAAAAAATCTACCATATCCTCATCTCTCTTCAAACGCCCGGTTGGACCGCGTGTATAATATTTGTGTGGTTTACGCAATATACATTATTTGAACCGCCATAAGGTTTCCGGGCTAATGCGTTCTACTTATTATCATTATTATCACCGTCTTTGCTTTTCCTTTCTTTGGAAATTTACCCAAGCGCGGGTTACACCTACCTACTGAACTTGTCGATATTATCAAACCGCTGACGGGGATACTATTAGCTGTTAGCTTTTACCACGTTTGTGTTCAAGATTTTGTTCTAAGTTACAATGGCCGCGACAACGTGCGGGCGTTACGCAACGACTTAATAACTCAGTGCGATTTTTATCAGAAATAGACACAGATATATACACGCGCCTATGTGCTATGTTACGCACGTGCACATTGTACTACGCTATAAACGAGGTTGCGAGGGATAAAAAAAGACGAAAATTCATATGGTTTAGGTAAAATGAATGAATTTCTTGCGCGCCAACGTACGATTCTCAGGGGTTGAAGCCCCTGAACTCGGAGCAGCGGAAAAACTTGAAAAATCTTGTGTGGGCGACCCGGGGGCAGCAGGTATAAGCATAACGTGATGTGTACATACCGAGAATATTCGGTGAGAGTAAACGATCCCCTTCCTACGGCAGAACCAACACAGGTGCGCACCGCGTGCGTGAGGCTCGTTCGGGAGGGGATGCAATGCTACTGGCACCTCGTTTCCACCCGAACGAGCCTCACGCACGCGGTGCGCGCCTGTGTTGATTCTGCCGTAGGAAGGGGATCGTTTACTCTCACCGAATATTCTCGGTATGTCACCGGTCCTTGAAGGTTCAAGGAATTCAGTGTAATTATTTAGGGCTTACCCCAATTACCGGAGATAAATTAGAGGCTTTGCAATTGCCCGGCTGTGTCAGGTTCCCGCTAGTGTTCCCTCGGTATTATTTTATCCGTGTAACCAGTACCGTACACGTCCACGTAGACGTGTACGCGTGTATAGACATACGCAGGGTATAGTTGCATGTTGCACGTGTGTATCTTCACCTCTGAAACGTAACCACTTTAGACGAGACTCCAATTTCAGCAATCAAGTATAGAAAGATACACACCAGACGAGACAGAGGTACGAGGTGGTGCCTACTACATACACGCTGCAGGGGGTTCTGCAGCATCACGGGTATATTACCCCGTTGTTACTATGGAAGAAAACACGTTGCTGGAAGAGAACCGGCAATTTCACGAATATATCTACGATTATCTCCAGTTCTTTTCGTGAAGTGGCAAGGCTCGGGCCATTTCTTTTCGTACATGTTTTCACTCCAGGCTCACATCAGAGTCCTGCCGCTTTCTATTTAGACCCGGAATACGGTATCCGCATACATACCCATGTCTGTTTAGTTTCAGTATGTCTACCTCGATGCCAAAGTGGTCAGGGATTTTCCGAGCCTAGTGTTTGTCGCAATATTAGACTTGGCTTGGAGTGAAAAAAATGACTTTCGTAGATCCACGTAATATTGCAGACGCCGCGACGTACTACGTGCGGCTACATTCGCGATCGTAGCAATATGGACAGAATGATATTGGCGATCATCGTATAGAAGGAAGTACAAACGTTATCTTTCTTCGCTGAAGAGACATGTCGGGGGGACAGACTCGGCCTATGTTGTACATATATACACCTTGTCTCTTGCGGCTCGGAAATAATAATGAAACGAAAAGGAAAAAAGAATTTTACTTCGAATTAAGCTTTGGAAATTCACTCCGACGTTTCTGGAAGCCGCATATCCCAAGTGCGCTGCAGCGTATCGCGCAACCTGTGTATTCAAACGTTCTGTGTAATGTATGTAGTTTATAAAATTGAACTTTGTAAAGGCTATAGTATATATGGTTTCTGTTTTCGCCAGACGATATACGGAGTCCATTGACTCGTGCACACCGAGGATTATATAAATTGTACAACTTCTGTCTGTCTGCCGAAATTAAGGCTGCCATAGTGGTGGAATCACTAATGATTGAATTAGCGCCGGCGTATTTGGTAGTGTGTGCTTTGTCGAGGTGCCTCCAGGGAAAATCGTTATCACTCGTCAAATCAAATCAGCCCAAGATGGATCCTCGGAAAATTTCGATTTCAGAAAAAATCTCCGAGGGGTCTATTTCTTTTGCTTCCCCCATCCTCCTGAGATTTCCGAACGAAGCAGCGCGGGGCTCTAAAGGAACGTTCAGTCTGTGGGATCCTTGTGGAACTTTTGAAAAATTGTAAGGTGACTTCTGCGATTCCGGCTGACGTCTAGTTTCTACGTTATTTTTTGGGACAATACTTGTAGAACCACGCAACTTCCAGGATTATATCTAGGAGTACACTACAAAGCCCCGAAAGATAGTCTCCCATTCATCAACGTTCTCTCTACTGTACACAGATACATAGGTAGGTATACGCCGCATACTCGCACACATAGGTATGTATAGGTGTACGCGTTTACGGAGGGCGTCAGCTGATTTATGCGTCCGTCACGACACCCGCCCGGGCGACCTAGATCGCCACTCGTGCTTCCACCACCACGTCCACCACCCCGTTTACCCACTCTCACTGCTCCTCTATGCTTTTTCAATGCTTTATCGTTCGCTCGGTAAATAAACAATGAGTCAAGAAGGCGGGAAATAGGGTGGGAAAAAAAGTACACTTCCGCCCGACACGGTACTCGACGTGTATAGAGACCGAAAACTTCGAGTCCTGTACTCGAGGACTCGAACACCGCCAACGATGAAATCCATACTATATATAGAGATGTTCAGATGCGATCGGGGGATGTTTCGTGCAATTGAAGCCAAAGCAGGTACAACTTGGCAATTTCCTATACCAAGTTCGATGGAGTTACGAGAGAAGATGCATCATAGTTCTGAAGATCGAAGGAAGAGAGCTGGGAGCTTGATTTTTATTGACGAGTAAATTATACGCAGAGTACCTATACCTATGTTAACCCGGGCGTAATCCCCCTGAATCGATTAAGCACCAAGGCGCGAGATATGAAAGTAGTTGTTCGAAAGTTCTCCTCCTCAACCGAGGGAGGATTTCCCATTGAGTTTGTTTAGGCTTGATTTCATCGGTATATAGGCATATAGATATGTACCACGTCCTCTCGACGGGCACACGCAACCTACTCCCTTATATACTTACAGGCCCTCGAACGCACGCACTCGAAAGCAAACCGAAGGCAACCCATATCCTAAATAATTTATCGACTCTCGAGTGGACTCTCGAATAGTTGGCCCTGGTCCCAGGGATATGATTGTCCTTCTGAAATCCGTGGAAGAACAATAAAGGAGAAAAATAAATGAAATGTTTATTCACGAGAAAACTCTCCGAAAGAAAATGACTCGGTTCATTTCAATTCCTTACGAATACGTATATTGATATATTTTCGTAATACGCAGACCGTATAAGTATACACGGGAATGGTCAGCTGCCCTGGGAGTTAAAGAGTTACGTCGACGTTCGAATGGATAAGAAGGGGGTAAGGCGAGGCAAGGGGCCGAGAGCGAGAGGCAGGGGGATGCGGGGAGAAGCAGTTGTACAAACATAATTCCCTCTTGCACACATATTTACCGGGTATATCTCTGTTTATAAAAGCCACACAACTCAGAACTCGGCCGCGCGCGCGATAAATGGGGTGGCGGGTACCTCTGCTTATAGAGAGATTGATAGCTCCGTATGTAACGCGGGTCCGAGTTCGAGAACGCGAGCGCGCTATTGTATAGGTATAGCGGCGTATACCTAGAGTCTTTAAACTTTTTTTAATCGGGGACCTGAACATCGTCGTGATTTTATGCATCGGTATATATATAGCTCGGTTTTCGGACATCTCTAAGAATATCGTTGAGTAAATGCACGAATCGATGAATCGCGTTGAAGAATATGCTCTCCTGAAACTCGTTTCCAGCACATTTTGCTGAAAGTACGAAAAAATCGTACCTTCGTGTTTTTGTCTTTTTGTCTTTTTTTCCCTCTCTCCCTCTCTCCCTCTCTCCCTCTCTTCTTTCACGTTCGTAAGATAGTATTTTCTCACTGAGGATTGATCTGCTCCTCGCTTTTGTCATTGGACCTCATTCAGGTGAATGGTGAAGATTTTCAGACATTCATCAGTTTATTCAGGTACTCTTTGGGTTCCTTTATGTTCAGCGGTGTTGCGCTCGTCGAACATGTCCTGTTTTCATTTTTCTTGTTTTTCACTAATTTCATTCTCAAACTTGGAGCACCAACCTTTTCACCTCCATTAGCACAGCTCTCAATTATCAGTCATATCGTGTGTACGATACTGTACTAGTAAATTTTCATAATATACCAGAATTCGTCAAGAATCGAAAGAATGGCATACTAGTCAGAGTTTTTTGCCCTCCCGAAAAATGTCGGTCTTATGTATCTGAAAACGTTATCTCTTGTGATATTTTTCTTCTTTTCTCTCCAAATGCCACAGGAGTGGTTTTCGGCGGTGAACCTTGTTCCACCCCGTAGGTATCTAGGTAGCTACCCAGCCACTACAGGTATTTATATTTTATTTCATTTGATGAATACGTGTGTACGGCGTGTATGGGGTGGTATTTGAAATGGACAAGGTAGATATATGTATGCACGGAGGTATTGTGTAGATGCGTATAGGTATAGGTATAGGTATAGGTATAGGTATACAGGGGTATATAGGTATATATACCTGAGATGGAACCTACCTCAGAGTTATTGTGCAGCGGACAGACCTGGACTTACAAAGAAACCTGAACGTGAACCTGAAAAGGACTCGTGAGAGAACCAAGGCCACCGTAGCAAACGCGGAGCTCGAAACGACGGAGCTTATAGTAAGGTTTCTAAGGAGAGGTACAAGGTATAAGGTATAATGTTGATGGTACACAAAAAGGAGGTCACGGCTCGCGTACGTCCGAAGAAATAGGAGGTGTCTTCAATAGCTTCCTCTTCAGCCTCCCCCCACGCTCGGATCGCGCTACAATTTGCCTTCAGGAGTAAAAACTATATCTTTCCTGCAGACGCGAGAGCTCGCTTAGCCGTAGAGACCTTGTTTCGTATAACAGGATCCAAGGATCTAAAGACGAAAGGATATGTTCAAGGACAAAACAAAAATATTGATTCCTCGGTCGGGATCCAACATAAATTGTTTATTAAGTCACGCATATAACTTTTCCTTCTTAGCTTCTCTTTATTCTATCAAAATGTCCAATCGATCCCAAGTTTGAGGGGAAAATCTCCATAGGCGGATAATATAATGTTGAGAAATCGGATTTTCTGTGAATTGTAGGTACTATCGATTTCTTCTACTTGTCGAATATTCTATGGGAAATTGAAGGACGCGGACCTCTCGGAGGAAGATCCGAAGATCGAAGTAACAGCTGGCGAGTTTAGACCTCGTTTCATCTTTCTCTGATCCACGATTTCTGCTCCTCCTCGAGAAGGGCCGCACTTTTTCACCGCAATTTCAGGCTAAAATAGGGCTCGGCGGCGTAGTACAGCGACGAGACTTTTTCTTCATCTCCGATAAATCTGTTTTGTAATAATTTGTTAAATAATCGAGAAGCCATTAAGATCCAAATCGGTTTTGGTTTATATCGATGGAAGCTACTTCATACCGTAGATAGGGACGACAGCGGGTCATTAATTTATCTGATTTATAGAGCCTGAAGATCAACGATTTGATCTCATCGAACGTTAAATTTCTGTTCTAGGTATATCATTCTCAGGATTCCAAACCTTCGGTTTAATTATAACCCGTTACCTGCAGATGTCGTTCCTCTAACTTTGGCTCTTGATTAGACCGACCCTGCCTACCTGCTTCGAAAACTACCTGTATTGACCGGTCTCAAAATGAAGCCAGCATCCTCTGCACGCAGGAAACCCCGGGGCGCTAGGTGTACCCTGGCAGAACCCCAATGGCGTAGGGCATCTAGGCGATCACTTTTTCAATTCTCATTGGGCTTTTGAATCTGAATGATTTCCGTAAAACTAATCGATTCTTCGGAACTTTTTTCATTTTTCGCCAGATATTTGGGTCAGCTGGATCCTAAACTTTATTTTATCTTTTGTTCTCCGCGCTCCTTTCAGTCTACAAACTTATTTTTCTCCAAGTATCAAGCGGTGATCGGTTCCCTTTTGTTTATTCCTCGATAATTCCTAATTCCCATACAGATCCTGGATACGTACGACCGGAGATGCAGAGAAGAAGAAAGGGGGTTGTTCGTCATCAAAGATCATTTCGAAAGTGTCTACCTCATTTTTCCCGGCTTCAATAGAAGCGTGAGCGTTCTGCTACCTGTGCTACGGCGTGCACAAGGCGCAGGAATTCATTTGTTCAATCAAAAGCCTGTGAAGTTCGGTCTCCGTTAAATCGTTGAAATCGGGTAGGGCGCGTAGTCGCAGGTACAGAGGGCCCGGTCTTTTCAGAAAATCTGAAACCCGATTTCTACTTGCTCCTTAGCTCGATTGACAGGCACTGTGTCTGAGGGCCGCACGCACGAATGGACACGTTGCAGAAATATACAACAGAACAGTTAAAAGTCTTTTCAGCTTTTTCAGAATATTCATATCTATACCGCAAAAGGGAGAAGTAAAAACAAAAAAAGGGAAACAGAAACGTAGGATAATTGGAGACGCTGGAACCTGAGAAGTCTAGGAAATATGTTTGCCTACTTCCGGTTCGGTTGTCGACAATTAGATATTACGACACATACGCCTTTATATGGATCATTACATCGGTGATAAAAATTATCGGGGTAGTGTACAGAGAGCAGGACGGCCGTAACTGGATACATCGTAGAACGATTAAACCGTCTTGTGAACGCTATCTCTGCTTAGCCGAGATTTATTTCATCATATCGCGTACATACGGAGGCACTGACTTACCTGTAATTACTATACGCTGATCGGCACTAACTAACCAACCAGACTTCGGATTGCTGGGCAATCTTTATTATTTTATTAGCGTATATGTAATTGCGAGTATCACTTGTTACATACATGCCTGTACGTATATACATAATAGTGTATACCGTCGAGTTGAGTAATTGATTCTTATTCCAAAGGGAACGGTAAATCGGTATATCAAGCTTCATGAGAACGGATTGACATTTTTCCTGAATTTAGATTATACCGGGAGGAAGAACGCATATAGATGCGGTTATACCGGAGTTGATGAAGAGCCATCGTGACGGGACGTATCATTGTTCATGTCCAAAAATGATCCCAAGGCATAATTGTTCGAACAATTCGTGAGACTTAATCTTAAAAAGAACGGTCGCCTCTTTGATCCAGCTCGATTTATTAAATGATTTACAACTCCTAGCGAATGCGAAGGCCTCCTTCGCAATGCCTCGGGCATTACGGGGGAGAGAGAGCTGAGGATGGTACCAAGTGGGCCAGACCTCGAATCGGGTACCAAAAGTACCGGCAAATGCACCTGTCCGAGTTCGTTGCAGTTGTGGGTACGTTCATACCTACCTACCTACCTACCTACCTACCAAGGTATATACGATCGATAGCCGGAGTAAATCCTCAGCGATGTTACTTCAATTTTGTACCTATCATTTCGCTTTACCTGGGGCTGCGGTTACGGGCAATAAATCCTTGCGAATTTATATTATATTTATGAAATCATTATTCTTGGAGTCTGGAGCGGCAGCAGCGGGGACTATCTCTATTTTCAGTCGAAACGGAGAAAAGAACGAGTTCTTCGTGGAGCAGAAAAATTAAAGGAGTAAAAGCTAACGTCCCGCAATTTAACGCACGATACAGAAATCCCCTGAATCTTGACTCGGCTAGCCACATGAAAAGCTGGCAGAAATCTTTCCCGTTTATGACTATAGGCGTAAATCCTCGGGTCTTAGGGTTTGGCGCGAGCCAATCTTTTTCTTGGAAGAAACTACGGTACCTGTGTCTTAGGACCTGGTAGCTGGTACAACCAGAGAGTATAGAGGGGAACAGAGAGAGACGGAGGTTTACGTGGCGGTCGAATACTCCGGGGTAAAGGGAACACGGAGCAGAGTGGACAGGTGCGGGCCGTGGAGCACCTGCTCGCATTATCACGTGCTGAGGTGGGTAGGCAACGTCCCCAGTCCATCGGTCGTATCTTTTTCCCTAATTTCTCTCCACACTCACGTATTCTTTGGGTCCCTCTTCGTTTCTTAAACGTGTACCAATCTCCTCGACTTATCTCTCTCCTTCTCCCTCTCCGTTTAGAGCTATCTTATATACTTTAAGTTCAGTATAACTTCCTATTTTATAAGCATATGTGTTTCCTTCATTATCGTTACGTCCGATTATCTTCTTATTAATCCATACAATCATCTAAAACTATTCCTATTATTCATCAATGCTGATCATCGTAATATTATTGCGTTCCTATCCCTTCGCGCCTTTTTCACTCTTATTCCTTTCATTATTTCTTCTTTCTCGAACTTTCTCACCTTCAGCCCCAGATTGGTTCTAATTGTATAACATGTAGGTATATAGGTATGATTGATTATTTTCCGTATTCGGATCTGGCCAAGCAAAGAGCCGCAGGTATAATAGGGTATAATTATATTATATTCAGTTTTGATTCGGATGTTTGACAGATATTGGGTTAGAAAAACAATCGCAAAGCTAGAGTGCAATTATCGAAGCTGAGATGCAATTGTCAGTATAATTCCGAATTGGGACATCCTTCACGTACATCGAATACCGCGCTCTCGTTGGCCAGAATCCGAGTGCTAAAAATAATCCATCGAATACCACTCGACCTTGAAAATGAATCGGTTATTTCCCTCATGTTTTGGCAGATCAAAAATCACGAGCGCGCAGCTCTCGCTGCCAGGCAGCAAAACAATCGGGAAATATCCGATAATTTTGAAAGTCTTGTGCGGTATTACTGAAGATAATTCATTGTGAATCACCCTGTAGGCAAAATGTGATGGTGCATACATATGTATAATATATAAGAAACGTTATACCTATCCTACTGTAGAGGAGGATGAGGAGGAGAAGGAGAAGAAGAAGAAGCTTGCGCAGGGTGTAATTAATCGCGAGTTGGCTAAAGAAAACTGACAGCCGGATAAATATATGGAGCCGAGAAACTGGGAAATTAATTACCTCCAAGACGTGTCTAAATTATCCGTAGAATCATCGACTGCCTCCCGGCCTACCTGGGCGGTGCTATATGAGATCGCGTTTGCAATTACATAAGTATTCGTATTGTCGTATCTGCGCTTTGATACTAGAAAGACAATTTCCTGTTCATTTCGCAGCAAATATACCCAGCCTCGATCTTTGATGCGAAAAATCATGCTTGTGTGTAATTCTTATCCGCAGCAGGGTATCGACACCTGCAAGAACGGAATAAGTTGATGCTACCCCCACTTGATGTAATTAAAAATTCATTTCGACGATTCGAAACTACCTGACACCTTTTGGCCGTGGATATTCTTGTTTCTCACCTCCTGACGCAGGATGAGGCGACTCGGCGCCATCCCATCCGTACATCTAGACATATAGCAGGAATAGCGACGGTACGTACAGCTCTGGGAGTATTTGACGCGTAAAAACAAACGCCTATCGTAAACCTGCATCTCCAGAGACCACACGCACCGTGACGTCACATCCGGCGCGTGCGCGACTGTGCGTGTGCGAGCACATCCTAAACACGAACCAATCATTAAAATACCACCGTACTATGCTAATTTATAGAGCCGATCACTTTGCGGTTAACTCTTTCACTTCACGCAGTCATTTCAGTCCGTCAAATCTATGCCAATATATTTTCAGTAATTCTTTTTTCTTATTTTTCTCTTTCAATAAAAGAAAAGCTTGGCCTTCGCCTCGGCGGAAGTGCAGAGATCGTGGAGTGGAGACACGTTCCAAGATCCTGTTGATACCTCGGGGAAGGTTCCTCCTGATCGCGACCCGCCGCACCCGCATAACAGGGAACTCAAGACTCGAGAGACCGGGATCGAGGAGCATCTTCATATGGCTAGTGCAAACCGACACCCAGGTGCTGGTGCCCCGATAGTTCTTGCGCGGACCGAACAGCCAGCTAAAGGCGGACTGCGGACTGCGGGCCCTTCAAGGTTGGTCTTTTACCTTGTCCGTTCTGCTGCACGGTTGATGGATGCGTCTTTCCTCGTTCAGGTAAACCTGCAGGTGTGAGAGACGTGTCCCTCTAACTATTACCCGCTGTCGTCAAAATTATGTATTCAAAACATATAGGTGCAACACGGGAACAAAATCAAAGCAATTGTATTGAAAAGAGATGTATACTGTATAGGTACTGCTCGGATCGATCTGTGCCGCAATGGGAAACTCATTGCAAACTCTGATTCCTCTGCCTCGATTCATTTTCAATTTGCGTGATATTATGAGGAAAAGCGCATAAATGTCATCGAAATCTTGCGAACGGTTGCCTATAGGTATTGAAACTTGTTTGAAAACACGCTGCCACCTCCCTTTCGCGAGTTCTTCAACCAATTTATCGCAAACTCTAATACCGGATCTAGAAATTGTCCAAGATGTCTCTCATACATGATACACATATATAGGGTATTGAAATCTTCGCCGATATCGGTGAGAACGTACACGTGTAGTGTGTACGGATCTATAAATCTTGTATTGTCCTCGGGAGATATAGCAACGGACGTAGTTGCGGGTGAAGGGGAGGAGTACCGCGGAACTGGTGGTGCGATATTGCGGAATTAGTCACCGCGCGGTGCACGAACAAGAGTGAAATCGACGAGTGAGTGTAATTATAAAAGAACCTCCGACAATACTCTAACTGGAATGAGAATGTGGTTGAAAAAGCACTCGCCGTTTACAACGCTCACATACCTGCAACAATACATCTATACCTATACCTATACAGGGTGTTCCAGACCTGGCGACGAATATTTCACAGGGTAAATCTTGATCAAAAATGGGATCGGAATTTCCTCACTCCTTTTTATTTTAAATGCATATGCGTTTTCTGTCATATTTATCACAATTTCAGTCAATGACCGAAAAAATCGGCTGAGGAACTTTCGATCCCACTTTTGATCAAGATTTAGCCTGTAAAATATTCGTCACGAGGTCTGGAACACCCTGTATACCTATACCCACTACTGTTCTAGCTCATACGATGCGGCGCGTTAGAATCTGAGTCATACACGTGTGACGCGTATGACTCACATTAGTCCCGACGTGCAGGGGACTCGAACCCCGACCGTCGGTTAGACCTTCGACGCATACCTGCGGTCGATCCATTGCCCTGGCGATTCACAACAAGGTATAAGATTGAAGATTTACGAGAATAAACGAGTCGAGATCCTCGATCCCCGATACCCCATGAGAGATTCTGGAATTATAATCAATTTCAGTTTTATCAGTTTTTTTTCGTTTTTCTTTTTACAGCCCGCAGGGGACATAATGGAAATACTTGCCATGCCTCGGCCATTCCCTCAAAGTAATTAGGAGAAAAAATGTACAATGAATACATGAATACCTATATCCTACTCTGCACACAGCAGCAGGCGATATTGTGAATCGTAATCGGTAGATAAGACCGGAGGATATAATGCGCGGGATAAAAAATCTCACGCGCCCCATTCGACTCGGATATCTTGTGCGGCTGCAGTCGACGAAACATCGATCATTTATTATTGTTTCAATTGAAATAAATCCATTGTAGTGCGCGAGGTAAGGTCGCGATCGATTATACTGTGTACTTTTTTGAGAAAATTCATAAATATGATAGGGACTACTGTTTAGTAGCTTGATACAGCTATCAAGATACTTTCGGAGCGCGATCACACCGCTCGAGGTGATAACAGCGCTGCATTGTTTCTTTAGAACTATTATTCATCTAAATTTGTCTAATTTCTAACGTTTCGCAGGAAAATTTCAATTGCATAAAAGTCCTGGCTCGTACGGCTTCGTATCACTTATTTATTTCTATTGTTTTTATTTTTTTGTCTCAGGATTTCGCGAAAATGGATGGACGTTGTACTAGATAACCGATGTTATTCGAAATGAAGATGAGATGTATTTATGTAGATTGCACAAAAGATGAATGTTCTGTTAGATTATATCTGTATAAGATATCAGATTGTCTTGATTTCTCGTATAAAGTGATGATAATCCTGCATTATTCGCAGGTTTCAGTTTGAATGAATATTGAAATAATAGCTTGCGTCAGGTTTCAAACTCAATTACTTATAGTATAGAGCCGGTTCAATTTCGCGTCCCGGCATACTCGACCTCGCGTCGCGAAATGGATCCAGGGGGGGAGGAAAGACAGAAATTGAAAAATAGTGAGACTCATATCTTATCGTCGCATGATAATTGCGGACAAAAGGTAGGTGAAGATAAAAAGTAGTTTCATCTGGGTGAAGGTGACAGATAAATTCAACCGACGCAATATCTTTGTGAGATATTAGAGCCGCGGCTGATTCATTTGAAATCATTATCTTGGAGAAAAAATAAACAATAACTGCAGTACAGATAACATACGTGACTGCAGGAATTCACGGTATATGCAAAACACGTCCGATTCTGAACCCTTCCATTCTCTGACTCATATTTAACATCCGGACCATTGATATCTCCATTAAAAAAAAAAAAACCTCATTTCAATATAGAACAGTGAGATTTTGTACAAAATAGCAACATCGACGGAATAATATGACCTACGATCAGGGAAGGGGGCACATATACATATACGGAATGATAAATACCCTTTGATTGTCTCCATGATGGGCGCGAGTCCAATAAACCACGTCGATATCTTGCTTGGTCATTGGGATTCTGAGCCGCACGTGTTTCTCTGTAGGATCCCGGGGGAGAGTAGAGGGTCCCGTGGCTCCTGGGGACCTGCCGGGCCGGTGTCCGGTGATCCACGCGCGGACTACACACCGTGAATGCGATATCGGATGGACACTGACCCAAACGATCATTAATATGTACAGGGGACCAGCAGCTAATACATACACTATACAGTTATTATGCATTTACAGGTATATGTATGTGCATAGATAGGCGCGGGTGTGTATACGTACTTAACTTATACATTAGTTAGGTATAGCGTATGATATGGGTACGGTGCGAGCAGGCCCTAATAAGCCCTAGGGCCTACAAGACCCACGCGACCCATTCCTATACCTGGCTATACGATGAAAATGTAAGGGACAAGGCCTGGGCACTGCTCCTTGCTAGCTGTGTTCATTCGTCACGTTCGTTCTCTCTTGTATCAGTGACTCGTTATAAATGTACACACATACCTATATGTAATCACAAGGTACCGGGTACAGGCCTCGCTTCGCGTCGCGTGACAATATCGCCAACGAAGCAATTTCCACTCGTTTTATACGACCGAAGAATACAGGTCTGCAGTTTTTGAGCCGTTGGCGGGCCAGTGGAATTGCAAATTTGTGGAATAGCGAGTGTCCTGCTTTCGTCAATAACAGCCAAATATGTATACTATACATTAGGGTGGTCCTTAATTGGGGGTCGGTGAAATTTTGTCCGTGCCGCCTCCTAGATTAGTTCGAAATAAATTCGAAAAAACCTTGGCAAAACTTGAGCTTTCTATCTCATCGAAAAAGCGTGCCGGTAAGCCCGTACTTTTTCTCATCTGAGAAACATGGGATTTTTCAACAATTGGATAAATTTTTTTTTTTTTACGAGCAAAAATCTCTTACTCCGTCACTTTATAGTATTATAGTGTGTAAGTTGGTGCACATTTTTTCGGTCACCTCAAATCATGTTTCACAGACGACGATTTCGAAAAATTACAACTTTATCCATCCGAAGAGGCGCGTATCATTAATTATCGAAGAGCGCTTTATTCGTCTTCAAATCTTATTTTTATCGCTTTCGGATGCGGCTTTCTTGGAAATCAAATCTGAACTACGTTCTCTGTCACCAGTTTCGCACTGATCAGCTAAGAAACGAGCGCATATATAACCAATAGATCATTAGGAATGTAGAATGAAAAGAAATAAAAAAAAGACGCAAACCGAAACGTCAACTTTTCTTTTACTTTTTATTATAAAAAACCTCGGACCACCAAATAACCCACATAAACAAAAAAGATCTGAAGCCAGTTCAATTCCAGAAATCCATTTCATGATTTCTTAGTCGAAATTTCATCTTACAGGCGATCACGGTGTAATCAGCAGCTGACACTGGGATACACATGCCTGTAAGTGTATGCAAATGGCAAATAGCAAATAGCAACTGTCAACTCTGCATAATCCTCTTGCAGTTTAGCTACATCATAGTAATATAAATGCCTCCGCAGTACTAATCGTGATATATGACACAGCGCACGCATCACCGGTAACTACGTAGGTAGTGTAGGTACACATGTGTTCATACATACATACATACATACACGGATGATTTACAGATGGTTTGCGAAACAATTTGAGGTGCCTCACGCCTCACGGTTTCACCTGCAACGCTAAACTGGTGCACGAAAGTTTTAACTAGATATTACCTCTTTATTAATAAAATATTCACGATCAATGAAAAGTTCGCCCATGTATTTACACTATCCAATAGTCCAACTCCTCGCGGTCACCTCAATCCCAGACACCGGGTATTCGTGTACATTCTACCACATACTGGATTACGCAGCTAACTTTGCTCATTACAATATTTTGTTCATATAATGATCGGCCGATGGGAAAATACCTCGGCCCACGACCTGCAGCGCCGCTAGACTCTTACTCGGCCCACCATTTTTCACGCTTGCAATGACGATCCCGTGCCTCATTTTTCACGGGTAGCTGCTAAGTCACCCTCATCGTCAGGGCTCCGTGAGCTACGCGTTGCAGCTCTGCGGAGGCTGTAGCTACTCGCTCGCCCTCCTACGACGGACTTTGCTAGAGAATCTGCAGTGCAGGCTCCTACCTGGGTATACCTACGTGGAGGATGGACCCCGTTTATTTCTCAGGACCACAGCAGCACTGCTTAGCTTATATTTTCACTAGGTATAATTTCAGGTTGATAAGTTCCACCGCATGCAGCGATGGCTGGAGCTACCTGCTGGCTCGGACGCGATCGCTCAACCGTTGACAAATTATCTCAACGGGCGTGACCGCCCCCGGAATTGCAAAATAGAATTGCACCAAAGCACAGTCCAGTGCAACCAAGAGTCGACCCTGCATCCGCACAATCATGATGACACGTTCTGAAAGCCAGAACGACGATTCGGTTCGAGGCACACTGCAGTGACCTTGTTCTTTTCTGGGTGTTCGGGGGTACCCGTGTTTTTTTTTTTTTTGTATCGGGTGATGAGCAAGCTGGAAAAGTTAGGATCGAAGTGTCCGTTTCCTTTTTTTCTTTTCATACTGGCTGAAAAAACATCAGAGTACGGGGGTTTTTCAGCAAGCATTTCATTTTGTTTTTTTCGAATCGCTGGCCAGCTGTGGAGGGATATTCCGTTGACTCAGTGTTTTCACAACTGATTACTTGTATTTTGAGATGTACCCATTAGGAAATTATTCGAGATTTAATGAAGCTTTGCCTTACGTAGATTGAGTCCACCGACGAAGCAAGTGGTTGTTGAAACCGCAGGCGAGGGGCTATTCACATTCGAATTGACCGACACCATGATTACGAAAATGTACTCGACTACATGAGACTACACTACTGACTACGGTGGCTACGACTACAGTCACTACAACAACCTTCAATGATGACTACGTGATTACAAATGATTAAAAATGAATTCATTGACTACAGCAAGTGACTTCATACCTATATATTTGTAATCATTCTCATCACATAGATTTATTTTGAACGTTAACTAATTAACAGATCACTCAAGCTTGAGGAACAATATTCTATCATTTTATTAGATCATATAATACACGTGTTATAAAAGTCCAATGCGGGATTTGAGTAAAAAAAATTCGTAGCTCATTCTCTGCAGTTACAGGTAGAAATGCAAAATCTAGGACTGGAATTTCACACGGGCAATTTTGTAGAATTTGAATGATGACGCGAATACGATGACTTCAAATGTCTGCATTTTGATTACAACTTTGACATTTTGACTAGAAAAGATGTAGTCACATGAATACAATGATTTCGTTGATTAAATTGCGACTACGGATTGACTAAAGTCGCAAGTGACACCGTGACTACGGCTGTGAATGGCCCCTCGACCGCAGGGCACGTACAGGTCGCATATCGTTCATCGGAACGTTTTCAAAATTTGGAGGAAACGTTCCAACCCAACAATCTCCTATTGTTGTAATCGCGTAGAGCACTTTTTTTATTTCTCAACGTTTACAAATAAAATGTCCGGAAATAAAAAAGAATTCGTATTGAAAAATTAAACTCATCGATTATCACTAGTCTGGCGCGAATTGACACCATCGTAGAACATTCTCTCGATAAATAAAAGAGTTCGGACGAACGAAGCGACCCCTATATACTTCAGACGACAATCATTTTTCTTTTGGGTGCGATCGATCTATAGGTGGTATACAAGGCCAAGTCCATAAAATGGCAAATAATTTGAAATCATTTGTGTTAATAATCGGCTGTCGAAGAACTGATTGCGAGTAAATGGAATATTTTTTTCACAACGCACGAATTATTTGAAGAGAAACGGATTTCCACCCCCCTTAAACGAGGTTTCGGTTGAGTTTTTGATACCCATACCTACCTCATATTCCGGGCCTCCTCGTGACCCCAGGCCTTGGACATCGATCAAATCAACCGCTTTACGTCAAGAATGTCCATGTACAAATTTGTCGAGCGCATTCTATTATGAATTCCTAACGGATGAGTAAGAGGAAAGGTATTGCCGCTCTCTCGTATGGGTTTAGAGGGGCGGAGGGGAGGAGGGTCAGACAAAAGGTAAAACATTCAAAGGAGTTTGGTAAAGAAATACGGCCGAATACTGTTGCGATGCTGTTGCGAAGGGACCTCAGGGGGGATTATAAACGTTCCGCTATATACTCACCAGGCAGTCGTCGTCGTCGCCACGCGTTGCTATCCAAGTTCAGTTGAGTCAGGTTCTCGTTTTAATGGCTTTTTCACTAGTCAGCAGCCACGGAACGCCCGCGTTCAACACTCTGAATCATCGCACCCACCGCACGACGATAAGCAAAGGTAAATGGGTCAACCTATTTACCACTTTATGACTACCATGCTTTTTATTCAGGCTCTCTTCACGCTTCAGATAAAAATTCAGCTAAACAAATGTGCCTTCGTGTGTAGCCGCAGGTATATGCTTATAGTATATGGGTCCGCTATGTGTGCAGAATATACTGAAGTTTCACACATATTGATGTATGTACGTATAGGTATACCTATCTATACATTTATATATTACGATTCCGTTTACGTGAAAAATAAATGTGAAGGTATACTTAGTACTATTTCTTATCCTTCGGGAAGATCGTCGTGTGGCAGAATTTTTCTAAAACCGAAGACTCCGTCAGTCTCCATCCTGTATCAAGCTGTACCTGAGCTGGTGTATTCTTTTTTTTTTTTTTTTTCTTCTTTTCTTCATTTCTTTATGCATACCTACTTTATTCAAATGAGGACGGAAGTTGATGCCCGAAAGGCGAAATGCGTGAAGGGGGCCAGCCGCAGTGCAGCACAGCGCAACGCAACGCAACGCAACGCAATGCGGAGCGGTGGTGCGGCGTTGCGGAGGGGCAAACAGGCTCCGCCGCGTGAAACAAGAGTCGAAAGGAAAGAAAATAGGAACAAAAAAAAATTGCAAATGTAAAATGCCCGTCGACCGACTGCGACCGACCGGCCCGTCGTCACCCACCGTGACACCCCTCTGCATCCGTATTGTTAATGCCGACGCCGGAACGACGAAATGACGGAATGACGGAACGCTCCGAAAGATTGCGTTACCAAAACTTCTGCCCCACAGAGATTCGACCTCTCATTCTTTATGGCAATACATTCAGGGTTATTTATTATTACCAACGTTTATCATCCCGGAACCGTCTTCTGCCTTTATATTATGTTCATAGCTAATGAAAAATATGATAGATGCATGCGATGCAGTAGGCGTGTATGAATGGACAGACGCATATATACGTATAGGTATTATATAGGTATTATAGGTTTTAGTGTCCCAAGAAAGTGGGACATCCATTAGTTCTTCACGATGTTGTAACTTTCGAAGAAATTGATAGTTTTCCAGCAAACTTGATGAGCAAATATTTTGAATAATTTCTAGTAGATCCGATATTGGATTTGGGGGAAAAAAATCGGTCAGGGGGTTTGCCGAGTGTATGCGAATACGTGGTTTCGAAGGAAAATTATATCGGCAACCGTTCTCATAGCTCCATAACCGCAGTTGGACCGATTTCACCGGCGGGATTCACTGTATTATAGGATTGCGTTTTGCATTGAACAATCTCTGGAAAATAACCAAGTAATCGACGCTACCTACCTTTTGTACAATTCGAAGAAATATTCGGACGCGAAATTTTCCACGTACATTTCAATTTCTTTCATTGGTGTGTTCAAGGTATGTAGGTATGTGCTACCCGTACATACATGATTTGAAGGATGTAGATGTGGGCTGATTTGCAACGTCGTTTACGCTGGATCTTGGATAAGAAATGAGAAAACTCGGAGGTCGTAAACATTCTCAGTTTTCTCAGTTCTCGGTTCTCGTCTTAGGTGGGCGCGGTGCGGCAGCCGACCGAACGATTGAAGAATAGAGAGAGAAAAGCCAAATTTAAAACCTCTTCAAAAGCACAACTTTAAAAATGGAGAAACACGACTTTCAGTCCGATAGGCACATGTTAAATTGTATTTGTACATGTGTGTAGGTAGCACGTATAGGGAAAGCTCTGTACTACATGCGTACAATTATACACGAGTTTAACTAATCGCATATGCAAATTAGTTCTTGAAAGTTATTTTACCCTGGTTCTAATCATAATTATTCTCTCTGTACGAACCACTGTTCCACGGGATCAAATAATAGAGACATTTTGACAGTGGGTATACTAACGAGCTTTTAATAATAAACCCGAATAGTCTCTATCATTACCGTCGACGGTACACAGCGACAGAACGTTCGCATGAACAGGAGCTAAACCGAGAAAGACAACGCGAATAACGATTAGTCGCATCATGAGTCTCACTCACGTCGGACGAAGAGCCGGCAACAAGTTTGAAGATCCCTTTTACGAATCGAGCAAGGTTTTGATCTGGCTCGGTTTGGCCACTGGCGTTCTTCCGGTATATCGAAATTCAGAAGGTCGATTCTCCTTTTATTCTGTATATTATTCTGGTCATCATAGTTGCGAATCGTCAATTCGTTGCGGTGGTCAGCAAAATAACGGAGCTTCTTGGTTTCGGCTGAAAGCGCGAACTGTGCACCGGGTTATTCAACGTTTCTATTACGAGCATACGTGTACCACGTATTATGTATTAATGCAGTTTACACTAGCTTCCGTTGTAACGAGCACTTTTCGCGGTAGTTTTATAAAAAGTGCCAGGCAGACCGGCTTATTAATCTTATACATAAGTTCGATATGCATTAGCGAATATAAACTCTATGGGTATAAGCCACAAGACCAGGGCGCGATTTGTTTTGCTTAAAGTCACGAATCTCGGTAGGCAAGCTTTCACGCGTGTTGTTCTTCTCCTTATATGCTGCAAGTCAATGGAAATGCACGTATTAATACAAACGCGACTATTATACGGAGTGCGATAAAGCGATCGTGTGATTACTTTGAGAAACTGATTGAATCAATTTTCATAATACAGGCACGTTCAAATTTCTATGGATTTCCGCGAGGACATTTTACTGCATTTTTATTTACGTCACGACGTCCTACGCGGTCATGTACTCGACCTATGTCAAGGTACGATTGAGATTTAAACTTGTTAAAAATTCTCCCACATCGATTCTCTACTGTTTCAGGTCCTCAATTTTCAAAACCCCGAACTTCCCTTCGACGAGTATCTCTTTACTCTGATATTTCTAGTCACTCTTGCTCCACATTGGCTGGACCAAGTCGTGAGTATAGCATCCTGCAAACGAATTGCCGAATACCTTACAGCGTGGACGGAATTTCAGGTATAAAAAGGGACTCGAATTCATCAAGACAAACGCGCCGAGTTCTTTACTATGTGCACATTTTCCAGTTAAATAGCCTCCCTTATTTATACACGCGCCGTTCCACAGAACCCGATCTCACCTCCACGCAATTTCAGAAACACTTCCTCTTGACGACCGGAAGTACAATGAAGTTAGATTACGGTGTTAGATTCATAATCACCGTGAGTTTTGGAACGGTTATGGCCGTGGTATTACCCATAGCACAGACCGTAATGATGGGTGCCTTTACATTACGTGAATCTATCGGCTTCTACCACGTCCTCACCCTCTACACCTACCTCTGCGTCTGGTGGTCCCTCCAGTGCACCGCTTTCGTATATGCGGCCAGAAATTTACGAGAAAAGATGAGAAAAGTAGGAAACAGTTTTCCTTCGTTTACATTGTTTTTTTTTTTTCTTCATTTTCTTCTTGTTTTCTCACCTGTTCATTTCCCCTGTCGATTGCAGTTAATATACGCATGCATATATACGGGGTGATTCCTCGCTTACATCCCAGTGATTTGGGTAGCGGACAGGTCCTGAGCACAGGTCCTTTTTTTGAGGATGAAACAATTCGTGGCTCCGAAAGCGTTGATTCGAAAAATCCAACAAAAAAATTGGAAGGTTCTCCAGACATGGAATGATAACATATAAAATTAAAAATCAAATCAGAGATGATGAGGTCTGGAGCCGCGTCGACTTGACGTGAACAGCCCCCCATAGATATACACCAAAGTGCTCTGACGGTCCGCTACTCAAATCACTGTGATGTAAGTGAGGAATCACCCGGTATGTTGGGGTGTGGCAAAAAAAATAAAATTCAAACGCGTATCCGAATTTCGGTAGAGCATCTCAAATAGAATATCTCAGCGAAATATGAGCTCGTAATATTGATATTCAGAACTGCCAATTTTAGTTTTTCCATTCTCCATTTGAATAACACGTAAAAAGAATTCTTGAAATTGTCGTTTGAATTTTTTCTTTCTGGCCCACCCTAATATATTATATACATAATATTCGATAAATCTTCTCATATATGTTTTAGGAGCTAACGGAGAACCCAATCCGTATTGAGATAAGACGTTACAAACATTTGTGGGAGCACCTTTACACCCTGATAGAAAAAATGTCTTCATCGATGCGCTGGGTCTACGGAGTGTACAACTTCTTTACTTATTGCTCTCTATTCGTATCAGTTTACTGTAATATCTCGCACATGTTTAGCTCTCGACAAGCCATAATCTCCTACGCAAGATTGGCTGGATTCTTCGTCAATATATTCTACTTCGGTATTCATACATACGGGTTTTGTAATTCGGCTCACTTTTTGGAAGAGGAAATTAGCCACGCTGTCGCAAACGATCTCATGGAACTTCGCCTCTACAGATTATCACACGCGAACACTAAAGAGGCAAGACTATTGATTGTACACCCATACCTTGTGATATAATCAACGACAAGGTGTACGGGGTTCTGAAACAAAGTTTTTCCGCGCTATATAGGTCCACTCGTTCCTCAATTCCATCAACGCTAAGAAAGTGGGGCTCGTAGTGGGTGGAAATTTCACTATCGGAAGACGAAGTCTTACAGCTGTGAGTATCCTGAGTATGTGCATATAAAGGGTATAAAGGTCACCTATAGCACAGTAGAAAATGACAATTGGCTAAGATATTAAAAAGCGGTTCGCTTAATTTTCGGGTTTGTATTTAGCGCGTTGAAAATGGTGTCTAATGACATCCGTTAATCACGAGTTTGTTAAGGTATAGCAAACTTTTCAAAAAACTGTCATTTGTCATTGGATACAACAACTGTGCCCGACAACGAAATCACAGGTAGTATACATATACAGCATGGCTCGTTGAATTGTCCGACTTGATTAATGCGTCAGCGCCGATATAACCGACGCAGAAACAAGTTTCTGAAAAAAAAATTTAATTCCGTCCAAGCATAAGGTGGCCGTATATACCAGCGAGTTGATCGATGGTATTACTCGCTGAACTCGGAATCAGAAACGATTGTGGGAACATCAAATGTCATGGATATAAAGGAAATGCAATTTTTGCGATGAAAAAATTCCACCAGAAGCTCACAGCTTATTTATTTCCTTTTCTCTGCCTTGTAACTTCTGTCCAATTACACGTATACACGTAGGTACCACATACATACGTTTAAATCGTTTTTACAGTATGCCTCCTCGATGGCGATGTACTGCATTGTTTTACTGCAGTTTAAGATCACGTTACCAGCTCGGGGATATTAGGAGGTAAGAAGATGATTGATTGGATCGAGACTGAGACATCAAAGGTTTTCTATACTATATTATGCCTACATGAGATCGCAACAAATGCCGTTGATTTTATCGAATTCGTCGCAGATTGTTTCGTGCGAAAGTTTCTGTATCGGATAATTCCAATTCTGTTGTCGTTTGCATATCTAGCCAGTGAATTACGTGAATAAAGCTTTTCTAAATTCATGTATATTGATCGTACGCGCCATTATCTTCGCATTAAGGCGATGGTCGCTGCCTGCAGGCCTTGTCCCTATCGAAACTGGCCGATCTCGCCTCTGAAAAAAAGGCTTTCTGTTTCGAATGATCGAAGGAAGCAAGTATGAGCCGGCTGCTAATTTGAATTTAGAATGAAATACCGGCGATTTTAGGATTACTCGTGTGGTGGGATATATATTATTTTTCGAAATAGCAATAATCCTAAACGCTGTGTTGGATTTCAATCTCCTCAATTGAAGATGTAGAACTTCGTTGTGGATCGTTGTGGATCTGTGCAATAATTACTACTGCGTTAATAGTATATTCAGACTCGTACTTATAGATCGATTTTCGGTTTCCTTGTATACGATTTTGGGATAATAAAATATAATTTATCTCAATCACGGTATTCTAATTCAATCAGACGTATCACGCGAATTGAACATCAACAGATCTACCAGCTGAACGTTAGCTCATATTACTTTGTAAACGTGGGAGCTGCTATGATAATTCCACAAACGTGGTATCGGTCTGACCCCTTTCTGCGAAATTTCTTAAATACTACAACAAGCCCTGGTGCGTCGTAGTTTTCGAACTCTGAGAGTCATCTATCGCCTTTTAAAAAAACCTTGTATCTTCATCCACGTTACCTGCGTCGATAAAGTGAGACATCAGCCACTGTCGACACCCAACAAAACGGCTTGTATCGACCGAGCATCGGGCGTCGTAGTTGTGAAAATGCGCGAACGTAGCGTTTCTCTGCGTGCCACGTAAATAAGAAGACGTGTCCCTGACAATTTGTGATATTTCTTATTGCCAGAAAATAGCCGGAAGAAGACAAGGTATGTAAATCAAAATATAAACGCGAGCAAATCGGGTCGACGTGACGCTTCGACTTGCTTTTAAAACATGAGAACAAAATGCAACTTGATACTGAAAATTCCGGCACCATTATTTTCTCTTGCTATACAGAATCACGTGTAAGGAATCGCCGGATTCATGGAATCTTTTTGTATTCATTTCAGATGATCACTGACGTACAATTGGCAGTCTTTTCCAACATCCTTGGGGTCACGCTGTTCTTCTTGGTCGTACTATTCCATTACATAAATGCGAACTACTCAAAATGATCACTTGCCAAAGGAAGGATGTGCTTAACCTCAAATATCCATCCATTTCACAACGAGTCTTTCAACTCTGTTCATGTAGTGTTATCGTGTCATCTACACGATGTACATTTCGATTTTTTTTTTTTGTATACAACATGAAACAACTGAAAATCCTTAAATAAACAAACATCATCTCAGAATTTCGTGTATCAATACATACAGGATGAAAGTCTAACGTCCGAATACTCAGGAGGCAGCCTTGAGGTGGCCGAGAATCCAGCGCCGGCACTTGTTTCCCAATTTAAATACGAATAAGAAAACCCGAAACCAATATAACAATTGACAATTTTGCCTGGTGGCCACCTCAACGCTGCTCCGAGTGTTCGGACGTTAGACATTCATCCCGTATATTATACCGACATATTATATATATATACTTCTTCATCTCTTCTCGGTAGCTACAATTATTTGTTGGCAGCGACACCCGCGACACATCGATGTATTATATTTATCTTCTGAGGTTTCGAAAGACTACCGAATGTCTTTCAGTTTCATGTTTTTGGTTTTTCTTATTTTTATTCTTCCTACAATTTGGCTGATATATTCTGACCCGGAATATTACAGATAAACTTTTCGAAAATCATTAATTCTAACAAGGAATTGATTATTATAACGAGGGGAGAATTCCCCGACGATGCGACTATATCTTGGAAGCAGGATGAGAACTAGCGGATTAAACGAAGAAAGATTATGGAGAGAATTAAAGCGAGGGAAATTAAATTTCACAGTTCTTATCTTTCGAAATGTTGAATTGGCTTATACATACTGAGCGATTACCTTGAACGTTAGCACTCAGTCATGGCCAACTCGACCCTCCCCAAGTTTTCCATCGGTTTTTCGCAGGCTGGCCATCCTCTATTTAGTTTCAAACAACAGCTGTCAAACGTTGTGAAGCAATTGCATCAACGAAGGTGAGCAACAATACTTCATCTTATTAATAACCATTCATTTAATAATAATATCTTTTCATTTTGTAATTGTTATCCATGAATATTATAATCATGAATGAAAATTTTGATTCTTGATTTTCAATTTTTATCCCAATCATTGAGTGTTTTCGTGAATTAGCTGCGAATACCTAAGACAAAACTGTTGGAAATTTTTTCTTGATAAAAACAAAAAATTCAATTTACAAATTCATTGAATATGAAAAAAAAACTCGTTTTTATAATACATAAAAATAATGATAATAATAACAATAATAATAATAATGTGTTGATATATTTTTAAATAAAGATTCAAAATTGAGAATTAAAATTTTTCATTTATAATTATAATTATTAAACCGATCAGGGTGTCCGTTATTTCCCAAATTGACTTTTGTCACTTGGTTAATTTAGAGCCTGAAAACAAGTGGGGAATTTTTTTATTTTTTTTTCGATCTTTGTCTAAAAACTCTCGATCAGATACTAGTGAGTGGCTATTCAAGCTAAGAATGAGCTCAAATTATTTACATAAAATTGCAACTGACCCAGCGCATAAAGTTGGCTAGTATTCTAATCGAGTGTATAATTATAATAATAGAATTCAACAATTTGTTTTCAGCTTATGTAATTTATTTGGTGTCTCAAAATTGACTAAACATTCAATTGACTCATGTATCTTGCGCGTAAGACAGTATGTTGTTGTTTTTTTCTTCCCCTTTTTTTTCTTTGTTCCTGATTGAGTCACGCGTCACGCGTCTTCGATGGCTGGCTCGTGTTGTTTACGGATCTCAGCAAGCCTAATTTTTCCCCCCTAACCCCCGTGTTTACCTCATTGCCGGCACTACGACTGACGTCAGTCTTCTCTCGGACCAGGCGCTGAGCGGACGTACCGCCGGTCGCAAGCTCGACGTATTTACGCTCACCTTTTCGTACATTCGTTAATAATATCAAACCGTAACTGCACTCGAGTTATGCCGTGTTTCCACCGAAAACCCAATAGTTTTAACTTGGTGCGGTCATTTTTTTAGTACACGGATGCAAATATGACGTATTTAGAACGATGGGCCACGTGCTCCAGCTATAGCTGCCGCGCTGCATTGACAGTTTGACTACAACTACGGACTCTTCGTACACGCTGTTCTAGGGCACGTTCGAGGTATGGTATAGTTTTTTTTGGATTTATTCTTTTCATCATACTTTCCACAGATAACTAACGATCAGTCATTCATCTCGTATAACTATGAACTACTCCTATTCGATCTTAATGTCGATATAATTGGACTACTGATTCGTTCGTAGGCACATACGTATTTCGAGAAGGGACGCTGATATACTTCGCGATGTATGTACTACGATCTGTGAGATACATGCCATCGCTACATCACATATTTTCTCACCGGTCAACTTTCGCGGATAAGATGCTACTCCACCTTATTAATATCAGGTAACGTGTCTTCTCCCCATTTCAATTCACAAATGATTTATCAATTTATGAAGTCCGTATATATGTAACCGGAACTTGAATCCAGATTCAGATGAAGATGAAGAATACAAATACAAATGATATTGGAAGATCAATATGATGTATAACATTAAAACTCGAGAATTCATCGAGTATCCCTTTAATAGTAATAATATCGAGTCCACTCAGATTTTGACACGAAAAAAAAATCAACTGTCAGTAGTGTCGATAAAGCAATGCAAAGCCTACAAACAACGCTATATAAAATGACACGCCACGAACTAAAATAATATGACACGAAATAACACAAACATAAACATGAACCAAAGAAAGAATAAAGTCGAGATGAAATCAGACTCAAGTGAATGAAACAAAAAAGATTGAAAAACGCGTCGCATGGACAACAGTGGCTCTGTTAAAGCGGTTTAAAGGAGTATGAGCCCCGAATACATTCGTAATACAAATATTATCACTCATGATCGATACGATATTATATTAATTGTATTTTATGGTCTTTATCCTCTGCAAACTAGCTTTGTATAAAAATATGAAATTGGTCCGCAGGATGATATCGGGCGAGCCGGGGAATGGATTTTTTGACACACAGCGTCGAACGCCCGGAAAGACTCTGAAGATTCTTCCAGAGGAAGGACCCAACATTTTCTTCAAGATGCCGCACCACAAGGACAGCGTGGGAATGTCGCCGGCTGCTTCAGCGAACTAGTTTAATTAGAGTATATGGTATATACTATATAGTATATGGTATACTATATAGTATATACGATACAGTATATGATGCGTATCTATAATGTGAATACCATATATAGTATATTTTATATAGCGTATAGTTTATAGTTTATATAATTTTGTGCTCTCCGCACTGTCATGAATTTAATGTTATTGTACTTGACATAACATGTTATGTAAAGTATAATAAGATACGCAGAGTAATATCTAGATGATGTTTACAATAGGCATAAATTCACATTATAGATACACATTAGACTCTGTGATTATGTAGTATAAGATTGTACGATGAATGTAATTAGCTTATAAAATAAAACTCCCGAAACGATAATTAAATTATTATGTTTTGCGTATGATACCTTCTGTACATACGGCGGTCTTGCCTCCCTGGAGGGGCGGCAGGAGGGGGTGGGGGGTTTTTTTTATCCCCCATTCCCTCCGTGCCCCTCTAGGGAGGCAAGACCGTTTTTTTTTGATCGCGGACGCGGCTTATGACTTTAGCTTTAATTATTATTATTATTACGTAGTCGTAGCTCGTATTTGTAAGTATTTTGGATCTGTATTGATCCCGGCGGAAGGGGAGGAAGGGGGAGGAAGTGGGAGGGTGGGTGGCCCCCCCCTTCCTCTTCTATCGCTCACATTGTTATTTCATCCGATATCATTAGGTTTATAACTCGTAAGCTGTATTATTATTCTTGGAGGAAGGGGGAGGAAGTGGGAGGGTGGGTGGCCTCCTCCTTCCTCTTTTATTCCTGCCATCGTTAGTTGAACCGTTATTATTGCGTTTATGAGTAGAAATGAATATTATTAATCTGTATTATCGATCTTGTGCATCTTGTAGCTGATTAATGAACATTTGATGGTTTATGTTGTCTGTTACGTGTACGTGTACGTTACGTGAGTGCTACGCGTAATATATTACACGTATGACGATCGCATGTACAATAGTTTGAATTGAATAATCATGTTTATCCAATAAAAATGTATCATTATAGAAAATTGGCTCATAATCTTCAATTACTATCCTTCGAGATTCTAAATAATATTAATACTAAATAATGATATTTATTCAACAGTACGCAATGTTTCATTACTTTAGTATGTTCCCACGATTAGAAATCAAATTTTGGCAGAAAAGTATGAAAACAGCTGTCGTTATATCGCTATTATCTTCATTTTCTACAGTGAGGAATCAATCTCCTCGAGATGAGCCGATGGCACCGGAGATTGAGATGCGGATCCGAAGAAATCACACAACAATACACTATACGAAGTAAGCATGCGAGGAAAGTGTTGGCGCAGAGGATACTGGAGTTGTACGACGGAAAGAATTGGATGCAGACATTCTGGAGTCAAACGTGAGTCCAAGAGACATCATTATTATACTCTCTAAGATATTTATTGAAAATCTGGAAACATTTCGACTGTAAGCGTCAATCTACAGCATCTTCTTATAGACCTAGAAATCGGACAGGTCATCATTTGATTTGGGACGGTAAAATTGATATTTCAACTCTTTTATGCACGATTAATTAGAAATCATATAATATCGCATATTTTCTTTGACAAATGAAAATCTATAAACTCTGAAATATTTTTTTTTTTTTTTTCCTTGGGCTTATCTCCTGAATACTCTGAAATATTTTTTTTTTAAATCCTATGGCTTCTCTGAAATATTGAGAAAATCGAAAATTTGTGAAGGCCGGTCTACATCCACTTCCCCGCGGATACGAAAGTTAGAACGTAAACGTCTTATGTAGACCGGCCTTAATATTCATCGATGGTGTCCACGTGGCTCACTATTTTAGCTAGCCTTTTTTTTTTAATCAAATTTCCCTTCTATTTATACAAATATTTTATTCGCTCATGGGCCATGACCAGGAAAATATAGTAAGTTGGTAAACTGCTGCTAACTAGTTTCGGGCTGGTATCCCTGGAAAAAATAATCGTTTTTCCGGTCTAAGTCGCGATCTCATAGTCACGGGCCTAACGAGAGTAACGGATTTGTTTTCGCCTTTTGTCGAATCATTTATTTTAATATTACGCGTTAGAGTCGAGAAATCGCCGGCTCCTTTCTCATAGAGGTTGTATCTTATTGTTTATCAGTCCACAACGATGTCCGCTGCGTATCTACGGACACGTGCAACGTGAGTACAACGTAACCTCTCTACATAACTTACCGTACATTGTAATTTCACGTATTTTGACGTAGACGTCAAATTACGACATCTCATATAATATTTATTTGCTCTGTATCGCCAAGCAATCTTATTATTAGTTCTAATCTTTTTTTTTTTTGTTTTTTTTTTTGTTTACCTCTTTGTCAAGGTGGGAGATTGCGACATTGAAAACGAAAGACTATTTTACATTGTATTTGCGACTTTTATTCGATGAATAGCGTTATTATTCTATAAATAAGAAGTTATTCAACGTAGGTGAAACCGGCCCTAATGGAATAAATAGCGGTTGAATTTCGATAGCCATGAAGTTTCATGCCAGTTGGACTTTTTCTCTCGACTTGTCTGGACCGGTCGGTGGTGGGTATTTATATTCATCCTTCGTAATTTAACGTAAATTCTTTATTTCATCGTGTAATAACGTCGAGTCCAAATTACATTTTTCATAAATACAATTCAATCGGATTGAAAATACGTTTTATATTTTGTACGGTAAAAATCCGGGGGAATGACGGGTGAGAATAAAAAAAATGGCGATCGCGCATACCGCTATCTTCGTCGAAACGGTGAGCGGAAGAATGATTATCTCGAGTAAATTTAAGTTTTAATCTTTCATTTTATTATCACGCGTTTGAATTGAGAAATCTGCGTCTCCTTGCTCATTAACGTTGTATCTTATTGTTTTTCAGCCCACAACGATGTCCGCAGCGAATCTAGTCGCGCTATGCGGGCCAGGGACACGTGCAACGTAAGTACAACATAACCTCTTCACATAACCTCTTCACATAGCTTACCGTACATTGTAAGGTCACGTATTTTTTCGTAGTCGTTGTGGATAATCATTTCAATTTCGTATATCGGCATTTTTGTCCTTTTTATATTTTTGCCACCCTACTCGAGTTAATTATCGACAAAGACTGTCGCCAGTCCCCAGTCCATTCAATAATTCTCATTTTTCAAAGTCACTTTCTCAATATTCGATCGCGTTCGCAGAGATAACTTGTCTAATCTCATTCTACGGGCGTTAACCGCGTAACGCGGGTATAAGCAGGTGTAAGCTTGTCCCGATTGGTTCTAATTTCTTTTACTTTTGATTTTTCATTTTCCTATATTTTTCATCATCTCCAGACTAATACTATATACGTTATCGGTGAAGTTATATTACACAAGCCGTCGGGAAAGCACCATTTCCTCTATCATAGATTCGATTCGACGTAACGTACCCGAACGCACGCTCACATACTTGGATTCGTTGACATATTTTATGCCTCAGGTCGACCGGCCAGAGACAGAACCGCTGTAAGCTCTCTGTTAATGTACACCGGGGTCTACCGCTCCTTTGTTTTTGGTGGATTCGCGCGAGCGAATCCAACGGAACAATTTCTTTGATAAAACCTTAATTCTTTGTAGCGTTTCAATAATTTCAATTCCAGAAATTTCCTGGAATTATATGTATCATAGATTTGTTAATATTCGGGTATGGTAGACACCGAGTGATCGCCAGTTGTCTAGACTCTGGAAGATACGGACCGATTTGTGCCTATGTGATTTCGACGTAAAAGAAAGAGTCAAAAGTCATAAGGATTTAACGGAGGCTTGCGGCGGTGTGTTGGCACGTCGAGAGTTGTACAGGTGGTGGCTTTTGCCATCTTTTGTGTTTCTCTCGGCCTTCCACGGTTTTCGCGGTTGGCTCGTAGCGTACAATTTACAACGAATCTCTTTTATTGCATCATTGATCGACGGCGCTACGGAGAGGATGACGCGTGAGAGTCGCCGCTGTCTCGGTTTCATCCGATTCAGTGGCTACCCTGACTTTGTTCCATATCACTAGACTGTCATCCCGCACTTCGGGTGCAAGCGGTGAAATCAGCCGTGGTTGACAACTCGAGTGTGGAATAGATCTGAGTTCTCCGTCGCGTCTCGATCCCGCGGCCCGGTTTATTCTAACGTAGCTTTTTTTTCTGCGCGGGTACACCGGGGTTAGGAAATAAACTTCTCATACGCCCGTTGGTGTCTTGTTTTATTTTTTATCTTTTATTTTTTATTTTTCATTCTTTATTTTCTCTTCTCTTAAAGACTTGATATATGGCACAAAGTTGCAAAGCTGCTAATTCAGATTGCTATTAATGAAAGAGCTTACCTAAGGGATAGGCAAGCCTGCTTATACACCGATTGGACTGGTTTAGAATTCGCGTTACAGGTGAAATAATCCACGCATGAGCGAGAGAGTTTCGATCAACTATTTGATTCGGAAGTTGGAGCCGTCGTAGAAAAACGTATCGATATGCGAAATAAGAAAGAATTTCCGACTTCTTCCAAAAATCTCTTTCGATAATAACGATCGAGATAAAACCAACGAGATGCAATGTTATAGATCCCCTGAATCCACAATGATATGGGACATCGATATAATGTAGATGATAATTTTTTCCGTACATCCTTCTCATGCCTGTCCGTTTCTCTATGTTTCATGTGTGTCTTGCTCCATGCTGCTTCAAAAAACTTCTTCGTGACCGAGTTGCATGGAAAGCTGACATTGAAGCTTGGACCAGGTGCATCTGTCGAGTATCCTGGGAAAAGAGGAGCAGGTGAGAGAGAGAGGGATAGCGATAGAGATCAGATAGACATACGAACAGATTTTTATTTCCGTTCGTAACAATATTGAACATTATTACGGCAAATAGTCCTTGCATAAAAACACGCACAGATGAAAAGAACGTACATTTGAAAAAAAATGAATTTCAGAGATAAACCAAAAATTACAGGTGTAATTATTATTTCAGATTACATAATTGCGTTCGCCGCAGGCTGGAGATCTTTACTCTGCATCGACGACGGCGGATACAGTGGTGGGAGGAAAGGGAAGGCGATTCAACGATCGAGTCTCCGATATGGAATCCCCAAAGCCGTCTTTATATTCGCACATCTGATGCGGGGGTCTGAGACGACCAATTGGTTCATGGAAGTTCAACGGCCCTTCTCTAGTGTCAATAATGGGTATACTCCTCCGACCAGAAGTCGATCTCTGACGGTATTGGTGAGTTCCATCGTAGTTCCTCCTGTCTTTATTGCAACATCGTAGTTCTTTTCAATGTTTGGCAAAGTTCAAACAGTTTTTAGCCTTTTACCAGTTATTCAGAGTTCAATGACGGAGTAATAACGCTCTTTTCAAGAGAAGATGTATTCAGAGTTGATTGTCGTTCGTCAAGGTCTATAGATTCGACAAGATTCACGTGTAACATCGAATCTTCACCTCGTTCATATGGTTATCGGGCTGTCTAGACATGATGTGGGAGCAGTTATGGAGCATCATGGCCACCCGACTGACAAATCTCCTCTCGTCGGAGCAACCGTTGTCACAGATCAGCAGGACATCCGCATTTTCCCTGGAAATACTTTCACGGCGACTCTGTTCCACCGGGTAGCCAGGAATGGGATGCAGACGCCCTACTAATAATATATCTGCAGGTGAATACCAATATTCACGCGATGCGTTTTATACTTGTATATCTTAGCGGAGGGTGAGTCTAGGAGTGTACAGAATACTAGTTCTAAATTCAATAACTTTTATTTTCTTCAATAACAAAGTCCAATTTGAGAGTAGGCAATGTTTCGTTACTATAGTACTTTTCCACGCTTGGAAAACGAATTTTGGAAGAAAAGTATGAAAATAGCTGTCGTTATATTGCTTTTATAACAACCTTTCTGCTTGCTCTACTATATGTACCCCTCTCTCTCTCTCTCTACCTAATTCAAGTTGGGCTATAAACTTCCTCTCCGCCTACCCTGCATACTGTACTGTAAAGGCAGGGTAGGCTTTGTCCAACATTTCAATGGATGAAAATAAAAATATCTATCAATCTTTTATCTCTATTTTCTACAGTGAGGAATCGATCTTTTCGAGATGAGTCGATGGCAACGGAGATTGAGATGCGGATCCGAAGAAATCACACAACAATACACCATACGAAGTACGCATGCGAGGAAAGTGTTGGCGCAGAAGATACTCGAGTTGTAGGACGAAAGGAATTGAATGCAGACATTCTGGAGTCAAACGTGAGTCCAAAAGACATCATTATATACTCTCTAAGATATATTTATAGAAAATCTGAAAAGATTTCAACTGTAAACGTCAATCCACAGCATGATCTTATAGACGTTTCCATGTATTGCGTGTATGTACAGTAGAGTGGTCCTTATTTTGGTCATTTTTGAATTGAGATTTCTTCGCCCCCTAGGAGGGTTCCAAATAATTAAAAAAAAACATCCACCAAATTTGAACTTTTTATTTCAATTTTAACACATGTCGCAAAGCTTCTGAAGTTTTACGTTTGATGAACATGGCATTTTCACTGACCTTTATTCAGAATTTTGGCGCATCGTCAATAAGTACGAAAAAAATCTAATTCCTGTAGGAATCTTTACAGAAAACCCGATATTATTTTATCAGATTTAGAGAAATTCCAAATTCAAAATGGCGGATCCAAAATAGCGGCTGTAAAACATAAAAAAAATTTAAATCCAGTCATGGGTCAACTTTGAATTTGGAATTTCTCTACATCTGATAAAATAACATCGGGTTTTTTGTAAAGATTCCTACAGGGATTAGATTTTTTTCGTACTTATTGACGGTGCGCCAAAATTCTGAATAAAGATCAGTGAAAATGCCATGTTCATCAAACGTAAAACTTCAGAGGCTTTGCGACATGTGTTAAAATTGAGATAAAAAGTTCAAATTTGGAGGATGTTTTTTTTTAATTATTTGGAACCCTCCTAGGGGGCGAAGAAATCTCAATTCGAAAATGACCAAAATAAGGACCACTCTAATGTACAGTATATTTGTTATCAAACGAAAGAGCGTCTCACGCGCTTCAAGAAAAGGCCGAACATCGATACTCTCCGTCGATCCGAATTAGATTAAAAGGTTAATTGAAGGATCTAGCGTCCGTTCGAGGTCGATTTGGGGATGAACATCTCTTTTCCGGCTCAAAATCCGCGATTTATTAGTCCTAGTAGTATATATTTAATATCAAACGAAAGAGCGTCTCACGCGCTTCAAGAAACGGCCGAACATCGATACTCTCCGTCGATCCGGAGTAGATTAAAAGGTTAATTGAAGGATCTAGCGTCCGTTCGAGGTCGATTTGGGGATGAACATCTCTTTTCCGGCTCAAAATCCGCGATTTATTAGTCCTAGGGGTATATATTTAATATCAAACGAAAGAGCGTCTCACGCGCTTCAAGAAACGACCGAACATCGATACTCTCCGTCGATCCGGAGTAGATTAAAAGGTTAATTGAAGGATCTAGCGTCCGTTCGAGGTCGATTCGGGGATGAACATCTCTTTTCCGGCTCAAAATCCGCGATTTATTAGTCCTAGGGGTATATATTTAATATCAAACGAAAGAGCGTCTCACGCGCTCCAAGAAACGGCCGAACATCGATACTCTCCGTCGATCCGGAGTAGATTAAAAGGTTAATTGAAGGATCTAGCGTCCGTTCGAGGTCGATTTGGGGATGAACATCTCTTTTCCGGCTCAAAATCCGCAATTTATTAGTCCTAGGGGTATATATTTAATATCAAACGAAAGAGCGTCTCACGCGCTTCAAGAAAAGGCCGAACATCGATACTCTCCGTCGATCCGAATTAGATTCAAAGGTGAATTGAAGGATCTAGCGTCCGTTCGAGGTCGAGTTTGGGATGAAAATCTCTTTTTCGGATCAAAATCCGCGATTTATTAAACGGGAACATGCACGTCCTATGTAGATCGGCCTCAATGTTCATCGATGGTGTCCGCGTGGCTCACTATTTTAGCTAGCCTTTTTTTTAAATCAAATTTCCCTTCTACAAATATTTCATTTGCCCATGACCAGGAAAATCTAGTAAGTTGGTAAATTGCTGCTAACTAGTTTCGGGTTGGTATCCCTGGAAAAAAGAATCGTTCTTCCGGTCTAAGTCGCGATCTCATAGTCTAACGAGAGTAACGGATTTGTTTTCGCCTTTTGTCGAATCATTTATTTCAATATTACGCGTTAGAGTCGAGAAATCGGCGGCTCCTTTCTCATAGAGGTTGTATCTTATTGTTTATCAGTCCACAATGATGTCCGCTGCGTATCTACGGACACGTGCAACGTGAGTACAACGTAACCTCTCTACATAACTTACCGTACATTGTAATTTCACGTATTTTGACGTAGACGTTGGATAATCATTTCAATTTCGTAAATCGGCATTTTGGTTCTTTTTTTTTTGCCATTTATTCGCTCAATATACAACTCCCCGAGGGTTGGCTGAACGTAGTTAGTCATAGTTTCTATTCATCGTGTTATGATAAGTTCGGCTATTTCTTGCTATATCTAATTGGCTTAGCATCTCGCTTGACGTTCCGCTGTCTAAGAAATTGTTAATAACGCTAGCGTGCCGCTGTTAGAAAATTTTCCATCTAGAGTATGGTATCGCTCGGTGATACTTAGTCTGGAGCTTAGTCCAGCTTGTATATTATATCGCTTTTACGGTGCTTGCTATCTAACCGGCGTGTTTACGTTTTTTTTCATATGTCGCTGCGTCGCAAATTAGGCTCCGTAATGTAATATATATATTTTTTTTTGGTGATCAGTATTATTCCGTCAGTTATTTCGAAATCATTATTCTGATGGTTATTTTTGCGTAATTCGACATCTCATAAATATTTATTTTCTCTGTATCGCCAAGCAATCTGATTATTTATTAGTTTGAGTCTTTTTTTTTTTTTTTTTTTAACACGTGCACCGAAAGTGGGGTTTTTTTGTCCTCATTTGAGAGCGGAAAATAAGTCTTTTTGAGTCAGGATCTGATTCGTTAGTTTTTTAGGTCCGAGGACAAAAATGCTGGTCAAAAATGAAAATATTCGTCCTCCAGTTCTGAACGCCGCCACCATGCTGCGACGTCGATTTTGGTCGATTTTGGCAGATCGGCTAGCCAGTTAGAATATATATCAGTAGGTTGATTGAATCCTGACTCAAAGACTCATTTTCCGCTTCTAAATGAGGACAAACCCCACTTTCGGTGCACTTGTTACGAAAAATATGGTATGCAGCATGGACAGATTGACAGTAATTTTTGACGCGGGTGAAGTTGGCTGCACTCGACTGTGGCTCGGGCTTCGCCCTCGCCGTCGTCTCGTGCAGCCAACTTCACCCTGGTCAAAAATTACTGTCGTTCGGTCCTTGCAGCATAATATACTATTTTGTTTGCCTCTTTGTCAAGGTGGGAGATTGCGACATTGAAAACAAAAGACTATTTTACATTGTATTTGCGACTTTTATTTGATGAATAGCGTTATTATTCTTTAAGGTAGTTGTTCACGTACAGTCCCACCAAATGTGGGTTTCAGACAAGATTTTGAATACTTCTCGATGGGGAAAAAATCTGAAAAAAATCCAGCATGTAGGAGATCCTCGGGAGAATGATTTTGCATAATAATAATTCAAAAAAGTTAATAACAAATTCATGGAAAAAAAAACTGTTCAAGAAATTAGCGGTGACCCAACTTTTTTTTCAGGTGAAAATGATTTGTCAATTTTACTGAATACGTATGAATTTTTTGAGAATTTTGGTGATATTTTGAAAATTGAGGTTTTTCATACCTGACAAATCTCAATTTTCAAAATATCACCAAAATTCTCAAAAAATTCATACGTATTCAGTAAAATTGACAAATCATTTTCACCTGAAAAAAAAGTTGGGTCACCGCTAATTTCTTGAACAGTTTTTTTTTCCATCAATTTGTTATTAACTTTTTTGAATTATTATTATGCAAAATCATTCTCCCGAGGATCTCCTACATGCTGGATTTTTTTCAGATTTTTTCCCCATCGAGAAGTATTCAAAATCTTGTCTGAAACCCACGTTTGGTGGGACTGTACGTGAACAACTACCTTAAATAAGAAGTTATTTAACGTAGGTAAAACCGGCCCTAATGGAATAAATAGCGGTTGAATTTCGATAGCCATGAAGTTTCATGCCAGTTGGACTTTTTCTCTCGACTCGTCTGGACCGGTCGGTGGTGGGTATTTATTTTCATCCTTCGTAATTTAACGTAAATTCTTCATTTCATCGTGTAATAACATCGAGTCCAGATTACATTTTTCATAAATATAATTCAATCGGATCGAAAATACGTTTTATATTTTGTACGGTAAAAATCCGGGGGAATGACGGGTGAGAAAAAAAAATGGCGATCGCGCATACCGCTATCTTCGTCGAAACGGTGAGCGGAAGAATGATTAACTCGAGTAAATTTAAGTTTTAATCTTTCATTTTATTATCACGCGTTTGAATTGAGAAATCTGCGTCTCCTTCCTCATTAACGTTGTATCTTATTGTTTTTCAGCCCACAACGATGTCCGCAGCGAATCTAGTCGCGCTATGCGGGCCAGGGACACGTGCAACGTAAGTACAACATAACCTCTTCACATAACTTACCGTACATTGTAAGATCACGTATTTTTCCGTAGTCGTTGTGGATAATCATTTCAATTTCGTATATCGGCATTTTTGTCCTTCTTTTATTTTTGCCACCCTACTCGAGTTAATTATCGACAAAGACTGTCGCCAGTCCCCAGTCCATCTTGGCATTCAATAATTCTCATTTTTCAAAGTCACTTTCTCAATATTCGATCGCGTTCGCAGAGATAACTCGTCAAATCTCATTCTACGCGCGTTAACCGCGTAACGCGGGTATAAGCAGGTGTAAGCTTGTCTCGATTGGTTCTAAGTTCTTTTACTTTTGATTTTTTATTTTCCTATTTTTTTCATCATCTCCAGACTAATACTATATACGTTATCGGTGAAGTTATATTACACACGCCGTCGGGTAGGCACCATTTACTCTATCATAGATTCGATTCGACGTTACGTACCCGAACGCACGTTCAGATACTTGGATTCGTTGACATATTTTATGCCTCAGGTCGACCGGCCAGAGACAGAACCGCTGTAAGCTCTCTGTTAATGTACACCGGGGTCTACCGCTCCTTTGTTTTTGGTGGATTCGTGCGAGCGAATCCAACGGAACAATTTCTTTGATAAAACCTTAATTCTGTGTAGCGTTTCAATAATTTCAATTCCAGAAATTTCCTGGAATTATATGTATCATAAGATTTGTTAATATTCGGGTATGGTAGACACCGAGTGATCGCCAGTTGTCTAGACTCTGGAAGATACGGACCGATTTGTGCCTATGTGATTTCGACGTAAAAGAAAGAGTCAAAAGTCATAAGGATTTAACGGAGGCTTGCGGCGGTGTGTTGGCACGTCGAGAGTTGTACAGGAGGTGGCTTTTGCCATCTTTTGTGTTTCTCTCGGCCTTCCACGGTTTTCGCGGTTGGCTCGTAGCGTACAATTTACAACGAATCTCTTTTATTGCATCATTGATCGACGGCGCTACGGAGAGGATGACGCGTGAGAGTCGCCGCTGTCTCGGTTTCATCCGATTCAGTGGCTACCCTGACTTTGTTCCATATCACTAGACTGTCATCCCGCACTTCGGGTGCAAGCGGTGAAAGCAGCCGTGGTTGACAACTCGAGTGTGGAATAGATCTGAGTTCTCCGTCGCGTCCCGATCCCGCGGCCCGGTTTATTCTAACGTAGCTTTTTTTTCTGCGCGGGTACACCGGGGTTAGGAAATAAACTTCTCATACGCCCGTTGGTGTCTTGTTTTATTTTTTATCTTTTATTTTTTATTTTTCATTCTTTATTTTCTCTTCTCTTGAAGACTTGATATATGGCACAAAGTTGCAAAGCTGCTAATTCAGATTGCTATTAATGAAAGAGCATACCTAAGGGATAGGCAAGCCTGCTTATACACCGATTGGACTGGTTTAGAATTCGCGTTACAGGTGAAATAATCCACGCATGAGCGAGGGAGTTTCGATCAACTATTTGATTCGGAAGTTAGGGCCGTCGTAGAAAAACTTATCGATATGCGAAATAGGAAAGAATATCCGACTTCTTCCAAAAATCTCTTTCGATAATAACGATCGAAATAAAATCAACGAGATGTAATTTCATAGATCTCCTGCATCCACAATGATATGGGACATAGATATAATGTAGCCGATAATTTGTTCCATTCATGCTTCTCATGCCTGTCCGTTTATCTATGTTTCATGTGTGTCTCGCTCCATCCTGCTTAAAAAAAATTCTTGGTGACCGAGTTGCATGGAAAGCTGTCGGCGAAGCTGGGGCAAAAGCTGCGTCTGTCGAGGATCCTGGAGAAGAAGGGATGAAAACGAATATCCGAGTACAAAATGCTACAGATGCTGCTGAATGCATGGGAACAGATTTCAGAGGCACATCATCAAATCCAATGTCACCGATGAGTGCATAAAAGGTAAACAGCAATTTCCATTGCATTCTGCCTTCTTAATGAAGTTCAATTATTGTCTGACTCGAACTGCCACCTACGTATATGATTTCCAACGTTTATTTTTTTTATGTGAAAATATCGCTATGAAAATGATATGAATGTACTCGGAAAATAAATCTTCTGCTTCTATATTATGTTTCTATTAGATTGTCTTTAACCAGACATGGACAGGAATGATTATGCGGGGACTATACCAAAATGTAGCGAGCAGGTAAGATTGCAATATCTTTTGATTATTAATCTCCTTAGCGAATATGTAAACCCGACATAGTGTAACATATCATGTCAACGAATCTTGATTCTCTTTTATATCGAAATATTGAAAATACCTAGACAGGATTCTTGAACTTGATCAGCTTATTCCTGTATTTAAATTCAAATATATCGGGATTTTAATATTTTTCTTTCCATTTTCAGCAAACCTCTTCAGGTCACTGCACGAAGACTGATTAATGATCAGTGATGAATTAGGGACGTTCTCATCGTCTCACTAGAGCAGTTTTGCTGGGAAAGATTTGATAGAGCGATGACCGATAATAAGTATGAAATTTCTTGATATATATAATCTATTCCCTTGTATATTTTACAGCTCTTACGGGTCTTACAAGTCTTATAGGTTCCACGAGGTCTGCGAATTTTATTGTTTCCAGGCATTCCAATTCTTTCTTCTCTCTCATGTCATTAATATTATTACTAACTGTTGTGTTTTGCTAATAAATCACAACTATTGAGTTGATTATGTATTGCTTTGAAAATTATTTGGCTGCATCTCTTTTATGTATTGCTATGAAAAATAATCATTTGTGCTACTGTCTAATTGATTGATTCATTTTCATTTATCGAAATTCGACTAATACTCGTTACATTTCACAGGTCTTACAGGTTTCACGAGATCTAAGAATTTTATTGTTTCTATGCATTCCAATTCTGTCTTCTCTCTCATGTCATTAATATTATTACTAAATGTTGTGTTTTTCTAATCAATCACATCTATTCTGAAAGTTATTTACGTGTTGCTTTGAAAATTATTCGCCCATATCGTTCTTATGTATTGCTGTGAAATATGATCACTTGTGCTACTGTCTAATTGATTGATTTATTTTAATCTATTGAAATTTGGCTAATACTTGTTACATTTTACAGGTCTTATAGGTTTCACGAGATCTACGAATTTTATTGTTTCCATGCATTCCAATTCTTTCTTCTTTTTCATGTCATTAATATTATTACTAACTGTTGTGTTTTTCTAATTAATCATAACTATTCTGAAAGTTATTTACGTGTTGCTTTGAAAATTATTCGCCCATATCGTTCTTATGTATTGCTGTGAAATATGATCACTTGTGCTACTGTCTAATTGATTGATTTATTTTCATTTATAGAAATTTGACTAATACTCGTTATATTCTATAGCTCCGACAGGTTTTACAGGCTCTACAAGTTCTACAAGTTTTACAGGATCTGCGGGTTTCATCAATTTCATATTGTGACCAACTAATTCTTTTTCTTCCGCAAAGCCAGCTGGAAACGCCTCAAATAACTAGTTAGAATTGAATGTAGTCATTAAATTCATGTTCCAAACTGAAATCTTTAGTTTTCAGACGGGGGGTGGTGTTGGTTGCCTTCTCGTGGTGCCCCCTGAACAAATGCGCTGATTTCATGATTCAACAGACAATAATTATAGCAGCTATTAGGCTGAGTCTTGTTATAGTAGCTGATGCAAGTTTGAGAGTAGTAGCTGGCACCGGGAGAATAGCTAGCGCGCTCAGGTGAATTGGCTACAGCGCCGGGAGTTGAGCGTAGCGACTAAACTCGATTCGAGTATAGTAGCTGTACTCGCAACCGCGCTAGCTGTGCTGGCGGCGCGCTAGCTGCGCTGGCCTTGGAGCGGCTACCACTCTCGACTATATTACTGGCTGCACGAGAGACTTTTCAGTGTTGAAATGTTGCATATTAAATAGTTAAGAAATTACGTACACACGGGTCATGCAGTCAGCGCATTAGACTGAACAACCAACTTTCGCGTCTTTCGAGTCTTTTGAGGGTCTTTCGCGTCTTTAAAGGGTTTTTAGAGGGTCTTTCGAGGGTCTTCCCGAGGGTCTTTCGCGTCTTTGTTCTTCTATCGAGGATGAACCTTCACGGTCCGCCTCGAGACTTTCCCGTCTATCGGGGTTCTTTCGCGTCTTCCGAGGGTCTTTCGCGTTTTTCGAGTCCTTCGAGGTTCCTATGAGGTTCCTCGAGTTCTCCTTTTTTCAACGGTCCCTGTGGGTCCTAGAGTTTTTCTCTTCTTTCGGGGTTCCTTCGCGTCTTTCGAGGGTCTTTCGCGTCGTTCGCGTCTTTCGAGGGTCTTTCGTGTCGTTCGCGTCGTTCGCGTCGTTGGCGTCAATCGTGTCTCTGACGTCTTTTTTGCGCCGTTCATCTTAACTTAATTTGAATTAGTCTAGCTAGAAGTAAGCGCATGTAACAGCATGTAAGTATGCATGTAAGTATGCATGTAAGTATGCATGTAACTTTCGGATTTATCAGGGTCTACAGATTCTATAAGATTCACATATTTCATCCATAATTCACTTCTTTCATGTCCTAAATGTTCCATGCATCAATATGTACGTACTCCATTTATTACTGTATGTTAAAATTACACACACATGATTTAATTATACCTTTTACGTTTCACAGGTCTTATATCCGCCACGAGATCTACGAATTTTATTGTTTCCATGCATTCCAATTCTTTCTTCTTTTTCATGTCATTAATATTATCACTAACTGTTGTGTTTTTCCAATTAATAATAACTATTCTGAAAGTTATTTACATGTTGCTTTGAAAATTATTCGCCCATATCGTTCTTATGTATTGCTGTGAAATATGATCACTTGTGCTACTGTCTAATTGATTGATTTATTTTAATTTATTGAAATTTGGCTAATACTTGTTACATTTTACAGGTCTTATAGGTTTCACGAGATCTACGAATTTTATTGTTTCCATGCATTCCAATTCTTTCTTCTGTTTCATGTCATTAATATTATTACTAACTGTTGTGTTTTTCTAATTAATCATAACTATTCTGAAAGTTATTTACGTGTTGCTTTGAAAATTATTCGCCCATATCGTTCTTATGTATTGCTGTGACATATGATCACTTGTGCTACTGTCTAATTGATTGATTTATTTTCATTTATAGAAATTTGACTAATACTCGTTATATTCTATAGCTCCGACAGGTTTTACAGGCTCTACAAGTTCTTCAAGTTCTACAGGATCTGCGGGTTTCATCAATTTCATATTGTGACCAACTAATTCTTTTTCTCCCGCAGAGCCAGCTGGAAACGCCTCAAATAACTAGTTAGAATTGAATGTAGTCATTAAATTCATGTTCCAAACGGAAATCTTTAGTTTTCAGACGGGGGGTGGTGTTGGTTGCCTTCTCGTGGTGCCCCCTGAACAAATGCGCTGATTTCATGATTCAACAGACAATAATTATAGCAGCTTTTAGGCTGAGTCTTGTTATAGTAGCTGATGCAAGTTTGAGAGTAGTAGCTGGCACCGGGAGAATAGCTAGCGCGCTCAGGTGAATTGGCTACAGCGCCGGGAGTTGAGCGTAGCGACTAAACTCGATTCGAGTATAGTAGCTGTACTCGCAACCGCGCTAGCTGTGCTGGCGGCGCGCTAGCTGCGCTGGCCTTGGAGCGGCTACCACTCTCGACTGTATTACTGGCTGCACGAGAGACTTTTCAGTGTAGAAATGTTGCATATTAAATAGTTGAGAAATTACGTACACACGGGTCATGCAGTCAGCGCATTAGACTGAACAACCAACTTTCGCGTCTTTCGAGTCTTTTGAGGGTCTTTCGCGTCTTTAAAGGGTTTTGAGAGGGTCTTTCGAGGGTCTTCCCGAGGGTCTTTCGCGTCTTTGTTCTTCTATCGAGGATGAACCTTCACGGTCCGCCTCGAGACTTTCCCGTCTATCGGGGTTCTTTCGCGTCTTCCGAGGGTCTTTCGCGTTTTTCGAGTCCTTCGAGGTTCCTATGAGGTTCCTCGAGTTCTCCTTTTTTCAACGGTCCCTGTGGGTCCTAGAGTTTTTCTCTTCTTTCGGGGTTCCTTCGCGTCGTTCGAGGGTCTTTCGCGTCGTTCGCGTCTTTCGAGGGTCTTTCGTGTCGTTCGCGTCGTTCGCGTCGTTGGCGTCAATCGTGTCTCTGACGTCTTTTTTGCGCCGTTCATCTTAACTTAATTTGAATTAGTCTAGCTAGAAGTAAGCGCATGTAACAGCATGTAAGTATGCATGTAAGTATGCATGTAAGTATGCATGCAACTTTCGGATTTATCAGGGTCTACAGATTCTATAAGATTCACATATTTCATCCATAATTCACTTCTTTCATGTCCTAAATGTTCCATGCATCAATATGTACGTACTCCATTTATTACTGTATGTTAAAATTACACACACATGATTTAATTATACCTTTTACGTTTCACAGGTCTTATATCCGCCACGAGATCTACGAATTTTATTGTTTCCATGCATTCCAATTCTTTCTTCTTTTTCATGTCATTAATATTATCACTAACTGTTGTGTTTTTCTAATTAATAATAACTATTCTGAAAGTTATTTACATGTTGCTTTGAAAATTATTCGCCCATATTGTTCTTATGTATTGCTGTGAAATGTGATTACTTGTGCTACTGTCTAATTGATTGATTTATTTTCATTTATTGAAATTTGACTAATACTCGTTACATTCTCGTAGAATATTAACATGGTGCTTTGAAAATTATTTCACTGTATCTTTCTTATGTATTGCTGTGTGAAATGATCGTTTATGTTACTTCCCAATTAATTCATTAATTGAAATTTGAATAACACTCGTTATATTCGATAGCTCCGACAGGTTTTACAGGCTCTACGAGTTCTTCAAGTCCTACAGGATCTGCGGGTTTCATCAATTTAATATCGTGACCAACTAATTCTTTTTATTCTGAAAAGCCAGTTGGAAACGCCTCAAATAACTAGTTAGAATTGAATGTATTCATTAAATTTATGTTCCAAACCGAAGTCTTTAGTTTTCAGACGGGGGGTGGTGTTGGTTGCCTTCTCGTGGTGCTCCCTGAACAAATGCGCTGATTCCATGATTCAACAGATAATATCAATGATCCGAAGACACTTGCCTGTGCGAATGACCTGAAATGTTGCATGTTGAATAGTCGAATAATTATTTGGGTATAAATGAGTCATGCTAATCAGCGCATTTGACTAAACAATCAACTTTTCAGTCAATAAAAAAGTTATTTCACCATTCAAGTGACGGAATTACATTGTTCAATCGTAATTCTTGACAAAAACCATGATATGTATAGTTGAATATTTATTTATTATACCACAGCGTGGGAAAACCTGATCTATTCTTTATTATCGTTTGGAAACTATCTTTTCACTTGAAAATTGAGTACCCGAATGATGTATTTTTGTTCCCTGAGCATCGAAAATAGAGTCTACGCGACAAGTTTTAATACTCTAGCAATAATAATAATAATCATTATTATAGGGCATAATTAAAGGACGTGAGCGATGATTAACTTTGAATTCGAGTAATATAGATGTTCACTTCCAATTACTGTATACTGCATAACTCATTATGTTTATTTGAATAAAATGATTTGCATACACTTTTCTTAAGTGAGAAGATATTGCAACGTGTTCCTACGATTTAACATTAATAATGAATACTTCTAGAATAATTATAGCACCATATCCGTTTATAATTAATCTAATGTACTACAGAAAATGATATAAGTGTGTTAGATACGTAAATATATGTATGCATATATCTATATGATGATCATAAAAAGCACTGATTATAGTTAAGTCATTATTAGTTTTCCAAAAGCTCTTGAAAAGCGGACTAGATATAAATATAGATATCAAATAAATTTTTCATTCCTAAGTTATATAAGGTGTGTTATTGTATACAAAGCATATTATACATCAGATGTAAAACGTGTGTTTAGTAATGATGATTATAAATTGGAATGATGATGAAATATTAGGATTAGCACAGCTCTTCATATACTCTTATCGGAATTTTAAAGGGCTGCCCTCTAGTAGTGTGGAGATATTTCTAGCGGTCGCGTAGGGCGTTCTGACCTAGAAACTTCCTAGTGTGGTCCTCGACGTGATGGACCCAGATTATTTTGCAATAAAATAAACTTTCAAACTACTTTTCTGTTGCTTAGTATTATTGATAGACTAACAAATTGCTGAAATATCGTCAAACGTCTGGAGGGGTAGGTGACGCGCCTTATTATTATTATACACAACCCCCGGATCATATTATTATTATAATACTTTTTTTCTTTTCTCTCAGTTATATAATACTCTTTCTAGTACCATAATTTCTCACCCGAATGCGCCACCAGCGTAAACTCACTTTCGCTTTCACTTTTACTTTTCATTTTCAGTGGCCTTCGTGACGTCATCGAGTGAACATGTGTCGCGGCGCTACGCTGCTCATTTTTTTTTTTTTTTCCCTTTGGCTTATCTCCTACGCTGCTCATGCAATGAGATCAAGAAACCTAAAGTCCCATATACATAGTATGTTGCCACATTCGCTACCTAAGGGTCCGGTATACACAGGATATCGTATTTTCCGCAACTTAAAAATCGATCTTTGTTCAAAAACTCTCGATCAGATACTAGAGGCTATTCAAGCTAAAAATGAGCTCTAATTATCCACTAACCCAGCGCATAAAGTTGGCTAGTATTCCAATCGAGTGTATAATTCAAAATAATAGAATTCAACAATTTGTTTTCAGCTTCTGTAATTTAATTGGTTTCTCAAAATTGACTAAACATTCAATTGACTCATGTACACACATGATGGCTGGCTCGTGTTGTTTACGGATCTCAGCAAGCCTAATTCCCCCCCCCCCCCCCCCCCCCCGCCAGCCGTGTTTACCTCGTTGCCGGCACTACGACTGACGTCAGTCTTCTCTCGGACCAGGCGCTGAGCGGACGTACCGCCGGTCGCAAGCTCGACGTATTTACGCTCACCTTTTCGTACATTCGTTAATAATATCAAACCGTAACTGCACTCGAGTTATGCCGTGTTTCCACCGAAAACCCAATAGTTTTAACTTGGTGCGGTCATTTTTTTAGTACACGGATGCAAATATGACGTATTTAGAACGATGGGCCACGTGCTCCAGCTATAGCTGCCGCGCTGCATTGACAGTTTGACTACAACTACGGACTCTTCGTACAGGCTGTTCTAGGGCACGTTCGAGGTATGGTATAGTTTTTTTTGGATTTATTCTTTTCATCATACTTTCCACAGATAACTAACGATCAGTCATTCATCTCGTATAACTATGATCCTACTCCTATTCGATCTTAATGTCGATATAATTGGACTACTGATTCGTTCGTAGGCACATACGTATTTCGAGAAGGGACGCTGATATACTTCGCGATGTATGTACTACGATCTGTGAGATACATGCCATCGCTACATCACATATTTTCTCACCGGTCAACTTTCGCGGATAAGATGCTACTCCACCTTATTAATATCAGGTAACGTGTCTTCTCCCCATTTCAATTCACAAATGATTTATCAATTTATGAAGTCCGTATATATGTAACCGGAACTTGAATCCAGATTCAGATGAAGATGAAGAATACAAATACAAATGATATTGGAAGATCAATATGATGTATAACATTAAAACTCGAGAATTCATCGAGTATCCCTTTAATAGTAATAATATCGAGTCCACTCAGATTTTGACACGAAAAAAAAATCAACTGTCAGTAGTGTCGATAAAGCAATGCAAAGCCTACAAACAACGCTATATAAAATGACACGCCACGAACTAAAATAATATGAAACGAAATAACACAAACATAAACATGAACCAAAGAAAGAATAAAGTCGAAATGAAATCAGACTCAAGTGAATGAAACAAAAAAGATTGAAAAACGCGTCGCATGGACAACAGTGGCTCTGTTAAAGCGGTTTAAAGGAGTATGAGCCCCGAATACATTCGTAATACAAATATTATCACTCATGATCGATACGATATTATATTAATTGTATTTTATGGTCTTTATCCTCTGCAAACTAGCTTTGTATAAAAATATGAAATTGGTCCACAGGATGATATCGGGCGAGCCGGGGAATGGATTTTTTGACACACAGCGTCGAACGCCCGGAAAGACTCTGAAGATTCTTCCAGAGGAAGGACCCAACATTTTCTTCAAGATGCCGCACCACAAGGACAGCGTGGGAATGTCGCCGGCTGCTTCAGCGAACTAGTTTAATTAGAGTATATGGTATATACTATATAGTATATGGTATACTATATAGTATATACGATACAGTATATGATGCGTATCTATAATGTGAATACCATATATAGTATATTTTATATAGCGTATAGTTTATAGTTTATATAATTTTGTGCTCTCCGCACTGTCATGAATTTAATGTTATTGTACTTGACATAACATGTTATGTAAAGTATAATAAGATACGCAGAGTAATATCTAGATGATGTTTACAATAGGCATAAATTCACAATATAGATACACATTAGACTCTGTGATTATGTAGTATAAGATTGTATGATGAATGTAATTAGCTTATAAAATGAAACTCCCGAAACGATAATTAAATTATTATGTTTTGCGTATGATACCTTCTGTACATACGGCGGTCTTGCCTCCCTGGAGGGGCGGCAGGAGGGGGTGGGGGGTTTTTTTTATCCCCCATTCCCTCCGCGCCCCTCTAGGGAGGCAAGACCGTTTTTTTTTGATCGCGGACGCGGCTTATGACTTTAGCTTTAATTATTATTATTATTACGTAGTCGTAGCTCGTATTTGTAAGTATTTTGGATCTGTATTGATCCCGGCGGAAGGGGAGGAAGGGGGAGGAAGTGGGAGGGTGGGTGGCCCCCCCCTTCCTCTTCTATCGCTCACATTGTTATTTCATCCGATATCATTAGGTTTATAACTCGTAAGCTGTATTATTATTCTTGGAGGAAGGGGGAGGAAGTGGGAGGGTGGGTGGCCTCCTCCTTCCTCTTTTATTCCTGCCATCGTTAGTTGAACCGTTATTATTGCGTTTATGAGTAGAAATGAATATTATTAATCTGTATTATCGATCTTGTGCATCTTGTAGCTGATTAATGAACATTTGATGGTTTATGTTGTCTGTTACGTGTACGTGTACGTTACGTGAGTGCTACGCGTAATATATTACACGTATGACGATCGCATGTACAATAGTTTGAATTGAATAATCATGTTTATCCAATAAAAATGTATCATTATAGAAAATTGGCTCATAATCTTCAATTACTATCCTTCGAGATTCTAAATAATATTAATACTAAATAATGATATTTATTCAACAGTACGCAATGTTTCATTACTTTAGTATGTTCCCACGATTAGAAATCAAATTTTGGCAGAAAAGTATGAAAACAGCTGTCGTTATATCGCTATTATCTTCATTTTCTACAGTGAGGAATCAATCTCCTCGAGATGAGCCGATGGCACCGGAGATTGAGATGCGGATCCGAAGAAATCACACAACAATACACTATACGAAGTAAGCATGCGAGGAAAGTGTTGGCGCAGAGGATACTGGAGTTGTACGACGGAAAGAATTGGATGCAGACATTCTGGAGTCAAACGTGAGTCCAAGAGACATCATTATTATACTCTCTAAGATATTTATTGAAAATCTGGAAACATTTCGACTGTAAGCGTCAATCTACAGCATCTTCTTATAGACCTAGAAATCGGACAGGTCATCATTTGATTTGGGACGGTAAAATTGATATTTCAACTCTTTTATGCACGATTAATTAGAAATCATATAATATCGCATATTTTCTTTGACAAATGAAAATCTATAAACTCTGAAATATTTTTTTTTTTTTTTTCCTTGGGCTTATCTCCTGAATACTCTGAAATATTTTTTTTTTAAATCCTATGGCTTCTCTGAAATATTGAGAAAATCGAAAATTTGTGAAGGCCGGTCTACATCCACTTCCCCGCGGATACGAAAGTTAGAACGTAAACGTCTTATGTAGACCGGCCTTAATATTCATCGATGGTGTCCACGTGGCTCACTATTTTAGCTAGCCTTTTTTTTTTAATCAAATTTCCCTTCTATTTATACAAATATTTTATTCGCTCATGGGCCATGACCAGGAAAATATAGTAAGTTGGTAAACTGCTGCTAACTAGTTTCGGGCTGGTATCCCTGGAAAAAATAATCGTTTTTCCGGTCTAAGTCGCGATCTCATAGTCACGGGCCTAACGAGAGTAACGGATTTGTTTTCGCCTTTTGTCGAATCATTTATTTTAATATTACGCGTTAGAGTCGAGAAATCGCCGGCTCCTTTCTCATAGAGGTTGTATCTTATTGTTTATCAGTCCACAACGATGTCCGCTGCGTATCTACGGACACGTGCAACGTGAGTACAACGTAACCTCTCTACATAACTTACCGTACATTGTAATTTCACGTATTTTGACGTAGACGTCAAATTACGACATCTCATATAATATTTATTTGCTCTGTATCGCCAAGCAATCTTATTATTAGTTCTAATCTTTTTTTTTTTTGTTTTTTTTTTTGTTTACCTCTTTGTCAAGGTGGGAGATTGCGACATTGAAAACGAAAGACTATTTTACATTGTATTTGCGACTTTTATTCGATGAATAGCGTTATTATTCTATAAATAAGAAGTTATTCAACGTAGGTGAAACCGGCCCTAATGGAATAAATAGCGGTTGAATTTCGATAGCCATGAAGTTTCATGCCAGTTGGACTTTTTCTCTCGACTTGTCTGGACCGGTCGGTGGTGGGTATTTATATTCATCCTTCGTAATTTAACGTAAATTCTTTATTTCATCGTGTAATAACGTCGAGTCCAAATTACATTTTTCATAAATACAATTCAATCGGATTGAAAATACGTTTTATATTTTGTACGGTAAAAATCCGGGGGAATGACGGGTGAGAATAAAAAAAATGGCGATCGCGCATACCGCTATCTTCGTCGAAACGGTGAGCGGAAGAATGATTATCTCGAGTAAATTTAAGTTTTAATCTTTCATTTTATTATCACGCGTTTGAATTGAGAAATCTGCGTCTCCTTGCTCATTAACGTTGTATCTTATTGTTTTTCAGCCCACAACGATGTCCGCAGCGAATCTAGTCGCGCTATGCGGGCCAGGGACACGTGCAACGTAAGTACAACATAACCTCTTCACATAACCTCTTCACATAGCTTACCGTACATTGTAAGGTCACGTATTTTTTCGTAGTCGTTGTGGATAATCATTTCAATTTCGTATATCGGCATTTTTGTCCTTTTTATATTTTTGCCACCCTACTCGAGTTAATTATCGACAAAGACTGTCGCCAGTCCCCAGTCCATTCAATAATTCTCATTTTTCAAAGTCACTTTCTCAATATTCGATCGCGTTCGCAGAGATAACTTGTCTAATCTCATTCTACGGGCGTTAACCGCGTAACGCGGGTATAAGCAGGTGTAAGCTTGTCCCGATTGGTTCTAATTTCTTTTACTTTTGATTTTTCATTTTCCTATATTTTTCATCATCTCCAGACTAATACTATATACGTTATCGGTGAAGTTATATTACACAAGCCGTCGGGAAAGCACCATTTCCTCTATCATAGATTCGATTCGACGTAACGTACCCGAACGCACGCTCACATACTTGGATTCGTTGACATATTTTATGCCTCAGGTCGACCGGCCAGAGACAGAACCGCTGTAAGCTCTCTGTTAATGTACACCGGGGTCTACCGCTCCTTTGTTTTTGGTGGATTCGCGCGAGCGAATCCAACGGAACAATTTCTTTGATAAAACCTTAATTCTTTGTAGCGTTTCAATAATTTCAATTCCAGAAATTTCCTGGAATTATATGTATCATAGATTTGTTAATATTCGGGTATGGTAGACACCGAGTGATCGCCAGTTGTCTAGACTCTGGAAGATACGGACCGATTTGTGCCTATGTGATTTCGACGTAAAAGAAAGAGTCAAAAGTCATAAGGATTTAACGGAGGCTTGCGGCGGTGTGTTGGCACGTCGAGAGTTGTACAGGTGGTGGCTTTTGCCATCTTTTGTGTTTCTCTCGGCCTTCCACGGTTTTCGCGGTTGGCTCGTAGCGTACAATTTACAACGAATCTCTTTTATTGCATCATTGATCGACGGCGCTACGGAGAGGATGACGCGTGAGAGTCGCCGCTGTCTCGGTTTCATCCGATTCAGTGGCTACCCTGACTTTGTTCCATATCACTAGACTGTCATCCCGCACTTCGGGTGCAAGCGGTGAAATCAGCCGTGGTTGACAACTCGAGTGTGGAATAGATCTGAGTTCTCCGTCGCGTCTCGATCCCGCGGCCCGGTTTATTCTAACGTAGCTTTTTTTTCTGCGCGGGTACACCGGGGTTAGGAAATAAACTTCTCATACGCCCGTTGGTGTCTTGTTTTATTTTTTATCTTTTATTTTTTATTTTTCATTCTTTATTTTCTCTTCTCTTAAAGACTTGATATATGGCACAAAGTTGCAAAGCTGCTAATTCAGATTGCTATTAATGAAAGAGCTTACCTAAGGGATAGGCAAGCCTGCTTATACACCGATTGGACTGGTTTAGAATTCGCGTTACAGGTGAAATAATCCACGCATGAGCGAGAGAGTTTCGATCAACTATTTGATTCGGAAGTTGGAGCCGTCGTAGAAAAACGTATCGATATGCGAAATAAGAAAGAATTTCCGACTTCTTCCAAAAATCTCTTTCGATAATAACGATCGAGATAAAACCAACGAGATGCAATGTTATAGATCCCCTGAATCCACAATGATATGGGACATCGATATAATGTAGATGATAATTTTTTCCGTACATCCTTCTCATGCCTGTCCGTTTCTCTATGTTTCATGTGTGTCTTGCTCCATGCTGCTTCAAAAAACTTCTTCGTGACCGAGTTGCATGGAAAGCTGACATTGAAGCTTGGACCAGGTGCATCTGTCGAGTATCCTGGGAAAAGAGGAGCAGGTGAGAGAGAGAGGGATAGCGATAGAGATCAGATAGACATACGAACAGATTTTTATTTCCGTTCGTAACAATATTGAACATTATTACGGCAAATAGTCCTTGCATAAAAACACGCACAGATGAAAAGAACGTACATTTGAAAAAAAATGAATTTCAGAGATAAACCAAAAATTACAGGTGTAATTATTATTTCAGATTACATAATTGCGTTCGCCGCAGGCTGGAGATCTTTACTCTGCATCGACGACGGCGGATACAGTGGTGGGAGGAAAGGGAAGGCGATTCAACGATCGAGTCTCCGATATGGAATCCCCAAAGCCGTCTTTATATTCGCACATCTGATGCGGGGGTCTGAGACGACCAATTGGTTCATGGAAGTTCAACGGCCCTTCTCTAGTGTCAATAATGGGTATACTCCTCCGACCAGAAGTCGATCTCTGACGGTATTGGTGAGTTCCATCGTAGTTCCTCCTGTCTTTATTGCAACATCGTAGTTCTTTTCAATGTTTGGCAAAGTTCAAACAGTTTTTAGCCTTTTACCAGTTATTCAGAGTTCAATGACGGAGTAATAACGCTCTTTTCAAGAGAAGATGTATTCAGAGTTGATTGTCGTTCGTCAAGGTCTATAGATTCGACAAGATTCACGTGTAACATCGAATCTTCACCTCGTTCATATGGTTATCGGGCTGTCTAGACATGATGTGGGAGCAGTTATGGAGCATCATGGCCACCCGACTGACAAATCTCCTCTCGTCGGAGCAACCGTTGTCACAGATCAGCAGGACATCCGCATTTTCCCTGGAAATACTTTCACGGCGACTCTGTTCCACCGGGTAGCCAGGAATGGGATGCAGACGCCCTACTAATAATATATCTGCAGGTGAATACCAATATTCACGCGATGCGTTTTATACTTGTATATCTTAGCGGAGGGTGAGTCTAGGAGTGTACAGAATACTAGTTCTAAATTCAATAACTTTTATTTTCTTCAATAACAAAGTCCAATTTGAGAGTAGGCAATGTTTCGTTACTATAGTACTTTTCCACGCTTGGAAAACGAATTTTGGAAGAAAAGTATGAAAATAGCTGTCGTTATATTGCTTTTATAACAACCTTTCTGCTTGCTCTACTATATGTACCCCTCTCTCTCTCTCTCTACCTAATTCAAGTTGGGCTATAAACTTCCTCTCCGCCTACCCTGCATACTGTACTGTAAATGCAGGGTAGGCTTTGTCCGACATTGTAATGGATGAAAATGAAAATATCTATCTATCTATTATCTTTATTTTCTACAGTGAGGAATCAATCTTTTCCACATGAGCCGATGGCAACGGAGATTGAGATGCGGATCCGAAGAAATCACACAACAATACACCATACGAAGTACGCATGCGAGGAAAGTGTTGGCGCAGAGGATACTCGAGTTGTAGGACGAAAGGAATTGGATGCAGACATTCTGGAGTCAAACGTGAGTCCAAAAGACATCATTATATACTCTCTAAGATATATTTATAGAAAATCTGAAAAGATTTCAACTGTAAACGTCAATCCACAGCATGATCTTATAGACGTTTCCATGTATTGCGTGTATGTACAGTATATTTGTTATCAAACGAAAGAGCGTCTCACGCGCTTCAAGAAACGGCCGAACATCGATACTCTCCGTCGATCCGAAGTAGATTAAAAGGTTAATTGAAGGATCTAGCGTCCGTTCGAGGTCGATTTGGGGATGAACATCTCTTTTCCGGCTCAAAATCCGCGATTTATTAGTCCTAGGGGTATATATTTAATATCAAACGAAAGAGCGTCTCACGCGCTTCAAGAAACGGCCGAACATCGATACTCTCCGTCGATCCGGAGTAGATTAAAAGGTTAATTGAAGGATCTAGCGTCCGTTCGAGGTCGATTTGGGGATGAACATCTCTTTTCCGGCTCAAAATCCGCGATTCATTAGTCCTAGGGGTATATATTTAATATCAAACGAAAGAGCGTCTCACGCGCTTCAAGAAACGGCCGAACATCGATACTCTCCGTCGATCCGGAGTAGATTAAAAGGTTAATTGAAGGATCTAGCGTCCGTTCGAGGTCGATTTGGGAATGAACATCTCTTTTCCGGCTCAAAATCCGCGATTTATTAGTCCTAGGGGTATATATTCAATATCAAACGAAAGAGCGTCTCACGCGCTTCAAGAAACGGCCGAACATCGATACTCTCCGTCGATCCAAAGTAGATTAAAAGGTTAATTGAAGGATCTAGCGTCCGTTCGAGGTCGATTTGGGGATGAACATCTCTTTTCCGGCTCAAAATCCGCGATTCATTAGTCCTAGGGGTATATATTCAATATCAAACGAAAGAGCGTCTCACGCGCTTCAAGAAACGGCCGAACATCGATACTCTCCGTCGATCCAAAGTAGATTAAAAGGTTAATTGAAGGATCTAGCGTCCGTTCGAGGTCGATTTGGGGATGAACATCTCTTTTCCGGCTCAAAATCCGCGATTATTAGTCCTAGGGGTATATATTCAATATCAAACGAAAGAGCGTCTCACGCGCTTCAAGAAACGGCCGAACATCGATACTCTCCGTCGATCCAAAGTAGATTAAAAGGTTAATTGAAGGATCTAGCGTCCGTTCGAGGTCGATTTGGGGATGAACATCTCTTTTCCGGCTCAAAATCCGCGATTCATTAGTCCTAGGGGTATATATTTAATATCAAACGAAAGAGCGTCTCACGCGCTTCAAGAAACGGCCGAACATCGATACTCTCCGTCGATCCAAAGTAGATTAAAAGGTTAATTGAAGGATCTAGCGTCCGTTCGAGGTCGATTTGGGGATGAACATCTCTTTTCCGGCTCAAAATCCGCGTTTCATTAGTCCTAGGGGTATATATTTAATATCAAACGAAAGAGCGTCTCACGCGCTTCAAGAAACGGCCGAACATCGATACTCTCCGTCGATCCAAAGTAGATTAAAAGGTTAATTGAAGGATCTAGCGTCCGTTCGAGGTCGATTTGGGGATGAACATCTCTTTTCCGGCTCAAAATCCGCGATTCATTAGTCCTAGGGGTATATATTAATATCAAACGAAAGAGCGTCTCACGCGCTTCAAGAAACGGCCGAACATCGATACTCTCCGTCGATCCAAAGTAGATTAAAAGGTTAATTGAAGGATCTAGCGTCCGTTCGAGGTCGATTTGGGGATGAACATCTCTTTTCCGGCTCAAAATCCGCGATTATTAGTCCCTAGGGGTATATATTTAATATCAAACGAAAGAGCGTCTCACGCGCTTCAAGAAACGGCCGAACATCGATACTCTCCGTCGATCCAAAGTAGATTAAAAGGTTAATTGAAGGATCTAGCGTCCGTTCGAGGTCGATTTGGGGATGAACATCTCTTTTCCGGCTCAAAAGATCCGCGATTTAGTAGTCCTAGGGTTATATATTCAATATCAAACGAAAGAGCGTCTCACGCGCTTCAAGAAACGGCCGAACACGATACTCTCCGTCGATCCAAAGTAGATTAAAAGTTAATTGAAGGATCTAGCGTCCGTTCGAGGTCGATTTGGGGGATGAACATCTCTTTTCCGGCTCAAAATCCGA